>CM048755.1:715355050-716601300 GCA_026315105.1 Locusta migratoria | reverse complement strand
CTGCCTCTGTTGACTCCAGAATCATAGGATCCAGTTTATCACTCAGTGCGAGATCCTCAGGTGATGTGACGATCTCTAACTCATCTTCTGAGGTAGAAGATGAGGGAGGCTGTGGCTGTACAGCCACTATGGTTTCCTTCGTACTACGTCGCTTTGGCTTCTTACCCTTTCGCTGCCCTGTCGGTTTGATGGGCTGTGAGGGCTTCTCGGTGGCGTCAGGAGTGGAGGAAGAGCTGGAAGCCCTTCGACCAACAGTTTGGGATCCTTGAGCCTCCGGCCAGGATCCTCTGAAGCACTGTGAGAAGTCTTGGAAGGGGCTGTACTGTGGGATCCCTTCCGAACGAGAGGTGCCGAAGGAGGCTGTTCCTTCTCCGCCTGGGAGGGGGGGGGGACTGGTGTCCCCAATGGTTGTGGGGGGGTTGCCCCCACAGCAGGGGGTACAGGAGCAGATGGAGGAGCACCCCCACCCTTTGATTGAACAGTGGCAGAGTGGTGGCACCTAGAGCCCGTAGAGGGAGGCAGTACTTTGGAAGGCATACTCTGTGTAAGTGGTGAAGTTGCAATGGCGGCAGAAGATGTAGTTAGGTGCACTGGATGGAGCCTTTCATACTTTATTCTCGCCTCAGAATATGTAAGACGTTCCAAAGTCTTTACCTCCATGATCTTCCATTCCTTGTGGAGGAGAGAACAGTCAAGCGAGCAAGGTGGAAGTAATGGCCCACAGTTCACACATACAGGAGGTGGGGTGCACGGGGCGCATGGATGTCACGGACGCCCACATTCTCTGAATGTAGGGCTGGAATTACATTGGGACGACATATGCCCGAGTTTCCAGCACCTGAAGCACCTCATAGGGGGTGGCATGTACGGCTTGACGCCGCACCAATACACCATTACCTTGACCTTCCCGGGCAGTGTATCGCCTTCAAAGGTAACGATGAATGCACCGGTGGCAACACTATGATCTTGCGGTCCCCCATAAACGCGCCTAACAAAGTGAACACCAAGTTTGCGTGCAGCTCATCATCTGACTGTGACAGGAGATCCCGGTGATAAATGAACCCTGGACCATGTTGAGCGTCTTGTTGGGTGTGACAGATGGGAATATCACACAGCTTGTCACAGGCAAGTAGTGTCTTAGCCTGGGCTGGGGATGCTGTCTATATCAAGACTGCCCCACTCCTCATTTTGGAGAAAGACGTCACCTCCCCATACTTGTCTTTGAGCTGGTCGACGAAGAACTGTGGTTTGGTGGATGAGAAAGATTCACCATCAGTATGGGAGCAAACGACATACTGTGGCGAGAATGGCTCTGATATGTTTAAGGTCCTGCGTTCCTCCCATTGTGTGGCCAGGGAAGGGAACGAACGGGGCTTACATCCAGCAGCATTGAAATCTTCTTTTATTACACTTAGAGACGCCGTTTCCGCGACCGGCCACGCTTTTCTTAGCTCGTTTCATTTTCGTCCCACGAGCAGCTAGGGAACTAATGGTCAACCCAGGCAAAGCCCCACTTGCCTGGGTAAGCCTTATACAACAGCTGCGGCAGGTTCCTCAGAGGTTGCTCGCTAGCAACTGTTCAACATCAACAGACATGCATCTCCTCGGCACGTAGCACACCTTGAGACTGAGGTTTTTTCTATAGAGGTTTGTACCGTCCTCGCGACCCGAGTGATTACGCCAGGATCCCCAGGCTCTGATATGTACGACGTTCCACCGTCGCGCTGAACGATGGTCGTTTAAGCACGCACAGAGCTTACGGTGTAGCAGTAGACTTCTGGTAGACTGGCCACAGGGCTGGTGCGGTAGGCTCCCGTAGCAATGCAACCCCCCTCCCCAGGGGGGGGGGCGCAACGCTGAAGGCGATGCAGAGCCATAAGCGAGGCACCCAAAGTCTAATCGGGATTGCACCAAGGCTGTATACAGCCACAGCAGGGTGGAGCGGTCAGCCCCCCATGTGGTATGACCCAGACATCGAAGGGCGTTGAGATGGCGCCCGCACTCATTTCAGATAACGAATATGAGGGAGCTAAGTCAGTCGGGCATCAAAGATGAGTCTTAGGAACCGGTGATTGTCCACAACAGGAAGTAGTTGGCTGTCAAGATATAGTTCAGAAGCGCATCACACGTGTTTTGCCAGCGGAAAACTGTAAGCCGTGGTGCAGGGCCCACACCTGAGCCTGGCGGATGGCCACCTGGAGCCGGCGTTCGACAACACTTGTTCTGGTGGAGCAAAAAGATATGCAAACATCATCAGCGTACAGGGAAGAAGACAAAGATGACCCCACAGCTGCAGGCAAGTAGCCCTGCAATCTGTGCTAGGCAACTTGGTTGCTGCAGGAACTAAAAGAGAAAAATAGTCGTCAATGTAATGACAAGGGGATACAGACGACCCTCTTGCTGTCACTAAACCGTTGTTGCCACTAAATATAAAGGATCGCTTAAGAAAGAGCCCTGAGGAACCCCATTTGCCTGGATATGAGAGGTACTCATGGAGTACCAATTTGGACACGAAAGGTACGGACAGCTAAAAAGTTCTGGATAAAAATCGGTAGGGATCCTGGAGGCCACAGTCATGTAAAGTGTTGAGGATGTGTCGTCGCCAGGTTGTGTCATACACTCTCTGCATATCAAACAAGACGGTAATAAGGTGGTGGCGCCTGCAAAAGGCTATGCAGATTGCAGACTCGAGGTACACCAGATTGTTGGTGATAGCTTGACCCTGGTGGAAACCGCCCTGGCATGGAGCAAGTAAGCCCCGAGAATCCAACACAACCGCCGACTTAACATCCGCCCCAACAGTTTTCATGGAACGTTATTGAGGTTAATGGGCCGATAGCTATCCAGGGAAAGAGGATGTTTGTCGGGTTTAAGCACCAGGATGATGATACTATCACGACATTGTGTCGGGAAACACCATTACACCAAATACGGTTACAGACCGCAAGACGATTACGCCGAGTGTCTGCTGAGAGGCGCTTCAGCATTTGGCTATGGATGCTATCGGGCCCAAGCACCGTTTCAGGACATTGTGTCAGAGCACTGAGGAGCTCCCACTCAGTGGAAGGGGTGTTGTAGGATTCAGAGCAGCCGGTAATAAATTAGAGGGGCTTGTGTTCTACCCACTCCTTCATGTACGAAAGTCCGGTGGGTAATTTGCAGAGGCAAAGGCACGAGCATAATGTGTGGCAATCATCTCTACAAGTGTGGTCCGATCTGTACAGATAACCCCATTCGTGGAGATCCCAGGTATTCCTGCTGGTGTCTGGAATCACTTTAGCCACCTGATTTTACTCTAGACCTGTGCGGATGATGTACCTGTCCCTCTCCCAGCACTCCTGAGTCCGTTGTAGGGGAGGTCTAACAAAAGCAGTAGATGTGTAATCTACCCAGTTAGGCCTGCTTAAAGCCCACCCGAGGATGTGTCCTGGGGACTGACACTGTGGGAGTGACAGAAAAAGACGACGATGGTCACTGCCACACAGATCGTTGTGCGCTCTCCAGCCGACAGATGCTGGAAGGCTGTGGCTGCAGATCGATAAATCAATTGCCGAGTACGTGTCATGGGCCACACTAAAGTGTATGGGGGCACCAGTATTTAAGAGGCAGAGGTCGAGTTAAGGTAGTAAAGTCTCGACGACTCTGCTTCGGCCAGAAAGTGTAGTACCACCCCACGAAAGACTATTGGTGTTGAAGCAACGATTGATGTCGCCCAATAGGAAGAAAGGCGGTGGCAGTTGCAATATTAGTGCAGCCAAAACATTCACAGAGATAATACCATCTGGAGGGAGATAGAGGCTGCAGACGGTAAACTACTGTGTTGTTCTTACCCTCACAGCCACTGCTTCTAATGGTGTATGAAGGGGCACTGGTTCATAAGAAACAGAAGTAAGGACATACATGTACACACCACCTGAGACCCTGTTATATTAGCTACGGTTACAGTAGTATCCCCTGAAGCCACGAAGGACTGGGGTGCACATTGCTGGAAACCAAGTTTCCTGTAAGGAAACGCAGAAAGCAGGCATTATGCTTAAAAGTAGTCACAGTTCAGTCAGGTTGGAGCAGAAACCGCTGCAGTTCCACTGGAGGATGATGCTGTCCGATAACTGGGAACACATGAATGATACAAGAGGCCAAATTACAACTTAGCGTCACTCAAATCCGCTGGCTGATCATTTTATGTCTCAGCATCCATTGTTACTGGGATGTCCCCGAAAGCAAAGTCCGCAGGTGACGCCAGAATCTCTACTTCGTCCTCAGTGGTCGAGGTGGAGTTGGGTGGTGGCACAGAAGCCACTGTCGTATCCTTCGTCTTATCATTAAAACTCTTTTCCTCCAATCCTCCTTGTCCCTTGGGGGCTTCGCCGGCAGGGCAGGCTTCTCAGACTATGCTGCAGGGACTGAGGAGGATCGTGAGGGCCTGCGTCCAGCAGCCTTCGATTTTGGCTGCTGCTGGCTTTTGTAGGCAGCGACATAGAAGGAACCCTAGAAAAGGAGTGTCTCAAGGGACCCCTTCTGGACGAGGGATGCTGGAGCGGGTCGATGTTTCTTGGGCAGATGGATGGATGTTGCTCCCAAGGCAATTGCCTTGGGATCAGAAGAAGGAAAGGAGACCCCACCACCTTGAGGCAGGTGTAGGTTAACAGGCCTGAGGGTCCACAGAGAAAGTAGTAGTGGAGAAGCTGGGTGTTGCGAAAGGCGACAGTGATGTTGTTATTGCCACAATAGATGTAGCCATGGTTACTCGGTTTAAGCGCTCAAACTACTTCTTCACCTCAGAATAAGTCAACCGTTCCAAGGTCTTACACTCAATTATTTTTCTTTCCTTGCGGAGAATAGGGCATTGCAACAAGCAGGGAGGATGCTCCTGGCCACAGTTCACGCAGATGGGCGGCACATTACATGAAGTGTGCGGGTGGGCTGGACATCCACAATCCCAAAAGTGGCGCTGGATGGACATTGGGATGACGTATATCAAAACCTCCAGCATTGGAAGCATCTAATAGGGGGATGGATGTAAGGTTTCATATCACACCAGTAGCACATCATTTTCTCCGGGAGTGTATCGCCTTAAAAGGCTAAGAGAAAGGCACTGGTGGCAACCCTCTTTTCTTTAGATCCCCTATGGACGCGCCGGACGAAGTGAACACCCCGCCGCTCGAGGTTGGCGCGCAACTCATCGGACTGTAAGAGGACATCACTGTGAAAGATAATGCCCTGAACCAGATTAAGTGACTTGTGTGGCGTAATGCTTACCACGATATCTTCCAGCTTGTCGCAAGGAAGCAACGCCCACGACTGGGCAGGGGAGACAGTGTGGATCAACACAGAACCATTAAGCATTTTGGAGAGCGACTCCACGTATCCAAACTTTTCCTCTTGATGGTCCATGAAGAACAGTGGCTTAGTTGTCGTAAATGATTCCCCATCAGTCCTTGTACAAACCAAATACCTTGGTGACTAGGCTCCATTCCCATTGCGTGGCTAAGGAAGGGAACTATTCGGGGTCATACAAAGTGGTATTGAACTTCACGCGCTTAGAGACGGTAGTTATACATGCACCAACGCTATCTTTGACTCGTTTCATTTTGTTCCCACGAGCAGCCAGGGATGTAAAGGTCCACCAAGGCAGAATCCCACTTGCCTGGGTAAGCATTATACAACTGAGGTGTGGCAGGTTCCTCAGAGGTTGCTTGCTAGCGACTGTTCAACCACAAAAGCCATGCATTTCCTCAGCACGTAGCACACCTTGAGATTGAGGGTTTTTCTATAGAGGTTTGTAGCGTCCTCGCGGCCCGGGCTCTGAAACTTACAACGTTTCACCATCGCGCTGAACGATGGTCGTTTAAGCACGCACAGAGCTTACAGTGTAGCGGACTGTTGGTGCGGCACAGCCCACGGCTCAGGACACCGGGATCGACAAGCCCGTACTCAGCAAATCAATGCTGAGCCCTTGAGGGGAAATCATCGCAATAGATTCTGATTTTGGCTACGAGAAGACTGTGCAGATAGTGTTGTCAGCACCGTGAGTTCAGTCAAGACGGCGTCTTACTGTGTGTTGGAGTGGCCGCCTATGCTGGAGTGGGGAGCTGCTTACAGATGCACTTGTTGCGAGATTCGACACTAGACACGTACCGCCTTTGGCAACTAATTTACAAACGTAATATATTCTCCACGAATTTAAGAAACGTAATGTTGATAATAATAATGTTATGACGTTTCGATGGCTTAAAACAATCCAGTAGATTATTACCTTCATTTCTATTGTCTCTATGATTTTACTTTATAATTTTGTGTAATTCTGCAATATCCTGGGAAACTTTTTTCTTCTGCATAAATACCCGATAAACCTTCAATTTATATGTAAATAACATTTGCAATAATAGTTTCTTTTATACGTGAGGGCGCTTTTATCGTTGCCGCGGATGCTCTAAACGCACCGTATACAAAGGATGCCTTATACCAAGCATCATGGCAGCTCATTCCGACCACGAGACGCGAGTTAGAGTGATCGGCCTGATCGAGGACGGGGGTTCAGGCCCGTCCGAGGCGGGTGAGAGATGTGGCGTGCCGAAAGTCACGGCAAGGCGTTGGTGGAGGGAGTACGTCACCACTAGCCGCATCACGCGTGCAACGGGAAGTGGGCGGCCGCGGGGGCCCAGCGAGGCAGACGATCGACGCCTCATCTGCAACATAAGCGCCGACCCGTTCCTCAGCTGCCGGCAACAGAGAGGTGTCCCACATTCCTGGGAGTGCAAGAACTGTGTGCAGGAAGTTAAAGAGTTATGGATTTTTATGTCAAAGAACTGCTATAATGCAGCGCTTGACTACAGAGCATAAGTTACAGCGCATGGCCCATGCGGAAGACTACATGATTTTTGACTGTAGCTTTATAATATCTTCGGACGAGAAAAACTTTTCTTCCGTTAGTAACGCCCCAGTTCAGGCGAGATTTAGTAAATTGATTATGAATATTATAAGCAAGGCTTTCATGTAAAAGCGAATTGTTTTTGTTAGTTAATATTTAGAGGTATGTGATACTGCATTTGTTCAATAAAATTTGTTTTCGGTGAATTGTGAGCGGCTTTATTATCATCAGACGGTTTTGGTATTACTAGGTGTACCGTCCGCGAGGAGAGCGATTTTCCTCCAGATATCTTGTCGAAAGAGAACGAAGTGGATGCTTTTCTGTTGCCGTTTGGGGCTCTATTTCTGCTCTAGGAGCAGGACCACTGTGCGAGATTGAGGACATTCGCAACGCAGAAAGCTACGTTGGTATTTTGCACAATATTATGAAGCCAAGCGTTGAGATGATGTACTCCTAAGATGACGTCTATTTCCTGCAGGTATGGACACAAAATAACGTATAACTGTTTTAGTTCGCTAACATTCGTCTATTACTATTAGTTTTAAATTAACAACCGGGAACCACATAACAATTCCTTTTCTTTCTTTGTTATTTTTCTCTATTTTTTAAAGTACTCCATCATATTCTCCTATGTTGTATTTTACTTCGTCTGTTCAGGTTGTTTACAATTTCTTATTTCGTCTTCCTTCAATAGCTTGTAACTTTATTATAATCTTAATTGTGGTTAGTTCAGACTTGATGTTGATTCTTTCTAATTATTTACTTCTTTACTCATGCGATTGTTGATTTATTTTTGCAGAAGTATATGAATAATTGTTTATTGATCCATTTATGCTTCATTTAGGATATGTGTCCAACACAGGTTAGCCCTTGCTTAACCACTTCCAATGATATCTTTTCAATATTTTTGTAGGTAAAATTACTATGAATTTTCCAACTGTATTTACTTTCTGTTGCACCCATTCTCTTTATAATTCTTCAAAATGTTTCAAATGTTTGTAAATCTATCGGACCAAACTGCGTGGTCATCAGTCCGTAGCTTACAAACTACTTAAACCTAGGTAAACTAACCTTCGGACAAACACACCCATGCTCCAGGGAGGACTCTAACCTCCACGGCGAGCAACCGCGCGCTCCGCAGCGAGGTGCTTTAGACCGCTCGGCTACTCCACCCCGGCTATTATTCTTATTGTGTCGTCCGCACATCTGATAAGGTGCGTATTTGCAGCACTAAAACTAATATTTAATATTAATTCTAGTATTAGAATCACATAAGCATAATGTATAAAAATTTATACAATTTTGGAACTATTAACAATTCTCAACGTCCCTTGCTCGGTCGCGGTCGTTACTTGTTACGACATCGATAGGAGTTATGTGCGCAGAATTGTTGCAAGGATGGACGATCAAACTGCCCAGTATTTTGTATACCTCCTAGTGATACCGTGACACCTAAACATCAGTTCGTGGCTAGCGGCTTTTACGAGGAAATAGATATTTTTGCGCATCTTCTATAGCAGTAACGTTCGCGTTGTTCAGATAGCGGGACTGGTGCTGTGGCTATAGTTCGCGGTTATCATGCGGACGTGTACAGAACATCGTTAAATAATATGCCACGGAGAGTTATTCAATAAAGTACTTTTGTCGTAGTAGTTACATTAATAAACAACTTCCTTCGAACAAGAATTCTATTTCTGGCAAGTAGTTACAATCCCACGTGTGTGGATACCATTCGTTAGATTCCAGGCAGATCAGGCACTTTTCGATGTTGTTCTTGATGATGGTTGGATGTTTAAGAGGAAAAAAATTGCAATGATCATCAGTCCCCCATTCCATCACTAAGCGTCACAAGTAAAACCGTAGACGTGAGCGAAAAGCGCCCAGAGTTCGAAATTGCAAAGTGTGGGATAAGCCCACAGAGTCCACAAAATATCGACAAAGCGAAGAGAGACCATCACACGAAGACACCTAACAACAGAAGGAAATAAAACAAAGAAGTTAATGTCTGGTTGGTCGACCATTACAGTAAAAAAAAGGAAAAGTCAACCACATGGCAGCACAAGGAAACCAATTAGAGAGAATGATAAAAAACCCTCCTCGAATAAAACTTAAAACAGAATCTGCCGTTGTAGCATCGTCACGTAAAACATCTGATAAAACGTCAGGAAGGTTAAAAAACTGCCGCATTGCGGTTAAAACAGGACAGCCCAAGAAGATGTGGGCTATTGTCAAACGGGAGCCACACTGACACTGGGGATGGGCCTCACCACTAAGGAGATTTCCATGAGTGAGCAATGGCCAATGTGGAGGCTACAGCACCACAGAGTCCCGGCGAGAGACCCGATTGGAGGAATTCCACACTGCCGTGGTTTCCTTGACAGTCCGAAGTTTGTTGGACATGTTCAGGGTATGCCACTCAGTGTCGTAAGCCTTACAACCCCAACGGCGCAACACCATTCAAAGGTTAGAAGTTGGGAGGCCAATCTCCAGAGCAGGCTCAAAGACAGCCAGTTTCGCTAGTCTGTCAGCATGTTCGTTGCCCTGGATGCCAACATGTCACTGAGACCAGACGAACACCAGCGATCGACCGGATTGGTCAAGGGAAGATAGTGTTTCCTGTATGGCCAGCACCAGGGGAGAATGTGGGTATCACTGGTCAAGGGCTCGCAGGCTTTTTTTTGTGGTTTTAGGGCGCACAACTGCTAAGGTCATTAGCGCCCAGACAAGAACAGAGATTCGCTAGATCTCAAAAAAAATTTGGTAACTGCCAATTAGAACATAAAGAAAAGGCTAAAAACGAAATATAGGGCTCGCAGGCTGCTCAAGTCGCTGCAGATGAGGATAGACTCACCTGAGCAAAACCACCCAGCTCTGCAGGGTAAACACTGCAGCCATCGGGCAGAGTGCTGCTCAACGTGGTCGCCATGGACGTAGGCAAAGCCAGTGCTGTTCCACACGGTCACCATTAACATAAGCAAACATAATGTGGCCATCAACCAGAGAACCATCCGTGTAAATCAAGTCACAACAGTGGAACTCCAACGTTGGGTGGCGGCAGAAGGTGCGTAAAGCACAGCGCTGGACTCTAAGAGCATCGCAGCAGGCTGCAGTCCACTAAGGGACCAGTACGTGATGTGGAGAAGAAGATGTACGAGGTGTGGTGTCGCTCAAGCATGAAGTGCACGCCAGGTACTTTCGCCGCGCGCCGCCATGCACGCACGGTGCAGCGTTCTTACGACGTCAGCCATGAGCACCTTCTGCCGCAACTCCAATCGTGGCCACAACTGAACTGCATCAGCCACTTGAGAATCAAATAGGCATCAGTTAAGACTTGGCTATGGGATAGGCACTAGGAATCATCAGTAGGCAGGCCTCTTCTCAACTATGTATCAGCATTCTGCAGTCTTGAAGTTTGTAAAAGAAAAGTATTATCTTATTTCTACGAAATATACAATTCAGCCTAGCGTTTCTAGTTTCTGCTGTCCCACTGGCTGGTCACCTCCGTACCTGCACACGCATGCATCCTATTTCCCATTGTCGGTCTCTCTCTACTCGGCCTCCGATGCCCAGGACAACTGGCAGAAAAGAGACACTAAAGTGGCGATGCGGGTGGGACACTAAAGTGGTGACGAGGAGCGGATAGATGAACCGTGGACCAGCCCGCTTGCAGCAGCCAGACAACATCACTCGGAGCATGCAGAAATTGCTCCTGCCCACTCACCCTTATAAGATTTTTGGGGGTACATGTTCAGTTACGTGTTTTGTGGATTTTTTTGTTGCAGAGCGTCGTCTTTCATATTGTATTTGTGTTTTGTTATGTACTTGTATGCACGGCGCCTAATCGGTCATCATGGGCACTACCCCGAACCCAAACTTAATGGAAATTATTCAGTTACAGATAGCGCAAATCACGCAACTACTCCAAGCGGTGAGCGGTGTCGCAGTTGACGGCACAGGCAGCTAACCAACAACACCCACATCTGCCGCCACACTGCTTCCTACGTTTCGCCAGTACAATGAACGTGAGGAAGAATGGAGCGATTACTTGGCACAATTACAAGAACTCGTCGTGGCTCATCAAATTACAAGGCACACGGTTAAGCATATGTTCTTAGCATTGGTGGGCACTCAAACCTTCGTATTACTGCAGAAACTTTTCCCCCATGCATCTCCTCGCGATATACCGTTTGAACAACTCGTAGATGCACTAAATGCTCATTATGAGAGAAAAGTTTTCATAGCTGCAGCGCGGTACCGATTTTTCAGACTGAAAAAAATCACTAGAACAGTCACACCAGGAATGGATCACTGAGTTGAAGGGCTTAACGCACCAATGTAAATTTATCTGCTCTTGTGGACTTTTTTATAGTGATGTGATGTTGAGGGAGGCTATCACACAGAACATTCAGGACCCCAGAATTTGGGCAGCGATTTTCAAACAGTCTGACCCTTCATTAGACAGTGTACTGCAGCTTATTGAAGCGCATGATACCTTTGACTTAGCAGATGTAGAAATGCAAAGCCACAGTGTTAACCCATTGCGCCGCAAAGGACGCTTTCCTAACCGTAGTTCTCCGTCTAGCCCTAGTGATTCTTATTTTTCTACCGACCATACTGAATAGTCATTGAACAGTAGCCAGTGTAAAAGCGCGACACAAAGGTCGCATCGTCCTGTTAGAAACAGTAATGTGAATAACAGGCACCAATGCTCTTATCAGAAAAATGTACGTAAATCTTGCCCGCAGTGTCTATCTCTCCACAAGTGTGCGCAATCCCCTATTCGCAACGCCATTTTTTATCAATGTGGCAAATCAGGACATGTACAAACAGTGTGCATGCAGAATAAATATGCTAAGAACGGTGCCATTAGGAACAGTGATCACAGAGTGTGAGAACAATTCATTCTGTAATTGTTACACACGCTGTGAACTTTGACAGTGCTTCTCTTAAATCTCAAAGGCAAGAAATGTTGTTGTTGTTGTTGTTGTTGTTGTTGTGTGGATGTTTTAGGGGGACAAAACTGCAGAGGTCATCAGTCCCCCATTCCATCATTAGGAGTTACAACGAAGAACATAAAGGCAAAGAAGCCTAGAGTTGAGAACAACTAGTGGGGAGGAAGATCCCCTGAGTCAGTGAAAGGACTACAAAGTCGGCAAGAAACAACTAAAACAATGACAATCACACAGTATAACCGATCAACAGCAAAAAATAAAATGTAAAAACCGACGTCTGTGGCTGACCGACCGTGATACTAAAAATAGGAAAAGTCAGCCACACAGAAACAAAGAGAAACCTCCAATTGGAGGTCAGGACAGGACTTACACAGACACTGAACGAAAGCTTTAAATGGAGGGGTAAAAACCACTGTCCCGAATAAAACTTAAAACAGTATCAGCCATCTTGGCATCGTCACTTAAAACTTGGGATAAAAGCACAGGAAAATTAAAACTCCGCCGCAGAGGTGCTAAATAAAGGCATTCAACTAAGATGTGCGCCACCGTCAGGCAGGCGCCACAGCGACAAACAGGTTCCTCGCCACGAAGGAGATGGCCGTGAGTCAGCCATGTATAGCCAATGCGAAGCCGGCACAGGACTACGGGGTCCCGGCGGCAGGCCCGCATTGAAGAATGCCACACAGCTGTCGTTTCCTTTATAGCCCTAAGTTTGTTGACTGTTGCCATACTACGCCACTCCGTGGCCCAGAGCTCGTGCACTCTTTGTCGCAGCACCATCTGCAGATCAGCAGCCGGGAGGCTGATGTCTAAAACAGGCGCCTTAACAGCCTGCTTGGCCAGCATATCAACACGTTCGTTGCCCGGAATACCATGGCCCGGGGACCAGAGGAACACCACTGATCGATCGGACCTGTCAAGGGCAGATAGGGCCTCCTGAATTCCCAACACCAGAGGAGACCGTGGATAACACTGGTCAAGGGCTCTAAGGCTGCTCAGGGAGTCACTGCAGATGAGAAAGGACTCACCTGAGCAGAACCTGGCATGCTCGAGAGCGGGAAATAGCCACCAGCTCTGCAGTATAGACACTGCAGCCAGCCGGCAGAGAGCGTTGTTCGACATGGGTGTCATGAGCGAATGCAAAACCAACCCGGCTGTCAACTTTCGAACCATCCGTGTAAATTAGGTCGTGTCCAGGAAATCTAGCTACGAGTGCTGAAAACTGGCGACAGAGAGCTTCAGGTGGAACTGAGTCTTTTGGTCCACAGGCCAAGTCCAGGCAAATACATGGCCTTGGCAGGCGCCATGGAGGCGTGTGTGTGTGGACCCGATATGGAGGTGGTAGGGGGTATGACTCAAGTTCCTGCAGCAGTGACTGGACCCTGAAGGCGACCGCATGACCCGACCTGGGTCGTCGTCGTTGGTCATGGACGACCATGTGGGAGAAAAGAACACGGTGGTTCGGGTGGCTTGATGAGCTGTGCACGAGCGCTGCATAGGCTGCAACCAGTTGTCGGCGATGGATCGACAAAGGCGGTTCCCTGGCCTCAGCAAGCAAGCTGGTCACAGGGCTGGTACGAAAGGCACCTGTCGCGATGCGGACCCCACAGTGGTGAACAGCAATGCTGAGGGTGACGCAGAACCGTAGGCGACACATCCAAACTCTAAATGAGACTGCACCAGAGCCTGATAGAGCCGCAACAGGGTTGTGCGGTCAGCTCCCCAGGAAGTATGGCCCAGGTGGCGGAGGACATTGAGATGGCGCCAGCACTCCCGTTTTAGTTGACAGATGTGGGGGAGCCACGTCAGCCGTGAGTCGAAAACAAGCCCCAAAAAACGATGAGTGTCCACGACCTCTAAGAGGTCGTCACCGAGATACAGTTCGGGCTGAGGGTGAACCGTTCGAAGCCGACAAAAGTGCATAACACCAGTCTTTGTAGCAGAGAACTGGAAGCCGTGGGTAAGAGCCCAGGACTGCGCCTTCCTAATGGCTCCCTGCAGCCTACTTTCGGCGACGTGAGTGCTGAAAGAGCTAAAATAGATACAAAAGTCGTCAGCATATAATGAAGGGGATGCTGACGACCCAACTGCTGTAGCCAAGCCGTTAATGGCTACTAAAAATAAGGGGACACTCAAAACAGAGCCCTGAGCAACCCCATTTTCCTGCACATGAGAGGTACTGCGAGAGGCACCTACTTGGACACGAAAAGTACGGACAGCTAAAAAGTTTTGAATAAAAATCGGGAGCGAGCCCTGAAGACCCCAACCATGTAACGTGCGAAGTATGTGGTGTCGCCAGGTCGTATCATACGCTTTTTGCATATCAAAATAGACGGCTATCAGATGTTTGTGCCTGGAAAAGGCTGTGCGGATCGCAGACTCGAAGTACACCAGGTTGTCAGTGGTTGAGCGACCCTGGCGGAAACTGCCCTGGCATGGAGCCAGTAACCCCCGAGTCTCGAGGATCCAGCACAACCGCCTACTGACCATGCGCTCCAACAGCTTACAGAGGACATTGGTCAGCGTAATGGGCCGATAGCTATCCAAATGAGCAGGGTTTTCGCCTGGTTTCATCACCGGCATAATGATACCCTCCCGCCACTGCGAAGGGAATACCCCGCCGCACCAGATGTGGTTGAAGAGCGTAAGGACATTACACTGGCTCTCCGCTGAAAGGTGTTTCAACATCTGGCTGTGGATGCTATCGGGTCCTGGAGCCGTGTCAGGACACTGTTTAAGAGCACTCAGGAATTCCCACTCTGTAAATGGGGTGTTATATTCCTCCGTACGGCGGGTGGTAAAGCAGAGTGGCAGCAGAGGTAAAGTCGTCCCAGTTAACCTTGTGTAGGGCCCACTTGGGCAGGCGCCCTGGGGTCTGGCGTTCCACCTGCTCCTTTAATGTACGGAAGGCCGGTGGGTAATTCGCGGAGGAGAAGGCACGAGCATAATGTCAGCAAACAGCTCTACAAGCGTGGCTGGGTCCGTGCATACTATGCCATTCACGGAGATCCCAGGGATTCCTGCTGTTGTTGGGTATCCCCTTAAACGCCTGATCTTGTTCCAGACCTGGATGGGGGAGGTACCTGTGCCAATAGTGGAGACATACCTCTCCCAACACTCTTGCTTTCGTCTCTTAATGAGATAACGAGCACGTGCACGGAGCCGCTTGAAAGCTACGAGGTGCTCCAGAGACGGGTGCCGCTTGTACCGTTATAAGGCCCGTCGGCGATCTTTGATAGCCGTTGCGACCTCTGGCGACCACCATGGGGACCCTGACGAATGTGGAACGGTAGCTTCTGCAGCTGAAACAATGGTGCGCGTGGCGCCCTCGACCGCCACATCGACGTTGTCGAGTGGGGGAGGACCAACAGTGGCAGCAGAGGTGAAGTCGTCCCAGTTAACCTTGTGTAGGGCCCACTTGGGCAGGCGCCCTGGGGACTGACGTTGTGGGAGTGACAGGAAAATGGGAAAATGGTCACTGCCGCACAAGTCATCGTGGGCTCTCCAGTGGACAGATGGTGAAAGGCTATGGCTGCAAATAGACAGATCAATGGCCGAGAACGTGTCATGCACCACACTAAAATGTGTGGGGGCACCCGTGTTCAAGAGGCAGAGGTCAAGACGAGATAGTAAGTCCTCGACTACTCTGCCCTGGCCAGAAATCGTGGAACCACTCCACAAGGTGTTTTGGGCATTAAAGTCGCCCAGTAGTAAGAAAGGTGGGGGGAGTTGAGAAAGTAGTGCAGCCAAAACAGTCTGAGAGACAGCACCGTCAGGAGGAAGGTAAAGACTGCAAACGGTGAACTCTTGTGTTGTCCTTACCCTAACAGCCACCGCTTCCAACGGTGTCTGAAGGGGCACAGGCTCGCTATATACAGAGGTAAGGACATACACACACACACCACCTGAGACCCTAATATACTTGCTGCGATTACAATAATATCCCCTGTAGCCCCGGAGGGCAGGGGTCCGCATTGCCGGAAACCATGTTTCCTGGAGGGCGAAGCAGAAAGCAGGTGTTATGCTCAAAAGGTGTCGCAGTTCAGCGAGGTGGGTGAAAAAACCGCCGCAGTTCCACTGGAGAATAACGCTTTCCGTTAACTGGGAAGACATGAGGTAATATGGAGTAGTAGTTAAACCTCATGCTCACACGCTGACACTGCTCGTGAAGCTGTGGAATCCACGTCCATCGTTTCTGGTGGACCGTCAAGTGCTAGGTCCTCAGGGGACGCTAGTATCTTGACTTCGTCCTCGTCCTCAGAGGAAGAGGGCGGGGGCGGAAGTGGGGGAACCACTAGGGTCGTACTAGAGGAAGAAGCCAAGGAGGGGTGGGACTCAACCGAACCCTTCCTCGCGAGAGGAGCCAGAGAAGGCTGTTGCTTCTCTGGCTCGGGGTTGGGGTGGTATTGCTCCCGAGGTAGATGGTTCGGGAGCAATACAGGAAGATCCGCCCCCCACTGTCGAGGAGGGAGAATTGGATGGTATCAGAGATGGCAGAGTTGGAAGTGTTTGAACAGCTGCTGCAAAACTTTTGCCCATGGTCACGGGGTGCAGCTTTGTGTATTTGTGCCGTGCCTCTGAATAGGTCAGTCTGTCCAGGGTTTTATACTCCATGATTTTCCGCTCTTTATGGAGTACTGAGCAATCTGGTGAGCAAGGCGAATGATGTTGGCCACAGTTAACACAGACTGGAGGAGGGACACAAGAGACGTCTGGATGAGATGGACGTCCACACTCCCGACATGTGGGGTTGGTCTCACAGCGGGAGGACATGCGCCCGAACCTCCAGCACTTAAAGCAGCGCATAGGGGGAGGGACGTAGGGCTTTACGTCACACTGGTACACCATCACCTTGAATTTTTCAGGTAAGGTGTCGCCCTCAAAAGCCAAGATGAAAGCACCGGTGGCGACCCTGTTGTCCTTAGGACCCCTATAGATGCGCCGGATAAAATGAACACCGCGCCGCTCGAGGTTCGACCGTAGCTCATCATCAAATTGCAACAACAGATCTCGATGGTAGACGATACCCTGGACCATATTAAGGCTGTTGTGAGGTGTTATTGTAACGGGAACATCACCCAGATTCTCACAGGCGAGCAACGCCCGCGACTGTGCTGGGGATGACGTCGTTATCAAGACTGACCCAGATCGCATCTTGGAAATACCCTCCACCTCTCCGTACTTGTGCTCTAGATGCTCGACAACAAACAGTGGCTTTGTTGACGCAAAGGATTCCCCATCAGTACGTGAGCACACTAAGTATCGAGGGACATAAGACTCTCCTTGACTTCTGGCCCGGCGTTCCTCCCATGGCGTAGCCATGGAAGGGAACGAACGGGGTTACATACTGCCGAATTGGAATCTCCTCTACCACGCTTAGAGACGCCGTTTTCGCGACCGGCCACACTTTTATTTGCTCGTTTCATGCTGGTCCCACGAGCAGCTAGGGAACTAAAGGTCCACCCAGGCAGAGCCCTGCTTGCCTGGGTAAGCCTCATACAACTGAGGTGCGGCAGGTTCCTCAGAGGTTGCTCGCTAGCGCCTGTTCAACCTCAACAACCATGCATCTCCTCGGCACGTAGCACACCTTGAGATTGAGGGTTTTTTATAGAGGTTTGTACCGTCCTCGTGACCCGGGCGATTAAGCCAAGATCCGCGGGCTCTGAAACGTACAATGTTTCACCGTCGCGCCGAACGATGATCGTTTAAGCACGCACAGAGCTTACGGTGTAGCGGACTGTTGGCACGACACAGCCCAGGACCCCGGGTTCGCCAAGCCCGTACTCAGCAAACTAATGCTGAGCCCCTGAGGGGCAATTGCAAGAAAGTTCTGCGCCTACTGCAACACTATATAGTGAGCCCCATAGCAAGTCTCGTAAAGTGTGTGAATCTGTGCAACGGAAAAGGGTTCGGGACACGGAAAATGACTGTGTACAGTTCAATCCTATAGTGAACCAAGTGCCTTCTGCAACTTCTTATTGTAATAGTGCCCAGTACTGTGTAGCTAGTAACATTAGTCTTCATGTAGCTACTCAAAGTAATTTTAGTGCAGTAGTTAGTGAATCTGGGGTAGCCTCGCATTGCGCGGACGCCGATCCGGCGGTAGTGCCATCTAGGGACAGTGATATTAATCTCCTGTGTGCCGAGTCTGCGGCGCTTACTTCACTACGCGGCCCGCGCATGCGCAAGTGCAGAAAAAAACCTGTAGCAGACGTGGCCCACATTCGCGCACCTTTCGAGCGCCACAAGCAAAAACTTTTTGTGATTCTCTCCATAGAAAATAAGACTGTACAATTGCAGTTCGATACTGGTTCCGATGTCACATTAATAAATAACGATACTTATGAACTTCTGGGTTCGCCAAAATTGTCGCCGTCGCAACAAGTGCTAACAGCATATACAGGTCAAAATATTCCCGTGCTAGGAACGTATAGCCTGCCCGCCTCTTTTCAAGGTGTAACAAAAACAGTAGCTTTTTTAGTTCAGGCCAAATCTACACAGAATATTTTTGGACTAGATGCATTCAATCTGTTTGGCTTAACAATTCGAAGAGATGTGCTTCAAATTTCGTCAGTAGTGCCTCAGGACAAAATCAATGCATTGTGTGAAAAATATAGCGACTTGTTTTCGCTGGAACTAGGTTGTGCAAAAGACGTCGTGCCACATGTAACTTTCAAAGAATCTGCAGTTCCAAAATTTCGTAAAGCTAGACCAGTGCCTATCGCAATTCGTGTTACACTTGCTGCAGAACTTAAACGTTGGTAGGATAGTGGGGTGATTTCTCCTGTTTCTGCGAGTCAGTGGTCGTCGCCTTTAGTAATTATAACCAAGCCGTCGGGAAAACTTCGTCTCTGTGCGGAATCCAAATCATCAGTGAACAGTCAAACAATTGTAGACACATACCCTCTGCCCAGTGCTGACGAACTGATGGACGAATTAGGACAGTCTCGCTTCTTTTCTACGATTGATTTAGCAGAGGCATACTTACAGCATCCGCTTGATGACGAGTCAAAAAAGTTTTTCGCCATTAATACTCACATGGGCCTTTGTCAATTTCAACGCCTACCCTTTGGCAGTTCTTCCGCCCCCGCTATTTTTCAGCGATTTTTGCAACAGCTGACAGCTACTGTACCGTGTTGCTCGAACTATTTAGATGATATTGTGGTCTCAGGACGCACAGTTTAAGAACATTTATCGAACCTGGAGTTCCTTTTCAAAGTGTTGAATGCAGCAGGTCTACGTTGCAATAGAGCAAAGTGTTCGTTTCTTCAGGCTGAAATAGAGTACCTAGGCTATGTGATTAATGCCCAAGGAATCCATCCCTTACAATCACATCTTCGAGCAATCAAAGACTTGCCTCCTCCTAAGAATGTGCACGACTCGCAAGCAGTAATGGGAAAGCTCAACTATTATTTTAGATTTATTCCGAATGCCTCTCAGATTGCAGCTCCACTACATCACTTACCTAGGAAGAATGTTCCTTTTGAACGGCACAAAAGCTTCAGAGATGGTCCTTGAACTCAACATGCCAATGCGGACACACGTTCCAGGGGGGGGGGGCGATGGTTCGAATCCACCCTCGGGCACGGATATTTGTGCCGACCTTAGTAGTACCTAGTTCACAAATAGTTTGTAAGTTTAGGGACTGATGACCCCGTAGTTAAGTGCCATAAGATATACCAACATTTGAACATTTGATTTGAACACTTTCCAGACTTCCGGTTGGCCAGGATGTGTCGTTTTATTCTTAAGAAATGGCATGTTGCCAGATAGACTCCAGAGACGCTTCCGCTGTCGCAGACTTCAGTTTGAACTCTCGCCGGGTTGCACAGGAAACAGCTGCGGATGCAGACCTAAGTGTGGTATCACGTTTTGTTCGCTTTGGTTGGCCTGCCACAGACAAATTCATTGAGCGGCCTCTGGTTCGCCTTTTTTTGTGGTTTTAGGGCGCACAACTGCTAAGGTTATTAGAGCTCAGACAAGAACAGAGATTAGCTAGATGTCAAAAAAAAAAAAAATAATAAATAAATAAAAAAATTGGTGACTGTCAGAACATCAAGGAGAGGCTAAAAACGTAAGATAAAAGACAAAAGGGTTAAATATCCTTCGATAAGATGGCTGCACGGAGACGATTAAAATTTACACAAGACAGTAAAACATGTCGTACTGTCAGCAGTTCACCGCAGGAGCACAGCGGTGCAGGGTCAGCGGTTAGAAAATGACGGTGGCTGAAACGGCAGTGACCGATCCGCAACCGGGGCAGGATGACCTCCTCCCGCCGAGAGGGGCGTGAGGAGGTCCTCCAAGCGGTCGGGATCGGTTTTTACAGTTCTCAATTTATTGTCGTACAGTGAAAACTACACACTGTGCCAGGACGACACGATACTCCGGCGAAGAGCCCGTTGAACATCGTCCGATGGGACGGAACAGGTAGCCATGCGAGGCAAAAGAGCTGCGGACTTGGCTGCTATGTCGGCGGTCTCATTCCTGGTCACACCCACGTGGCCAGGGACCCACAGGAAAGAAACGTGACAGCTGTCATCTGCTAGCAACTGGAGGGAGCGCTGGATCCGATACACTAGAGGATGGTTCGAGAAAGGGTCCTTAAGACTCTGCAGGGCACTAAGGGAGTCCGAACATATGGCATAGAAAGGTTTGCGGTGGCGGCAGGTATACAAAACGGCCTGGTGGAGGGCAAAAAGCTCAGCCGTGAAATTCGAGCACCGGTCAGGGAGCTTGTATTGGAACCGGTTGTCCCCGACGACGAAGGCAGATCCGACACCGGCAGAGCTCTTGGAACCATCAGTGTAAATAAATATGGCATTATCGAACCGCGAACGGAGTTCGACAAGCCTCGAGCGGTATACCAAATCCGGAGTGCTCTCCTTGGGGAGCGAACTAAGTTCAAGGTGAGTGTGAACCTGGGCCTGATGCCACGGTGGCAATGGGCTTTCGCTCAACCGAAAGGTGGAAGGAAGGGTAAAATCGAGCCGTTGTAATAGGCGCCGAACCGAACTCCAGGTGGAAGCAAGGCAATCGCAGACAACTAATATTGGCGATCGAGTGAGTCGTCAAAAAATAATCGGTAAGATGGATGATTGGGCATCGACCGCAAGCGGCATGCGTACCGACACAAGAGTATGTCACGCCGAGTGGTCAAGGGTAATACAGCAGCCTCGGCAAACAGACTTTCAACAGGACTGGTATAAAATGCACCGGTCGCCAGACGTAATACCCGATGGTGGATAGAGTTGACACGGCGGAGAATCGACGGTCGTGCAGAAGAGTATACAAGGCTTCCGTAGTCGAGCTTCGACTGAATAATGGCCTGGTAAAGGTGAAGCAGGACGGTACGATCCGCTCCCCATGACGTGCCACTGAGGACACTAAGAACATTAAGGGATCGGGCACAATGGGCAGCCAGGTAGGACACGTGTGTGGACCAGCAAAGTTTCCGATCCAACATGAGTCCCAAGAATTTCGTAGTCTCCACGAAAGGGAGAGCAACAGGGCCGAGACGTAGAGAAGGTGGAAGAAATTCCTTGTATCTCCAGAAGTTGATGCAATCCGTTTTCTCAGTGGAGAATCGGAAGCCGTATGCGATGCTCCAGGAATATAGATGGTCAAGACAGCGTTGAAGAGAACGCTCCAAGAGACACGTCCGCTGGGCGCTGCAATTAATTGCGAAATCGTCTACAAAAAGGGACCCGGAAACATCGGCTGAAATGCAATCTATGATCGGATTGATTGCAATGGCAAAGAGAGCCATTCTCCTGGCAAAAGGTATCTGACATAACAGACCCCACCCGTACCCGGAACTTGCGATCCGCCAAAAACGCTTGAATGAAAAGAGGAAGGCGGCCCCGAAGGCCCCATGTGTGAATTTGCGGAGAATGCCCGCTCTCCAACAGGTATCGTGCCTTCCTAAAGTTGAAGAACAATGCTACTGTTTGACGCTTCTTTAGAAGGTTATTCATAATGATGGTCGACAACGTAATGAGGTGATCAGCAGCAGAACGGTGTCGACGAAAACCGCATTGGATATTAGTCAGGAGGCGGCGAGATTCGAGGAGCCAGACCAACCGAGCGTTAACCATGCGTTCCATCACCTTAAAGACGCAGCTCGTCAGAGAAATGGGGCGATAACTGGAAGGAAGATGTTTGTCCTTCCCTGGTTTGGGGATGGGGACAACAATGGCTTCACACCAACTTGTGGGAACATGACCTTCAGTCCATATGTGATTGTAGGTACTAAGAAGAAAACACTTGCCCGCGGGAAAGAGGTTTTTCAGCATCGCAATATGAATGGAATCGGGCCCGGGAGCAGAAGATCGGGACAGGGCGAGAGCACGGTCTAGTGGAAAGAAGGCGGCCGTGCCTCCTCTACCTGTTTGCGAGGGAGAAAGGCAGGGTGGTAATGGGCAGACCTCGAATCCTCCGCAAAGAAACATCCCAATGTTTGGAAACATCAGCGGGGTCCACGAGGACTGCGTTCTCCACGGTCAGGCCATCAATCGGGGAGTAGACCTTAATGCCGGATAAACGGCGTAGGCCACCCCAAACAACCGTGGAGGGAGTAAAACGGTTAGAAGAACTAGTAAAAGCAGTCCAGCAAACTTTCTTGCTGTCGTTTATGATACGACGACATTGCGCTCTCATACGTTTAGAATGTATGCAATTCTTCAAAGTTGGGTGGCGGCGGAAGGTGCGTAAAGCACGGCGCCGGGCTCTAAGCGCGTCGTGGCAGGCTGCAGTCCACCAAGGGATCGGCACACAACGTGGAGAAGATGATGTACGAGGTATGGAATGTTCGGCAGCGGTGAGAATAACCTCTGTGAGGTATTCGACCTGACTGTCACAGCTGGGAAAATTCTGATCGTGAAAAACAGCCCTGGAAGAATAAAGCCCCCAGTCGGCTTTAGAAATGTTCCAACTGGTGGGACGAGGAGATGGGAAATGATGCAGGAAGTGGATGATACAAGGGAAATGGTCACTCGAGTACGTGTCAGAAAGTGCATACCACTCAAACCGACCGGCAAGCTGAGGAGTGCATATCGCAAGGTCTATGTGGGAGTAAGTATGAGTTGTGTCAGAAAGGAAGGTCGGTGCACCTGTGTTGAGGCAGACAAGATTGAGGTGTTGGAGAAGGTCCACCAAAAGGGAGCCTCTCGGACAAGGCGCCGGAGAGCCCCATAGGAGGTGATAGGCATTGAAGTCGCCTACCAACACGAAAGGTGAAGGGAGTTGGCCGACGAGGTGTAGCACATCTGCCCTAGTAAGGGCAGATGACGATGGCGAATAGATATTACAGAGGGAAAAGGTAAATGTGGATAGAGTTATGCGGACGGCAACTGCCTGTAGGTGAGTATGCAATGTAATGGGATGGTAATAGACGTCTCGAATGAACATCAGAACCCCTCCATGGGCTGGGATACCTTCCACAGGTGGCAGGTCGAAATGCACAGAGTTGTAGTGGGGCAAGTCTGCACGATCACTTGGACGCAACTTAGTTTCTTGGAGACAGACGAGAAGCGGGCAGTGCAATCGAAGGAGTAGTTTTAACTCCTCCCGATTGGAACGAATGCCGCGAGTATTCCATTGAATGAGATTAGAAATGAGGATAAAAACGAACAAGCAAGTGGGGTCACCTCGACGGCCGCTGAGGACCGGATTTCGAGGGAGCACTGCTATCGCTGTCTAGGGGCAAAGGGTCGTGGTCCATAGATTCGACCGATGCGCCTGCCACCTCCTTGAGTTGATCAGGAGGGGCAGTTTCCACCGCCGGTAAAGGGCCGGGTGCCCGGCAGACGGAGCGTCCCGGTGAAAGAGAAGACGGCCGAGGCCGACAACTGTTGGGCGGCGTGATGGATGGATCACGCCTCGGCGGGGAAGGTGAGGAACTCTTTCTTGCCGGCTCTTCTGGAAGAGTGACGGCGAGAAGAGGCAGTTGACGGTTGGGAAGCCTGAGAACGCAGAAAATCCTAACGGACGGGTTCCTTTTTTCAAAGTCCGGCCATCTAGTGTAGGTGCCTGCGGTTTACCAGAGGTTGACGAAGACTGTACTTTAGGAGCAGCAGGAGGAAGCGGGGACGTGGAACGGGCAATCTTCGGGCTGGCGGATCGCACAACTGTGTCAGCGAAGGTAAAATCACAGGTCTGGGTACTTGAATCCTTAGTAGGTCGAGTGGAGGTGAGGACCTTACTGTATGTGCCCGCTGGGAGGACAGCGGGCTTTCGACTCGCGAACAACTTTCGAGCGGCAACTGTTGATACCTTTTCCGTAACCCGAATTTGCTGTATGACCTTTTCATGCCTGTAGCATTTCCGTGACGCTTTCCCCCCCGTAACGTGATAAAACAAAACGAGCTGCCCTTCTCTGAACCTTCTCATTATCTTCCGTCAGTCCCACCTGGTGAGGGTCCCACAAGGGGCAACAGTACTCCAAGAGAGGACGCACAAGTGTGATGTAGGCAGTCTCTTTGGTGGAGCTGGTGCATCGTCTAAGCGTTCTGCCAATGAAACGTAACCTTTGGTTCGCCTTCCCCACAACATTTTCTATGTGTTCTCTCCAGTCAAAGTTGTTCGTAATTGTAACTCCTAGGTATTTGGTAGAATTTACGACCTTAAGGTTTGACTGATTTATCGCGCAATTGAAGTTCAGCGGATTTCTTTTAGTGGTCATGTGTATTACTTCACACTTTTCTTTATTTAGTGTCAATTGCCAATTTTCGCACCAAGTAGAAATTTTGTCTAAATCGCTTTGCAGCTGCTTTTGATCCTCTGTTGACTTCACTAACCGATAAACGACAGCATCATCCGCGAACAGTCCAAGGGAGCTATTCAGATTATCTCCTAAATCGTTTATAAACACGAAGAAGAGTAGGGGACCAATAACGCTTCCCTGTGGAACGCCAGATATCACTTCTGTTTTACTCGATGACTTACCGTCAATTACAACGAACTGTGTCCTTTCTGATAGGAAATCGTGAATCCAATCGCACAATTGGGGAGATATTCCATAAGCACGCAATTTCATTAGAAGCCGCTTGTGGGGTACAGTATCAAAAGCCTTTCGGAAATCCAGAAATATGGAATCGATTTGAGATACCTTGTCGATGGCACTTAACACTTCATGTGAATAAAGGGCAAGCTGTGTTTCGCAAGAGCGATACTTTCTGAATCCGTGCTGACTATTGGTTAATAGGTCGTTCTCTTCGAGGTAGTACATAATATTCGAACAAAGTATATGTTCCAAAATCCTACTGCAAATCGACGTCAATGAGATAGGCCTGTAATTTTGGGGATCACTCCTATTGCCTTTCTTGAATATTGGAGTAATTTGGGCAACTTTCCAGTCTTTGGGTACGGATCTTTCGCTGAGTGATCGGTTGTAAATTATAGCTAAGTACGGAGCTATTTCATCAGCATACTCTGAGAGGAATCTAGTTGGTATACAATCTGGCCCGGAAGATTTATTTTTGTTTAGTGACTTAAGTTGTTTTACTACTCCAGGAACATCTACTTCTAAGTTTCGCATGCTGGCAGCTGTTCTTGGATTGAATACTGGAGTGTTTACTTCGTCTTCTTTGGTGAAAGAATTTCGGAAAGCTGTGTTTAGTAATTCTGCCTTAGCAGTACTGTCGTCGGTAGGATTACCATCGCTATCGCTTAGTGAAGGTATTGTTTGTGTTTTGCCGCTAGTGTACTTCACATACGACCTGAATTTCTTTGGATTTTCTGCAAGATTACGAGACAGGATTTCGTTGTGGAAACAACTATAAGATTCTCGCATTGAAGTCCGCGCTAGGTTGCGAGTTTCAGTAAAAGATTGCCAGTCTTGCGGATTCTGTGTCTTTTTAAATTTTGCATGCGTTTTCCTTTGTTTCTGCAACAGTGATCTGAACTGTTTTGTGTACCACGGGGGGTCAGCCCCCTCTTTTATTAATTTTGATGCTCTTTACTATCTCGGGATTATTTGTTGCTAGGAGATCAAGAGTATTTTCGCAACCACGTACTATTCTAGTGGGTTCATGAACTAACTGTTCGAAGTAGTTCTCAGAAAAAGCATTCAGAACTAGTTCGGACGATGTTTTATATTTGCCCCCGGTTTTGAATACGTAATTATGCCAACATATCGAGGGTAAATTAAAGTCGCCACCGATTATAACAGTATGCTTCGGATACCTATTTGAAATATGATTCAAGCTTTCTTTGAACATTTCTGCAACCGCATCGTCTGAGTCAGGGGGCCGATAAAAAGATCCAATTATTAATTTATTTCGGTGGTCAGGTATAACCTCTACCCAGACCAATTCACAGGAATTATCTGCCTCAATTTCGTTGCAGGATAAACCGTTTGTAACAGCAATAAACACGCCTCCCCCTGTTTTATTTATTCTATCCTTTCTGAAGACCATTTGGCCCTTTGAAAAAATTTCGGCCGAATTTATCTCAGGCGTCAGCCAGCTTTCTGAACCTATAACGATTTGTGCCTTAGTACTTTCTATCAGCGCTTGGAGCTCTGGAATTTTCCCGACACAGCTACGACAATTCACAACTGTTACACCAATGGTTTTTATGTCTACTTTCTTCCCGTGTCTGACCTGCCCCCTTTGAGACTGAAACCCATTTTGTGTATTCCCGAGGCCATCTAACCTAAAAAACCGCCCAGTCCACGCCACACAGCCCCCGCTACCCGTGTAGCCGCTTCCTGAGTGTAGTGGACTACTGACCTATTTAGCGGAACCCGAAAACCCACCACCCTTTGGCGCAAGTCGAGGAATCTGCAGCCGACACGGTCGCAGAACCGTCTGAACCTCTGATTCAGACCCTCGACTCGGCTCTGAACCAAAGGTCCGCAGTCAGTCCTGTCGACAATGCTGCAGATGGTGAGCTCCGCTTTCATCTTGCAAGCAAGACTGGCAGTCTTAACCACTTCTGATAGCCGCTCAAAACCAGAGAGGATCTCTTCCGATCCAAAGCGACACACATCATTGGTCCCAACATGAGCCACCACCTGCAGTTGGCTGCACCCTGTGCTCTTCATGGCATCCGGAAGGAGCCGTTCCACATCCGGAATGACTCCCCCCGGTATGCACACGGAGTGCACATTGGAATTCTTCCCCTCCCTAGTAGCCATTTTCCTAAGGGGCTCCATTACCCGCCTAACGTTGGAGCTCCCAACTACCAACAAACCCACCCTCTGTGAGTGCCCGGATCTTGAAGGCAGAGGGGCGAGTACAGGACAAGCGACACCATCCGCATCAGGAACATCCCCTGCCACAGACAGCGCCTCTAATCTGTTGGCAAGACTAACCGGGGAGGCCTCCACTTCGGTCCCCCGGGAAGTCTTACGCCGCCTGACACGCGCTGAGGGGACCTCCCAATCCACCACGGATTGGGGGGCTACCTCCTCGCGGGCAGTGAGCGGGCTGGCCACAGCCGCAGGCCGATCGGAGGGCACAACAGACGCACAGGGCGTCTGCTGTACCCCCGCGAGCGGCCCACAACAGCGGCGCCCACCCACCGCAGTCTCAAGCGTTGCCAGCGAAGCCAACGCCGCCTGAAGCTGCGAGCGAAGAGTCACCAACTCTGCCTCCATCCGTTCGCAGCAGTCACAGTTCCTAGCCATTCTAAAAACCTTTGTTTCTTCCAAGTAAGTACGTCAGAGGACTCAGTAGTTTGATAAACAGTGAGCTTTGTAAAATATAAACCTACCGCTGAACTGTTTATTAACGGCGAATCTGAAAAATATATACGCGAGCTAATAAAAAAAAAATTCAGTAACTGAGCTGACAAATAAACGCGATTCTTAATAAACAAACACGCGAGCACACTAAAGTATAAAGAGCTGCAAGGGACCCTCACCAGGTGGGACTGACGGAAGATATTGAGAAGGTTCAGAGAAGGGCAGCTCGTTTTGTTTTATCACGTTACGGGGGGGGGGGGGGGGGGGGGGGGGGAAAGCGTCACGGAAATGTTGCACGAATTGGGGTGGAAATCATTAAAAGAAAGACGTTATTCATTGCGGCGTGATCTGTTTGCGAAGTTTCAATCACCGACTTTTAGTTCTGAATGTGAAAATATTTTGCTAGCACCCACCTACTTAGGGAGACATGACCATCCCAATAAAATAAGAGAAATCAGATCGAAAACTGAACGATTTAGGTGTTCTTTCTTCCCGCGCGCTATTACAGAATGGAACGGTAGAGAAAAGTTATGAAGGTGGTTAATGAACCCTCTGCCAGGCACTTAAATGTGATTTGCAGAGTATCGATGTAGATGTAGATGTATACAGGGCAGTCGCGAGAGGAGCCGCATTGTCACCGTTGCACTTAAGGCAGTGAGGGGACAGAGGTGGGCAATCCCCCTCATGGGCGTCCCTACCACAAGTGACACATTTTGCTGCATTTGGGCAAGATTCACGGGTATGGTTGTACCTGTGGCATTGGAAACAGCGCGTTGGGTTTGGTATATAAGGGCGGACAGAGATAACTTCGTACCCTGCTTTGACCGTCGATGGGAGTTCAACTCTGTCGAACGTCAAAAACACAGTACGAGTCGGTGTCAGCTGGTTATCTACCTTCCTTTTTCATCACCCTATGGATGGCTGTCACACCCTGATCGGACATATAGGATTGGATGTCGTCATCAGACAACCCGTCAAGGGATCTCGTGAAGACTACCCCCCGTGACTAGTTGAGTGTGCGATGCGCTTCTACCTTGACAGGAAACGTGTGTAACAATGTAGTCCGGATTAGTTTCTGAGCTTGGAAGGCACTGTCCGCTTCTAGCAACAATGTGCCATTGCGCTGACGCGAACAGGTTTTAACAGGGCCAGCAATTGCATCAACACCTTTCTGGATGACGAAAGGATTTACGGACGTGAAATCTTTTCCATCGGTGCGAGACACAACAAGAAATTTCGGTAGATTAGGCAGAGTCTTCTTTTGCTGAGGCGAATCTATCTTACGTTTCTGGGTCAACGTCACTGAAGAAAAGAAGGAAGTGATTGTGGAAGTGTCCCCCGTGATTACCAGCGTCTCCGATGGCGCGCTCCTTCCTAGTGGGGGCCCTCTCCGAGGGCTTACTCGCCTTAGGTGATTGTTCACACCTCAGGTCACACCTCCCGAGAACTGACGGAGGGACCAATCGGCACGTTCGGAAGGTACCAGCTCGGGTAATCACCCCTCGCTGGGCCTGGCCTTTACCAGGGGGTACGAACGTGCCCTACTTGTCTACCAGGGGCGGGGAATTACGCGTTACCCCGCCACCTGCTACGCATGATAATGCGTGGGTCGGCCTTCAGACACGCACAGGGAGGAAAGAAGAAGAATAGAGGAAGTGAAGAGAAAGAAGGAAAGAAATGTCTCAAACGCCGAGGCGGAGAGTAATGAGGAGGAGAAGAAGGCTAGGAGAGTACAAGGAGACAGACAGAAAAGAAGGGTAAGAAAGGAAGGAACGAAGGAAGAAAAACGACAAGAACCACCGTAGCTCACGAAATATGCCCGTCTCTGGGCGAAGGCATAAACCGGGAGGGAAAGTGAAGCAGCCTGGGGCAGAAGAAAGGCTGCTCCGGCTCGGGGCCCCGTGCGCGCCACACACGTGCCCACAAAAGAACTGTGGGCCCCCGGGGGGGTTTAGTTGTGATTGCATGTCATTCGCAGCCTTAATGAGCGCAATTACGTGTACCAGGCGGTTCTGAACTGGATATTCAGGCGCTACTACGAGACAAAACTTCTTGTTTAACCTATGTACCTAACCTTAAGGCTGCGCTGGCCTGTTTTTGAAGTTATCAATAGTGTTGAACAGTCTTAAAGTGTGTTGGAAACATCCTTTCATTTAAAAAAAGTGATCTGGAGCGTAGCCTTCCGATCGTTAGGTATAGGTTAAACAAGGGTTTTTTTTTAAGGGCGTGAGGGCGCGTAGAGCCCGAATCTCCGGTTCAGAACCGGAACTTCGAGGTCACGAATTCTTCCAAATTAACCAACATCTGGTTTTTGCTTAGGGAAGTTAACACTAATTTTAATGACGTTCATTATTAACGTATTGCAATACACTGGAAGAATTGTCAGTCGTATTACGTGAGAGAGAAACAATTGAATTTACACTGCAAGAAATTATTAAATCTGAACGAAAATGCATGTGAAAAGAGGCCAAATTCACAACACATGAAACGCGAAATCTGATTGGCCGCCTTCATCTTCGTCATTCATCGCACCGTTACCAACCGTTACCAACCACAACTCGCGGACTCAAACTGCACTTTTACCAATATTTAACATCACTTAAAGAAGCATCACATGTTCTGACTTGCCGATTCGGAGCGAGCTGTATTATCAAGTACCAAATTAATAAATCTGTATACACTGAATCACACGTTTGACACGCCAGAATCACACTTGCCACTTACGCCGTATAAGTCCTCAGCCCATAATACATAACAGTGTTTACGCTGCTCGATTAAACTTGACCGGTCCTGCAACGACGTGCTTTTGGTGACAAATGCTTCATCAGCAAGGTGCAAAACGTAATGTTAAATTACCAGCGTCCGTTAGAAAGCGCCATTTTTGCACTACTTCGTATAAATTACTTATAGAAGACGGTAACAAGCACACTGGCGTTTAACTTAGTGACTGACTTGCCTTGCAATGGAGACAAAATGCCGTAAATACACCTCCCAACTTTCGTTTGCTTCGTCGGAAGAAGCAAATGGCAGCGGTCGTGCGAGGAAACAGCAGTAGCTGCGTGTTGGTTTTGCAGCAACTGTAAATATCGTTACAGTATCTGCTGTTGCTACTGCACATAGTATTGCCTTAACTAGAGACATTCTGGCTCCACGCTCACTGAACGAACTTGCACGGTCGGGAAGTCCATGACGCCACTTTACGCTCCTGTTCGCCGTCATTATCGCCGCAGTGCACACAGCTTGGCGCCTGGACTGTTCAACGGCGCAAAAACATCTCCTGTATGGCCAACACTAGTGGAGATCACGGGTAACGCTGGTCCAGAGATCTAAGGCTGCTCAGTGAGTCGCTGCAAATAAGAAAAGACTCACCTGAGCAGGAACGGATATGCACGAGAGCTCTTTGAATGGCCACCAGCTCTGCAGCGTAAACACTGCAGCCATTTGGCAGATAGTGGTGTTCCACATGGTCAACATGAATATAGGCAAATCCCACACGGCCTTCAACCAGGGAAGCATCGGTGTAGATCTGGTCATAACCAGGGAACTCCGTTACGAAAGCCGAGAAATGGCGGCAGAGCGCCTCCTGGGTAACCGAGTCTTTGGGCCCATGAGCCAAGTCCAGCCAGGTACACGCCCTTGGCAAGCACAACGGGGGTGTACATGCATGGCCCCGATAGGGAGATGGAAGGGGAGAAGACTCAAGCTCCAGCAGGAGGGACGCTAATTCCAAAGGCAATCATATGACCTGATCTGGGGCGCCACTGGTGGGGGCGGTCGAACACATCAAAAAATCTGAGACGACGGTTCGGGTGGTCTGGGGAGCAATATACTTTGGCTGCATAAGCCGCGAGCAGGGGTTGGCGGCGGATCCCCAAAGATGGGACCAGAGCCTCCACTAGTAAGCTGTTCACTGGGTTGTTGTGGAAGACACCCATTGCAATGCGAACCCCACAGTTGTGAATGTGGTCCAGTAGGTGCAGTGCCGAAGGTGCCGCAGACCCATAGGCAATGCACCCAAAATCTAGACGGGACTGCACCAGTGCAGTGTAAAGCCACAACAGCGTCGAGTGGAGAGCACCCCAGGTCATATGACCGAGGTGTTGGAGAAGGCTGAGACGGCGCTAGCACTACCGTTGCAGCTGACGAATGTGGGGGAGCCACATCAGCTGGTCGTCAATGTCCAGTCCTGAATACCAATGGGTTTCTACTACGGTAAGTAGTTCATCGTTTGTAAAGTTCAGGGTGAGAGTGAACAGTCCGATGCCAACAGAAGTGCATCACTCTAGTCTTGGTGGCAGAAAACTGAGAGCCATGGCATGACGAACACACAACACCGTGATTCCAATCCTTAACGCCCACTGTTTATTTCTCAGAGAATAATACGTCATAGAATACATAAATTGTGGAACATCAATATATATATATATATATATATATATATATATATATATATATATATATATATATATATATATATAAGATTTATAAATATGTCAAAAGTTAACCCGCAACATCCTCCCCACCCTGGTCAATTTTAAGAGGAATGATCAGCTGAATGGGCCGTGAGATTATGGTTCCATCTCAAGTTCGTAACGTGACAGTTCGTATCTTCCCATCTCTTCCCTCATGAAGATCTTCTATCCGCGCCTTCTTCCACGTGTGACATGGATGAACATCTTCCTGTACAAGTACAACATCACCCAAATGTTCTTCCAGAACCTGTCCTAGGTTGATGATTTTCATGGAAGTTTTTGAGCAGGATCAGGTATTCTTTCTTCCGCCTGTTCCAGAAATGCTCTACCACGTGTTGCTGACATTGGAACTCCTTGGAAAAATCCTTCCTGACTGTCGGTTCTGGACCTGTGGGCAAAGTTGTCAGTCGATCACCTACAAAAAATGTGTAGGTGTCAGTGGCTCAGTTTCTTCTCTTCCTTGTGTAATTGGTCTTGAATTTAGTGCTGCTTCTATGCTGACCAGGATTGTGCTGAGACCTTCTTCATCTATCTGTGACTGTCCTAAAACCTTTCTCAGGCAACGTTTGACTGAAACCACCATTTGTTTCCAAAATCCTCCCCACCAAGGCGAGTCCGGGGTAATGAATCTCCATGTTATAGATTGCTGACCAAGATACTTGTATGTTTTGCTGGCCATGAGAGCCTGCCAGAGCTCCTTTAGTTCTGTGTGGGTGGAATGGAAGGTAGTAGCATTGTCAGTGTAAATTGTACTAGGCACGCCTCTTCTTCCCACAAATCTTAGTAGAGCTTGAAGAAATTTACCAGTAGACATATCTGAGCATAATTCCAAATATAAGGCACGTGTTGTTGCACAAGTGAATAGAGCAATATATGCTTTCTCTGTTATATGTCCTTGTTTGACGTATAATGGACCAGTAAAATCGATGCCTGTGACTTCAAATGGTTTCAATGGTGAAACCCGTTCAGCGTGTAATGGAGCCTCTATTTCTTGAACAGAGCGAGCTTTCACTATCTTGCAAGGTAGACAACAGTGTAGAACACGTTTTATTGTCTGACGAGCTCTAAGAATCCAGAATTCTGTCCTCAGCTCAGATAACACTATGTTTACCCCAAGGTGGTGCAGACGAATGTGAGTCTGCCGGATTGGTAAATGAGTGAAATGATGCTGTCCATCAAGAAGTATTGGGTGAATTTGTTCTCTTGTTAATTTTGCAAACTGTAGACGTCCACCAATACAAATAAGGCCATCATCCAGGAATGGATTAAAACGAGCTATTTTAGAATTTTGTGGCAGAGGCAAGTTGTGATGCAGAGCAAGCAGTTCAACTGCAAAATGTTGTTATTGGACAATACGAATCCAATAAGTACGTGCTTCTTGCAATCCTGTTGCTGTTAATTCTCCTAATGTCTCATTTTCATTAACTGTCGTTTAAAACGAAGAATTCATCCTGTAACTCGTAACAGTTTGTAATAGTTACTGTACTGTGTAGCTGTTAAAATCAGGGGGTCTCGTTTTTACCATGAAGACTTGGTTTGTTTGTTTCATTCTTTTTGGCAAGGAATAATCTAAGTTCTTCTGCCTAAGTCCTGGCCAATGCATTCTGTTCTTTGTTAACCAAGCAGGCCTGTGGAACCATATAATTAAATTTTGAAGTTTGTCTGCTGTGATACCCCTGAAGAGTAGATCAGCTGGGTTTCGATCACCGGGGCAATGTCGCCACTGTGATGGATTTGTTAATTTTTGTATTTATGTAACACGGTTTGAAACAAATGTCTTCCATCGATTAGGGTCATGTTGTATCCATCCTAAGGCTACAGTTGAGTCAGTCCACAGTGTTGCGTTATTTGCAACATAGTGTGTGGCTTTGCAGAAATAGTGAAGTAACCTCGACCCAAGGAGTGTTGCCAGAAGTTCCAGTCGTGGAAAAGTTATTTTCTTGATTGGGGCTAATCTGTTTTTACTGCAAACTAAATTGACTGATGTCATGTTTGAAGTGCTGCCTCGTAGATAAAGCACTGCTCCATAGGCCTTTTCTGATGCATCAGAAAAGACACGTATTTCTGTGTCTGTCTCTTCAGAAACACCAACCCATCGAGGGACTTCCATGTCCAAATATGATGGTAAAGTTGATACCCACATTTGCCAACGTTTACCAAGATCAAGTGGTAAGAGCTCATCCCATTCAATCCCTCTTGACTAAATTTCCTGGAAAATTATTTTTGCAGCGAGAGAGACAGGTGGCAACAGACCCAGTGGGTCATAGAATCTTGCAGTGCTTCTAAGAACTTCTCGTTTAGTGGCAGGACGATCTCTGATATAGTTTATGACATTAATGTGAATAATACTGAACATATCAGTCCATGTATCCCAGTGAATTCCTAGAACCTCTGTATCTGTAATATCTATGACACCTTCTGATTGCCAAATTTCAATCAGTTGTTTTGAGTTTGTGACCCACTTTGCCATTGGTAGGCTAATGATACCTATAAGTGAGGTAAGTTCATAATATAAGGAAGTCACAGCATTGTCATCATCAGCACCTGCTACAAAGTCATCCATATACATGTTATTTTCAACAAGAAAAGCAGCTCGAGGAAAATTCCTTTTGTGCATTGTAGTAAGTTCTTTTAGTGTGGCTGCAAGAAGAAAGGGGCTACAAGTTAGTCCAAAAGGTAGTCGGGTGAAGCGGTATGTAATCTTTTCATTCGTTGTACTGTAATTTCCTTGTTTATCCATGATTACTTTATACCAAAAAAACCTTGTTAAGTCTCAAACTAACAACAGAAAAGCTTGTTTAATATCAGCAATTAAAGCAAATGGATATAAGCGGAATCTTAATAATATTGAAAGAATTTCTGGAAGTAAATTAGGGCCAATTTCCAAAGCGTCATTCAGTGAATGTACAGCACTTTCGTGGGAAGAACCATCAAATACAATCCTCCATTTGATAACACCTAACCTTTCTTTCTTTACTGCATGGTGTGGCAAATAAAATATGTCATTTGATGTTTGTTCAGGAGGGGCAACCTCTGCATGTCCCTTTCTTATGTGGTCTATCATTTGCATTTCATAAATGTGTTTTAAGTTAGTGTCCTTTGTAATCTTTTTCTCCAGTGAAACAAATGTATTCTCTGCTTGTGAAAGATTATTAGGCACAATAATGTTGGATTTTCTAGGTAAAGAAACCACTCTCCTATTGTCTTCAATACTATAATATTTTGAGAAATCATTAAATAAATCTAGTTCTTTCGGATTTGGAGTCTTTGTTTGGTCCGCTGTGACTCCCATTGTTTCTAAATCCCAGAAACGTCTTAAAATATTGTCTGTTCATGTCACTGAATCCAAACTAACATAGTTTGTTATCATAGGGTTTGCCATGGTGTTTGACTTACACCTACTAAGAATCCAACCCATATTTGAAGGTATCAGTACAATGGATGGTGTTAAGCGAATATGAGGGGAATCTTTAATGATTTTCCAATAGTGATCTGCTCCAATAAGGATCTCAATAGGAAGATCTTCTGTGTCGTCCTTTGGGTCTGCAAACTGACGTTTTCGATCATACACTTATTTTGTTATTTCAGGAGGGACAGTTGGGTGTGCAGAAAATGACTATGTGCTCTCAAATGCAGTCAGAGACATTGTGGGATTTTTTAATATCCCTTTCAAATTGAATTCTACGGCTCTACGACAAGTTGAAGTTACATATGGTATTTCAAAGGGATTGACAGATATGTCACAATGTTCTAAAGTTTTTAAATCTAGTTCATCAATGAGAAACTTTGAAATGAAACTCGACTGACTGCCACTATCTAGAACACAGCGAGTGAGTCTGCTTAATCCTGTTGGTCCACTGACCCAAACTCGAGCTGTCTGAAAATATGTAAAATCTGCTGAATTTACGTCAATTTTCCCTACAGAAGTAGTGGTAACTTGCTGAGAAGGTGAATTAGAAGTCGTAGTGTCAGTACAGATCGCTTTATGATGACGTTTCCTGCACCTAGAACACGAAACCTTCCCCCTCTTACTGCACGTTTTAGCATTATGACCTCGGTTTAGGCATATAAAACAACGATTAACTTGCTTTAATTTGTCAATACGGTGTTGGATGTCCGTTACTATATTGCAGTCTTGAGTCCAATGAGTGCGAACGTAGCAAAATTTACAATATGGTTGTACATCTTGTTTAATTTTCCGAGAGGTTTTATTAGCTTGTTTTGAATGTATGTCAAAAGTCGCAGCAGTGGGCGTGTAGTTGGAAGATAGTTGCTGTTCTTCACGAATTTTTTATGCAGTAAGAGCACCCTAAACTTCTTCCTCCAAAAAATTAAGTAATTTCAGTACACCTCTTTCCGATATTTCGGTTCTTGTAGTATGAATAATCTATTTTTGACACATTTTGGTAGGAAATGCTCGTAAAATTTTCGGTGTGAGAACTTTGCCGTATGCTACAACATCTCCCCAGGGCACGCAGCGCTTGAATACGACGGTTATACTCTAGGAATGTACAGTTCAGTGTTTCAGGTGTCTTTGACTGTACTGGCTTTAGCGCATCCAAATAATCGAGGTGCGCCTGTATAATGCGATTGTTATCTCCGTACCGATGCAGTAAAATTTTCTTTGTGTCTTCGTATTTGCTAGCTGTAATAGGTATTCCATCTACTAACAACTTCGGTTCTCCTGACAGATACCCTCGAAGGAAAACATGTCTATTAACTGTAGAAAGCGATTGGTCTTTATCAATAGCTGATTCAAATTGCTCCCAGAAGCTGGACCACATTTCGATATCTCCACAAAATGGTTCAAGCTTAATGGCAGGTTGCTTGACCGAATGCATGCCTGCAGTGGAGTGTATGGGAACTTTTAGGTGACGTGATATTCATTTGTGATGTTACGGCTGAAAGCTTGAAATTGATTGCTTTTGTGGCCTTATGTATTGCGTGTTTAATTTTGTCTATATATTCCTCATAGATAGATGCGTCTGCGTCATATTCATCATCACTTAATAGGTCGTGAATAATGTCATCTAAGGAACTGAGCTTCTCTAAAGTATCTTGAAGACGTTCTATGTAGTTTTCAAAATCGTCCATTGGACTTTCAGTCGTAAGTTCATCTACAGCCTTACAAAACCGCGTAGCATTCGTCCTCTCCCTAGTTCTTTTTCTTTTAAAGTTTGTTAGCTGTTTTCAGGTATCTAACTCATCTGGTATTATTACGGAACTGCATTTGTGTTGGCGTAAGCGTAATTGAATCTTGTGCTATCAACTAGTTATTCAAACCGAAAGATTTCACACTTTTGATATAAGCAAAGTTCGTGAATTATGCCGTTACTGATAAAATTCTTTTGAGGCAAGGAGTTCATAAAATCGTATTATATTGGAATAGACGTATCTTGTGATGTGGTCCGAAGTCGTATCCCGCTTCCAGCAGCGTGAAGTAAGCTTTTTATCGACAAAATTACGTAAAAATCGTAATTTTTACACAAGTTTCGGCACCAGATTTGACGAACACACAACACCGTGATTCCAATCCTTAACAACCACTGTTTATTTCTCAGAGAATAATACATCATAGAATACATAAATCATGGAACATCAATATATATAAAAAAGATTTATAAATATATCAAAAGTTAACCCGCAACACATGGGTAAGCGCCCAGGTCTGTGCCTTCCGAATTGCGCCTTCCAACCTGCGCTCGGCAACTTGGGTGCTGCAGGAACTAAAAAAGATACAAAAGTCGTCAGCATAAAGAGGTGAGACGGACGACCCAACCGCTGTCGCTAAAACCGTTGATGGCAACTAAAAGTAATAGAGCACTTAAAACAGAGCCCTGAGGAACCCCATTTTCCTGGATATGGGTGGTGCTCAGAGAAGCACCAATTTCGACACGAAAGGTACGAACAGCTAAATAATTCTGGATAAAAATCGGTAGGGATCCCCGGAGGCCGCAGTCGTGTAAAGTGTTGAGGGTGTGTCCTCGCCAGGTTGTGTCATACGCTATCTGCATTTCAAACAAGACGGAAACAATGTGGTGGCGCCTGGAAAAGGCTGTGCAGATTGCAGACTCGAGGTCGGTGATAGTTCGACCCTGGTAGAAACCACGCTGGCATGAAGCCAGTAAGCCCTGAGTCACAAGAATCAAACACAACCGCCGACTGAACATCCGCTCCTACAGTTTGCATGGAACGTTAGTCAGGTTAATGGGCCGATAGCTATCCAGGGAAAGAGGATGTTTGTCGTGCTTAAGCACCAGGATGATGATTTTCTCCCACCATTGTGACGGGGAAACACCATCGCACCAAGTACGGTTATAGACCACAAGAAGATTACGCCTACTGTCTGCAGAGAGGCGCTTCAGCATTTGGCTATGGATGCTATCGGACCCAGGCGCCATGTCAGGACATTGTGTAAGAACACTGAAGAGCTCCCACTCAGTGAAAGGAGTGTCGTAGGATTCAGAGCAGCGGGTAATAAAGTAGAGGGGCTGGCGTTCTACCCGCTTCTTCATTGTATGGAAAGCCGGTGGATAATTTGCAGAGGCTAAGGCACGAGCATAATGCTCGGCAAACATATCTGCAAGTGTAGCCGGGACCGTACATATAACTCCATTTGTGGAGATCCCAGGGATTCCTGCTCGTGTCTATAATCCCTGATTTTACTCCAGACCTGTGACACTAAGGTACGCGTTCCAATAGTGGAGACGTACCTCTCCCAGCACTCCTGTCGCAGTTTTCCTATTAACTGGCGAGCACAAGCGCAAAGTCGTTTGAATGTGATGAGGAGCTCCTGAGAGGGGTGACGCTTGTAGCGCTGTAAAGCTCGCCTACGATCTCTAATAGCCTCAGCTATCTCCGGCGACCACCACGGCACTGTCTTCTGCCGTGGGCACCCTATGGGACACGAAATTGTTGCTTTTGCAGCAGAAGCAATGATGTGAGTGACGCTCTCGACCACCACATCGATGGTATCGTGTGAGGGAGGTCGAACAGTAGGAGCGGATGTGTAATCTTACCAGTTTGCCCTGCTTAATGCCTACCTGGGGGGGGGGGGCGTCCTGGGGACTGGAGGGTCGTGGGAGTCACAGGTAGTCATGGGCTCTCCAGTAGACATATGGTGAAAGGCTGTGGCTGCAGTTCGATAAATCAATGGCCAAGAACGTGCCATGCGTCACACTAAAGCGTGGGGGGACACCAGTATTTAAGAGGCAGAGGTCGAGTTGAGAGAGTAAAGTCTCAACGACTCTGCCTCGACCAGAAAGTGTAGTACCACCCCAAAATGGATTATCGACGTTGAAGTCGCCCAATAGGAAGAAAACGGGGGGATTTGCGATATAAGTGCAGCCAAAACGTTCAAAGAGATATCACCATCCGGAAGGAGATAGAGGCTGCAGACGGTAAACTTTTGTGTTGTTCTTAACCTGACAGCCACTGCTTCTAATGGTGTATGAAGGGGTACAGGTTCACTATGAACAGAAGTTATGACACACACGCACACACCACCTAAGACCCTGTTATATGAGCTACGGTTACAGTAATATCCCCAGTAGCCACGAAGGACTGGGCTCCGCATTGCTGGAAACCAAGTTTCCTTTAAGGCAATGCAGAAAGCAGGAGTTATATTTAAAAGGGGTCATAACGCAGCCAGGTGGGGGCAGAAACCGCCGCAGTTCCACTGGAGGATGATGCTGTCTGATAACTGGGAAGACATGAATGTTACGAAAGGGAAAATTACAATTTAGCGTCACTGAAATCCGATGACTGACGGTTTTCCGGCTCAGCATCCATTGTTTCTAGGATGTCCCCGAAAGTGACATCCTCCGGGGACACTAGAATCTCCCAGAGGTCGAGGTGGAGAAGGGTGGTGGCTTAGGAGCCACTGTGGTATCCTTCAACTTGTCACTTTCATCTTTTTCCCTCCGATCCTTTTTGTCCCTCGGGGGCTTTGCCAACAGGGTGGGCTTCTCAGACTCAGCCCTAGGGACTGAGGAGGAGCGTGAGGCCCTGTGTCCAGCAGCCTTTTGTTGTGCCTGCTGCTGGCTTGTGTCGGCATCGACACTGGCGGAACACTGTAAAGGCAGGGTCCCCTTCCGAATGAGGGGTGCTGGAGATGGTTGCTGTTTCTCCGGCAGAGGGATGGAGGGTGCTCCTGAGGCAATCACCTTGCGGGCAGAAGAAGGAAGGGAGTCCCCAACCATCTTGGGGGTAGGTGCCAACCATCTTGGGGGTAGGTGTAGATTTACGGCCCTGAGGGCCCATTGAAAAAGGAGTAGTGGAGATGACGGGTGTCGCCAAAGACAACAGCGATGATGTGACTGTCACAAAAGAGGTGGCCATGGTAAATGGATGTAAGCGTTCGTATTTCTTTTTCGCCTCATTATAGGTCAACCGGTCCATGGTCTTATAATCAACGATTTTCCTTTCCTTGTGGGGAATAAGGCATTGCGCCGAGCAGGTAGGATGCTCCTGGTCACAGTTCACGCATATGGGTGGCGGAGTGCATGGGACGTCTGGGTGGGCTGGACGTCCACAATCCCAGCAAGTGGCGCTGGAAGGGCAATGGGACGACATATGTCCAAACCTCCAGCACTGGAAGCATCTCATAGGAGCAGTGATGTAAGGTCTCACATCACACTAGTAGCACATCACCTTCACCTTCCCCGGCAGAGTATCACTTTCAAAGGCTAAGATGAAGGCACCAGTGGCAACCATGTTATATTTAGACCTATGATGAACGCGCCGGACGAACAGAACACCCCGCCGCTCGATGTTCGCGTGCAGTTCCTCATCGGAGATCCCTGTGAAATATAATGCCCTGGACGAGATTGAGTGACTTGTGCGGCGTAATGTTTACCACGACATCTTCCAGCTTATCGCAAGCAAGCAACACCCGCGACTGGGCAGCGGATACAGTGTGTATCGACACGGATCCATTACACATTTTGGAGAGGAATTCCACGTCTCCAAACTTCTCCTCCAGATGGTCCACGAAGAACTGAGGCTTCACTGACGTAAATGAGTCCCCATCAGTCCTTGTACAAACCAAATTCCCAGGGAATATGGCTCGTTTCTGTTAGCAGCCCTGCATTCCTCCCATGGCGTGGCTAAGGAAGGGAACGATTTGGGGTCATACAAAGTGACATTGAACTTTCCACGCTTATAGACGGTGGTTATTTGTCCACCAACGTTATCTTTTGCTCGTTTCATTTTGTTCCCACCAGCAGCTAGGGATCTAAAGGTCCACCCAGGCAGAGCCCCACTTGCCTGGGTAAGCCTTATACAACTGAGGTGCAGCAGGTTCCTCAGAGGTTGCTCGCTAGCGACTGTTCAACCTCAACAGCCATGAATCTCCTCGGCATGTAGCACACCTTGAGATTGAGGGGTTTGTTATAGATGTTTGTACCGTCTTCACGACCCGGGCGATTAAGCCAAGATCCCCAGGGTCTGAAACGTACAACGTTCCACCGTCACGCTGAACGATGGTCCTTGAACACACGCAGAGCTTACGGCGTAGTGGACTATTGGCGCGACACAACCCATAGCTCGGGACTCCGGGTTCGCCAATTTTTCCTGAGCCCCTGAGGGGCATCTGGTGTGACGTAGACCCTACAAACACTGATCTCCGGTGTTGTCCTCACCCTGACAGCCACAGTTTCTAATGGTGTTTGAAGGTGCACAGGTTCACTATAAAAATTAGTGAGGACATACACACACACACCCCACCAGAGTTTCTGTTGTACACACTGCAATTACAATAATATCCCCTGTAGCCACAAATGGCATGGGTTCACAGTGCTGGAAACCAGGATTCCTGGAGAGCAACGCAGAGAGCAGGTGTTAAGCTTAAAAGTTGTCGTAGCTCAACCAGTTCCACTGGAGGATAACGTTTTCCGCGTGCTAAATCGCCATGATGAATAAAAGGTAATTATTGCATTGGAACGTTTGCTATCAATGCTCAGAATCCACAGAATTAGACACTAGACAGTCCGGTGAATCAGTTAGCATGAGATCCTCAGGGGATGCGAGAATCTCGACTTCATCCTCTGAAGCAGAGGATGTGGGTCTTTTTGGCTTTGCAGCCACTGTAGTTTCCTTCTTCTTTGGCTGTTTCCTTTTAGTCTCTCACTAGCCCTTTGCTTTCAATGGCTGGGAGGGCTTCACAGAGGTGACTACAGGAGCTGTCGAAGAGCAGTAGGCCCCTGGACCAGCATCCTGGGGATACTGCACATCCTGGGGATACTGCAGCAATTTGCTGCTGTGATCCCCATTACCGCATTGAAAAGCTTCGGAAGGAAGTGTCCCAAGGTACCCCATCCCAACGAGAGGAGCTGGGGAAGGCTGTCGCTTCTCTGGCTCGGGGGTGGGGACTGATGTCTCAAGGTGAAAAGAGTGGGAGCAATGAAGAGGAGGTGCCCCCAATTGGCAAGGGCCAGGAGTAGTCAATCGCGCCTGGGAGACGACTGGCGTTAGTTGGGCAGACTGTGATGAAGGACCTGCTGATGTTGACGGTGAGGTTGCTGTGGCATAGGAGGTAGCCATACTCACACGGTGGAGCTTCATAAATTTTTGCTTTGCCTCTTAGTAGATCAGCCAGGACCGGTTCTTGTATTCCAAAATTCTTGCTGCAGAACCGTGCACATAGGTGAGCATGGGGAGCGATTCTGCCCCCAGTTGACATACACTGGAAGAAAGGTGCAAGGGACGTTCAGATGTACTGCACGTCCGCACTCCCGACATGTGGGCTTGGCATCATATCGGGAGGTCATATGCCCGAACCTCCAGCACTTGAGGAACAACATAGGGGGAGGAACATATGGCTTTATGTCGCACCAGTAGATCATCACCTTGACTTTCTCAGGCAATGAATTACCCTCAAAAGTCAAGATGAAGGCAGCAGTGGCAACCCTGTTGACCTTTGGACCACTATGGGCTCGCCGAATGAATTGTACTCCCAACCGTTCTAGGTTCATCTCCCTGCAGCAGCAGATCATTATGTAATATTATTTCCTGGACCATATTTACGGTCTTGTGCGGTGTTATAGTGATGGAAACATCATACAGCTAGTCACAGGCAAGCAATGCCCATGACTGGGCTGTGTATGACGTCGTTATTAAGACTGCCCCTGAGCACATCTTGGACTTTGCTTACACCTCATCAAACTTGTCTTCCAAGTTTCAACGAAGAACAAGGGCTTAGTTTTCTGAAAAGATTCCCCATCAGTGCGACTACAAACGAAATATTTAGGGGCATAAGTCTCAACCTTTTTTCTGACCCGATGTTCCTCCCATGGTATGGCAAGGGAAGGAAACGATTGGGAATTATATTCTGCGTGATGGTATTCGCCTCTACCTGTCTTAGAGACGGCGGTTATACGTCCGCCAACGTATCTTGCTCGTTTCATTGTGTTCCCACGTGCAGCTAGGGAATTATACATCCGCCCATGTAGGCCCCACTTACCTTTGTAAGCCTTATACAACTGAGGTGCGGCAGGTTCCTCATAGGTTGTTCGCTAATGGCTGTTCAACCTCAACAGCTATGCATCTCCTCGGCACGTAGCACACCTTGAGATTGAGGTTTTTTTATATAGGTTTGTAACGTCCTTGCGACTCGGACGATTAAGCCATGGTCCCTGGGCTCTGAAACGTACAACGTTCCACCGTCGCGCCGAACGACGGCCATTGAAGCTCACACAGAGTTTATAGTGTAGCGGCTGTTGGTGCGACACAGTCCACAGCTCGAGAACCCGGATTCGCCAAGCCCGTACTAAGCAAATTAATACTGAGCCCCTGAGGAGCACAATAATTTAATAGACGACTGTAATGGTATGGCATTTACATTTGTCCATAGAATACCACACTCCGTTGGTAAATAATGAAATGTTGTAGTGCAAACGTGTTTATTTATCCTTGTAATTGAGTATATATTGTATTGAACGTTTAGAGATGCTGTACGAGTTTGATTCAGTTAATAGATGAATTTTTTTATCGAATGGCTATGAAGCATAATCATAGCAAAGAGGTTTCGGCTGGCTGCACTCCTAGGGAGAGGACGCAGGTGGGCAGTTGCTGGCAGTGTGTCCAGTAACTTACCTCATAATTTGAAAGTGCCTGAAGTGTTCAGATTTATTGCTCTGTAATCAGAGGAACAAATAATTGCTTCATTTCATTATATCTGCATTTTGAAGTACTCATTTACGAGAGTACAATAGACCTTCTCTTCTGCTCTTGGCTAGTGTGGCAAGCCGTTTGCAAGAACCTCTTGTTCGTCTTCGCTGCTTGATTGACGTGAACGTAAAAGTTTTTAGGGTGAAATAATTCATTCAGTGTGTAGCCATCGTCTCAGCTCAAGCGTCACCGTTATGCCGAGCCATCCACGGTGCCGTGCCGTCGTCCGTCTATGCAGAGCAGTACAACGAATTAATTGGAAATTGCTGATATACGCACTTTGAATTTAGTATAGCGCAGTTAAAGATAAATGTACCGTTCCACTAGTTGGATGTGTTCTTGATCTTTTTCTCTGACTCTGTAACAAGTAGGATTGCGATTTTACTTACTTTTAAAAACATTAACACGTACATCCTCAGTATCAAACATTTTTATAATAGGTAGATTATGTGCCATCCTTGATAAGGATAATCATTATTATTGTATACAAATTTTATTCATGGATTGTGCTCCGTCCATTTTTCACATATAAATATTTGATATTTGTTTAAATCAAATGTTTGTTAATCTAAGGGATTTAACTACGTTGGGCATCAGTCCCTAGGCTTACGAACTACTTACAGTATATTAAAGTAACGTATGCTAAGGAGAATACAAACACCCATGCCCGAGGAAGCACTCGAACCAACGACGGCGAACGTCTGCACGCACCGCAGCTGGGCGCCTTAGTGCGCACAGCTATTATGCCACGGCCAAGTGTGTTATATGCAACTTTCAGGTATTGATAGGATCAATTCATTTTTATTTGATGATATTTATTTCTTTTTGTGATATCGTCATACCAATTAACCACAAGCAAAAATAGAGACAGGGCCATTTTACCCATTAGTTGCGACTTATCACAAATTGAAAGTTATTCCAGCTAGGTATGTACATACGAAATTAAACTGGGATGGCCAATGGTTGTCACTGACATTTATCTTAATAGCTAGTCATTTAATTGCACTCATGTTATTATTGTGGGTTACATAAACCAATTAGTAGAGGAAAATAGTACCTTGAGACATTTCCTAGTACTGTACTTTAAACCAAAAGTACAATCGTTAATGTTGCGGGCTTCAGTCCAAAGATTGGTTTTATGCAGCTCCCTACGAAACACAGCCTGTGTACGCCTCTGTATCTCTGAACAAGAAGGGCTAAATTAATCATTTTGAACCCGCTCACTGTCGGTCTCTCGGTTTTCATTTGCAACTTTTACCCAATACACTACCCCTCCAATACTACACTAACGATTACTTCATGTCCCAGAAAGTTTCCTACCAATAGAGCCATTCTTTTAGTCCAGATATGCAAGAAATTTCTTTTCTTTCCAATTCTGTTCAGTACCTCCTCATTAGTTATGCGATCTACCTCCACACAAATGTCTTTAGAAACGACTTCTGACACTTAAATTAATATTAGATTTTATTGTAATTGTCTTCGTCAGTAATACCTTGATGCCCATAACTATTTTGTATTTTATATCTTCGGGAAAGGAGAGTTATTTACAACTTGTACAAAAGCCAGACCGCAGTTATTAGACTCGAAGGGCATGAAAGGGAAGCATCAGTTGGGAAGGGTGTAAGACAGGGTTGTAGTCTTTCTCCGATGCTATTCAATTTGTACATCGAGCAGGCGGTGAAGGAAAGCAAGCAAATATTTGGAATAGGGATTAAAGTTCAGGGGGAAGAAATACAAACATTGCGTTTTGCTGATGACATTGTAATTCTGTCCGAGACAGCAAAGGACCTGGAAGAGCAGTTCAATGGAATGGACAGTGTGTTGAAGAGAACGTATAAAATGAACATTAACAAGAGCAAAATAAAAATAATGGAATGCGGTCTTAGAAAATCAGGCGATGCTGAAGGAATTAGATTAGGTAACGAAACAATGAAGGTGGTAGATGAGTTCTGTTACTTGGGTAGTAAAATAACATGCGATGGTCGCAGTACAGAGGATATAAAATGCAGAATGGCAATGGGAAGAAAAGCATTTTTGAAAAAGAGAAATTTGCTAACATCTAATATTAATTTAAGTATAAGTAAGTCTTTTCTGAAGGCATTTGTGTGGAGTGTTGCCTTGTACGGGAGTGAAACATGGACGATAGGCAGTGCGGACAGTAAGAGAATAGAGGCTTTTGAAATGTGGTGCTACAGGAGAATGCTAAAGATTAGGTGGGTAGATCACATAACTAATGAAGAGGTACTGAACAGAATTGGTGAGAAAAGGAATTTTTGGCATACCCTGACAAAAAGAAGAGATTGCTTGGTAGGACACATTCTTAGACATCGAGGAATCGTAAATTTAGCATTGGAGGGAAGTGTGTGGGGTAAAAATCGCAGAGGGAGACCAAGAGACGCGTATAGTAAGCAGATTCAAGTGGATGTTGGTTGCCGTTCTTATGAGAAGATGAAAAGGCTTGCTCAGGATAGAGTAGGGTGGAGAGCTGCATCAAACCAGTCTCTGGAGTGAAGACCATAACAACAACAACACATCTTCTCTACGTCGGCAACTTTAGTATCCAAACAACAGAACTCATTTGCAACTATTATTATCTCAATTTGATGGCAATGATGACGATTGGAGTTTCAGGCCGCTAAACAGCTAGGCCATCAGCGTCCTTGCTCGAAACAAACAGACGGATGCAAAGTTGACCATGTTACAAGGACACACACACACACACGTATAGCCTAATGTTTTAAGGGTGATTAAAATAACTCTAAGAATTAGATAAAACAAGTCAGAGAAATATACGACTACATACACGGTTAAAATCTTGACAGTTGGTTGCAACCCATCACTACTTGAATTTAAAGGTTGACCATGCCACTCTGTCACACGTTAAAATCTATCACCCAGTATTAGGGTGGAAGTCCCGACATCATACAAATTCTTAAAACAAGATCCACATTTGCCTCATCGTCCGTTAAAATAGACTCAAATCTGTACTCAGACCGTCATATAACACACCCTCAGTTAAAATATGTCGTACCCCATCTGTCACACACTGGTGGTTCCTCGCGGCGTAAAATGAAACCACCTGTCAGTGAACAATAACCTAAGACCAGTTAGGGCTAATTCATGAGCTCTTCGAGGATGGAAGGAGGTACGCCTACTGAACGAAGGCGCTGCCTTAATCGTACACCAAACCCTCGCAGTCAAGTTGTTGTTGTGGTTGCATTTAGAAGGGACGTAACTGCTAGGTCATCAGTCCTCTTTTGGTAGCGAAGACCTTATAGTCTGCTGCATAGAAACGAAATCTGGCGCTGAACACACGGAAGGAAAACCCACAAGTGGTACAGATCCACCAATGAACATTCCACTGAGAACACAATGGAGAAAATGAAAAAGGGATAAAACAAGTGTTTAACTAAACTACAAGTTTACAGCAGAATACCGTGGCTGTCTAAGCATGAGGATGATAAAGGATGAGCTAGCCAATCTGCTCACACTAAAACCTCCAGTTAAAAGCAGAACAGCCAACACAAAAGTAAATACAGATTAAACTTGTTGGAGTGGTGTGTAGCTGAGAGATCAGCCTAATGTATTCATCATTAAATTCGATGATAGAAACCAGCTGCGCGAATAACACGTAAAACATGGGCAGAAATAGTGGCATTGTATCTCAGGATTAGATTGGGTGCAGCGGGCAGTCGGAAGGACTGCCACAAACTGGCTAAAAGGGGGCAGTGCAGCTGGATGTACACTACAGTCAGGAAAAAGCCATGGTGACACTTCGGCTGGTCTTCACGACGGAGAAGATGGCTGCATTAGCGAGTATGGCTAATACGCAGGCGACAGAGGATGACCGACTCGCTACGAAAAGGCCTGAAGGAAGACTTTCACCCTGCCGACGAAGGGTTGGTTGTACGGAGCTTCTTGATCGTGCTCAAAGTTGAGCATTCTGAATTCAAAGCCACCAAGGTCTTGTGGTGTAAATCCAATCGGATATCCCTTTCCGGGATTCCAACATCCAGGGGCCAGGAGGCGGTGGCCTGCGTGACTAGCTGATCACCACTTTCGTTCCCTGTGATGCCTACGTGTCCCATGTTCAAACAAATGGTTAGACTTGCCAAGGCTGAAAACAGAGCCCTGAATGGAGCGCACCTAACGGGGTTTACGAAAACACTGGTCAAGAGTTTGCAAGCCACTCAAGGAATCACTACGGTTATCTACAGATTCCCCAGGGCAGGCTCATAATTGTTCAAGCGCACGAGAAATAGCCGCCATCTCAGCTGTAAAGACGCTACTCCCACAGGTCAAGGAACGCTGCGGAACATGGTTGCAATGGACGTACGCATTCCCGGCATGGCCATCTACCAGGAAACCCTCTGTGTATACAACTTCTGTGCCACGGAAAGAGTGAATTAGTGCCTGGAACTCCCAACGGATGTTAATTGGCTGATGATAATCGGAAGTGAACCTGGTAAGCCCCATTCCTAAAGTTGAAAAAGAATACAATGGCGCCAGATGGTGTTATACACCTTCCGGAGATAAAAAGAGGCAGCAAAAAGATGTTCACTGCGAGTAAAAGCTGTATGAATGGCCGACTCCAGTGAAACAAGATTGTCAAGAGCAGACCGGCCCAGATGGAAGCCCTCTTGTTGTGGGGCTAAAACCCCGATCTTCTAGAATCCACATGAGCCGTCGTCTTACCATACTTTCGAAGAGCTTGCACAAGACGTTGGTGAGGCTAATTGGACAGTAACTATCAGCCACCTGTGGATCGGTGCCAGGTTTTATCATTAGGATGATGATGGTATCCTGCCATTCGGATGGGAAAACGCCTCCTGTCCAGAGAAAGTTAAACAGGCGTAGGAGTTGATGTTGAAAATCCTCTGACAGTTTACGGAGGATCTGTCTGAGAATGTGGTCTGGTCCTGCTGAAGCATTGGGGCATGCAGCTAGCGCAATTCAGAACTTCCACTCACTATATGGGGAGTTGTATATTTCCTTGCAGCGTGTACGGAATGAGAACTGCTTGTGCTGATTCCCTTCTTTAAGGCACAGAACTCTGGACAGTAGGCTGCAGTCGCAGAAGTGCTCACATAGTGGTCTGCCACATGGTCGGCAATAGCGCTGGGGTGAGTGCATAGCGTACATCGAATATAGAGACAGGGTATGCATATTGTTGGGCGGTATCCAAAGAGGCGTCTAACTTGCGACCACACCCGAGAAACGAGGCGCGAGAGCCGATGGTGGCGACGTACCCCTAGATTCTTGTTTGTTGTGCTGGATCAGTCGACGGGCTCGGGGCGCGGAGAAGTTTAAAGACAATAAAGTGTTCAATGGCAGCATGGCATTGGTTACACTGTAGCGCTCGCCGACGTTCGCAAATGGTCTCAGCGTTTCCCGCTGTCCACCAAGGCCCTGAGTTGCACCGAAAAGAGTCAGTGGTGGTTGTGACTGTTGCCTCATCGGCGGAAACGATGGCCGCAGTGATTATTTGAACAGCCATAACAATGTCAGTTGGTAGTGGAGTAGTAACCCTTCCAATGAGGCCTATGGAGAGACCATCGTGGTAAGTGGTCCGCAGTTTAAAACTGTGGGAGCAAAAAAAAAAAAAAAAAAAAAAAAAAGGATGGGGAAATAGTCACATCAACAACAGTCATCGTGGACCCTCCAACTAAGATGCGGGATGAAATCGAAATTTTGAAATATTTCAACCGTTTCGGGGGGTTGAAATACATTCAATGACAAAGTTGAAAATTTGTGCTGGACTGGGATTCGTACCCGGATTTCTAGTTTCAGACCAGCGGTCGCCTGAATCACTTTGGTTATCAAGACATGCTTCCTTTCCAATCGAAATTATCAACTTTTAACCCCTGCCCATTGATTCCTCTTACTCGCGGCCTATACTGGATTCCCACAATGGTTCTAGCATTTGAATCCACCCACATTGGAATTGTTATTGCCTGTTGTGGATGTATTTACAGTCAATGTCTGAAATAAACTGCTGTCCTTCCCTCTCTATGTTCTTATGTAGTTCTCCAGCCGACCGCAATAAATGTTTCCTATGGAATATAATTCCCTGAACCATGTTCAGGCTCTTGTGGTGAGTAATGCTAATGGGGACATCATCCAGCATTTCACAGGCGAGCAACAAAATTCAAAATGTTCAAATGTTTGTAGAACCTATGGGACCCAACTACGGGGTCAAAAGTCCCCAAGCTTACAAACTACTTATGAACTAGCTAAGACTACGGACGACACAAATATCCATGCCCGAGGGGGGGATTCGAACCCCCGACCGTAGTGGCCGTGCAGACCGTGACTGGAGCGCCTCAGTCCCCTCGGCCACCGCGGCCGGCGCGAGCAACACCTGTGACTGTGCTGGAGATGAAGTCGTTATCAGAACAGACCGAGATCTCTTCTTCGACATGCCTTCCACCTCCCTGAAATTGTTCTCCAGGTTCTCCACATGAAACCAGGGCTTAGTTGACATAGATGTCCTACTGGAAAGCGAGGTATCGAGAGGCATAAGCCTCGCCTTGAAGACATGCACTTCGTTCTTTCAAGGGTGTGGAAAGAGAGCAATTGGGAGTCGTATGTTCATGTATTGAATTCCGTTCGTCCACGCTTAGTCACTTTGCCCCACAAGCTGATAGGGAAATATACGTCCACCCACACAGAGCCCCACTTGCCTGTGTAAGCCTGGTACAATGGAGGTGTGGGAGATTCCCCAGAGGTTGCTCGCATGCGAATGTTCCACCTCAACATCCATGCATCTCATCGGCATGTAGCACACGTTGAGTTTGAGTTTTTTTTATAGCGATTTATACCGTTCGTACGATTAAGCCAAGATACCCAGGCTTTGTAACATACGAAGCTGCACCAACGCGATGTATAGTATATAAAGTGATCGCTGAGGCATGCACGGGGCTTACAGTATGCAGGACTGTGGGCACGATGCAGTTCCCAGCTCAAGCACCTAAGGTTCGCCAAGCCTGTACTTAGCAGTTTAATGCTGAGCCCCCTGATGGGCCGGCAGTCAAGGTAGGATAGAATTAAGGCTGTATAAAGCTGCAAGCGAGTTCAGTGGGCAGCTCTGCAGACAGTCTGGCTGAGGCAGCGAAGCCAGATTTTTTTTTTACGTTAAGAAGTTGGGGCACTAAAACGAGCTGGGTGTCGAAGAGTATGCTTACGAAATAACCCGCGTGCTTGATCTGAAGGATTTTATCCGCCAAGGCGGTGAGGTACTGTTTACTGCAGGGTAGTGGATGTACTGCCTGGTTCCAGTGACGAGGCATCAAGCTCTATAATAATGTCATTGTAATCGGTTAAGGCTGCTATTACGACCTCCGATGAGGTGTGGGGAGAGTGTCGACCAAACATAGCTATCGTTTCTTGCATTTCTTCTTATTTGATGATGTTAAAGAAAGGGAGTGTTGGGGCTCTTTTCTTTTGGGATGCCGCCCCTAATATCAACGTTGGTATCCTTTACTTATTTTCTCTCTGATCTTCCAATAGTGCTAAGTTTCGCCGATCTGACTTTGACAAGTTCAGGTGCAAATAAACATGCTCGTGGCAGCTACAGAAACAATGGACGTGGTCTGCGTCGAAGCATTAGTTTTGGGTATGGATGTTTGGATAAATGGTGCACAGGAAGAAGTAAATACTGGAGATTTCGTCCCCTATTATAATTTTTTACGTCTATGTATGGGATGAGCTTAATCACCTTTCTTTGCTAGCCGGCCGCGGTGGCCGAGGGGACTGAGGCGCTCCAGTCACGGTCTGCACGGCGACTACGGTCGGGGTTCGAATCTCCCCTCGGTCATGGATATTTGTGCCGTCCTAGTTCGTAAGTAGTTCATAAGTAGTTTGTAAGTTTAGGGACTGATGACCCCATAGTTAAGTCCCATAGACTCTACAAACATTTCTTTGGTATATTTTGCGTTCCTCCCTAAAAATAGGACACGCTTGGCTCCAGTCTGGATGGCCCCCACAGCAGTTGATGCAGAGTGCTCTAGACTGACAGTCAGCTCCACATTCATGGGCTAATTGACCACACATCCAGCAGGATGGTTGACGTCTTCAACTTCGTGTTGTATAACGGATAGGCTGGCACTGGTGAAACCTGATAGAGTTCAGTATGTATGACATAACCTTCTGGAGATACTGCCGCACTTCAGTTCTACTTGGTTTACCTAGACAATTGGGGCTCTGCCTAGGGGGACCTTTAGAAACGTAGCTGCTCGTCGGACCGAGATGGACCCTTTTAATATATGTAACACCACCGGGATGGGTGTAGCGTACAGGAATACACACACCCACTAATGAAAGAGCACGAGGGAAGCCAATCCTCCTGATAGTCACAGTAACGGGGCTCAATGAGTCATTAATCATACTACGTACCTTGTGGGGAAGAGGGAAGATGGGACGTTAGAAAAAGTGCCCCTTATCTATGTAAATAGAGGTTTAGGAAGACTAGCTGGAATTCTAACATCTATCAAGAGACTATCCTGGTTGAGGCTAATAGATCTAAGCAGATGAGCCTTCTGATGAAATCCACAAAACTTGGCGAGTATGACATTACTGTTGAATTAAATAACTCCTTTAACTCCAGTAAATGTGTTGCCACTTGTCGGGATATAATGGAAATGGACAATGCAGAACTTAAGAATGAATGGGCATCACAAGGTATAGTAGATGTGGAACAACAGATCTGAAAACAAAGGAGTAACTGAAATAAGTGCCATCTTCATTGTTACTGTTGCGGCGTAACGTCAGTGCCATACGGCAGACGCAGGACAACGATCGTGGTAAAGGCAGTGGATGATGTCCGACAGCCTATCGTACGCTGGCGCTGCCCCCCTTGGAGGGAGTAACCGTAGACGTGCGCCCTCTACAAGCTGTTATATCTAGGCGGACATGCGCCTGGACTGACACTTGTAACGGCTTCTGTACGTGTCAAGATCCTATCAGCACGGATATTGGAATACAGGCAACTTCATTTGAAGATACAGTAGAAGAACGTACAGAGATTGCTCGGAAATCACGCCAACAGCAGAGTGCCCACCGGAAGTAGTGCGCGCCATATCAGGTAACCGCTCCCAAAAAGTAGAGTGTTCCACTAGAAAGAAGCTCTCAACAACTCTGCCTCTCCTCATCTTCTTCCAAAAAGAAGAAGTCGAGGACAACATCATGTCGTTTGTTGGAAACACTGCCGTTGGCATCAGTGGAGGCTGTGATGGCAGCCTTAACTGATGACGAGGACATTACAATAGAGCTGGATGCTTCATCACCAGAACCAGGTAGCCCTGCTGCCACCGCTTGATCCAAAACTGCCTCACCGTCTCGTCATCCAGATAGGGGCAAACCTCACTACTGAAATGGCTACCATACTACACTTTAACATGAATGGGTTCATGACTCATTTGGATGAATCAAAACTTCTTATAAAGTACAGGCCATTTTGTGTCTCCCTTCAAGAGACACATTTCAGTGTGACACACCTGCACTCAGAGGCTATGACATCGACAGAAAATACGACTTAACTGGCGATAGGGCGCAAAGTAGTGTGGCAGTGTTTTTCAAGGACACATTCCATTCCACGCCTGTGCCCCTAACTACAACGCTACAGGCGGTTGCAGACCGTGTGTTGACCCATGACGTGCATCTTAAGTGTGTTAGCCATAGGTCCTGGGGAGCCGACAGGGCACGTCTACTCCAATTTTACAAGGTATTTGTGCCACCCTGTGTACACTATGGATGCCACGTTTATGCATCAGCAAGGCCTTCCTATCTAAAAAATACCGGACCTAGTATACCATGAACAGGTGCATACCTCAGGAGTCCAATAAATTGTCCGCCTGTGTGCAGAGGCTGTTGGGCCTCCCCTTTCCATTCGCCGACTTCTCCTCATGGTACGTCAGGCATACAGGGCTATGTCTGTTCCTAACTCCGTAGCGTTCTCCAATAATGAACAACCATTGTAACGTTTGTTCCATATTCGTCCGCAGAAGAAAAGGGCATTTGGGGTCCGAGCAAAGGAAAGCCTTTATTTGCTACGGGTGCAGCGCATTAAGGTCCAACGCCAGAGGAGGAGTAGGGGATCTCCCTAGCTTCTTCAAAGTGCCAGGGTGCTTTCTAGCTGCGACGGATTAGCCGTGCGCACTGGGGCGCCATGCTGCGTAGTTTGTAAGCTACGGACTGATGACCACGCAGTTGAGTCCGATAGATTTACAAAGATTTGAACATTTTTGGTGCTTTTAAGAGTTCACTACCTACAGGAAAAGTATACTTCAGCCCTGTTTTACAAAACTAAATTTATTGAATTTTGAATCACTATTCTGATTTTATTACAGTATACACAGGTAGCTCAAAGCATGGTGGCCGCGCGGGAGTAGCCGAGCGGTTTGGAGCGCCACGTTACGGATCGCGCGGCCTCCCGCGTCGGGGGTTCGAATACCCCCTCGGGCATGGATGTGTGTGTTGTCCTTAGGTTAGTTTAACCTACTTTAAGTAGTTTGTAACACAAGGAAGTGATGAGCAAAGTAGTTTGGTCCCATAGGATTACAAACATTTGAACATTTTGAAGCATGGTGATTGTATTGGTTGGTCATCCGTGTTCCCCGGTGTTGTCCTTCAAATGGGACTCACGGAACAGTTTTCAGTTTATTATGCAGAGTTGTTTGCTATCCTTAGGACACTGGGGCAGATGAAACAACACAATGGTACGAAATTCATTATGTGTTCACATTCCCACAGCGACCTTTTCGCTGTTGACCGGAAGTATCCCGCAGGTGGATGGTGCAAGAGATACAGGACGCACTGCAAAGGAACGACAAAGAAGTAATTTTCTGCTCGGTTGCAAGGCACGTAGCGATCCAGGCAAACGAGCTGGCATTAGTGACTGCAAACGAGGCTTGCTCGCTCCCTCCCTCCACTGCACGCTGTTTTGTTCCCCTGCAGGCCACTACATCATTTGTGACACTAAAAACCATGTTTTGGTGGGAGGCTCAAGTGGCTGGAAGTGACGAATAGGCTACGTCCAAAACAACATCCCGCGCGTCAGTGTAGTACCTATTCCGCCCTCTACAAGATCATGAAGTGGCCCTACCTCATCTATGAATAGATCATTCCCCACTGACGCATGCCTTACTGTTATGCCGTGAGGAACCCACAGTGTGTCACAGTTGTGGAATACAACTGTCAGTACGACATATTTTGACCGAGGGTAGTTTCTATAATGGTCTGAGGAGGGATTTTGGTCTCCCACAGGACCTACCCTCTGTTTCACGTGATGATGAAGGAAGTGTGAAACGCGTACTACGATTTTGAGTCATGTGTGGACTTTTTCCCAAAATGCTGGGTGTAAGATTTTAATATGTAACGGAGTGCCTCGGTCACCCTCTATTTGCCAGCAGTCACTGGGCCACACCCTTTTTTCAAAATATGAACAGCGTTTTAGCCATATATTAAGCTTTTTACATTTGTCCCATCTGTTAATCTGTTTCAAGTCATGATAACAGAATTTACGTGTACTTTCAAGTTCTGAAAGTCCATAGGACGTGATCCATTTTACCTTCATAGGTTAATGGTGTGGGCGTGGACGCTGATGACCAAGTCGTTTAGTGCCCTAAAATCCCAACCATCATCATTATCCAGTAACTGTTCCACCTCACCCGCCATATATCCCATCAGCACACAGCACAGCTTCGGGTGAGTGTATTTCTTTTTTATGAATTTTTCTTTTCTGTCGTCGCGACCCAGGAGGTCAAGCCAAAATTTTCTTTCCTTGAAGCACACAACTTTCCACACCCACTCCACACTGTGATCGCTGAAGCATGGCCAGATCTAACAGTAACAGAGGAATGGCGTCACTTACCAGCCCCAGCTCAGTGACATCGGTTTCGCCAATCCCGTACTCGCAAAGATGCTGACCCCCTTGAGGGGTTTTATCGTATCGTTCCTGATGTAATTCCTTCAGCATAGCCTGATGTTGTTGAAGTGCAATCCATTACAATTGTTTTACTCTCGTTACTTTTCCTCATATATCCTCATTTCAGGATGCTGTCCATTCCGTTCAGTTGCTCTTCAGAGTCTTTTGCTGTCTTCAACAAAATTACTATAGCATCAGCAAACTGCAAAGTATATACGTCTTCTTCGGAGATTTATTTCCGTTAACAAATTTATCGTGGCTTTCCTTCACTGCTTGCTCAATGTACACATTGAATAACATTGGGGTAAGACTACAACTGCTGAGTTTCTTTCATGCCTTTCGGCTCTTATAACCGCTGTTTGGTTCCAGTACAACTTGAACTCAAGGCCTCGTTCCCTATTTTTTACCCCTGCTACCTGCCGAATTTCAATGATTATATACGAGTCAACTTTGTGAAAAGCTTTCTACAAAATCTTTAGTCTTTGATTCGCCATTCCTTGTCTTCTAAGATAAGCCGTAAGGTGAGTTTTGCCAAATGTCTTTCGATATTTCTCATAATTCCAAAGTGATCTCCTCCGAGATCGTATTCTGCCAGTTTTCCATTTGTCTGTAAGTAATTGGTGTTTGTATTTTGCGAGCATGACGTATTAAACTGACAGCTCTGTATTTTTCATACTTGTCTGCACTTCTTTTCTTTGGAATTGCGATTATTAAATTTTCCTTGAAACGTGAGAGTATTTGTCCCATTTCATACATCTTGCACACCAGGAGCAACAGTTTCTCATGACTGTATCTGCCAAGGACATCAGCAGTTCAGTTGGGTATATAATAAAACTGTTACAATTATTTTTCTATTAATTTCGACGTATGCCAAGAAGAATGGGAGAGAAAAAGCCCCCGAAGTTTTTTGGAAACGCTGAAAGAAGGTGCATCTGTTTGTAGAGAGTGAACTATCGATGAAAAAAGCAGCGAAAGACTGTGGTGTTTCAAGAGCCACACTACATAAATAAGGTACCGTAAAACGGGGTGACTTAGGACATTATGACAGTGTTTTGGTTTTTTATGATGATGGAAGCAGTGAGAGGCTATAACTGTGTTTTGCTGGTTGTTATTGTTTATGTGATGGTTTGCTAATATCCTCAGGTTGAAGGGAACAATCGGTTATCAATTTAAGTACTACTTTTAATTGTTTGAAAATTGTCGCAATATTGACAAAAAGGTGAGTGAAATAGGAAGGCCTGCTGTTTGTTATGGATTAAAAACATGGTTCATGTTTAAATGAGTTCCTCACTTCTATCTTTAATAACAACCACATGAAGATTAAAATTTAGACCACTATTTTGGACTGAAAATTTCGATTTTCTAAATGATAGCAAACGTGGGGTTACTTGGGACATGTTGTTGATTGTCAGAAACCTCTCATATGTGCACAAAAACGCATTACAATGAAATTGTAGGTGTTTCGTATACACACTGGAGTTATTGTTAGTATTTGCTTATTATTTTATGGTTAGGTTAAGAGGTTCTGAAAACATTCATAGTGAAAATATGGGCAATAAAAGATTACAAATGAGACCTTAATTTTTCACATTTCTCTCAGAAGCAATCAGATATTTATGTTTTTCCATATGTAGAAAGACATTCAAGAAGTTTCTGCTTCACAAGTTATGTGCAAACTTGTTCCCCTCTTTGTTCGTCGTGGTCATTACAAGTTCCCTTATGGAATTGCAGAGTAATGTGGAAAAAACTAATTACTGTGATTAAAAAGAACATGAACCAATTTAGTTTTGTACTTTTAGATGTGAAGCACTATTTAAGACAGTAAATATCATAAAAATTTCATTTGATTCTTTTTCAACTTTTCAACATTCGTTTCACTCTTAATATATCGTGTGGGGTGACTTGGGACAACAACAAAATATTAAATTAAAAATAAATGACCAAACTTAAGATCATATTTGATACATAAATGATATCTACTGACCCAGACCTAAATTGTGATATACTTATTCTTTTCGTAAGTTTCACGGGCTGTGAGAAAAGCTAAGGAAACACAAAAAGTGTCCCAAGACACTTCGCAGAAATATTATGCTTCCTAACAGGTATGCTGTCTCGAGGAAGAAAGTGAGTTCGTTGAATACTTCGTAATAAACTCCACTGAGAATTATGTCGAACATAGTTGAGAAAACTGTGATTTCAGTTTCGAACAACGCAAGAGAAACGAATTTTTCAATCTTGGGGAAAGAAAAGCAGAAACTGGCAGGTATTACCCGACGAGGCCAGGTGGTAATGCGGCCGTAGCAGCGACTAACTGGGATAGGTAACCATATACAGCCACGGTAAGATTAAAGCAGTTCGGGTTTTTACTGGAGATACTGAACAGCGAAGATGAAAACGGAAAATATCTTAACAGCAGGTGCGAAGACTTGAGGTTAACATAATGAAATTTGTTGACAATCAGAGAGAGGAGGGATTAATGGTGCCCCAAGAGAAAGCGACGGAACCTTTCCTTAAGGGATAGCACATATCAGGGAAGCATCTTGTCAGTGCCTCTAGTTGTACTATGGGAACTTAAGCAAGGCTTCCGATACCTAATACACATATGAAATGTCCATACACTACTAGATGTCATTATAGGCGAACACCCCCCCCCCCCAAAAAAAAGGAGAGGGGAGAGGAGTATCATGTTCTGATTGGAAAAAAAACAGAAGCACCAGAAAAGCTCACCGAGGAAAGTTTAGTGATTTCGAACATGGATTTGTCATTAAGGGGGGACGTAGGCAAAATTGGTCAAAATGATTCTTTTTGCCTCCAAATAATTCTGTAGCATGTTAGAAATACTGTCTCCAATTTTCACAAATTAATTCGAACTGCGAACGGTAAAAAAGCTGTCTTGTTTCAATCACTAAATCATTGCGCAGCGTCAAATCCACTTTTTTAGACGACACTCTCCTTGTTTGCGGTGTTTTATTACTTTCTATAATCAAAGAAGCATCGGAAGAGCATAGAAGGCTGTGGACCTGTTTATGTCGTGTTATCCTTGCCTTCCGCTAGGTATCTTTGGAAGCTGTTATTCTCTATGGTGCAGAAATATACACAATTCAGTTCTGCTGTTACTGTGATAAATACGACTGTGTTCAAGCTTTTCTTTTATGATTTATCGTGTAACATGCCAAGATACAGTGGTAAAGTGTTGAAGAAAGTGACTAAAGCTCGCCATTTACGTGGAATTAAACGTTTCTGAAAGTGAGTCAACAAGATAATTGTGAAGCTAAGAAGACGAGCAGTTCACAGAAGAAACCTGCAACTGGTGTAGAGTTTCATTCCAACAAAGCCGAAGTGAACAGTCATTTCAGGATAACTGACTTGAAAATAGTTGTTGTTGTTTAGAGGGGCTGAACTGCTAGGTCATTAGTCCCCTGTCCCTAGCAAAGATCGTGCAGTGGAAGGTAAACAGTAGTAGTATGGACCTGAAAACACAGAATGAATGCCCAAGAGGAGTATGTTGTGGACCTCGTCGCCTTTTGTTTAGTACTCGTCCCGGTCTAGTTGTTAGGAAAGGGACTAGTGCAGGTTACTTTGATATGTAAGACATTGATATAATTGGTAGTACCAGTTTTAATATCAACTTAAGAACATAAGTCTGTTTCTTCTCTCTTCTTGCTTCTCGTGGTGTCGTCTGTATGATGCTAGCTGCGCTGTGACCTAGTTACTGCTTAGTTCGAAGTCGCGTTCTGAATAGTACTGTCCTATTTTTGTCGTCGTAGTTGCTTAGTAACTGCCTTCGTAGCTCACTAATAACTGTCGTTTTCCCGAATAGTAACTGCCGCACTCCCGAATCGTAATTAACGGGCGTCCAGATGAATGTCGGCCTAGATAAGGCCGCTTGTAGAGGGCGCGCATCTTTGGTTACTCCCTCAAGGGTGCGCAGCGCCTGCTTGTGATTGGCTTTCGGTCGATCGCTGCCTTCTTCACGATCGTTCTCTACGTCTGGTGTGTGGCGCTGACTTTACGCCACAATATCCTCCCCCCTCCCGAAACGCCGAACCGTGTATGGAGCTCGACAACGGGGAGGAGGCAGGCTCGTGGACGTACTGATGGACCGGAGTCTGTAGCTTCAGAGGACGGCACTCTACCGGCCTGGCCCGCCATCCGGCCTGAGTTCGCGAGGGAACGTCCTCTAGGGAAACTTCCGAAGGGCCGTCGCCCACGACCTGTGGTCCAGGTGATGACGTAGACGGTGACGTCGGTGTCGACGTCGGCGTCGGATACTGCGTGGCGTCTTTCTCGATGTCCATGGGGATATCCAGGTGAGGCGGAGGCTGCGAGGGCTCCATCTGGGCCGCGGTGCCGAGTATATCTGCTGTGGCGGCGGCTGCCGAGGTCGCGCAAGCGGCAGAGGCCGTGCGGTCTGCGTGTGGCGTGAATCTGCCGAGAGAAACGAAGAAGGATCACGGGGTACATGACATAGGCGAAATTGGTTGCAGCGCCTGCGAATGATACCATCTGGACCTGAAGTTTCAAACATGTGCGCACCGCAACGTCGGATGATCTCGTCCCGCTCCCACCGTCTGCGACCGCCAAAAACTCTGATAAAGACTGGGTTACGCGGGGCGAAGCGATACTTGCGTGTCGGCGTCTGCGACTGCTCCGGGCGGCACGGTGGGTGGATCAGATGGAACAGGGTGCGGTGGCAGCGGCCGTGTAGAAGCTCGGCCGGCGACGATCCTTCGCGTCGAAGCGAGCGGTAGGAGGCGAGGAACAGCCGCAGTGCTGCCTCCCGTGAGTGCTCCGAACGATGTTTGGACATCTGCTACTTAAATGTCCGGACGAAGTGTTCCGCAGCGCCATTTGACTGCGGGTGAAATGGTCGACTGGTGAGATGCTTTATTCCATTGCGTTCACGAAAGGAGCGAAATTCTTGCGATGTGAACTTAGGGCCGTTATCAGCGACTATCAGTTCAGGAAGACCTTCTAGACAAAAAGTTAAAGACAACACCCTAATCGTGGTACTAGATGTCGTAGAAGACTTTGGCATTGCAAACAGGTCACCACAAAAAGCATCAACCACAATAAGGCACTTAGTGTTCCAAAACGGACCAGCATAGTCAATGTGCAGCCGTTGCCATGGTGAATCTGCTTTTGGCCTCGCAAAAAATTTCTGAGGTAGGGCACACTGAACACTGTGATGTCATCTTTTCTATTTGGGCATCCATACCCTGCAAAGTACAGTGTCGTCGTGCCAACTGTATAGTGCGAATCATTCCCCCATTTTCTTCTTGAAGTAAGTTCAATACTTCGGTCTGCAAACTTCACGAATCAACACACGCGATTGTTCACTGTCATTTGAAACTTGATTGACACCTCTATGCACTGAAAGTTCCTAGCAAAATAGCGACTTAACAGTGAATTTTAAATGTCACGTTGTGAACGAGGCCATTCTGTGGAAATGTAGCGCAGCAAAATTTGTAAATCAGGATGTGTTTATGTGGCCCGAGCAATTTTCCTATAGTCCAAAGAGAAAGATTGCAACAAACTATCTTCCTGTGCATCTGTCTGACAACAAGACGTCTCAGAAGCATCAAAGTCTTTGTAATGGCGAACCGGAAGACAGGAATGTGCGTCGGCATTTCCAATGGCTAGTTGTGGATCTGTACACGATCTCGTATTGATACTGTGATAATAGCAGTGTCCAACGTTGCAATTTGTGCGCCGTGCGCTTAGGAATCGGCTTGACTGGATAAATCAATGACTGCAAAGGCTTGTGGTCAGTTACTAAATAGAATTTTGTCCCATACAAGTAGTGATGGAATTTTGTGACTCCATTGCTAAAGCTTCCGTCTCAATCTGAGAATAACGGCACTGTGTGTCTGTAAAAAGTTTTGAGGCAAACGCTATCGGACGATCCGTATCCCCATGTCTATCTGACAGTACTGCTCCTAGACCAAACGATGACGCGTCCACTTGCAAAAGAATTGGTTTTTCTGGATCGAAGTGCACCAAAAATGGATCACTGAGCAAAGCATCTTTTAACCGCTGAAATGCGCGTTGGAATTCGTCTGTCCAACCACAACGAACATTTTTGCGGCGTAGCCGATGCAAAGGGGCTTCAATTTGAGCTGCGTTTGGAATAAACCGAATATAGTACGTCAACGTTCCGCCCACTGACTGTAATTCTTTCACATTTTTGGTGCTGACAGGTCGCGAATGGCAAGCCAATGTGATTGCATAGGGTGTACACCTTGACTCTTTATCACGTGTCCTACATACTGCAGTTACGGTTTGAAAAAGTCACACTTATCTAAGCGATACTTGAGACCTGCATCTGACAAAACTTGAAACAATTTTCTCAAATTTGCAATGTGTTCTCCTGGGGTACGGCCTGACACAACTACGTCGTCCAAGTAGTTTGAACAACAAGTCACCCGAGCTGTAAGCTGTTCCAAATATCTTTGCAAAATTGCGGGCGTGGATGCACTGCCAAAAGATAAACGCAAATATTTAAACAAGCCCAGATGTGTATTGACAACACAAATTTTCTGTGATTCTTGATCAAATGGCAGATGAAGGTAGGCCTTGAGTAAATCAATTTTTGAGAAAAATTTTCCTGCACCTAATGTGTCCATGAAATCTTCTGGTCTCGGCAAAGGCTAACTGTCTACAACTGTTTGTGTATTGACTGTAGCCTTGAAATCAACACAAATGCGAATGCTACCTGACGGCTTCAGGAAAATTACAAGCGGACTCGCCCACTGGCTAGCTTGAGTAGCTTCAATTGCACCATCTTCTTGTAATGTGTGAAGCTCTTATGCAACTTTGTCGGGTAAAGCGAGCGGTACGTCACGAGCTTTGCAAAATTTTGATTGGCATTTTCCTTCAGAGTAATGTGTGCAGCAAATCCTTTAGCTTTTCTTATTCCTGCAGAAAATAAATCTGGAATGTCTTTCAGCAATTTGTCTACACTGTCTTTAGCATCAAAATTGTTCACAACTAAAACATTGTGTTGCACAGTAAAATCAAAAAGTTCAAAAGAATCTAAACAAAAAATATTCTCTCCTTTGTAAGACTGAAGCACTTGAAATGTCACTGTACGCATTTTCGATCGGTATACTGCAGGTAGTGAACACTGTCCTAGTACAGGACTTTCATTGCCATTGTATGCTGTAGACCTTGTTTTAGCGTGAGAAAGGCGCGGCGATTCTAACTATTCATAAGTTTTGGGATTGAGCAATGTAACTGATGCACCCGTGTCTAGTTGAAACTTTACAGAAATGTCATTTACACGGAAATTTACATACATTTTTATGGCCTGACGTACAACTTGTGCAAATTCTGTGTCCTTCATGTTACGAGGGGCAGCCACTGGTTTGGAAAATACTGCATTTATGGAATAACTATTGTCTTGTTGTTGTTGGGGCCGTGAGGGCAAATTTCTTTTCTTTTGTGGCAAGCAAACTGTTTTTATCTGACCTTTCTTGCCGCATGCATAGCATTTTGCTGACCGGGACGGACATTTCTGTATTTTGTCCCGCAAAAACCATTGCGGGCACGATTTCATTTCTACTTTTTAGTACTCGTCCCGGTCTCATTGTTAGGAAAGGAACTGGTGCAGGTTCCTTTGACATCTAAAACATTGATATACTTAGATATACAAGATATTTATTGACTGAAAGTTTTAATACTCAAGTCTGTTTATTCACTCTTCTTGCTTCTCGTGGTATCGTCTGTATGATGCTAGCTGCGCTGTGACCTATTTACTGCTAAGTTCGCCGGCCGCAGTGGCCGAGGTGACTGAGGCGCTCCAGTCACGGTCTGCACGGCCACTACGGTCGGGGATTCGAATCCCCCCTCGGGCATGGATATTTGTGCCGTCCTAGTTCGTAAGTAGTTCATAAGTAGTTTGTAAGTTTAGGGACTGATGACCCCGTAGTTAAGTCCCATAAACTATACAAACATTTGAACTTTTTTTTATGTCTTGTGTATTGCGCTGACTTTACGCAACAACAGAGTACAGGTCGACGATGTACTTTCACCAACAGCACAAGTTGCAAAAATAATTTAAAAAATAAAACAGATAAACAGAGCGTTTAATCATACTAAAGTTTTATATCGGAAGTCCGTGGCTGGCTGATCATTGGGATAATAATAGATGAGCCAGTTACGTAGCACACACTAATATCCGGTAGTCAGAAGACTTAAAACACTAAAAGCGATTTAAAAGTCATGGTGGAGTGGATAATAAGCGGTCAGGATAAAGCACCCTCCATTAAATTGAATGGTAAAAACCGGCTGCTCGGATAAAATCAATCACAGACTCAGCAGTGGAGGCACCGTTTCCTAGCACTAATGATAGGGTAGGAAGAAGATTAAAAGATTGTCGCAAGGGGACTAAAACTTTACAGTCCTTCAGGAGATGGATTATTGTCATAACAACACCACAGCGGCATGTGGGCGGTGGCTCACGGTGAAGTAGATAGTCGTGAGTGAAATAAGTTTGCCCAATACAGTGGTGGCATAGCACAACTGAATCTCGACGATTGGGCCTCATTGAAGTTTTCCATGTGGCTGTGGATGGTTTGATCGTGTGTAGCTTGTTTTGCGCACTCAACGAAAACCATTCCTAAGTCCAGGCATCTCGCACCTTCCGGTATAGCGTCAACTTGAGGTACGTTTCCACGAGACCAATTTCAAGATGGCGTGATGTGCTGGCCTGTTTGGTCAACTGATCTACACGTTCATTTCCAGGAATGCCGATGTGCCCTAGGGTACTGACAAAGACCACTGGACGCCCAGACTTCTTGAGACAGGCTACAGAATCTTAGATTTACTGCACCAAAGGTTGTTTGGTGAAACACTGGTCGAGTGCTTGCAAGCCACTCAGGGAGTCACTGCAGATGACAAAGGATTCCCCGCGGCTTGAGCAGAGGTGCTCTAGAGCATGATAAATAGCGACCACCTCTGCAGCGAAAATACTGGTACCACAAGGTAGGGAAAGGCGTTAAATGTGGTCTCCATGTATGTAGGCAAATCCAGATCGGCCGTCCACCACGGAACCATCGGTGTAGACCGTTTCTGCACGGCGAAACGAGTCCATAAGTGCCGGAAAATGGCGACTACCTGTCGCTGGTGGAACTGAAGCCTTGAAATGACATGGGAAGTCCAAGCAGAACCGCAGGTGGCAGCGAGAACAAGGAGGTGATTGGGGTGGACAGTGGAAGCAATGGGGGAGGGGAAGGAACACGAGGGAAGACAGGAAACAGCGAGCGCGGGCCACAAGCAGAAGAACTGACTTGGGCTGCATTCATGGAGAAGGGGGGGCAAAAGACAGAAAGAGGAGCCTGCAGTTTGGATGATTTGGCATGGCGTGAGCGTGGGCGATGTACGACGCTAGGAAGTGTTGTTGACGGAATTGTAGAGGAGGAATTCCTGCTTCAACAAGAAGGCTCGTCACTGGGCTAGTGCGAAAAGCGCCTGTTGAAAGCCGAACGCCACAATGTAGAATCGGTTCAAGTATGCGCAGATCTGAAGGCGCTGATGAGTCATATATTATGCTTCCATAGTTGAGGCGGGACTGAACTAAGGCCTTGTACAGCTGCCAGAGAGTCGTTCGCGCAGGCCCGCAATCAGCGTGACTAAGGCAGCGGATGACAGTGTGGTGTCCCAGCACTGTTATTTGAGCTGACGAAGGTGGGGCGTCGAAGTAAGGTGGGCATCAAAAAGCATGCCCAGAAATCGATTCGTCTCCTGTACCTGAAACAGTTCGTCAGCGAGGTAGAGCTCCGGATGCAGATGAACTGTCCAACGGCGACCAAAGTGCATCACGCTGGTCTTCGATGTAGTGAATTGAAAACTGTGAGCAAATGCCCAAGAATTTACCTTTCGATTGCACCTTTCAGTCGTCGTTCAGCTTGTGCAGCTATAATATAGGCAGAACTCATCAGCATATAGGGAGCAAAGAGACACATGCACCACACCTAGGATGGAGCCTTGTGTGACGGCGTTCTTCTGAATGTAAGGGGAGCTGAAACAGATACCAACCCTGACACGAAAAGTGCGAAGGGAGAGGAAGTTCTGAATGAAGATATGAAGAGCACCCCATAAGCCCCATTCATGCAAAGTTACAGAATATGATCACTCAAGGTGGTGTCGTACACCTTCCGAAGGTCGAAGAAGACAGCAATGAGTTGCTCACGCCGAGCAAAGGCTGTATAGATGGCTTACTGCAGTGACAGAAGGTTATTGACAGTGGATCGAGCCTGGTTGAGGCTGAAGCAGAGAGAGGAGAACAGGAAAGTGGTCGCTGCCACATAGGTCATCACATACACTCCAAATGAGATGGGGAAGAAGGCGTGGGCTCCAAAGTGAGAGGTCTATTGCTGAGAATGTGCCGTGTGCCACACTGAAGTGCATGGGTGCACTAGTGTTCAAGAGGCATACATCCAGCTGCATTAAGAGCGTCTCGACGTCCCTACCACGAGCCGATATCGTCCCTTAATGATAATCAGTGTGGGAAGTTGGGTAACTAAAGCATTGAGGTCAGCAGGACAAATAACCTCATGTGGGGAAATATAGACAGAGCAGATAGTGATGTCCTGAACTGTATGGATCCTGATCGCCACTGTCTAGAGCGTTGTGTGGAGAGGCACAGAAGTACTCGGTAATGAGATAAGGAGATACACACAGACACTCCGGATACGCTGTCGTAGCTCGAGCGGTTGTTATAATAGCCCCGATAGCCACGGAGGACAGGGGTCTGCTGAAAAGGAAACCAAGTTACCTGCAGTGCAACGCGGAGAGCAGGAAAGCGGCAAAACAGCTGTTGCAACTCTGACAGGTTGCAGAATAAACCGCCACAGTTCCATTGTAGGATAAGGCTGTTGTCAGATGCAGGGCATGCCAAAGAAGAAGGTGGATAATCTGGTACAGAACCGTCTGTCGTCGCTGCCTCTTGAGGTTGAGCATCGACGTCAATTGTTTCTGAGGTCTTAGCAGTAGCCATATCCTAAGGGGTCGCGAGTACCTCTACCTCATCCTCAGACACAGAGGTAGGAAAGGGTGCCACAGTAGCCACCTCGCCGGCCACAGTGGCCGAGTGGTCTGCAGTGCGACAGTCACAGTCTGCACGTCCGATACTGTCGGGGATTCGAATCCCCCCTCAGGCATGGATGTTTGTGTTATTTTTGTTGAGGTTTTACACATAGAGTCTCATGTTAATTAAAATGTAAGGAACTTTCTCTTTGGCTAGTAAGATAGAAGCTGCTTAATTATTTTACGATCTGATTATATAAACTGCATTTCCACCAGGTTGTTGCTCTTCAACTTTCAAATGAATTCGAACCTACTCATTTTATTTCTTGTGCAGTATTTTTCGTAGTATGATTGGTTAAATTATAAAAAGTGTAAAAATAAGTTATTGATTAATAAATTCAATAGGCTTTATTTTTTAAAAATGAACCTCCCCCAGCTGCGCCACTGATGTGGTCCAAGGTTCAGCCGTTCGTATGGGCAGTTGCGCCCTCCTTTTGGAAATAAGTGCATGTACTCACTTTCATGCCCAGTCATATGACGGGATGTTAAGGTCGTAACGTACTTATTTCTTTCTTAGTGTGCATTTATATAACTTAAATAAATAAAAAGAGTAAGGGACTTGCTCCATGTGAAAAGCTACCATACCTATACATGTACGGCTTTCTCTCAAAGACGAATTACATATAAAACGTTCTCTTGAAGGTGTATAATACGTCATACCATTCCGCCTGCGTACCGGATCTCCATAAACAGGGAAGCTCCACAATTGATGTTTCTCCTCCATCTTAATGGCTTAAGATGAAGCACAAACTCTACCGTTAAAACTCATGTCGTAAAAGTAATCAGAGCGTAAAAGGCTAGCGTAATTAACATCTCGGAGACTAACAAGACGTAAAAGTCGGTCAACAATTCCGGGCAAAAGCACTCCACTGTAGTTAAATTAACGCGTGCAATAATTTCACTTCTCACTGTGTACAAATTAAATTAAGTGTGTAGTAATTACACTAAAATTCCCATTGCGGTGAACAAGGAAATGAGTTTATCGTCTCGTCGATATGACGGTACTACAGACGAACACTAGCTCAGCTGGACGATTACGGGGCAAGAGAACGTCCGTAGTCTGACGATGGAACCACCCTCTAATTCTGTATTATTGATTTAATAACTGACGGAAAATACGATGGTAAATGGATACCCTTTTACGTGTACTTGTAACCATGTTGTAAATTATCAGCTATATTATATTTCACATTTGGTGTCATTTCATTTCATATTGGCAGCATTCATGATCATTGCCTCAAAATGTAGTGTAATAACTCGTTATACTAAATAAATTTTAGTATTTTAAAATAACTTTCAAGTTGATTAGTGGAATCGAATGCCTGCTGTCTGGCCGCCGAGTAGCTCAGAAAGTGTAGCAGGACAACAGGCTCCAACCTATGTAGTCTACCGCCAATGTGTACTATGGAGGGTCCGAGTCTTAGCGCCCAATACTCAGGGAATACTGGATTTTTATTCACTGTGCAACAGACGTTAAATTTAACTGACAGCTCAACATAACAGTAACTACATTTTTATTACTACACTGCCATAGCGGCTTCACTCTAATATATTATTATTATTATTAATATTATTATTAAAGTCATTGATATGACATAAAGCGTTGTCTGTCTGGAAGGTTTAATTTTAGCCAGTTTAAAAGTAACGAGCAGGTAAACATGTAATGTACCAACTATAATTGTAGTACAAACATTTTACATGATTGGTTTTAAATAGGAGTGTAGAGAAAAGCAGTATCATACGGGGGATCAGTGGTGCAGGGGAACCATGATTTGTAACAAGTGTCTAGTATCAACTTACAAGGAGACCACATGGATATCAGATTTAGGAATTTCCCTATATTTATGGTACGTGAAGTTCAGAACTCCAATAACAATCAGGTAAATCCATTCGTTGCAACTCTCAAAAATTCACGAGAAAATCGACTTTGAAATTTTGCTAAGCCCTGTAAGCACCACTAATTAAATCAGGGGATTGCGCCCTGGAATCATAACCATAGAGCCGGTGATTCGAATCTTGCCGTGACCAGCTTTTTAATTTTTTTCGTTGTGTGCGAATGCTAATACAATTTTAATAACTAACGGTAATTTTTACTAAAAATGCACGTTTTCTTGTTTATTCGTAATTTTCATAAAATATTGTTAATAATGTGTGGTGTCGCACAAGTACTAAGTGCGCGCCAACTACTTTCGCCGCGCGCCGCCATGCATGCACGGCGCGGCGTTCTTCCGACGACAGCCACGAGCGCCCTCTGATGGAACTCCGCTCGTGGCCACCACTGAAGGACATCGGCACTTCGGACTGAGCTAGCAACCAGTTACGACCTTCGTAATCAGATAGGCACCAGTGAAGACTTTGCTATTGTACAGGCACTAGGCAGGCCTCTAACAACTATGTATCAACATTCTGCAGTACTATGTAAAAGTTAAGTATTGTTACATTCTGTGCAAAATATATCTCTTTCTAATTTACTCTAGTGTCTGTAGTTTCTGGCTGCTCCCCTCCGTACCTGCACCGGCGTGCTGTCTTGTTACTGTGTCGGTCTCGTTCCACTCAGCCACCGACACCTACGACGAGGCTGGGACACAAAAGCGGCGTCGAAGTTGGGACACAAAATAATGAAAGTTTATTCTTGTTGATTTTGGATGTTTCACGGGGAGAAAACTGCAAGGTCATCAGTCGCCCATTCCATCAACTGGGCCTCATAAGAAGCTGGAATAATGTGGAGAAGAGCCAAGAGTTTGAAATAGCAAAGGAGTGGAACCTTTCCCTCCGAGTCAGTAATAGGGCAACAGAGGCGAAGGATGGATGGATGGTTTGATTTTGAAACGGACTAAACGACTGCGGTCATCAGTCGCTTGTTCCAATCGTAGAGAATCCAAGAAAATCACTACTCTGTTGTTTAAAACAAAGTGTTAAAATTCATAAAGCAAAGGACTGAACAGGTCAATAAATAAAAGTAGCAAATAAAAGACGGATAAGAGGGGAAAGATTATAAGAAAATGCCAGAGGGTCTGGGTTGGGTGATCACAGACAAGAAAGAAGGGCATCCGGCCGCTGTTACACATTAAAGCCAACTGCCTAAAAGTGGTAAGCAAGCGGAGAACAGATAGGCAATTAACACTTCACTAAAACTCAAATGGATGGATACAACATACCCACTCGAATAAAATTTAAAATAGAATCAGCCATAGAAGCATTGTCAGCTTAAACAAGATTTACATCGTCAGGGAGATTAAAACTCCTCCTCTAAGTGGATAAATTCGGACATTTCGGCAAGATATGGGGGACTGTCAAACGCCCACCACATCGACACTCAGGAGGACGGAAAGAAGCATGCAGTAATGTTGTCGTTGTTGTTTGGATGTTTTAGGGGGACAAAACGGTGGAGGTCATCAGTCCCTTATTCCATCACTGGGCCTCACAAGAAGAGGTGTGAACATATAAAAGAGACCAGAGTTGAAAACAGCAAGGGGGAGGAATACCCCCCCCCCACCAGCCGTAGTGGCCGAGCGGTCTGCGGCGTGCCAGTCACGGTCTGCAAAGCCGCTGCAGTCGGGGGTTCGAATCGCCCCTCGGGCATGGATTTTGTGCCGTATTTATTATAAGCTAGTTCATAAGTAGTTTGTAAGTTTAGGGGCTGATGACCCCATGGTTAAGTCCCATAAACTCTACAAACCTTTGAACATTTCAATATCCCCTGAGTCAGGAAAAGGACAACAAACTCGACAAGAGACAACACAAAGTGTGACAATCACACAAAGTCACCGAACAACGACAAGAAATGGAATGTAAAAGCTGACATCTGTGGTTGACCGACCGTGAGACTAAAAACAGGAAAAGTCAGCCACACGGAAACACATGGAAACCTCCAAACGGAGGACATGAGACAGGACGAACACAGAGTACTGAATAAAAGCTTTAAATTGAGTTGTAAAAACCACTGTCCCGAATAAAACTTAAAACAGTATCAGCCATTTTGGCAACGTCATTTTAAACGTCGGATAAAATTGCAGGAAAATTAAAACCCCGGCGCAAAGTGTCTAAAACAAGGCAGTCCATCAAGATGTGGGCCACCGTCAGGTGGGAGCCATAGCGACACTCAGGCGGTCCTCGCCACGAAGGAGATTTCCGTGTTTCAGCCAAGTATGGCCAATGCGGAGCCGGCAAAGGACTACAGAGTCCCAGCGACAGACCCACATAGAGGAACAGCACACAGCCGTGGTCTCCTTTATAGCGATTAATTTGTTGGATGTTGTCAGCCTACGCCACTCAGCAGACCAAAGCTCACACACACGACGTTACAGCACTGTCCGGAGATCAGAATCCTGGAAGGCCGATCCCTAAAACAGGCGCATCGACAGCCTGTTTGGCAAGTATGTGAACACGTTCGTTGCCCGGAATCCCGACATGACCCAGAAACCAGAGGAACACCACTGATCGGCCGGACCTGTCTAGGGCAGAGAGTGTCTCCTGAATTCGTAACATCAGAGGAGAACGCAGATAGCACTGGTCTAGGGCTCTAAGGCTACTCAGGAAGCACTACAGATAAGGAAGGACTCACCTGAGCAGGACCTGATGTGCTCAAGAGCTCGGGAAACTGCCACCAGCTCTGCAGTATAGATGCTGCAGCCATCTGGCAGAGGGTACTGATTGAACTGGTTGCCATGAATGTACGCAAAACCAACCCGGCTGTCAACCTTTGAACCAGCCATATAAACCACATCAGGCGCACGGAATGTAGCTACGACCGCTTAGAACTGGCGACGGAGGGGTTATGAGGGAACTGAGTCTTTGGGTCCATGGGCCAAGTCCAGACCAATACGCGGCAGCTACCACAGGGACGATAGTGGGTTAGACTCAAGTTCCAACGGAAGTGACTGGACTCTAAAAGCGATCGTATGACCTGACCTGGGTCGTCGTCACGGACAACCACGTGAGAGAAAAATTAAACGATGGTTTGGGTGGCCTAGCGAGTTGTGTGCATGTGCTGCAGAGGTTGCAAGCAGTTGTTGGCTGCTGAACGGCAAAGGTGGGACACTTGCCTCAACAAGTACGCTGGCCACAGTGCTGGTGCAAAAGGCACCCATCGTGATGGGAACCGCACAATTGTGAATGGGGTCCAGCAAGAGCAACGCTCAGGGTGATGCAGACCCATAGTCGGTACATCCAAAGTCAAGACGTGCCTGCACTAGAGCTTGATAGAGCCGCAATATGGTGGAGCAGTCAGCAAGCCAGGAAGTATGGCCCAGGTGGTGGAGAACATTGATTTGACGCCAGCACTGCTGTTTCAGGTGACGAATGTGGGGAAGCCACGTCAGCAGGCAGTCAAAGACAAGCCCTAAAAACTACGAATGTCCACGACCTCTAAAAGGTGGTCGCCGAGATAGAGCTGGGGCTGAGGGTGAACCGTCCAACGCCAACAAAAGTGCATGACACTTGTCTTCGCAGCAGAGAACTGGAAGCCGTGGGCAAGAGCCCAGGACTGCGCCTTCCTAATGGCTCCCTGCAGCCTACTTTCGGCGACTTGCGTGGTGCGGGAGCTAAAAGAGATGCAGAAGTCGTCAGCATATAGTGAAGTGGATACTGACGACCCAAATGCTGTTACTAAGCCGTTAATGGCTACTAAAAATAAGAGGACACTGAAAACAGAGCCCTGAGGAACCCTACTTCCCTGCTCTCGAGAGGTGCTGTGGGAGGCACCAACTTGCACATGAATAGTACGGATAGCTAAAAAGCTTGAGATAGAAATCGGGAGTGAGCCCTGAAGACCCGAACCATGTAATGTAATGTGATAAGTATGTGGTGTCGCCAGGTCGTATCATATGCTTTGTTCATTAAAAAAAGACGGCTATCAGATGTTGGCGCATGGAAAAGGCAGTGCGGGCGGCGGACTCGAAGGTACACCAGGTTATCGGATGTGGAGCGACCCTGGCGGAAATCACCCTGGCATGGAGCAAGTAAGTCCCGAGTCTCAAGAATCTAAAACAATCGCCGACGAACCATACGTTCCAACAACTTACAGGGAACATTAGTTATGTTGATGGGCCGATAGCTAGACGCTCTCCAGGTATAACGCCATCGCACCAGATGTGGTTGAAGAGCGCAAGGAGATTACGCTGGCTCTCTGCTGACAGGTGTTTCAGCATTTGGCTGTATATGCTATCAGTCCCAGGAGCCGTGTCAGGACATTCTTTAGGAGCACTGAGAAATTCCTACTCAGTAAATTGCGTGTTATATGCCTCCAAGCGGTGGGTGATAATGGAGAGGAGCTGGCGTTCCACCTGGCAAGTGTGGCTGGGTCCGTACAACTCTATTCACGGAGATCCCAGGGACTCCTGTTGGTCTTGGGTATCCCTTTAAGCGCCTGATCTTTCTCCAGATCTGGGTGGTGGAGGTACCTGTTCCAATAGTGGAGACATACCTCTCCCAACACTCTTGCTTCCGTCTCTTAATGAGCTGATGAGCACGAGCATAGAGGCGTTTGAAAGCGGCGAGGTTCTCCAGAGACGGATGCTCTTATACCACTGAAGGCCCGTCTTCGATCCATAATAGCCCCTGCGACCTGGCACCCTGATGAATGGGGAATGGTGGCCTTTGAAGCCGAAACAATGGAGAGCTTGGTGCACTCGACCGCCACATCGACGGTGTTGCGTGTAGGAGGGCCAACAGTGGCAGCAGAGGTATAATATTTCCAATTAACCTTGTTTAGAGCCCACCTGGGCAGGCGCCCTGGAAACTGACGCTGTGGTAGTGACAGTAACTTGGGAAATTTATCACTGCTGCACAAGTCATCGTAGGCTCTCCAGTGGACAGATGGTGGAAGGCTATGGCTACAGATAGATGAATGGCCGAGATTTTATCATGTGTCACACTAAAATGTGTGGGACACCCATATTCAAGAGGCAGAAGTCGACTACTCTGCAACAGCCAGAAATCATGGAACAAACCCAGATGATGTTATGGGCATTAAAATCGTCCAGTAGTAAGAAAGGTGGGGGTAGTTGAGAAAGAACCGCAGCCAAAACGTTCTGGGAGACGTCACCATAAGGAGAGAGGTAGAGACTGCAGATGGTAAACTCTTGTGTTGTCCTTACCCTGACAGCCACTGCTTCTAATGGTGTTTGAGGAGGCACAGATTCACTATAAACAAAATGTAAGGACATACACACACATTCCACCTGAGACGCTGTTATACACGCCGCGATTACAATAATATCCCCGAGAGGGGAGGGGTCTGCATTGCCGGAAATCATGTTTCCTGGAGGGCAATGCAGAAAGCATATGCAATACTCAAAAGGTGTCGCAGCTCAGCCATGTGGGTGAAAAACCGCCGCAGTTCCACTGGAGGATAACGCTTTCTGATAACTGGGAAGACATGAGGCAACATGAAGCGCTTGTTATACCTCGTTATCACTTGCTGACACTCCTTGTGAAGATGTGGAATCTATGTCCATCGTTCCCGACGGTCCTTTGAGATCTACGGGGACGCTAGTATCTTCACCTCGTCCATGGAGCTAGATGTCTGGGGCGTTAGTGGAGGGATCACTGGGGGTCTCTTTATTTTTGACAGGTTTCTTTTTCTTTTTATTAGCCTCTCACTGTTATTTTGGCTTGTAATGTCTTCAGGGCGTTGGTGACTCAGTGACTGGGACTGAGGAGGACCTTGCGGCCCACGACCAACCTTTGTTGGCATTGTTTGCCACTGGCTGGTATCTTTGTTTCCAGAGGAGGAATCCAAGGAAGGGTGGGATTCAACTGAACCATGCCCCTTGAGAGGAGCCAGATAAAGCTGTTGCTCCTCAGGCAGGGACCAGTGTCCCCGTTGGTTGGTTGGTTGGGGTGGTATTGCTCCGGAGGTAGTGCGTTTGGGAACAGTACAGGAAGATCCGCCCCCAGCTGTCAAGTGGGCGAGAGTGGATGATTGGGCCTGTGGACCCACAGAGAGAAGCTGAACAGACGAGGTCAGAGATGACAGTGTCGACAATGGCTGAACTGCAGTGATAAAAGTTTTAGCCATGTTCACGGGATGAAGCTTGGTATATTTGTGCTGAGCCGCTGAATAGGTAAGACTGTCCAGGGTTTTATACTTATGGAGGACCGTTCAATCGGGTGAGCAGGGTGAATGGTGCTGGCCACAGTTAACACAGACTGGCGGAGGGACACAAGGGACGTCTGAGTGTGATGCACGTCCACACTCCTGACATGTGGGGTTGCCTTCACACTGGCAGGGCATGTGCCCAAATATCCAGCACTTAAAGCAGTGCATAGGGAGAGGGACATAGGGTATTACGTCACACCGGTAAATCATCACCTTGACTTTCTCAGGTAATGTGTCACTTTCAAAAGCCAAGATGAAGGCACCAGTGGCGACCCTGTTGTCCTTCAGACCTCCATAGATGCACCGGATAAAATGCACACCACACAGCTCTAGGTTCGACCATAGCTCATCATCAGACTGCTGCAGCAGATATCTATGGAAGGTTATACCCTTGCGCTTGTGAGGAGTTACTGTAGCAGGACCATCACCCAGCTTCTCACAGGCGAGCAACGCCCCCGACTGTGCTGCGGATGACGTCGTTATCAAGACTGATCCGGATCGCATCTTGGACAGACCCTCCACCTCTTCATACTTGTCCTCCAGACGCTCAACAAACAACAGTGGCTTAGTTGACGCAAAGGATTCCCCATCATTTCATGAGAAAACTAAGTATCAGGGGGCATACGCCTCACCTTGACTTCTGGCCCTACGTTCCTCACGTGGCGTGGCCAGGGAAGGGAACGAGCGGGGGTCATATTCAGCAGCATTAAAGTCTCCTCTCCCTCTCTCAGACACACCGGTTGTACGTCCAGCAACGTTACAGGATCTCTTCATGGTGTTCCCATGTGCAGCTAGGGATCTAAATGTCCACCCAGGAAGAGTCCGCCTGCCTGGGTAAGCCTTATACAACTGAAGTGCGGCAGGTTCCTCAGAGGTTGCTCGCTAGTAACTGTTCAAACTCAAGAGCCATGCATCTCCTCGGCACGTAGCACACCTTGAGATTGAGTTTTTTTTTATAGAGGTTTGTACCGTCCTCGCGACCCGGGCGATTAAGCCAAGATCCCTGGGCTCTGAAACGTACAACGTTCCACTGTCGCGCCGAACGATGGTCGTTGAAGCACGCACAGAGCTTACGATGTAGCGAAATTTTGGCGCAACACAGCCTACGGCTCAGGCCCTGGGTTCACCAAGCCCATGCTGAGCCCCTTAGGGGCATGCAGTTCTCTAAAAGAAAATTCTGGCTCTGATAGCCAAGTGAAAGAAGCGTGTCTTTATTATTTTTCTTAATGGAACTAAATTAATTGACGATCCCCATATATGGATTTTAAATAGAATACTACATGGTGCAACGACAACTAGGATTAGTTTTCTCCAGAAGAGAGCAAGAGAGAAGATATTTGGGCTGACTACACAAAATTTATAAAATATATTGTGTAGGAGAATTTTAATTAGGACAAGGGTTAACACTTAACAAAATGAGTTATTGTCCAAGTCATAAACAACAAAGGGGGAGAGACCGATTTAAATATAATAAACACACATACTTTACAAAAGACTCCACATTTACTTAAGATTATATGGCCTTAGTACTGGCCACCTGCAAAAGTAGAACAAGTAAAACCGCGAGATAGGTCGTGCATCTCTTCGTCCTACCCAGGGGAATGATATCTAGCTAATAAGCAAGGCTACAGAAAGGTAGGACATGCTACAGGGAATCACAGAATATGAATAGAGTGAAAAAAAATCTATTCAGGACAAAATAAAGACGCGAGATTGGTCGTGTAACTATTCGTTCTACTTAGTAGAATGATAGGTAAGGATACAGAGTGATACGACATGCTACGGGGTCGGATCGCGAAATTTGAACAATTTGGAAAAATTCAATTTCGTAAGAAATAAGATGGCGAGATAGATCATGTAACCATTCGTTCTACTCATGGAAATGAGAGCTACCTAATATGAATGACAATGGTATAGAACATGCTATTTTCCATACACGTGGAGCAGCGAGTACGGAAGTTACAAGTTTAGAAGTACTAAAAATTCGAGGAAAATTACCACGTCACACATACTAGAAATCACCACATCTAAACAAGGTTATAGTTAACAACATGTGTGAAAAGGGTGATGGTGCCAGCTGAGGGCTTTCTCTCATACCGTCCACATGCTGTATGGACAAAGGACAGACACCGGAATTGTAGAGAAAAACATTTAATTTACCGACTAAATGAACACCGCGAGAAACACTTAAACATGTTTAAATGTAAGAAGGAATGACTCTACAGTCAGGGAGTGCAAAGGTTCTGTTAACGTACACCAGTGAGGCCACGAAATCAAACTTCGACAAAAGTCAGCATGAAATTAGCAATCCAGAACCATATTAAATAAAATCTCACCGTCATGCATTGCGGTGATGTTATAGCGAGAACCAGAGAAGCGAATGAGTATTTTCAACATACTATCGATTCCGAACAAAGTTTAGCCACGCGTTCAGAAAAGAGCCAAAACCAAGAGCATCTTACCTCGCCAAGGACCGGACCACGACTCCCGGCCGCCCTCGTGGTTGCTACTCTCCCGCTACCTAAAGTGGAGGGGGAACCTCTCCGAAGTGTTTAGCCGTCTCAGGTAGGCAAACGTAACGTGCACACCGGACATTGGGAGTGAATGGGAACCTTTGCTAAGCATCTTTGCTAAAGATTTGCCTCTGGCCGTGAGTTGGCAGACTTGACCAGAGAACCAGAGGCTACTGCAGCCATGCTGTTTGAACCAGCAGATGACAAGAGTACCAAGGCACGGCTAACGCTTGTTTAAACTGATTCGTACACACGTCCCATCCATCCTGCGCAAGCGGACTCAGTAAGAACATATAAAGGCATACGCCATCACATATGGGGGCTGATACACAAAAAATTGACATTTAAAATAATGCAGCACAACAAAATTATTCCATATTATGGACAAAAAATATCTTGTACATCTGGTATATCGCATAGTGCGAATGGAACGTCTCGCTACTCTTAAAATATGTCTTAAGGCCATCACCATTTATTTACTGGGGATAAAATAAGTGGAACACGATGTGTTTCAGGATTTTTGCGACGGAGAAGGTGACCGTGCGTAAGCCAAGTATAGCCGAAACGGAGCCGGCAGAGAACAACAGAGTCCCTGTGAGGGGTCTGCTGAGAGGTCCTCCACATATTGGTTCAGTACTCCAGAAACCGAGATCTCTACGGCGTAATGTTGAACAGAGATCGGTATATTGGATTCCTATATTGAAGACAAGTTTATGGGAAGCCTCTTTGGCTAACCTGCCAGCCTGCTCATTGCCTTCTATCACAACGTGACATGGAGTCCAAAGGAATTCCACAGAGTGCCCACATTGTCCATGGGTGGATGGACTCTTGAATGGCAACAACCATGGAATTGCGTGAGAAACACTGGTCGATGGCCCGTAGGTCGCTGTCGCTCAGGGAGTCACTATACACGACGAAGGGGCAGGAACGGATATGGTGCAGTGCACGATGGATGCCTACCAGCTCTGCAGTGAATACACATCAGCCATCAGGCAGGGAGTGCAACTCATTGTGCCCTGCAAGTGTGCAGACAAAACCGACACGACCATCTGCCTTTGAGCCGTCAGTATAGACTACAGTAGAGACCTAGAATCCGCCAATAAGTCATAGGAATTGGCTACGAAGGGTCTCAGGGTAAACTGAGGTTTTGGAGTACTCTGACAATTTCAGTCGAAGGTGAGGCCGACGTATACCTCATGGTGGTGTACGCAACTAGAATTGGAAGAGGGATGGTAGGGGAACAGACTCCAATTCACTCAGAAGAGACCGAACACGGACATCAGCTGCCACATCTGATCTCGGACTCCTTTTCGGAATGTGGAGTACTGTATTAGAAAAAAATAAACAGTCGTTTGGGTGGTTAGGTAATATTCAATTGTTTGTAGAACTTATGGGACTTAACTACGGGGTCATCAGTCCATAAACTTACAAACTACTTAGGAATTAGCTAATACTGAGGAAGGCACAGATATCCATGCCCGAGGGGGAAATCGAGCCCCCCACCGTAGTGACCGTGCAGGCTGTGTCTGGCGCTCCGCAGACGGCTCGGCCACCGCGGCCGGCGGTGGATAGGTAAACCACGGACGGTAGCAGCGTAATTCGCCAGCAATTGTTGACGCCTGATTCGCAGAGGAGGCACCAAAGACTCCACAAAGAGACTATGCACAGGGCTTGTCCTAATAGCTCATGTCGCAAGTCTAACCCCACAGTGATGGGTTGGGTCCAACATCTGCAGTGCTGAAGGAGATGCCGAGCCATAGGCAACACTACCGTAGTCCAGTCTGGACAGAACAAGTGCCTTATAGCACTGCAGCAGCGCACTGCGGTCTGCGCCCCCAAGTGCTGTCACTAAGACAGTGGAGGGCATTAAGGTGCTTCAGCACTTCTACTTGAGCTGACGAATATGGGGAAGCCATATCAGCCGGTCGTCGAACACTAGCCCCAAGAAATTATGAGTTTCCACTACATAAAGTAGTTGGCCATGAAGGTAAAGCTCTGGATGCGCGTGCGCTGTACGACACCGACAAAAGTGCATAACGCACGTCTTGGCGGCAGAGAACTGGAACCTGTGGGAGAGAGCCCATTACTGCGACTTGCATATGACTCCACGTAGCTGGCGTTAAGCAACACGTATAGTAGAGGAACTAAAATAGATGCAGAAGTCGTCAGCATATAGGGAGGGAGACACTGACGACCCTACTGCTGCTGACAGGCCATTATAGCTTCTAGAAACAGGGGCACACTCAACACAGAGCCCTGGGGAACCCCGTTCTCCTGGATGTGCAGAGAACTACGCGACGCGCGAATCTGTACACGGAAGGTATGCAGTGCCAAAAAGATTTTTGATAAAAATGGGGAGCGAGACCTAAATACCCTACTCATGCAATGTATTAAGAATGTGGTGTCGACAGATCATATCATACGCCTTAGACAAATAAAAAAAGACAGCTGTAAAATGTTGGCGTCTGGAAAATGCTGTTCGGATGGCAGACTCAATGTGGACTAGATTATCCAAGGCTGAGCGCTCTTTGCGGAAGCCACGCTGGCATGGACATAGCAAACCGTTAGACTCAAGGAGCCAGCATAGCCCCCGGCCCACCATATGTTCTAGCAATTTGCAAAGAACGTTTGTGAGATTGATGGGCCGGTAATTCTCCAATGCATGCGGGTTTTTGCCAGGTTTGAGTACTGGAACGATGATACTCTCTCCCCACTGAGAGGGGAAGACACCATAGTTCCAAATGCGATTAAAGATGGCTAGATGATGTTGGTTCACCTCCTCAGACAAGCGTTTTAACACGTGGCAGTGGATGCGGTCTGGCCCAGGGGCTGTGGCAGGGCAGCGGGTAAGGGCACTGAGGAGCTCCCATTCACTAAATACAGGGTTGCACAGTTCCACATGAAGAGCCGATAAGGATAGTCTCTTCCTCTCCTCCCGTTATTTCACGGCGTGAAAGGCTGGTGGATAATGCACAGACGCTGAGATCTGTGCATAGTGCAGAGCAAAGTTTTCGGAAACTGCATGTCGATCTGTGCAAACTGCTCCAATCACGGAAATCCCAAGCACACGAAAAAGACTCTGGTAACCATAGACACGCCTGATCTTTGTCCACACCTGGGATGGAGAGGTACATGATCCAATGGCAGACACATACGTCACGTAGCACTTCTGCTTGCGTCTTCTCTTTAATTGATGGTCTCGGGCACAAAGCTGTTTAAAAACAATGAGGTTTTCCTAAGATGGATGTCATCTGTGATGCTGCAGAGTGCGCCTGCGGTCTCAAATCGCCTCAGCAATCTCCGCAACAACCAGAGCACCGTCCTCCGCCGGGGTGATCCTGACTAAATGAGGATTGCACACTCAGCTGCATAAATAGTGGCCGAGGTAGCACGGTCCACTACCAGAACTATGTTACGACGTGTTGGAGAACCAAGTATGGAAGCAGAAGTAAAAAATGCCCCAATTGGCCTTATAAAGCGCCCACCTGGGCAAGGGTTGACGGGACTGACGCTGGGATAGTAACAGGAAGATCGGGAAGTGGTCACTACCACACAAATCATCATGCACTCTCCAGTGGACAAATGTGAAGAGGATAGAGCTGCATGCAGATAGGTCGATGTCGGAAGAGGTACCGTGCGCCACACTAATGTGGATGGGGTACCATCATTTAAATTGCAGCGGTCGAGTTTAGATAGTAATGATCACAGCCAGTAAGCGTGGTACCGCCCCACAATGGGTTATAGGCGTTGAAATCACCCAATACCAAGTAAGTTGGGGATAGTTGGGCAATCAGAGCAGTCAGCATGTGTTGTGGGACTACACCATCAGGAGGGAGGTAAACATTGCAGATGATAATGTCCATTGCTGCCCTTAACCTGACAGCTATGGCTTCGAAAGGTGTATGGAGCAGAACAGCTTCGCTGTAAACAGAATTAAGGGCGTAGGTGCATAACTGACACCCTATCACAATCTGCCCCATTCCTTTAATAACCTGGATAGCCCTGTAAGGCAGGTGTGCGTATCAAGGGAAAATAAAGTTCTGACAGGGCAACGAAAAATGCAGGTGAATTGCTGAGCAGTTGGCGTAGCTCAGCTGAGCGGGAAAAAAAATCACCGCAATTCCTCTGGAGTATGATGATATTGACTTTAAAGGATATGATTGAAACGATAAAAGAAAAAGGTTCATCAATTGGTTCACTTGCTGCCGCCGATTGCGAACCTACCAAATCCAAGATCATCACTCTGGGGAGTCATTGAGGGCGAGATCCTCAGATGAGATCAGGATCTCTACCTCATCTTCTGAAGCAGAAGATGAGGGTAGCTGTGGTTTTTGAGCCACCAAAGATTATTTTTTATTGGGCGTCTCTTGTCTGCCCTCTCGCTGTCCCTTCGGTTTGAGGGGCTGCGAGAGCCTCTCGAAAGTTGCGTCTGGTGTGGACGAAGAGGGAGAAACCCTTCGACCAGCAGGTTGCGGATCCTTGCGTTTTCAGCAGGATCCTGTGAAGCACTTTGAGAAGCCTCGAAAGGGTGTCCCGAGGGACCCCTTCCGAGCGAGAGGCGCTGGAGGAGGCTTCTACTTCTTTGGCTGAGAGGTGGGGACCAGTGTCCGCGATGTTTGAGATGTTATTGCTCCCACGCTGGAAAGAGTAGGAACCACCAAAGTGGAACAGCCCCCAACTGTCAAGGGAACAAGGGTAGTTGATTGGGCTTGGGAGCCCACTGGCAGTGGTTGCATAGACTGAAAACTATGCATTACAGATTACGACGGCGAGAGTGCTGTGGCATATGAGTTAATCAGGCACACAGGATGGAGGTTCTGATATTTTCGATTCGCCTCTGAGTAGGTCCGTTGGTCCACGGTCTTATACTCCATAATTTTCCATTCTTGCTGCAGAACTGTGTGTATAGGTGAACAAGGAGAGTGCTTTTGGCTGCAGTTGAATCATAATGGAGGAAGTGTGGAAGGGACATTTGGATGGACTACGTCTGCACTCCCAACATGTGGGGTCGCCATCACATCAGGAGGACACATGCCCAAACCTCCACCACTTAAAACAACACATAGGGGGAGGAATGTAGGGCTTTACATCGAACCATTAGAGCATCACCTTGACTTTTTCAGTCAATGAATCACCCTCGAAAGCCAAGATGAAGGCACCAGTGGCAACCCTGTTGTCCTTCAGACCCATATGGATGCGCCAAATAAAATGTACTCCCTGACGTTCGAAGTTGGCATGTGGTAATCCATCAGGCTGCATCAATAGATATTTATGGAAAATTATCTCCTGGGCCATGTTTAAGGTCTTGTGTGGTGTTATAATCATGGGAACATCATCCAGCTTGTCAAAGGCAAGCAATACCCATGACTGGACTGGGGATGACGTCATTATTAAGGCTCACCCAGAGCGCATTTTGTACATTCCGTGAACCTCACCGAACGTTTCCTCCAAGTTATCAACGAAGAACAATGGCTTTGTCATCATGAAGGATTCCCCATCAGCGTGACTACATACTAGATATTTAGGGGCATAAGCCTCACTCTGAATTCTAGCCCGACGTTCCTTCCATGGTGTGATCAGGTAAGTTAACGTGTGGGGATCATATTCTGCGACGTTGTATTCGCCTTTACATCTCTTACAGAAGGCGGCTATACGTCCGCCAACGTTTCGTGATATTTTCATGGTGGCTCCAAAAGCAGCTAGGGAAATGAAAGTGCACCCAGGCAGAGGTCTTCTTGCCGGGGTAAGCCTTATACAACTGAGGTATGGCTGGTTCCTCAGAGGTTTCTCGCTAACGACTATTCAACCTCAACAGCCATGTATCTCCTTTGCGCATAGCAGACCTTCAGATTGAGGTTTTTTTTTTTTTTTTTTTTTTTTTTTTTTTTTTTTTTTTTTCTTTCAGAGGTTTGTATCGTTCTCGCTACCAGGGCAAATAAGCCAAGATCCCTGAACTCTGAAACGTACAACATTCCACCGTTGCGTCGAACGATGGTCGTTGAAGCACGCACAGAGCAGACAGTGTAGCGGACTGTTAGTGCGATACAGCCCACAGCTAGTGACCTCGGGTTCGCCAAGCCGGTACTCAGCAAATTAATGCTGAGCTCCTGAAGGGCACAGAGGCGACAAGAGACAACACAAAATGAGACAATCACACAGAAACACCGAAAAAGCATATGTCCATGGTCGATCAGCCGGAAGGTTAAGAAGAGGAATACTCAACCACACATAGAAACCTGCAATCAGAGGACATTAGACAGGAGGAACCCAGCTCGTGTCCTGAAGCAAAGCTATTACAGAGAGTGGTAAAAACCATAGCCACGAATAAAACTCGAAACGGAATCAGCCATTTTGGCATTGTCACTTGAAACATCTGATAAAAGTGCACGAAAATTAAAACTCCGCCGCAGGGCGGCTAAAATTGGGCAAGCCAGCAAGATGTGGGGTACTGTCAGGCGGGAGCCACATCAGCAGTCGGGTGGGTCCTCAACAAGGAGGGGATGGCTACGGTTCAGCCAAGTATGGCCCATGCGTGGATGGCACAGGACTAAATAGTGCTGGCAAGATAGATACGATAGGATAGGATGGGATGTTTTGGGCGCACAACAGAAAGGTTTTTAGCTTCCTGACAAAAGAGTTAGACAACAGTAACTAAAGTAGGTCTTGGCAACAACACTAACACGTATTGCCAATCAGTGGTGGAAGTTGGCCGACTGAAGTACCCAACCTTACAAGTCCTTAAACGAAAAAGTCGGAGTATAGAGGGACGCTGATCGCTGATGTTAGAGGAATCAGCGAGCCTTCCTGTAACACACTAAAACCTCCGGCCTAAGAGCTTAGGCCAGAGTCGGGAACGTTCACAAAATTGTAAAACGTTCGTCACACTCGTCTCGTCGACAGCTAAAACAGTGGGTAGGGCACGACCAAGATTAGCCGCTGCCCTCTCAGCACGATATGAAATACACTCAATTAAAATGTGGCGTATAGTGATTTGCACGCCACAAGCATCACAAATCGGTGGATTCTCCCGACGGAATAAAAAGCCGTGGGTCAAAGGGCTGTGTCCGATGCGAAGGCGCGTCAGTGTCACATCGAAATGTCTGAATGGCTGGCAGGAGGTTCGCCATGGTCGGACAGTTGGTTTAACTAACGGCAGTTTATTACCTGTCACTGCCAGCCACGTCTCCTCCCACAACTGAAGGGACCTCTGGCGCAGCACAGAGTAGACGTCCCGCAAGGGAATGGCACACTCTGTGACATTTGGGTCACCGCAGGCCGCCTTGGCAGCCACATCAGCCGCTTCATTTCCCCATATCCCAACATGCCCAGGTACCCAAAAAAATTACACCTCTTTACCCCTCCGTTGGAGGAGGTACAGTTGGTCATGGATCAATTGTATTATAGGTTCAGCCGGGTACATGACCAGCAGTGATAGGAGGGCACTAAGGGAACCTGAGCAGAGTAGAAATTTTGTACTTCGAGCACGATGGATGTGTTCCAGTGCCTGGAGGGAGGCATGCAGCTCTGCCGAGAAAACGGAGTAGGTAGCGGGCAGGTGAATCCCTACCATGTGCCCTGGAAACTCTGCAGAACACCCCACCGAGTCCCCTTGTTTTGATCCGTCAGTGTACACCACTGTACAATCACGATGCTTATTTAAAATGTTAAAAAATTCTGACTGAAACGCCATGTCTGGGGTGCAATCTTTTTTAAAACTGGTTAAATCTAAAAGGAGGCTGGGCCTCTGTAGTAACCAAGGGGGATATCTACTCCATCCTCGACGCAAAACAGTAAAATCTGAAACACCCATATCTAAAAAACAGTCCTTAGCACGAATCCCAAAAGGCCTTGTAGCTCGAAGGCGATTACGAAACAACCGTTCCATACGAGGCCGAGCAACAGTATCGAAAGCAGGTGTATATGGGGTGGACAATGAGGCATACGCCTGACGTACCATGAGGAGCTGTCGCCGTATGGAAAGCGGTGGCTCAGCAGCCTCAGCGCAAGGGCTTTGTATAGGGCTGGTTCGAAATGCCCCAGTAGCCAACCGAATCCCTTCATGGTGCACCATGTCCAACATTTTTAGATAGGAAGGTCTTGCAGACCCATACACTGTGTAGCCGTAATCAAGTCGGGATCGTACAAAGGCTCTATAAAGCTGGAGCAGACGAGTCCTGTCAGCTCCCCATGAAGTGTGACAAAGCAGTTTAAAATACTGAGAGCTTTGAGGCACCGCCTCTTCAAGTCTTTAAGATGCGGCAACCAAGTAAATTTACAGTCAAATGTGAGCCCCAGAAAACGCACAGTGTCTTTAAAATTCTGAATAGTGACCCTCATCCGTAGTTCATGTAAGTTAAAAATAGAACGTGAACGGTTAAAAAGAACACACACAGACTTCTCGGTTGAAAACCTAAAACCGGTCTTCTGTGCCCATTCGTCGAGCCGTCTCAGAGCGAGCTGCAACTGACGCGTTGTGGTTGCAAGGCTAGAGGAAGAACAGAAGACAGAGAAGTCATCAACAAATAGTGAACACTGGACAGGACTTTGCACAACAGAAGTAATGCTGTAAATAGCAATAGCAAACAACGTCACACTTAAAACGCTACCCTGAGGGACACCGTTTTCCTGCTCAAAGCGGTCAGAGAGCATGCCACCAACTCGATACCCAAAAAAACGTGGAGAAAGGAAAGACCGAATAAAAATTGGAAGAGAACCTCGAAATCCCCATTCGTGAAGCTGCCGAAGTATAAGATGCCTCCAAGTAGTGTCGTAGGCCTTCTCGATATCAAAAAATACACCCAAAAGGTGGTGACATCGCAGGAAAGCCTGTTGTATAGCCGCCTCCACAGAGCCAGGTTATCGAAGGTGGAACGATACCTCCTGAACCCACACTGGAAGCGACTAAGGAGCTGCCTGGATTCCAACATCCAGACAAGGTGGCGGTTGACCATCCGCTCTAAGGTCTTTCCAATGCAACTAGTGAGGGCAAGACTACAATAGCTGCTTGGGCATGTGCGATCTTTCCCAGGTTTTAAAAGGGGGATTAAAATTGCTTCTCTCCATGAATCAGGAAAGTGACCTGTCGACCAAATGGCATTAAAAAGATTCAGGAGGATTTCTTTATTTCGCTGTGTTAGGTGCCGCAGCATACTGTAGTGGATGCTATCATTGCCAGGGGATGTGTCATGCACCACAGACAAAGCAGAATCCTGCTCCCACAGTGTGAAATGGCAGTTCTAATCCTGATGACCAGTGGACCTGAAGTCCAAATTGCCCCTCTAAGCTACCATTCTTTGGCCCTGGAATACCGGATCCTGATTGGCAGTAGCTGTAACATTGGCAAAATACATAGCCAAGTTCTGGGCAATATCCCGCAGGCTGGTGGGGAGAACGCCATTCCCCATGATAGCAGTCACTGGACACCTCCCACCTTTCCCAGAAATCCTCCGTATGGTCTCCCATACAGTGGAACTTTTCGTGGAGCGGGTAACGGTACTCAGGAACTGTTGCCAAGATCTCTTTCGGCTTTCTCGTATTATCTGGCAACATTTTGCCCTCGCCATCCGAAAAGCTGTGAGGTTGTTTGCAGTTGGCCGACTCTTGAATCTACGCAGAGCTGCATGCCTTGGCCCTAATTGCTGAGCGACACTCAGCCGTCCACCAAGGGACAGGCTGCCGTTTGGCCGTCCTAAAGACAGCGGCATTGATGCATCAGCAGCACTGTGTATCTTGTGAGTGATACAATCCACCCATTCCTGGACATTGGCGCGAATTTCCAGCTCAGCGAATTGGCTGAACAATGTCCAGTCGGCTTTACTGATCACCCATTGAGATGGTCTGCATTCAGGCTTTACTCTGTCTGGCAGGTGAAGCCAGATGGGGAAATGGTCACTACCATGCAGTGTGTAGAGTGGTCGAGGGCTGGAGAACAAAGCGAGAGATCTATGGCTGAGAACGACCCTGTTGCAGTACAAAAATGTGTGGGCTGTCCCATATTTAATAAATGTGCGCTCGATGACAAGAGAAGCCTCTCGGTTACTCGACCCCTGGGGCAGGTTCTGGCAGAACCCCAAAGCACGTTGTGTGCATTAAAATCCCCACAGAGGATGAAAAGTTGGGGGAGCTGCGTCAGAAGGTCTTCGAGGGCTGCTACATCAAACGTGTCATGAGGTGGAAGGTTTAGGGAGAACACTGTCAAACGGTAGCGTACATAGGTGGAAACTGCAACGGCTTGTAACTGTGTAGTGAGAGAGAGGGGCTCAGAGTAGTACGCCGTATTAGCAAAAATTGCCACTCCGCCTCTCGCTCTCTCTCCACTAATGTCGTCCTTCTTGTGGAGTACATAGCCACGGAGATCAGGGTTGTCTTTGGATTTAACGTTAGTCTCTTGGAGGCATATACAAATCGATCTACCCCGAATCAATATATGGAGTTCCTCCACATTCGTCCTGAAACCCTGCAAGTTCCACTGCAGTACTGGGGCCATTTATCAGGGAGGTTGGATCTTAACCCTCTCTTTCTTCCGAGACGGAGACGCTGAATAAGGTGGAGGTCCAGAATTTGGGCGAGAGGGTTTCCCCTGAGGGAGATTCAGCTCCATGTGGTCTGGAGCTGGGTCAGACGAAGGCTCAGGTGGAATAACTTCAACGAAGTCTGAAAGGTTCATGACTGTTTTTGCCTGTGACTGTGTTTTGCTGGTAACCTTCTTTGGTTTAGGTGGCTTGGTGGTGGAGACAGAGGTCTTGGTTGCAACTGTGGTGACGGTGGCAGCGTTGGTGGTGGGTGTGGTGGTGGTGGTGACGGTGATGGCGGGTTCTGCAGGAACAAGTACCACTGGCTCTTCAAAGGCAGTATCCGTACCTTTGTCAGCTGTCGTCAGTGGGGCTACGGAAGATGCAGGTTCCACGGCCTGACATGTGCACTGGCAAGTGCATGTGTTGGTGAGTACACTGATAACCTCAGTTTGGGTGCAGGCATCAGCTCTGGCAACTGACTTTTGCAGTTCTGAGGCGAAGAAGGTGGTAAACGCAGCAGGTTGCATGGCCTTGAAGGTCTTCTTGGCCTCTGCATAGATGAGACGCTGAGTGGTTTTGATTTTCTGTGTCGTCTTCTCCTGAAGGTAGACTGCATAATCCCTACTCCAGACTGGGTGGTCGCCTGAACAGTTGACACAGGTCGTAGTGGAATACAGTCAAACCCATAATGTGCTTCTTTACCACATTTGCCACAGGTGGCTTCTCCCTTGCATCACAAAGTGGTATTCCCAAAGCGCTGGTACTTAAAACAGCACATGGGGTTAGGGACATAGGGTCGTACATTTAAACGCAGAAAACCCACCATAATATGTTCAGGTAGTCGAGGGCTATTGAAGGTGAGGATGAAGGACTCAGATGGGACGATTTCTCCATTCACCCTTTTCTTCATATTTCTGCTGCTGGCTGGTGTCGATATCGAAACTGGCGGCAGGGAGTGTCCCAAGGGACCCCTTACCAACGAGGAAACCAGAGAATTTTGGTCTGTCTACGGCTGAGGTGTGGTAAATGCTCCCGACGAAATCGCATTGGAAGAACTAGAAGGAAGAGAACTCCCAACCACTGTGGGGGCAAGCATAGGTTGGCGACCCTGAGGCCTCACAGAAAGAGATGGAGTATAAATCGCCATCGTCGCCAATTAGGGTGACGACGACGTTACTGTTCCGAAAGAGTTTGTCATTTTCATAGAGTGAAGCTGCTCAAATTTTTTCTTTGCTTCTGTATATGGTATACTGCCCAGAGTTTTATATTCTAATATTTTCCGCTACTGGTAAAGACCGGAGCATTCCGACGAGGTGGGAGTGTGGTTCTGGCCACAATTGACGCAGATGGGAGGCGGTGTGCATGGAGCGCCCGGATATGTTGGACGCCCACAGTACTTACATGTAATGCTGGAATTGCAACGATAAGACATGTGGCAGAACTCCCAGCATTGAAAGCACCTCATGAGGGGGGGGGGGGAATAAGGCAGCACGTCACAGCGGAAGACCATCACCTTGACCTTTTTGGGTAATGTATCCCTCTCAAAGGCCAGAATGAAGGCTCCATTGCCAAACCTAATATCCTCTGGGCTCTTCGTCGTTCAAGATTCGCCCATAGCTCGTCGTCTGGCTGGAGCAACAAATCCCTATGAAAAATTACTCCATGGACCATATTCAGAGGCATATGAGGAATAATGGTCACTGCAACGTCACTCAGCTCACACCACACCCTCCTCTATCAACTGACGGATGGCGGTGTTGAATAATATTGACAGGCGGTGTCTTTTGAAAACATTGGTAAACCTTCTTGGAACTAGACGCCCTTGTATTTGGTAGGACGTCCTTCATATAACTCGTTTCGATTAGATAGTTTCTAATGTAAAGTAGCGGTGCGATATGTCCAACAGGTGGGTGAAGTAAGGGTGGCTTCACCTCTTCAATCAGTGTACAAGTGAGGTTATCCTTGTCCGAGATGTAGAGGCGATGCATTGTCCGCAGAAAGAGGGCGCGTGTTCTATGTTGCACTTTTATCAGACCAATGCCTCCTGCGTGGGGAGGCAATGTCATTGTCTCATAACAGGTTTTGAACACTCCACCATAGCTGACAAAATGGCAAAAGGCCGCCTGGAACTTATCTGCGACCGAAGCAGCCAGCTGGAGGACTTGCATGCAGTGATAAAGTTTTGGTGAGAAGTAGACAGACGTTCGCAAAGTGGACTCGCAAAATCTTGTCAAGCCTTCGAAATTTGTTGATACTGACTCGTCTACGAATCACGTTTAGCTGCTTACCGTACGTATCAGCTGCAGTACGCTTGACGTTCCCATATAAGTTCACTCCTAAGCGTTTCAACACTGGGACCTTGGTAAAGGGTATGGGCAAAGTGATATTTAACCCTTTTCCCACGTCCATATAGAGAGACTTCTGCACGCTGATACGGCTCCCTGCCACTTCACCGTATCGCTGAAGCCACGTTACCGCCGTACAGACATCTTCCGCCGACCTTGCCAAGAAAACGTAATATGCATATGCACAACACTAAAATCGAGCACTGCGTTACTGAATGCACTCCAAGCGTTTTCGTAGACCGAGGAGTGCAGGTTCGAGAGCAACGGTAAAGAGAAAGGACAAGAGGGCTGCCATGTCTCTATGAGCGCCCAAGAGGAAATAGTGACGAACTGCAGCCGTTGAATACGACCGTGGGTCGTGCTCCGCAAATGAGACGGTGAACTACATCAGCTAAGACGGGTGACATACCCCAACTTTTGTAATTCTGCCCGCAGGAAGCCGTCTTCAACTCGGTGATAAGCGTGGTCTAATTCGACAGCGACGGGTGCTCCTTCCAAGCGATACGCTGACATAATTGCTACTACGTCTCGATATGCGCTTAATTCCGTATTTATGTTGCTGTCGCCTCCCAAACGTGTTTGTCAATGTGAATGGCGTCCTTGATCGGAACGAAGAGACGAGCATGTAGGATACGTGCAAACAACTTATAATCAGAGTTGACCAAGGTCAGCAGGTGGAAACCTTGTGGTCTGCATCCTCCTTTTGGTTTTCGTACCGGGATGACCATGCCCTCCGAAAATTGCGGGGGAACGCGAACAGCTGGATTAAAAAGTTCGCAGAAAATCTGTCGCCAAACTTCTCACATCAGATCCGAGAAGGAGGTATAAAATTCATGCAGAAGCCTATCACGACCAGGAGATTCGTGTTTCGCCGCCCACGATAGGGCCATGCACTATTCCTCCATGCTGACATCGTCTAAGAAAGACGCTTCTTCCTGAGAACTTCTCGAAGGCGGCAGGTCGTGCAGCACGTCCTCGACGTCGATTTGTGGTTGCGGACCTGCCACATAGAGAGCGCGATAGTACTTAGTGAAGGTAAGAGGTGCCAGCCTGCGTCTCGTCTTGTTGTCCGTCTGCTGCAGTAACTACCGTGATGAGTCTCCTCCTGGGATGACGCTGTTCACGAACGACGTGATAGAGCGAAGCACTTTCCCAGGAAATAAAATCATGTCACCTTGCTCTAAATCGTGTCATATCTAATTTGGTAGCCATAAGTTGCAGGATCCGCGCCTGAGCTTTGCAGACAGCCATTTAGCGTTCTTGCGAAGGAGGTTGGAACGCTAGTTCCCTCAAGACCATGTAGTAAAACTCGAACGTTGTCCATTGCCAGGGCGCTCTGCCATGTCCATGCGCCATGATTGTCTGAGGAATAGCTGGTTTTGCGCAGTTTGTCCACCACTGTATCACAGAAACATAGGCGTGACGTCATCGTTGACAATGGCGCCAAGTATCAGTGACGTCTGCAGGGAAGGACTCTTCTTGGAGAAGAGCGACATTTAGAGTCCATGGTTCTCTACTGCGTCTTGTCCGTCACAATGCAGATAATGGCCGGATGGTCGGTGAAGGCGGTGGGCCACAGCTCGGCGCTAACGGTGTCTGACCGAAGACCTCAGGAAATGTAAACCCTGTCAACCTGCTTGCCAAGTGGCTAGTTATGTACGTATATCTACGCCAGTCGCTTTGTAGAAGTGTCTATGTATCGTGCAATGCAAGGTGCCTGATCAACGCATTGAGGGCAGGATAAGGGACATAGTTTGGAATCTGATCCTCTGGCTGTAGGATGCTATTAAAGTTCCTGCCCACCACCAAGTTCCGGGCCACCTGAAACAAGAGAGCCACCTCGGACGACGCTTGGCCATTCCAGACGGGTCGTACAGATTCACGAGGCGAACTGCTCCAATGGTAAGTGCAATGCCTCGTTCCATTGGTAAGCATTGAATGTCCATTGCTTCCATACCGTCACGTAATAGGACGGCTGTGCCACTACCACCATCTTTCATAGTTGGATTGCAGTAGGAATTGTAGCCATAAATATCCAAACGCCGTTCAGGCTGGACCTCTTGAAGAAGCACAATATCAATATCTGCCGCCCGTATCATGACCTGCAACAATTGAGTTTTTACCATTGAACTAATACCATTGACATTGACTGTACCTATCCTATACCTCTGTATCATGAGGCACTATGAGGACGTATCTTGCCTTCGGCAAGGCTAGTAGGTGCCATGTCCCTGAAAATAATGGCCCCGTTGCTGGCAGGGTTTCAATTGGCTGACGTAGGTAACAGTATATCCCTCCAACGAATTGTCGGTCGTGTACATCAAGGGGTCAGGAGTCTCTGATAGTGTTCTTTCCATCTCCGCTGCCCAGTCACCAAGTTGAAGGCGCGGGACGGTAGGCATCAGATTGTCTGTTGTTGCTGAGGCGTCATCCAGCTACACTTCCGGATCTGTAGGAGGGACAGATGTGGTCGCTGCAGCGGCGCACGTCGACTGTTCCGATGCAGATCGCGCCGCTTGGATTTTATAAGTAGTTTGTAAGTTTAGGGACTGATGGCCCCACAGTTAAGACTCATAAGCTTCACAAAAATTTGAACATTTTGATTTTTGTGCTTATGTCACGAACAAGTGAAAAGTGTTAAGAGCTATATTTTCTTCGTATAGTTTCTTGATAAGTAATTAATTTTCTAGGTTATAAAAATAGTACCCATTACGTACGGGTGTCATGGCAGAATAAATATTCTTTTTGGAAATGATTCCTTTTTTCTCTCTGTGGTTGTAAATAAATATTTTTCACGAGTTGTATGGCGTTAATTATGCGGCGTAAATCCATTCAGGAACATAACTTTTTTAATCAAAGATTTTAATCAATTGTAAATTGTATAGATAAAATAAACAAACAATAAATTCACCCAGTAGATATCCTGCGCCCCATAAATTATGATTTTAATTCTGCGTTCTGGATTAAAATAGCAGTTTGAAAAAACACAGAGGCTGATGTAATTCATAGATTATTGTTAAAATAGTTATTGTAAAATTCGAGAGCAGCAATAGGAATACAATCGGATGACAATTAAAGACATGGAAGCTGTTAAGGAATTATGTAGTAATGAAGGTGAATTTCGGGCATTATAGATGTATACGATGCATTCGTATAGTAATTAAAAGAAAAGTAAGAAATTCCCAGCCACATTCCGAGAAAAGCTCCGGGAGCGCAATACAATATAACTCCAAGAACAGTGAACGGAGAGTGATACCTCACATAGTAGAAAGGCGAAATTGTTTTGTCTACACCACAGATATTGCCCTCGAATTTCCACGATTTCCTGGAGTATCTCTCAGGAAAACAGCCTTATCGGAAGAACACGAGAAAGCTTTCTAAGCCACAGAGTTGCAGAGGTATGCGGTGGGGAGAGCGCGTTCGATTTGATGTCATGCATTTTGTATTGGGGAGAGATCACATGCTCGTGCGCGACACGGGATGACGGGTATGGTTTCCAGCAGGCCCCTCAATATTGCAGCTGCCAGCCGTCCAGCGCTCTAGCTGTAACACTGCCCACGTGCGCCATGCCAGCATCTCATCGATATATCGTCTTCTTCCTAAACTGCATATGGATGAGGTATTGTAAGCGACTAAGCCTTACACAATGATAAGTGTTCAAAACTTTGTGGCAACCGGCAATGGATTGAATCCGTTGGCATTAGCCAGAGAGGCGCCACAGGTGGATTTGCAATTGTTTCCCGGCTAACCAGAAACAAATGTCACCGCTCAGCACTACAAGCTCTAGCCAATGTCTCGAAGACAATGGCACTATTACATAGTTAAGAAATTTATAAAATTTTCCTCGTTGCAATACTCTTCTAATACACAAAACTACACCAGACCCTCGTTCACTAATATTAATAAAACAAATTACCGTAACAAATAATATTTTAGGAACATATTAATTTTTATATAATTTATAAGTGCAGTAAAACTATAGATACATTAAATTGTTATAGGTGTAAAACTTTTCAGTACTGTTGTGAATTCACTGACTCTCTTGGACCTGACGATCATTAGAAATCTCTGAAGTAGAACAAATTCATAGGCATTTCCTGATGAAGATTTCACAGATTTTCAAGTTTAAGTGTTTTATATACGGTATAATACTAATGCACTTTCACACTTCTGTAAATCATATCAATATGGCCGGTGTAAATTAAACAGAAATGTCGCGAACGAAACAAAAAAACTGACAAGTAAAGTTGTACACTCTCGCACTATCGTGGCTAGAAGAATGCTCAAGACATGGTACGACAAAGAGCACAGCAGAAGAGAGAGATCTAATGTATAATTGAAAGTTTCATATACAACATAATAAAACTGAACACAGCGATTAATCGTCCAATACCGTGTTAGGTTGTACAGGCCATTTCATGCAGACGTCTGCTACTAGAATGGCTTGACACGGGACAGCTCTGAAGACAATAAATGATAGGATCGTGTGCGTACACACGTCTAATCAGTTAATATAATACAAAAAACTGTGTTCTAAATTTAAAAATTTGTTATAGAACCCGATCCAACGTAGCTCTGTTCGTTTTCCGTTCGGTTTACGGTTTATCATAATTTTTGTCCTGAAGTAAATGACTTCACAATAAAGTATACATTGTAACCACTTAACATTTTACGAGCATACAGCATTTGTTTCATAAATACTTAATACTTTCGTAATGCCCATATCTGAAAAACGAAGAAAAACTGGAAAGCAATAAATAATTACGCATTTTACGCTGTGGGACGATATGGTTTTTACGTTCATTTTTATTTCAGACCATTTTGTAAACATAATATTGTTCTGAATTTATGGACATAAAGCGCTTTATAAAGCCCGAAATGTTTTTAATACTGATAACTAGTTTCAGCTCTTAATGATACATCTTTAGATCATAACATCGTTGGAAAGTCACTCAACATGATACATTCTACATCTACATCTACATAGATCCTCTGCAAATCACATTTCAGTGCCTGGCAGAGGGTTCATTAACCACTTTCATAACTTTTCTCTACCGTTCCATTCTCTAATAGCGCGCGGGAAGAAAGAACACCTAAATCGTTCCGTTTTCGATCTGATTTCTCTTATTTTATTGGGATGGTCATGTCTCCCTAAGTAGGTGGGTGCTAGCAAAATATTTTCACATTCAGAACTAAAAGTCGGTGATTGAAAGTTCGCAAACAGAACACGCCGCAATGAATAACGTCTTTCTTTTAATGATTTCCACCCTAATTCGTGCAACATTTCCGTGACGCTTTCCCCCCCGTAACGTGATAAAACAAAACGAGCTGCCCTTCTCTGAACCTTCTCAATATCTTCCGTCAGTCCCACCTGGTGAGGGTCCCACAAGGGGCAACAGTACTCCAAGAGAAGACGCACAAGTGTGATGTAGGCAGTCTCTTTGGTGGAGCTGGTGCATCTTCGAAGCGTTCTGCCAATGAAACGCAACCTTTGATTCACCTTCCCCACAATATTCTGTGTGTTCTCTCCAGTCAAAGTTGTTCGTAATTGTAACTCCTAGGTTTTTGGTAGAATTTACGACCTTAAGGTTTGACTGATTTATCGCGTAATTGAAGTTCAGTGGATTTCTTTTAGTGGTCATGTGTATTACTTCACACTTTTCTTTATTTAGTGTCAATTGCCAATTTTCGCACCAAGTAGAAATTTTGTCTAAATCGCTTTGCAGTTGCTTTTGATCCTCTGTTGACTTCACTAACCGATAAACGACAGCATCATCCGCGAACAGTCTAAGGGAGCTATTCAGATTGTCTCCTAAATCGTTTATAAACACGAGGAAGAGTAGGGGACCTATAACGCTTCCCTGTGGAACGCCAGATACCACTTCTGTTTCACTCGATGACTTACCGTCAATTACAACGAACTGTGTCCTTTCTGATAGGAAATCGTGAATCCAGTCGCACAATTGGGGAGATATTCCATAAGCACGCAATTTCATTAGAAGCCGCTTGTGGGTTACAGTATCAAAAGCCTTCCGGAAATCCAGAAATATGGAATCGATTTGAGATCCCTTGTCAATGGCACTTAACACTTCATGTGAATAAAGGGCAAGCTGTGTTTCGCAAGAGCGATACTTTCTGAATCCGTGCTGACTATTGGTTAATAGGTCGTTCTCTTCGAGGTAGTACATAATATTCGAACAAAGTATATGTTCCAAAATCCTACTGCAAATCGACGTCAATGAGATAAGCCTGTAATTTTGGGGATCACTCCTATTGCCTTTCTTGAATATTGGAGTAACTGGCGATGTGTAGCTCCTGGTAGCTTATACGCACTGCATTACTTTTAAACAATTTTATAATCTGAAGATGGCTCAGTAATGAAGCAAATCTAGTCAGTAATGATAAATATATTGCGATCCTTTATCTGGTTTTATATCTGCACATTTCAAAGTAAAACAATGCTTCTCCCAATCTTATAGTGTGAATAAAAGAGTGTCTTTCCATTGCTAACTATCACTAAAACGACTTCCTCTCTGTTACCCATGAATTTCTACAATGATTTATTAGCTGGGAGAAAAATAGCAACTGACTTTTAGGGCCGGTCGCAGTGGTCGAGCGGTCTGCGGCGCGCCAGTCACAGTCTGCACGGCCACCACGGTCGGTGGTTCGAATCCCCCCTCGGGCATGGATGTTTGTGTCGTCTTTACTATAAGGTAGTTCATAAGTAGTTTGTAAGTTGAGGGACTGATGACCCTGCAGTTCAGTCCCTCAAGCTTAAACATTTGACCATTTTATGACTTTTAATCGGTGAAAAATCGATTCCCTATTATACGAATTGGTAGTATGGACAAAACTAAGAACAAATGGGCTCTAATATTCATATATAGAGAGGTTTAATCAATTGTCCAACTTCCATACGCAATGGAAAACGTCTCTTCTGCTGCAAGTTCTTAGCAAATACGTTCGATGTGCATAATGCACACAAAAAAATGAGAATATATTACACTGCTTCCATGGAAACAGCATGTATTAGACTGATGCCAGCTTCGTCACAGTAAACCATTTTTGTAGCTGTGACTGACACTAAACAGACATGATATTGTGTTATGGTCCGGCAAATGGAAGTACCTGTTCAGTATGTTCCCTGCGTGCTCAAAATGCCTCTGTCTCTTTTTAAAAACATTTGACAAGAACGTTAAGAGGGTACTGCAGAATGTTGATGACACAAGAAAACAATTTGCAGAAGTTCTTTGGTCTCAGGAAGAGCGAAAATTAATAACCAGAGATGAGCAGATGAGAGCTACGGAAGTAACAGTATAAATAGAAAAGGGATATAAAAGCAAAGAGAAGGAATCTAGGCAGAGTAAAAGACGGCAAAGTCTTATGCTTTAGGCTTTCCTTGAATATTCAGTAGTTTTGAATGAGATGCAGGATACAGGGTGTAGCGTCTAAGAGTACAGTTCAAAGTTTCGACCTCACGCATATGGCTGGAATACACGCTCTGGCGGCTGATGGCATAAACGCTCTCAACGCTCTCACTGTGGGGGAGTGGGGGGAGCGGTCCTCTCTCTTAGTCTGCAGCTTAAGCTCGCATCTTTCTTTCCTTATTTGGTTGCATCGTCACTCCATTTTGTATTGATCCTGATTCCATTTTTGAACAATGTATTGTATCCAAGGATACTTGTTCATATATATATTTAAACATTATCATCCCACTTAATACGAAGTCAGATATTCGTTTTTATACTCCCCTTCTCACCAACATTCCGCTTCCTTTTCCAAATCCATTAAACGAACCTGCATTACCTGACACACAACAAGAAAACTAGCAAACGAATTTCGACGTCATAGAACGCAGAAGCTGAAAATTGTAAATGAGAGGGACAATATAACTGACGCTTAATGTCAAAGGAGCGTGTACATGTCTGTTTTCTTATGTATGACATAACCCATGATTTTTTTCTTTATTAGCTGTAACAACTTTTTGTACAGCTATTACATTAATTTGTTGTATTTTGTTTCACGTTGCGTGAAATATCGGGGGCGAGCTGTATGCAAGAGGTACTGTGCCATATTTTCCAACATTTTGAGCAAACCAGCCTACATGGAAAGTGACTATAGTCAATTCACTCAGGTTAACGGTTCACTTTACTCTATCCTGTAGGTCTAGTGTATATAACCAGCCGATTTGCTTGTAGAGAAAGCCAGTAGAGGCTGTACAAGATGTACGTAGTGTAGCTAGACCAGTGCGACGAAAATACACCGCGAGCTGTGGAACTGTATGTAATGTGTCGATGAGCAGACGCCACGTGTGAAACTTTCCCTGGTACGCAGCGTGTGATTTTTCTGTATTTTGCATAAGTCTTTCATGTAGAAAGGGAAACGGCTGATTCCGATGCAGCAAGTGACTCTTCTAGGCAGCAAGCGGGATCACCTATGAAATTGGTATCTTTATCGCCTGAAGAGACCGCCTAACAGATTAGTGTTGTTAATAGTTCTCGGGGAGCACTCTTCTTCCATATGAACAAGAAGTATACCTCAGTGTTCCAGAAACAAGACGAGCAATCATTTGTCTAAATCTAATAAAAGGCAGGACGAATCTAGTAAGACACGGTCTGATGTAAACTCGAGCAGAAACGAACCAAAAGCAGGACGAAGCTATTAAGTGATTGTCCGCCGTAATTAAGACACAGAAAAATATTTCTGATGCAGTAGCAACACTCACGAGCGATGTTCAAAATATAAAGATTAATCAGAACAGCATGTTGCAGACAGTAGTCGACTTAGCTACGCGACATAATTTTTCACTAGACGTTGATCAGAAATTCGTACAACACGAGAAACAAACATGAAACTCACAGAACATTTAGAGAAAGAAAATGGCGCCATGCGTCAGAATGAACAAAAACTCGAGAGAATTTCCACTGAGCGTATAGTGAATGAAAAAATAGCTCTAGGCAAGTCGACCTCCGAGCAATTCACTCACGAGCGACGTAAAATTCGGGAAGAATTATCGCGCACTGAAGCATCAGTTGTTACGGCTGTTTCAAGAGACGCGGAAATTTCTGAATTTAAAGATTTCGCGAAACAGTTACAAACAATTACAAAAGAAATGCCTGGCATTTGAGATGCAATGCTAAACGTAATATTAGCGGATCTTATAGATCGACCTTGACACACGCGACAGGTCTTCCTGTACATGTCACGTGGAAGAAAGCTTTTTGTGCTTGCGTCAACTTCAGTGCTTCACCGCGGATAAGAAATCGGTTCACCACGTGGTATTTATTAAATCATTCTATATTCTTGGACTAAGAAGATAGAGTAGATCTGTGGCTTCATACCAAGACATCCGTTGCTGTGGGCCGGAGACGTAATAAAATATTGTCACACATTAGCTGAAATCCAACTCCGATTTTTTGAAAAATATTAGCCTGTTTCGATTTAGGAACGACCTCGCTGGGAGTTATTCAATGCCACCCTCAGCGGTACAGTATTAACGTCCTACGTACGGGCTTGGCGAACCAGGGGTCCTTTACTGGGAACTGTGGCACGACAACAGTTCACCACACTGTAAGCTCTGAACCTGCCTTAACGACCACCATAGAGGGTGACGGAGGACCGATGTACGTTTGAGCCCTCTGATATTGCCTTAATAATCTGGGAATTGAGGATTTCAAACCCTCAATTTCAAGGTGATGCAAGTGCTAAGGACATGCATTTCTGTTGAGGTGGAACAGTCACTAGCGAGCAACCTCTGGAGAAGCTGCTGCACCTCAATTGTATGAGGCTTTCCCAGGTAAGCGGGGCTTTGTCTGGGTGGACTTTCAGATCCCTAGCTGCTCGTGGAAACACCATGAAGAGAGCAAGAAACGTTTGCGAACGTACAAATGGCGTCTCTTAGCGAGGGAGAGGTGATTAATACACTGTACAATATGTCCCCCAATCGTTTCCTTCCCTTGCTACACCACTGGAGAACAACAGGCAGCTGTGGTTCCTGTTAGAGCCGACACAGATACGGCAGTTCAACAGGTCACTGCTGTCATAGTTTCTGCCACAGAGACGACTGCCCCGATCACTATTGCCTCACCTCCGCGCAAGTCCATGCCTTGATGGACGCTGGAGATTGCTCAGGCTATCCGGGACCATCAACGAGCTCTGTCACAGTAACGGCGCCACCCTACCCTAAAAAAACATAGCCTTTACAAGGCTCTGGGCCCAAACCCAGCGACTCATCCGACAGAGTAAGCTGGATTCTTTGGAGAGATCTGTAGCCTCCATTGGTTCTCGCGTCACCTATTATTGCGTTTGTTCTTAGGTACGACGCCTCTTCAGATACCTCCCACTGACGGGAATCCGGTCTCGGAAAACCGGGGGCACCTGCTGTTCTGACCCAACCATTATCAACGAGTGCATGGCAGACCATTATGCATATTGCTCCGTGATGGCAAACTATAGTGCGGCCTTCCGCACCCTCAAATAGCTGGTCGAATTGCATCAGTTACATTACACACGCGCCCCTGGGAACTGTACAGTGCTCCGTTTACTGAGTGGGAGATCCAAAATGCTCTCACTGCATGCCCCGATACCTCTCCAGGACCAGACCACATTAACAGCCAGTTTGTTCGGCAACTCTCAGCGAACTTTCGAAACCAACTGCTCGACTTCTATAATCATCTCAGAGCAGGGATGTTATGTCCTAACAGCGAGATAGTATCATTATTCCCATTACGAAACCAGGCCAGATCTGCTAGCGGTTGACAGTTACCGCCCTATCAGCCTAACTAACGTCCTGTGTAACTTGCTTGAGCGTATGATGAGTCGCTGGCTTATGTGGATACCTGAAGATCGGCGTCTCCTAGCCTCACAATGGGGGGTTTCGTCAGGGCCGCTCCACTCTTGACGTTTTAATGTCACTCGAGTCTGTCACCCGTAAAACTTTCTCTAGGCGTTAGCACCTATATGCGGTCTTTTTTTTTTTACCTCTGGAAGGCGTATGGTACTACCTGGCGCCACCATATTTTTCGTACATTGTATGACTGGGGCTTATGGGGTCCACTTCCAATTTGTATCAAGAACTTCTTTTCGCTCCCGCCGGCCGCGGTGGCCGAGGAGACTGAGGCGCTTCAGTCGCGGTCTGCACGGCCACTACGGTCGGGGGTTCGAATCCCCCCTCGGGCATGGATATTTGTGCCGTTCTTAGTTGTAGGTAGTTCAAAGTAGTTTGTAAGTTTAGGGACTGATGACCCCGTAGTTAAGTCCCTTAAGCTTAACAAACATTTGAACTTTTTTTCGCTCCGCACTTTTAGGGTTAGAGTCGTTACCTCAGCCAGCTCAACCCAAGTTTGGGAGAACGGCGTTTGTTGTTCTTTATTTTCCGATGACTTTTGTTTATATTTCAGCTCTCCTAGCATTGGTGTCTCTGAAAGGAGTCTGCAGGGAGCCATTCGAAAGGCACAGTTATGTGCATTAGCGCACGGTTTTTCAGCACCCAAAAACCGGGTAATGCAGTTTTGTAGTCGTGGGGCTGTTCACTATGTCCCAGAACTCTACTTGGCTGTTGAACTGCTTCGCGCAAAGAAACACATCAATTTCTTGGTATGCTGTTCGATAACCGACTGTCTTAGGGGCCATAAATTCGTCCGTTGAAGCAAAAGTGCTGGTGGTATCTAAATACACTGCACTGCCTCAGCCACACTGCTTCGGGAGCCGTCCGTCCAACTCTCTTACAGCTCTATAAGGCCTTAATCCAATCACGTCTGGATTGTGGGAGCCTGGCGCATGTCTCTGCGGCACCTTCAGCATTGCTGATCTTGGATCCCATTCTTCATAGTGGTGTTCGTCTACCGATGGGGGCTTTCCACACCGACCCTGTGCAAAGTCTCCTCACTGAAACTGGGATGTCTCCCTTGACGTTTCGCCTCAAATGTTTTTAAATCTATCAGACCAAACTGTGTGGTCATCAGTCCGTAGCTTACAAACTACTTAAACTAAGGTAAACGAACCTAAGGACAACACACACACACATGCCTCAATGCCTCAGGGAAGACTAACCTCCTACGGCAAGCAACCTCGCGCTCCGCAGTGTGGCGCCTTAGACCTCTCGACTACTCTAACGCGGCAACGCTTCGCCGGAAACAGCTTCTTTCCTTGTATGTTGCCCGTGTTCATGGAACGGCGTACCACCCAAATTGCAGGCTTCTGTTTCCAGCTGCTGTTCTTACCTCCCCACCACGTCGACCCAGATCGGGCCTTCCGATCGCAGTAAGAGATCGTTCTCTCCTTTTCTCACTTGCGTCCCTACCTCTCCTTTCTGCTTTTTCCTGCCAATCTCGTACCCCTCCTTGTTTCGTCCCTCACTTGCAGTTCCACCTGCAATTGTCCTGCGATCCAAAGGCATTGGTTTCACCACTAACACTGTCTCCAGTTTATGGCCATAATTTATAGCGATGTATGATTCCGATCCCCGAACTCTGAATCACACCACACCTCCACAACTGGATCAACTCCTTCCAAAGTTCTAAGAAGATAATCGAAATTATGAAGACTGTACTAAAACATATTACATCTGTTAATTCACGATGAAAAGTATATTTTTTGTTAAAAGAACACTATACTTTAATATTAATAATTTAAATATGCCAATGTCATTCCAAAATATGTAAACTATTTACAAGGTAAAGTATTGTACATTATTCATATGGTCGAGGTTTCTGGCTAGGGATGTCCTTAGGTCCAGTGCCGAATGGGAAGGTTGAAGTTAAAAATCCACCTGAGTTGCAGGTTTCCAATCGTAAGAAAGCAATAGAAAAATTCGAAATATAATTACTAAAGACGGGAAATATAATGTAACACAATTCTTTTATTTCACTGTAAAGTACGTATTGTTGATTTGGCAATTTTTGCTGTAACTATACTTAACTGTAAAAATACACCTAGATATGTAAAGTTATTCCTAAAAACTGTTTATTTTGTAATAATTAAAGTGATATAGATATTGGTAAAAAATAAAAGAAAATATAACAAAAGCATTCCGTTTATGTTTCAGAATCATTTAAGTGTAAGGCTCGAATTACTGTAGTTAAGTTATTATGTTTATAATTAAATGTCTGTATATAAAACTGACAGAAAATGTGTGTCCCCCTGGACAAATGCCGCAGGGCCTGTAAGATTTTGGGGGCAATGTAGCGTCTCTGAGTATCGTTCACCACTTCGAGCTCTCGCATATCTCTGGTCTACGATCTCTGGCGGCTTATGGTATAAACGCGTGCACGTGGAGGTGGCGAATCGTTGCTCTCTCTCAGTTTACAGCTTAAGCTCGCCCTGTCAACGGCTCTTCCTTTTCTTATTTGTCTGCATTGTCAGTCCACTTTGTATGATTGAAACTGAATCCATTTTTGAACACTGTATTGTATCCAAGGACACTTGTTCCTATGTTGAATACATATAATTTATTTAAAATAAACCTTCTTATTATCCCACTTAGTACAAAGTTATACTCCCTCTTCTCACCAACATTCCGCTTCCTTTTCCTAATCCATTAAACGAACCTGCATTTGCTGACACACAACAAGAAAAGGAGGGAGAGAACTTCGATGTGATAGAACGCAGAAGGTGAAAATTATAAATGAGAGGGGAAGTATAAGGGTAATTAATTCCAAAGTCGTGTGACTGAAATGGATAAAGAAACTGCATGGTGATGGGATGCATGGCCGTTGAGGCGGAGCAGTCGTTAGCGTGCAAACTCTGTTGATAATATCGAACCCAGATATATAAGGATACCTTAGGCAAGCGGGGTTCTATCTAGGCAGAAGTTCAGACATGTTCGCCTACAACTGTTAATGGAAGAAGTGTACCACTAGCAGGCTTCAACACCAAACCTAATAAGAGGGCTCGGATAACCAGTGCTCCTGATTTGGGAACTCATCCAAAACGATTTGTAAATAGTTACAAAACAAAGAAAGTGTGTCTGATTATTACCCAGAATGAGGGTACCTTCGAAAAAGTATCAATTTTACACGTAGAGTAGTCTGGAGGGTACTGTGAGTAACATGAAATCTGTAAAGCACTTGCGCACTGAAACACTGTTAGTGGAAACTAATACTTCGCAAAAAGCAGCAAACTCGCAGAATGCCACATGCCTCGGAGAATATCGCATTGAGACAGAGTTACATGACACTCTGAACTTCAGTAAAGGTGTAGTAACTTGGGTATGTGGTGGCCATGACAACTAAAGCACTGAATTGTGAGTGGGCTCAAGGATGGCATTGTGGACGTGTGAAACATGAAAATTGTGGGTGGTGAGTTGGTAAAATCTGACTCATTAATCCTCACCTTCAATTACCCCAACCTTCCACGCCATGTCAAGACAGGTTTCCTTCGTCTGAACGTTCTATCATATGTCGCCAACCCAATGTGCTGCTTTAAGTTCCATCGCTTTTAGCATACCACGTTCAGCTGCAAGGGAGCAGCCACTCGTAGAAAGTGTGGTAAGGCAACCCATGATGGAGTAGCTGATTCACCACCTCCCTAGGATGTGAACTTCTCTGGTGAACATCCAGTTTTGAGTATGGACTGCTGTATACCCTTGGAAGAAACAAAAGTGAAGGAAATTAAAAGAACAAAGTCAATTTCTGATGGTGAGGCCAAATAAGAACTTCAAGGCTATGCAGCCTCTATCCTTTGTAACCTCTTTTGGTGCTCCAAAGGGTGTGAACTGCTCTGGTGAACATCCAGTTTGGAGTAGGGACTCCAGTATATCCTTGGAAGAAACAAAACTGATGGAGATTAAAACACAAAGCCAGTTTCTAATGGTGCGTCCAAAAGGAACTTCAAGGCTATGCAGCCTCCTTCCTCTATAACCTCTGTTGGTGCTATTGTTCAATAGCCATTTTAATAGGTTGATACCTCCACTAAAACTGAAGTTTCTAGTGTCAGTAATAATAAAAACTGTAATTGTAAATGTACCCGTTAGGTTGCAGTTGTTACAGCACCCAGATTCCAAGCACATACATCTCAAAAAGTTACTGATGTCAACATTACAGACGATTTGGCACCGTCCGCAGCACAGGCTAATGATCATTTCCTGGCACATTAAAAGTCAGAGCCTCTCCAAAAGACCAGCACAGTTTCCTCTACTGTCACTGTTGCTCGTGTAAATATGACTAATCAGAAAAAGGCGCCAGTGAAAAGTCTTTCAAACATTAAAACTGGCAATAAACCCTCAGAGCATATAGAAGTCATTATATCTGACTCCACTCCAGAGCTTACGGAACTGTACGTCCCTCGGGTGCTGAACTTTCAGTTCAATGTTCAGGAAAGGGAGGGTGAAAGTTTAAGCTTCATGATAGATGGCTCGCATATTTTAGAAGAACTTACAGGGATTTAGGACAACTGTGGAGGAACTTCGTTTATTCACTCAAGGAAGACCGATGTCTATATGTCATCATGAGGCGAATTTTAAGCCTTTATGCAATCCTGAGATTCGTGGCTACAATCTAAATAGAAAGGACCACTTTAGTATTTAGAGAGCTAAAAGAGAAGTGACTTTCTTTCAGCATAGCCTACCACTCTGTTTCATGTTTCAGCACCTCTGTGCCATCATCAGTGGATTTTATGTATTGGAGTGAGAAACAAATTACACTGATTGTAATACTATACTATGCGTAAATTTAGGCCTTAAATGCCCTAAGTATTATTTAGGATTTTACCTTGTATTTACATTTCGTGGTCGTGTAGGACCCTCTCTACATAATTACATAATGGTAACGTTGTCATCTGCAACCAGATCATGATGGAATCTTGTGAGCTTTTAAACCGCTGTATGTAATGTGAAAACGTAAATTTGTTAAGTGGGGATATTACGATCATCAGCCTATTGTCTATTATTTACAGCTTCTTTTGGCGTACACTTCCTGTTTCGCATTTTGGGTGAAAAGACACATCCAAAACACACACACACACACACACACACACACACACACACACACACACAAAGCGAGAGAGAGAGAGAGAGAATACAAAATTCAGATCCACCGTTATTGCACTGGAAAAAAACTGGAGGCCGACTAAACGCCATACATACTAACAAAGCGTACACAGTCAAATTTGCTAAAGTGGTAAGTGATCGTGAAGAAATAAGTCCACAAAATATGTATATTGCCTGTGTGTCGACCTAAAAAACGCGGAAGATGAAGTGCAATCCAAACGAAACAGCAGACAATAGGCTGATGATAGTCCTGCCCCACTTACCAAATTTGTTTTCACACAAGAAATTGCGTTTTAAATCCTCAGAAAATTAAAACAGATTATTTGGTTGCAGATGACAACGCTAACATCATATATGAAGGGTCCTAGATGAGCCGCAGAATCTAAAAGCAAGGTAAAATCCAAAATAAGACATGGGTGTAAAGTGAAGATAGTGTTTTGAATATCGGGTGCATATCATTTTTTACTGAAAACACGGAATTATACGAACTGCGAATCGAAAAAGTGATGAATACGTCGGCAGGTTATTTTTGAGAGCGAAAGCAAGTCACGGCAACAGTTCCTCGATTCCGTTAATCGTTTCACAAACAATTCAAAGTATGGGAGACCACCAGAAAGATATCTAGTAGGGGGGGAGGTGTTCATTGGCTGCTGTGATAAGGAATGGATCTCTTCCTCAGGTCACGATAGAATCTGCTACAATATGCTACAAAATCTCACAAGGCACAGAGGAGTCCTCTTCACCCTTTTCAAATTAATTTGTTAGTCAGGCCAGTTTCCTGACTACTGAAGCGTGCTCATTTTAATGACTCTTAAAACCTGGCAAAGACTGCACAAGCCCATGCAGTAATCGTATTGTTGGCCTCACATGCTGAGAAAGAAAGAATTCTGAGCGAGCGGTCAACCGCCGCCTTGTCTGAATCTTGTAATCCAGGCAGATCCTTTAGTGTGGGTTTAGGAGATATCGCTCCACCTTCGATAACCTGGCCTTCCTGGAAGCGGCTACACAACAAGCTTCCCTGTGTGTATTTTTATATCGGAGGCCTATGAACTACTTGGTGGTATCTTATTACCAGGCAGCACCACTAATGGGGTTTCGTTGTTGTCTTCCCATTTTTATTCGGTCTTTCCTTTCTCCAAGATATTTTTGATATAAACTCGGTCATGCCTTTCAGGATCACCTAGAGCAAGAGACGTCCCTCAGGGTAGTCTCTCTAGTGTATGACCTCGTTTATTATAGCTGTTAATAGTATAACGTCAGTTGCTAAATGTCCTGTCCAGTGTTCTCTATTATTTCATGACTTCTCTGTCGTTTGCTTATCCTCAACCGTCAGAACCATAACACGTCTGATGGGTGGATGGATACCATGTTCTGGGCGCAGGAAAACTAGGTCTTTAGGGCCCTGTTAAGTGCAAGAGGTGACGTGTGTGAAGTAAAGTTGAAGTGAAGAAAAACAAGCAACAGGCTGAAAAGTAGCCAAAGTAGTCAAACTGGGTGGGCAGCTGACCATACGCACAAACACATCGTAGAACTGAAGTAAACATGTGTAGGAGAATTTAAAACACAACACCAGGGTATCATGGCTGGCTAATCATTAGGATAAGAAGGATGAGCCAGGCATTCTCAAACACAGTAAAATCACGTCTAAATACTTAGGCCAGAGTCCAGACAAGTCACAAAATGTAATAACTTTGGTCACACTCGTCTCGTTATCAGCTAAAACGGAGGACAGAGCACCACCATCATTCGCCGCTGTCCTCTCAGCACGATATAACAGAAACTCAATCAAACTGTAGCGTACAGTGATTTTGCATGCCAGAGACATCACAACACGTCAGTTGCAATTCACTTAGACCGTTTGATGACTGGGTAGAGCAGACTGGTTTAAAGTTATCAACTGAGAATAACCGTTTACGTTCCGTTTTTAATTTACCTGGACTAAAGATGAGGGACATTGTGGTAAATTTTAAAGACATTGTGAGGTTTATGGACTCACATATGAGACGAAACTTTGATGCTTGCCACACCAGAAAGATTTGAAACGCCGGTGCCTCAAGGTAGCTAGTTGTTGTTGCTGTTGGTGGTTTATAGGGGACTATACTGCTAGGTCATCAGTCCCCAATCCAAAAGAAACTCTGGAGCTGAATACAGAGAAGAGACACCCACAAGCAGTACAGCTCGACTACGAACTTTTAACTGTCAACAAAGTAAAGAAAACACAAAGTGGATAAACACAGTGTTTAACTTAACCAAAATTTTAGAGAAGAACAGCGTGACTGGTTTCTCAATGGGATAATAAAGGGAGAGGCAGTTTATCACTAGGATAATATAGGGTGAGCCAGCAACCCTGTACACACTTAACACCTCTAGGAAGTCTAAAAGAAAAAGTCTAACGATGACTGAAGGGGTGTGGACCTGAGAATCATGCTAAAGCACCCTCCATTAAATCGCCAGAAACGACAAGTGGTTCGGATTCCACGTTAAGCTGTAGGTCCCCTTTCACTGGTTGGATAACTGGGGTAGCCTAGGGACACGCAAGTCGCCGAAGTGGCGTCCAATTGAAAGACTTGCACCAGGCCTATGAGCCACACGAATGGATTGATAAAAGCCAGCTGCTCAACTAAAATGTAAAACAAAGCTAGACACAGAGGAATTGCTAGCTAAAACTGAAGAGAGGACAACTGATAGAATGAGAAACTGCCGCGAGTGGTCTAAAATGGGACAGGCCATCAGTATATGGACCTCTGTCAACAGCACAACAGTGACACTTGGGTGGGTTCTGATGGCGAAGTAGATAGCAGTGGGCCAATATACGGAGGCGGCAAAGGACGGCCAAATCCCGACGTATTGACCCCAAGGACGATACCCACGCGACCATGGACAGTGTGATCACGCAAAGGTTGTTTGGCACACTGGAATTAGACTAGTCAGAGCGCCAAGCTTCATGAAATTTCCTGTGTAGCACGAACCGGAGATCCCTTCCCATGAGACCAATGACTAGAGGTCGTGAGGTGGTGGCCTGCATGGCCAACTGATCAAAATATTCATTCTCTGGAATGCCAATGTTGGCCGGGGTCCAAACAAAGCCCACAGAACAGCCAGACCTGCCGAGTGAGTAGACAGTGTCCTGAGTAGACTGCACTAATGGATGTATAGAGAATCATTGGCCATGTTCTTGCAAGCCTCTCATGGAGTCACTACAGATGACAAATGACTCCCCAGAGCAGGCTCAGAGACGTTCAAGACCTCGAGTATTAGCGACGAGTTCTACGATTAAGATGCTACTCCTACAGGGCAAGGAAATCTGTTTCATATAGTCACCACGGATATAGATATACCCAGCTCGACCATCTACTAGTAAACGGTAGGTGTAAACAGCTACTGCGCCATGGTACGAACTGGTGAGTACCACGAACTGCCGATGCAGATGTGTTGATAAAAGTGGGTCTTTCGAGGCATAGAACAAGTCCAGACAAAGCAGAAGCAAGGAGTGGACCAGGCAGGGATTTTAAAGGAATAGTGGAAAATTAGAGGTGTTGGGTGTTGGATAGGATTTGAGCGACGAAAGAACGGAATGGACATAGACCACAGTCAGGTAACCTGATCTGGGCTGTTATGGAAGGAAAGGGATTACAGCAGTTGGGAAAAGCAGTCATCAATTCGGCTGGTGACGCGAGACTTTAACACGGACAACGTCGAAAGCTAGCAGCTTTTGCAAGCGGAACCACAGGGAATGGACTACAGCTTCGACTAGGACTCTTGTCACTGGACTCTTACGAAAAGCCCAAGGTTGCCAACCGGACACCACTATGTACAATTGAGTCAAGGACCTGCTATGCTGAAGGCGCTGCAGAATCTTACACTATGCTCCCATAGTCAGGGCGTGATTGTGTGACGGCCTTGCAGAGCTGCAGGTGTGTTGAACATACGGCTCCCCAAACTTTGTAGCTGAGGCAGCGACATTAGAGCAGAGGATATTCGGGATCGCCATTACTTTTGTTTTAGCTGATGGAGGTGTGGTACCCAAGTTGGCCGGTCATCAAAGAGCATGCCTACAATGTGGTGCGTCTTTTCGACTCAAGCAGTTCATCAGACAAGTAGAGCTCTGTGTCCAAGTGATGTTACGGCATGGAGGACTGTTGGCAGAACGCAGTCTCCAACTAGAGACCCTGAGTTTGTCCAGCCGTGCCCAGATACTTAATACTGAGCCCCCTGAGAGGCACTTAGTATTTTAAAATGTCTTAGCCACACTTCATTGGGAGTGGACAGTGAACCGTGTCACAGCTTGCGTGGTTTGTTTTCCCGCCTCTCCTCTCCGGTATCTTTCTTCCCGCACTAGAGGGCTTCCTGGCTGTGCAACTAGGATAGAGGGCGCGCACATCGGGACGCGGGGCGGGCTGCGCCTGTGAGAGAGTTGTTGACGTGGGGTGCCGGAAGGAGGAACACCGATCCTGGAAAGGCAGTGGCAGCGCTTGGGTGGCAGTATGGACGGCAGGGATTGCTTGTGATTTGATTTTGGAGCGAGATGCCTAAACATCAGATATCTTGTCCTTTGTCAGCTTGCGGTTCCTGGTATTCGGTGGCTCACACTGAACTTAAATTTGTGTACATTTTTATCGTAAGAGTATTTGTTATCACAAGTTGAATATGTCATTCATCTTGTTCAGCACTGATATATCTTACTAATATTTTGTGTTGTGTATTTTGAGTTTGAGTAAGGCCATAGTGCGGAGCCCCATATTGTCTGTGGCGGTGTGGGCTGCCTGTCTTGTTATTGTTCGTCGCCAAACCTGCTGGACCACAGAAATGGCTAAAGTTCAGTAATTATCTGTGCTAGTTTATATATATGTACTTGTAAGCTGGCTTCGCTTGTCATGTTGAAAGCTTATTATTATTAAATAACACATTGTACTATCAATGGTGCGTGATGTTACTCACAAGTCAACTGTGGTTAGCTGTTTTGTATTTTCTTTCTGGGCCTTAAGCCGTAGTACACAACTTAATTACGTAAGGTAATCCTTGCTCTATATGTTGGTGGTAGTGTCACGGTGTATATATAATTCTTATGATACCTATAGATTGCTCCTGCCTGTTAACTAAGATTGTGTATTGCTAAATCCAAGTTTGCATTAAAGATTGCTTAACTTAATATTCAGTGTTCCTCCTTAGCGCCTGTTAGCTGGGCCTGTTGTTTGGTAGTCGCCGGCTGTCTCTCGTAGCCACGCATTGCATCTAAAGTTGTACATGTTCAAATGGTATTTTTTATTTGTAATTACCTGTTCTCTGCCTTAGGAAATTTGCAATGGCGTAATTGCCTCGTGCTGCAAAATTTATCAGGCAACATTGTTCTTGTATTTTCCATTATTGGAATAACAGCTGTTTTCAGGTTTTGAAAATCTTTTACTGTAATTGCTTTTAACCTTAAGAATTCTCAGTAGAGTAACTGGATCTGATTTTGGGCTTAACGGCTAATTGCTTTTTAAACTTGTTTTTACTTGAAAAATTATTTTTCACTTTACTGCTTTACAATTGTGAGGAATTACAGCTGGTTTCAGGTTTTCTTTAAATAAATTTTTTCTGTTAATTGCTTTTAGCCTTGAGAATTCTTAATAGAGCAATTGGCTCTGATTTTGGCTCTAACGGCGAAATGGTTCCAAACTTGTCTTAAAACAATAACAATTTCTTTTTACTAGAAAATAATTGAAATATTGTTCAGAAAAGTAATCTACCATCTTGCGATTAAAGCTTCACACTTGAGGGCCACTGCTGCCCTGTTTTTAAGTGACTTGTTTGTATTTTTTTAATGATTTGGATTACAGTTGTTTTGGGTTTAAATTTCTATTACTTGTTTACTAAATCATTGTAAAATAATGATTTTGGCCCTTATGGCAACTTTTTGTAAAACACCTTAATCAGATTGAATTATAATTATGTTTGTGCCAATAAATATGTATGACAACAAGACTTGCACTCATTGCAAATGGGCTACACCTTCCGTAGGTGCTCCCTCCTCAGACAGGAATTTTTTTATCTGCTTTTATATCGCCTTTGCGTCATCTCGACTTGACTATGGGTGCACGGTGTATGGATCTGCATGATTAGCTTGTTAAATGTTGCGGATAAGATTAGGCCTGAATTATTCCTGCCTGTCGTATGGGGTAAGCAAAAGGAGTCTTCACTTGTCTCAGCCATACATATACAGTCTCCCGTGTGGGTTAAGCCTCCAATTTTCCATATTCTGAAATGCATGCCGTTCAGGAAAGTACACCTTATCTGGTGCATCATGTATTTATTGTGTACTGATACTATAGACATCCACTGTGGAATGGACTGGAGACCGAAGCTTACATCTAGTCTACTAAGTGTGATTCACGTCCATTGTGCATTGTCACCATAGGCACCCTTCATCGTAATGCTCCACATAGCACTCCCGGCTGCAGCCCTGTGACAACCCTAGAATCAAATTATTAATGTCAAAGCAGGGATCACATCACGGATGCCAAGTAGTAGATACGTATCTCTGTGGGGCATCAGGACTCACGGCAATGGTCAACCCAACAGGTGAACTATGTTCTGGCTGGGTGGCGCCAGAGTGGAGAGACTAAGATCTGAGCCATACACACCCCAACACCTTGTGTGTGCGCGGTCAGAGAAAGAATCTTATGTCCACTAAGCCACAGTTCTCCGTGGATGACCTCAAAGCCAGTTGTCGTGGTGGCACCCTTCTCCAAACTGCGGAATGGGTCTGTCTTGATGTAAATGCCATCCTCTGCCCAGTCGAAGGCATTACTTGCCTGCGACAAGCAGGACGATATTTCTGACAGTGTCATCCCGCATAAGATGCTAAACATGATCCAGCATCTCATTTACCATCGACATCTCCTGTTACAGTCCAAAAAAAAGTTATGCGCTGCTTTCAGCGACGTGGTGTTCACTTCGTCTGGCGAGTATATAGGGGATCAAAAGATCGCACGGTTGGCACTGTAGCTTTCATTCTGGCGTTCGATGGCGACACACTCCCGGAGAATGTCAAGGTCATGATTTTACTGTGATGTAGAACTGTATCTCACTACCCCTGTGCGATGTTTTAGGTGCTGGAACTTCAGTCATATGTCCTCCCGATGAACTGAATCCACCTCCAAGAAGCCTTCCCTGCCCTTGAAACCAGAAGTACAGCGAGAGGAAAAAAGCTGAAGATAAAGAAGCCAGACGAACCTTCAGTGGCCTCAAAACCACATCCTATTATGTCATTTGCCTCTGAAGATGAGGTGGAAATCCTTGCTTTCCCTGAGGATCTCGGCCTGATTGGATCCCAAGAACCAATGGTTCTAGACAATGTAGATTCTCAATCTGGACAGAAGCTGATCTTTTGAACTACCGTTCTGCTGTCTTACATCATGTGCTTTCAGCACGGAGATCCCAAAATCCTCCAGTGTAACTGCAGTGGTTATTTCAACCAGCTAGTTGAGCTGCGACAATTGTTGTACCTCTTCCCTGCGCTCTGATTAACACCTCAGGGAACTTGGTTTCCTGCCCAGTTGAACGAAGCCCAGTTCACGGCTATTGGGGCTACTACAAAAATCCTGTTGCATATGATAGAGTATCAGGAGGTGTATGTGTCTACATCCTCACCACTGTCCCCTGTGATGCATGCCTATCCACATGAATCTAGAGGCCGTTGCTGTTCGAATCCGGACCATTCAGGAATTATCCATGTTTCATTTACCTTCCCCCTGATGAGGCTGCCTCTCCCACTGACATCACTGCATTGATAGCGCTTCTACCACCACCATTTCTCCTTTTAGGTGACTTAAATGGCCACCACTCTTTGTAGGGTGAAACACAGGCCTCAGCCCATGATTGGAATATTGAGAATCTTCTGAAACAGCAGAACATTTTTCTCCTCAACACCGGTGTTCCCACAAATTTTGAACAATAGACCTTTCTGTATGGAGCCCGAGCTTACTTACACCTTAGTTGGAGGATTTACGACCTTTCTGGCAGCTATCATTTCCCCATGTATCCTAGTCTACACCTACAGGACACCTACCCCACATGTCTCTCCATAGGGCTGACTGGTCGGGCCGGCTTACTCGGAGCTAAGGTAACTACTCCACTCCCAGATGATGATATGGGTGTTCATCAGGTAACTAGGGCCACTGCTTTCGCTCTGAAGGCCACTGTTCCGAAATTCTCTGGCTCGTTACATCGTAAGTTGGTGCCTTGGTGGACACTGGAGATTGATGAGCCCATCAGGTGACTTCGTTGTGCTCTTCAGTGCCAACAGCGCCACCCTTCAATATAACAACTGATTGCTTTTAAACGGTTCAGGGGATTACCAGTCCCTTGTTCCAATCTTACAGATTACAGTAATTCTCTCTAAAACACAGCATAAAACACAGACTTAATCTTCATCAAGCAGAATATTTAACAGGTCAAGAAATAAAGGAAGCAAAAACAAGGGGAAAAACGGAGAAAGAAGATAAAGCTTTAAAGAGAATACCAAAGTGCAGAGTGACTTGACTGGGTGATGACAGAAATAAAATTGGAACATTCCGCCTATCTGTTATACGTTAAAACCACCTACCTATAAGTGTTAGGCAAGTGGAATGCAGCTAGGTAATGGACAATCAAAGAACTTCATATCGGATGATACCATCCACTGGCACGAATAAAATTGAAACCCGGATCGACCATAGAGGCAATGTAAGCTAAAACGAGGCTACGAACGTCAGGGAGGTTCAAAGTCCGTCTTTAGGTGGGTAGGTTAGGGCAATCTAATAGAATGTGGGTGACAAATGGGCACCACAGAGACACTCGGGAGTGTCCTCGCGATGCATAAGACGACCATATGTTAGCTAAGTATGGCCAATACGAAGCCGGCTGACAACGACAGTCTCTGTGAACGGCCAGCATAGAGGACCTTCAGAGGTTCGTTGTTTCTTTTATAGTCCATGATTTGTAGGGCGTATTCCACGAACCGTATATTCGACTGAGTAACATCGAACGTAGGTCAGTAGGTGGTATACTGACCTCCAGAAAAGGTTTATTGGTAGCCGCTTTGGTTAACCTGTCAGCTAGTTCGTTCTCCACTATCCCGACGTGCCCTGGAGTCCAGATATATACTGCTGACTGTCAGCGTTGCTCAACGGCGTAGATGAACACTTGGATGGCCATTACAAAGGATGGCGAGGGTAGCATTGATTAAGGGCTCCTGCACCACTTAGAGAGTCCCTGCAGATAGTGAAGGACTCCACAGCAGTGCAAGAACGGATGTGTTCGACTGCTTGAAAAAGGCTGTTAACACTGAAGACATACAATGCAGCCATCCGGCAAGAAGCGCAATTCATTACGCCCTGAATGCGTGTAAAAGAAGCCAACACGCCCATCTACCATTGAGACATCTTTGTAGATCGCTTTCGACCCCTGTAACATGTCAAGAATAGACAGGAAGTTACCTCGTAGGGTCTCTGGATGAACTGAGGTTTTGGGGTACTGTGACAGTTGCAAGCGAAGGTGTGACCGACATATTCACCTTGTAGTTGTACGTGATTAGAACAGCAAGAGGGGAAGTAGTGGAAAAGATTTCAGTTCATTAAGAAGTGATTTCAAACGAACACCAACTGTCATACCTGATCGCTGCCGCCGTTATGGAATAAGAAGTGGCCTATTTGGGGAAAGGAGACGGTGGCTTGGATGATGAGGCAAACAACATGTAATTGGACAACAGCTGTGGGCGCCTAGTTTGTAGTAGCGGAATCCCAGATTCCACAAGTAGACTGTCAACAGGCCTTGTTCTGACAGGTCATATTGCGAGCCATGTATGTTTGTTAAGATATGGGACGTACGTGCAGTGGTCATCGGTCCCTAAACTTATTAACTGTTTAAATTAACTTATCCTAACAACAACACACACACACACACATGCGTGAGAGAGGACTCGAAACCTCTAAGGTGAAAGGCCGCGCGCACCGCAACAAGGCGTTTTAGTGTGCACGGCTATTACGCTGCGACTGTTACGAGACGAATTCAACAATGGTTCTCGCCAAGCGGTGTTTCTAAGGCAGCGGAAGGGAATTAAGAAGTTACCAGCACTTCTGTTTAAGCTGATGAATATGAGAAAGCCATGTCAGCCGGTCGTCAAACACTAGTCCCAATAAACGATTCATCCCCACTGCATTTAGTAAATGGCCATCAATGTAATGTTCGGGATGTCAACCCACCGTGGCATGGACGTATTAGGCTCTGAGACTCAATGAGCCAGCACAACCGCCGACTCACCACACGCTCTAACAATTGGTAAAGAACGTTGATCAGTAGCTATTCAATTAATGCAGGTTTTATCCTCGTTTGATCCCTGGAACGATGAGACTCTTTCGCCACTGTGACAGCAATGTACCATCACTCCACATACGAATGAAGATAGCTAGAATGTGTAGCTGTGACTCTGGTGACAGGTGATTCAGCATCTGATTGTGGATGCAGTCTGGCCCAGAAGCTGTGTCAGGGCAGTGTGTATGGGATACTGACGAATTGCCATTCCACTGAGAGCAGCAATTTACAGTTCTACATGGCAAGTCGAGAAGGGCAATCGCTTTCTTTCCTCCTGCTCTTTCAGAGCGCGAAAGCTGGTAGGTAAGTCAAAGAGTTCAGCAACTGTAACTGGATCTCTGCAAAGTCTCAAATTCACGGAAATTCCAGGCACACTGAAAAGAGTCTGGTAGCCAGAGACACGTCTGATCTTTGTACACACCTGGGACAGGGAGGTACGTGACCCAATGGTAGACAATTGCCTTTCCGAGCACTCCTGCTTGCACCTTCTAATAAACTGTCAGGCTGGGGCACGAAGCCATTTAAAATCAAGGAGGTTCTCCGAAGATGGGTGCCGCTTGTGACGCTGCAGAGCTCGTCTCCTGTCTCTAATGGTCTCAGAAATCTTCAACGAGCACCAGGGCACTGTCCACTGCCAGGGGGATCCAAAAAAACTAGGGATTACATACTCAGCCGCAGAAATAATGGCAGAGGTAAAGCTGTCGACTACCACATCTATGGGAGCATGTACTGGAGAACCAACCGTGACTGCAGATGTAAAAATGTCACAGTCAGCTATATTAAGCGCCCATCTGGGAGAGCGTTCAGGTGGGCTAGTGGCAAGAAGATTGGGATGTGTTACCTATCACACAAGTCATCGTGCACTCTCCAGTGGATAGCTGGGAAGAGAATAGGGCTACAAACTGATAGTTCGACGGCCGAATAAGTTCCATGTGCCACATTAAAATGCGTGAGGGCACAATTATTAAAAAGAGGGAGGCCGAGTTCAAACATTAATGACTCGAAATCCCTACCACGGCCAGTAATCGCAGTACCTCCCCACACGGGCTTATGGGCGTTGAAATAAACAAATACCAGGAAATGGGGAGGGTAGGTGATCAGTCGGTGCAACCAGGACGTGTTGGGGTACTTCACCGTCAGGAGGAAGATGGACGTTGCTGACGGTAATGTCCACTGGGGCCTCTACTCTAACATCCATAGCTTACAAAGGCGTCTGGAGAGTAAGAGGTGCACTGTAGACCGGAAAAAAGATACATACGCCACCTGACACCCTATCACAGGCTGCACGATTCAGATAATAACCCTAATAGAAGTGTTGGACGACGAGTTTCTTGGAGGGCCATACTAAATGCAGGTGAAGTGCTGAGAAGTTGTAGCTCACCTAAGTGTGGGAACATTCCACCACAATTCCACTGGAGTATGTAATGTTCTTTTAGACGAATGGCCATGATAAGAGATATAAAAAAGGTCATTCCACAGGCTCAGCTGTCGCCCCAACCCAATCAAGAACAATTGGTTCCACTGATCCTGTGAGGGTGAGATCCTCAGGAGTTGCAAGGATCTCCACCTAATCTTCAGAAGCAGACGATATAGGTGGATGTGGCTTAAGAGCCACAGGAGATTTCTCCTTCTTCTGTTTCTTCTTTATCTTCCATTCTTCGCGCTGTTCCTTAGACTGAGGGCGCTGAGAGGGCTTCTCTGAAGGAACTTCAGGGACCGATGATCCTAGGGACGCCCTTCGACCAGCAGGTTGTGGATTCTTAAGCCGTCGGCAGAATTTTCAACTGGTAGAAGACTGACAAGGGAGCCTCGAGGGTACCGTTCCTAGAGAGAGGAGCCCAATAAGACATACTTCTCTGGCTGGGGGTTGGGGACTGGTGTCCGTAATGGTTGTGGGAAAGGTGATCCCATATTCGGTGTTAAGGGATCAATGAAATGTTGTTGTTGTTTGGAGGTTTTAGGAAGACACAAATGCAAGGTCATCAGTCCCCCATTCCATCACTGGGCGTCACAAGGAAAGGCAGAAATGTGGAAAAGGGCCGATGGATGAAAATAGCAAATGGAAGGAAGATACCCCATAGTCAGTAAAGGACAATAAAGGCAACAAGAGACAAAACAAATGAGAAAATCCCACATAAACAACAAACAACGACAGCAAATGGAAAGTAAAAGTCGATGTCTGTGGTTGACCAAATGTGCGTCTTAAAACAGGAAAAGTCAACCATGCGGCAACATGTGGAAACCTCCAATCATAGGATATGAGGAATACAGGCAGGGTACTGGAACAAAGCTTTAAATAGAGTGGTAAAAACCACTGTCTGGAATAAAACGTAAAACTGTATCAGCCATTTTGGAATCGTCGCTTAAAACATTGGATAAAAGTACAGAAAAATTAAAACTCCACCGCAGGGCGGCTAAAATAGGGCAGTCCAACAAGATGTGGGCTACTGTCAGGCGGGAGCCAAAGCGACACCCGGGTGGGTCCTCGCCACGAAGAAGATGACCGTCTGTCAGCCAAGTATAGCCAATGCGGAGGCGGCACAGGACTACAGAATCTCCCGGTAACAGGCACACATCAAGGAACGCCACACAGCCGTGGTTTCCTTTATAGCCCGAAATTTATTGGGCACCGTCAGGGTGCGCCACTCAGTATCCCAAAGCTTAGAAAGCAAATGGAGCAAAACAGACTGGAGATCAGAAGGCGTTAACCCAATATCAAACACAGACTCCTCGACAGCCTGTTTAGTGAGCCTGTCAGCTCGTTTATTGCCTGGGATACCAACGTGACCTGGAGACCACACAAACACCAATGAAAAATGGATCAGTCAACGGCAGAAAGCGTCTCATGTATGACTACCACCAGGATAGAACGAGGTTAGCACTGATCCAAAGCAAGAAGGCTGCTCAGAGAGTTGCTGCAGGTAAGAAAAGACTCAGCTGACCAGGACTGTATGCGATGTAGAGCCTGGTAAATGGCCGCCAGCTCTTGAATCTTCAAATGAGGAATGAACCAAGATGGGGTACAGAAAGGGCAGGAGAAAACGGAATGGGGACTGTAATGACGAAAGGGATGTATGAACCAAGATAGTGATCAGAAAACCTGATCTGGGTAGACTTGATGGGGATAGACAGGTAGCAGCTGGAAAAAAATGCTTGCCATTTGGGTGGTAAGGCCTGACATGGAATCGAGTAACGTAATTGGCGAGAAGCTGTTGCCAGCGCAAGTGCAATGGAGAGATCCCAGCTTCAGCAAGTAGGCTTGGCACAGGGGTTCTGCGGAAATCCCCAGTAGCCAACCGAATACCACTATGATGGATGGGATCAAGGATCCGCAACACTGACGGCGCTGCAGAGTCATATAAAAGGCTCCTGTATTCAAGCTACAGGAGGGTGGAACAGGCAGCGCCCCAAGCTGTATTACTAATGCAGTGGCGAATGCTGAGGTGTCACCAGCATTTTTGTCGCAGCTGACGCACATAGGGCTCTCAAGTAAGTCTGTTGTTGAATACCATCTCAAGAAACCGATGCGTCTATTCGACAATGAGCAATTCACCACCCAGTTGTAGCTTGGGGTCCATGTGAACTGCCCGGCGGCGACAGAAGTGCATCACGTGGGTTTTTTGCGCTGAAAACTGAAATACATGGGCAGAGGCGCATGATTCAGCTTTTCGGATTGCTCCCCGCAGCTACCGCTCAGTGACACCAATATTAGCAGAACTAAAATATAGACAAAAGTCATCGGCAAACAAGCTGGAGCAGTCCGATGACCCCACAGCCATGGCAAGACACTTTATGGTGACTATAAATAGAGGCACACTCAGAGCGGAGCCCTGTGGGACACCATTCTCTTCATTGTGTGATGAACTAAGAGCGGCACCGACCCTAACCCTACAAGAGCGGCGCGAGAGAAAATTCCTTATGAAGATTGGAAGAGGGCCACATTAGCCCCATTCATACAATGTAGCCAGTATGTGGTGGCGCCAGGTGGTGTCCTATGCTTTCCGGAGATCTAAGAATACAGCAACAAGGTGTTCACATCGGGTAAAGACTGCACGTCTAGTCAACTCCAATGACACAAGATTGTCAAATGTGGAGCGGCCCTGTCCAAAGCCTCCTTGTTGTGCAGCTAAGAGTGTCCAGTCTTCGAGGATCCACATAAGCCGCCGACTCAGTATATGTTCAAGGAGTTTACATATAACGTTGGTAAGGCTAATCAGACAGTAGATATTGGCCACCTGTGTGTCTGCGCCAGGTTTCATCACTGGGAGTGTGTTTCATCACTGGGAGTGTGGTGCTTTCCCATTAATGAGAGGGAAATACACCTTCTGCCCAGAGATGATTAGACAAGGTGAGCAGTTGGTTCTGAGCGTCCACAGGAAGATCCCAAAGGAATTGGCTATGCATATGATCTGGTCCAGCACAGATATTGGGGCATGCAGCAAACTCCCACTCGCTAAAGGACTCATTTACAGGTCCTGGCGACCTGTGATAAGTGTTAGCGACCTCCGCTCGACTCGCTCTTTGAGGGTACGGAAGTCTGCACTGTAAGCTGCAGTAGAGGAGGTGCATGGGTAATGATGAGCCATGTACTCAGCGACAGCAATCGTGTCAGTACAGATAGTACCCTGAATGCAGAGATAGGGTATACCTTCTGGTGGACGTTGCCCAAAAAGGCGCCGAACTTGGGTCTATACTGGAGAAGAGAAAGCTACATACCTCTCCCAACTAACCTGCTTGCTCTGTCTGATGTGTCGTCGAGCTCAGCCCCAGAGCCGTTTAAAGGATATCAGGTGTTCTATGGTGGGGTGGTGTCGGTGGCACTAGAGAGCCCGCGGACGATCACGGATGGCTTCTGCGATCTCAGGTGTCCACCAAGGCGTAGATTTACGCCGAGGCGAGCCAGTGTTGGTTGGAACACTGCCCTCAGCGGCGGAGACTATGGCAACAGTGACCTGTTGGATCGCCATATCCTCATTGGCTGACAGTGGGGCAGGAATGGCAACAGCTGAGGTGTAATGCTGCCAAGCAGCCGTATGGAGGGACCATTGTGGCAGGTGGTCTTTCGGTTGAGAGTGTGGGAGATACAAAAGAGAGGTAAATGGTCGCTGCTACAAACGTCATCATGGGACCTCTATGTGAGGTGTGGGAGAAAGCTCAGGCTACCAGACCGACAGGTCTATGGCTGAAAACATGCGAAAATGTTCAAATGTTTGTAGAGCTTATGGGAATTAACTACAGGGTCATCAGTTCCTAAACTTACAAACTACTTATGAACTAGCTTATACTAAAGACGGCATAAACATCCATTCACGAGGGGATTCGAACTCCCGATCGCAGCGGCCGTGCAGACCGTGACTGGCATGCCGCAGTTCGCTAGGCCACTGCAGCCGGCAACGAAACGTGCGATGTGCCACACTGTAGTGTGTAGGGGCATCTGTATTTAAGAGGCAGATGTGTTGTACAACAAGAGTTTCACTATCCCTATCACGACGAGTTGTCTCGTTCTCACCCCATAAATGGTGATGGGCGCTGAAGTACCCCAAAAGGAGAAATGGTTCGGGGAGCTGTGCGATCAGGTCGTGAGATCTGTAAGTGGGAGAGCCTCATCTGGAGGAAGATAGACGGAACAAACAGTGAATTCCTGCATGGCCCAAATACGAACAGCAACAGCCTCAAGAGTTGTGTGGAGAGGCACTGCACCACTGGGGACGGTGGTAACAACGTATATACAGATAGCAACAGAGACCCTGTCATAGGCAGCACGGTTCTTAAAGTTGCCCCGATAGGCACGAATGGCAGGGGTTCGTTCTTCAGGATACCAAGTATCCTGTAGTGCCGCACACAGTACAGGGAAATGGCACAACAACTGTTGCAACTCAGCTATACGGTTGAAAAACCGTCGCAATTCTACTGCATAATTTCGTTTTTCCCTTTTTTTGTGGTTTTAGGGCGCACAACTGCTACGGTCATTAGCGCCCAGACAAGAACAGAGATTCGCTAGATCTCAAGAAAAAATTGGTAACTGCCCGTTATAACATCAAGAAGAGGCTAAAAACGAAAGATAAAAGACAATTAAAAGGGTAAATATCCTTCGATAAGTTGGCCAAGTTGATAAAACGCAAAACTCGAGCAGCTGCTCGTGTGTCATCAGCTAAAATTTCATCCAGAGTAGACGGAAAGTGAAGGGCTACACGGAGATGGTTAAAGTTAACACAAGACAGTAAAACATGTCGCACTGTCAGCAGTTCACCGCAGGAGCACAGCGGTGCAGGGTCGGCGGATAGCAAGTGACGGTGGCTGAAACGGCAGTGACCGATCAGCAGCCGGGCCAGGATGGCCTCCTCTCGCCGAGAGGGGCGTGAGGAGGTCCTCCAAGCGGTCGGGATCGGTTTTACAATTCGCAATTTATTGTTGAACAGTGAAAGCCACGCAAAGTGCCATGACGACACGATACTCCGGCGAAGAGCCCGTTGAACATCGTCCGATGGGATGCAAAAGGTAGCCATGCGAGGCAAAAGAGCTGCGGCCTTGGCTGCTATGTCGGCGGTCTCATTCCCGGGCACACCCACGTGGCCAGGGACCCACAGTAAAGAAACGTGACAGCTGTCATCTGCTAGCAACTGGAGGGAGCATTGGATCCGATACACGAGAGGATGGTTCGAGAAAGCGTCCTTAAGACTCTGCAGGGCACTAAGGGAGTCCGAACATATGGCATAGAAAGGTTCGCGGTGGCGGCAGGTATACAAAACGGCCTGGTGGAGGGCAAAAAGCTCAGCCGTGAAATTCGAGCACCGGTCAGGGAGCTTGTATTGGAAACGGTTGTCCCTGACGAAGAAGGCAGATCCGACACCGGCAGTGCTCTTGGAACCATCAGTGTAAATAAATATGGCATTATCGAACCGCGAACAGAGTTCCACAAGCCTCGAGCGGTATACCAAATCCGGAGTGCTCTCCTTGGGGAGGCTATCGCAGACAACTGATAGTGGCGATCGAGTGAGTCGTCAAAACATAACCGGTAAGATGGATGGTTGGGCATCGACCGCAAGCGGCATGCGTACCGACACAAGAGTATGTCACGCCGAGTGGTCAAGGGTAATACAGCAGCCTCGGCATACAGACTTTCAACAGGGCTGGTATAAAATGCACCGGTCGCCAGACGTAATCCCTGATGGTGAATAGAGTTGAGAAGACGGAGAATCGACGGCCGTGTAGAGGAGTATACAAGGCTTCCATAGTCGAGCTTCGACTGAACAATTCCCTGGTAAAGGTGAAGCAGGACGATACGATCCGCTCCCCATTACAAGCCACTGAGGACACGAAGAACATTAAGGGATCAGGCACAACGGGCAGCCAGGTAGGACACGTGTGTGGACCAGCAAAGTTTCCGATCCAACATTAGTCTCACGAAAGGGAGAGCAACAGAGCCGAGATGTAGAGAAGGTGGAAGAAATTCCTTGTATCTCCAGAAGTTTATACACACCGTTTCCTCAGTGGAGAATCGGAAGCCGTTTGCGATGCTCCAGGAATATAGACTGTCAAGACAGCGTTGAAGACAACGCTCCAAGAGACACGTCCGCTGGGCGTTGCAATAAATTGCGAAATCGTCTACAAAAAGGGATCCGGAAACGTCGGGTGAAAGGCAATCCACAATCTGATTGATTGCAATGGCAAAGAGAGCCACACTCAAGACGGAGCCCTGCAGTCCCCCGTTCTCCTGGCAAAAGGTATCTGACAAAACAGAGCCCACCCGTACCCGGAACTTGCGATCCGCCAAAAACGCATGAATGAAAAGAGGGAGGCGGCCCCGAAGGCCCCATGTGTGCAATGTGCGGAGAATGCCCGCTCTCCAACAGGTATCGTATGCCTTCTCCAAGTCGAAGAACACTGCTACTGTTTGACGCTTCTTTAGAAAGTTATTCATAATGAAGGTCGACAACGTAACGAGGTGATCAGCAGCAGAGCGGTGTCGACGAAAACCGCATTGGACGTTTGTTAGGAGGCGGCGAGATTCGAGGAGCCAGACCAACCGAGCGTTAACCATGCGTTCCATCACCTTACAGACACAGCACGTCAGAGAAATGGGGTGATAACTGGAAGGAAGATGTTTGTCCTTTCCTGGTTTGGGGATGGGGACAACAATGGCTTCACGCCAACTTTTTGGAACATGGCTTTCAGTCCATATGCGATTGTAGGTACTAAGAAGAAAACACTTGCCCGCTTCTTCAGCATCGCAATATGGATTGAATCGGGCCCGGGAGCAGAAGATCGGGACAGGGCGAGAGCACGGTCTAGCTCCTGCATGGTGAAGGCGACATTATAATTTTCACGATTAAAAGAGTGGAAAGAAGGCGGCCGTGACTCCTCTACCTGTTTGCAAGGGAGAAAGGCAGGGTGGTAATTTTCAGAACTCGAAACCTCCGCAAAGAAACGGCCCAATGCGTTGGAAACATCAGCGGGGTCCACGAGGACTGCGTTCTCCACGGTCAGGCCAGGAATCGGGGAGTGGACCTTGATGCCGGATAAACGGCGTAGGCCACCCCAAACAACCGTGGAGGGAGTAAAACGGTTAAAAGAACTAGTAAAAGCAGTCCAGCAAGCTTTTTTGTTGTCGTTTATGATACGACGACATTGCGCTCTCATACGTTTATAATTTATGCAATTCTCCAAAGATGGGTGGCGGAAGGTGCGTAAAGCACGGCGCCGGGCTCTAAGCGCGTAGCGGCAGGCTGCAGTCCACCAAGGGACCTGGACACGACGTGGAGAAGAGGATGTACGAGGTAAGGAACTTTCGGCAGTGGGGAGAATAACCTCTGTGAGGTAGTCGACCTGACTGTCACAGTTGGGAAAATTCTGATCGTGAAAAACAGCCATGGAAGAATAAAGCCCCCAGTCGGCTTTAGAAATGTTCCAACTGGTGGGACGAGGAGATGGGGAATGATGCAGGAAGTGGATGATACAAGGGAAATGGTCACTCGAGTACGTGTCAGAAAGTGCATACCACTCAACCCGACCGGCAAGCTGAGGAGTGCATATCGCGAGGTCTATATGCGAATAAGTGTGTGTTGTGTCCGCAAGGAAGGTCGGTGCACCGGTGTTGAGGCAGGCAAAATTGAGGTGTTGGAGAATGTCACCCAACAGGGAGCCTCTCTGACAAGATGCCGGAGAGCCCCATAGGGGGTGTTGGGCATTGAAGTCGCCTACCAACACGAAAGGTGAAGGGAGCTGGTCAACGAGGTGTAGCACATCTGCCCTAGTAAGGGCAGATGACGATGGCGAATAGATATTACAGAGGGAAAAAGTAAATGTGGATAGGGTGATGCGGACGGCAACTGCCTGAAGGTGAGTATGCAATGAAATGGGATGGTAATAGACATCGTCTCGAAGGAGCATCAGAACCCCTTCTCCATGGGCTGGGATACCTTCCACGGGTGGCAGGTCGAACCGCACAGAGGTGTAGTGGGGAAAGTCTGCACGATCACTTGGACGTAACTTAGTTTCTTGGAGGCAGACTCGAAGCGGGCAGTGCAATCGAAGGAGTAGTTTTAATTCCTCCCGATTGGAACGAATGCCGCGAATATTCCATTGGAGGAGCGCCACGATAAAAAATGAGAGAAGAAAAGAAGATAAAAAGGAACAAGCAGGTGGGGTCACCTCGACGGCCACTGAGGACCGGACTTCGAGGGAGCACTGCTATCGCCATCTATTGGTAAAGGGTCATGTTCCATTGGTTCGATCGACGCGTCTGCCACCTCCCGGAGTTGATCAGGAGGGGCAGCTTCCACCGCCGGTAAACGGCGGGTGCCCGGCAGACGGAGAGTCCCGGTGAAACAGAAGACGGCCGAGGCCGGCAACTGTTGGATGGCGTGACCGAAGAGCCACGCCGCGGCGGGGAAGGGGGGGAGGCTGCTTTTTCTGGAAGCCTTCTTAGAAGCATGACGGGTTGAAGAAGCGGTTGACGATTGAGAAGTCTGAGTCTTGAGAAAATCTTCACGGACGGGTTCTTTTTTTGAACTCCGGGCAGCAGATTTGGGTGCCCGGGATGTGTGTGAACTGGTCGACGAATTCGCTGTAGAACGGGCAGAAGGGATCGGAGAGGTGGAACGAGCAATTTTCGGGCTAGCCGACCTGACGACAGTGTCGCAGAACGTGAAATCGCAAGTCTGAATGCCTACCTCCTTAGTTGGTCGAGGGGAGGCGAGGACCTGGCTGAAAGTACCTGATGGGAGTACAGCGGGCTTCCTATTCGCTAATAATTTCCGAGCGGCATAGATTGAGACCTTTTCCTTCACGCGAATCTCTTGGATGACCCGCTCTTCTTTATAAACGGGGCAGTCCCGTGAAGAAGCAGCATGGTCACCCATGCAATTAATGCAGCGAGGGGATGGAGGTAGACATTCACCCTCATGAGCGTCTCTGCCACAGGTGGCGCACTTGGCTTCATTTGGACAAGACATACTTGTATGATGTACCTTTGGCAATGGAAGCAGCGTGTAGGATTTGGTATGTACGGGCGAACGGAAATGACTTCGTAGCCCGCTTTCACTTTAGATGGTAGGTCAACCCTGTCAAAAGTTAAGAAGACAGTACGGGTCGGCACGAGGTCATTGTTAATCTTTTTCATCGCGCGATGAACACCCGTGACTCCCTGATCTGACATATAGTTCAATATCTCCTCGTCCGATAACCCATCCAGCGATCTAGAGAACACTACCCCCCGCGAAGAGTTGAGGGTGTGGTGAGCCTCCACTTTCACAGGGAAAGTATGTACAAGTGTGGCTCGAAGTAACTTTTGCGCCTGGAATGCATTCTCTATTTCGAGTAACAAGGTCCCGTTGCGCTGCCTGGAGCAGGTCTTCAAGGGACCTGCGATCACATCGACACCCTTCTGAATGATAAACGGATACAGCCTAAAAATCCTTATCGTCGGTACGTGATACCACCAGGAACTTAGGAATGTTAGACAATGCTTTCTGTGGCTGAGAATCATGTTTCCGCCTATGGGTCAGGGTTATAGATGATGTGGAAGGTTTCATGGCGGAGGTGTCCCCCATGATTACCGGCGTCTCCGATGGCGCGCTCCTCCCTTGTGGGGGCCCTCACTCAGGGCGCACCCGCCTTAGGTGACTGTTCGCACCTCAGGTCACACCTCCCGAGAACGGACGGAGGGACCAATCGACATGTTCGGAAGGTATCAGCTCGGGTAATCACCCCTCCCTGGGCCCGGCCCTTACCGGGGGGTACGTATGTGCCCTACATGTCTACCCGGGGCGGGGAGTTACGCCTTACCCCGTCACCGGGTACGCAGAGCGTGGGTCGACCTTCAGACACGCACAGGGAGAGAAGAAAGGAGGAAGGAGAGAAAGGGATGAAGGAGGGAGAATCTCAAACGCCGAGGCGGAGGTTAAGGGTGAGTCGAGAACAAGGAGAAAAGGAGAAAGAGGGGAAGGCTGAAGGACAGGAAAGGAAGAGGACCAAGAAGAGAAGACAGGAAGCGAAAAAGAAACCTTGGACTGACTAAAAACGCCCGTCTTCAGGCGAAGGCACAAACCGGGGAGAAAGAGGGAAGTGGCCTGGGACAGAAGAAAGGTCGCTTCGGCTCGGGGCCACATGCGCGCCACACACGTACCCACAAAAGAGCTGTGGGCCCCCTGGGGGGTCGTTTTTCCCATGCCAAGAAGTCATTGTGGAAAAGATAAAGATGTCACGAAACACCTCATGCCAAAGGGTTAGCCTGCTACTTCTCTGGCTGGGTAATGGGGACTGGTGGGGATGAATTTGCCCCCAGAGGTGGTGTTAGGAGAACAATGGGGAGATGGGGTCCCCACCAATCAATGGGGCAGTGCATGGTTGAGGGCCAATGGGGCCCATGGAAGATTGTAACAATCGTTGATCTGTCGATGCAAAGGTCATATGAGATTCGACAGAAGCAAAAGATGTCGTCATACGCACAGGGTGGAGCTGCTCGTATTTTTCTCTCGCCTCAGTGTAGGTCAAACAGTCCACAGGGTCTTAATCTCCACTATTTTGCATTCTTTGCACAAAACAGCGCAGTCCAGCGAGGAAGGTGAATGCTGTAGTTGGCAGTTCACACGTACAGGAGTGGCACAAGGGTCATCTGGGTGTGATGGACCCCCGCAGTCCCTGCTTGTGGGAGGACATGTGCCCGAACTCCCAGCGCAAAAAACATCGCATGGTTTTACGCCACACCGGTAAATCGTTATCTTGACCTTCTAAGGCAGTGTGTCGCCTTAGAAGACCAGGATGAAAGCCTTGGTGGCAAGCCTTTGATCTTTCGGTCCCCTGTATACACGGTGGAGGAAGTGAGCACCACGTCGCTTTAAATTGGTGCGCAACTCTTCGTCGGATTATGACAAGAGATTTCGATGGTAAATGAGACCCTGGACCATGTTCACCGTCTTATGTGGGGTGAAACTGACAGAGACATCACGCAGCCTGTCACAGGGAAGTAATGACTTCGACTGGGCAAAGGATGCCGTTTGGATCATTACAGAACCATTCTGCAATTTCGAGAAAGATGCCACCTCACGAAACTCCTCTATGTTCGCCATGAATAACTATGGCTTGGTGGACATGAATGATTCCCCGTCAGACTGTGAACACACAAGATATTGGGGCGAGTAAGGCTCAGATGTGAGGAGGGTCCTACATTCATCCCATGGTGCAACAAGGGAAGAGAATGACTTAGGGTCGTATTACGTCGAATTAAACTCTGTTTTTCCCCTGTTAGAGACACCTGTTTTGCATCCGGCAACGCAGTTATTTGCTTGTTTAATCCTGTCCCCACGAGCAGCTAGGGAACTAAAGGTCTACTCAGGCATTGTCCTGCTTGCCTAATACAACTGAGGTGCGGCAGGTTCCCTAGAGGTTGATCGATAGCGACTATTCAACCTCAACAGCCACGTATCTCCTCGGCACGTAGCACACCTTGAGGTTGGGTTTTTTTAATATTGGTACCGTCCTCGCGACCCGGGAGATTAAGCCAATATCCCTGGGCTCTGAAACGTACAACGTTCCATCGTTGTACCAAACGATGGTCGTTGAAGCACGCACAGAGCTTACGGTGTGTCGGACTATTGGCGCGACACAGTCCACAGCTGGGGATTCCGGATTTGCCAAGCCTGTATTGAGCAAATTAATGCTCAGCCCCTGAGGAGAGAGCCGAGATGGACACAGATTTGCGCTGCCTTGCAATTCGGATAAGGCATCGATCTTCTTCGAAGGTTATCTGGGTAGTGCAATCGGACTCATCTCGTCGTTTTTCGTGCCTTCCGTGAACTGTTCTGCACACAGCAATTACACTACCGAAACGCTTCGTCCCTCGAAGGCAGCAGTTTGCCGGATCGATGCATTTCATTCTGTCATGCCAGTTATGCGTACTCTTTCAAACTCGCTCATTTGATGGTACGGTTCGCGTGGACATTAGAGCCATACTGCACGTCACAGTGATCCATTACTTTTGATTTATTGCGACAAAGAGAACCATAGGCACATTTTACCGGTAGGTGATCTTGTACTGCGATATCGATTTTGATTTTGGACCCGCCAGCCAAAAGGGTTCAAATAGTAATTTCCTATCTCTAGTTTTTCAAGGTGTTCCGTTTTTTTTTTTTTTTTTTTTTTCTTTTCTTTTCTTTCTGAACATGAGTGTACATCCCGTCAGTCTCGAAAGGGTTATACTCTTAAGAGTAAGGTTTGCCGCTCAAGAAATTCCTGAGAAGTCATGCTTTTATAACGTTGGAAAACCAACAAAAATTTTAGTTTATAGATATGAGCCAAATAAAAGATTGCATGGTGAATAATTAGTAGAAACAAGTTAATAACAAATTTCAAAAATCAACATAGTTAGTCATCATCTAATTTGTAACTCTGATTTACCAGATGTCAATCTTTAAACCCTTCCAACCCCCCTCGGGCATGGATATTTGTGCCGTCCTAGTTCGTAAGTAGTTCATAAGTAGTTTGTAAGTTTAGGGACTGATGACCCCGTAGTTGAGTCCCATAAGCTTAACAAACATTTGAACATTTTAAACCCTTCCAAGACTGTGGTGCAAGTACAAGCTACCCATAGATTAGTACGGGTACGTTTATCAAATTACTCCCAAGGTAGGGGAGATGGTTATGATATAAAGTTATGTACAGGGCAACTAATGAGAGCTATCGCACGAGATACCGTTGAATGGTGATGAAAATGTTACCTAAGGAACATTCACGGTCTGTAAAGCTATAAACGGATATGAGTGGATGGATATTTGGATACATATCTTGCAAGTTGCCGTTCATTATTTTGACACTAATGTGGGGGAAAAATCACGTATAACGAAGAAGGCAGTCTATTCTGGCACTAAACATCGCGCAACAGTTTCCACTACGCCTAACGTAACTATTTGCTCTAAGGCAAGACAGAGTTTGTAATTTAATTTATGAATATTTAAACAACAGTCTTCCCTCAGAATATATAAATAACATAAAAAGGTTCTGCAACTACTAAATGATTTCCTGAAATTTGGAGTAACAAAAGTAGTTTACTTATAACCACAATATCAATTATATTCAGTTTAAATAAACATGACAAAGGTGATACACGATGTGGGTTGGCAAAGGTTAAGTGGAAATAACGAAACTATCACGGTTGATCCCTTACCATTAATCAAGAACCGTAAATCGAATCAAATAAGCTACAATCGCTGTCAACGCTTGTCTACACCAGTGTGGTAAAATACTTCAGCTTTGATTGAGCGCTGTGTTGTGCTTCAAGATGACTCAACGTTAATGCATGGAACAAAACCATGCCTTCCAAGTGATTGCAGTTCGCTGCTGCATATACTTTGCCGAACGTTGAATTTAATTGCCGTGTGGTCACCACGTTGCCACCGGACAAGATGTCGCCGGATGCTGTGAGGACCCTGCAACCAGAGCCCACACCAAGAGTCCACGTCTGTCCCTCTGGAGCTCACGGCTCAAGTCACTGTACAAAACATTCCTTTTCGAACTTGAATCTCGTGGAGAACACTCACGAAAAATTATTCATGGCCAATCCTTGGTTGACTTGTCAGAATTTAACGTCTCAAATCAGAAGACCAATCGAGAACAGTTTCATAGCCAGTAATCTCGCCAAGTCGCTATGCTTCGTCTTCTCGGCCCTGTGGAAACTGGATGTTGCTGGTCCATACGACTGGCGTTTTCAAACCGCGGCATTACTGTTACTTACGCGGCGTGCGGCCGTGATCGGCGCGTCTTCTTCATATTCAGTTCCTTACCTTTGCTCTCTCACGGCGCCGCTGCCATCGTCACACAGGGCCTAGTCCAAATTTTCAATCAAAGCTCTTTTTCTTCAAACTTTTTCCGAAACTACTAATACTGCTTTCTAGTTGCAAGTCTACATGAAACAGTGTCAACGTAGTTACAGAAAGCACCTTAAAAAGCTGCCCGTGCCGAACACGCCCCAATGAATCCGCGAAATCTATATCTATAAAGGTGAATGTCTGTTCGGTGTACGTTTATCACGTCTGAACCACAGGATATAAAGAGCTAAAAATTTGTACAGTTACTAATGTCTACCCGGGGAAGGCTTTAGGCACGGTTTTATGGTGATCAGATAGCTATTCATCTATATATATTAATGTGAATGTCTGTTCGGTGTACGCTTATCACGTCCGAACGACAAGACGCAGAGACTTAAATATTTGTACAGTTACTAATTTATACCTGAGGAAGGTTTTAGGCACGGTTTTATAGCGATCTGATAGATATTTAGTAATTTGAAGAATATAAAGCGAAATGCGGAAGAATAATTACTCTTTGAAAGTTATATTTACTCTTTGAAACTAGTTTTATTGGTTGCATTGTTGCTTGAGTGCCGGCCGCGGTGGCCGAGGGGACTGAGGCGCTCCAGTCACGGTCTGAACGGCCACTACGGTCGGGGGTTCGAATCCCCCCTCGGGCATGGATATTTGTGCCGTCCTTAGTTGTAAGTAGTTCATAAGTAGTTTGTAAGTTTAGGGACTGATGACCCCGTAGTTAAGTCCCATAGACTCTACTAACATTTGAACATATTGTTGCTTGAGGGTTGATAATGATAAAAGGGTGGAGTATATTGGGATGGAAAGTTATCAGTGTATATATAATTCTACGTGTGTGAGTTAATATTTCGCTCTGCAGCGAAAACTACAGAACGCAAACGAATGGTCTGTGTGTAATTGTTGTCCGAAGTCTCCCGTTGTATACCATAGCAGTTCCCTGCCGATAGCTATAAGGGGGTGAAAGATATGGTGGTTGAAAGTCGTCAAATTATAAAAAAATTCGGACTAAAGGCCAGCGATGAGGTTTGCGACTCTATAGCAAGGAGGTTACATACAGCGAAACATGATGCCACAGATCATTTCTTTGGTCTATGGATGCTACAATGTCTTCAGCTCTTTCTATGTAAGGGTAAACATATGAATAAGGAAATACAAGAATAAATAAATAAAACAATAAAAAAGAAATTTCTTTTAATACAACTTTTAAAAATCGATTTGACATTCGTGCATTACATCAAGTGATCGATCTGTGATATTATTAAAATAATTATTGTTGAATTTCGTGTTTGGATTCTTCGAAACGAGTGTATTTTTACGTGTGATTTGATCTCATAGCACACTATTGAAAGATAGCTTAACTATCATAATCAACCAACATGTGAGCGGAGCCGCGGGTTTAAGCTAGTAATTGATAAAATTCTGAATAGTGGGAGAGTTACAAGGCATAGTAGTCTCTCAGTCTTGTCGAATGCGTCTTACTCAGTGCGTTACTTTATCGCACTATGTGAAGAAAAGTGTTGTAAAGAAATTCGGAAAATCTACACCCGGAGTCAGAAAGAGACAGAGAGGGGGGGGGGGGCCGTGGAGAGGGAGTGAGAGAGGGGGGGGGGGGGAGCTCCGACAACTCCTGCACCCGGTCCCCCGATTTATGCAAACAAGACCTATGCAGATGGGATGCATGCCAAGCAACTCACAGAATTGAGCTGACAGAAACTGAAATAGCTATGCCTTTCTACTTTAGGATCGTAAGCCTTATTCCTTGAAGGAAGCTAGCAACGAATTGGAACTTGATCATACTATTTACAGGATGATGTCCGTAAATATTTTTCTTTCGAAAGGCAGTTAAAATTTGTAATGTCTGTATCCCATCTGATGGGTGGCAATGAAAATATAGCAACAAACTGTAGACAAGATGACTTACTATGAGTTTTACCACTAAAACAGTTGCTTTGATAATGGTAATAGTTTACTCAGATCTGTCGGGTACAGACGAACATATTCCAGTTAACTTACCGGAAAAATGTTAATTTTTGAGGAAAGCAGATTTTCGATCAAACTAATAGCCCAGCATGCATTCTATGTGCAATATATGACCACACGTATCCTTACCAATTGCTGTCATTTCTGTAACTTAAAGATATCTCCGTCTCGGAAAGCGACGCTTAGACAGCGCTGCTGAATGGGCAGGCATAACCAATGCAGCCATACTGTTTGCATAAAAAAGTGCCCCTGTCGTTCCAATTTTACTGGAAGGAGCACAAAAAAAATGTAGAATCCAAACCACTGCAAGTAGTGAGTAGCACATTGGCTACAATTTTTCTTTACGAACTCGGTTAAATCCATTGTCGACTGCAATTCATAACTCGAATCCTAAATGAATAAAAGAAACAGAATTTTACACCAGATAAAATGACTTCCACATCCTGCAACATCCACAGCAAAGTAGTTGTCACCAGGACATCGGCATTTACCCTCCATTCCAACAAAATATCACACCCGATTTATTAATCCACAAACTTTTCCGACACAGCTCCTCAGAGCAGTTATCTTGTGCTTCTGGAAATGGGTTATACATGTACTTGGTACGTTCCCAGGGGCATCCGGAGGTAAATGTTAACACACAGGTTAAATATTTCCCTAAGTTACGTCTTAATTCCAGATTATGAACGTATCCACCAACAGCAATAAAGTTTATGTTAGTGTATTAAACGACCGGTTAAGTTATTAGATTAATACCATCTTCAAGCTCTATACAAATGAAGTTACAAATCAGCGGTATAACACCGTGCTCTAAATATGTCACACAAAATAAAAAGAACAATAACTACAAATGAACCAACAATCAGCACTGAAGTAATATCATAAGGGGGATACTAAAATAATATATTACTTCTAGCAATAATGGTGTTGATTGTATGCAATCAGTAACATTTATTCACACTCTTTGTGTCCTAAGATATCTCAGGCAGTAGTAGATTTGGGTCAATATATTTAAAATTGTATAAGAGAGTGAATTATACCAAATAATGGTGTAGGAGACTAGCATTTGAATAATCAGTAGGTCAAACTAAAGATAGAATACATTATTTATGGCAGTATATAGTACCAAATTTATCAGTCGTCACTGTAGTAAAAATTGACAGCGTATACGTCAGTAACTAACGAACGTCAATAAAAAAAAGTAATCCAACAACAAAAAACATTCGTGAGAACATGTGGGATGTCAGCGGGGAAAGTAATCCACATTAAAGTAAAGTAAAATGTGAAAACCTCAAATACGTTATCACATTCATCTTCGATCGCATCCAAAATATTATGTCCAGTTCTTCGTTCACTTACCTAGACTACAGATAATATGTCGATATGTTTCGTTTTCTCAGTAGTCCGGCAGATGTCAATACAGTCGCTTCGCTGCTTTACGCCAACTGTATTCGATGTAACTAATGCTCGTTCGAGTATGCCAGGCTTGAATTGCATGTCTGTGTACTCTATTTACTATGTCGTCACTAACAAGGAAACGCACCCAAGTGTCACTCTCGAATTTTTATGTAATTTGGATATGTTCTAATACATGAAAAACTATGGAACACGTATTTGTTTTAAGCGGCGGTAAAACATATTTAAGTGGTGAAACGGTCCCTCGAAAATTGGGGCTAAAATGGAAAACTCGCGATAACTTACAGATTAGTGAAGCGATTTTAATGATTTTTTGGTACGAAAGTGTCTTTTGATAAGACGCGAACATTGGCCTTGGGGTAGGGGTAGTGATAATTAGGGGGGAAACTACCCACACAGTGACCAATTTTTTGTGCGAAAAAATTGTTTTGATTTAATTGAAGTAGAATCTATGAAAACTTCAAAATCAAGGCGAATTAAGGAATAAGTGTTTTTTGTTTATTTTATATGTCAATATTGGGTGTAAGCAACCCTTATATTGCCGCTCTTGTTTGATACTGCCATGAAACATCTTGAGAATCTACATTTTTGAACTGTTTCATCTCTTCAGAATACTGGTATTCAAAGTCGCTGCATCCTAATCTGAATTCAGATTTACAATGTTGTGGCGTAAAGTCAGCGCCACCCTCCAGACGCACGAAAACGACCCTCAAGAAGGCAGTGGATGACCGGCAGCCAATCACACGCCGACACCGCAACTCCAGGAGGGAGCAACCCAGAAGCGCGCCCTCTACAAGAACTTTATCTAGGCTGACATGCGTCTGGAAGGGCACTCCGAACTCGACTCTGAAGTAGGCAGTAACTATGATTCAGTGCAGTTAGCATCGTGCAAGAAGACGCTGCCGCGAAAACAGACATATTCTCTCCTAAACCAAAGTTGAGTATTTTGTATTCCTTCGTAAATAAAACTTGTATTTTTAATCTGTATAGTTGTTTTAGCTAACCACGCACTCCACGCGTCCTGGTGACGAGATGTTAAATTTCAGTGGACGCCGAAATCTGACACTACGCGGCGACATTATTTTGCTTGTCAATTTCTTACAGTACATGGAGATTGCAGTATTGAAACGCTCCCCTTATTTATCTTATACCCCGACTATGGTAGAGGTGGGAATGGAGAGGCCTACCGTGGAGCTGGCAGAAGCTAGGACACGATGGTCCTTGAGTCGAAGGTCACGAGCTATCTTATAACAAATACCTTTATTTAGAATTTAAGTAAAGGCTCCGTTACTAAGGACTACCAGACACAAAATTTATGATTACAAGTACAAGTACATGACTAGAGCATTGACAAACAATTTTGTGCAATAAATTATTGAACAGAATGCAATACTTCACCCCCTACAGTGTAAAATCTGGCCACTTGATCATTAGCTCACTAAAGCTATATTTTCTTAACTAGAAGCAAGGCTTTTATCATGCTCTGGAAAAGTGTATGACTTCAGTAAAATACATGCAGCACAGCAGAGCCCAAGCTAAGAGGAATTACATTGTGATCGAATCAGTGATCAGCATAACTTGAACCAATCTTTTAGAACTAAGACAACCACTTAACATCTACTTAGAATAACAACAATACATCAGGGCCGTAGCTTAATTAAACTGTCGTCCAATTAACGACGGACACCAGCTCATTTACTTGAAGCGAAAATTCAAGACAACTGGTAAAGCGCTTAACATCTACGTAAAATACCTACAGTACAGCAAAGTCCAGTACAATCAGGGTCGAGCACTAGCTCATTTAACTTTCAGCAAAAACCTTTAAGGCAACTATTAAAATGCTTAACATCTGCTAAAGATGAACAATAGTTCATTTAAGTTTAAGTAAAACTTTTAAGACAAGTAGTAAGGTGCTTAACATCTACGTAGAATAACTACAGTATTACAGAGTACAGTACTATCAGGGGGCGGGCACTGGCTCATTTAACTTTACTAAGACACTTGATCAACTGCTTAACACCTACGAGAGATGAGCACTAGCTCTTAACTTTGAGAAAAACTGGTAAGGTGCTTAACATTTACGTAGAAAACTACAGTGTAGTAGAGTACCGTATTATCATGGACGAGCACTAGCTCGTTTAACCTAATTTTAAAAAAAAATGATAATGAAAAATAGCTTGGTTCCTTGTATCACATAACAACAGAAAATTCATACCACACGTGACGCCTATAACAAAATTACAAACTATATGTTTTTTTATACCTTAAAGTTCGTCACTCAGTAACGCACGGTGTGTTTTACACTAGCTAAACAACATTCCATTTGGTGTGGGGGGGGGGGCACCAAGCAAACGCTAGCTCGGATATAGATCAACAACGTCCACCACTGACCAAAAGAGAGCTAGAAATGAACTTAGTCTCATACTGAAGTACACAGCAATGGACGGCACTCTGAAACTTGCCGCTATTCAAATAACAACTAGCCGTGCCGATCACGGTGACAGGAACAAGTTCACTCAGGTCATGAAAGCTGGTTAGTACCGCCACTTCTGCACGGCCACTACGGTCGGGGGTTCGAGTCCCCCCTCGGGCATGGATATTTGTGCCTTCCTTAGTTGTAAGTAATTCATAACTAGTTTGTAAGTTTAGGGACTGATGACCCCGTAGTTAAGTCCCATAATCTATACAAACATTTGAACATTTGAGTACCGCCACTCAAATACCGTCGTCGATGGCGAAAACAAATGAAAATAGTAACTTGTGATTGCACGGTCACGCGTACTTTTCAAATCGCACCGACGCCGCTTCCTGCGTCAACTTCGCCTCTCTCAGCTGATGTCGGCTGGCCCTCCTGTTTACCACACGCGCCACACTCAACCGCCGATCACGTAATCCCTCCTTTTCTCGCAAGACCGTGGACGATGCTCGATCCTCGCCATGCAGCGACCACGCCCCTTGCTATCGATAGTGCGCGTCAATATCTCTGGACACACTCGATAAACCCACGGCTATCTCCGTCGCCGTGAGTCCCCGCCCGTGTGTCGATGTGGTGTGGTAATGACAGTGGCCCATCTTTTGATGGACTGTCCGACTTTAGCCAACTTGCAGCAATCTTTTAATCTCCCAGAGCCGCTACCCATAGTTTTAGGTGACGACGCCTATATGACTAACGCAGTTTTAAGTTTTATTCGCGCGGCTGGTTTATATGACTCTATCTAGTGATGGGTGCTGTGGCCTGCTGTCTTATGCCACCACCAATCCAGCACTTTTAACAGACTTTTACAGACCCTTATGTAAAATACCTAGAGGTTCTTAGTGTGTGCAGTATGGCTGGATCATCCTGTTTTATATTTGTGATCAGCCAGCCATGGTACTCTGCTGTCTAGTTTTAGTTATGTTCCTTCCTTTGTTTTATCAATTGTGTGTGTCTTCGTTCTGTCTTGTCTCCGACTGGTCTATTGTTAGCCTGTCCCATTTGTGCGTTCCTATTTTCAGAGCTCTGTTTTTTACATTTTACTTTCTTGACAGTGGACTCTCAGCTACGAACAGATGACTGATGACCTAGCTGTTTAGTCCCCTCAAAAAACCAACAACAACAACTCACTCGATACTCAACCCCATGGGAACGCCTCAAGTATATAATCTTTTCATTTCTCTTGGAGGGATAAGCGCCAATTTCTGTTTTTTTTTTTTTTTTTTTTTTGCATTGTTTATCTTTTTTTGCAAATTGTTGTTGTTTTTGGTTGGAGTTTTAAGGGGAACAAAACTGTAATGGTCATCAGTCCCCAATTCCATCACTAAGCGTCACAAGTAGAATCGTGGACGTAACGAAAAACGCCCAGAGATTAAAATTGCAGAGTGTGAAGGTAATTGCATGGAGCCCACAAAACATCAACAAAGTCGACAAGGAAGAAAACGAAAAGAGACGATCATACAAAGACACCTAACAACAAAAGAAAATAAAACAAAGAAGACGGTGTCTGTATTTGGCCGACCATAAGAGTAAAAAAGGAAAAATCAACCACTCGGCAGCGCAAGGAAACCTCCAATTAGAGAGAATGATAAAAAAAACCTACTCGAATAAAACTTAAAATTGAATCTGCCGTTGTACCCTCGTCAAGTAAAACAGCTCATAAAACGTAAGGGAGGTTAAAATTCGGCTGCAAGGCAGCTAACACAGAGCAGTCCAACAAGATGTGGGCTATTGTAAAATTGGATCCACACGGACATTGGGGCGGGTCCTCACCACGAAGGAAATGTCCATGGATGAGGCAAATATAGCCAATTCGGAGTCAACACAGCACCACAGCATACCAGCGAGAGGTCCACATGAAGGAACACCACACTGCCTTGGTCTCCTTAACAACCTGGAGTTTGTTGGGCATGATCAGGCTACGCCACTCAGCATCCCAAAGCTGAAGAACCCGAAGGTGCAACAGTGAACGGAGATCAGAAGAGAGGAGGCCGATCTCCAGAATGGATGCACCGACAGCCTGCTTGGCAAGCCTGTCAATGCATTCATTGCCTATGATACGCACTTGACCTGGAGACCAGATGAACACCGCTGATCGCCTGGAGATTTCAATGGCACAAAGTGTCTACTGTATGGCCAACACCAGAAGAGATCGCGGGTGACACTGGTCCAGAGCTTTAAGGTTGACCAGGGAGTCGCTGAAAATAAGAAAAGACGCACCTGAGCCGGACCAGATGTGCTCGAGAGCTCGGTGAATGGCCACCAGCTACTGAAGCCATTCGGCAGAGAGTGCTGTTCCACATGTTCACCATGAACATAGACAAATCCCAAGTGGCCATCAACCAGAGAGCCATCCATGTAGATCAGGTCATAATTAGGGAACTCCATAATGATAGCAGAGAACTGACGGTGGAGAGCCTCCAAGGGAACTGAGTCTTTGGGCCTGTGGTCCAAGTCCAGCCGAGTAGACGGCTTCGGCAAGCACCATAGAGGAGTACGTGCCCGGATGAACGAGGAAAACACTGAAGCTCTAACAGGAGGTACCAAACTCTAAGGGCAATAGTATTATCTGTTTGGGGGCATCGTTGGTGGGGGGCGGATGACCACATAAAAAAGAGGAGACGACTATTCAGTTGGCCTGGTAAGCGATGTACATTGGCTGCAGAAGCTGCGAGCAGGTGTTGGCGGCTAACCCCGAAAGATGGGACCCCGGACACCACTAGTAAGCTGTTCACGGTGCTGGTGCAGAAGGCACCCGTCGTCATGCGAATCCCACAGTTGCTAATGGGGTCCAGTAGGTGCAGTGCCGAAAGTGAAGCAGACCCAAAATCTAGACGGGACTGCACCAGTGCTGTGTATAGCCACAACAGCCTGGAGCGGTCAGCACCCCAGGTCGTATGACCCAGGTGTCGGAGAATGTTGAGACGGAGCCAACACTCCTGTTTCAGCTGATAAATGTGGGGAAGCCATGTCAGCCGGTTTTCGAACACCAGCCCTAAAAACCGATAGGTCTCTACTATGTTAAGTACTCAGCCGTCGAGATAAAGTTCAGAGTGAGGGTGAACAGTCCAATGCTGATAGAAGTGTATGACTCTGGTCTTGGTGGCAAAAACTGATAGCCATGGGTAAGAGACCAGGACTGCGTTTTCCGAATAGCGCACTGTAAGCTTGAGTACTGCAAGAACTAAAAGAGATGCAAAAGTCGTCAGCTTAAAGAGAAGGGGATACTGACGATCCAACTGCTGTCACTAAACCATTGATGGCCACTAAAAATAATGCGACGCTTAAAACAGAGCTCTGGGCAACCCCATTTTCCTAGATATGGAAGGTGCTCCAGGAGGCACCAAGTTTAACACGAAAGGTGCGGACAGCTACAAAATTCAGGATAAAAATCTGAAGGGAGGTCCGGAGGCCCCAGACATGTAATGTGTTGAGGATGTGTCGTCGCCAGGTTGTGTCATACGCTATGTCCATATCAAAGAAGATGCCAACAAGGTGGTGACGCCTGGAAAAATGCTGTACACATTGCAGACTTGAGGCACACCAGATTGTCGGTGGTAGACCGACCCTGCTGGAATCCGCCCTGACATGGAGCTATTATGCCCCGAGTCTCATGAAACCAACACGACCGCCGACTTACCATCCGCTCCAACAGTTTGCATGGAACGTTAGTCAGGTTAATGGGCAAATAGCTATCCAGAAAAGAGGATGTTTGTCAGATTTAAGCACCAGGATGATGATACCCTCCCACCACTGTGACACGTAAACGCCATCACACCAAATGTGGTTATAGACCGCAAGAAGATTAGTAATGAATAGGAGTGCAGAAATGAAAAATAAAAGAGAGAAATGCTTGCAATGCTTAGACATATGTCACTGTTTGTTTTACGGCCGAGAGAAAAGGAACGGATGTTTTACAGAACGAAGGCTGGATTATCGGAGACATAAAACAACACTGCTTCATAGAGAGGCTCGATGAACAGTAAAGAAAGCAGGCATTAAAGGAGACAGTATTGTTTTAACGGAAACCACTATTTTTACAGCGTTTTGGAGGAACATACCAAAAAGGCAACTGAGGTTATAATGTAAGGGATGTGACAGAGAGAGAGTGAGAAAATGGAGGAAAAATTAAGAAAAAATGTTAAATGTTTGTAAAACCATCGGACCAAACTGCGTGGTCATCAGTCCGTAGCTTACAAACTACTTAAACTAAGGTAAACTAACCTAAGGACAACACACACACACCCATGCCCAAGGGAGGACTCGAACCTCCACGGCGGACAACCGCGCGCTCCGCAGCGAGACGCTTTAGACCGCTCGGCTACTCCACCGTGGCGGAAAAATTAAGAACGAATAAATGCAAGACAAATCGTCTGCATATGTTGTGAAGGACGGGGGGTGTATTAATGGATGGAGGGGAGGAGAGAGACGTATTTGAAATAACAAAAATTACTTTAACAGCGTATGCATGGTGACTGGGTATAAATGAATAAAAATAGAATATTGAGTGAAATGAGAAGCAAGGGGGGGGGGGGGGGGGACCGAATCCAGACCTCCATACTTACAGTAATTCAATGCTCTTCCTTTCACGTAATGTCGTTGACATATTGACACGGAAAACTGTCTCTAGGTATATAAATTTATAACAAAATAGGATAATAATGGAACTGTATATTTTAAAAATAAAAATTACAATATTTGTAGAGCTTATGGGACTTAACTACGGGGTCGTAAGTCTCTAAACTTACAAGCTACTTATGAACTAGCTAATAATAAGGACGGCACAAATACCCACGCCCGAGGGGGGATTCGAACCCCCGACCGTAGTGGCTTTGCAGAACGTGACTGGCGCGCCGCAGACCGCTCGGCCTCCGCGGCCGGCTTATAATTTAAAGAAAACTTCAATTTAAAGGCAACTAAAAGGAAATAGAAACTCATGTTTTATTTCAGTGTGCAAGAGATCTTCCATAGTCTCTATAAAAAAAAAATTAAAAATATTTTAAAGCGCTATAATTTATTCAGAGTCCCTCATTATTTGTTTCTTCCAATTCTCAGCATAGAATCTATAACTCCGTCGGACCAGCTTCTCTTCAGTAAGAGCGACGACTCTATCTCGAGTTGGTTGCTCGCAGGGAGACGGCCTGATTTGGACTTTTGCTTTCTGCTCTTACTATGATGCCAGGAAGTAAAGATTCTGTATTTACGTCAGAGACCTACTCTGCGCTGTGCTGGGGGCTGTTTACCACCAACGCGACCGCCAGCTCGCTGGCTTCCATCAAGCCTCGCCTTGGCACCAACTGTGGTTGACCGACCAGCCCGCAGTTCGCGAGCTCGAACGTTTCTGCCAACCTACCCAAATGTGTAGTATTAACTATCACAGCTAGAGCTATTTTGCTATAAAATAAGCAGCCACATTATCTTTTGACATTTCATTCAAATATTCAACGAAGTGCAAGAACAAAATCATGATAAACGTAGTTACTACATAATGTTTCACCTAGATAGATCTTATCAGCGCTCTGCATTAGATTTAGACATAAGAAAATAAGTATTCAACCTAGAAAACTACGCATGTTGTAAAATTAAACAGTTCTGGTGGCAACAACACAAATGTATATATGTAGTATTTCATTTGATTTGTGCACTGATAAAGTGTTCTCAATGTCTCTGAAACAATACGTGCTACACAACAGAAATTATCTTCTGCTGAGGCCTTTCATTTACACGAATGTTCTATTACTCACAGTGAAGTGTTTCGTAAAGGAGTCGTAGGATCGCTACATTGTCTCAACTGTTCCACGCTTTTTACGAAGATCGAGAAAAACAAGTGCCAAAAAGGATATGTGCGAGTTCTAATTAACATTACGTTATTTTTAAAATTCAAATCAAATGTTCGACTGTGTGTGAAATCTTATGGGACTTGCTAAGTTCAACAGTCCCTTAGCTTACACACTACTTAAACTATCTTATTCTAAGGATAACATACCCATGCCCGAGGGAGGACTCGAACCTCCTACGGGAGCAGCAGCACGATCCATGACATGGAACCTTAGACCGCGCGGCTACTCTGCGCGGCCTTCTTACAATTGTAACACCACACTTTGTACGATAATGAGTACAAAAGCTCTTTGCATTCGTAGGAGAAGGTTGGTGATTGAAATCTCAAGGAAGAAGCGTGCTACACTAAAAACGCTTTTGTTTTAATATTGTGTCTCCACCTCATCCCCTGCCCTCTCCGCCCCCTCCCCAACCTAAATAAAAAATGGTTAACATCCAAGACCTTCTTTCCGCTAATTCACTATACCGCACAATCTGATATCTTTTTATTACTTTTTCGACGTTCTCCCTCTATACCGTCAGGTAATAATCGTACATTGCTTAGCAATACTGCAGGATAGGTGGAGCAATTGTAGGGTTGATAGTCTCCTAGGGTTGTGTCAATAACAGACCGCTTGTTTTATCTTCACCAAAACCTGTATATTTCCCAGTTAACGTTGTTTTCAGTTTACCCACCAAAAATTTCGTTAGGTGTATAATCAATAAATTTGTTTTGTCGATTTCTCAAAGCCTGACGAAAATTTTCTGGTAATCATATGGTGAACTATACGCATATTTATGTTTAGGGTCAATTGTCGCAATTTGCACCGTGAGATATAACTTCAATATCATTTTAAAATTGGCTTTTCGTAGGTGTTTACTAGACAGCAGCACAATCTGCTACAAATATTTCTCAGTTCCATATAGCAGTTTGTAGCTCTGTCACAGAGAGGGTAAAATGTTACTCTCGCTCCAATTTGTAATTGAGAGCTACTGCCTCTTAATCCTTAGAGAGGGTCGACATTTTCATGTAGGAAGCGAACAGCTGCAGCGTGAATCGCCTCCTCATTGCCCTTGTGATGGCTGATGCAGATAATTCAGAAAGTAAGCAGCGAGAATAGTTGTAGTTGCTACGTGAAATTCATCCCTTTGTCTGTAATCATATAGGTGATATGTAAATGACACACCAAAGTTCAATTTTCAGACATTTTAATTGGACTACCACCAAAAAGTTAATCTTGAAAGATTCTTCTGTATATATACAAGTCTGGTGACGGTTCTTTCGAAAGAACAGTCACCACATAAATATACATAATTAAGGAGAAGTCGACAACAGATCCAGCCTTCAGTGCAAATGCACACTTCGCCTGGAGTCTCCAGGTAATCGGCAAAGTGCCACGAACAGTGAGTGCAAATTGAAAACGCCAACTACGCAAGCAGTGTATTTAAGTTTGAGTATTGTGGGAGATGAGGGGTGAGGGGGCTAGTAGCCCGCGCACCTGCGATAATCGTTGTTTTCCCGCTCATGCAGTGGTTACCGTAACTGCTCAGAGAGCAGTAGGAGCTGGGCCCGAATTCCGGCTTGGCACAACTGTTCAACTTCCCCAATGCGTGCGCTCAGTGGCCACAAGTAGCTTTTGTCGGATTACTTCTTTTAATCTAGATTCTTCTCTGTCATTCCAGGAAGCAGTACAACTATCACGAGACATGATCCACCATGTTGTCGTTTCACTACCATAGTCGTACCAGTAAGTTCAATTTTCAACAGGCAATGTCTATCTCGAATGGTCCAACAGCTTAGGAGAACATATTGTGCACACACTATGCATGGCTTAATTACTTCTACCACGATGTGATGTCGAACATTGAAGTATTTATAGTGAGGAAGACGAATGGAATATTCACAGATGTATAAAGAAATTAAAAGTATTCCACAAAGTTACAGATCCATTGTATTGATATCGGCATGTAGCAGGACGTTTGAACAATACTTTCTCCAGCGTTATGAAATATCTAGAAATATATCACTTATTAAAATCAAACCGGCAAAGATTTCTAAGTCTTTACTCTTGTGAGACTTCGGCGATACTATATTTGAATGAACTATTGAGTACTCAAAGTAATTTCGTTTATATAAAGTGCCAAAACGATTTTTGGTATCTTCAGCGCCGCGGCGGAGTGGCTAAGCGCGAGGCCGATCCCCGTCGGGGGTTCGAATCCCCCCTCGCGCATTGTCGTCTTCAGTATAAGGTAGTTCATCAGTAGTTTGTAAGTTTTTGGACTGATGACTCCGCAGTTCAGTCCCTTAAGCTTAACAAAGAAAACAAAAATCCGGCCCCGGTGGCCGAGGGGACTGAGGCGCTCCAGTCACGGTCTGCACGGCCACTACGGTCGGGGGTTCGAATCCCCCCTCGGGCATGGATATTTGTGTCATCCTAGTTCGTAAGTCGTTCATAAGTAGTTTGTAAGTTTTGGGACTGATGACCCCGTAGTTAAGTCCCATAAGCTTAACAAACATTTGAACAAAACAAAAACAAAACATCTTCAGCCATAATCAACTTCAACCCATATCGCTTTCCAAAGTTGTGCGACTGGGATCGTGATGTCTTGTCCGCAAGATAATAGTTTGCAGTAACTGACGAGGAGTCATCTAGTGAAAAGAACGTGGCGAGTGTAATTCTGCCAACAAAGTGAAGTGGACTTATCCTGATTCGAATATATAGGGTGTTACAAAAAGGTACGGCCAAACTTTCAGGAAACATTCCTCACACACAAAGAAAGAAAATATGTTATGTGGACACTTGTCCGGAAACGCTTAATTTCCATGTTAGAGCCAATTTTAGTATTTCTCTTTAAATGTAAATTGAAATAATTCATGCAGACAATTGTCAAAATACCTAGTTGTTTCGTTAGTATGTACTGTACTTCCTTGATTCACAGCCAGTTGGCTCAATTGAAGGAAGGTAATGTCGACTTCAGTGCTTGTGTTGACATGCAACTCATTGCTCTTCAGTACTAGCATCAAGCACATCAGTACGTAGCATCAACTGGTTAGTGTTCATCACGAACGTGGTTTTGCAGTCAGTGCAATGTTTACAAATGCGAAGTTGGCAGATGCGCAGTTGATATATGGTACGTTCTGTTGCTGTGTGTTTCAATTCCATGATTAATGTGATTTGAAGAGAAGTAATAAAATGAGCTCTAACATGGAAATTTTGCGTTTCTGGACACATGTCCACATAACATATTTTCTTTCTTTGTGTGTGAGGAATGCTTCCTGAAAGTTTTGTCGTACCTCTTTGTAACACCCTGTACATTCGAAATATATGATGCGCAATCAGAATATTGCTCTTAGATTTGTGGCAGTTAATGCTGCCGCCTGCTAAACTCACAAAAGCAAAGTCAATTGCGAAATGATATATATATATATATATATCTTAACGGCGCAAATGGCGACAATTGACCTTAAAAATCAATATGCGTTTGGCTCTGAACATGAGTACACAAAGAGTTTCGCCAGCATTCTAGATATCGATAAGCAAAACAAATTTGATGGTTATACATATAACAAAATTCCTGGGGGTGCAATTAAAAACAATGTTAAATATGAATAACACATGTTTTGGCGAAGGTGAAACAAACGGTCTGTTATTGACACAACCATCAGAAGATTTACACGTCTCCTAAGGAGACTGCCAACCCTACAATTGTTCCCCCTCTTAAGCAGTATTGCTGAGCAGTGTGCGATTATTACATGGCGGGATAGAAGGAGGACGTCGAAAAAGCTGAAAGCATATATCAGATTATAACTCGCACATACGCTATTTCCCACTTGTATTTATTATTATTAGTAGTAGTATTTTGAGCTTCGTATAAGCGTGAAACAATCGAGAATCTGAAACGATTCTATGAACCCATTTTGAAACACTTCGCTGTATTTGAAGAGCCCTAGCAGAAGGTAATTTACGTTGTGTAGCACTTATTGCTTCAGACACACTGAAAACTCTTTATAAGTATACAAAACGTGAATGATATACAACATGTACACATTTGTGTTGTTGCCACCAGAACTGTTTAATTTTACAACATGCTTAAATTTCTATGATAAATACATATTTCATTATGTCAAGATCTAAAGCAGAGCGCTGAAAAAAGAGAATAGTTTCCTGTGTCGTATGATTGGTGAAACATTATGTGGTAGCTACGTTTATCATGATTCTATTCTTTAACTTCGTTAAATATTTGAATGAAGTGTCACAAGATAATGTGGCATTTCATAGCATAATATCTGTAGTTGTGGTAGTTTATACTACACATTAGGGTACGTTTGCAGAAACGTTTGATACATCAAGGGTTGAGCCTGGCTTTGCGACGGGGACCTGTACTAGTCGTGGCTCGCGAGCTACGGGCTGGCCGGTCAACCACAGCTCGTGCTGAGGCGAGGCTTGCTGGAAACCAGCCAGTTGGCAGTTGCGGTGGCGGCCAACAACCCTCCAGTACGGCGCAAAGCGGGGCTCTGACGTAAATACAGAATGTTTACAAGAAATGTTCAAATGTTTGTAGAGCTTATGGGACTTAACTACATCATCATCAGTGCCTAAACTTAGAAACTACTTATGAACTAGCATATACTAAAGACAGAACAAATATCCATGCCCGAGGGGGGGATTCGCACCCCCGACCGCAGCGGCTGTGCAGACCGTGAGTGGCATGCCACAGACCACTCAGCCACCGCAGCCGGCTGAATGTTTACATCCTGGCATCATAGTAAGAGCAGAAAGAAAAAATACTAATCAGACTGTCTTGATGCGAGCAACCAACTCGAGATAGAGTTGTCACTCTTACTGAAGAGAAGCTGGTCGAATGGCATTATAGATTAGATACTGAGATGCATAGCGGAAGAAACAAATAATGAGGGATTCCGAATAAAATATTAGTATTTAAAATGTTTTTTTTTTTTTTAATTTTTTTTTTAATCTCATCTCTATTTTCATATTTCCTAAGTGAGAGACTCTGAGAAAGGAAAAGTATTTATTTATAGTAAGTATGGAAGTCTGGTTTTGATTCCCGCCCATGGCACAACTTTTAATTCAACAGTTTTCCGTATCAATATGTCAAACACATTGAGTGAAGGGAGAAGCATTGAATTCAAGTAAGTATGGAGGTCTGGGTTCGATTCCTGCCTGTGGTACAAATTTTAATTCAATGCTTCTCCTTTCACTCAATATCCTATTTTTATTACATTTATACCCAGCCTTCAAGCATAGAGAGTAATCCGTTTAGATCGACGCTGTCAAAGTAATTTTTGTTATTTAAAAAACGTCTCTTTCCTCCCCTACATCCATTAATACATCGTCTGTCCATCACAAAATATGCAAATGATTTGTCTTGCATTTATTCATTGTTAGTTACCTTATGTTCTCTCCCTCTCTCACTCGGTGTCGCCGCTCTTACATAATAACCTCAGTTACCCTTCTGGTCGGTTCCCTCAAAATGCTATGATCAAATCTATTGGTTTCCGTTGACAATATACTTTCTCTTTTAATTTAGCTTTCGTTACTATCAGTCCTCTCTAAGAGACCGCGTTCTTTCATACCCTCTTACCTATAATGAATTCTTCGTTCTGTGAAATACAGACCTCCTCTGCTTTCATTCCAACAGACTATATTGTTACACATGGTGTATATTTCCCGTTTTAGACACCGTTTTCTAATGCGTAAATGACGCTCCTCGCAACTCTTAAGATGCGTAATTTTCCATTTATTATGGTAAGAGCTATGTTACAAACTTGAGCGCCGTGGAGAGTAGCTGCGCGGTCTAAGGCATCATGTCTTGAATCGGGCTTCTGCTCGCGTCGGTGGTTCGCGTCCTTCCTCGATCTTGGGTGTCTGTGTTGTCCTTAGATTAAGATAGTTTAAGTAGTGTGCAGGGACTGATGACCTCAGCAGTTAAGTCCTATAAGATTTCACAAACATTCTTCATACAAACTTGAGCAAAACGAGACTATAGTCAAATAAGCATACAGCAACATGTCATACAAAATCACCACGGAGAATACTGAAACGTAGTATTCTATCATACGCAATGCTACATAATTCTACATACTGTGTAGTATAACTTTTTTGTTGTACTCCTAATGGACGAAACACCTGAGGTCATTAGTCCCTAGCTAGCCTTACATGCTACTTTAATTAATTTACGCTAAGGACTACACGCACACATACACGCGCGCGCGCACGCGCGCGCACGCACAAAGCTACACGTGCCAGAGGAAGGAGTCGAACCTCTGGCTGGAGCGATCGCAACTTCACGACAAGACACCTCAGACCGCGAGGCCAAGAAATTACTGTTACGTAGACGGATACCGTCGAACTATTTTACTTCTCGTACCATGTGTTCTGCACTCCATTTTGACAAAAAACATTATAGGACCACATCTTAAAATCGGTAATTGGTCGGGCTGATGCAATCTTGTAATGACTAAGATGTGGTTTGATTCCTGCTGGGGAAACAGTTTTTAACAATCGCAAACATCCCCCTCTCCACCACCAGTAGCGCCAAGTAAAGAATTAATTACTGTGGCGTGTTTCAAATCACATTACACATGTCCATTCGCTACTGACTAGAACAAAGTTGGATTAGTTTTCGTTGTTTCTTCAAAATGCCAAACTCCTCCAGGTCTGTACGAACGGCACGATCTTCATTACTAGTTAACGAGAATGGAAGTGTTGTTACCTTGTCGTCTGGGGTCAACGGTGACGATAGGTGCGTGCTTGGAGTCCCAAGGAGCACAAAGTTATTTATTGCGCTGCTTCTAGCCGAACATGTGCACATCCCGCTAATGGTTGAGAGAACAGTAAATATGCAAATAGTGTCTGGTTTGAGTCCCTGCTGGGAAAGAACTCAACTGCATCGTCGTTTCAAGTTCACATATAGCACTATTTCTGAATTTATTTAATATCTGACGCGAGATCATGCTTAGTTAACGACTCATATAGGTTTTGCGTTATATTCCACAATTTTATGACATTTGTTACCTGTGAGTTGCACTGTATTATATACCTCTAGTGGTTACCTCTCAGCTACAATTTGAATTTCATGCAATTCCTGGTGCAGTGCTGAGGTTAACCATACATTTCTGGGCTCAGACATTTGCCTTGTAAAGAAAACGTCAATGTTTTACGTCTCTTTACGCCTATTCGAGTATCGAACAGAAACGGAAGCTTTTTTTGGTTAACAGTGCGTTCAAATTCAGAGCACGAACAAAAACTGACCATGTCATTGACTAAGTTTCATAAGGTATCCGAGTTGTCATTTATTGTAATGAAATTGAATTTACGTTGCTTTACCGTCTCTAATAACTTGTATTCTAATCTTTTTTATCATGGTAATGAACTACATGTGGATGACTGCCATAAAGAGTAATGTTCTCTACTGCTTCTGATGGTACCGATTGTGAATAGTCGAACGACTGTACTCCACGGGGGTTTTGTGTGTAGAGTACCCACAACACAGTTACGTTAGTTGGGTGGCATTCAGCAGTGATCCCCTTTCTTTGCTGTTCTTTGCTGTCAAGTGTACCAAGGAGTGGTTTGATAGGAAAAGTGGAAAGTGTCACGGAGTGGGTGGGATTCGAGGGACGAAAGAAGAGAACATACACTGCCTGCCATCGGGTAATCCGACCAAGGGCATCGTGGAAGGATAAGGACTGCAGCGTCTGGAAAAAGGAGCTGGCGGTTCGGTTGGTGTGGCGAGGCCTGAACATTGGCAACATAAGAAGCTAGCAGGTGTTGCCGGCGGAACTACAGGGGGAGGGCCCCACTTTCGATGAGGAGGCTTATCACAGGGCTTGTGTAAAAATCCCTCGTCTCCAAATGGACACCACAATGTAAAATTGCCTGCAGTGCTGAAGGTGCGACCGAATCGTGTACTATGCATCCATAGTCAAGGCGCGACTGAATGAGGGCCTTATAGAGCTCTAGGAGCGTATGGCGTGCAGCTCCCCAAACAGTGTGGCTAAGACAACGTAGGACGTTTCGGTGTCGCCAGCACTTTGAGCGGTACCTATGTGAGACGGTCATCAAGCAGCATGCCCAAAAAACAGTACGCCTCTGGGATACGTAGCAGGTCGTTATCTAAATACAGTTCAGGTTCTGGTTGTACCGTCCGATGGCAACTGAAATGCATAACCGAGTTTTCGAGGCTGAAAACTGAAAACCGTGTGCAAAGACCCACAACCGCGCCTTACGAATTGCTATCTGCACACCGATGCTAGTGGAGCTAAAGAACATACAGAAGTCATCGGCATGCAAGGAGGTGGAAACCTATGACCCCACAGCCGCAAAAAGGCCATTTATAGCTATTAAAAATGACGGTACTCTGAGACCTAAGCCCTGTGAGACACCGTTCTTTTGAAAATGGGGTGAGGTAATAGCGGCACCAACCCTCAACCGAGAAAAGCTGTGGGAGAAGAAGTTATGTATAAAAATCGGAAGTGGGCCCCGTAAGCCCCAGTCGTACAGCGTAGACAGTATATGGTGGCACCAGGTGGTGTTCTACGCCTTCCGTAGATAAAAAGAAAAGACGGCAACCAGATGTTCGCGGTAAGTAAAAGCTGTCAGGATGGCCGCCTCCAGCGACACAAGATTGTCGTCAGCAGAGGAACCTGACGGAACTCCTCTTTTTGAGGGACCAACAGTCCCCAGTCCTGGAGGATCCACATGAGCCTCCAACTTACCGTACATTCAAGAAGCTTGCATGGAACGTTGGTGCATCTAATTGGGCGGTAACTATAAGCCATCTCCGGACCTGCTCCAAGTTTCAGGATAATGATGCTATCCCACCACTGGGATGGGAAAACACCCTGAACCGAGAGACTATTGAGGAGGGCGAGATGTTGGTGCTTCTAGTCCGCTGATAGGTAACGGAGGAACGAACCGTGAATTGGATCTGGCCCTGAGGAGGTATCAGGACATGCAGAGTGGGCACTTTCCAACTCTCATTTATTAAATGGGGCTTTGTATGTTACCTGCCGGCACGTGGGAAACGGCAGCTGCCTGTGTTCAATTCGTTATTTAAGAGCGCGGAAATTCGCACTGGAGGCTGCAGTCACAGAATGGCGCGCACAACTCTCTGCCATATGTTCGGCAATAGTGCTGGAGTTAGTGTAAAGCGAACCCTGAATATTGAGACAGGGTATTCCTACTGTAGCGCGGTATCCGAAGGGTTGCTGAACCTGCGAGCACACACAGGAAGGGGAGGCACGAGAACCAATGCTGGCTACATACTTCTCTCAGGAAGCCTGATTACTTTGCTGTATTAGTCGCCGCGCTCTAGCCTGAAGATAATTAGGTGTTCAATTGAAGGGTGGCGTCGATGGCGTTGTAGCGCTCGCCGACGGTCCCCGATGGCTTCGGTATATCCAGCGTCCACCAAGGCACTGACTTTCTCTGAGGGGAGTGAGAGTTGGTCAGAACAGCAGACTCGGCGGCAGAAACTATAGAAGCAGTGACCTGTTGGACTGCCAAATCGATATCATCTGGTATTGGAGTTGAAATCACAGCAGCTGAGGTGTAAACTGGTCAGTCAGCGTTATATGAGAAAGAATGCTTGGGCTACAGACAGACAAGTCTATGGCAGAATACATTCCACAAATTATGCTAAAATGTGTAGGAGCAATGGTATTGAGAAGGAAGAAGTTCTGCTCCGTCAGGAGAGTCTCAGCATCTCCACCCCAGACCGAGGTCTGTGTGCCACCCCACAGAGTGTGTGGTGGGCATTGTAATCCACCAAAAGAAAAAAGGGTAGGGAAGTTGTGCGACCAAGGCTGCGAGGTCCAAAGGAGAGGCAACATCAACTGGTGGAAGGTAGACAAAACAAATGGCAAAATATTACACTTTCCGGAGCCTAACAGCGACTGCCTCTGGAGTTGTATGAAGAGGCACAGTGGCACCTGGGAACAGAGGCTAGTATGTAGACGCAGACGCCACCGGAAACTCTGTTATAGACGGAACGGTTTTTAAAATAGCCCCAATAGGCTACAAGATGTCATCTCAACAGGGAACCACATTTCCTGTAGGGCTAGAAAGGTAGCAGGGTAGCGACAGAGTAATTGTTGCAGCTCCTCCAGATGGTGGAAAAATCCGCCGCAAAACCACTGCAGGATTTCAATTGCACTGGGCTGAACAGCCATACCGTAACGGATAAGCAGGTTATTCCGCAGGGGCACCTGTTACCACCTCCTTGGAATCTACATCATCTAGAGCCATAGGTTCGGGCAATCCAATTATAGTAACAACCTCGTGGATCGTGAGGATCTCCACCTCGTCTTCAGAGGCAGAAGATGTGATGGAGTGTTGCTTTCGAGGTACTGAACAGTATTTTTTCTTTTCCTTCTTCTTCTGCTTCCCCTCTCGCTTGCCCTTTGGTGTTAAGGGCTAGGAGGGGTTCTTGGGAGTGACATCAGGGACTGTCAAAGAGCCGGAAGCCCTTCGACCTGCAGTTTTCGGATCCTTCAGCCACTGGTTGGGATTCCCTGGCGCACTCTGAGAATCCTCGGAAGGAAAGGTCCCAAGGGACCCGTTGCGATGCGAGCGAGAGGTGTCGGAAAAAATCTGTTGCTTCTGCATCTGGTAGTTGGGGACTGGTGTCGCCAATGGTTCGAGGGGAATTGCCCCCACAACAGGTGCTGTAGTAGTATATGAAGGAGCGCCCCCATATAACGAGGGGCAGTGGAAGATTTATGGCCTTTAGGGCCCACAGGAGGAGGGGATAACTTGTTAAAAGTTATAGTGCACGGAGACGTCCTTATAGCAGCATAGGAGGTGTTAATAGTTAGTGGATGAAGCCGCTCGTACTTCTTTCTTGCCTCATTGTATGATAGCCAGTCCAAGGTCTTTATTTCCATGATCTTTCGTTCTTGATGTTGAACTGTACAGTCCGGAGAGCAACGTGGATGTAGCTGCTGACAGTTCACACAGATGGGAGGTGGGGTGTACAGAGCGTCCGGATGAGATGGACGTCCACATTTCCTACTCGTGGGGATGGAAGTGCACCTGGAGGACATAAGCCCGAACTTCCAACACCTGAAACACCTCATAGGGGGATGTCTTATGGTTTCGCGTCGCACCGGTAGATCATTACCTTGACCTTCTCGAGCAGTGTATCGCCTTCCAAGGCCAAGATGAATGAACAGGTGGCAACCCTGTGATCTTTTTTCCACTATAAACACACCCGACAAATGGAACACCTCTGCATTCCCGGTTCGTTCGTAACTCTTCATTGGACTGTGACAATAAATTCCGTTGTTAAATAAGACCTTGGACCGTATTGAGCGTCTTGTGGGGCGTAACACTGATGGGAATATAACCCAGCTTGTCGCAGGCCAATAATGCCCTCGATTGGGCCGGGGACGCCGTCTGTATCAAAACACGCCCAGTTTTCATTTTTATGAAAGACGTCACCTCATCATACTTGTCATCGAGGTGGTCAACGAAGAACTGTGGCTTGGTGAACAAGAAAGAGTCACCATCGGTCCATTAGCAAACTAGGTATTGCGGCCAATACGGCTTGGAACGATTGAAGGCCCTGCGTTCCTCCCATGGTGTGGCCAGGGAAGGCAACGACTTAGGGTCATCATATAGTGATAGTCAAATATTTTATGGGACTTAACTAAGGGGTCAACAGCCCCTGAACTTACAAACTACTTATGAACTAGCTAATACTAAGGACGGCAGAAATATCCATGCCCGAAGGGGGATTCGAATCCCCGATCGTAGTGGACGTGCAGAACCCACAAGCCGCACAGCGCTCGGTCACCGCGGCCAGCTAACTTAGGGTCGTAAGCTGTAGCATTAAAATTGGACGTTCCACGCCTAGAAACGGCGTTTTCGCGACCGCCCACGCTGTTAAGTGCTCGTTACATCCTGTTCCCACGAGCAGATAGAGAACTATACGTCTGCTCAGGCTGAGTCCCCAGAGGTTGCTCGCTAGCTTCTGTTCAACCTGAACAGCCATGCATTTCCTCGGCGCGTAGCACATATTCAGATTGAGGTTTTTTTTATAGTTTGTACCATCCACGCGCCCAGGGCGATTAAGCCAAGATCCCCGGACTCTGAAACGTACAACGTTCCCCCATCGCGCCGAACGATGGTCGTTGAAGCACGAACAGAGCTTAGGGTGTAGCGGACTGTTGGCGTGACAGCCTGCACCTCAGGACCCCGAGTTCGCCAAGCCCGTACTCAGTAAATTAATGCTGAGCCTCTGAAGGGTACGATTTTGAATCTTCTATGAATGACGATGAAAGGACTTCTAGTTTTCAATTAGGAATTTTAATAAGAGATTCAATGAATATGTATATTTCGTAGGAACACATGAAACCTTAATGTTTGAGTGATTGAAATGATATTCGAGGTCCTATGTGAATCAACAATTACGACATTTCCGATATTGATTATGAAACAGCTTCTGACTTACAATAAGACACTTCAGAAGTTGACGCCGTCGATGATACGTATAAACGAAAAGTCAATGAATATTGGAAGTCAGGAAAGAAAAGGAAACGGAAATTAGAATGCGTTCACAAGAAATTTAAGCGTTTGAAAGCAAAGCGTCAGTTATATCGTTGTCGAGATGAAGTAGAGGAAGGTTGAAAGACGGCTGTCTGCCGTCTTCCCTAGGTTTTTAACTTTGTAAATTATCTCAGCTCACTAGACTGCCGATTGTGCTAAACGAGAACCCCTCTCGTTCGGAGGCATTTCATTTCATGTTTTTAAATGTTAGTTTCGGTATTATTGCTGAGATTTTTTATCCTAATAATTTGTCATTGTGTTCATGTTTTAAAATGTTAGTTTCTGTAATATTGCTGGGATTTTATTGTGTTAATAATTTATCATTGTGTCTATGAATGTCGCAAATAGCCGCGAGACACCACGTAAACCATCGGCTGGCGTGGCGCGGGGGATAGCGTCACCGACTGCGGTGCTGAAGGTCGCCGGTTCAAGCCTGTCCACCGGCAAAAATTTACTTCTTTGTAATTAACAATTCCAGAATGTTCTACATCTTTATTATGTTCACTTGTAAATTCTACTTATTTCTTACGTTAACTGATCTTCTAATTTCTGGTACATTTTGTGTGTCTGTAAATAGCAGAGCACTCTGCCCGAGAGGCAGTTAGTGCTGCGTGCATGTTAAGTTCGTAATAAACCTGCTTGCAGTATAAGTGCTGTGTTCAGTTGCCTTAGAAGTCAAGCCTGCTTCCAAATCAACGCGACAACATGAACGGTTTCTCAGTGACGCTGCTGTCTCTGGCAGAATGTGTACTTGCTTTATTCTGTATGTGCATGTATGAGAATCGTCTAGCTTGGGAGTCTGAGTGTATGTATGAGAAATTTCGTCGTCGGCTGCTGGCTGCTCGCTACTAGCGTTCTCTGGCTTTGTATCGATAGGTAGTCGTTGCCAACCTCTGCTTTTGATGCTACCAAAGAGGTTCCTCCACCCCTTGGTTACAAGTTGCGTTGGCAATGCCCAGTTAGAGAGCCTCGACAGGACGCGCGAGTTTCAGCTCTCCCCACAACCTTGGTTTTTCCAGGGGTTTCTACCGATTTACGGTGGTGGAGGGGACTGGGTATCCGATAGGACATTTTATGGCTGCGCTTCGACCTGGTAAGGCGTTCTGGATTAAATGTTCAAATGTTTGTTAAGCTTATGGGACTTAACTACGGGGTCATCAGTCCCTAAACTTACAAACTACTTATGAACTACTTACGAACTAGGACGGCACAAATATCCATGCCCGAGGGGGGATTCGAACCCCCGACCGTAGTGGCCTTGCTGACCGTGACTGGAGCGCCTCAGTCACCTCGGCCACCGCGGCCGGCGTTCTGGATTATCTTTCTTCAATTGAGATATTAGCGATTCGTTTTCTGGTTTGTTATACTTCACATCTTAGCTTCATTTTTCGGGATAAGTTTCTCCTATCGTGTATGGAAATGTATTCAATTTCATTTCGGTGATTTTGCATAGGTAAACGCGGTGAATATGTAACTAATTCGGTTTGATAACGGCTGGGCATCGGTAACCTTTGTGAGACTATCTGGTGGTGTATGAACTCTGTTTAATTTCTTTCTAGCTTTGTGAGATGCTTGTGTAGTGTTTGTGAAATATTCTTTTCCGTTTTCTCCTTCCACGTGCGATATGTACCCCACGTGGTGTGTTCTTAGAACAAATCCTTCATCTACCCCTGTGTCTGTTCCTATGCCATTCAGGCAAAAAATCATGTCTGTATCTTTCTGATTTCCATTAGTACCTAGCGGTCTGTTCTCCGTCTATTTTAAATTGCTGATTCGTTTCCAAACTTGTACTTTCCTTTCAGACTCCCCCAGCAAATTCTCTTCTAGCCTTGTACAACCCCCTTTATTAGCTTGCTTATGAAATACTACGTATTCCTAGGGCCTCCGTACCGTATTTCCTAGTTGATATACTCCGACTTTGCATTTATTCCATTTTTCTGATTTTTGAAGACTGCACTTCGGCCTTCCCTGTAAAACCTTTCCAATCGCGTCTAACTGTATTCCTTTAGCTTCTGTATGATATCCTACGCATTTCTAAGGGTTGCATGCCATAGCTATTTTTCTTTATTTTTCGGAAATTGAATTTTTGTATTTTTACTGGTTTTCAGATACACGTGGCTCCGAACTCCGACTTCAAGGGTTTATAGCTAGTCACTTGAATGCTCGCCACTGATCACACACCAGTGCCTTCCTATTGTATATTATTGCTTCGTAATCAGTGTTTCAGTTAGTTTTTGTTAAAATAAATAGAATCTTTAAGCACTTCGCCTTCAGTGGGGTGCGAATATGTAATGTAGCAGACACGTGCCTTATGTCTCAATAATTCCGCATGCTCACGGTTTGATTTCAATGGAAATTAATCTCGCTATTATCGCGTACGATCTCAAGTAAAGAAAGACAGACCAGAGCGACCTACGAAGTTTATTTTCTCTTGTGTTGTGTGGTACATCCTGGTACGCTTAATTTCGCCTACGATAGCGGTGCCTGCTTCTGCTTCGTATACGCACGCTGAGTTAGGTGAGCTTCGCCGTGGCGCGCTCCACTACGAAGCGAGGCGGCGACCACGCACCCGACACCACAGCTCTGTACACTGGCCATCCACGGCCGCGCAACGAACTTCGGCGACAACAAGCCGCCACGATATGCTCGCGCACTAACATGACGGCAGCTCATTGCGCACGCACACCCCAGGTCGTATGACCCAGGTGCTGCAGTAGGTTGAGACGGCACCAGCACTCCCGTTTCAGCTGACAAATGTGGGGGAGCCACGTCAGCCGGGCGTCAAAGACGCCGACAGAAGTGCATCACTCTGGTCTTGGTGGCAGAAAACTGAAAGCCGTGACTAAGTGCCCAGGACTGCGTCTTCAGAATAGCACCCTGCAACCTACGCTCGGCAACTTGGGTACTGCAGGAACTAAAAGAGATACAAAAGTAATCAGCGTACAGAGAAGGGGAGACCGACGATCCAACTGCTGTTGCCAGACTGTTGATGGCAACTAAATATAATGGAACGCTTAAAACCGAGCCCTGAGGAACGCCATTCTCCTGGATATGAGAGGTGCTCAGGGAGGCACCAATTTCAACACGAAAGGTACGGACAGCTAAAAAATTCTGGATAAAAATCGGTAGGGAGCCTCGGAGGTCCCAGTCATGTAAAGTGTTGAGGATATGTCGTCGCCAGGTTGTATCATATGCTTTGTGCATATCGAAGAAGACGGCAACAAGGTGGTGGTGCTGGGAAAAGGCTGTGCGGATTGGAGACTCGAGGTACACCAGATTGTCGGTGGTTGATCGACCCTTGCGAAAACCGCCCTGGCATGGAGCCAGTAATCCCCGAGTCTCAAGAATCCAACACAACCGCTGACTGACCATCCGCTCCAACAGTTTGCAAGGAACGTTAGTCAGGTTAATGGGCCGATAGCACAGAGTAACATATAGAGAGAAGCAGCCCCCTCTAAACCACTGTCCTACGCTCCCCTCGTAGTTCCGTAAGATGCTAGCAGGTGTCAGGTGGTTCCCTGGCTTAGTACTGGTAGACGACACTAGAGGCGCTTCTGAAGGTAGCGTGAAGGGGAGGCTGAGGGGAGAGCTCGTGCCACCTACCACGAGGCCACGGCTGTGTCCGGTGTGCCGGCGTTTGAGGGGAGGTGGTGTTGGGGGCAACCGCTACCTGCCGCCTGCTCTGGCCAGTTTAAAGGGCTGCTTCTGACCGCATCGCCATAATGGGACATCTTACGGAACTGCTTCAGCACCCCCGCCCTGCACCCCTGGGTGTAGGACCGGGCCCTTACGGAGGTTTCCCGTCTGTATATATTTGTCTGTGCCGATAGCTATCCAAGGAGAGAGGATGTTTGTCGGGTTTAACCCCATGAGTGCTGCACCTGCGCGTCCGGCTTGCCGAGTCAAGCCTGCCCCAGCGGCCGCCTAATCCGCCTACCTGCGCTGCCCGCCGTCTCCGCGGCCTGTTGTGTGTGCCTGAGCTCTCCGCCTCGCCGTCCTCGCCCTGGCCGGAGTATTTCTGGAACCAGGACGGCCGCGGCAGTCTCGCAGTGTGCTTGCTGACATTACAAATAAACAGAATATCTGGATACTTATTCCTTAACTTTGAATCTTGATATAATTGCCTGACAGACAATGTACTCTGAAACGCCTTACGCTATTAACATGTCGGCCCTGCGTCATTCCGTGTCAATCGCATAATTTCGGAATATTTTCCTGCTCTACCATGACGGACAAATTTATGTGAACATTCGAACATGTCCCTAATCTATCGATAATGATAGATTTTAAGATTCGTTGAAGCAATACTGGACGAGTTATAATCATTTGTTTGACGCCATGCGTAATTTTGCGAAGGGCAACGTGAATTCCTGGCGACTTTGAGCTGTTAGAACTCGGTAAATATTTCGATGACAAATATGAAATTTGGCCATCGTGTACAAATTTATGCGTTTTCATAGGAATAATATTGAAAAGAATTTTACGTGCTATATACAATCATAAAAGTTTAAACAAAGTTGCTCTAAAAATTGGTGACCCAAAAAACTTCAACATTTGGCGCGTTGTATCTTAGGGACTAACTGACTGAACGTTTATGTACCGATTTCCAATACTAAATAAATTAAGTGGAAAAGTTGAAGATATTAGAAAGGTTAAAAATGCGGTATTTTCAAACTTATTTTTGTTTTATAAAGCTATCCAAACTGGGCTTATTAGATAGAACATTATTTTAACTGCAAACAAAATGTAAATGGTCTACCACCGCAGGCCAACAATGCTAGATGATCTGAATCAAACGTGAACGCGTAAATCACGGGGTGAGAAAAGTGTAAATTTTGGGGTCTATCTCTGACTGTAAATGGATGCTGCTCATGAAGCTTAAAACTTAATAGCTTGGTAAGAGAAATTTCAGCCAATGTTCACATAAAATTTCAACAAAATCTGCAATGGTCGAACAGGGAATGATAAATGAGCTGACGTGGAATCACACTCGTTATCAAAGGCTTTCTTTTATTTGCGTTTAGTTCTTAAGAATCGTCATAAGATCTTTATATACATCTGAATTTTGTTTGGCATATTGGTACTTAATTATCTGATTTTTGTACGCAACTTGCGATTCAAACTCTCTAGAATCCGTAACGACTAGACGTTGACGTTCTTCTGTACTAGCGCAGTAATTCTCGCGCAAACTACTTTCGACGAAAGCATCTGGAAGCCAAGTCACACTTTTGAATCAAATCACTATATTTTGAGAGCATTAAGCCAACAAATTATCCGCAGGGAAACTTAAAAACAATCAACATTATTGAATTCCTTTTATACGGGACGCAATTGTTGTTGTACAGTAGAAATAATCGATGATGTACAACTTTTGCTTAAGAATTAGATAAGATTATTGAATTCCTTTTATACGGGACGCAATTGTTGTTGTACAGTAGAAATAATCGATGATGTACAACTTTTGCTTAAGAATTAGATAAGGAAATATTCAAGTTTCTAAACAACCTAATTAAACGTCACCTTTAATTCCTAATGACCTTTTGTGCTTCAGAAACGGGCGAGTTTGTGTAACTAACCAATTTGTGGCAAGACGCCCTTTCCAAGTTTGCGAATAGATTTCGATCACGTAAACCCAGATAATTGTCTGCAGGCAACGATCAATCAAATCGAGGTTTCTTAGTACTTATATTTACGTCTGAATAATTTCTGTTTATCATTTTTTTCAAAAATCCAACGTCGTGGAAAAATAGAACAGCAACCCGTTACTAAATATCACTAGAAAACTGTAGCCTCAGTTGCAGTAAAAGATATTTATTTAAACGGCGACTAGTTTCGGCCTAAGCCGAGTTTCAAACAACCATGTAAAAAAGAAATGTGGCAACCACATTTTAGCAGTTAATAAAATCGTAGGATATGGATAACTGTAATGTGATTGTCACAGTCTTTGGGCATCTTTGGGCTTCGCTCGACACTAGTTGCCATTTAAATAAATATTTTTTACCGCAACCCAGGTCAGAATATTCTAAAAATAATAATGCCAGAATTTTTTGTTTAATTAAGAATATCTAAGGTTTAATATCTAGCAAGAAGTTACAGAAAAATTCACAAATTTGCACTAAGTATTTATTCTTGCCTCCTAGGTCCGAACATTTGAAGCAACCAGTCTGTGTTTGTCAGCACAGATTGGATATTTGTCTGGGCCGTCACGCAGCCATGCGGCTGTTCACGTCCGCAGACCCACAAGCAAAGGGACGGGCCCCGGTGTAAGCCGGCTTTAGCGCCCAGGTACCGGCCAGGCCGTGCGGTGAATGCCGCCTGCAGGGCCCGCTGGAAATACCACTGCCGCGTCAAACCACGTCCGTCTGCCCCACGGCCCAGTGGATCGCTGCGGGATATCCCGTCTGCAGCGCTCAAAGGGTTAAGCACTGGGATAATGATACTCTCACGCCACTGTGACAGGAAAACACCATCACACCAGATGCGGTTATAGACTGCAAGTAGATGACGCCGACTATCTGCTGAGAGATGTTTCATCATTTGGCTATGGATGCAATCAGGCCCAGGCGCCGTGTCAGGACATTGTTGAAGAGCACTGAGGAGCTCCCACTCAGTAAAAGGACTGTTGTAAGATTCAGAGCGGCAGGTACGAAAGGAGAGAGACTGGCGTTCTAATTTCTCCTTTACTGTACGGAAGGCCGGTGGATAATTGGCAGAGGCAAAGGCACGAGCATAATGCTCGGCAAACATCTCTGCAAGTGTGGCCCGGTCTGTACATATAACTCTATTTGTGGAGATCCCAGGGATTCCCACTGGCCTCTGTAATCCCTGAAGCCGTCTGATTTTACTCCAGACCTGCGAGGCTGAGGTACTTGTCCCAATAGTGGAAACGTACCTCTCCCAGTACTCCTGTTTCCGGCTTCTTATAAGCTAGCGAGCACGAGCGCAAAGCCATTTAAAATTGAAAAGGTGCTCCTGAGAGGGGTGCCGTTTGTATCACTGTAAGGCCCAAGGCCCGCCTGCGGTCTTTAATGGCCTCAGCGACCTCCAGCGATCACCACGACACTGTCTTACGCCATGGGCACCCTGATGTAAGCGTAGCGGTAGCATTCCCAGCAGAAATAATAGAACGTGTGGCGCTCTCGACCACCATATCGATGTTCTCGAGTGGAGGAGGGCCAACGATGGCAGCAGAAGCATAGTCTTCCCAGTTAGCCTTGTGCAGAACCCACCTGGGTGGGCGTGATGGGGACACGCATTGTGGGAGTGACAAAAAAACGGGGAAATGATCACTGCCACACAAGTCGACATGGGCTCTCCAGTGAACAGATGGTGGAAAGCTTTGGAAGCAGATGGATAGATCAATGGCCGAAATTGTGCCATGTGCCACACTAAAATGTGTGGGGGCACCTGTATTTAAGATGCAGAGGTCGCTTTGAGTTAGTAAATCCTCGACCACCATGCCATGACAAGAGATCGTAGAACCACCCCACAAGGGACTGTGAGCATGAAAATCACCCAACAGTAAGAAAGGTTGGGGTAGTTGAGCTATGAGTGCAGCCAAAACGTTCACAGATACGTCATGTGGAGAGCAATGCAGAAGGCAGGTGTCGTGCTCAGAAGCTGCCATAGCTCAGCCAGGTGGGGGAAGAAACCGCCGACGTTCCACTGGAGGATGACATTGGTTGAGTGTTGGAAGACATGAATCAGACCAGTTTGTGGGCTATAACTCGGCATCACTTGCATCCACCGGTCTAGGCTTGTCATTCGGACTATTTATTTTGTCAAGGGCGTCCCCGAGAGCGAGGTCCTCGGGTGATGCAAGAATCTCCACCTCATCCTCAGAAGTAGAGGTGGAGGGTAGTGGTGGCGTGGAAGCCACCGCAGACTCTTTTGTCATGGTCTTCTTTTGCCTTTGTTTACCCCTCCGTTCCCTCGGGGGCTCTGCCAGTGGAAGGTGCTTCTCAGACTTAGCCACAGGGACTGAGGAGGAGTGCAAAGCCCTGCGATCAGCAGTATGCAAGCGCGCCTGCTGCTGGTTAGTGTCGATATCGACACTGGTGGAAGGGATTGACCCAAGGGACCCCTTCCGTGTGAGGTAAGCCAGAGAAGGTTGTTCTTTCTCCGGCAGAGAGGTGGTAGCTGATCCCGAGGCTTTTGCCTTGGGAGCTGTAGAAGGATAACCCCCAACCACCGTGGGGTCAGGCTTAGGTTGGCGGCCCTGTGGGCCCACAGAAACAGAGGAAGTAGTAAATACTGCCGCCACCAAGGAGAGTGGCGACGACATTACTGCTGCGAACGAGTTTTTCATTGTAACAGGGTGCAGACAGTCAAACTTTTTCTTCGCCTCATTATATGACGTACGGTCCAGGGTTTTATACTCTGTAATTTTCCGCTTCCGTTGAAGTGCTGGACATTGCGACGAGCAGGGAGGATCGTTCTGACCACAGTTGACGCAGATGGGATGTGGAGTACATGAGGCGCCCAGATGTGCTGGACGCCTGCAGTCCATACATGTAGCACTGGACGTGCAACGGGAAGACATGTGGCCGTACTTCCAGCATTGAAAGTACCTCATAGGGGGAGGAATATGAGGCCGTACGTCACAACAGTAGACCATCACCTTGACCTTTATGGGCAATGTATCACCCTCAAAGGCCAAGATGAAGGCACCCGTTGTGACCCTATTATCCTTTGGGCCCCTATGGACGCGCCAGATAAAATGAACGCCTCGTTGTTCAAGGTTCGCCCATAGCTCGTTGTCCGTCTGTAGCAACAAATCTCTATGGAAAATTACACCCTGAACCATATTCAGGGACTTCTGGGGAGTAAGGTCACTGCAACATCACCCAGTTCGTCACATGTGAGTAGCGCCTGTGACTGGGAAGGAGATACTGTGTGGATGAGAACACAACTGTTGCGCATTTTCGGTAATGACTCCACTTCGCCAAACCTGTTCTCCAGATGGTCCACAAAGAACTGAGGCTTGGTCGCTGAAAATGAGTCCCCATCGGTCCTGCTACAAACTAGATATCGAGGAGCATAATCTTCATTCTGTTTTGTGGCCCGACATCCCTCCCAAGGTGCGGTCAGGGAGGGGAACGTTTGGGGGTCGTACCTAGAGGCATTAAATTTTTCTTTCTTAGAGACGGCGGTTGTACGTCCGCCAAAGTCACCCTGATTTTTGCCTCTTTATTGCGGTTGATCCGCACCGATGTCACCCACTTCAATCAGGGGCTCTCCTCATGGGCCACCCAGCCACAGCCAAGCCACCGTTGCCGGGAGTCCTGATGCCTCACAGAGACGAGCATCGACTCCTTGGCTTGCTTGAGGAGTATGCAGCTCTGGCATCGGTAGAGTGATCCCTGTGTTGTCAGGGGGCTACAGCCAAGAGGGTACATGACGACCCCACCACAACGGGCTGGCTACCATGCTGGGCGCCACCCAGCCTCAGCAACGTCAACTGGTGGGATGACCGTTGCCAGGAGTCCTGATGCCCCACAGAGACGAGCATTGAGTCCATGGCTTGCATGAGGAGTACCAGCTCTGGCATCGATAGAGCGATCCCTGTGTTGTCAGGGGGCTACAGCCAAGAGGGTACATGACGACCCCACCACAACGGGCTGGCTACCATGCTGGCTTTCTGGTGCAGTGTAAAGCATTATGACTGGGGTGCAACGGTGTCAGTGCACAACGGGCATGGCTTGCGCTGAGATGAAATAACCTGTCTGACAGCTACATAAAAGCCGCAGCCATGATGCCGTTCCATAATGGGTGCATAAGATGGAATTGCACAATGAATAGTCATTGTACCATGCACCAAAAATATATGCCCGAAACGTATGAGAACTCCTTTTAGTCGCCTCTTATGACAGGCAGGAATACCGCAAGCTTATTCTTACCCTGGAACCCGCAGGGGGAAAAGAGGCTCTCGCCATAGTCTTTGCAATCAGAAAATTCCATGACTATGTCTATGGACGGAAGTTCGTTTTTGAAACGGATCACAAACTACTGATTCCGCTGTTCCGGACCTCAGCTGCCATTCCAACATGGACTGCCAGGCGTCTGCAACGGTGGGCACAATTCCTCGCAGCATATAACTATGAGATCCAGTACCGATCCTCCGCCAAACACGCCAATGCAGACGTCATGTTTCAAATGTTTGTATAGCTTATGGGACTAAACTACGGGGTCATCAGTCCCTAAACATACAAACTACTTATCAACTAGTTTATCCTAAGGACGGCACAAATATCCATGCCCAAGGGGGGATTCGAACCCCCGACCGTAGGGGCCGTGCAGACCGTGACTGGAGCGCCTCAGTCCCCTCGGCCACCGCGGCCGGCGCAGACGTCATGTCCCGTCTGCCAGCGAAGGATGACCCCGACTTCAACCAGGATCCACTTGTGTGTTGCCATCTCGATATGGAAGAACAGGAGGCGATAGCACAACTGCCTCTGGACGCAAAATTGGTGGCCCAACACACGAAGGACGACCCAGTCCTCTCCAAACTCCTTCGTTTCACAACAACTGGATGGCCTGGTAACAAGAAACAACTCCAGGAGCCAGAGCTCTGCACCTACTGGGAAAGACGACATGAGATTACGACACAGAATGGTATGCTAATTCTCTGAGGTGACAACAGTATTTCATGTGTGATCATCCCAGAGTCACTCCACGGAAAGGCCTTATAGATGCTACATCAAGGACACTGGGGTATCGTCTTAACGAAGCAACTAGCACGACGCCACATGTACTGACAAGGACTGGACAAAGGCATCACTGAGACAGTGTCTAGGTGCCAAACTTGCCAGCAACATCAAGCTGCACCTCCGAAAAAGTTCTTTTCCTGGCCGATAACCGACAACCCCTGGGACAGAGTACACATAGATTTGCGGGTCCTTTTCTTGGTCACACGTGGCTCATCTTAGTGGATGCGAGCACCGGGTTTCGATACATGTCGCAAATGGCCTCCACGACCTACTCAGCCACTATATAGGCCCTCACAATAATCTTCGCCATCGAGGGTTTGCCTGCCACCATCGTCTCCGATAATGGGCCGCAGTTCACCTCTGAGGGATTTGAAACGTTTTGCAAGACAAATGGAATCACACATGTCCTTATGGCCCCATTCCATCCGGCTTATAATGGACTGGCAGAACGCTTCATTGGAACATTTAAAACTCACCAAACACCATAATGTGTCGACAGCTCTCTCACTGTTCCTTTCCTCCTACAGGTCACAGCCCCAAGAAGGTGGATATGCGGCAGAGAGTCTTCATGGTCGACAGCCTCGATCCGCGCTGTCGATGCTGCACCCTGCAGCCAAACCTCAGTTGCACCCGCACCACCAGGCCACCCGATACATGGTCCGCCAGCCCTTTGTGGATAAATAACTACACCCAGGGGCGACCACGCTGGCTGCCTGGTATTGTCACAGAAATCAAAGGGTAGGCAATGTACACTGTCACTGTCGCAGGCGGTGCCACCCACACTAGGCATCAGAACCAGCTCTGCCCTCGATGAGAGAACGAAGAACCCTCACAGGCCAGGCTAACTCCGTTCCTCTTGGGAGTGGGTTGATTGTTCCACCTGGGCAATATCGGACTGGGTGCACAGGAGCGCCGTCACAAAGCAATCCTCCAAGTTTCAACGTCTGTGTACTCAATCCACGACATCGGACGACACATTCAAGTGTATCGTGATTAACCTCACGAGTAAAGATTTGGACGACGCCACTGTTTCTGTGTTGAAGAAAGGTTTAAATTTTGCTCCCACACCAAAGACACTTCCTGCAACTGAATTTATCTGTTCTGTGGAGCAAGTGGTGTCTCGTCTTCCTGATGATAGAGCCGATGAAATCAGACAGGAAGTTTCAGCTGTATTACATAAGTCTCCCCCACCACACAGTAACATTTCTTCTGTTGAGAGGGCGGCTATCCGATCCCTTAGGCAAGATTCGGAGTTGGTCATCTTACCAGCGGACAAGGGCAATGCCACAGTTCTTCTTACTCGTCACGACTAAGTAGACAAAATGGATCGTCTACTTCAAGACTGTGCGTACCGCAAACTGCAAAATGACCCCACAAAGCGAGTAAAACGGAAGACTCTTTCGCTTTTGAGAAATAGTTTGCTACCTGAGGAGGTGGTCAAAAAACATCGCCCTAGTGCTGCGGTTCCTCCGAGACTATACGGCCTACCAAAGGTCCACAAAGATGGTATGCTACTATGTCCTATAGTGAGTAACTTGGGTGCACCGACTTATAACTTGGCGAAGTATTTAGCATCGGTCCTTAGTCCTCACGTTGGAAACTGCGAACACCATATCCCCAACTCTTTGGTGTTTACTCAACGACTGAAATATTTGTGTGTTGGTCCATCTGATATGCTTGTCAGCTTCGACGTTGTATCTCTGTTTACACGGGTCCCTCTTGAAGAGTCTTTAGAGTTAATTGGTGACAAACTGGACGCAGAAATGACTAAGCTTTGTCGTCATGTGCTGACCTCTACATATTTTTATTTAATGACCAGTACTTTGAGCAGAATGACGGAGTGGCTATGGGAAGTCCTTTATCCCCCATAGTCGCCAATTTATTTATGGACGGCTTTGAAGACAGGGCACTGAGGATAGCTCGTCTAAAACCTACCTGTTTCTGGAGATACGTGGATGACTCGTTCATGGTGTGGCCTCATGGACCGGATGCTCTTAATCGGTTCCTGGATCATTTTAATTGCCTCCACCCCAACATTAAATTTACGATGGAAGTGGAGAGGGATGGGAAGCTTCCATTTTTGGATGTATTAGTGTACAGGAAGGACGATGAAACCCTAGGACATAATGTGTACAGAAAACCTTCGCACACAGACCGATATCTACATGCAATGAGTTGCCACCCACCGAACCAATGCACAGGCGTCCTGAAAACTTTGGTTAGAAGAGCTTATGCCATATTGGATGCAGATACTTTAACACAGGAACTAGAACATCTGAAGTTGGTGTTTAAGGAGAACGGGTATACAGAGAGACAGACCCGTCATGCCATGCAGAATGGGCCGTCGCCAGAACCAGAAGAGGACCAATGCAGATCAGTTGCTTTCCTTCCGTACGCTGGAAATGTGTCATCAAAAATTGGAAGTATTTTAAAGAAGTTTAATGTAAAAAGTGTGTTTCGACCACCTGCTAAGACTAGGGCTCTTCTTGGCTCAGTTAAAGACGATTTGAGACTGAGAAAACCCGGTGTTTATAAGATTCCTTGCCACTGTGGGAAAGCATATATCGGACAAACGATTTGCACCGTTAATGATCGATGCACCGAGCACCACAGACATACACGGTTGTTACAACCTGGCAAGTCTGCAATAGCGGAGCATTGTTTAACTGAAGGACACAGAATGAAGTATGACGAAACACGTGTACTTGCTTCTGCGTCTCGCTACTGGGAATGCGTTTTAAAGGAATCTATTGAGATTAGGTTGGCGGACGATTTAATAAATAGAGGTAGGGGGTTCCCTCTAAGCAACATGTGGAATCCAGTTTTGTCTAATTTCAAAAAAACAGCGTGCTCTTTTCTCCACCTGTGACAACTAGCGCATGTAAGCGATACATCGTTCCTGCCAGTTTTCTCCACTGAGGCGCTGCACCGGCTACTTGTGGCTGAGGACGCAGCGACGACTCTCTGGCGCACGCGCCGTTAGTACTTCGCGGCGTATATAAGGCCGTCGGTCACGGCAAGACTTCAGTTTCCTACGAGACTCAGCAGCATTCACACCTGAAGATGGCGGCCAGGTGGTCCGCAGAAATATTGTGTTAAGATGACTCGACGATCCGGCTGGAAACCCGACATGAATATCAACGTAATCTTCACTTACGGCAACTTACATATTCCATCGTACATATCATTCATTCAGAAGTTCTTTTTAGTTTGTTTAATCTCGAAGTAATAACTTAATTTTTTGGAGTAACCTCAGAAGGAGGAATTGCTTTTTTTTTTTTTTAACAAAATGTATTGTAAATGTAGTGGCCTTGCTCCACAATAAAGTTTGGGTAACAGTCAACGAGATGTGCTTGAATACAGTAAGCTTCACTTCGCTTCGCGCATGTGAGTGGGTGAATGCTTGTTGATTGTAAACCCCTCCTCCGACGATGTTCAGTTCAGATTACTTTAAGTTATTTTAAATGGGGATGCATTTTTATTGTCTAACAAAATTGGTGCGCCAATTGTCTCGTGTTTGAAGTGAATAAATAATTTATTATCAGTGAAACTTTATCCTAATTATGAATATTAGTTAACCAATGCCTACTTTTTTTATTTAATGCTGTTTTCACCAGTGCTGAGAACAAATTAAGATGCAAATTATCATATTTTTAATTCCGTTGCGCCATAAATGTTCTCACAGCCACATTCATTAAAGGGTTTAGTTAGGGGTGGCTTATATATTAATGATTGTATGTAATTATCGTGATCTACGACGTATGTTGGCCACCATCTCTTTGTCTTGCTGCTGATAAAGTAAAATTTGAGTCAGTTTTAAATTCTGGACCAGGGAACAAGATTCTGTTGCAGGAAGTAGTCAGTAGTTCACGCGAATCCTTTAGCTAGTTTTACGGCCAGAGCTAATGTTTAAAGTAAGCTTTTAACTGGCTCCCTTCAGCTAGAGTTAATTTTACTATTAACGGTGGCCTTTCGAGGTGGACATAGAAATTACACATTGAGGAAAATATCGGAGTATCTTATATCCCGATTTCAAGAAGCAGTGGAAAAGTAAATAACAATTCACGATGTTGACATTCGCAGATGGGCTTTAAAGACTCGAGATGAATTTTCACTTTCCCCTGATTCATTCACGGCATCATCGAAGTGGACTCAGAAGTTAAAACGAAGTAGAAGATTGTGTCAAGAAAAGTTAATAAGTTCATAACGCCAAAATCGGTACGTGATCAAGCTGAACTACAAGTACGAGCTACTGAATTCGTTGATGATATGAGCAGACTTATTGCAGACGTAGGGGAATGTAATTTACCGGGTAGTCAAAAAGTCAGTATAAATTTGAAAACTTAATAAATCACGGAATAATGTAGATAGAGAGGTAAAAATTGACACACATGGGGAATGACATGGGGTTTTATTAGTAAAAAAGAAAAAAAATAGTTCAAAAATGTCCGACAGATGGCGCTTCATCTGATCAGAAAAGCAATAATTAGCATAACAAATTATGATGATGTTCTTTACAGGAAACGCTCAATATGTTCACCATCATTCCTCAATAATAGCTGTAGTCGATGACTAATGTTGTGAACAGCACTGTAAAGCATGTCCAGAGTTATGGTGAGGCAATGGAGTCGGATGCTGTCTTTCAGCATCCCTAGATATGTCGCTCGATCACGATACACATGCGACTTCAGCCAATAATCGCACGGACTGAGGTCTGGGAACCTGGGAGACACGCATGCTGAAAGTGGCGGCTGAGCACACGATCATCACCAAACGACGCGCGCAAGAGATCTTTCACGTGTCTAGTAATGTGGGGTGGAGCGCCATCTTGCATAAAAATCCTACGTTCCAGCAGGTGTTTATGATCCGAGCTGGGGATGATGCGATTCTGTAACATATCGGCGTACCTCTCACCCGTTATAGTAGCAGTTACAAAACCAGAATCACGCAGTTCCTCGAAGAAAAAAAACCCGATAACGGTAGATGTGGTAAATCCAACCAAAACCGTGACATTCTCGTCGTGCAATGGAGTTTCCACGACAGTTCTAGGATTTTCGGCAGCCCAAATTCTGCAGTTGTGGGCGTTGACAGATCCTCGGAGCGTGAAATGAAGCTTCGTCGGTCCACAACACGTTACTCAATCAATCGGCATCTTCCGCCATCTTTTGAAACGCCCACACCGCAAATGCCCTCCGCTTCAATAAATCGCCAGGTTACAGTTCATGATGCCGATGAACTTTGTAAGGATAGCATCGGAGGGTACGCCTAAGTGCCAACCAAACAGTAGTGTATGGAATGCCGGTGCGACGTGCGACTGCACGAGCGCTGACTTCCCCGTGCATAGACGAACCCGCTACAGTCTCCGTTTCTTCCTGAACTGTCTCAGCAGCATTACGCCTAGTGCTCGGTCGGCCACTACGGGGCTTCGAACTTCGAAATCGTTCTCGCCACAGCCGCATTTGTCAACGGACTTGTGGTGTCGCACAAGTACAAAGTGCGCGCCACCTACTTTCGCCGCGCGCCGCCATGCACACATGGCGCGGCGTTCTCACGACAGCCACGAGCGCCCTCTGCTGCAACCCCGCTCGTGGCCACCACGGAAAGACATCGGTCACTTGGGACTGAGATAGCAACCAGTTAGGACCTTCGTAATCAGATAGGCACCAGTGAAGACTTTGCTATCGTACAGGCACTAGGCAGGCCTCTAACAACTATGTATCAACATTCTGCAGTACTATGTAAAAGTTAAGTATTGTTACATTCTGTGCAAATATATCTCTTTCTAATTTACTCGAGTGTTTATAGTTTCTGGCTGCTCCCCTCCGTACCTGCACCAGCGTGCTATCGTTGTTCCTGTGTCGGTCTCATTCCACTCGGCCACCGACACCTACGACGAGGCTGGGACACAAAAGCGGCGACGAGGATGGGATACAAAAGTGGCGACGAGGAGTGATACACGAACCGTGGACCAGCCCGCTTGTAGCAGCCAGACAGCAGCAGTCGGAGCACGCAGAAATTGCTCCCGCCCACCCACCCTTATTATAAGATTTTTGGGGGAACATTTTCAGTTACGTGTTTGTGGACTTTTTTGTTGCAGAGCGTCCTCTTTCATATTGCATTTGTGTTGTGTTATAATTTACTTGTATGCGCGGCGCCTAATCGGTCAGCAGGGCCACTACCCCGAACCCAAAATTAATGGAAATTATTCAGTTACAGACGGCGCAAATCACTCAACTACTGCAGGCCGTGTCGCAGTTGACGGCACAGGCTGCTCACCAACAACAGCCGTCACATCAGCAGCCCACACCTGCCGCTGCACCTCTTCCTACATTTCGCCAGTACAACGAACGTGAGGAAGAATGGAGCGACTACTTTGCACAATTTCAAGAACTCGTCGCGGCTCATCAACTTACAGGTCAGACTGTTAAGCATCTTTTATTGTCCGTGGTGGGCCCCAAAACCTTTGTGTTACTGCAGAAACTATTCCCGCAAGCATCTCCTCGTGATGTAGACTTTGAACAAATAGTAGAGGCACTAAATGCTCATTATGAGAGAAAAGTTCTCGTAGCTGCAGCACGGTACCGATTTTTCAGACTTAAAAAATTACCGCAGCAGTCACACCAAGAGTGGATTACGGAATTGAAGGGCTTAACCCGCAAATGTAAATATACTTGCTCTTGTGGACTTTCGTATAGTGACGTGATGTTGAGGGATGCGATTACGCAGAATATTAAGGACCCCAGAATTAGAGCAGCAATTCTGAAACAGTCTGACCCCTCATTAGACAGTGTACTGCAGCTTATAGAAGCGCATGATACTTTTGACTTAGCAGATGTAGAAATGCAAAGCCACAGTGTAAATTCAGTGCGCCGTAACGGACGCTTTCCTAGCCGTAGTTCTCAGTGTATCACTAGTGATTCTTACAATAGTACAGGCCGTGCTGAACAGACAGTGAACAGTAGCCAGTGTAAAAGTGCGACACAAAGGTCGCTCCGTCGTGTTCGAAACAGTGATTTGAATCACGGGCGTCAACGCTCATTTCAGAAAAATGTACGTAAATCTTGCCCCCAGTGTGTGTCTCGCCACAAGCGTGCTCATTGCCCTAGTCGCAACGCAACCTGTTATCAATGTGGCAAATCAGGACATGTACAGTCTGTGTGTATGCAAATTAAAAACTCAAAGAACGGTACCGTTAGAAACAGTGCTTCGCAGAGTGCGAGAACAGTTCATTCTGTAAATGTTATACGGGCTGTGGAATTGAACAGTGCTTTCCTTGGATCTCAATTGCAAGAAAGCAGTTCTGCGCCTATTGCAAAACTATGTATTGAGCCACGCCGCAAGCGCCGACGAGCGCGTAAATCTGTGCAACGGAAAAGGGTTCGCGACAAGCAAAGTGACTATGTACAGTGCAATCCTGTAGTGAACCTAGTGCCTTCTGCAACTTCTAATTGTAATAGTGCCCAGTACTGTGTAGCTAGTGACAGTAGAATTGGTGTAGCTACTCAAAGTAATTTTAGTGCAGTAGCCTCGCATTGCGCGGACGCCGATCCGGCGGTAGTGTCATCTAGTGACAGTGTGGTTAATCCGCTGTGTGCAGAGTATGCGCCGCTTCCTACCGCACGCAACCCGCGCAAGCGCAGAAAACAATATGTATTAGACGTTGCCCACATTCGCGCACCGGTCGTGCGCCAGAAGCACAAGCTGTTTGTTACTCTCTCTATAGAAAATAAGACTGTGCAATTTCAGCTTGATACTGGTTCCGCTGTTACATTAATAAATAAAGACACATATGAACTTCTGGGTTCGCCAAAATTGTCGCCGTGTCAACAAGTGTTAACAACGTACACAGGTCAAAATATTCCCGTGCTAGGAACGTGTAGCCTGCCCGCCTCTTTTCAAGGTGTAACAAAAACAGTTGCTTTTGTTGTTCTTCAGGCCAAATCGACACAGAACATTTTTGGACTAGATGCTTTTGACTTGTTTGGTTTATCAATTCAAAGAGATGTGCTTCAAATTTCGTCAATAGTGCCTCAGGATAAAATCAATGCCTTGTGTGATAAATACAGTGACTTGTTTTCGCCGGAACTAGGTTGTGCAAAAGACTTCGTGGCACATGTAACTTTAAAAGAATCTGCAGTTCCAAAATTTCGGAAAGCTAGACCAGTGCCTATCGCATTGCGTGATACAGTTGCCGAAGAACTTAAACGTTGGCAAGATAGTGGGGTGATTTCTCCTGTTTCTGCGAGTCAGTGGGCCTCGCCTATAGTAATTATACCCAAGCCGTCAGGAAAACTTCGTCTCTGTGCGGACTTCAAATCAACAGTGAACAGTCAAACAATTGTAGACACTTATCCCCTGCCCAGACCTGACGAACTTATGGACAAATTAGGACAGTCTCGCTTCTTTTCTAAGATTGATTTAGCAGAGGCATACTTACAGATTCCGCTCGATGACGAATCAAAAAAGTTTTTCGTCATTAATACTCACATGGGCCTTTTTCAATTTCAACGCCTACCCTTTGGCAGTTCTTCCGCTCCCGCTATTTTTCAGCGTTTTTTGGAACAGCTGACAGTTTCTGTACCGTGTTGTTCGAACTATTTAGATGATATTGTGGTATCCGGACGTACAGTTGAAGAACATTTAGCAAACCTGGAGTGCCTTTTCAAAGTTTTGACTGCAGCAGGTCTACGTTGTAATAAAGCAAAGTGTTCGTTCTTTCAGACTGAAATAGAGTACCTAGGCCATGTGATTAATGCCCAAGGAATTCATCCCTTACAGTCACATCTTCGAGCAATCAAAGACTTGCCTCCTCCTAAGAATGTGCATGAATTGCAAGCAGTGATGGGAAAGCTTAACTATTATTTCAGATTTATTCCCAATGCCTCTCAGATTGCAGCTCCACTGCATCACTTACGTAGGAAGACTGTTCCTTTTGTATGGTCTAAAGATTGTCAGGTTGCCTTTGACAAACTAAAGTCTGCACTACTCAGTGATGCATGTTTGATTCCCTTTGACCCACAGAAGCCTGTAGTGCTAGCAGTTGACGCCTCGTCGTACGGTGTGGGTGCAGTTCTGTCACATCGTATTGGATGTCATGATCGTCCTATTGCCTTTGCATCCAAGCTACTGACGCCGACGCAACAGAATTACAGTCAGATAGAAAAGGAGGCCTTAGCAATCATTTACGGCGTCACAAAGTTTCATCATTATCTCTATGGCAGAAAATTCTATTTGTTGACAGACCACAAGCCTCTCACGTCGTTGTTCTCACCCACAAAGCCAATTCCGCCACGAACGGCACAAAAGCTTCAGAGATGGTCCTTGATATTGTCTAATTATCAGTATGAGATTTTGTACCGACCTACCACTAAACACGCCAACGCGGACACACTTTCCCGACTTCCGGTTGGCCAGGATGTGTCGTTTGATTCTTCGGAAATGGCATGTTGTCAGATAGACTCCAGAGATGCTACCGCTGTCGCAGATTTCCCTTTGAACTCTCGTCGGGTTGCACAGGAAACAGCTGCGGATGCCGACTTAAGTGTGGTAGCACGTTTTGTTCGCTCAGGGTGGCCTGCCAGAGCCAAAGACATTGATCGGCCTCTGGTTCGACGTTATTTTGCACAACGTCATGCATTATCTTTAAGTCAGGGTGTACTGTTGTTGCATACCGACAACGACCAAACAAGAGTGATTGTTCCTCGTTCCCTGCAACGAGAAGTGTTACGCCTCCTGCATCAAGGACATTGGGGTATTGTTAGGACAAAGCAATTGGCCAGACGTCATTGTACCTGGGTTGGTATGGACGCTCAGATAGAGAGTATGACGTCACAGTGTTCAGTTTGTGCGGAGCATCAGGCGGCTCCTCCGCAACGTTTCTCAGACTGGCCACGCCCCAAGGGACCATGGCAACGTTTACATATTGACTTTGCCGGACCTTTCTGGAATACGCGCTGGTTAATTGTTGTAGACGCTTTCAGCAAGTTTCCTTTTGTGATTGCCATGAACTCAACGACAGCTTCTAGTACAATCAGTGCTTTAACGTCGGTGTTTTGCATCGAAGGTTTGCCTGAAACTATCGTCAGTGACAATGGACCTCAGTTTGTTAGTGCGGAATTTCAACAGTTTTGTCGTGTGAATGGCATTCAGCATATCACCACCACACCTTTTCACCCTCAGTCCAATGGTGAAGCAGAACGTTTCGTTCGGACATTCAAGTCTCACATGGAGAATATGAAAGGTCAGCACTCCAGGCAGCAAGCTCTTCAAATTTTCCTGTCTACGTATCGATGCATGCCACGTGACGGCCCGTCTCCTGCCGAGCTGCTACACGGCCGCCGTCACCGCACTCTCCTTCACCTGCTGCAGCCTCCCACGCACCGAGTCGGTTCGTATGGCGCTACGCGTTTTCAGGTTTCCACGCCGGTGCTGTACAGGGTGTTTGCTGGCAACAAGAAGACATGGTTGCCGGGCACCATTCAGCGCGTGCTTGGTCGCAATATGTATGTTGTACGTTCTTCCACAGGGTCGGAGCTGCGGCGCCACGCAAACCAATTGCGCTTGCACAGGCCGCGCGATCCTGTCTCCGGTTTCTTGATTCCAGACCCAGTTCACCGCCAGGGAGCACAGCCACATAGTTCGTCCCCGGACTACGAGGTCCCTATGGACGTCGACGTACTTCCGACGCAGTCGTCGCCGCCGCTGTCGCCGCCGCAGATGACAGCGTCACCGAGAGAGACTCCGGGACCGTGCGGGCCCCCCCAGCTTGGGCCACGCACCTCAGAAGAAGATGACCTGCTCCCTCTGGGCGGGGGCGGGCGCCCTTCCACTGGTTTTCGCGGGTTTTCCAGCGGATCACAAGGTGTATACCGGGGCGCGGACGGCGTCTCGATCCCAGCCTCAACTACGACGCCCGTCCCACCAGTAACGCCCCCGCCCAGGCCCTCCTCCCAGTGCCGTCGCCGTGGCCCTCAGCCCTACGCCACGACGACGCGGCGGTTTGGGGGGGGAGGGGAGTGGTGTCGCACAAGTACAAAGTGGGCGCCACCTACTTTCGCCGCGCGCCGCCATGCACACACGGCGCGGCGTTCTCACGACAGCCACGAGCGCCCTCTGCTGCAACCCCGCTCGTGGCCACCACGGAAAGACATCGGTCACTTGGGACTGAGATAGCAACCAGTTAGGACCTTCGTAATCAGATAGGCACCAGTGAAGACTTTGCTATCGTACAGGCACTAGGCAGGCCTCTAACAACTATGTATCAACATTCTGCAGTTCTATGTAAAAGTTAAGTATTGTTACATTCTGTGCAAATATATCTCTTTCTAATTTACTCGAGTGTTTATAGTTTCTGGCTGCTCCCCTCCGTACCTGCACCAGCGTGCTATCGTTGTTCCTGTGTCGGTCTCAATCCACTCGGCCACCGACACCTACGACGAGGCTGGGACACAAAAGCGGCGACGAGGATGGGATACAAAAGGACTTTTACCCGTTTGCATACCCTTCCTATAGCGATAGGACTGTAACGCTGAACTAGCACATTCCCCATTCTGATAACACAGGTTCACTAAAAGCGCCTTTTCAGGTAACGTCAACATGCTGCGACTGATGGTGCATCTGATTCTCTCTCTCATTATAGCTCCATTAATACAGGATTTTCATGCGCAGTCACTGGCGTTTTGCTGTCCAGTGCCATCTGTCGAATATTTTTTGAACTTCGCTTTTTTTGGTTCTATTAAAACCCCATGGCATTGCAAGCATGTGTGTAAAATTTTACTTCTCTATCTACATTATTCCGTGATTTATTAAGTTTTCAAACTTATACTGACTTTTTGGTCACCCGGTATTTAATCCTGATCAGTCTGAATTTAATCTAGAGATGCATGCTGGGCGCATTCTGTTATTGACAGGAGAATGAAAAATCGAAGTATTGACACAATCTTTACATTCAAGGACTCATACGATCAACCTATTATTTCCACTAATTGTACTTTATTATCTCCGTTGTTAATTGTACTCCAGGAAAAGGATGGTATATCCGGCCGACGATAAAAAATAATTTATTTATGCCTGAAAATGTCCACGTATTTGCCTCTAAATCAGGTAAATTAACGACAAACCTAGTCCAAAATAGATTTATAGAGGTGTTCTTGCAATCAAATAACGATATAGGTATTTTATTGTTAGGTTCTTGAAGTGGGCAGAATTCAGAATTATTTAATACTTTATCAACGTCTGGAAAATCCGTTCTAACAAAAACCATTCCTGCTGGTACAAGAGGGGTGATCCAACCCCTAGATGTCTTTTTCTTTCGACCCTAGAAGAATTTTATTGGGTATTTTCCAGATAATGTCATTTTACACAATTATGAGATAAATTTGCACCATCGAAATAATGTCACTAAATTGCAGTGCTCAGTTTGCTTCTCCTCAATTTCAAAAACTCATTACATACGCATTGTACAAACGCGGGTATGTCAAAGAAAGACCGGAAAAATTGATAACCTAGTTAATTTCTGCTGTAGAACTTGAGACATATTGCGCGTTCTGCAATGTATGAGCAATAGTACGATGTGCCTTGTACAAAAAATCATTGTGCATAATACATTTTTAACGATTAATTTATTCGTAACAACAGCAATGTACAAAATAATGTAATATTTCAAAATAAATGGAAATGACACACACAATACAAATATGAACGACAACAAAATACAAAACACAAAAATCCCAATACCAAACGTATCATCCATTACCTCTACGTATATGTGCAAACAATGCATAGTTTTGTGACACACTAAAATACAATTGTGAGTGGCAAGGGGTCTCACCCTGCCGACCGCGGTGGCCGAGGGGACTGAGGCGCTCCAGTCACGGTCTGCACGACCACTACGGTCGGGGGTTCGAATCCCCCCTCGGGCATGGATATTTGTGACGTCCTAGTTCGTAAGTAGTTCATAAGTAGTTTGTAAGTTTAGGGACTGACGACCCCGTAGTTAAGTCCCATAGACTATACAAACATTTGAACATTCGAAACATTTGGGTCTCACCCTAATGTTCAAATGTTTGTGAATCTATCGGACCAAACTGCGTGGTCATCAGTCCGTAGCTTACAAACTACTTAACCTAAGGTAAACTAACCTAAGAACAAACACACACACCCATGCCTCAGGGAGGACTCTAACCTCCGACGGCGAGCAACCGCGCGCTCCGCAGCGAGGCGCCTTAGTCCGCTCGGCTACTTACCGCGGCTCACCCTAATGAGGCAGCGCGAAGAGATAAAAATCCGGCCATACGACCTTCACAAGCTATATCACGGGCAACGCTAATGCCGGCGGTTAAAGCCAATACACATTTTTAAAATGTATTATTCACTTGTATTCACTATTATTTCAAACGTTGATTGTACCGTATTTTGAAAGTCGCATGCGGGGTTCCTGTCTATTCAAGCATTTCTTTAAGTTTTCGTCCGTTGTTCTGGATAAACCAAATTGAATTTTGAGAACATGATATCAGATTAGGATTCACCGACTTTCAATACCACTATACTGAAGAGTTCAAAAATATAGAGTCACAAGGTGTTTCATGGGCAGTATCAAACAAGAGCGGCATTATAAAGGTTGTTTAACCCCCCCCCCTCCCGCAATAATGATATATACAACAAGCAAACAACACTTATTCCTTAATTCTTCTTCCTTTTGAAGTTTTCATAGATTCTACTTCAATTAAATAAAAGCAATCGTTTTGAGCACGAAAAAATTGGTCACTTTATAGGTAGTTGCCCCTCTAATTGTCACTCCTCCTGCAATATACCTAGGCCGATGTTCATGTCTTGTTGTTGTTCGGTTGTTTAAGGGGGACAAAACTACAATGGTCATCAGTCCCCCATTCCATCTCTAAGCGTCAAAAGTAAAATTGTGGACGTGAAAGAAATACGCCCAGAGTTTAAGGTTGCAAAGTGGGAGAGGAGTCCCACTGAGTCCATAAAACATCATCAAAACCGACAAGATACAAAACGAAAAGAGACGATCACACAAAGACACCTTACAACGAAGAAGCCGATGTCTGTTGCTGACCAACCATAAAAATAAAAAAGGAAAAATCAACAACTCGGCAACACAACGAAATCTCCAGTTAGAGAGAATGATAAAAAAAACCCTGCTCGAATAAAACGTAAAACGGAATCTGCCATTGTAGCATCGTCACTTAAACAACTGATGAAACGTCAGGGAGGTTAAAATTCCGCCGCAAGGCAGCTAGAACGGGGCAGTCCAACAGAATGTGGACTATTGTCAGATGGGAGACACACTGACATTGGGTCGACTCCTCACCACGAAGGAAATATCCATGGGTGAGCCACGTATACCCAATGCGGAGATGACACAAAACCACTAAGTCCCGTCGTGAACCACACATGGAGGAGCGCCATGCAGCCGTAGTTTCCTTGACCACCCGGAGCTTGCTGGGCGTGCTCAGGCCACGCCACTCAGCATCCCAAAGCTGATGTACCCATTGGCGCAACAATGAACGGAAATCTGTAGCCAGCAGGCTGATATCTAGACTGGACGCACCAACAGCCTGCTTGGCAAGCCGGTCAACATGTTCATTACCTGGGATACCAACATGACCCAGAGACCAGATGAACACCACCGATCGCCCGGACAGTGTAATGGCATAAAGTGTCTCCTGTATGGCCAACACCAGGGTAGACTGTGGGTAACACTGGTCCAGAGCTCTAAGGCTGCTCAGGGAGTCGCTGCAAATAAGAAAAGACTCGCCTGAGCAGGACCAGATATGCACGAGAGCTCTGAGAATGGCCACCAGCTCTGCAGTCTAAACACTGCAGCCATTTGTCAGAGAGTGCTGCTCCACACGGTCACCGTGAGTATAGGCAAATCCCACGTAGACATCTACCAGTGAACCATCGGTGTAGATGAGGTCATAACCAGGGAACTCCCCTATGACAGCGGAGCGCCTCCAGTGGAACTGAGTTTTAGGGCCCATGGGCCAAGTCCAGCCGAGTAGACGGCCTTGGAAAGCACCACGAACGTGTACGCGCTAGGACCTGATATGGAGATGGAAGGGGCAAAGACTCAAGCTCCAGGAGGAGGGACCGAACTCGATAGGCAATCGTATGACTTGATCTGGGGCGTCGCTGATGGCGGGGGACGATCACAACCGATGATAGAAGACGACGGTTCAGGTGGCCTGGGGAGCAATATACGTTGGCTGCGTAAGCCACGAGCAGGTGTTGGCGGCGGATCCCCAAAGGTGGGAGCCCAGCCTCCACTAGTAAGCTGTTCACTGGGCTGGTGCGGAAAGCGCCCATCGCGATGTGAACCCCACAGTTGTGAATGGGATCCAGGAGATGCAGTGCCAAAGGTGCCACAGACCCATAGGCAATGCACCCAAAATCGAGAAGGGACTGCACCAGCGCCTTGTAAAGCCGCAACGGAGTCGAGCGGTCAGTACCCTAGGTCGTATGACCCAGGTGTCGGAGAAGGTTGATATGGCGCCAGCACTCCCGTTTCAGCTGACGAATGTGGGGGAGCCACATCAGCCAAGCGTTAAAGAGCAGTCCTAAAAAACGGTGGCTGTCCACTACAGTCAGTAGTTCATCGTTGAGATTAAGTTCAGGATGAGGGTGAATTTTCCGACGCCGACGGAAGTGCATCACTCTGGTATTAGTGGCAGAAAACTGAAAGCCGTGAGTATGCGCCCAGGACTGCGCCTTCCGAATAGCACCTTGCAACCTACGCTCGGCAACTTGGGTGCTGCAGGAACTAAAAAAGATACAAAAGTCTCCAGCGTAAAGAGAAGGGGAGACCGACGATCCAACCGCTGTCGCTAGACCATTTATGGCAACTAAAAATTACGGAACGCTTAAAACCGAGCCCTGAGGAACGCCATTCTCCTGAATATGAGAGGTGCTCAGGAAGGCACCAATTTGAACACGAAATGTACGGACAGCTAAAAAATGTTGGATAAAAATCTGTAGGGAGCCCCGGAGGCCCCAGTCATGTAATGTGTTGAGGATGTGTCATCGCCAGGTTGTATCATATGCTTTGTGCATATCAAAGAAGACGGCAACAAGGTCGTGGCGCCAGGAAAAGGCTGTGCGGATTGCAGACTCAAGGTACACCAGATTTTCGGTGGTAGATCGACCCTGGCGAAAACTGCCCTGGCATGGAGCCAATAATCCCAGAGTCTCAAGAATCCAACACAACCGCCGACTGACCATCCGCACCAACAGTTTTCATGGAACGTTAGTCAGGTTAATGGGCCGATAGCTATCAAAGGAAAGAGGATGTTTGTCGGATTTAAGCATTGGGATGATGATACTCTCCCACCACTGTGACGAGAAAACACCAGCACACCAAATGCAGTTATAGACCGCAAGCAGATTACGCCAATTATCTGTTGAGAGATGTTTAAGCATTTGGCTATGGAATCTATCAGGACCAGGCGCCGTGTCAGGACATTGTTGAAGAGCACTGAGCACTGAGTGGAAACTCAGTAAAAGGAGTATTATAAGATTCAGAGCGGCGGGTAGTAAAGAAGAGAGACTGGCGTTCTACCGTCTCCTTCACTGTACAGAAGGACGGTGGATAATTGGCAGAGGCAAAGGCATGAGCATAATGCTCGGCAAACATCTCTGCAAGTGTGGCCAGGTCCGTACATATAACTCCATTTGTGGAGATCACATGGATTCCCGCTGGCCTCTGTAATCCATGTAGCCAACTGATTTTGCTCCAGACCTGTGAGGCTGAGGTACGCATCCCAATAGTAGAAACGTACCTCTCCCAGCACTCCTGTTTCCGTCTTCTGATTAGCTCTCGAGCACGAGCTCGAAGCCGTTTAAAATTGATGAGGTGCTCCTGAGAGGGGTGCCATTTGTATCGCTGTAAGGCCCACCTGCGGTCTTTAATGGCATCAGTGACCTCCGGCGATCACCACGGCACGTTCTTACGCCGTGGGCATCCTGATGTATGCGGAACGGGATATCTGCAGCAGAAATAATAGAACGTGTATCGCTCTCGACCACCACATCGCTATTCTCGAGTGGGAGAGGGCCAACGATGGCATCAAAAGCATTGTCTTCTCAGTTCGCCTTGTGCAGAACCCACCTCGGTGGGCGTCCTAGGGACTCGCGTTGTGGCAATGACAAAAAAATGGGGAAATGGTCACTGCCACACAATCGTCATGGGCTCTCCAGTGAACAGATGGTGGAAGGCTGTGGCTGCAGATGGATAGATCAATGGCCGAAAATGTGCCATGTGCCACACTAAAATGTTTGTATTTAATATCCAGAGGTCGCTTTGAGTTAGTAAATAATCGACCATCCTGCCATGTCCAGAGATCGTAGAACCACCCCACAAGGGACACCCAACAGTAAGAAAGGTGGGGGTAGTTGAGCTACGAGTTGCAGCCAAAACGTTCACAGATACGTCACCATCTGGCGGCAAGTAAATACTGCAGACAGTAAACTCCTGGTGTTTGAAGGGGCACAGCTTCCCTATACACAAAGGTGAGGACATACACACACACTCCATCCAAGACCCTGCTATATATGCTACTATTGCAGTAAAATCCCCAGGTTTCCTGGAGAGCAATGCAGAAAGCAGGTACCATGCTCAGAAGCTGCCGTAGCTCAGCCAGGTGGGGGAAGAAACCGCTGCAGTTGCACTGGAGGATGACATTGGTTTAGTGCTGGGAAGACATGAATCAGACGAGTCGGTGGGCTATAACTCAGCATCACTTGCATCTACCGGTCTAGGCTTGTCATTCGGACTGTTCATTTTGTCAAGGGCGTCCCCGAGAGCGAGGTCCTTGGGTGACGCAAGAATCTCCACCTCACCCTCAGAAGTAGAGGTGGAGGTGGAGGGGAGTGGTGCACGGAAGCCACCATGGTCTCCTGTGTTGTGCCCTTCTTTGGCCTTGGTTACCCCCTCTGTTCCCTTGGGGGCTTCGCTGGTGGTAGGTGCTTCTCAGACTCAGCACAGGGACTGTGGAGGAGCGCAAAGCCCTGCGACCAGCAGTCTGCGAGCGCACCTGCTGCTGGTTAGTGTCCATATCGACACTGGCGGAAGTGATTGTCCCAAGGGACCTCTTTTGTGTGAGGGAAGCCAGAGAAGGTTGTTCTTTCTCCGGCAGAGAGGTGGTAGCTGACCCCAAGGCTTTCACCTTGGGAGCTGTAGAAGGATGGCCCCCAATCACCGTGGGGGCAGTCTTAGGTTGGCGGCCCTTGGGGCCCACAGAAACAGATGAAGTAGGAAATACCGCCGCCGCCAAGTTGAGTGGCAACGACGTTACTGCTGTGAACGAGTATTTCATAGTAACAGGGTGCAGACGGTCAAATTTTTTCTTCGCCTCATTATACAATATATGGTCTAGGGTTTTATAGTCTGTAATTTTCCGCTCCCGTTGAAGTGCTGGACATTGCGACGAGCAGGGAGGATGGTTCTGACCACAGATGACGCAGACGGGAGGCGGTGTACATGGGGCGCCTGGTTGTGCTGGACGACCGCAGTCCCTACATGTAGCACTGGACGTGCAACGGGAAGACATGTGGCCGAATTCCAGCATTGAAAGCACCCCAAAGGGGGAGGAATATAAGGCCACACATCACAATAGTAGATCATCACCTTGACCTTTTTGGGCAACTTATCACCCTCAAAGGCCAAGGCACCAGTTGCGACCCTATTATCCTCTGGGCCCCAATGGACGCGCCGGATAAAATGAACTCCTCGTCGTTCAAGGGTCGGCCGTAGCTCGCCGTCCATCTGGAGCAACAAATCCCTATGGAAAATTACACCCTGAACCATATTCAAGGACTTGTGGGGAGTAATGGTCACCGCAACATCACCCAGCTTGTCAAAAGCGACATGCGCCCGTGATTGGGCAGGGGATGCTGTGTGGATGAGAACAGAACCATGGCGCATTTTATATAGTGAGTCCACTTCCCCAAACCTGTCCTCCAGATGGACCACAAAGAACTGAGGCTTTGTTGCTGAATGAGTCCCCATCAGTCCTGCTGGACACGAGATATCTAGGAGCATAATCTTCACTCTGTTTTGCGGCCCGACGTCCCTCCCAAAGTGCGGTCAGGGAGGGGAACGTTTGGGGATCGTACGTTGAGGCATTAAACTTTCCCTTCTTAGAGACGGCAGTTGTACGTCCGCCAACGTCACCCGATTTTTGTCTCTTCATTGCGGGTGATCCGCTGCGATGCCACCCACTCTGCTCAGGGGCTCTCCTCACGGGCACCACCCAGAGACAAGTATCTACTCCTTGGCTTGCATGAGGAGTATTCAGCTCTGGCATTGGTAGAGCGATCCCTGTATTGTCAGGGGCTACAGCCAAGAGTTACATGAGGGCCCCACCACAATGCCGCAGCCATGAGGCCGTTCTATAATGGGTGCATAAAATGGAATTGCACAATGAATACTCATTGCACCACGTAAGGTGTCCTTCTCCAAATTGTTCACTCTTCTGAAAAAATTTTGAAAAATGGAAGGTCAAACCCATATAGGGGACCACAGATGTAAAGCCGAAAGGTATGAGGTCTCCTTTTAGCCGCCTCTTACGACAGGCAGGAATACTGCGGGCCTATTCTTACCCCAGAACCCGCAGGGCGGTTCGTGTCTTATCAAAAGATACTTTCACACCAGAATTCATTAAAATCGCTTCTCTAAACTCTAAGTTATCGCGATTTTTCCATTTTAGTCCCAATTTTGGAAGGACCGTTTCACCCCTTAAAGAAAAGTACGTGTCCTATAGTTTTTCATATCAAAATTTTATAAAAATCATAGAATGACATTGTATAGGTTTCCTTGTAGGTCACCTGGTATGGCATCATGACGTGTGAACGCAGGATGAATAAGTGAGGAAAACAGTGTTCGCCGGCCGCGGTGGCTGAAGAGACTGAGGCACTCAAGGTCTGCACGGCCACTACGGTCGGGGGTTTTAATCCCCCCCTCAGGCATGGATATTTGTGCCGTCATTAGTCTTAGGTTAGTTCATAAGTATGATGTGATTCTTTAGTTTCTCCCGGCGTATCTGATAATCAAAATATCCACGGGTGTACTGCCGGTCTTAGTGTCCAACGGGCACAATATTTCAGCGATCATACATGTCGCCATCATTAGGAGAACTGACGGAGTGAGCTCCTGGAGACGCGCCGGCACGGAGATCCGCACGCTACGGCTGCTCGAAGGGAACTGGGTTCTAGCCCCTCCGCAGTCCGCGCCCCGCGCCGCGGTCGCGCAGTGGAACCGTCGGTTCACCTGATGATGGCGACATGTATGATCGTCGAAATACTGTGCCCGTTGGACACTATAGACCGGCAGTACACCCGTGTATATTTTGATTATCAGATACGCCGGGAGAAAGTAAATAATCACATCATACACCTTTACGGGGAGGAGATGTATCGCAGCATGAAGAAATTTGAAAAGTTCCGCCACCGTAGATGTCGTTTGCTAAGTACTCTTGCTTTTCTAAAGAGATGTCGTTCCGAGAATGTTGTTCCAAGTTTTGCTAAGGTTACGCATCACATCGATTCTGCAGCAGCCAAGAGAATTAAGAAACGGGCCAGCCTCGCATTGCTTCTTGAGAGAGTGCATTTCACCCGTCGTGTCCTTGAGTTCACCTCACTGGAACTATTCAAACTGCATTTGCAACTGGCTAGTCACTTCACGTCTTTTTCCTGGGATTGGATTGATGGTGTTACTTCGGTTGCAGCCGATCCCGCCCATAAGAAGGCAACTGTACGTCAAACAGCTAAGTTCTCACGCCTCCTTGACAAACCATCTCTGCAGGTCCCGTGCAAGACTGTCATCAATCTGAGTGGAATGGAGTTGAGTGATGATGCGGTCTCAGTTTTGGAGAAAGGACTCAACTTTGCTCCTACTCCCAAGTTCACACCGGTCGCAGAAATTATTAGTGCTGTTGAACAGGTTGCAGCTCGACTTCCGCCTTAATCAGCTGAGAAAATACGTCGTGAAACTTGTCGTGCGTTGACGAAATCCAAGCCCATGAAGTCGAACATCACTAGTAAAGAGAGGGCGGCCATTCGTGACCTGAGGGAGCGCCCTGAAATTGTTGTCTTACCGGCTGACAAAGGCAATGCTACGGTTGTTGTCTCCCATAAGGACTACACTGAAAAGATGCAGAGCCTGCTAAATGACGATTCCTACCGGAAGATCAGTGTTGACCCCACAAAGAAGGTGGAAAACAAGAAGAGGGCGCTTCTCAAGGATGCGGATTTACCGGAGGGAGTCGCCAAGAAACTGCTACCTCAAGGTTCGGTACCGCCAAGACTTTATGGACTCCCTAAGGTTCACACAGATGGGGTGCCGTTACGTTCCATTGTCAGTAACATCAGAGCACCTTTGAGTTCATAAGTAGTTTGTAAGTTTAGGCAATGAAAATTTGAAAACAGTGGTCGACCACCATTTGGAAAAGATTTTAATTAGTGAATCATCAGATTGGGAATCAGTTTGACGACGTGTGTTATGGCAAACGCTCTAGTCTCATGCCTTACCCACCCAATGCAGTGCGTCTGTAGGCATATGTCTACGGAACACAACAACAAAGAGTAAATTCTAAAGTATTGACAGGCTCATTTAAAGACTGTATCACAAAAATGTGTGTAGAAGTATGTGCCAGGGATCTTCGCCTGCTTACATTAATTTCAGTGCGAAATTTCTCTTTGTCAGGTGCTTGTAAAAATTGTTTGAGAATTTGGAGCCGCAGCGCTGTACTGTGATGCGCAAGGTCATTCCCCGTCAGGGGTTCCAAGGCCCCCTAGGGCATGGATGTTTGTGCTGTCTTAAGTGTAAAGTAGTTCATAAGTAGTTTGTTAGTTTAGGGACTGATAACCCCGCAGTTAAGTCCCTTAAGCTTTACAAACATTTCAACATTTTGAGAATTTGGAGAGGTGGACTCACCAAAACTCTGCTTTATCCTACGCCAGTGAACCGATAAAAGCCGATGAAATACGATTTCAGTGTTATTTTTAGCACTTCCCAGGCCGTAAACGCAAATGCAGGTGCAGCATTTGCACGTTCATAAAGAGTGGACAGTACGATACATGTAACTGTATACAACACATTTTTCTGAAAAGATAAAATCTGATGAATTTATTAAGAACCTTACCGCGTGAACATTATTTAATTTAGATTTAAATGCACAGCTCATTAATAAGAGCCGAGGGACCAATATAATATGCAAGGCTTTGAAATTATCTCTCTGTTATGCATGCATTTCACATAGTATGAACATTGCCGTGAAACATATTTTCGACGAGGATTATTTGAAATTGAGGTTGGAATGGTTTATCCCACCATTTATTCTGGCAAAGCCTCTGTCTGCTGGCCACGTCGTTTAGATGGGGCTCCCAAAATCGAATTTCGTTAACTGATTCCGCTTGTGGTTAGTCATGTAGACACTCCAAAACCGATTCTGAAAATCCGTTTCTATAAAGCGGTTTGCCACTTCTACAATCGTTTTTCGTGTCCATGTAAACGCACCAGTTTTTTAAAGATGCTTGGCGTTGCACGTTATGTCTGATTGTTAACAATTTTCAGCTTATTCGGGTAGAGTCCATTTTTCTGTACAGATGGAGACTTATAAATGAGCATGAATCTACCTATTGAGGCCATCTAATAGAATTAGTGATTCTGTTGTTGTTGTGAGAAATTTGAGAGGGCTGATCTACGAATTCCTCAGTCCCATGTTCCGAGCGAAGTCGGTACAACGAAAGTTGTACAGAGATACACATACACGGGTAACCAACTATGCGCAGAGAGCAACAACGGCCGATACACAGATAAAAGTGAGAGAATCGCGAAGTAAGATAATACTAAAGACCCCGGGCCTAGACAGTGATTGAAACAAAACATTACAGCATGATATCGTGGCTGTATGATAACGACGATAATAAAGGATGAGCCAGCCACTCTGCAGATACAAAACCTCCAGTGCAAATCATAACAGGCACCACACCGAACAACAGATTACAATCGTTCTGTGGGTAGGTGTACAGGAGTTCATGCTAAGATAACCACCATTAAATCGAATGATAAAAACCAGCTGCGCGAATAAAACGTAAAACACAGCCAGCCATAGCGACATCATCCCCAAATATTAAATGGAACGCAGTGGGCAGACGGGAGGACTGCTCCAAAGTGACTGAAAGGGGGCAGTCCAGCAGAATGTGGACTACAGCAAGGAGAGCGCCACAGTGACACTTTGAAGGGTCTTGTTGTCGGTGGTGGTGGTGGTGATGTTGGTGGTGGTGCTATGTCATCAGTCCCCTGTTCCAAACGAACGAAGTGCGACGTAGGTTATATTAAGATAGAAGGAACATTAACACTTACATGGCTAACCACCAAGTTGGACACAGTGCCAATAATCGCCAAACGTGTAAAAGAAGCATAAAACAATATAATCCTAAAGGTCCAGACCAAAAGATTGACGCAGAACAGTACGGCAGACTACCATGGTTGGCTGATCACGTGAATAATAATGGATGAGCCAGCCACTCCGCACACATTAAATCTGCCAGTCAGAAAGGGGACTGCCTATACAGAAGTAACAACAGATTAAAACTATTTGAATGGTGGGTGCCTGAAACATCAGGCTTAGGTACCCACCATTAAATCATATGATAATAACCAGCTCCACGAATAAAACCTAAAACACGGTAAACCATAGCAGCATCGTCTCCTGGCATAGAAGACAGCGCATCCGGCAGTTTGAAAAACTCTCGCAAGGCAACTAAAAGGGGACAGACCGACAGAATGTCGACCACTGTTACGGAGGTGCCACAGCGACACTATTGCGGTTCCTCCCGACGTAGAAGGTGACCAATTCGCAGGCAACAAATAATAACTGACTCCCTACGAGACGACCTGAGTGATAACTGCCATGTGGCCTTAAAGAGCTTCACTGCACGAAGCTTGTTTGGTTCAGCCGAGTTATCTCACTCAGAATTCCAAAGGCCTAGTACCCTCTGATGTAACTCCAGTTGGAGATACCTCTACAGAAGACCAATTTACAAGGGACTTGAGGCGGTAGCCTGCTTAGCCACCTGAACCACACGTTCGTTTCCAGGAATGCCTATGTGGCCCTGGGTCCAAACGAAGGCCTCTCAGGGAGTGAGAACAGAAAAGTATAGACTCCCCAGGGCAAGCTCTGAAATATTCAATTGCTCGAAAGATGGCGACCAGTTGTTGTTGTTGGGTGTTTAAGGGGGACTAAACTACTTGGTCATCAGTCCCAGCGACCAATTCCGCAGTAAACACACTACTCCCACAGGTCAGTGAATGCTGTTCAACATGCTCATCGTGGGCATCAGCATACCCAGCAAGGTAATCGACTACGGAACCATCTGCGTACAATAATTCCGCGCCACAGAACGACACCAAAATCGCCTGAAACTGGCGACGGAGATTCAGCGGTGCAACAGAGGCTTTTGAGTCATGGGGCAAGTCCAGCCTAAGCTACGGACGTGGAAGGGACCAACGATCGGTACGGTAAGGACAGTGAAAAGTGGGAGGGATGAGAAGGGTCTCAAGCGATGACAGGATGGGACGAACATGAACCGCGATCGGAAGACCCGACCTCGGACGTTGCCATGGATATGGAAGTGCAGCGGCTGGGAAAAGAAGCCTCAGATCCAGGTGGTGACGCATAGACATGAGCAGCATATGATGATAATAACTGTCGGAGAAATCGCATGGGGACTCCAGCTTAAGCAAGGAGGCTTGCCACTGGACTTGTCCGAAATGCCCCCGTCGTTAAACGGATGGCACTATGGAGGATAGGGGCCAAGACGCGCAATGCAGATGGGGCTGCCGAATAGGACACAAAGCTCCCATAGTCGAGGTGTGATTGAATGAGAGCTTTATAAAGCTGCAAAAGACTCGAACGGGCAGATCCCACACCAGTGTGGCTGAGACATCGTATTTAAGTACCACCAGAATTTCTGCTTGAGCTGACGAAGGTGTGGCACCCCAGTGGGCCAGCTGTCGAAGCGTATGCTGAGAAATCGTTGGGTCTCTTCGACATGAAGTAGTTCGTCATACAAATAAATCTCTGGGTCCAAATGGACAGCTCGACGACGGCAGAAGTACATAACCCGGGTTTTCAGTGGAGAGAACAGGAACCAATGGGTTGAGGCCCATGACTGCGCCTTTCGGATGGCTCCTTGCAGACGCCTTTCAGCTATACCAATGATAGCTGAGCTAATGTGTACACAGAAGTCATCGGCGAACAAGGAGGAAGAAACAGATGACCCTACTGCCTCTGAAAAACCATTGAATTCAATTAAAAAGAGAGGGACAATAAGGACGGACCCCTGCGGGGCACCGTTCTCCTGGACTTTGGGGGAGTTGGGGGAGGTATTAACTTGTACCCGAAAAGAGCGGAAGGAAAGAAAGTTTTGAATAAAAAGTGGAAGCGGACCCCTCAGGTCTCAACCGTGCAGTGTTGCCAGAATGTAGTAGCTCCAGGTGGTGTCGTATGCCTTCCTGAGGTCAAAATACACGGCAACAAGGTGCTCAAGCCTGCTAATTGCCATAAGAATGGCAGACTCCAGAGCCACTAGGTTATCAACAGCGGAGTGGCCTTGGCGAAAACCCCCGTGTTGCGGGAACAACAGACCCCGATGTTCAAGTATCCACATGAGCCGCCGACGCACCATACGTTAAAAGATCTTGCAAACAACGTTGGTGAGGCTGTAAAATGTTAAATACGCCAACTAAATTGTTTTCTGAAAAAGAAAAAAATATTCGTTGTTTGAGAAGGTCATTGAAAAATGTAATTTGTTTTAAAATCTGTTGGAAATTTCAGCAATGTATTTCGTATACAGTTTTTTTCATAACATAAAAATTGAAGTATTCAGTTAAGAAAAACAAGTTCAAAAAAGTGCAACTATTTCAAAGTAATTTTTGATACTTATTATTAACAAAATCTAAAATATATATATATATATATATATATATATATATATATATATATATATATATATATATATATATATATATATAATAGAAAGTGATTACAACTCTTCGGGCAGAAAACAGCCCAAAAACCGGTACTCTACGTCGATCCCTAAGCAACTCTACACATTATTTTAGAAGGACTTATATCCCTCCCCCTATGCCATGTTTCAAATGCTGGAAATTCCATCTGGAGGACGTATGTCAGAATTTCCAGCATTTGAAACATGACATAGGGGTAGGAATATAAGGCTTTAAGTCACAACAGTAAATCATGACCTTGACCATTTCAGGTGATTTATTGGGAGTCAAAGGCGAAGATGATAGCAGCCTATAATCCTTCAGGACTCTACATACATGCCGGACGAAGTGAACACCCTGTCACTTTACACTGGCGCGCAACTCTTCATCAGACTGTGAGAGAGGTACCTTTGATTAATCAGACCCTGGACTATGTTCACCGATTTATTGGGTGTTATACTGACAGGAAAATCACCCAGACTGTCGCAAGTAAGCAATGCTTTCGATTGGACAGATGATGCTGCTTAGATCAGTATTGAACCACACCTCATCTTTGACATGCCTGAGACTTCACCATACTTATCCTCAAATTGTTCTATGAAGAAAAGTGGCTTCATCGTCATGAATGTGTCCCCATCTGTTTGACTACAGGCAAGAAATTTTGGAGAGTATACTTGATCCCTGTCTTTAGCCAGTCGTTCCTCTTGTGGAAGCGAATGTTTGGGGGTCATATGTCGCTGTATTAATGGCAACTCTTCCACCCTTCGAGATGGGGGACATACGTCCGCCAACGTTATTCTGAGATCGTTTCATGGTGGTCCCACGAGTAGCTAGGGATCTAAACGCCCATCCAAGTAGAGCCCCACTTGGTTGGATAAGCCTAACACAACTGAGGTATGACAGGTCCCCCAGAGGTAGCTCGTTAGAGGCTGTTTAACCTGAACTGCCATGCAGCTCCTCGTCACATAGCTCACCTTGATATATATATATATATATATATATATATATATATATATATAGAGAGAGAGAGAGAGAGAGAGATTTCTACCATTCTTGCGACCCATGCGATGTAGCCAAGATTCCTGGGTTCTGTAACATTCGATATTCCACCGTCACGGCAAACGGTGGTCTCTGAGGCACACACCGAGCTTACGGTATGGTGGATTGTTGGCGCAACACAGCCCCAGCTCAAGACTAAAGCTCGTTATCAGTCAGTCCAGTGCCAGCTGCCACCAGTGCCACACCGTAGACAGCGCTAAGTATCGTAATTTAATTTGTGTCAAATTTAATTTTCCAGTCTAGTTCATTTTCGTTAGTACTTCTGTTTTAAGAGGTTTATTCCCGCGTACTTGGCAGATTTTGTTTGTACTACTGTTTTTAATAGTTTATTCTATCGTATTTGATAAATACCGTTGTGTTTAGTCTTCGTCTTTGACTGGTGTGTTTCAAAACAAGTCAGAGACCGTTACTAAGCTCGTTATCAATCAGTCCAGTGCCTGCTGCCACCAGTGCCACATCGTAAACAGCGCTAAGCTTATTTTCTCGCGCGTTTGATAACGGTGTATTCCACAGATATTCTTGTTTATTTTGAAAACTGCCGGGCCCAGTTTTGTTGATTTGACAGTTGGTTGGTTGGTTTGATGTTTTAGGGGGACAAAACTACGGAGGTCATCAGTCCCCCATGATTTGACAGTGTAGTTACCACTGACCACAGTTCAGTCAGCAGCCAGCCGCCTTTATTAGAGTACTCGGCTACTTAAAAGTTGTTTATTTAGTATTCTATTTGCTGCAGTTAATTGTATCGATAGGATGGACAGGATGTGTGCCTTCTGTGTGCGGACGCAGGAGGTGTTGGTCGCGGTTCGCGAACAGCTGAGCGTGCTATTGGCTACAGTCAGCCGTCTTCAGGCTGCTGTCTTGGGGTGCAGCGATGGTGGGGAGTCTGGTGCGTCGAGTGGGACACCTCAGTTGTATCATGCTTCGCTCTCTGTCCCTGCTACCGAGGCACCTTCAGGTTTACCGGACGTCGTCGAGCCGCCTTCTCCGCAAGGGGAGTGGCAAGTTGTACGGCGTTCGCGTCGCTCGAGGCGGACGGCCAATGTGGAGGCTGGACGTCCGTCCGCGCCCGTTCGGCCTGTGAGTGAGCATGTGGCCACTCCTTCAGCAGGGTCCGAGCAGGTGCACGAGGGGAGTGGATTATTAGTTATTGGGAGCTCCAATGTTAGGCGCGTGATGGAGCCCCTTAGGCAGATAGCGTCGAGATCCAAAAGGAATTCCAACGTGCACTCGGTGTGTCTGCCGGGGGGCCTCATCCGAGATGTGGAGGCGGCCTTGCCGGCGGCTATCGAGGGTGCGGGGTGCAGTCGACTGCAAGTCGTAGCTCACGTCGGCACCAATGACGCTTGTCGCTTGTATTCTGAGGACATCCTCAGGTCCTACGAGTGGCTGGCGGAATTGGTGAAGACTGCTGCCTTCGCATGCGGGGTGCAAGAAGGGCTGTCGATTTGCAGTATTGTTCCCAGGGTTGAGCGGGGTCCTTTGGTTTGGAGCCGAGTGGAGGGTCTGAACCAGAGGCTTCTCAGACTCTGTGACAGTCATGGCTGCAGATTTCTGGATCTGCGTTATCGGGCGGGGAATTGTAGGGTGCCCCTAGATAGATCAGGGGTGCACTACACTAAGGAAGCGGCTATTCGGGTAGCTGAGTACTTGTGGAGTGCACATGGGGGTTTTTTAGGCTAGGCGCTAACTCTGATGAGCACTCGCTAGTCAGCATTCGAACTGCGAATTCATGCCACGTTCGGAAGAATAATTCTAACCTCAAAATATTAGCCGCGAACTTACAGAGTATTAGAAACAAAGTTCCCGAATTTGCCGCACTGCATGGAAGTTATTGCGCTCAGATAGTTTTAGGCACCGAAAGCTGGCTAAATCATGATGTGGCAAGTTCAGAAATATTTAGCGAAGCGTGGAATGTATATCGGAAAGATATATCGGATACAACTGGAGGAGGAGTGTTCATCGCTGTGGACAAAGATATTGTTTCTACTGAGATCGAAGTTGAAAGTAACTGTGAAGTTATCTGGGCACGTATAACAGGTCTAAAAGAAGTAACGTTAGTAGTTGGGTGTTTTTTACCGGCCCCCCAGTGCTGCTGTAGCACTTTCAGAATCATTCAAAGAAAGTCTACAGCAGGTAGTGCATTGGTACCCGGGTCATGTAATATTAGTCGGAGGAGACTTCAACCTTAAGAGTATAGATTGGGACCTCGCTAGTTACATTTCAGGCGGTACAGGCAAGCAGTCTTGCGAGCTGCTGTTGGACACATTCTCCGAAAACTGTCTTGAGCAGTTAAACCGGCAACCCACGCGAAATGGAAATATTCTAGACCTTATAGCCACAAACAGGCCTGACCTTATTAACGATGTCTGTGTATAGACAGGAATTAGTGATCATGATATCGTCATAGTGTCGATGGTGACCAAAGTTCACAAACCAATCAAGAAGGCTAGGAGCGTGTTTTTGTTGGGAAGAGCCGATAAGCAAATGTTACGATCGCACTTAGAAAATGAATGGGCATCGTTTAATTCCGGGACTATAGATGTAGAGGAATTGTGGACTACATTTAAGTGCATTGATAATAAAGGGTTAGAGAAATATGTGCCAGTAAAGACGATTAAGGATGGAAAAGATCCACCTTGGTATAATAATAATGTTAGAAAGCTGCTGAGAAAGCAAAGGCTGCTGCACTCTCGATTCAAAAAAGAACACGCAAATGATGACAGGCAAAAGTTAGTAGAGATTCGTGCATCTATAAGAAGATCGATGCGGGAAGCATACAACAATTATCACAGCCATATCATAGCAAAAGATCTTTCCGAGAACCCGAAAAAATTCTGGTCCTATGTAAAATCGGTAACCGGGTCACAGCCCACTGTCCAGTCACTCGTTGATCATTCCGGGGCAGTAATAGAAGATAGCAAACGGAGAGCAGAAGTTCTAAATTTAACCTTTAAGAAATCTTTCACGCAGGAGGACCGCACAAATGTACCATCATTTGATCAACGTACTAATTCCGAAATGGGGGACATAGCAATAGGTATTTCCGGTGCAGAGAAGCAGCTGAGAGAGCTAAATACGAAAACGTCTGCTGGTCCGGACGGAATACCAGTTCGGTTTTACAAAGACTATTCTGCGGCATTGGCCCCCTACTTAGCTTGCATTTATCGCGAATCTTTAATTCAGCGCAAACTTCCTAGTGATTGGAAAAAAGCGCTTGTGACTCCCGTTTATAAGAAAGGAAAGAGAACTGACCCACACAATTACAGGGCAATATCGTTGACATCAGTTTCATGTAGGATTTTAGAGCATATTCTCAGTTCGAATATAGTAAATTTCCTTGAAACGGAAAAGCTTCTTTCCATGAATCAGCACGGGTTTAGGAAACATCGTTCATGTGAAACTCAGCTTACCCTTTTCTCACATGACATCTTGCGAGCCATGGATGAAGGGCAACAGGCGGATTGTGTTTTTCTCGACTTCAAAAAGGCGTTCGACGCGGTGCCACACTGCAGACTGCTAACGAAGATACGAGCTTATGGAATAGGTTCACAGATTTGTGACTGGCTGGAATACTTCCTAAGTAATAGAACGCAGTACGTTGTTCTCGATGGCGAGTGTTCATCAGAGACGAGTGTATCGTCAGGCGTGCCCCAGGGGAGTGTGATAGGACCGCTATTATTTTCTATCTACATAAATGATCTGATGGACAGACTAAGTTGTAATTTGCGGCTGTTTGCTGATGATGCTGTGGTGTATGGGAGGGTGTCGTCTGTAACTGACTGTAATAGCATACAGGATGACTTAGACAAAATTACTTGTTGGTGCGAAGAATGGTAGCTGGCTCTCAATGTAGAGAAGTGTAAGGCGATGCGCATGAGTAGAAAAAGCAATCCCATAGTGTTCAAATACAGCATTAGTAGTGAGTTTCTTGATGCTGTCGCGCCGTTCAAATATCTAGGCGTAACATTGCAGAGCGATATGAAATGGAACGAGCATGTAAGGGCAGTTGTGAGTAAGGCGGACAGCCGACTTCGGTTTATTGGGAGAATTTTGGGAAGATGTACTTCACCTGTAAAGGAGACCGCGTATAAAACGCTTGTACGACCACGTCTTGAGTATTGCTCAAGTGTTTGGGACCCGCAGCAGATCAGTTTAAAGGAAGACATAGAGGCGGTTCAGAGGCGAGCAGCTAGATTTGTTACCGGTAGGTTCGAGCAATGTGCGAGTGTCACGGAAATGCTCCGGCAACTCAATTGGGGATCGCTGGAAGAAAGACGACGTTCTTTTCGTGAATATCTGTTAAGTAAATTTAGAAGGCCGGAATTTGAAGCTGAGTGTAGTACGATCTTGCTGCCGCCTACTTACATTTCGCGTAAAGATCATAACGACAAGATAAGAGAAATTAGGGCTCGTACGGAGGCATATAAGCATTCTTTTTTTCCTCGTTCAATTTGGGAGTGGAATATGAAAGAAAATATCTAGTAGTGGTACAGTGTACCCTCCGCCACGCACCTTACGGTGAATTGCGGAGTATGTATGTAGATGTAGATGTTGATGTAGACATCGGGTTCGCCAATCCCGTACTCAGCAAATTAATGCTGAACCCCTAAGAGGGAAGTCAATATCCAGGCATCCTGAAGTGATGTACTGCTTGGCCAACTGGTCGACATGTTCATTGCCGGATACGTCGATATGACCTGGTGATCAATGAAACAGAGTGGGCTGACTTACCAAGGTGGAAGCCTGTATCCTGAAATAACAGCACTACATGATGTTTCGGAAAACAAACGGTCCTCTGTAGTAACATTGGAGATGTTCAAAAGCTTATAAAATAATAACCAGGTCGGCAGTGAAGACGCTACTTCCACAGCGATCGCTGTTTGATACAGTCACCATGGACGAAGGCATACCCAGAATGGCCACCTACCGGAGAACCGTCTGAGTAAGTAACTGCTGCACTGCAGAATAATTCAAGCAGTGCGTGGAACTCGCGATGGAGATTCAATTATGTTACTAAGGATTTGAGTCATGGTATTGGTCCAACGTAAGCTGCAAGTTAGGAATGCACCAAGGTGGGGTATGGGAAGAGTAATGCAAAGTGTGAGGCAAGGGAACGGATTCAAGTGACGAGAGAAGGGAACAGACACGGACAACGATCGTGGGACCTGACCAGGGCCATCTTTGTGGAAACAGGAGTCCAGCAATCGGAAATATATTCCAGCAATTTGGGGTGAAGCATAAATGTAGGCAACATACAAAGTCAATAACTGTTGTCGGCAGAACACCAGGAGGGGACCCCAGTCTCAGCATTAAGGCTTGCCAATGGACTGAATGAAAAGCCCCGTTCCTAAACTGACACCTGTATGCAGAATGGGGTCTAATAATTGCCCCAAAGAAAGGGTTGACGAATCATATACCAGTCTCCCATGGTCCGGGCGTAATTGGATAAGGGCATCATAAGAGAGTTGGATGGGTGGCTTTCCAAACAGTGTGGCTGAGGTATCACAGGGTATTTAGGTACTGCCAGCACTTTTGATTCAGCTGACGAATGTGTGGCCCCTGAGTGAGTAGGTTGTCAAAGAAAATCCTGAGAAGCCTACCAGTTATAGCTCTGGCTCCAGGTGAACTATTAGACAGCAACAGAAGTGCATTACGTAGGGTCTCTGCGCTGAAAATTGGAAACTATGGGCAGAGGCCTATGATTGGGACATTTGGATGGCTCCATCAGGCCGCCATTCAGCAGCATCAACACTAACGAATCTAAAATATTGACAAAAGTCATTGGCAAACAAGGATGAAGTGACCAATGACCCTACAGCCGCAGCAAGGGCGTTTATTTCGATTAGAAAAAGAGGTACACTGGGAATGGAGCCCTGTGTGTCACCGTTCTCTTGAATATGAAATGAGCTACGAGAGGGACCAATCCTAACCCAAAAGGAACGTTGGGAAAGGAAATTCTGAATGAAGATTGGAAGTGGGCCCTGTAAGACTCAGTCAGGCAATCTAGCCAGTATAAGCCGGCGCAAGGTGGTGTCACATGCCTTCCAGAGATCAAAGAAGACCGTAACAACAAGTTCACAGTGAATAACAGCTGTACAGATGGCCCACTCCAGCGACACGAGGTTTTCAAGAAGTTTGCACAGAAGTCTTCAACACTGGGACGATGCTTTCCTTCCATCGGGATGGGAAAACCCCCTCTGCCCATAAGAGGTGAGAAGGTGGTGTTGAGACTCTGTTGGAAGGTGTTGTTGCGTAAAGTCAGCGCCACACGCCAGAGACACAAGAACGATCGTGCAGAAGGCAGTGGACGACTGACAGCCAATCACACGCCATCGGCCGGCCGCGGTGGCCGAGGGGACTGAGGCGCTTCAGTCACGGTCTGCACGGCACTACGGTCGGGGGTTCGAATCCCCCCTCGGGCATTGATATTTGTGCCGTCCTAGTTCGTAAGTAGTTCATAAGTAGTTTGTAAGTTTAGGGACTGATGACCCCGTAGTTAAGTCCCATAAGATTTACAAACATTTGAACATTTTGAACACGCCATCTCCACGCATTCTGGAGGGAGTAACCGGAGAAGCGCGCCCTCTATACGTGGCTATATCTAGGCCAACATGCGTCTGGACGGGCAAGACGACAATGCATACTTTATAGAAGTTGAGTACCTTTGTACAGTGTAGTAAATAAAACTTGTAAAACGACAAAACAGAGACTAATCCGGACGACAAAACAGAAGATGATGGAGGAATTGGTGTTAGTCTTATCTGGTCCTGGAGAGGTATCAGGACATGCAGCAAGGGCAGTCTGGAAATCCCACTCGCTGAATTGAGCACTGTATACTTCCTGGCGAAGCATACAGAATAATAACTGCTTCTGCTCATTCCGAACTTTGTGATTGTGGAAGTTGTCACTGTAGGTTGTGGTCGCAAAGCAACGTTCATAGCGGTCTGTCATGTGCTCAGCGATAGTACTTGGGTCAGTATACCCTCGATGTTGAGACATGGAGCTCCTGACAGAGGGTGGTAACCAAAGAGGCGCCATACGTTTTTCCAAACCTGAGAAGGGGAGCTGCGTGAGGTGATACTGGCTACACACCTTTCTCAGGAGGCGTCGTTACTCTGCTGGATCAGCCGCTGGGCTTGGGCATGAAAACGTTTAAAGGCAGTCAGATGTTCAATAAAGGTTGGCGCCATTGGCGCTGATGTGTTTGACATCGTTTCCAGATAGCCTCAGTGATCTCCAGTGTCCGTGAAGACACCATCTTGCCCTGAGGGGAATCACTGGTTTTCTGAATAGTTGCCTCAGTGGCGGAAACAATAGTGTCAGTCATCTGTTGAACTGCAGTATCAGTATCGGCCGGTATTGGAGCATCAAGTACAGCAGCTGAGGTATAAGCCAGCTAGTGAACCTACATAGGGATCCTCGAGGGAAGAGATCTGCAGGTTCATACTGCAGAAGTGACACAATGATTGGAAAGTGGTCGCTGCCACGTAGATCGTCGTGGACCTTCCAATTAAGACACCTCAATAAAAGAAGTAGTTCTCTGATGGCATTTACGTTGCTGAATAACAGCTTTAATTCTACAAGTAAGGTGGAAATAATTTCTTCACATGGAAAGTATCCTGTCAATATTATTAACACAATATGTAAAAAAAAAATCCTATTCAGTTTACAAATGATTTTCTATGTTAGTGACACTAGTTAATTGTCACAATAACATTTGCAACAACGTTGTGGACTCTTTTCCATTAGTGCATTAACATAACCCTAAAAAAAAGTACCAAATACGATTTTTATACCACAGTCTTAAACTTACAAATTTCTTTGCTGCATAATTTCACACCCAGCAATACGCATAATACATCAGTCCCTTCGACCCAAATACCATAGTAGTACAAAATGTATGCACTAAAACCGATACTTATGTTTAAAAAATTCAAACTCCAAAAAATGTAATATTATATTAATAACTGCCAGGTAATAGTAAAATTAATGCCAAAAATCTCTAAAGTAAACATCCTGAAGCATAAACTTGGTACTTAGAGTGACGAGATGTTCTCTAATTCCAGGACATATCTACTTTTACCCCTGTAATCGACCTCTTTCATGGCTCTAACAATCATATATGAGCCTTCTGTAAGGTCATCTAAGCGCTGGAATTTAGGGAGTATTACCTCACTTCTTATCTCATGAATGATGGGGCTTAATAAAAGCCTCTTGCGACCATTTATATTGAGCGACATCATTGCAGCAGGATGCCACTTCGGTCTCTTGTTGCTCAGGACATTCAATAACTTTATCACTATCAGGATTTTGTTTATTAAAAGTCATTGCGTATTTGCTATAATGAATGAAGCCACTAGCGAAGGGATTCAGGTCCATCGATTTAATAAACTTATGTCCCCGATTGTGATTTCACAACATCATGATGATGCTCAAGATGCGATCTACAATCTGTTTTGTGTGTTGTTTAGTGAGGAACATGCCACATATTGGTTATGTACAAGAGATGTAGTGGTGGTATAAAATGCTCTTTCGTCCAGAAGAACAGTGTTCATTTAATCTCCAATAGCTTAGTGTATAGATAAAATTTAACGTATGTTTGATTGCTCACGGTGGTCAAGACAATGTCGCCAAACCCCAACCGTTCCTTTGGATTGCCTATTGGTAATAAGTGATATCCCAATCGAAAAAGCTCGTTTGCAATCGTTCACTGATTAGTTTTATTGCTCTTTATGTCACCTCAAGCAGACTCTCCAGAAAGGTATGGTCAATGGAGAGCTGGTAGGTCATCTTCCCTGCACACTCGTATTAACTACTTATGCACAGTTACTGTGTCAATTGGATTGCTTATATTCTCCGGTTTTATTCAACCATCCTCAGTAAAATTGTCCGTTGACCCCTACCCATCAGGAAATTAGATTTACCTCATCATGGTGAGTGGGTGTGTCATTAGAAGGTGTATGGTCCCCCGCACAGGCAATACTCAGTAGAAATCTGCATTGTCTGTTTGCTGTGGAAATAAGCTCAGAAGTATGGTCATGTGGATATTGGGCTTGGAGGATGTTAATAAGGAATAGGCATATTCGTTTCGGAAAGCAAAGTCGTGTGATTATTGGTTTGAGTTAGGCCTTGTCTCTGTGGTGCTGTGCTCTCTCTCTCTCTCTCTCTCTCTCTCTCTATCTCTCTCTCTCTCTCTCTCTCTCTCTCTTTTTTTTTTTTTTTTTTTTTTTTTAACTAGCATTGGAATACTTGCTTGAAGGATATTTGACGTTCGTTTACGATGTAACATGGTTTCGGATAGAAGAGAATGTTTTGTTATACCTGCTTCCTACATTTTTACTACAACCAGTACGGGTTTACACTGTGCATCGCACATAAAAGCCACGGATTGTTGATTTGCTTTACCTGTGATACTACTATTGGGGCAATAGTCGTCTTAGGCCTCACTCAGTCAGTGCTGTGTAAAATACTTAATTCTATGCCTTATTAGTGCCTAGAGAGGGAGTGTTTACTGTAGTTACTGTCCTGTTAAAGTTGAGCAACATCCTCAACAAATTGACTGTTATTACAGCAAATAATTTTTTTGTTTACATAGGTAGGACCAGAAGTAGCTATAGGAGACTGTATATACGGTTTTTCAGGTATTAGCTTCGCAATAACTTTGTGATTTGCATAATAGTGTGCATTCTCCTCATGTAGAGAGTGCATATCACGATTTTTACCATCTGTTAGGCTTCAGGATGTTTACTTTCGGGATTTGGGCATTACGTTTAAAATTACTTTGCAGTAATTAATGTAATATTATATTTTATTGAGTTTGAATCTTTTAAACATATGTATCGCTTTCACTACATATATTCTGTACTACTACGGAATTTGGCTTGAAGGGACTGATTTATTTAGTTTATTCCTGGGTCTGAAATTATGTAGGAAAGAAAATTGTAAGTTTAAGACTGTGGTACAAAAATTGTACTTGGTAAGTTTTTTTGCAGGTTATGTTAATGCTCTAATGCAGAAGAGTCCACAACGTTCTTTCAAATGCTATTGTGACAATCAAATAGCATCACTATTGTGGGAAATCATAGGTAAACTGAATAGGACCTTTTTTTACATATTGTGTTAATAATATTGACAGGAGACTTTTCACGTTAAGAAATTATTTCCACCTTACTTGTAGAATTAAAGCTGTTATTCAGCAAGGAAAATGCCATCAGAGAACTACTTCTTGTATTGAGGTGATATGCAGTAAGTCTTTTATTGTAATAGGAATGTCTTTGGTTTGACAGTATGACTCTCTCTGTGACATAGTGTCTTTGGCAAATCAGATGTTCAGAATCAAAATATTATATACTATATGAGACTTTCCTTAATCAATACACAACACCTTTCCTAGCAATGAGCGCCTCCCTTTTAACCTACCTAAAGTTATATATATCGTTGTTTTAGTGGATTATCTGCAGTTAAGGGAGAAAAGGTTAGTTTCGCAGTCTTGTGATATTTTTCTTAATACTACTATTTAGAATATTTTCAGCATTCAATAAGTATGTTAGGGCTGTACGTAGCTGGGAGATACTGACGTTAGAGGTGTGTGCACTGATTTTACGATATTCACAGTATAAACATCACGATATTCTGTACGAAAACATTTCGTATTTTGATATAACCATGTCATTAAACGTGGAAGTTGTGTCAGTAGGCATCAGTTATTATAAACGGAATACTTCCTTTAACGTGAGACACAATATATTTCTCGTCTGGATAGCGGTTAATAGGTGATCTAGCAACACCACTCCAAATGTAGGCTATTGGCTTTGAATATTAATTTTATCACCGCTATTTTCAACTATTTATACTAATGTAGGTCTTCTGATGAATGGAAATAGCTGGAGGAAGAGTGCTTAATGGATGTTAAGCGATACTTCCACGAGAAAATTGCAGGATTTCTGTTTTTTATTTCCATTTTTGAGCAAATTTTTACTTTCCTTTTTTTAACATAAAGATGGCTTTTTATACATGTATTCTGTGCTGCTATGTTATTTTGGATAACATTTTTACGGTGTCAAACGTATATCAGTCACAAAACAGCAGTAATAGTTTTAAATATTCCGATTTTAGGGTAAGTTCAACCTTACTTAGTTTTACCATAAATATTACATTCTCTTTATATATGGCCGGCCGCGGTGGCCAAGGGGACTGAGGCGCTCCAATCACGGTCTGCACGGCCACTACGGTCGGGGGTTCGAATCCCCCCTCGGGCATGGATATTTGTGGCGTCCTTAGTCTTAGCTAGTTCATAAGTAGTTTGTAAGCTTAGGGACTGATGACCCCGTAGTTAAGTCCCATAAGTTCTACAAGCATTTGAACATTTTATACATGCTAAACTAGTATCTCATTTGAGAGAGGGATATACTTAATTTTCACGCAATTTCCCCGATAAACACTTCAATTTAATGTAAAATATTCAGATTTTTTCGGTTAAATTTATTGTACATTTTTTCCCCAAAAAATCGCTTTTACTTCATACATCGTATACTAGTATGTCGTTTGGATGATGGACCTACTCAATTTTTGCGAAATTTACTCAAAATATGACCTGAATTTAATTTAAAATATTTCGATATTTTGTTTGCTGATGATGGTGCCATCTGTGGGCTAGTTGCTTACCTTGATGAAGGCTCGTCTTTGAGATAGATATTTTATCACAAGAACTGACTAATTTTAATTGTTATTAACTGTAATAGAGCATGAGATCACTTCCTTTATTTAGTTTATTTGTATTAATTTGTCAGCTGCGGTGGCCAAGCGGTCTGCGGCGCGCCAGTCATGTTCTGCATGGCCACTGCGGTCGGGGGTTCGAATCCACCCTCGGGTATGGATATTTAGTACAACATTGGCTGAATGACATAACTTGCTCTTAACAAAGTAATCACTGCTATGGTAAAGATCAAGGACAAATTTCACATTTGTGGGTCGTTGTAACAGTATTCAAGGTTAAAAAAAAAAACTTGAAATAAATTGCATATTGCTATTGCCTTAATCGTATTTTACAAACAATGCTTGATTTTCAGTTTTTGCGCACATTTTACTTTGCTCTCACTGCAATATTTGGTATGAACAGCTATATATCCATCAGTGAATGTGCTGTAATCTGTCCTCTCATTGGGCAGGCAGTTAGGACAGGTCAGGATGGAGGTGAAAGCCCTCAGCCTTCAGCATTCAGCACTCGGACCTGGGTCCGGGGATCCAGGACCTGAGATCTGGGATATGGGACCTTGGGCCTCAGGGTTAATGCCCTCAGTACTTTAACCTTGACCAGGTTAGCAATTGTTTAAAGCAATTTGCGCTTGCACTGTAGAACTAACATTAATAGCAGTCACTGGTTGGGACGTGGGGACCTGGGGTCTGGGGGTTAATGTCTTCAGCACTCTAACCATGATTAGAATATTGACCACAAAGAAATAAAAACATTAATGTGCTTGCACTGCAGAACTGACATTAATACCAGTCATTGGTTTTTGGGAGGGGGGCCTGAGGCTTGGGGTTAATGCCCTCAGCACTCTAACCTTGTCGTAAGCAACACCTGTGAGGCAATTATTTAATATAATACTATTAATTCCCAGTAGGAACTATTTGGTTATAGTAATGCAAAAGTGTTTTTAAGAGTGTCCTTAATGTATACAAAATATAACTAGACCAAATCTTGTTTTACTGAATTCACATAAAAGTCCTAAAGTACTTTTATACATTGTACAAAGTAAATAGTTACTGTAAGTATTGTAAATAAAATTCGCCCTTTTTGGTTGGTTGGGTAGGGTGGAGGTCGGACTCATCTTCAGCCACGTCCTCGCCATGATACGTGGGTCATTTCAGCACAGATTAAATGTTGAAATGAGATGACAGCTGCAGTGTGATAGCTGTAGAGTACTGGTATTTTATATGTCCACAATCTTGTTGTTTATGTCCACCATATTGTTTATGGCCGCCATCTTGTTATATGGCCGCCATCTTGTTGTATGTTCCCTGCAAGGTAGGCAATTAGATGATAATAGTTCAAGGTCAAATTATGGCCCAATATCCCTATAGTGTACCTACCCATAGGTTCTGGTGAACCATTTAGCATGATACCCTCAGGAATGCGAGGATCTTCACCCCATCTTCTGAAGCACAAGATGTAGGTGGCTGTGCTTTGAAGCCACCAAGGATTCGTTTTTCTTTAGTTGTTTTTCCTTTCCCTCTCCCTGTCCCTTTGGTTTGAGGGCTTGGAGGGCTTCTCTGGAGTGGCATCACTTACTAACGAAGAGTTAGAAGGCCTTCAACTAGCTGTGTGTGGATCCTTATTGGATGGGACTCTCTGGCACACTCTCAGAAACCTCGCAATGGAGTGTCCCAAGGGACCCCATCCAAGTGACAGGTGCTAGAGAAAACTACTGCTTCTCCAGCTGGGAGTGTGGACTCATGTCCCCTATGGTTGGGGCGACTTCCCATCACAGCAGGCGTGGGAGCAGTTTATGTAGGAGCGCCCTCACCAATCAAGGGCCCACTGGAGGAGATGATACTCTGGATGTTGTGATACCCATAGTGAGTGGGGGACGTAACAGCAGGAAAAGATGTGGACTTTCATATTTCCTACAGGGTGGAGCTGTTCTTACTTCTTTCTCACCTCAGTATGTGTTAGCTGGTCCAGTATCTTTGCATTACGTTTATTTCTCTGTGCAGAATAGTACAGAGCATCAGGCAAGGTGGATGTTGATGCCCACAATAACATAGACATGATGAGGGGTTAATGAAGCGTCTGGATGTGATGGACGCCCACATTGCATGAATGTGGGGCTGGAAGCACATCAGGAGGACATATGCCCTAACTTCCAGCACCCGAAGCACCTCATAGGGGGAGGGGCGTACGGTTGGACACGATGAAAGCGCCAGTGGCAATTTTATGGCCTTTCGGTCCCTATGGATGCGCCAAAGGAAATAGACACCTAGCCACTATAGGTTCGTGCACAACTCGTCGTCGGACTGCGACAGGAGATCACGGTGGTCAATGAGGCCTTGAATCGTATTTAGATTCTTGTGGGTGTGATACTGACAGGAACAGCACTCAACTTTTCGTACATGCGTAATGCCTTCTGCTGTGCAGGAGATGCCGTCTGTATCGATACTGCCCCACTTCTATCTTAGTGAAAGATGCCACCTCGCCAAACATGTCTTCCAAGAGTTCTAGAAAGAACTGCGGCATGGTCGACGAGAAAGATTCCCCATTGGACCCTGTACATAACAGGTATTGGGGCGAGTATGGCTCAGATCTGTAGAGGGCCCTGGGTTCCTCCTAAGGCATAGCCAGGGAAGGGAACGACTGCAAGCACTTTTGTCACGTCTCGGCAGCTACTCTGTTCCTTCTGACTCACTGGCGACATATGGTCCTCCTCGTGCCTTCTCCGACGTGAGAACCTGTAGCCAGCTAGCCACCCACTATTAAACAACTGTTGTGTGTTGCCTAGCTATTCAAAGCCTCTAAGAGCTATGTCTGTGGCGTCATACGAAACTCCTTTAAATACGCAAACACAACAATTTAATAAAAACGTCTCCCACATCAGACCTTACGACCACTACTGTCAACAACAGAAGCTCCCGTTTTCTTCAAACCATGGTCTCAACAAACAAAACCATAAAAATACACATTATGTGAAAACAGTTGCAGTGAAGTCTTAGCTGTTACGTTTTTAAAAAGAAGCAATCGGCTTCCTTGTAACTCGGATTATATTTTATTATGAATCAATATTGGCAAGGAGTTATTTGAAAACAATTGCTGAAGAATGGATTCAGGCTTTTGTAGTGAATAACTTGTCTGGAATCTTAAAGCAAACGGAAAAGAGGGGATTCCAGTCTTAGCCCTACGTCTTCTGAAAATAAATAAATAAATAAATAAATAAATAAATAAAAACATATTTTCTACAGGTCAGAAATTTTATCTTCCATCTCAGTGTTCTAATAGTTAACTACGTTTTACATAGGGAAGTGCGAAATATTCATTTTATTTTTACCAAAAGAAAAATGTGAGTTCGCCGTGCCTACAAGATTATGTTTCTGAGTGCTCCAGTCCCAGCGATCCCACATGGTAGGCGCGTATGGGTGCAGATTTATGGGGCGGTGGTTTCGAAAGCTCGTGGGTCTCGTTCTTCTTAGCATTCCTGTTCATATTTTCTGTAGTCTCTTGCTTTTATTTTCGTTTCTCTTGTTGGGAGGGCTCGCAGATTCAGACTCTGGAACTCAGGATGACCTAGAAGCCCTACAGCCAGCAGCCCATGCAGCTTACAGCCACTCGCTGGTATCAGATCTTCCAGCGTGAGAAACTGTCCGCTTGAAAGAAGGAATCACTTATTTTATCTTCTGCTGCATCCTATGCAAGTTAACGGGGGATTGGGTTATTTGGTTGGGATAGGGGGACTCAACTACTGAGGTTATCAGTCCTCCGGTGGGGAGAGGAAGGAGTGAAGATAGGAAAGAAGGGGGAGGGGGAAAGGATACGCAGTCCGGGAAGTAAAGAAGGAAGGAAGGCTGCATTAGCTCGGGACCTTGTGCTCGCCACGCACGTACTCACGAAAGAGCCGTGAGCCCCCTGAGGGGCAAGTTAACGTTTTCCATTCCTGTGGCGACATACTTGTGGAGGGTCAGACATTGGTGCGTGGCCTACTAAGAGAGGAAACTGCCAAGGTAATTGGTCCCTAGACCTTCAAACTGCTTAAACCACCTTATTCTAAAAACAACACACACACCCATGTGTAAAGACTAGGATCTCCTACGGGAACGGTCGCGCCATCCGCAAGATGACGCCCAAGACAGCACGACAATTTCCGCGCAGCCGCCTTTATCTGGTATGTAGAGAATAAATGTTACATGTTACAAGATGTGACACTATGGACATAACGAATACCATCCTGTGGAAAAATTCTTTTTCATTTTTGATTTATAGACAGTAATATCGTATTGTCGATATGGCATCCAATTTGTAACATACTAGTGTTCGCCTTTCCCCCACTCCAATGGTTCTTATACTAGCTTAGTGACTGCTAGCATGTCTATTTGTGAGAGCTTATGCCAATTATTCGTTTTGTCCTTGTTCCATACCAGGCTCCATGTCTTCCGCATTGAATAGGGAAACCATCTCTGTCATAACACGCCCATGACCATGATTTTGTATTATTAACTGCATTAAGAGTTGTTTGATTCAGATTGCATAATTATTCTTGGTAACAGTGTGTTCAAATGGCAACTACTTTTTATAAAAGTCATGGTAACGAATTTTTGATTATGAACAACGCACGCCCCTGTCAGGTTTTAATTGACTTCACGTTTACATCGAAACTTAATCCTTTCTGTTACGTTTAACCACCACGTCAATTAGACTTGTAGCCGAGTTATACGTCAAGACACTTTCGCCAGTAAATTTGTAGCACCATCGTCGTACGTCAGCGTCAGTGTGCCAATGCCTCCCAGAATCCTAGAGTTTACGACTAGGTCGTAAGGCTTATTCCTCTGTAAAAGGACACGGATTTACTCGAAGATCGTAACAGTGTAACATATTCTGAATTTTTGTAAACGTAAAGTATCAAGTTTAACCCAAAGGAAATTGTAAAATTATAGACTCTTATGTGATTGTGATGTAGCACGTGTCCATATGTAACAGAACGTGGAAACTTATCATATCCGTATAAGGAGGACAGGCTGTGGTGTTTCAAAGAAATATAATTCATCAGAATGAGCAAAAATTAAGTGAGTTCCACTTTTGTGAGTAACGGAACGAACAGAATGTTTTCGATGTTGTGGCTGTTTTTAATTAGTTGTTGTTTGATTTGCACATCAGGCTGAAATCTACCATTTCGCGACCAAATAATAGTACACAATCTAGGGGCTCATAGGAATAATTACAAATGATGCAAACCTAGGCACATTTATTTTTGTGTCCCAGCCTCGTCGTAGGTGTCGGTGGCCGAGTGGAACGAGACCGACACAGGAACAAAGACAGCACGCTGGTGCAGGTACGGAGGGGAGCAGCCAGAAACTATAAACACTCGAGTAAATTAAAAAGAGATATATATTGCACAGAATGTAACAATACTTAACTTTTACATAGTACTGCAGAATGTTGATACATAGTTGTTAGAGGCCTGCCTAGTGCCTGTACGATAGCAAAGTCTTCACTGGTGCCTATCTGATTACGAAGGTCCTAACTGGTTGCTAACTCAGTCCCAAGTGACCGATCCTTCAGTGGTGGCCACGAGCGGAGTTGTCGCAGAGGGCGCTCGTGGCTGTCGTCGTGAGAACGCCGCGCCGTGCGTGCATGGCGGCGCGCGGCGAAAGTAGGTGGCGCGCACTTTGTACTTGTGCGACACCACATTTATAGTAAATTATTATTACTGTTATATTATTATACAGACATTGATGATCCAATGAGCGCATTTGCGCCGCGGTGGAGTGGCCGAGCGGTATAAAGCGCCTTGTTGCGGGGCGAGTGGTTGCTCGCAGTCAGAGGTTCGAGCTCTCCCTCGGGAATTGGTGTGTCTATTGCCCTTACTGTAATTTAAACGTAGTTTGTAAGTTTAGAAACTGATGACAACAGCAGTTTTGAGCGCATTCTCACAAAAATAAGATCGGACAGTCCAATCGAAAACTAGCCTTTGCGATAAATTTGTCCGTGCTTTCCTCAAAGGCTCTATGAAGAGACAGATTTATGCTTATAGTAAAGATAGTGAAGTGCTGCTTACACTCCGTGGAAAAATTTCACATGGATGTAACTCTTAAGGGACAAAACTGCTGGGGTTATCAGTTCCTAGAATTTAAAAATACTTAAACTAACTTAAGCTGAGGACAACACACACACCCATGCCCGAAGACTCGAACCTCCGACGGCGAGCTATCCTATGCTCCGCAAAAAGCGCTCGGCCACACCACTGCGGCCATTCAGTGAAATAACATAATTTTCTCAAATTGTTACGAATAACACAGGTGAGGGTAAAACAATAACACCAAGAAAAACAAGATTCACACTCATTTTCTCGACGAATGTACCCATTGACGAGAAGATGAATATTTATAGCTTTCAATTACGCAGATATAGTGGACTAATTTTTATGCTGTTAGTTGTAGCAAACCACAAAGTCTCTGATCACTGCAGACCAGCGCAATCGAAATTAAACGGAGAAAGTCATGGAGATAAACGATATACCACGTTACGCAGTGATAACACTTGGTGTGTAATTATTCCTTTCGTCTGTATTTAATGGACGGCGAAGAGTTCCAGCTCGTAACTAAATGAAAACATATTTGCCGTCCCACTGCAAGTTAAATTTGGCCTCATCCGTGTAGTACTGTACACACAATGGTGTTTTCACTGCAAACGCACATTCGTGCAACAAGCAGTTTGCCGACATATATGGATTGCCGTGTCGGATAAAATTATCTGCATGTAGCTTTCAGCACACAGTACTCAATGATATTAACCTTCCGGTAGCTACATAGAGCAGTGTTGGGATGATACAGTAGTCGTATTTGAACTGGCACAAGCTGAGCAATCAGAATAATGCGAAGCGCCGGAATTAGTGTACGGAAGACCATGTAAACAATGAAGGTTCTCTGTTACAGTAACCCTCTCGAAATATTCTAATCTCAACAGCAAATTCCAGATCCACCAATTGGGTATGCTGCTGAAGTCATTCTCATGGTACACTAAGATTTTGGACACTCTGATGAATACGTCAGCTAGATAGTATTCACTCAGAGGCATTCGAGATTGAGCATCAAATTAAAAATCGTTAAGACAACAATACAGCTGATGTGATTATCGGCGGTGACTAACTCACAATACAGCAGTTAACAGAGAGTAAAGTTGCGCAGTCAGTATAATGATATGGCGAAGATTCCACAAATGCCGTTATCGACTGTACGAAGTACCTTGTATAAGCGTCACTAGGATTTTTCCCTTGGCGTTCTGCAAAATTTGGTGTGGGCACATCCAAACATCTGCTTAACAAGCCAATGACGGAAGATGATGATATAGCATTATTGGCAGGGACACTCCCTATCGCCGGCCGCGATGGCCGAGGGGACTGAGGCGCTTCAGTCACTGTCTGCACGGCCACTACGGTCGGGGGTTCGAATCCCCATTCGGGCATGGATATTTGTGCCGTCCTTAGTCTTAGTTAGTTCATAAGTAGTTTGTAAGTTTAGGGACTGATGACCCCGTGGTTAAGTCCCATAAGCTATGAAACAATTGATCATTTTGAACACTCCCTATCTATTGTTGTTTGGTTGCGAGGTGCAAGTCTTTTTATTTGACGGCACTTTGGTGACTAGGGTTTGCAGATGGTGAAAACATCAGCCAGCTAATCATTGGCTGCGTCAAATGTCCGACCATACCGGTATTCAAAACTGAGACCCCACGTTATAAACGCACTTTTCGTGTTTTATCGTTTCTTACAGTTTCTTTATCAGAAAGGCCGGTCTTTCTATTCAAATGTCACATGATTTCATTCCCGTGTCTGTCGATGAATACTTCACTCAGTTTTTTATTACAGTAGTTGATCAACATCCTGACCGAAGTCGTTGAGGTACCATCAAGAGACCTCGAACTGCGGATATTTTGCGAACTGAAATATTTGTTGTTAACATTCTCACTGTGTATGTTTCCCTTCCTAATGCTAAAGGAAACACATTCTGCCCGGGAATGCTCATCTCTATAAGTATTGCCACATAATATTGTGTAGATTTCAGTTCGGCAATTTTATTTAAATAATGTTTAAACGTTTGTTAAGATTATGGGACTTAACTGCGGGGTCATCATTTCCTAAACTTACAAACTACTTATAAACTACCTTATACTAAAGACAGCAGAAACATCCATGCCCGAGGGGGGATTCGAACCCCCGACGGGGAACGGCCTCGTGTATCATAGCGCCTCAGTGCCATCGACCACTCCGTCGCGGTCCAATTTTATTAATTTATTATCTATGTAATCCGTCACCTATATTTTAAACACAGGCTGTATTCATTCTTACACAAAATAAAGCGACCAACAGACATTTTTCCAGATACATTGGACAGATAATGATACAATATGCATTATTACCTCCTGTCTTTTATTGGTATAGGATAGAGGGAAGAACGGGGTAGAGTTTAAGTCGGCACTTCTCCAGTGGTTAGAATCAAACGCAGAAGACGCAATTCAACCTGCCGGCCGCGGTGGCCGAGGGGACTGAGGCGCTCCAGTCACGGTCTGCACGGCCACTACGGTCGGGAGTTCGAATCCCCCCTCGGGCATGTATATTTGTGCCGTCCTTAGTCTTAGCTAGTTCATAAGTAGTTTGTAATCTTACGGACTGATGAACCCGAAGTTAAGTCCCATAAGTTCTACAAACATTTTTTTTTTTTTTTTTTTTTTTTTTGCGCAATTCAACTGTTGGCGGATGTTGACATGATGCAGTGATCAACATTGTTAGTAGGTACCTGCGAGAGGTTCGAGTTGTGGGGCACGATTGGAACTCTCGAACAAGGACTCACGGCGCTCAGTGAATCTACGGACACCTATTTACTGTAATGCAGACTAACTGCCGCATGTGAGAACTGTTTAGGAAGCAAAGAATGCGGTTACCAGCGCAATAGTTATCGTCCAAGTCACCTGGGTGGATGTTAACAGATGTGCTGACAGCTCGCAGGAGTGCGGCTGCAGCTAAGTTGCATTCAGCATTCTGTCTCGACGGGGTGATAACCGGAAATAACGGCCATCTCTCGCTGAAGTTACCCGCGGACGAACTTGTCCTTACACTCTTTTCACGATTCCTGTTGTCTTGAAATCTCGTCCCAGTCCTGGAAATTACACTTCGTGACGCTCCAATAGATGAAGCCACCACCCTCTGTGTCTGTCTCGGTTCCAACATTCCTATGGCTCTCCATGCCATAGCTTCGGGTAGGTCACGTTGATGTTGCATTGCAGTGCCTGCTCAATGCACTATCTGAACCAAACTGCTTGTGTAATTCATTTGGTACAGTAAACTCAAGTCAACACCAACCCACTCAGCAGCAACGTTCTGTTATTACCAGTTTATCAGTTTCCGTAATGTTGTTATCTCCTCTCCGTAAAACCGAGAGAAAGATGTCGAACCATTTTAGTTCATTCTGCCCATGAAAGTACTACAGAACCTAGATATATCAACTAATCCGCTCATTGATTTGACCAGTGTGCCTGAGAATTAGACACAGATAATCCCAGGAGTTTTAAAGGCTCGTTAGGGTACACTGTTTCTCCTCACTTACAGACACCCTGCTGATCCTATTGGCTCCTGCCATGTTTCAGCCAAACTAATATGCGTTTGGTACCGCGCCTAAGGCGTATGGCTAAACATGATCTCATTTCCCCTCTACGACGTCTTAGGTGTGGATGTTACTGGCTTTTACACTAAGGAAATCCATACTTTGCAGAACAATGACGTTTAACGTTCGCCTTAACAATATTCCTACCAAGTATGGCATCAAAAACAATATGCTATGTCCTTGGGCCTCGCACTAAGGGCTCTCATGAACAGAGAACAGCTGGACAAACAGTTTTACTGACTTCCCCTCTTAGTTTAACCCTTTAACGTCTACTAATGTTTTTATTGTAGCAAAGGTCCGTAGCAAACTGCGGAAATCAAAATACTATCTAGTCAGTATAATAATTTAATTTACTACTTAAAAGTACTACTTAACTTCGAACAGAAATCCACTGTCGGTGAGACATCAGTAATAAATACAGTGAATAACACGTGCTATACAGTTACTACTGGAAGAACTCAAAAATTAACGCGTAACTGGAGGGCCAATGCGTATGAGAAAAGCAACTGTTCTCTGTTCGCTCGCCATGGTGCTACTCGGTAGCACTGCCGGACTGTCCGCCCCGCTCTCGTCTTCACGTGCGCAGCCAACACCAGCTGGAGACAAGGCCTTACAACAGGCCGTGCTTACGTCACACTAACAGGCCGCGGCCGCCATCTGACTGGCCGTCCGCTGCGTGGCGGTGGGCGTGCCCCAGCGGACAGCCAGTGAGTTGGCGGCCGCGGCCTGTTAGTGTGACGTAGGCACGGCCTGTTGTAAGGCCTTGTCTCCAGGTGGTGTTGGCGCAGCCTCTCTTACCTGGAGGCGATGGCGGCCTGCCTTTGGCCGTAGATCTGATGTGGTGATGCCAGTTGCTTTGCTGCCAAAGTAACGGTGCTGGCATCTTGATCGACGTTTAACTGTCGGTATCAGAGATAAGCCACCACAGTTTCTGTTTTCATGGGCATCTATTAGTTTTGCTACATACGCTAGAACAGCCCCTTTTGGTAACCATTCTCTACTCTGTCACATTAGAAGAGCACATGTAAATACAAGTTTATTGTTTGTACCGAAATTTTTACCCTGAAGTTGATGCTAAGACAATCTGCAATTCGCACGGCTCTGACATCACTGTTTGCTTCATGCAACCTAAAATATACCAGTTTTGCCTTTTCTCTATATTATCTATAGTTTTTCTCTCCCAGATCGCCTTATTCGACTTCCCACAGCTTGATTACTCACAAACAGTTAAATCAATGTATGACAATATCACAGAATACTACCCATTACCATAGTTACTCCTATTATTAATAAAACTACTCCTAGCTGTGGACGTAACTACGTATTTAACTGTTACCACCTTTCATCTTGTATCCTTTCTTTCTTTCACCGGCATATACTCTACATTCGCGGTTGCTCGCCGTGGAGGTTCGAGTCCTCCCTGGGGCATGGGTGTGTGTGTTTGTCCTTAGGTTAGTTTACCTAGGTTTAAGTAGTTTGTAAGCTACTGACTGATGACCACGTAGTTTGATCCGATAGATTTACAAAGATTTGAATTTACTGTACATTATGAACAGTAGTTACAAAAATTATTCAAATGTTTGAAACTCCAAGTGACTTAACTGCTTGGTTATTAGTTCCTAGCTTACAAACTACTTTATCTAAGTTAAACGTGCCTAAGTATTACACATACACCCATGCCCGATGGAGGACTCAAAGCCCCAATGGCCGCGCGAACCGCAGCACGATGCCTCAGTGCGCACGGCTATTCCGCCGCGGCAGCAATACTAACAGCAGTTCTATCTGCCTTACTTTGCACTACACTCCATCGTTCCCCGGTGCACACCCTCCTGGTTACTTAGGTGAAATGGAGGACATTGTGTGGTATCTGCCTCTTCCATGGCCTGTCGGCTCCCTGGTCGCTGCACGGAGCGAGCGTCGCAGTTGCCGCTGAGGTGTGCTGTCTCACACCGTCCGTCGTCACCCGTAGTTCATTGGTGGCGAGAAACAGCAACCGACTGCCCTTGCGCTTTGGTCTTACAATCGCAATACATGTACCGCTGACTGTCTGCCACAAGTAGTAATGTCAGATGTCTTCCCTGTTTTACTACTGCTCCTTTGAATAGTGCAGTAAACAGTGGTTCATTGATATCAGCAACATCGGCATACAGCGAACATTACCATATAGCAGGCTGTGTTTTGGTGCACCATTTTTTCCACAGGAATAGAGAAATAATTGTCAGTATCAATACGTTGTCAGAAGACGGTGTAGCGCCCATTGACGACAAATCAAAATGTTTGTTAGGCCTCATGAAGGTACATGTGCCTCTTTCCCTGTCCCTGTTTCATAATTGGCAGAAACAATAGGTACTCCAAACTGTTTGCGCATCATCGCACTATTTCTACCACACACGGAGGATCTGATTGTCTACTTCTGATTTCACGTGATTCAAATTCCTATTAAATTCAGAGTGACATAATAATCTTTCTTCTCTCAATACTCCACTGCTTTTATCCATAACTGGAGACCTAGCGAACGAAATGCAATTATTACTTGTAACGTTATCATGGGAAACTTACACTGTTGGGCCTCCTTTTAGCCAGCAAAGTGCAGGACCTCGAGGTGGGGTGGAGTCAACACGTCTTTGGAAGCCCCTTGCACGAATAGTCACGTTGAATCATGCTGCGCCTATAGTTACAACTGCAAAAATATTGTCGGCCCAGGATTTTGTGCAGGAACTACGTGGGTTATCCGAAAATAATACATCGCAGTTTATTCTCAGCTCGAAACGATGTTTTGAATGCGAAACGTTACTTGTGAATTAAATGAAATTTTATGAGTGTGCGTGCAAAATTTCTGGCTCTTCCGATAGATAGCGTAGCAACAGGACCGTTCCAAAATGGCGTCTGTCAGTAATTTACATTGGAACTAAAGTGCCGCCATTGCATTTCTCACTGCTGAGAAATAATCTGTGAGAAATATTCACAAACATAAGGACAGGCATTAAATTAAAATTTGTGCTTTGGCCGGGATTCGAACCAGGGACCTCCTACTTACTAGGTAGGCTCTGTAGACAATTCAGTTAATACAGCGTTGCAGGCAAAACCGACTACACGGACTGTCTTAAAGCACGTCTCCCTCCTCACCACATACTTTAATTCTGCCTCATGTTCCCTGTGAAATGCGTATCAAATTGCCAGGACTCTACTAGACTGGAATAGCACACCAGCAAAGAACGCAAATGGGAACAATCCCGCCTTGTTCCTCAGGCCGAGGTGATATAAATATCAACAAATAATACAATTCCTTAAGACAACATTGTCTCATTATACCAAAGGTATTAAACAGAAAGAGTGGCATTAAATTAAAATTTATGCTGTGGCCGGGACTCAAACCCGAGACCTCCTACTTAGCAGGTAGGTGCCTTAGACCACTTCTATTTTTTCCCTCCTTTCTCTCTCCAAATGTCGCCTTCATCGGCGTATTTTTTTTTTTTTTTTTTTTTTTTTTTTTTTTTTTTTAATTTATGTATTATTCTCCTTTTTCTCCTTCCTCGTTTTCTGTGGTGTCGGTGCCGGTGCTGGACGGTATTGTCACATTAGCGCGGCGGCTTTGAGTTTGTCTTCTCCAAAATAATGGACTTCCGGTATATTCCATAATCGTTCGATTGCTCTATAGTCTAATACTCTCCTATACGTCGTCTCGTAACTCAGAGCGCGGCACTGCTTATTCTCCACACACGTCGACATTGTTCGAGCTGAGAAGGACGATACCAACCACTTATTTTTTGTCTCTCTCTCGCTCTCTCTCTCTTCGAGGTAAGGAAACCGGAGTAGTGTTGTGCATCGAACATAACCATAAAACCATGATAATTTGCTCTTCATGCAAAAAACATAAAAATAAAAAAAAAATAAAAAAAAAAAAAATAGCAGAACTTCTGGGCTTATATTAGAAACAAGTAATATGAAACTAAACAGTTGATGCTCAACATTCTCCTTGAATGTATGTCAACAAAATCCACCCTCCTGTGGGATACTAGAAAGAATATATGCTTATCATTTTCACAGTTAATCTATAATATAATCTTTACTAACTCTTTGGTTACTGTAAATCGAGATCAGCAGGTAAATAACCACCTATTATTACTTTACATTTCCTATGCTTCGAGCATTTCGCGTACTCCTGCATGATGTCATGCTATAATTCCAGAAGGGACTTCCTCTCATTGGCCAGGCAATACTCAATGAACTTGCCCATTAACCAATATGTGGACATTCTCTTTTGATCAGGATACGGCCAGCTCGTTTGAGCTAACAGTTGCTCCACAATACTGACTGACGTACGGTTCATAATAGCAAGCTTGCGCCATACCCATTGCTATATCTCATTTGCTGCGCCGCAAATGAATCGATAAAGTAGTGTGTCTGTCTGCTGACAGTCCATGCACTTGTCCGTGTTTGACACGCCGATCCTGAAGAGACGCTCATTTGTGCTTACGGTGTTGTGTACTGCACAGTATCACGTAGCTCTTACATTCGATGCTGAGGTCTTCAAATGAATATTTTTCCACACTACTCCAGTCGATTGTGAGGTTGTTCTTCTTAACTTTACTTAAGCTGTTGTTGTTGTTGTTTGGATGTTTAAGGGGGACAAAACCACAATGGTCATCAGTTCTCCATTCCATCACCAAGCGTCAAAAGTAATACTGTGGACGTGAAACAAATGCGCCCAGACAATAGATTCGCAATGTAGGAGGGGACTCCCACGGAGACCATGAAACATAATCAAAAACGACAAGAAACAAAACGAAAAGAGACTATCACACAAAGACACCTTACATCAAAGAAGCAGATGTCTGTGGTTGGCCGACCATAAGAATAAAAATGGAAAAGTCAACCACTCGGCAGCACAAAGAAATCTCCAGTTAGAGTGAATGATAAAACGCCCTGCTCGAATAAAACATAAAACGGAATCTGCCATTGTAGCATCGTCACTTAAAACAACTGATAAAACATCAGGGAGGTTAAAACTATTAAAACTACGCCAAATGTTCAAATGTTTGTAAATCTATCGGACCAAACTGCGTGGTCTTCAGTCCGTACCTTACAAACTACTTAAACCTAGGTAAACTATCCTAAGGACAAACACACACACCCACGCCCCAGGGAGGACTCGAACCTCCACGGCGAGCAACCGCGCGCTTTGCAGCGTGACGCTTTAGACCTCTCGGCTACACCACCACGGCAAAACTACGCCGCAAGGCGGCTGAAACGGGATAGTCCAACAAGATGTGGACTATTGTCAGACGGGAGCCACACCGACATTGGGGCGGGGCCTTACCATGAAGGAGATGTCCATGGGTGAGCCATGTATGCCCAATGCAGAGGCGACACAAAACCACTGAGTCCCGGTGAGAGCCACGCATGGAGGAACAACAAGCGGCCATGTTCACCTTGACAGCGCGGAGTTTGTTGGGCATGCTCAGGCTACGCCACTCAGCATCCCAAAGCTGATGTCTCCAGTGGCGCAACAATGAAGGGAGATGAGAAGCCGGGAGGCCGATCTCCAGAATGGATGCACCAACAGCCTGCTTGGCGAGCTGGTCAACACGTTCATTGCCAGGATACCCACATGACCCGGAGACCAGATGAACACCACCATTTGCCTGGAAAGTTCAACGGCACAAAGCGTTTCCTGTATGGCCAACACCAGGGGAGACCGCAGGTAACACTGGTTCAGAGCTCTAAGGCTGCTCAGGGAGTCGCTGCATATAAGAAATGATCTATCTGAGTAGGACCGGATATGCACGAGAGCTCAGTGAATGGCCACCAGCTCTGCAGTGTAAACACTGCAGCCATCTGGAGCAGAGTGTTGTTCCACGCAGTCACCATGAATATAGGCAAATCCCACGCGGCCATCAACCAGAGAACCATCCGTGTAGATCAGGTCATAACCAGGGAACTCCGCTACAACAGCCGAGAAATGGCGGCAGAGCGCCTCCCGTGGAACAGAGTCATTGGGCCCATGGGCCAAGTCCAGCTATGTAAACGGCTTTGGCAAGCACCACGGTGGTGTACGTGCATGGACCCGATAGGGAGATGGAAGGGGAGAGGACGCAAGCTCTAGCAGAATGGACCGAACTCTAAAGGCAATCGTATTATCTGATCTGGAGCTCGCTGACGGAGATGGACGACCACATCATAAAAGATGAGACGACGGTTCAGGTGGCCTGGGGAGCAATATACATTGGCTGCATAAGCCGCCAGTAGGTGTTGGCGGCGGACCCCTTAAGGTGGGATCCCAGCTTCCACTAGTAAGCTGATCACTGGTCTGGTGCAGATGGCACCCGTCGTGATGCAAACCCAACAGTGGTGGATGGGTCCAACAGGTGCAATGCTGAAGGCAATGCGGGACCGTAGGCAATGAATCCAAAGTCAAGCCGTGACTCTAACAGTGCTGTGTAGAGTCTCAACAGTGTAGAGCGATCAGCGACCATGATGTATGGCCCAGGTAGCGAAGAACATTCAGATAGCGCCATCACTCCTGCTTCAGCTGACGAATGTGGGGTAGCCATGTCAGCCGGGCATCGAAGACCAGCCCTAGAAATCTATTTGTTTCCACTACTTCAAGTAAGTGGTTGTAGAGGTAAAGTTCAGGGTGTGGGTGAACAGTCCAATGCCGCAGAAAACTGGAAGCCGTGGGCAAAAGCCCAGGACTGCGCGTTTTGAAACGCTCCCTGCAGTATGCATTCAGCAACTTTGGTTCTGGAAGAGCTAAAATAGATTCAGAAGTCGTCATCATATAGCGAAGCGGTTACTGACGACCCAACTGCTGTCGCTAGACCATTAATGGCTACTAAAAATATGGGAACACTCAGAACAGAGCCCTGAGGATCCCCGTTTTCCTGCACGTGAGAGGTGCTTTGGGAGGCACGAACTTGAAAAGAACGGACAGCTAAAAAGTTGTTAATAAAAATCAGAAAGGAACCCCAGAAGCCCCACCCATGTAAAGTAGTGAGTATGTAATCTCGCCACGTTGTATCGTATGCGTTGTGAATATCAAAGAAGACAGCTAAGAGATGCTGGCGTCTGAAAAAGGCTGTGCGGACTGCGGACTCGAGGTACACCAGGTTGTCGGTGGTGGAGCGACCCTGGCGGAACCCGCCTTGGCATGGAGCCAGTACGCCCCCAAGTCTCGAGAATCCATGCGCTCCAACAGTTTACAAAGTAAATTGATCAGGGTACTGGGTCGATAGCTATCCAAATGAACAGGCATTTTGCCTGGTTTAATCACTGCTATGATTATGCCCTCCTGCAACTGTGAAGGGAATACCCTGTCGCACCAGATCAGGTTGAAGACAGCAAGGATATGACACAGGCTTTCTGCAGACAGGTGTCTCAGCATTTGGGCAGAGGCAGAAGCGCGAGCGTCATGCTCAGCAAACATCTCTGCTAGCGTGGCTGGATTCGTACATATGAATCCATTCATGTAGATCCCGGGGATTCCTGCTGGTGTTGGGTATCCGAGTAGACGCCTAAACCTGCTCCAGACCTGGGAGGTGGAGATATCTGACCCAATAGTGGAGACGTACGTCTCACAACATTCCCGTTTCCGTCTTCTAATTAAATGGCGAGCACGAGCACGGAGCCGTTTAAACTGGATGAGGTGCCACTGAGAGGGGTGCCGTTTGTATCGCTGAAAGGCTCGCCTGCGCCTTTAATGTTCTAAGCGAACTTCAGCGACCATCACGGCACTTTATTACGCTGTGGGCACGCTGATTAATGCGGAATAGTAGCTTCCGCAGCAGAAATAATAAATCGTGTAGTGCTGTCGACCACTACATCGATGTTCTCGAGTGGGAGAGGGCCAACGATGGCAGCAGAAGTATAGTCTTCCCAGTTAGCCTTGAGCAGAACCCACCTGGGTGTGTGTGCTGGGGACTCGCGTTGTGGGAGTGACAAGATAATGGGAAAATGACAGCCACACAAGTCATCATAGGCTCTCCAGTGAACAGATGGTGGAAAGCTGTGGCTGCAGATGGATGGATCTATGGCTGAAAATGTGCCATGCACCACACACAAAAATGAGTGGAGGCACATGTATTTAAGAGGTAGAGGTCGAAGTGAGTTAGAAAATCCTCGACAACCCTGACATGGCCAGAGATCGTAGAACCACCCCACGAGGGACTGTGGTCACTAATGTCGCCCAACAGTAAGAACGGTGGGGCAAGGTGAGATAGCAGTGCAGCCAAAACGTTCGGGGATACGTCACCATCTGGTGGCAGGTAGATACTGCAGACAGTTATCTCCTGTGTTGTCCTCATCCTGACAGCCACTGCTTCTAACGGTGTTTGAAGGGGCACAGGTTCACTATATAAAGAGGTGAGGACATAAACACACATTCCACCTGAGACCCTGTTATATGTGCTACGATTGCTGTAGTATCACCTGTAGCCATGGAGGGCAGGAGTTCCCATTGCTGGAAATCAGGTTTCCCGGAGAGCAATGGGGAAAGCAGGTGTAATGCTCAAATGTGCTGTGAAGACATGAATGAGATAAGGAGGTGGGTCATAAGATCGCTTGCATCCATTGATTGAGATTTGTCGACATTGGCATCCATTTTTTTGAAGGCGTCCCCAAGATCAAGGTCCTTGTGGCACGAAAGAATCTCCACCTCGTCCTCACAAGTAGAGGTGGTGGTGGAGGAGGTGGAGGGGGGGGTGGCGCAGAAGCCACTGTGGTATCCTGTGTTGTTTCTTCCTTCTGTCTTGGTTTACCCCTCTTTTCCCTCATGGGCTTCGCCGGTGGTAGTTGCTTCTCAGACTCAGCCACAGGGACTGAGGAGGACCGGGAAGCCCTGCGACCATTAGCCTGTGGGAGCGCCTACTGCTGATTAGAGTCGATATCAACACTGGCAGAAGGGAGTGTCCCAAGGGACCCCTTCCATATGAGTGAAGTCAGAGAAGGTTGGTCTATATCCAGCTGAGGGGTGGTAGCTGTCCCCGAGGCTTTCGCCTTGGGAACAGTGGAAGGAAGAGAACCCTCAACCACCTTGGGGGCAGGCTTAGGTTGGCGGCCCTGGGGGACCACAGACAGAGATTGAGTAGGAAGTACAGTCGCCGCCAAGGAGAGTGGCGACGACGCTACTGCTGCAAAAGATTTGTTCATGTTAACAGGGTGTACACGTTCTACATCTACGTTGGATACTCTGCAAATCAAATTTAAGTGCCTGGAAGAGGGTTCATCGAACCACCATTATACTATTAATCTCCCATTCCCTTCTAGAATAGCGCGTGAGATGAAAGAACACCTGAATCTCTCCGTTCGTGCTCTGATTTCTGGACGGACAAGCCTTGATTGATTTTTCCAGGGAAGCCAAAACAGTCTTTGTCCAACCCGCCACTGCCCGCACCGAAACTAAGTTTATTGTGCGGTATCGGACAAGCGTAGTGTACACAGTTTCTTTTGTAGTTATGTTGCACCTTTCAAGGGTTCTGCCAATAAAACTCAGTCTCTGGTTCGCCTTTCCCACGACATTATCTACGTGTTCTTTCCAGTTCAAGTCTGAAGTAATAATAATGCCTAGTTATTTTGTGGAGTTCACGGCCTTCACTTCTGATTGATTCATCTTGTAAACAAAGTTTAACGGATATCTTTTCGTACTCGTATGGACGACTTCACACGTCTCATTATGTAGAGTCAATTGTCAATTTTACACCATAGTGATATCTTATTCACTCTGCATTTGGTTTTGACCTTCAGATGATTTTACTAGACGGTAATTGGCGGCGTCATCTGCAAACAACGTAAGAGTGGTACTTAGATTTTCCCCTAAATCGTTTATGTAAATAAGGAACAGCAGAGGACCAATAACACTACTCTGTGGAACGCCCGATATCACTTCTGTTTTAGTCAATGCCTTACCATCGATTACTACGAACTGTGTCCTCTATGACAGGAAATCCCCTATCCAATCGCAAATTTGGGGCCAGATACCATAACCATGCAATTTGTTTAAAAGTCATTTGTGAAGTACGGTGTCAAAAGCCTTCTGGAAATCAAGAAATTCGGAATCGATTTGCGAACCCTTGTCGATAGCGCCCATCACTTCGTGTAAATAAAGAGCTAGTTGTGTTTTGCATGTTTTACTTCTTCGCCTCAGTGTATGGTATACAGTACAGGGTTTTATACTCTATTATTTTCCGCTCGCGTTGAAGAGTGGGACATTCTGACGAGCAGGCAGGATGGTTCTGACCATAACTGACGCAGATGGGAGGCGGTGTACGTGGGGTGCCGGATGTGCTGAGCGCCTGCAGTCCCTACATGCAAGTAGCACTGGAAGTGCAACGAGAAGACATGTGGCCGAACTTCCAGCATTGAAAGCACCTCACAGGGGGAAGAATATAAGGCCGCACGTCACAGTGGTAGACCATCACCTGGACCTATTCGGGCAATGTATCTCCCTCAAAGGCCTAGAGGAACACATCAGTAGCGACCCTATTATCCTTTGTACCCCTATGGACGCTACGTATAAAATGAACTCCTCGTCGTTCAAGGTTCGCCCTTAACTCATCGTCCGTCTGGAGCACCAAGTCCCTATGGAAAATCACTCCCTGGACGAGATTCAGATACTTATGGAGAATAATGGTCACTGCAACGTCACCCAGTTTTTCACAGGCGTGACTGGGCAGGGGATGCCGTGTAGATTTAAATAGAACCGTTGCGCATTTTAGATAGTGACTCCACTTCCCCAAACCTGTACTCCAGATGGTCTACGAAGAACTGAGGCTTGGTCGCTGAGAAAGAGTCCCCATCAGTCCTGCTGCAAACGAGACATCTTGGAGCATATTCTTCACCCTGATTTGCGGCTCGACGTCCCTACCAAGGCGTGGCCAGGGAGGGTAACGATGTGGGGTCGTACACTGAAGCATTAAATTTTCCTCTCTTTGAGACGGCGGTTGTACGTCCGCCAACGTCACCCGACTTTGGTCTCTTCATTGCGGGTCATCTGCCCCGAAGCCACCCACTCTGATTAGGGGCTCTCCTCACAGCCACAGCAAACATCACTTGGCGGGATGACTGTTGCCGGGAGTCCTGATGCCCCATATAGACAAGCTTTCTTGGCTTGCATGAGGAGTATTCAGCTCTGGCATCGGTAGAGCGATCCCTGTGTTGTCAGGGAGCTACGGCCAAGAGGGTACATGACGACCCCACCACATCGGACTGGCTACCATGATGGCTTTCTGGCGCTGTATGAACCATCATAAACGAGAGTGCTGGGATATCAGTGCACAATGGACGTGACTTGCGCGGAAAAGGAAATGGCATGCCCGATGGCCGAATAGAAGCCGCAGTCGTACGCCCATACATGATGGGTGCATAAGATTTTTGTGTCCCAGCCACGTCGCCGCTTTTGTGTCTCGTTTCCGTCGTAGGTGTCGGTGGCCGAGTAGAAAAGTACCAACACAGGAATAAAGGAAGCACGCTTGTGCAGGTACGAAGGTGAGCAGCCAGTGGGACAGCAGAAACTAGAAACACTAGAGTAATTTAGAACGAGATATATATTGCACAGAATTTATACAATACTTAACTTTTACATAGTTCTGTACTGCAGAATGCTGATACATAGTTGAGCTAGAGGCCTGCCTAGTGCCTGTCCGATAGCCAAGTCTTCACTGGTGCCTATCTGAATCCGAAGTGTTAACTGGTCCTATCTCAGTCCTAAGTGAACGATGTCGTTCAGTGGTGGCCACGAGCGAAGTTGTAGCACAGGGCGCTCGTGGCTGACGTCGTAAGAACACCGCGCCGTGCGTGCATGGCGGTGCGCGGCGAAAGTAGGTGGCGCGCATTTTGTACTTGTGCGACACCACAAAGATGACATGGCACGAGAATTACATGTTGCACCACGTAAGGTGTCCTTCCCCAAATGGTTCGCTCTTCGGAACAATTTTGAAAATGGAGGGTCAAACCCACATAGCGGGTCAAAGATGTATGGCCGAAACGTATGAAGACTCCTTTTAGCCGCCTCTTACGACAAGCCGGAATACCGTGGGCCTATTCTTACCCCTGAACTTTTAGGGGGGGGGGGGGGGGGCTTGTATACTTTGTTCTTCGGTCACCCCAGCAAACAGTAATCCAATTGGGTAAGATCTGGTGATTCGGTGCCTATGCAATGACTTCATAGCGACCTATCCAACGACTGCGATACCGTTGTGATGTGATACTGTGTTATTGACCGTGCGGAATGAAAGTATATAAGAAATTTTTTTTTTCCATTGGAGATTCTCCACGTATTCTCGTAATACATTTAGAATAAATTCAAAATACCATGTTCCATTAAGACGGTTATTTAAGTTAAATGGACTGATGACTTAGTGATCAATAATACCGCACCACACGTTGACTGAGATGCGACATTGTAACTTCATTTCAACAGCAGCGTGAACATTTTCAGCTTACCGTACAGGAGAGTTGCGGGTGTTGTTGAATTCATTGCTGGTAAATGTTGGCTCATCAGTGAACAGAATACGTGGAATTAATCGATCATTGACAATGATCTATTGATAGATATCTTCTCATCCATGCAGAAATTTGTCCAACCTGCCGATGAAATAGATACAGACCTTGCTCGTGTACTGTGCGTATCAAGTTGGGTAGTAATTCATCTAGAGCTAATATTGAGGCTGCGTTCCACTACTTAAATAATGTTCTCTACTACATTAAGAGTTTGTTGTACGGTAAGTTCACAGACAAGATTTACGCTGGTAAGCGTACCACGCTCACGCAATCCGTGAAACACACCGCTAAAATCCCTGCTATCTGGCACTCTACAATTCGGAAATCGTTGTTGGTTTTCTCGCACGACCCCTCAGGAATGGACAAACCGTAGACAAAAATCAAGCCAGGATACTCTGCATGTATGAAGATCCGTGACATTTTCACTATACTAAACTGTATACTTTGTTCACGCAACGCCGCGGCGGATTAGCCGTGCTTACTGGGCCGCCGTGCTGCGATGCGCGCGGCCGTCCGCCGTCGGGGGTTCGAGTCCCTCCTCGGGCATGGGTGTTTGTGTTGTCCTTATGTTAGTTTACTTTAATTTAAGTAGTTTGTAGGCTACGGACTAATAACCCATCATTTGAGTCCGATAGATTTACAAACATCTGATTTTTTTTTTTTTTCCACACAACAACGCTGTTGTACCATGCAATACGACAAGCACAGTCAGTCTGACACTTGAGGTAAACAACTGCACCAAGAGTAAGTGACCTGCGTATGTACATTTTCCTGTTTTCATCGGTTTACCCAGAAACGGTTAAGAAAAGGGCTGATATTTAATCAAAAATATTTTGTTCAGAATCACCACAGCGTGTTCCCTTCCTCCCGACACACCATTCACTTTTTCTTTAGAAATATCTACAAGATCCCTAAATCAGATATCGGCTTTTCTTTCATAAGCTCATGTGCTACATCCATTTCGATGGCATATTTACCGAGAAATTTCATCTAAACTCATCTGGACGCAGGAGGGCACAAGTTTCTCAAAGCTACCTTCTTTTCTTTTAACCATAAGAAACACAGTCTCGATGGCAGCATGTGTTCTGTTACTAAAACAAAAGCCGGCCACGGTGGCCGAGGGGACTGAGGCGCTCCAGTCACGGTCTGCACGGCCACTACGGTCGGGGGTTCGACTGTACATACGAGAGTTGGAATTTAAATACTGTCAACTATTTATTCACAACCGATAAAAAACGTTACATGTTTGCATCTGTTACGGTTCTTCAAAGTAGCCACCAGCGTTGTGTAGAACCCGTTGTCATTGATGTGGAGGCGTATTATACCGTTAGCAGGCCCTGTTCTGTTGATCGTGTGAATGGAGCGGTCGACTGACTGTCAAATCCCTGGAACTTTTCTGAAGCAAATGCCACGAGTGGTTCCTTCATCTTCGGAATCAAATCAAAGTCAACAAGGACCTACGTCCGGGGAGTATGGTGGATGGTACAGTACTTCCCAGTTCCATCGACCGAACAGAGCAGCCGCAGCTTTATGCACCCGCGCATTATCGTGCAAAATGATGGGTGGATTGTGCAAAAAGTGATGCCACTTCTTTCGCAGAGCTGGTCGTAGCCGATGGTCCAAAAATGAACAGTAATACTGTGAATTGACTGTCTGACGTGGAGGAACTAATCCGTTAGGATAACACCATCACAGTCGTACACGAGAATTACCAAAACTTTCACCATACTGGGACTCTGACGCACTTTCGACTTTCGCGACGACCATAATGACGCCATTTGTTGGATTGGCCTTTCAGTTCTGTTTCGTACGATGTGGTCCATGTCTCAACTAATGTAACGATACAGTGATAGACAGCCTCTCCTTCGCGCACGTAGCCCTCCAAGTGCGTCTGAGCAGCGTCGTATGCATCCTTTCTGACAATGTCGTCCTCTACGACCTCTGGCACATTCAATCTCGATCCAATCCGTTGTTCTTGTTTTGAAATCATAGTGACAACGTTACGTTAGACCGATTGCTCACAAGGGACTATGTTTCGCCTCGATTGTGAGCGCGCCGGTGACGTGGGACGGGCGAGTCCATTTGCTCGGAGGACTATCAGCGACAGTGGTAGATTCCATTGCATTGTGACTGAGAGACTGGCAGCGCTTACCAGTTACCAGCTTGGGGAACCCGCACGAACCCGTATACAGCGAATGAATGCTGCTCCGTCGCGGTTGAGTGGCCGAGCGCATTGAGGCGCTATGCTCCGATACGCGAGGCCTTTCCCCGTCGGGGGTTCGAATCCTCCCTAGGGCATGGATGTTTGTGTTGTCTTTAGTATAAGGTAGTTTATAAGTAGTTGGTAAGTTTAGAGACTGATGACCCACAGTTAAGTCCCAAAAGCTTAACAAACATTTGAAACACTTAAATGCTGCTTCTGAGGGGAAGGGGGGCTGGTGGAATCAGTTAGTCCAGAAATGGAGATTCCGCGCGGGAATGGCCGAGTTGTTCGGGGCGCCACGTCGCGGACTGCGTGGCCACTTGCCGCAAATTCGACTCCTTCCTCGGACAAGTATGTGTTGTAGAGCTACGACTTTTCTCAGACCAGCACAAAGGTGTCATGGACAACATTGCCAGACGTCATAACAAATGGCGGAAGTGTAAATAAAAAAATTCTTACTCTTTTGACGACGGTTTGAGATCATGTAAGAATGACGATTCATTTGATATATTACAATGTTCGGTCCGATTAATATTCCGGAAGTTGATAAAATTAGTCTTCAATTAAATCATATGAAACTAATTTTCCACAACAATCTAATATCACTGTCTGCTTGGCTGACCAGAGGACCATCTTTTCGTGCGGGCGAAATAATTTTCCGGGTCCTGGAATAATTAATAACATAAATTAACCAATTCTCGGCCGGCCGCGGTGGCCGAAGAGACTAAGGCTCTCCAGTCACGTTCCGCACGGCCACTACGGTCGGGGGTTCGAATCCCCTCTCGGGCAGGGATATTTTTGCCGTCCTAGTTCGTAAGTAGTTCATAAGTAGTTTGTAAGTTTAGGGACTGATGACCCCGTAGTTAAGTCCCATACGCTCTACAAACATTTGAACAAATTTGAACAAATCTGGCGTGAGTGACGTGGCTGCCCCCAGACGCTTCCATTTCATAGGAGGAAAGGTCCATGGTCGTCTAGTGTTCAGAAGTAGCTGCCATGTTCGATCTTAGTGATTATTCACGTTAACTGACATGAACTTTACAGTTCCGACGAGCAAGTTTTCACGATTAAGGTAAACTAATCGCATTCGGTCACGAGTTTACTAACTGTGTAACGGTTTGCATATCAGGCGTTAAGCGCGATGAATACTAACATGCTTTAGATTTGGTGTTCGTGCCGTCCCTACTTTGGGATCGGTCTCTGGTACTCACGATTAACAGGTAATTTTATGAAAGACTCTGAATATGCATTCTCTCTTCAAAGGTTGCTCGAATTATTTAAATGTTCTTTGTTTTCGAAGTTTTTTTTTTGTTTGTCTTGTCCTGCAGCAACTGTTTTGTAAGATGCAACAAAATGTTCAAATGTTTGTTAAGCTTAAGGGACTTAACTACGGGGTCATCAGTCCCTAAACTTACAGACTACTTATGAACTACCTACAACTAAGGACGACACAAATATCCATGCCCGAGGGGGGATTCGAACCCCCGACCGTAGTGGCCGTGCAGACCGTGACTGAAGCGCCTCAGTCCCCTCGGCCACCGCGGCCGGCTAAGATGCAACAGGCTACCTCATAATTATGTATGATACTTGCAGAATATATTCATTATTTTACTGAACTGTCCAACTTCTGGTATGGAGCCTTCCATTGTTGTTACCATTCTATTTAATCATTAAATAAATGAAACCTTTGCTAGAAGAGAGGTTTGATGCTGGTAACGGTGACAGCAACAGAAGATTAACAGGTGAGTCACCTATTAATTGGGAAGCGGAGTCAGGTAGGATGATTAATTCCACAGTTTCGCTTCATTTGTTTCTTCTCCCAACCAACCATCAGAAGAGTATGCTCTACGGTGTGTGTGTGTGTTGTCCTTAGCATAAGCCAGTTTAAGTAGTTTGTACGTCTAGGGAACGATGACCTTAGCAGTTTGTTCCCCTAGGATTACAAACATTTGAACCTTATTTTCGAAATGTTGACTACTTTGCACAAAATAATTATGATTTTCCAGCCGGTATGCTCACGAGCCCAGGAGAGGTGGCGCTGTCGATGATAAGCTGTTAGCAAAGGCAATCAAGTCAATCGTCTGCAGTCGTAATCCATTGCGCCGCACTATACTAAATGATAAACAACCCACACTGATTTCTGCGATTTTACACGTAGTGTAGGTTGTCTGTTAACAATGACAGCTCCATGAAACGCCATGAGTCTCGGTCATTAACTACTGCCCGTCGTTCACTGCAGCGTCCGGGTGATAGATAATGCCTACAATTTGACATGCTTAGCACAATCATGATACTTTGTATCTCGTAAAGCTCTTAGAAGTGGAACGCTTCAATCATCTAGACCCAACTACTTCTGCGTTCAAAGTCTGTTAATTCGCCCATGCGGCCACAATCATATCGGAAACGTTTTCACATCAACCGGTGGAGTAAATAAATGTCAGCTCTGGCCATGCACCGCCCTTTCATATGTTGTGAAAGCGACACTAGCGCCATCTGTATCTGTACACATCGCTGTCCCAGTACTGTTGTCTCCTAAGTGTAAATGAAGCAGTATCAAAAGCTCATGGCAACACAAATGTTCCGCATAGCACCCTGTTATCTTCCAAGGTTCCTGTTACGAGCAGAAGTCTGTGCGACAAAGCACTCACACAGTATTCCATAATCACAGTTAGGATACATTATGATAAATTCTTATAGTTTGCATTGGTAGTTTATAATCATAACCGGCTAGGCTAATAATTTTCACCTCCGTCTTCTTCTGAGCCACACGGTGGAACTTCCTCCGGTGTTATTAGTCATCAGCTGCTCGCGGCAAACAACTTTTGCGTGGTAATCTCGCCTTGCAGAGGTGCGTGATGTAGTCTGCCAACTCCCACATTTCACTGCCGAAGCCATATAACATTTCTACACAAAAGAGTTAGAGATTACAAATTACTTATGTAATACATTTGGATTTGCATTGTTTTCAAAAATAAATTGTTTTATTTACTATTGTGAGGTGTTTCGTGAATTGTCAACTGCATTCTCATAACAAAATTTTAAAAGGTTTGTAAAGTTATGGGACTTAAATGCGAGGCCATCAGTCCCTAAACTTACAAACTGCTTATGAACTAGCTTATACTAAAGACGGCACACACATCCATGCCCGAGGGAGGATTCGAACTCCCGACGGGGAACGGCCTTTATAATATTCGTTAATAGACCAATAAGCATAATAAAGTAATTTTAGAGGTTTCTTCTGATATATTTCTAATTTAATTTCTTAAAAAGAATAATTTTAATTGATCTACAGATTTTTTTATATCAGTTCAATTAAAATAAATAGAAACTTATCACAATTTGCAGTTCAGACCCAAATGCTTCAATGTAAGTTCACGAGACAAAAATAGTCATCCCTAAAGAAATTACTTTTACTGCGAGTAGTTCCGTCCCTGGATCTGATAACGACAATCCCCCCTCGGGCATGGATATTTGTGCCGTCCTTAGTGTTAGCTAGTTCTACATCTACATCTACATCTACATACATACTCCGCAATTCACCGTAAGGTGCGTGGCGGAGGGTACACTGTACCACTACTAGGCATTTCCTTTCCTATTCCACTCCCAAATTGAACGAGGAAAAAAAGAATGCCTATATGCGTCCGTACGAGCCCTAATTTCTCTTATCTTGTCTTTGTGATCTTTACGCGAAATGTAAGTAGGCGGCAGCAAGATCGTACTACACTCAGCTTCAAATTCCGGCCCTCTAAATTTACTTAACAGAAATTCGAAAAGAACGTCGTCTTTCTTCCAGCGATCCCCAATTGAGTTGCCGGAGCATTTCCGTGACACTCGCGCATTGGTCGAACCTACCGGTGACAAATCTAGCTGCTCGCCTCTGAACCGCCTCTATGTCTTCCTTCAAACCGATCTGCTGCGGGTCCCAAATACTTGAGCAATACTCAAGACGTGGTCGTACAAGCGTTTTATACGCGGTCTCCTTTACAGGTGAAGTACATCTTCCCAAAATTCTCCCAATAAACCGAAGTCGGCTGTCCGCCTTACTCACAACTGTCCTTACATGCTCGTTCCATTTCATATCGCTGTGCAATGTTACGCCTAGATATTTGAACGACGCGACCGCATCAAGAAGCTCACTACTGATGCTGTATTTGAACATTATAGGTTTGTTTTTTCTACTCATGCGCATCACTTTACATTTTTCTACATTGAAAGCTAGCTGCCATTCTTCGCACCAACTAGAAATTTTGTCTAAGTCAAACTGTATGGTATTACAGTCAGTTACAGACGACACCCTCCCATACACCACAGCATCATCAGCAAACAGCCGCAAATTACAACTTACTCTGTCCATCAGATCATTTATATAGATAGAAAATAATAGCGGTCCTATCACACTCCCCTGGGGCACGCCTGACGATACACTCGTCTCTGAGGAACACTCGCCGTCGAGAACAACGTACTGCGTTCTATTACTTAGGAAGTCTTCCAGCCATTCACAAATCTGTGAACCTATTCCATAAGCTCGTATCTTCGTTAGCAGTCTGCAGTGCGGCACCGTGTCGAACGTCTCTTTGAAGTCGAGAAAAACACAATCCGCCTGTTGCCCTTCGTCCATGGTTCGCAAGATGTCATGTGAGAAAAGGGCAAGCTGAGTTTCACATGAACGATGTTTCCTAAACCCGTGCTGATTCATGGAAAGAAGCTTTTCCGTTTCAAGGAAATTTACTATATTCGAACTGAGAATATGCTCCAAAATTCTACATGAAACCGATGTCAACGATATTGGCCTGTAATTGTATGGGTCAGTTCTCTTTCCTTTCTTATACACGGGAGTCACCTGCGCTTTTTTCCAATCACTAGGAACTTTGCGCTGAATTTTTCTCTAATCCTTTATTAACAATGCACTTAAATTTAGTCCACAATTCCTCTACATCCATAGTCCCGGAATTAAACGATGCCCATTCATTTTCTAAGTGCGATCGTAACATTTGCTTGTCGGCTTTTCCCAACAAAAACACGCTCCTAGCCTTCTTGACTGGTTTATGAACTTTGGTCACCATCGACGCTATGACGATATCATGATCACTAATTCCTGTCTCTACACAGACATCGTTAATAAGGTCAGGCCTGTTTGTGGCTATAAGGTCTAGAATATTTCCATTGTGCGTGGGTTGCCGGTTTAACTGCTCAAGACAGTTTTCGGAGAATGTGTCCAAAAGTAGCTCGCAAGACTGCTTTTCTGTACCGCCTGAAATGTAACTAGCGAGGTCCCAATCTATACTCTTAAGGTTGAAGTCACCTCCGACTAATATAGCATGGCCCGGATACCTATGCACTACCTGGTGTAGACTTTCCTTGAATGATTCTAAAACTGCTACAGCAGCACTGGGGGGCCGGTAAAAACACCCAACTATTAACTTTACTTCTTTTAGACCTGTTATGCGTGCCCAGATAACTTCACAGTTACTTTCAACCTCGATCTCAGTAGAAACAATATCTTTGTCCACAGCGATGAACACTCCTCCTCCGGTTGTATCAGATCTATCTTTCCGATATACATTCCACGCTTCGCTAAATATTTCTGAACTTGCCACATCATCATTTAGCCAGCTTTCGGTGCCTAAAACTATCTGAGCGCAATAACTTCCATGCAGCGCTGCAAATTCGGGAACTTTGTTTCTAATACTCTGTAAGTTCGCGGCTAATATTTTTATGTTCGAATTTTTGTTCCGAACGTGGCCTGAATTCGCTGTTTGAATGCTGACAGGCGAGTGCTCATCAGAGTTAGCGCCTAGCCTAAAAAAACCCATGTGCACTCCACAAGTACTCTGCTACCCGAGTAGCCGCTTCCTTAGTGTAGTGCACCCCTGATCTATCTAGGGGCACCCTACAATTCCCCACCCGATAACGCAGATCCAGAAATCTGCAGCCATGACTGTCACAGAGTCGGCGAAGCCTCTGGTTCAGACCCTCCACTTGGCTCCAAACCAAAGGACCCCGATCAACCCTGGGAACAATGCTGCAAATCGACAGCTCTGCTTGCACCCCGCGTGCGAAGGCAGCAGCCTTCACTAATTCCGCCAGCCGCTCGTAGGACCTGAGGATGTCCTCAGAACCCAAGCGACAAGCGTCATTGGTGCCGACGTGAGCTACGACTTGCAGTCGACTGCACCCCGCACCCTCGATAGCCGCCGGCAAGGCCGCCTCCACATCTCGGATGAGGCTCCCCGGCAAACACACCGAGTGCACGTTGGAATTCCTTCCAGATCTGGACGCTATCTGCCTAAGGTGCTCCATCACGCGCCTGACATTGGAGCTCCCAATAACTAATAATCCCCTCCCCCCGTACACCTGCTCGGACCCTGCTGAAGGAGTGGCCACACTTTCACTCAAAGGACGAACGGGCGCGGACGGACGTCCAGCCTCCACATTGGCCTTCCGCCTCGAGCGACGCGAACGCCGTACAACCCGCCACTCCCCTTGCGGAGAAGGCGGCTCGACGACGTCCGGTACACCTGAAGGTGCCTCGGTAGCAGGGACAGAGAGCGTAGCGTGAGACACCTGAGGTGTCCCACTCGACGCACCAGACTCCCCACCATCGCTGCACCCCGAGACAGCAGCCTGAAGACGGCTGACCGTAGCCAACAGCACGCTCAGCTGTTCGCGAACCGCGGCCAACTCCTCCTGCGTCCGCACACAGCAGGCACACATCCTATCCATCCTATCGATACAATTAACAGCAATTAACAACTTTAAAGGTGCCTAGTATTCTAATGAAGGCGGCTGGCTGCTGACTTAACTGTGGTCAGTGGTAACTACACTGTCGAATCAACAAAACTGAGTCCGGCAGCTTTAGCGCTGTTAACGCTGCGGCACTCGTGGCAGCTGGCACTGGACTGACTGATAACGAGCTTTAGTAACGGTCTCTGACTTGTTTTGAAATACACCGGTCAAAGACGAAGACTAAACACAACGGTATTTATCAAATACGATAGAATAAATTATTAAAACAGTAGTACAAACGAAATCTGTAAGTACGCGGGAATAAACCTCTTAAAACAGTACTACCGAAAATGAACTAGACTGGCAAATTAAATTTGACACAAATTAAATTCAGATACTTATCGCTGTTAACGCCGCGACTCTGGTGACAGCTGGCACTACTAGTTCATACGTAGTTTGTAAATTTAATGACTGATGACCCCGTAGTTAAGTCCCATAAGCTATACAAACATTTGATTTTGATAACCACACAGATTCGGTCAGGAAGTAAGTGCAGCTACCTCGCATTCACGTTAAATCATCCACTGTCGTGTGCTCTCGGTCAGGACCCATCTTTGACGTGGTTATTAGAGAGCAGTGTCCCTGACTTCCCTCTGCCCCGGCCTATGATCAGTGAGCTTGGGCCCATGTAAATAAGCGCAGCGCTGAACTGACGGGCAGAATTACTGCAAGGGTGCACTGGAGAAGTAGCTCTGGCTGCATCAGTTGGAATGTGGAGCAAGGCCGAGTAACACGTGGCTGGAAATGAGAAGCTTGCCTTCCAGCCGACGAACCATCGAGGAACCACTGATGACATTAACACAGTGTATTATCACGAGGCGATCTCTAAAATTAGACTTCACACTATTTGGCGAGCAGCTTTCGTGTTCAGGAGTGATTCGACGATGTGTGCGTTACATTCATGTACTAATGTTTGTGATTTGTTGTCATTTCGGCCTAAACTATCTTATTCATTGCTTACTGATCTGAGCCGGCTGTTTCGTTGGCACGAAAATGTTCAAATGTTTGTAAACCTATGGGACTCAACAGCTTGGTTATTAGTCCCTAGCTTACAAACTAGTTAAACTAAGGTAAACTAACCTAAGGACAACACATATGCCGGTCGCAGTGGCCGAGCGGTCTGCGGCGACCCAGTCACAGTCTGCACGGCCGCTACGGTCGGATGTTCGAATACCCCCTCGGCATAGATGTGTGTGTCGTCTTTAGGTTAAGGTAGTTCATAAGTAGTTTGTAAGTTTAGGTACTGATGACCCTGCAGTTATGTCCCTTAACCTTAACAAACGTTTGAACATGTTTGACAACACATACACCCATGCCCGAGGGAGGATTCGAACCCCAGACGGCGAAAGGCTGCTCGCACCCCCTCAGGGACTCAGCATTAATTTGCTGAGTACGGGCTTGGCGAACCCGGGGTCCTGAGCTGTGGGCTGTGTCGCGCCAACAGCCCGCTACACCGTAAGCTCTGTGCGTGCCTCAACGACCATCGTTCGGCGCGACGGTGGAACGTTGTACGTTTCAGAGCCTGGGGATCTTGGCTTAATCTCCCGGGTCGCGAGGACGGTACAAACCTCTATAAAAACACCCTCAATCTCAAGGTGTGCTACGTGCCGAGGAGATGCATGGCTGTTGAGGTTGAACAGCCGCTAGCGAGCAACCTCTTAGGAACCTGCCGCACCTCAGTTGTATAAGGCTTACCCAGGCAAGCGGGGCTCTGACTGGGTGGACCTTTAGTTCCCTAGCTGCTCGTGGGACGATCATGAAACGAGCAAAAGAACACGTTGGTGGACGTATAACCACCGTCTCTAAGCGTGGGAAGTTTCATGCCTCTTCTTATGATCCCAAGTCGTTTCCTTCCTTGGCCACGCCCTGGGAGGAACGCAGGGCTGCTACCGGAAATGAGCAATATTCGCCTCGATATTTAGTGTGTACAAGGACTGGGGAATCTTTTACGGCAGTGAAGCCTCAGTTCTTTGTTGACCACCTGGAGGACAGATTTGGGGAAGTGGACTCCATTTCTAAAATGCGCAACGGTTCTGTACTCATTCACACAGCATCCCCGGCCCAGTCACGGGCGCTACTCGCTTGTGACAATCTGGGTGACGTTGCGGTGACCATCACTCCCCACAAGTCGCTGAATATGGTTCAGGGAGTAATTTTCCACCGGGATTTGTTGCTCCAGACAGACGACGGGCTACGGGCGAACCTTGAACGACGAGGCGTTCATTTTGTCCGGCGCATCTATAGGGACCCAAAGGATAATAGGGTCGCAACTGGTGCCTTCATCTTGGCCTTCGAGGGTGATACATTGCCCGAAAAGGTCAAGGTGATGGTTTACCGTGTTGATGTGCGGCCTTATATTCCTCCCCCTGTGCGGTGCTTCCAATTCTGGAAGTTCGGTCACATGTCTTCCCGTTGTATGTCCAGTGCTACATGTAGGGACTGCGGGCGTCCAGCACATCCGGGCGCCTCATGTACGCCGCCTCCCATCTGCGTCAACTGTGGTCAGAACCATCCTCCCTGCTCGTCGCAATGTCCCGCACTTCAACGGGAGCGGAAAATTACGGGGTATAAAACCGTGGACCGTATATCCTATAATGAGGCCAAGAAAAAGTTCGATCGTTTGCACCCGGTAACAATGAAAAAACGTTCGCAGCAGTGACGTCGTCGCCACTCTCCTTGGCGGCGACAGTATTTTCTACTTCCTCTGTTCCTGTGGGCCCCCAGGGCCGCCAACCTAAGCCTGCCCCCACGGAGGTTGGGGGCCATCCTTCCAAAGCTCCCAAGGCGAAAGCCTCGGGATCAGCTACCACCACTCCGCCGGAGAAAGAACAACCTTCTCCGGCTTCCCTCACACGGAAGGGGTCCCTTGGGACGCTCCCTTCCGCCAGTGTCGGTAGCGACACTAACCAGCAGCAGGCGCGCTCGCAGACTGCTGGTCGTAGGGCTTCGCGCTCCTCCTCAGTCCCTGTGGCTGAGTCCGAGGAGCACCTCCCACCGGCGAAGCCTCTGAGGGAACGGAGGGGAAAACAAAGGCCAAAGAAAGGCCAATCACAAGAATCCACGGTGGCTTCAGTGCCACCACTCCCATCTGCCTCCGCCTCTACTTCTGAGGATGAGGTGGAGATTCTTGCGTCACCCGAGGATCTCGCTCTCGGGGACGCCCTTGACAAACCGGTGACTGAAACTGATAATCCTCCATCGGTGGATGCAAGTGATGCTGAGGTATGACCCGCTCATTTGTCTCATTCATGTCTACCCAGCACTCGAACAATGTCATTCTCCAGTGGAACTGCGGCGGTTTCTTTCCCCACCTGGCTGAGCTACGGCAGCTTCTGAGCACGACACCTGCTTTCTGCATTGCTCTTCAGGAAACTTGGTTTCCAGCAATGCGGACCCCTGCCCTTCATGGCTACAGGGGATTTTTACTGCAACCGTAGCATATATAACAGGGTCTCAGGTGGAGTGTGTGTTTATGTCCTCACCTCTGTGTATAGTGAACCCGTGCCCCTTCGAACACCATTAGAAGCAGTGGCTGTCAGGGTGAGGACCACACAGGAGTTGACCATCTGCAGTATCTACTTGCCGCCAGATGGTGACGTATCTGTGAACGTCTTGGCTGCACTCGTTGCTCAACTACCCCCACCTTTCTTACTGTTGGGCGACTTCAATGCCCACAGTCCCTTGTGAGGTGGTTCTACGATCTCAGGTCACGGCCGGGTTGTCGAGGATTTACTAACTCAACTCGACCTCTGCCTCTTAAATACAGGTGCCCCCACACACTTTAGTGTGGCACATGGCACATTTTCGGCCATTGATCTGTCGATCTGCAGCCACGGCCTTCCACCATCTGTTCACTGGAGAGCCCATGACGACTTGTGTGCCAGTGACCATTTCCCTGTCTTTTTGTCACTCCCACAACGCGAGTCCCCAGCGCGCCCACCTAGGTGGGTTCTGCACTGGGCTAACTGGGAAGACTATGCTTCTGCTGCCATCGTTGGCCCTCCCCCACTCGAGGAAATCGATGTGGTGATCGAGAGCGCCACACATTCCATCATTTCTGCTGTGAACGCGACCATTCCGCGTACATCAGGGTGCCCACGGCGTAAGACAGTGCCGTGGTGATCGCCGGAGATCGCTGAAACCATTAAAGACCGCAGGCGGGCCTTACAGCGATACAAACGGCACCCCTCTCAGGAGCACCTAATCAATTTTAAACGGCTTCGCGCTCGTGCTCGCCAGCTTATAAGAAGACGGAAACGGGAGTGCTGGGAAAGGTACGTTTCCACTATTGGGACAGGTACCTCAGCCTCGCAGGTCTGGAGTAAGATCAGGCGGCTACAGGGAATACAGACTACATCGGGAATCCCTGGGATCTCCACAAATGGAGTCCTATGTACGGACCCGGCCACTCTTGCAGAGATGTTTGCCGAGCATTATGCTCGTGCCTTTGCCTCTGCAAATTATCCACCGGCCTTCCGTGCAGTAAAGGAGAGGGTAGAACGCCAGTCTCTCTCCTTTCGTACCAGCCGCTCTGAATCTTACAACACTCCTTTTACAGAGTGGGAGCTCCTCAGTGCTCTTCAACAATGTCCTAACACGGCGCCTGGGCCTGATAGCATCCATAGCAACATGCTGAAACATCTCTCAGCAGATAGTCGGCGTAATCTACTTGTGGTCTATAACCGCATTTGGTGTGATGGTGTTTTCCCGTCACAGTGGCAGGAGAGTATCATCAACCCAATGCTTAAGCCCGACAAACATCCTCTTTCCTTGGATAGCTATCGGCCCATTAACCTGACTAACGTGCCTTGCAAATTGCTGGAGCGGATGGTCAGTCGGAGGTTGTGTTGGATTCTTGAGACTCGGGGATTAGTGGCTCCATGCCAGGGCGGTTTTCGCCAGGGTCGATCTACCACCGATAATCTGGTGTACCTCGAGTCTGCAATCCGCACAGCCTTTTCCCGGCGCCAACACCTCGTTACCGTCTTCTTCGATATGCACAAAGCATATGATACAACCTGGCGACGCCACATCCTCAACACTTTATATGACTGGGGCCTCCGGGGCTCCCTACCGATTTTTATTCAGAATTTTTTAGCCGTCCGTACCTTTCGTGTTCAAATTGGTGCTTCTCTGAGCTCCTCTCATATCCAGGAAAATGGGGTTCCTCAGGGTTCCGTTTTAAGCGTCCCATTATTTTTAATCGCCATCAACGGTTTAGCCGCAGCGGTCGGATCGTCAGTGTCCCCCTCTCTTTATGCTGACGACTTTTGTATCTCTTTTAGTTCCTGCAGCACCCAAGTTGCCAAGCGCAGGTTGCAAGGTGCTATTCGGAAGGCGCAGAACTGGGCGCTTACCCACGGCTTTCAGTTTTCTGCCTCCAAGACCAGAGTGATGCACTTCTGCCGGCGTCGGACCGTCCACCCGCACCCTGAACTTTATCTGAATGACGAACCACTTACGGTAGTGGAAACTCACCGTTTTTTAGGACTGGTCTTTGATGCCCGGCTGACGTGGCTCCCCCACATTCGTCAACTGAAACGGAAGTGCTGGCGCCATCTCAACCTTCTCCGCTACCTGGGTCATACGACCTGGGGTGCTGATCGCTCGACACTGTTGCGGCTTTACACGGCGCTGGTGCAGTCCCGTCTCGATTTTGGGTGCATTGCCTATGGGTCTGCGGCACCTTCGGCACTGCATCTCCTGGACCCCATTCACAACTGTGGGGTTCGCATCGCGATGGGTGCCTTCTGCACCAGCCCAGTGAACAGCTTACTAGTGGAGGCTGGGGTTCCACCCTTGGGGATCCGCCGCCAACACCTACTTGCGGCTTATGCAGCCCATGTGTATTGCTCCCCAGGCCACCCGAACCATCGTCTCCTCTTTCCTGATGTGGTAGTCCGTCCCCATAAGCGACGCCCCAGATCAGGTCATACGATTGCCTATCGGGTTCAGTCCCTACTGCAGGAGCTTGAGTCTTCTCCCCTTCCATCTTCCTATCGGGTCCGTGCCCGTACACCTCCATGGTGTTTGCCAAGGCCGTCTACTCGGCTGGACTTGGCCCAGGGGCCCAAAGACTCAGTTCCACTGGAGGCGCTCCGCCGTCAGTTCTCGGCTATCATAGCGGAATTCCGTGGATATGACCTGATCTACACAAATGGTTCCATGGTTGATGGCTGTGTGGGATTTGCGTATACTCATGGTGACCATGTGGAACAGCACTCTCTGCCGAATGGCTGCAGTGTTTACACTGCAGAGCTGGTGGCCATTCACAGAGCTCTCATGCATATCCGGTCTTGCTCAGGCGAGTCTTTTGTTGTTTGCAGCGACTCCCTGAGCAGCCTCCGAGCTCTGGAGCAGTGTTACCCGCGGTCTCCTCTGGTGTTGGCCATACTTGAGACGCTTCGTTCCGTTGAACTGTCTGGGCGATCAGTGACGTTCATCTGGTCTCCGGGTCACGTTGGTATCCCGGGCAATGAACGTGTTGACAGGCTTGCCAAGCAGGCTGTCGGTATGTCCTGTCTAGAGATCGGCCTCCCGGCTTCTGATCTCCGTTCATTGTTGCGCCAATGGGTACATCGGCTTTGGGATGCTGAGTGGCGTAGCCTGAACACGCCCAACAAGCTCCGGATGGTCAAGGAAACGACGGCCGCATGGCGCTCCTCCATGCGCGGTTCACGACGGGACTCAGTGGTTTTATGTCGCCTCCGCATTGGGCATACGTGGCTCACCCATGGACATCTCCTTCGTGGTGAGGATGCGCCCCAATGTCAGTGTGGCTCGCGCCTGACAATAGTCCACATCCTGTTGGACTGCCCCGTTTTAGCCGCTTTGCGGCGGAATTTTAACCTCCCTGTCATTTTATCAGATGTTTTAGGTGACGATGCTGCAATGGCAGATTCCGTTTTACGTTTTATGCGAGCAGGGGGTTTTTATCGTTCCATCTAGCTGGATATTTATTTGTGTTCCTGAGTGGTTGACTTTTCCTTTTTTATTCTTTTGGTCGGTCAACCACAGACATCAGCTTCTTTCTTGTCAGATGTCTTTGTGTGCTCATCTTTTCGTTTTGTGTCTTGGTATTCTTGCTGTTTTTCTTTATAGACTCAGTGGGACTCCTCTCCCACTTCGCAACTTTAAACTCTGGGCTTGTTATCTTTCACGTGTATGGCTTTCCTTTTGACGCTTAGAGAAAGAATGTGGGACTGATGACCATTGTAGTTTTGTCCCTCCTAAACAACCTAACACAACAACAACAAGCTGCTCGCACAACAGCACGGCGCCTCAGTACGCACGGCTAATCCGCCGCTGAGCAGAGAAATTAAAGGATTTAGTTTGCCCAGACGGGCTGACTGCGTTCGTAAAATAAATACACAGGTTTTGCTTTCAACTGTCTGTAAATAAACCGTTACATACTGCGGTGTGATTACGTCGAATGAAACTTGACGCCAATAAAAGTGCCTGCCTATTCTAAAGAATAACTTTGTTCCAGTCTTTGTGTTTTAGAAGTCTGTAAACTTATGTACCACAGATTGATGAACGTAAATGCGTTTAGCCTGAGTAGTGTTTGACAGTCGTTCTTATACTTTCCGTCAACGGAAACATCTTGCAGGTAGCCAGCAAGATAATTCGAAATAGTGAAACGTTTCGACCGTTACGGGGCGTTTAAATTAATTGACACAAAATTAAAAACTTGCGCTGGACTAGGATTCGAACCCGGATTTTCCGCTTCGGCCCAGCAGTCGCCTTAATCAATTAGGCTATCCAGGCACGCTTCCCGTCCAACACAAATTCTCACCTTCTAACTCTCTGCCCAATGACTCCTCTTGCTCACAGCCTATAGTAGGGGATCGAGCGTTTCAATGAGTCCTCACTGAATTTGTCTCTTGCCATCGGGTGGCATATTTTACAATTATTGATATGGTGTCTGTTCTTTCGGACATTTCCGAGAGAACACAGTCTTTGTGTTTTAGAAGTCTGTAAACTTATGTACCACAGATTGATGAACGTAACTGCGTTTAGCCTGAGTAGTGTTTGACAGTCGTTCTTATACTTTCCGTCAACGGAAACATCTTGCAGGTAGCCAGCAAGATAATTCGAAATAGTGAAACGTTTCGACCGTTACGGGGCGTTTAAATTAATTGACACAAAATTAAAAACTTGCGCTGGACTAGGATTCGAACCCGGATTTTCCGCTTCGGCCCAGCAGTCGCCTTAATCAATTAGGCTATCCAGGCACGCTTCCCGTCCAACACAAATTCTCACCTTCTAACTCTCTGCCCAATGACTCCTCTTGCTCACAGCCTATAGTAGGGGATCGAGCGTTTCAATGAGTCCTCACTGCATTTGTCTCTTGCCATCGGGTGGCATATTTTACAATTATTGATATGGTGTCTGTTCTTTCGGACATTTCCGAGAGAACACACACCATAGCACTAATAAGATAAGTGGCTCAGACGTGGGCTGTCAGAGGTGAGGCGCCGCAATATTTTGGTTGTAGCTTGTCATGTTTAAGATTTTTAACTATTCAATTTAGTAGGAGTTTGATGTATACATCCTTGCTATAAGTCTTTCATAATATGTAGAATTGATGTAATTTTATATGTTTAATTTTGTTGAAAACAGTCTTTTTGCCTAATGGTTCATAGCAACAAGGTTTTTTTTTCTTGGTATCTTTTTATTTACTTATTTATTTATTTTCACGTAGTATTTAAGGGGAAAAGAGTGCCTGTGATTTTTTTGTAAGCTAATGAGCGTTGAAGTTTGCTGTAAACATTTTTCATTGTCGTGGCTTACAGTGGAGAGAATTGTGATTCTATTAATACTGAGTAGCTTCTGTTAAATTTCCTTCAGTACTGAAAATCAATAGGAGATTTTGATCTAAATTTTCGAAGAATTAAAAAAAAATAGACATATACAAAATTTTTGTTTTAAAAGATACTGATGTTAAATTCTTATTGTAAGTTCAGCTCCAAGGAATGGATGGTTTTATAACGTAACTTGAATTGTATTAAAAGATGTAACTAAAATTTGTTTCAACACTTTCACTGAGAGGAATCTTGTTTGCTGTTCTTATATCATGAAAAAGATAAGGTAGGGCACCTAAATGGTAGCAGAGAACGTGGTTCTCTGGTTACAGTTTGCATTCCTCGTTGTTAAATTGTGGTAATATTATTTTAGTGAATAAGAGTATTGCTTTGGACAAGTTATTAATTTTTTTTGTGTGTTTGCAGTTTCACTTGGCTACGGCGGTTAGAAGTGTGACGGGATTGAACTACTTGCGGAAAGACAATTTGAGCTACTAATTATGTATTCCTGCGGAAACGGGCAAGGGCAGAGTTGCCGAATTAAGGCAGCGTCTTCGCGGTTCACTGGACAAACCGGTAGACGTCATGGCAAGCGCCGTCGGGAAGGTGAGTACCGCAGGCGCCACATGCCTTCCGTTACGGGATGTTAAGGAGGGAATAGGACTCTTAGTTGATTCTTTTCCATCTGAAGTACAGTTGTTGCGTCTTCATGCTTTGGTACACCACATCGTTAACTGTGTTAGTGATCTCCAAATTCTTTATAACTAACTTAAAGATCAGGCTTGCTATTCATGACGTTCAGCAGGAAATTCAGTGCAGAGTCTTTGCCGGGCCTTAATTTACGGGAACGTGAAGAATTAAATATGGTTAGGAGCATAAGTGCTACTCAGATAAGAGGTGTGGGGGACCAATTCAGTAAACTGCCAAATCCTTTAATTCAGATACGTCAGGGAGTGCGTGATTTTTCTGTTAAAATGTTGTTGATATCAAAGTTTTGTGGTTAATGGTTAAACTGGAAAGGCAAGCACGCGCTATTGAAATTCGAGATGAGCTAGTATGCCAACTGCTACTTTCTTTTACCTAAGGACAACTGAGTAGAATAACAGCCGATGTAGTAAACATGATGAGTTATTTATCTGTGCTTCGTGTAAGATACTAGACTGTTTAGGAACGCGCTGGCGCAAAGATATCATAGAGGGATTTTCTTATAGATTTCAGGGTGAGAAGGGAACATTGTCTGACTGAGTGGATGTTGCGATAACTGCTTTGTTTGTTACGGTAACCGAAGGGGAGGCAGTGCTTAGCATTCTGGAGGGTGTGCGGCCGCAGGGTAGGTCACAAGCTATGTGTTTATCGTCCCCTCATTTGTTTTCTGAATTTGATCGGTGATAGGAATTGGAAACGTAAGGTACTGCGATGAGAAATGAGGTGAGTGGAAGCCAAGTCAAGAAAATCAGAAACAGGTTGAGTCGCGTGTTGATTGTTACAAACGTCAGGGTCATAATTCCGGCTTCTCCAGATGTGGGAGTAGTTCATATTTTTCGAGTAATTGTACGGAACCCTGAAGACCTTCAGGATTAGCTGACGCCAGAAGGTCGCCCCACGGGTGAGCTCTGTGCGTCCGCTGCGAGGATGTCCCAAGGTGTGTGTGGTCGAAAATGTTCAAATGTTTGTTAAGCTTATGGGACTTGACTACGGGGTCATCAGTCCCTAAACTTACAAACTACTTATGAACTACTTACGAACTAGGACGGCACAAATATCCATGCCCGAGGGGGGATTCGAACCCCCGACCGTAGTGGCCGTGCTGACCGTGACTGGAGCGCCTCAGTCACCTCGGCCACGGCGGCCGGCATGTGTGGTCGGTACGTCGCGAAATCTGAGCCGGTGCATGGGTTGCTTCATTGAGGCAGTAGTGTCACTACTAGATTACGAATGGTGCCCGCATAATAAAGCTATTGCAGGTTTTCCAGAATTGCAAACAGTTCATTATGAGTGCAGGTCAGTTGCTAACCAGAAAATAAAAATAGTTGGTGCTATTAAATGTAAACTTAAGACAAGTGATTTTACAAGGCCTTGACAGTTTTTAGTTGTTAGGCCAATTGCCGTGTCCATGTTGGTACGGTATGATTTTCTTTCTTCGCAAACTAATTGTGTTTTGGGTTATGTACGAAAAGCGTTTTAAGTTGCGCTCCGGGAAGAAAATTAAATTCTGTAATCAGACTGGTGGATGAAAGGTGAATAAAGTCCACGGACACCAGTCCAGGTTTGAGGTCTATCTAACAAAGTGGAGTCAACAAACCGTTAGGCTTTCTTAGACAGTTCCCCAAAATGAGGGAAATGCGTAAGATTGTAGGCCAATTATTAGCGGATGGCGTAATAAGACCTTCACCGTACGATTCACCGATGTTTGTGATACCCAAGGGGATTAGTGGCGGGTATAGACCTTTGTTGACTATCGTTTGTTGAATCAAAAGGTTGTTAGAATCTGTGCCGTTGGCAGATCTACACAATTGCTTTAATGGTTTTCGTGCGTGCAAGTTATTTCAGTCCTTGATCAAAAGTTCAAATGTTTGTAGAGCTTATGGGACTTAACTACGGGGTCATCAATCGCTAAACTTACAAACTACTTATGAACTAGCTAATACTAAGGACGGCACAAATATCTCTCCCCGAGGGGGGATTCGAACCCCCGCCCGTAGTGGCCGTGCAGACTGTGACTGACGCGCCGCAGAACGCTCGGCCACCGCGGCCGGTAGTCCTTGATCTGAATCACGAATCCTATCATATGCGCTCACTCAAGAATCGAAACCGTACACCGCCTTTTGTACAAATTATATTTTTAATAGTTTAGGCGACTGCTTTGTGGATTATCTACGGGATCCGCATTTTTATCTCGCCTGTTAGACTCTGTGTTGTGTTACTCTAAGTTCAAATTTGTTTACAACTGCCTTGATGATTCGGTTATATATAGTAAGTTTTCAGGAACATTGCGAACACCTGAGGCAGGTGGATACTCGGCTTAGGCAAGCGTGTCTGACTGCTAAGACAAGGAGGATATCTATAGTCAGGGCAGAAATCTTTTAGGACACATTTTGTCGAGGATCTGAGTTAAAATCAATCAATCTGGAACCAGTGCTATTCATAAATTCCGGTCATGTAGTAATAAGAAGAAAGTCACACGTTCCGTAGGCATGCATTTTATGCGGAATTGTTGTTGTTGTTGGTTTAGTGTTTTAGGGGGGACAAAACTGCGAAGGTCATCAATCCCCCAATCCATCAAATGGAGAAATAAGAAGTATATCAATACTGAAAAAATACGCCCAGAGTTAAAACAGCCATGGAAGGAAAAGCCCACTCAATCAATAAAATATCAACAAATTCAGCAAGAGACAACATGAAAGGAGACAATCACACGGAAACACCAAACAATTAAGAGAAGTGGAACGACAAAGCCGAAGTTCGTGACTGCCCGACCATGAAATTAAAAATAGGAAGGGTCAACCTTGGGGCAAAACAAGAAAACCTCCAAGCGGAGGACGTAACACAAGAGAAACGTATACAATGGGCTGAAGCAAAGCTTCATATAGAGTGGTAAAAACCACTGTCACGAATAAAACCTAAAACAGTCAGCCATTATGGCATCGTTACTTAAAACGTCAGATAAAACTGCAGGAAAATTAAAACCCCGCCGCAAGGCGGCTAACATACGGCAGACCAGCAAAATCTGGGCCACCGTCAAGGAAGAGCCACAGCGACAACTGGGCAGATCCTCACCATGGAGGATATGGCCATGGGTTAACCAAGTGTTGCCACTGCGGAGCCGGCACAGGATTACAGAGTCCCGGCGAAGGGCCCGCATTGAGGAATGTCACACAGCCGTAGTCTCCTTTATTGCCATGATTTCGTTAGCTGTGGTCATGCTACCCCACGTTACGGCCGATAGCTCACGGTCTCTATGGCGCAACACAGACTGGAGATCAGAAGCCAGGAGGCCAGTCTCTAATACAGATGCATGGACAGCCTGTTTGGCAAGTTTATCGGCTCGTTCATTGCCCGGGATGCCGATATGACTAAGAGACCAAAGAAAGACCACAGATCGTCCTGACTGATCTAGAACAAACAGAGTCTCTTGGATTGCTTTCAACAAAGAAGAACGTGGGTAACATTGGTCCAGAGCGCGAAGACTGATCAGAGAGTCACTGCAGAGAATAAATGACCCACCTGAGCAGGAACTCATATGCTCAAGATCATGGAGAATGACCACCAGCTCTGCAGTATAAACACTGCAGTGATCTGGCAGAGACCTCTGCTCAACGTGATCGCCATTGAAATAGGCAAAGCCAACATGACCATCAACCAAGGCTATGTCATATCCAGTGTACTCTGCCACAACAGCAAAGAACTGACAGTGGAGTGCCTCTGGAAGAACTGAGTCTTTGGGTCAATTGGCCAAGTCCAGCGGAGAACGTGGCCTAGGTTCGCACCATGTAGGTGTATGCGCACGGGTCTGATGCGGAGATGGGACAGGGAAAGACTATAGTTCTGACAAAAGGGACTGGACATGGAAGGTGATCATGTGATCTAAATGGGGCGCCATTGTTGAGGACGGACGACCACGAGAGAAACGGAAGCGTTGATTAGGATGGGCTGCCGAGCTATGGACATGAACAGCATAGGCCAAGAACAGTTGCTGCTGAGGGACCCGCAGAAGTGGGACCTTGGCCTCCGCAAGTAAATTCTTCACAGGGCTTGTGCGGAAGGCACCCGTTGTGATTCGAACCCCACAATGGTGAATGGGGTCCAGCAAGCGCAATGCTGAGGGTCATACAGAACCATAGACGACACATCCAAAGTCAAGACGGAACTGCATCAGAGCATGATAGAGCCGCAACAGGGTGCTGCGGTCAGCATCCCGGGAGGTATGGCCCAGGTGGCGAAGAGCACTGAGGTGGCGCCAGTACTCCCATTTCAACTGACGAATGTGGGGAACCTACATCAGCCGCACGTCGAAGACCAGCCTTAAAAAGAGATGGCTGTCTACTACGATAAGTAGTTCATCGTCGAGATAAAGTTCAGGGGAGGGTGTACTGTCTGTTGCTGACAGAAGTGCATCACTCTGGTCTTGGTGGCAGAAAACTGAAACCCATCGGTAAGCGCCCAGGTCTGCGTCTTCCGAATAACGCACTGCAACCTGCGCTCGGCAACTTGGGTACTACAGAGATACAAAAGTCGTCAGCATAAAGAGAAGCGGTGACCAACGATCCAACTACTGTCGCTAAACCGTAGAGGCCATTAAAAATAAAGGAACACTTAAAACAGAGCCCCGAGGAACCCCATATTCCTGGATATGAGAGGTGCTCCAGGAGGCACCAATTTGGACACGAAAGGTACGGATAGTTAAGAAATTCTGGATAAAAATCGGTAGGAAGCCCCGGAGGCCCCAGTGATGTAAAGTGTTGATGATGTGTCCGCGCCAGGTTGTATCATACGTTTTATGCATATAAAATAAGACAGGAACAAGGTTGTGGCGCCTCGAAAAGGCTGTGCGGATTGCAGACTCGAGGTACACCTGATTGTCGGTGGTAGAGCGACCCTGGCGGAAACCACCCTTGCATGGAGCCAGTAAGCTCAAAATGTTCAAATGTTTGTATAGCTTAAGGGACTTAACTACAGGGTCATCAGTCCCTAAACTTACAAACTACTTATGAACTAACTAAGACTAAGGACGGCACACATATCCATGCCCGAGGGGGGATTCGAACCCCCGACCGTAGTGGCCGCGCAGACCGTGACTGACGCGCCTCAGTCCCCTCGGCCACCGCGGCCGGCGGAACCAGTAAGCCCCGAGTCTCAAGAATCCAACACAACCGCCGACTTACCATCTGCTCCAACAGTTTGCATGGAACGTTAGTCAGGTTAATGGGCCGATAGTTATCCAAGGAGAGAGGATGTTTGCCAGTTTTAATAACTGGGATGTTGATACTCTCCCGCCATTGTGACGGGAAACACGATCACATCAAATGCGGTTATAGACTGCAAGAAGGTGACGCCGACTTTCTGCTGAGAGCTGCTTCAGCATTTGACTGTGGATGCTATCAGGCCTATGCGCCGTGTCAGGACATTGTGTAAGAGCAGTGAGGAGCTCTCACTCAGTGAACGGGGTGTTATAGGATTCAGAGCGCCGGATGGTAAAGGAGAGAGGCTCGCGTTCTACCAGCTCCTTCAATGTACGGAAGGCCGGTGGACAATTTCCAGGGACAGAGGCGCGAGCATAATGCTCGCCAATCATCTCTGCAAGTGTGGCCGGGTCCGTACATAAACCTCAATTCATGGAGATACCAGGGATTACTGCTGGTGTCTGTAATTCTGTAATCCCTGTAGCCGCCTGTTTTTACTCCAGACCTGTGCGGCTGTGGTGCCCGTCCCAATAGTGGAGACAAAATGTTCAAATGTTTCTAAAGTCTATGGGACTTAACTACGGGGTTATCAGTCCCTAAACTTACAAACTACTTATGAACTAACTAAGACTAAGGACGGCACAAATATCCATGCCCGAAGGGGGATTCGAACCCCAGACCGCAGTGGCCGTGCAGACCGTAACTAAAGCGCCTCAGTTTCCTCGGCCACCGCGGCCGGCAATAGTGGAGACGTACCTCTCCCAGCTCTCCTGTTTCCGTCTTCTGATTAGCTGGCGAGCACGAGCGCGAAGCCGTTCAAAAGCGATGAGCTGCTCCAGTGACCACCACGCCACTGTGTTCTGCCGTGGGCACCCTGTGGGACACGGAATGGCAGCTTTCGCAGCAGAAACAATGGTGTGAGTTACGCCTTCGACCTCCACATCGATGTTATGAAGTGGGGGCAGTCTAACAATAGCAGTGGACGTGTAATCTTCCGATTTAGCCCTGCTTAAAGCCCTCCTGTGTAGGCGTCCTGGAGATGTCGCTGGGGGACTGACAGAAAAAGATGAAAATGGTCACTGCCATACAAGTCGTCGCAGGCTCTCCAGTGGACAGATGGTGGAAGCCTGTGACTGCAAATCGATAAATCAATTCTGGTGAACGTTTCATGCGCCACACTACAGTATTTAATGGCAGAGGTTGACTTGAGATAGTAAGGTCTTGACGAATCTGCCTCAGCCAAAAAGTGTAGTACCACCCCACAAAGGATTTTGGGCGTTGAAGTCCCCCAATAGGAAGAAAGGTGGGGGGATTTGCGATACAAGTGCTACCAAAACATTCAAGAAAACATCACCATATGGAGGGAGATAGAGGCTGCAGATGGTAAACTCTTGTGTTGTTCTTACCCTAACATCCACGGCTATTAATGGTATATGAAGGGGCATGGGTTCAGTATAAAAAGAAGTAAGGAAATACACGCACACACCACCTGAGAATTTGCTATAGGAGCTACGGTTACAATAATATCCCCTTTATCCCCGGAGGGTACGGATCCGCATTGCTGGAAACCAGGTTTCCTGGAGGGCAATGCAGAGAGCAGGTGTTGCGCTCAAAACTTTTCGTAGCTCAGCCATGTGGGTGAAAGAACCGCCGCAGTTCCAATTCTGAGACCTGTATAAATTCCTTTGAAAGTGGAGATGGGTTGAAAGATAGTAAACGTGTTCCACATAAAACTGGTAAACCTCACGTATGCCAACACTTGCAATATCCATTATAAGGAGGTAACTACACGTTTTTAATGTTACTTTTATCTGTTCTATTTTACTCAGTTCGTTCTTACTTTAATCTCGGGTGTGAGTATATTACTTTTACGTGGGACAAACTGTACACAAATATTTTTACCATGTGGTGCGACATTTTTTGAGAGCTACAAAAGCGAAAAAATGACTAAATACGGCTCAGGCGTAGATGTACCTATAAATATCAGTATAATTTTCGGCTTCTTCCTTTTATCATTTTCAACTAGAAAGGCAAGAAGTATAACGTCAGAAAATTTTATTTCAGTCCGTGAAAACGAAAGGCGCAGTTAACACTAATTTATTCTTTTCCTGTCGTTACAAACACGAAATATGTATTCCATTAATTGTATAGTATGGAGAAGAAATCGGTTGTTATGCCTCTTATAAAGTATGACCTCATGTAAAAGCATAGCAGATCATTGTCAGTTGTAATCGGTCGCCACCCAAGAAAAAATAGTTTATACTTGTTTTCTGGTTAAGGATCATTACCACATCACGAGGGAACGCCACACGTGGGCAGCAATTCATTTTTTCCGTGTTGCAGTTCTTCACGCTACGCCCAACATCCACCGAGATCGAAGGCTTGCGGTCGCGGCATAACGTCGCTCAGATAACTCGTAATTACTTGTGAAAGGAGGTAGATATTAATGCAACTACCATTTCAAACACTTTTCTGTACTTTTAGCTCCATTTCACTCACTGCAATGTATGATCTAAAATGCATATAACAGTAAGCTGCCCGCTATCCAAATTTTTCAATACACGATTAGTAACTCAAGCGCACGCACTTGACAAATAGCGTCATTAGCGTCATTTGAAAACGACTGCTACGAATTATGAAAAGGTGATTGCTTTATAAGAAATCTCATATATTTTACTGCCATGTGTCCGAAAATCAGATTTGTTTCACTGCATACTTTCATCAAAATCGTGTGAGAAGCGCAACGAAACTAAAAACTCACGCGGAATGAAAAGTAGACATTTTATCCCACCGACATCTGCCTTCTTTCACAAGTAATTGCGAGTTACCTGAGCGACGTCAGTGCCGCGATTGCAAGCCTACGAATTCGGCGGGTGTTGGGCGTAGCTTTACGAAGCACTGCAGTGCCGAAAAATTTTAATTGCTGGCCACTTGTGTTGGCCCCTCGCGATGTGTTAATGACCCATAACCAGAAAGCAAGTATGAACTTATTTTTCTTGGGTGGTGACCGATTGCTATGGACAACGGTCTTACGTCAGATCATACTTGACTTTATGAAGAGGCACACAACTGGTTTTTGTCCATACCAGACAATTTATTGAATATATATTTCGTGTTTGGGACTAGAAGAGAAGAAAAAATTAATGTAAACTGCGACTTTACTGTTGGACTGAAATAAAATTTTCTGACACAACACTTAATGGCTTTCTGGTTGGAGATGATAAAAGAAGAAACCAAAAAATTCACTTACATTTATAGATGGATCTACTCCTAATAAAAAATATCTACCTTCTTTATTTTCACTTTTGTAGCTCTCTTAAATTGTAACACAGCGTGAAAATGATTGATTCAGCGCTTCCCACATAAAAGCAGTACCCTCACGTCTGAGATTAAATTAAGAATGAATTAAGTGAATAACAAAACGGAACAGTGGTTTTAAAACACATATTTACCACCTTATAAGAAATGCTGCAAGTGATGGTTACAGGCGTACGTGAGGTGTACTGGTTTGATATGCGTCATGCTATACTATATTTCAGCTCACCTCGACGTTGAAAGAACTCTGCACAGATTAAGGGAACTGTCTGAGGAAAACTAAGTTTCAGTGAACATTTTGATAAATCATCTGATTAGAATATTCTTCCTCTGGATGAAGGTACTTTCATTTGGAGCTTTATACATTAACTGAAAGAAAAATACGCTGATTTAGTTTAGCCTCCGACACTGCAGGACAAGTCAGTAAAGGATGGAAGCGTATGTTAGCTTTTTTATTTCTTTTTTCTATTTGGTGGTCTTGTCCACAGCAACAAGGAATCCCCACACACGGTCAACAGAAGATCGAAGGAAACACAGGGGTGACCAAAACTTGTTCATTGCCATCTACTTTCAGCCAGCTAACAGTTAATTGATTTTGTTATTTTAATACTATTGTTCTCACACTGTAGTGACTCGTCGAATTTTAAGCACATAAAAGACAAGTGGAAATGGACTCGTCCCATGAATTTCGACTGACATTTAGGAGAGTTTTTCCTTATGTGAATAACTAAAAAAATTCAAAATTTTGTATTCATTTCACAGAATAATTGTAATAAAAGAAAAAATAAACACATCATATTTTCATAAGTGTTATTTTAAAGAAAAATCTATCATGCAGTGAGACTTGTATTGAAAAGAGGCTGTAGAAGTGAGATACTTGTGTTGCATAAGCAATACCATAGTCCAATCGGCTCGCGCCGGGAATATTAAACATTCCGAATGTCGGCTCAGCGTGAGCCGGCTGAAGCGGAGTCCTCTCGGCCCGGCCGGCAGTGTGAACAGCGCAATTTAAAACAATGTGTTTAATGTCTCGGCTCGGCTCGGCTCGGCCCGGCCCGGTCAGCAGTGTGAACTGTGCTCTACAGCATGTAACAGACGCCACCTCCGTTTAAGCTCAGCGAGCGTGAAGTTGTTTAGTGGCGTCTCTAACGGTCGCTGATTCTACAAGAGTGGCGACAAGACTTTACTCCTAGTGAGAAGTTTTGTATCCCAACTTCGTCGCCGCTTTTGTGTCCCAGCCTCGCCGTAGGTGTCGGTGGCCGAGTGGAACGAGACCGACACGGTAACAAAAATAGCACGCTGGTGCAGGTACGGAGGGGAGCAGCCAGAAACTATAAACACTAGAGTAAATTAGAAAGAGATATATATTGCACCGAATGTAACAATACTTAACTTTTACATAGTACTGCAGAATGTTGATACATAGTTGTTAGAGGCCTGCCTAGTGCCTGTACGATAGCAAAGTCTTCTATGGTGCCTATCTGATTACGAAGGTCCTAACTCGTTGCTATCTCAGTCCGAAGTGGCCGATGTCTTTCCGTGGTGGCCACGAGCGGGGTTGCACCAGAGGGCGCTCGTGGCTGTCGTCGTGAGAACGCCGCGCCGTGCGTGCATGGCGGCGCGCGGCGAAAGTAGGTGGCGCGCACTTTGTACTTGTGCGACACAACACCCCTCCCCCCCAAACCGCCGCGCCGTCGTGGCGTAGGGCTGAGGGCCACGGCGACGGCACTGGGAGGAGGGCCTGGGCGGGGGCGTTACTGGTGGGACGGGCGTCGTAGCTGAGGCCGGGATCGAGACGCCGTCCGCGCCCCGGCATCCGCCTTGAGATCCTCCAGGGAACCCGCCGAAACCTGGGGAAGGGCGCCCGCCCCCGCCCAGAGGGAGCAGGTCATCTTCTTCTGAGGTGCGTGGCCCAGGCGGCGGCGGCACGCACGGTCCCGGAGTCTCTCTCGGTGACGCTGTCATCTGCGGCGGCGACAGCGGCGGCGTCGCGTCGATCTCCATCGGGACGATCTCGTAGTCCGGGGACGAACGATGTGGTTGTGCTCCCTGGCGGTGAACTGGGTCTGGAATAAAGAAACCGGAGACAGGATCGCGCGGCCTGTGCAGGCGCAATTGGTTTGCGTGGCGCCGCAGCTCCGACCCTGTGGAAGAACGTACAACATACATATTGCTACCGAGCACGCGCTGAATGGCGCCCGGCAGCCATGTCTTCTTGTTTCCAGCAAACACCCTGTACAGCACCGGCGTAGAAACCTGAAAACGCGTAGCGCCATACGAACCGACTCGGTGCGTGGGAGGCTGCAGCAGGTGAAGGAGAGTGCGGTGACGGCGGCCGTGTAGCAGCTCGGCAGGAGACGGGCCGTCACGTGGCATGCACCGATACGTAGACAGGAAAATTTGAAGAGCTTGCTGCCTGGAGTGCTGACCTTTCATCTTTTCCATGTGTGACTTGAGTGTTCGAACGAAACGTTCTGCTTCACCATTGGACTGAGGGTGAAAAGGTGCAGTGGTAATATGCTGAATGCCATTCACACGACAAAACTGTTGAAATTCCGCACTAACAAACTGAGGTCCATTGTCACTGACGATAGTTTCAGGCAAGCCTTCGATGCAAAACACTGATGTTAAGGCACTGATTGTACTAGACGCCGTCGTTGAGTTCATGGCAATCACAAAAGGAAACTTGCTGAAAGCGTCTACAACAATTAACCATCGCGTATTCCAGAAAGGTCCGGCAAAGTCAATGTGTAAACGTTGCCATGGTCCCTTGGGGCGTGGCCAGTCTGAAAAACGTTGCGGAGGAGCCGCCTGATGCTCCGCACAAACAGTACACTGTGATGTCATGCTCTCTATCTGAGCGTCCATACCAACCCAGGTACAATGACGTCTGGCCAGTTGCTTTGTCCTAACAATGCCCCAATGTCCTTGATGCAGGAGGTGTAACACTTCTCGTTGCAGGGAACGAGGAACAATCACTCTTGCTTGGTCGTTGTCGGTATGCAACAACAGTACACCCTGACTTAAAGATAATGCATGACGTTGTGCAAAATAACGTCGAACCAGAGGCCGATCAATGTCTTTGGCTCTGGCAGGCCAACCAAAGCGAACAAAACGTGCTACCACACTTAGGTCTGCATCCGCAGCTGTTTCCTGTGCAACCCGACGAGAGTTCAAAGGAAAGTCTGCGACAGCGGAAGCATCTCTGGAGTCTATCTGACAACATGCCATTTCTGAAGAATCAAATGATACATCCTGGCCAACCGGAAGTCGGGAAAGTGTGTCCGCGTTAGCATGTTTAGTAGTAGGTCGGTACAAAATCTCATACTGATAATTAGACAATATCAAGGACCATCTCTGAAGCTTTTGTGCCGTACGTGGCGGAATCGGCTTTGTGGGTGAGAACAACGACGTGAGAGGCTTGTGGTCTGTCAACAAATAGAATTTTCTGCCATAGAGATAATGATGAAACTTTGTGACGCCGTAAATGATTGCTAAGGCCTCCTTTTCTATCTGACTGTAATTCTGTTGCGTCGGCGTCAGTAGCTTGGATGCAAAGGCAATAGGACGATCATGACATCCAATACGATGTGAGATTACCGCGCCCAGACCGTACGAAGAGGCGTCAACTGCTAACACTACAGGCTTCTGTGGGTCAAAGGGAATCAAACATGCATCACTGAGTAGTGCAGACTTTAGTTTGTCAAAGGCAACCTGACAATCTTTAGACCATACAAAAGGAACATTCTTCCTACGTAAGTGATGCAGTGGAGCTGCAATCTGAGAGGCATTGGGAATAAACCTGAAATAATAGTTAAGCTTTCCCATTACTGCTTGCAATTCGTGCACAATCTTAGGAGGAGGCAAGTCTTTGATTGCTCGAAGATGTGACTGTAAGGGGTGTATTCCTTGGGCATTAATCACATGGCCTAGGTACTCTATTTCAGTTTGAAATAACGAACACTTTGCTTTATTGCAACGTAGACCTGCTGCAGTCAAAACTTTGAAAAGGCACTCCAGGTTTGCTAAATGTTCTTCAACTGTACGTCCGGATACCACAATGTCATCTAAATAGTTCGAACAACACGGTACAGAAACTGTCAGCTGTTCCAAAAAACGCTGAAAAATAGCGGGAGCGGAAGAACTGCCAAAGGGTAGGCGTTGAAATTGAAAAAGGCCCATGTGAGTATTAATGACGAAAAACTTTTTTGACTCGTCATCAAGTGGAATCTGTAAGTATGCCTCTGCTAAATCAATCTTGGAAAAGAAGCGAGACTGTCCTAATTTGTCCATCAGTTCCTCAGGTCTGGGCAGAGGGTAAGTGTCTACAATTGTTTGACTGTTCACTGTTGATTTGAAGTCCGCACAGAGACGAAGTTTTCCTGATGGCTTGGGTATAATTACTATAGGCGAGGCCCACTGACTCGCAGAAACAGGAGAAATCACCCCACTATCTTGCCAACGTTTAAGTTCTTCGGCAACTGTATCACGCAATGCGATAGGCACTGGTCTAGCTTTCCGAAATTTTGGAACTGCAGATTCTTTTAAAGTTACATGTGCCACGAAGTCTTTTGCACAACCTAGTTCCGGCGAAAACAAGTCACTATATTTATCACACAATGCATTGATTTTATCCTGAGGCACTATTGACGAAATTTGAAGCACATCTCTTTGAATAGATAAACCAAACAAGTCAAAAGCATCTAGTCCAAAAATGTTCTGTGTCGATTTGGCTTGAAGAACTACAAAAGCAACTGTTTTTGTTATACCTTGGAAAGAGGCGGGCAGGCTACACGTTCCTAGCACGGGAATATTTTGACCTGTGTACGCTGTTAACACTTGCTGTGACGGCGACAATTTTGGCGAACCCAGTAGTTCATAAGTTTCTTTATTCATTAGTGTGACAGCGGAACCAGTATCAAGCTGAAATTGCACCGTCTTATTTTCTATGAAGAGAGTCACAAACAGTTTTTGCTTGCGGCGCTCGACAGGTGCGCGAATGTGGGCAACGTCTGCTACGGTTTGTTTGCTGCGTCTGCGCGGGCCGCGTAGTGAAGTAAGCGGCGCAGACTCGGCACGCAGCGGATTAACCACACGGTCACTAGATGACACTACCGCCGGATCGGCGTCCGCGCAATGCGAAGCTACTCCAGATGTACTAACTACTGCACTACACTTTTGAGTAGCTACTTGGTGTCTACTGTCACTAGCTACAGAGTACTGAGCACTATTACAAGGAGCAGTTGCAGAAGGCACTATTTTCACTACAGGAATGCACTGTTCATAGTCATTTTGCTTGTCCCGAACCCTTTTCCGTTGCACTGTTTTACGCGCTCGTCGGCGCTTGCTACGTGGTGCACTATATAGATTTGCCATAGGCGCAGAACTACTTTCTTGCAATTGAGATCCAAGGAAAGCAGTGTTCAATTCCACAGCCCGTATAACATTTACAGAATGAACTGTTCTCGCACTTTGAGAAGCACCGTTTCTAACGTTACTGTTCTTTGAGTTTTTAATTTGCATACACACAGACTGCACATGTCCCGATTTGCCACATTGATAACAGGTTGCGTTGCGACTAGGACAATGAGCACGCTTGTGGCGAGACACACACTGGGGGCAAGACTTACGAACATTTTTCTGAAATGAGCGTTGGCGCCCGTTATTCAAATCACTGTGTCTAACACGACGGGGCGACCTTTGCGTCGCACTTTTACACTGGCTACTGTTCACTGTCTGTTCAGCACGGCCGGTAGAAAAATAGGAATCACTAGTGCTATACTGAGAACTACAGCTAGGAAAGCGTCCGTTGCGGCGCACTGAATTTACACTGTGGCTTTGCATTTCTACATCTGCTAAGTCAAAAGTATCATGCGCTTCTATAAGCTGCAGTACACTGTCTAATGAGGGGTCAGACTGTTTCAGAATTGCTGCTCTAATTCTGGGGTCCTGAATGTTCTGCGTAATCGCATCTCTCAACATCACGTCACTATACGAAAGTCCACAAGAGCAAGTAAATTTACATTGGCGGGTTAAGCCCTTCAATTCCGTAATCCACTCTTGGTGTGACTGCTGCGGTAATTTTTTAAGTCTGAAAAATCGGTACCGCGCAGCGGCTACGAGAACTTTCCTCTCGTAATGAGCATTCAGTGCATCTACAATTTGTTCAAAGTCTACATCACGAGGAGATGCTTGCGGAAAAAGTTTTTGCAATAATACGAAGGTCTGGGGGCCCACAATCGATAAGAAAAGGTTCTTCACTCTCTGACCTGTAATTTGATGAGCCGCGACGAGTTCTTGAAACTGTGCGAAATAGTCGCTCCATTCTTCCTCACGTTCGTTGTACTGGCGGAACGTAGGAAGCGTTACGGCGGCAGGTGTGGGCTGCTGAAGCGGCGGCTGTTGTTGTTGTTGGTTGGCTGCTTGCGCTGTGAGCTGGGACACAGCCTGTAGGAGTTGCGTTATTTGCGCCGTCTGTAACTGAATAATTTCCATTAAGTTTGGGTTTGGGGTAGTGGCCATGCTGACCGATTAGGCGCCGCGCATACAAGTAAATTATAACAAAACACAAATGCAATATGAATGAGGACGCTCTGCAACAAAAAAAGTCCACAAACACGTAACTGAAAATGTTCCCCCAAAAATCTTATAATAAGGGTGGGTGGGCGGGAGCAATTTCTGCGTGCTCCGACTGTTGCTGTCTGGCTGCTGCAAGCGGGCTGGTCCAAGGTTCTATCACTCCTCGTCGCCACTTTTGTATCCCAACTTCGTCGCCGCTTTTGTGTCCCAGCCTCGTCGTAGGTGTCGGTGGCCGAGTGGAACGAGACCGACACGGTAACAAAAATAGCACGCTGGTGCAGGTACGGAGGGGAGCAGCCAGAAACTATAAACACTAGAGTAAATTAGAAACAGATATATATTGCACCGAATGTAACAATACTTAACTTTTACATAGTACTGCAGAATGTTGATACATAGTTGTTAGAGGCCTGCCTAGTGCCTGTACGATAGCAAAGTCTTCAATGGTGCCTATCTGATTACGAAGGTCCTAACTCGTTGCTATCTCAGTCCGAAGTGGCCGATGTCTTTCCGTGGTGGCCACGAGCGGGGTTGCACCAGAGGGCACTCGTGGCTGTCGTCGTGAGAACGCCGCGCCGTGCGTGCATGGCGGCGCGCGGCGAAAGTAGGTGGCGCGCACTTTGTACTTGTGCGACACCACAAGAAGAATTTTATATTATTGGCGGGTAAGCACAGTCTAACATACCGTACACGACAACTCGTGCGCATTTGTTATATCTACCACGATAACAGCGCACCACGCGGCCAGCAGAGGTCACTACTGAGTTGTTCAAATGTTTGTGGATCTGTGGGATCGAACTGCTACTGTCATCGCTCTTTAGGCTTACACACCACTTAAACTAACTTATCCTGAGGATAACACGCACACCCTCGTCGGTGGGAGGGTTCGGATCTCCGACGAGAGCGACATGCAGTCCCTGATATGGCGCTTATAACGGCAAGGCCATTCGTCGCGACACTACTGACTTGGCGGTGTCTCGTGCATTGTAAGTTGTCTTATTCTTAGCTCATATTCGCTTTCGTGATTTTTTTTTTTTTTTTTTTTTTTTTTTTTTTTTTTTTTTTTTTTGTGAACGAGGAAAGCTTGTAGTGCAATAAAATGGAGCACAACCAGACGAAGATACCTCATTTGTAATTTTTCAGATTTCTTAACGACTCGGAAATATATGTGACATGATCTTATTGCTGAAGTGTTTTCGTTGCGATTCTCCTGAAAATTACTTACATTTAAATGTAATATTGATTAATGAACTTTTTAGGAGTAGAAAACAGCTCATATAAGAGTGCATAGAAACCTATATACTGCAGTTTGGATGTCCGATGTTCAAGAAAAATATTGTACATTATAAGGGATACTTCAGGAATCTTACAAATGTACTACAAAACTAAGATCTTTTTTGTAGTGGAAAAATTAAAAGTTTGGAAAAGAAGATTAAAACCACTTACTAAATTGTGACGAGGGAGACAGGCTAATACACAGACGTTGTAGTAAATATTAATACCAGAATCCAATCTGGGCTTCAGTGGCCATACTCGTCCATTTTTTTCAGAAGTATGCACGTAAACGTAAATATGGCAGATGATAAAATTTCAATTACAATAAAGTTTTCAACGTATTTCTACAGTTTGTTGGCTATTCCTCATTCGACATAGAACAATAATGAAGGCGAACTTCGAAGTTACGCTGACAGGTGCCCTTAAATCTAAAACACGGAACTAAACGAAAGGGCAATTATGTGACATACCCACTTACTTTGAAGCTATACCGCGGTTCTTACGCTTTAAATTATTTGTGTGTTTTGCTGTACATTACTTTGGTTTCAAAGGGGGAAGTCGCAAACAATCATATCCGACTATTTCATTTTCTTCATGTAGTACATGAATCTGCAGAGACACGGCAAATATAAAAATTAAAACAAATATTAAAACCTGTAATAGAAACTATTTTTCAAACATATAAGTAATCATATCTCAACACTTTATAAATTAGGGTTATCATTATTTTCCCCCCGAGGTCTTCATTTCATTCTTCTGTTCTACCTGCACTGCTGTTTATTTTAGCAACATCCATTTCGTCTGATTTTAGATACACGCCCTCCAGTCTAAAATAAAACAATCACATCGTACATTTCGTAGAAAAGGTTTGGAAAATATTGTTATTCGTACGGTGCACAGTATGTGACGTTAACAGGCGGCTGCCTTGCTCAGCGCTCAGAGCGTACTGCGTCCCAGCTGTCAGACGTAACGGGTTTTGCACCAGTGAGTGTCGCGACTGCTTTTTAGATTGTGCTGGTGCCGAGACCTTCTGCAGTGCTCGTGCACCCCGCGGCTTAGCGCACAGTTTGTGACGTGATGCACGCTTCCTGACAGTTGTATATCCCGTAAGCTACGGTTGAGATACATGAGGACAAAATGTAAAAGGAAAAGAAGTAGTTCCAACGGGCAGCAGTTCAGAAACTAAAAGCGTTCGGCTCCCTTTATCAGAAGAGAAATTAGCCGAGTTATTGGTCGGTGAGACAGCAGTCGTGGTGGTGGTTCGTCGGTGAGATAGCAGTCGTGGTGGTGGCAGCGTCAAGAGCGGCTTTTGGTGTCAGCCGCGATGATCGATATGTTCTCTGCGCGCTGTTTGGTCGCAGAGCGCTAGAAGGTCATAACACGAGATAAACAACATCGGCGCGCTTCCTTCTTCCACTTCACTGTCGTCGTGCCCTGCTCACCTTTTCCCTGCCTCTTATTTTCCTCTTCGCGTGTCCCACCTACTAGAAGCCGTCCTCTGGCTGAGATCGACTTGGGTGGCGCGTTACATATTGGAAACCGCGATGGATACGATGAGGCTCACAACTTCAGCAAACAAAAGGCTTACCGCTCGTTAAGCAGCAAAGAATTTTGATACATGGGAGGAGAACTGTCGTCCTTCAACAAAACCTTTATGGTTTTCATGAACTAGCAGAATTTCGAGACACACGTTTTCTTGTGCACAAAAGGAGAGGGAAAATGATAACAAGTTACATATTTCAGCATTTTTCGTATATATGCAGGATGTTCAGTAATTCCTGTTTCAGAATTCGACGATTTATTGAGTGGAGTGAGTACAAATTTTTTTTTTTATAAAGAACCCAAATTCTGAAATGTCATCCACTTAGCGTATCTTTATCTTCGATATTGTAAATTAAATATCTCCTACCCTATGCTGTCCATATGTTGAGATTGAAATGCGTACCGTAAGATCTACGCGCACGTGAACAATGCAAGAGACAAAAAGAAAATGTCCAAATGTTTGTAAATCTTATGGGACTTAACTACGGGGTCATCAGTCCCTAAACTTACAAACTATTTATGAACTACTTACGAGCTAGGACGGCACAAATATCCATGCCCAAGGGGGGATTCGAACCCCCAACCGTGGTGGCCGTGCAGACCGTGACTGAAGCGCCTCAGTCCCCTCGGCCACCGCGGCCGGCAATGCAAGAGACATTCTGATAGTATCGAAGATCAAGAAGTACTCATAGCCTTTAAGATATGCATTTTATATCCCATGTTTACTGGACGTTTTGTTGTTGGTTGGCTGCATACAACCTACATTCAAAATATGTTCAAATGTTTGTAATTCTACGGGACCAAACTACGTTGGTCATCAGTCCCTATACTTACAAATTACTTAAACTAAGTTAAACTAACCTAAGGACAACACACCCATCCATACCTTAGGGAGGATTCGAACATCCGACGCGGGAGGCCTCGCAGTCCGCAACGTGGTGCTCCAGACCGCTCGGCTACTCCCGCGCGGCTTCGAAATATGGAAAGCAAAGAACTTGCAGTAGAAGAGATTCGTTTCATAGTTTCAAAGGCAAATAAGTGTTATAAGCATCAGTGGAAGATATTTCGACGCGGTTACGCGGCCAACGGTTCCAAGGCGCCTAGTTGCGGAGTGTGCTACTGTTTGTCGTCGGAGGTTCGAGCCCTCCCTCTGGCGTGAGTATATTTGTTTGCTTTAGCATAAGTTTGTTTAAGAAGTCTGTAACCCTAGGGACTGATTTCCATAGTAGTTAAGTCTCATAGATTCACAAACATTTGAACAAAAATGTTCAAATGTTTGTTAAGCTTATGGGACTTAACTACGGGGTCATCAGTCCCTAAACTTACAAACTACTTATCAACTACCTTATACTAAGGACGGCACAAATATCCATGCCCGAGGGGGGATTCGAACCCCCGACCGCAGTGGCTGAGCAGACCGTGACTGGAGCGCCTCAATCCCCTCGGCCACCGCGGCCGGCACATTTGAACATATGAAGATATTTCCAGACATGCGCTCCTTGTCAAAATATTAAGTAGGCTAGTCCTCCGAGTTTGTAATGCGAATTTCAGACCAACCAGAGTAATAAACCTTTTCCGTTTACAGTAATATTTTATCATAATCAAAAACAATGTCTAGCCTCCTTACGTCGGCCCCATCTTCACGTATCTGAAAACTGTTCTAGTTATATTTTCTACAGCTTCCCTCTACCAAGTTTCAACCTTTTAAATTAATCGTTCTGTGTGAATTATCGGCAATTATTTCCGAAGTAGTCTGTGTGAACCAAAAGATTATCGTCGATTCATTATAGATAAACAAATAACAGTTGAATTTAATCGCCCGACGACAACAGTATCAACACAGATGGAGTGAAGGAAGGAAGAAAATCAACCAGGCCCTTTTCGAAGGAACTACGACTGTATTTGCTTGTCTGTTTTGGGGAAACAATAAGAAACCTATATGTGGATGGCTAAACTGTGATTTTTAGCACTGCCTTCCACTGTCTTGTCATTATACTACTTCTAGTCATTAAAATAGCTACAATACAGGAAACATAACTTGATTTAGAAAACAGTTTTACCATAGTAAAACATATCTGATGGTCGTACTTATCTGAAATAACATGCTACACTGGCGAAGGTGAACACTCTGCTAGCCGGCCGCGGTGGCCGAGGGGACTAAGGCGCTCCAGTCACGGTCTGCACGGCCACTACGGTCGGGGGTTCCAATCCACCCTCGGGCATGGATATTTGTGCCGTCCTAGTTCGTAAGTAGTTCATACGTAGTTTGTAAGTTTAGGGACTGACGACCCCGTAGTTAAGTCCCATAGACTATACAAACATTTGAATATTTGAACACTCTGCTACTGCATGGAATAAATTAACGATGATGGCTGCCTATTGGAACAAGTAATAAATGCATTGTAGGTTACAGTGCCAACAGAATTTTTCAGCCGCGGCGGAATAGCCATGCGCATTGAGGTGCCGTGCTGCGGTGCGCGCAGCCTTTCGCCGACGGGGGTTTGAGTCCTTTTTAGCAAGGATGGGGCCCCTCCACTCCCACACCAACGTGGTGACCATCACAAAAGTTCTACTGTCACCTCCGTAATTAAGTTAGTTTGCTAAGGTGGATCACGGGATGTGGGAACCGCGATGTTATCCGTACGTGTGGGCGCGATCACCCATTAATACGGTGCATCTGGAGATAGAATTGGTCGAAAGGTATACGAAGGGTAAAGGTATGTAAGGGCAGAGGGAAAAAAAGTGCCAAGGCAAGAGCCAAGGGAAAAAAACCTCTGCGACAGTGGGGTAGGTATGAAGGGCAGTAGCGGTATGCTATCTGCGACAGATCATGCAGGGGTTGATAATGTTAGTATGGGTATTTTCTCAGTACCATTAACTTTGCTAGGTTCGTCATAAAGAATCAGTCCGTTTTGATGCGAGGTTCTGCTGCAGCTGAGCTCCAATGATGCCTCCTGGGTCGGCTGCGGCAGTTTACCCGTTAACATCGGCTGTGGCAGAATACCTGTAACATAGCCAAGTCTGTCAAGGTAGTTAGGCAGTTCGGTCATAGAACTGGCTAAGTGTGCGGGACTGTTTAGGTTTGTTTGTGTTTAGTGCGATGAATATGGTTTCTCTGCTTTGCCTGTAGGTCGGCTGTGGGCTCAGCTGGCATTGCCAGTCAGATTGCTGTTTTGCAGGGGTTTGCCATGTTCATCGTGTTTGTGAGTTGGTGTTCCCTACGGCCGTAGGTGGTTAGTCTCTGAGGAGAAGTGTTTTTGGGCGATTATGTTTCCACCTATGGTTGTGATCGTAGTTCCCCAAGCGTAGGATGAAGGGGTTGTTCGAGTGTCTCGAGTTTCTGTATATTCGTGTGGCGAGTTTCTTGAATACCACCGAGAGGCGCTCTAGGAGGTATTCATTGTGAAGGTCCACGGTGCGTGTGTATCGTGGAGCGTTGCTAATGATGCGTAGTACCTTGTTCTGTATGAGCTGCAGGCGGCGCAGCCGTGTTGGCGCCGCGTATGCCCAGCACGGAGCACCGTACGTCATCAGAGGTCTAATATGTGTCATGTAGAGGTTCCTCGACACCCGGCTATTTAGTTTGCTTTCCCTGTTGAGCATCGGGTAGAGTTGTTTGAGCCTCGCGTTTGCTCTGTTGGTCATGTGTTGTATGTGGTCCCCCCATATGAGTTTCCGGTCCAGCCAGACACCAAGGTATTTGACTTTCTCACAGAAGCGTATTGGGCGTGTATGTAGAGTAATTGGTCTACAGTGTTGGTGTTTGCGCAGGTGTTTCGGTCTGCGTGTGAACAGAACTGCCTCACACTTGTCGACGTTGACTTTAACACGCCATTTCTCCAACCAAGGTTCGGCAGTTCTGAGTGCTGTCTGTAGGCGTGAGTTAATGTTTGATGGCTTCCAATCTTGCGCCATGATGGCGGTGTCATCTGCGTAGATTGCAGTCATCGTGTTATGTGTGGATGGAAAATCATTAATGTATAGGTTAAACAAGAGGGGCCCCAGGATGCTGCCTTGGGGTACTCCAGCTTGAATACCATGTCGTGTAGACTGTTTGCCCTGCAAGTCAGTGTTGAAGCTTCTGTTGGTGAGATATGAGTGTATGAGATGCACGAGTCCGTCGGGAAACGCGGCGTCGTTAAGTTTGCGTATAAGGCCGTTGTGCCAGAGACGATCGAAAGCTTTTTCGATGTCCAGGAACACCGCCCCAGTGGCTTTGTTTTTGTTGTAGCCGTCTGTTATGTGTTCAACTACGCGGAGGAGTTGTTGTGTTGTGGAGTGGTGATTCCTAAATCCGAATTGCTCCGGTCTTAGGGTATCATTGGTGATGCAGTGCCGAGTGAGACGTTTAAGTATTACCTTCTCAACTATCTTACTGAGCGAGCTCAGCAGACTGATGGGTCGGTAATTTTGTGGGAGGGAGTTGTCTTTCCCTGGCTTCCTGAACATCAGGACCTTGGCCGCCTTCCAAAAGGCAGGGAAGTGTTGGTGTTGCAGGATGGCATTTGTGATGTGTGTCAGGTACTCTACTGCTCTATCCGTGAACTCCTGGAGAACCCGGTTTTGAATGCCATCATGGCCAGGCGCTTTTCTGGCTGTGGTGTGCTTGATGGCCCATGTGATTTCATGTGTGCTAGTACGTCTAATTTCGTTGCGCGGAGGCTGGGCCATGAAGCGTGTGATCGCCTGGTCCGTCTCTAGTGTGAACACTGGGTCGGAAGGAGCCAGGTTCGGTGTGAATGACGCTGCTAGTGTTTGGGCCATTAGCTCAGCTTTCTCTTCCGCTGAGTATGCTGGGCCGTTTGGTCCCTGTAAGGTAGGCGTGTAGAGTTTCTCCCTGGTGAAGTGTCTGGCCAGAGCCCACACTCCAGGACGTGTGGTATCAAGTCCAGCGAGTTTCTGGTCCCATTGTGTCGTTTTGAATGTTGTTATTTTACCCCGTATGATACCCTGTAGCCTGTTGACGTGATGTTTATACACCGGACGCCTGGTACGCTGCCAGTATCTCCTGAGTCGGTTTCTCATTGAGATAAGGCCCAGGATTTCCTGGGGGAGGGCCGCTGAGTGTTGTTGTGTGGCACGTAATGGTATGGATTCGGCTATTGCGTCTTGGACAGCAGTTGTGAGGACTTCAACAGCTTCATCAATTTGTTCTGTTTGTGTAATCTCGTGAGTATCAGGAATACGATTATCAAGCGTTTCCTTGAACAGAGCCCAATTTGCGCACTTGTAATTTAGTATCCTGCGTGGTTCATTGTACTGCAGTGTTTCTTCCGTGTGAAGTATAACGGGGGAGTGGTTGGAAGGTTTACAACCTCAAGGTTGAGGGTAACTGTTATGCCCTTGATGAGAGCCATGTCTATCACGTCTGGCCTTTGATTCCTTTGGTAAGGAATATAAGTCGGTTCAACTGGTGCAAGTGTGATGTAGTTTCTGCCTAGTGAGTGTTCGTACAGTTTTTTGCCGTTGCGATTTTGTCTGATTGAGTTCCAGTCGCGGTGTTTTGCGTTCAGATCTCCAGCGGCGATGACTCGTGGTGCAATGTTGAGTACTGTGCTGATGTCGCGTGTTACAATGTTACCAGGAGCGTTGTAGAGCGACACCAGTGCAGTGTATGCTCCGTTGAACTTGACCCTGACGGCCGTGGCCTCTAATCTTTCAAGTGCAGGGAGCTGGATATTTGTGGGTTCAATGTCTTTGTGTATGATGATTGCTGTTCCGCCTCCTTCTCTGCCGTCCGCTCGGTCGGTACGATAGACGCAGTAGCCAGTAAAGTTTAGTCTGTTGTGAGGTTTGAGTTTAGTCTCGTTCACAAGGGCAATCAGTATCCCCTTTGCCTCAAGGACCGCGGCAAATTCTGCCCTTTTGTTGGTGATCCCGTCTGCATTCCAGAACAGGATCTGTGATAGTGTTACGTTGTTTATGTGGGGGGGGGGGGGGGCGGGTGTGGCGTGTTATCCATGTATGGGAGTAAACAGGTTTGTGATCGCTGTTTGTATGACAGTCCAGTACTGGCCGGTTTCGGCAGTCATGAGCTGCGTGAATAGTGTGGTGACGGCTCCCCAGATCTTCGAAAAGATCTGCTGAGTCGTGTGTTGGGGGAATAGTGCCTGCATCACTGCCTGCAATATTCAAAATGTTCAAATGTTTGTTAAGCTTATGGGACTTAACTACGGGGTCATCAGTCCCTAAACTTACAAACTACTTATGAACTACTTACGAACTAGGACGGCACAAATATCCATGCCCGAGGGGGGATTCGAACCCCCGACCGTAGTAGCCGTGCTGACCGTGACTGGAGCGCCTCAGTCACCTCGGCCTGCAATATTCCTCCCGGTGTTGTTGGGATGTTGGGTATGTCGGCCTGTGTTGGCGAGTTGGCGGCCGTTTGTGCTTGTGTTAGCGTTGTGTTTTGGCTGGCTTGTGTTTCAGCTGTACGTATAGCTTCTGTTGGCGCCTGTGTTTCCGGTGTGGTGAGGGGTTGTGTAATGTGTGTTCTCGTTTCCTTTGTTACGTTTTGTGCCGGAGAGTTGTGTTCCGTTGTTGTTGATTATTTTGTTGTGGTGTGGCAGTGTTCCCTCTCTGTTTTCTGGGTCCCGTTCTCCTACGCTGGGGTTTTGGTTTCCCTTGTGTAGGTGCGTTTATCTTGTCGTGCGTGTAACAGCTCGACGTGGAGGGGGTAGGTTCCGTGTTGTTTGGGGCGAGTAGCGTTGTTTGCAGTGTTTGGATTGTTTGTTGTGTTGTCTGTGTTGGTTGTTTTTCTGTTGCTGGGGATGTGTTTTGTGCGTTTGTCGGGCCCTGCGCGTCCGCTGCCCTCCCCTGCCCGCTTGCCATTGCGGCGAATGAAATCCCATTCATCACGGGTCGCGGGGGGGGTCTTGGAGCTGTTTTGGTTTGTACTACTGTGTTTTGCTGCTGAGTCTTTCGCATCAGGGCCGCGATGTAGGCGGAGCACCTTCTGTAGGTAGACGCGTGCGCCTGCCCACAGTTAGCGCATTTCCGTGCGTCTGTCTGTCTGTCTGTCTCAGTGTACAGTGTTGGGCTGAGTGGCTGCCTCCGCATTTGCGGCACCGATATGCCAGGCTGCAGCGAGCAGCCGAATGACCAAAGCGTTGGCAGCGTTTGCATTGTTGGGGGGCGCGAGGTGGTTCGAAGAGTTCAACCTTGACTCCCATATGAAGGAAATATTTCACCTTCAAGATCTCGAGGGAGTGAGCTGTGTCGGCCAGCTCTACAAGGTAGTTTAGTAGTGGTGCGTGTGTTCGTTGACCTGTCATCCGGCTTGCTCTGAGACAGTCAAAGCCCAGGTCACGAATGTCTTCTTTCAAGGTGTCGCCAGGTGTGTTTGGGTCCACCCCCTTCACAACGTACAGCTGCGTGCGTTCGTCCGCGGTTCTGTACGTTTGGTGTTCTATCTCCTTAGCTTTGAGGAAGCTCAGGAGATTGGTGTAATCTGGTTTGGAATCCACGTACAGTGCAGCGTGTTCCCTCGTGAGTTTTGTGTGGTATGTGGTAGGCTTATGTAAGTCTACGAACTCTTTGTTTAGGCGACTGAGGTCGCCATAGTTTTGAATGATGACTGGTGGGAATCCAGTCCGTGTTGTTGTGACCTGCGTGGCTGTTTGCTGAGTGTTTCCCAGCACAGGTTCGGTTCTGTTGTTCCCAGTGTGTGCTAATTGGTAGGGTGGTGGGTGTTGGCAAGAGCGCGCGGCGCTTGCCTTTTGAGCCTGTGAGCTCACATGTCTGTGTGGCGAGTGGGAGACTATTGCTCCGTTTGCGTCCGACGACCTACCACGGGCCGTCCCCATCGTCTGTGTGTTCGTGTTGTTGGTCCTCGTCGATCACAAGTTGACCGATTTCGGGGGAGTCGAGGTTAATTGTGGCAGTTGTGTGTGTGTTCGGTGTAGGTGTGCTGTTTTGTGTGCCCGCCATCTCGGCCCTCACCTCGGCAGCGGCTTCGGCCCTTGCTTGCGCAATAGCCTTTGCCATCTGCTCTTGGTGAGCTGCGAGCGAGATTGTGATGGCGAGGGGTGAACTCGGCATCACCGTCCCTTCTGGCGCTTGCGTCTGGCTTCTGGTGCGGTATGGGATTTTGCTGGGCAGACTAGCCATCTTTCCAGCAGAAGGATATTTATTAAGGAAGGGAAAACGACAACTTTTGCTTCTTTGTGATAGGCAAGATGTGTTTAAGAAGAGGGGAGTCCCTACTGTCTATCGGCGCAAGGGAGCGCGGAGAGAAGAGAAAGGCCTACTGTGCGCGGGGTGATCCGACGTGAACGGGCCCCTGGCACAGAAATACCCTACCAAAGAACGGGTGAGTCCCGCTAGGGAATTGTAACCTTGGTCACAAGGAGCTACGAGCCGGAGCTCTTTGTCTCGCTATGCGCACTAGGCGACAGCGAGATCGGCGCTCTCCGACGTCGTCCGCTCTTCAGCTTGTTCGCAACCACTCTTTCGAGCTATTGACTTCCAGCCACGCCGAGGTTGTCCGCAAGCGCTGCGTCCGCACAGGTCGGCCGCTCCGCTGCGAATGACGGTTTGAGTCCTCCCTCCGGCAGGAGTATATGTGTTGTTCTTAGGTTAGTTTAAGTAGGTTGTAAGCTAGGGACTAATAACCAAGCAGTTGAGTCCCATAGATTTACAAACATTTGAACATTTAGAGAATTTTTCATGCCTGTACGACGCAGAACTACGCATCACATCGCGGCATACTAAAGCTGGACATAGCTATTGATTTTTGAATTATGCTTTATATGTGCATGAGAAAACCTGAAAATAACCTCCCACTCATCTAAACTTAATGTTATGCCAAGTAAGTAAATCCGTATGTTGGTTGGTACCACCGTCACGTGTGTCCTACAGTTTACATAAAGCTGTATTGCGCCGAAAGAACTACACTATTAGTATCATGTGCATATTATAACAACACTGGTCGAAATAAGTTAAATTACGACTTCCGTTTCCTACCTTCAGCAATTTCGTAAATATTCGTTCTAAATCTTACTAATCTGCTTTACGAATTTCCTCAAAGCACATGCAATTAAATTATATGTGAAGCTTACTGAGTAAATCGTTATAGCAATTAATGAGAGGACTGCCGGCCGCGGTGGCCGAGGGGACTGAGGCGTTTCAGTCGCGGTCTGCACGGCAACTACGGTCGGGGGTTTGAATCCCCCCCCGGGCATGGATATTTGTACCGTCCTTAGTTGTAGGTAGTTCATAAGTAGTTTGTAAGTTTAGGGACTGATGACCCCGTTGTTAAGTCCCTTAAGCTTAACAAACATTTGAACATTTGAATGAGAGGACTGAACTAAGAAACGGAACTCATTTATTTTAAAGAAAAGTTTCTATTCTGGTTAGTGACGTACTATTGGAAGTCTTGTATCAATATGTTGGCATGAAAATTTTCGAATACTTTAGATGTAATAAAAAGAAGGGGTTGGGTGAAAGTAAATCATCTAAAATTTTCGCCGGAAATTTTGCGGAAATCGCTACTGATGTGCGTTTTTTCAAAGGATGGATTGGTAGTCAAGGGCTCGTAGTGTTACCCAATAAACAGATTTAACAATAAATGGAAAGTTTACTTTATGCGCAAACATATACCTTTTGAACGGAAGAATGCGTATTTTCCACCTGGGTGATTCGGCTATAAATGAGACCGCAAGTAAAACTTTAGAACGACCCTTTCTTGTGTATTGCTCAAGTGTTTGGGTTCCCCACCAGATCGGTTTAAAGGAGGACATAGAGGCAGTTCAGAGGCGGGTGGCTAGGTTTGTGACTGGTAGATTCGATCAATGCGCAAGTGTTACCGACATGTTTCAGAAGCCCAAATGGGGCTGGGAACTTTCATATCAGCGCACACTCCGCTGCAGAGTGAAAAGTTTCATTCTGGAAACATCCCTAGGCTGTGGCTAAGCCATGTTTCCACCATATACTTTCTTCCAGGAGTGCTAGTCTTGCATGTTTCGCAGGAGAGCTTCTGTAAAGTTTGGAAAGTAGGAGGGAGGTACTGGCGGAAGTAAAGTTGTGAGGCGGCATCGTGAGTCGTGTCGGGATAGCTCAGTCGTTAGAGCGCTTGCCCGCTACGCTACGCTTGTAAGCTACGGACTGATGACCACGCAGTTTGGTCCGATAGATTTATAAAAAATTTGATATTTTTGGGTGGGTTGCGGAGTATTTAGGCAGAGGTAAATTATTGTTGTTGTTAATTAAAGGAGGCTAGAGTGCAAGGTCCCCTGCTCCAAAATTCCAAAATAATGAAATGTTGTTCAGCTTATGGGACTTAACTGCGTGGTCATCAGTCCCTAAACTTACAAACTAATTATGAACTAACTTATACTAAAGACAGCACGAACATCCATGCCCGAGGGAGGATTCGAGCCACTGGCGGGCAACGGTCTCGCGCATCAGATCTCCGTTCCAAACGAAGGGAGTGCAACCTGGGTTATATAAAGATAATGTATCTTTTAACACCTAAAGGGGTAACACACAAGGTGGAGAGATTTTCAATAACCACTACACTAATAAAAGAAGCACAAAACAATAAAATTCATAAGGACTAGGCCTAAAGATCGACTCAAAACTGTACAGCAGAATAATGTAATAATGGATGAGCCAACCACTCCGTACATACTATAACTACTAGTCAAAAGTAGGACTGACAATAGAGAAGTAACAACAGATTAAAACTATTTGAGTGGTGGGTGCCTGAAAGATCAGTATTAGGTACCCACCATTAAATCAAATGATAAAACCCAGCTGCGCGAATAAAACGTCAAATATGGTCAGCCATAGCAGCATCGTCTCCTCGCATAAAAAAGCGCATCTGGCAGATTAAAACACTGCCGCAAGGCAACCAAAAGTGGACAGTTTGACAGAATGTGTACCACTCTCAGGGAGGCGCCACAGCAACACTATGGCGGACACTTCCGACGAAGAAGGTGGCCACGTGTGACCAACTCGCAGGCAACAAAGAACAACTTACTCCCTACGAGATGTCCTGAGGGAGGACTTATGTGGCTGTAGAGGCCTTCACTGCAAGAAGCTTGTTTGGTTCACACGAGTTAGCCCATTCATAATTCCAGAGGTTAAGTATCTTCCGATGTAACTCCAGTCGGTAATCCCTTCTCCAGAAGACCAATTTCCATAGGACTGGAGGTAGTAGCCTGCTTAGCCAGCTGATCCACACGCACGTTCGTTTCTGGAAATGCCGATGTGGCCAGGGGTCCTAACGACCACAGAGCGACCAGACTGAACAAGACTGGAAACAGACTACTGAACTGACCGCACCAAAGGGTGTTTTGAAAAGCACTGATCAATGGCTTTCAAGCCACTCAGAGAGTCAGTACAGATAATTATACACTCCCCAGAGCAGCCTCTGAAATATTCTAACGTTATCTAATTTCTGTCCGACAGGCCTCAAAAGCCCCACTGGGTATTGACCGGCCGCCATGTCATCCTTCGGCCGAAGGTATCAACGGATGTGGTATAGAGGGGAATGTGGTAAGCGTCTGGCATGTCCGGCCGTTAAGTCAGTTTTAGTGACTGGAGCCACTACTTCTTAATCAAGTAGCTCCTCATTTTGCCTCACAACGGTTGAGTGCAACCCGCTTGCCAACAGCACAAGGCAGACCCGGAAGGTAATCCATCCAAGTGCTAACCAAGCCCGACAATGATTACCTTGTTGTTGTTGTTTGGATGTTTTAGGGGGACAAAACTGCAGTGGTCATTACTCTCCCGTTCCATTACTGGGCTTTACTATAAGAGGCGGAAATATGGAAAAGAGACCCGAGTCATAAAAAGGACAAAGTCAACAATAGACAATACAAAATGAGAATCATACAGAGACATCGAACAATGACAAGAAGTGGAACGTAAAAGCCGTTGTCTGTGGTTGAATGACCATGAGACTAAAAAGAGGAAAAGTCAACCACCCGGCAACACAAAGAAACCTCCAATCACGGGACATGAGTCAGGAGGAACACAGACAGCCTAGAGAAACAAAGTTTTAAAGATAGTAGTAAAAACCACCGTCACGAATAAAACTTAAGACTGTGCCAGCCATGTTGGCATCGTCAATTAAAACATCAGATAAAAATTCAGGAAAATCAAAACTCAGCCGCAGGGTGGCTAAAAGTGTGCAGTCCAGCAAGATGTGGGCAACTGTCAGGCGGTAGCCACAGTGACACTCAGGTGGGTCCTCATCACTTAAGAGGTGGCCATGCATCAACCAGGTATGGCCAATTCTGAGCCAGCACAGGACGACAGAAGCCCGGCAAGAGACCTGCATCGAGGAACGCCAGACAGCCATGGTCTTCTTGACAGTCCGAAGTTTATTGGGCACGATCAGGGTACGCCACTCAGTGTCCCAAATCTGAGAAACCCGACGGCGCAGCACCGCCCGAAGATCAGGAGCACGGAGACCGATCCCAGGAGTGCAAAGAGGGTCTGCTGTATGGCCAGCACCAGGGGAGAACGCTGGTAGCACTGGTCCAGAGCTCGCAGGCTGCTCAGGGAGTCGCTACAGATATCGATAGACTCAACTGAGTAGGAAAGTATGTGCTTGAGAGTCCGTTGAATGGCCAGTAGCTCCGCACTATAGGCACTGCAGCTCTCAGGCAAGGAGCGCCATTCTATATGACTGCCATGAACATATGAAAATCCAACACGGCCCCCAACCATTGAACCATCAGTGTAGACCAGGTCATATCCGGTAAACTCAGCGACAACAGCGAAGAACTGTCATCAGAGTGCCTCCAGAGGAACTGAGTCTTTGGGTCCGTGGGCCAAGTCGAGTCGAAGGCGCGGCCTTGGCATGCACCAAGGGGGTGTACATGTGCGAGCACGTTAGGGATAAGGAAGAGGGAAAGACTCAATTTGCAACAGAAGTAACCCGATGCGAAAGTAGATTGTATGACTAGATCTGGGTCACTGCTGTTGGGGACGAATTACCACGTCAGAGAAAAGGGGACGATGGTTTGAGTGACCCGGTCAGCTCTGCACGTGGGCAGCATAGGCCGCGAATAGTTGTTGGTGGCGGATCTGCAAAGGTGGGACCACGGCCTCCACAAGTAAGCTGTTCACAGAAGGTCCCCGTTGCAATGCGAACCCCACATTGGTGAATGGGGTCCACCAAGTGCAACGCTGAAGGTGATGCCAAACCAAAAGCTGGGCACCCAAGCCGCGACTGTATCAGGGCTCTGTAAATCCTAACAGTGCGCAGCGTTCAGCACCCCAGGTGGCGGAGAACATTGAGGTGGTGCCAGCACTCCAGCTTCAGCTGACGAATGTGGTGGAGCCACGTCAGCTGGGCATTTAATATCAGACCTACAAACCTATGGCTATCCACTACTTCAAGTAAGTGGTCGTCAAGATAAAGTTCGGGGTGAGAATGAACAGTCCGACGAGGACAGAAGTGCATAACACTCGTCTTTGCACGGAGAATTGGAAGCCGTGGGCAAGAGCCCAGGACTGCACCTTCCGGATAGCTGCCTGCAACCTACGTTCCGCGACTTTGGGGCTGGAAGAGCTAAAATAGATATAAAAGTCGTCAGCATAAAGAGAAGGGGATACTGACCTCCCAACGGCTATCGCTAAGCAATTAATGGCTACTAAAAAAAAGGGAACACTCAGAATAGAGCCCTGAGGAACCCCATTTTCCTACACATGAGAGGTGGTACGGAAGGCACCAATTTTAACATGAAGGGTACGGACATCTAAAAAGTTTTGTTAAAAATAGGTAGAGAGCCCCAGAGACCCCACTCATGTAATGTGGCGAGTATATGACGTCGCCAGGTTGTATTGTAAGCCTGCTGTATGTCTAAAAAGACAGAAACGAGGTGATGGCACCTGGAGAAGGCTGTGCGGATGAAATACTCGAGGTATACCAGGTTGTCGGTGGTAGAGCAGCTCTGGCAATAACCGCTTGACATAGAGCCAGTAAGCCCCGACTCTCGAGGATCCAGCACAACCGCCTACTGACCATACGTTCCAAAAGCTTACATAAGACGTTGTGTCAGGTTAATGGGCCGATATCTATCCAGATGAGTAGGGTTTTTGCCAGGTTTGATCACCCAGATGATTATGCTCTACCATCGCACCATATCCGATTGAAAAGAGCGAGGTGATTACCCTGGCGTTCTGAGGAGAGGTACCTCAGCATTTGGGCATGGATGCTATCAGCCCCAGAGGCCGTGTCAGGACATTTAGCAAGTGCACTGAGGAACTCCCACTCACTGAATGGAGCGTTATATGCCTCAGACCGCTGGGTGGTAAAGAAGAGGCACTGTCGTTCTACGCACTCCTTTAATGTTCAGAACGCTAGTGGGTAGTTACCAGAGGCAGAAGCGCGAGTATAATGTTCGGCGAATATCTCCGCCAGTTTCGCAGGGTCTGTACAGAATGTACCATTCGTGGAGATCTCAAGGACTCCTGCTGACGTTTGGTATCCCTTAATGCCCCTGATCTTGCTCCAGACCTGTAAGGTGGAGGCACCTGTCCCAATAGTGGAGATATACTTCTCTCTAAATCTCTTGTTTTCGTCTTTTTATAAGACGGCGGGCACGAGCGCGGAGCTATTTAAAGGTTACGAGGTGCTCCAAGGAAGGGTGCCGCTTGTACAGGTGTAAGGCCCACCAGCAGTCTTTAATGGCTTCAGCGATCTCCGGCGACCACCACGGCACCGTCTAACGCCGTGGGCACCCTGAGGAAAGTGGAATGGTAGCTTCCGCAGCGGAAACTATGGATTGTGTGGCGCTCTCAACCACCAGATCGATGGTATCGAGTGGGGGACGGCCAAAGATGGCAGCAGAGGTGTAACCTTCCCAGTGAGCCCTGTGTGGAACCCACCTAAGAGGGCGTGCTGGGGACTGACATTGTGGGAGTGGCAAAAAGATCAGAAAATGATCACTGCCACCCAAGTCATCATGGACATTCCAATGGATAGATGGCGGAAGGCTGGTGCTGCAGATCCACAGATCAATGATCGAGTAAGTGCCATGTGCCACACTGAAATGTGTGGGCCGCCTGTATTCAAGAGGCAGAGGTCGAGTTGAGGAAGCAGGCCCTCGACAACTCTGCTACGGTCAGCGATCGTGGAACCACCCCACAGGGGATTGTGGGCATTAAAGTCTCCCAATAGCAAAAAAGGTAGCGGGAGTTGCGAGAGAAATGCAGTCAAGACATCCAAAGAGACATCGCCATATGGAGGAAGGTAGAGACTGCAGACAGTGATCTCTTGTGTTTCCCGTACCCTGACAGCCACTGATTCTAACGTTGTATGAAGGGGCACAGGTTCACTATATACAGAGGTAAGAACATACATACACACGCCACCTGACACCCGGTTATACACGTTACGATTGCAGAAGTGTCTCCTATAGCCCCAAAGGGCAGGGGTCTGCATTACCGGGAACCAGGTTTCCTGGAGAGCAATGCAGAGAGCAGGAGTTACGCTCAGAAGTTATCGTAGCTCAGCCAGGTGGGTGAAAAAACCGCCGCTGTTCCATTGGAGGATGGTGGATGGCTCGGTTAGCCTTGTAACCTAACGCTCTGCTTTCCGAGACAGAGAGGCATATCGGGCCCGGTTCGAATCCGTCTGGCGAATTAGCGAGGAGGGTCGGAGTACCAGCCAACATGGATGTGGTTTCTAGGCGCTTTTCACATCCCCCTAGGTGAATACCGGGCTGGTACCCAAGTCCCGCCTCAGTTATACGATTCGCAATTTCATATCACTTTATACTTTCACATGTATAGCACTATATGAGGACATTTGAAGTACACATTTCCTCACGGGGGAATGTGGTGGCGGCAGGAAAGGCTTCCAGTCACCCCGTAATTACTAACATGGCAAATCCGCATTAACAAGCCGACCCTGCCAGTGTGGGACAAACGGCTAAAGAGAATGAAGTTCCATTGGAAGATGAGAGTGTATAATAGCTGGAGAGGCATGTCTGAGAATATGTTATGCATTACACCTCAGCATTGTATGCATCAACCGATAGCGATGCATCAGCTTTAAAGTCCATTGTGTCTGGTTCATCCAAGAGAGCGAGATTCTAGTGGGATACAAGTACCTCCACCTCGTCCCCAGAGACAGAGGTGGAGGGGGCGGGTGGCATGTTGGCCACTGGAGTTTCTTTAGGCTTACCCTGTTTCTTTCAAACTCTCTTAGCCCTCGGGGGCTTCACCAGAGGGAGGGGCTTTGGAGACTCAACCTCAGTCTCAGTGACTGAGGGAGAGCACAATGCCCTGCGGCCAGTAGCCTGTGACTTTGCCTGCTGCTGGCTAATACCAGTACCGGCACTGTCGGCACACAGAGAAGGGAGTGTGCCTAGGGACACTTTCCGAATTAGGTCAGCCAGAGAAGGTTGTTGCTTCTCCAATGGAGTGTTGGGGGCTGCTGCTGAAGCATGTGCCTTGGGAGCAGGAGGAGGAATGGAGCGCCCGACCACCATGGGAACAGGCATGAGTTGGCGGCCATGAGGGCCTACGGAAAGAGATACGCTAGTGTCTGCTGCCGTTGGCAGAGAGGATGGCCACGACGTCACTGCAGCAAAGGAGGCGGTCATGGTGACGGGGTGAAGTCGTTCATACTTCTTTCTAGCTTAAGAATAAGAAAACCGGTCCAAGATCTTAAATTCCATAAATTTCCGTTCCTAACGAAGAACGGTGCAATCCGCTGAGCAGATGGCAGGCGGGGGGCACGGAGTGTCCAGGGGAGCTGGACGTCCACAGTCCATGCATGTAGCGTTGGTAGTACATCTAAAGCACATATGGCCGAATTTACAGCATTTAAAGCACCTCATACGGGGTGGAATATAACATTTACGTCGCACCAGTAAATCATAACCTTGACCTTCTAAGGCAGGGTATCACCTTCGAAGGCCAGGATGAAAGCACCGGTGGGCACCTTGTGATCCTATGGTCCCCTATGGACACGCCGGACAAAGTGGAACCTGTACGCTCTCAGTTGGCGCGCAACTCGTTGTCGGACTGTTGCTGGCAAGTAACGCCTGCAATTGGGCTGGGGATGCTGATTCCATGAGCACTGCGCCGCTTCACATCTTTGACATACTTGACACTTCCCGTACTGATCGTCAAGATGTTCAACAAATAAAAGAGGCTTCGTAGACGTAAAAGACTCACCACCGGTCCGGCTGCACACGAGGAATTTGGTAGAATATGGCTAATCATCTTTAGTTTTAGCTCTTTGTTCCTCCCACGATGTAGCTAGGAAGGTAACGCACGAGGGTTATATGTTGCCACTTTGTAGTCAACTTTTCATCTCTTAGAGACGGTGGTTAAACAGCCACTAGCATTGCTCTAATATTGCTTCTTGGTGTTCCCTCGAGCAGCTAGGGATATAAAGGTCCACCCAGGCAGAGCCCTGCTTGCCTGGGTAAGCCTTATACAACTGAGGTGCAGCAGGTGCCTCAGAGCTTGCTCGCTAGCGACTGTTCAACCTCAACAGCCATGAATCTCCTCAGCATGTAGCACACATTGTGATTAAGGTTTTTTTATAGAGGTTTGTACCGTCCTCTCGACCTGGCGATTAAGCCAAGATCCCCAGTCTCTGAAACATACAACGTTCCACTGTCGCGCCGAACGATGGTCGCTGAAGCAATTCCAGCAGGACAATACGACACCTCACACGTCCAGAATTGATAGAGAGTGCCTCCAGGAGCACTGTTCTTACTTTAAACACCTCCACAGACCTGAATTTTATTGAGAATATCTGGGATGCCCTTCAACTTGCAGTTCAGGAGAGATCTCCACTCCTCGTCCTCATAGTATTTATGGAGAGCTCTGCAGTATGCATGGTGTTAAGCCCCTCCAGCTTTATTTCAGACATTAGCCGGGTCCGTGTCTCGTCGTGTTGTTTACCAGTTTCTTCAGCTCTGCAGTTTAATTTCTTTTAAAATAGACTCTGATGTCATGCAAGTTTTTTTGAGCCTTCTGAACTACGAGAGAGAAAAATAAAACGTAAATTTCTTAATTAAGTAGTATAATCAGCACAGGTAGCAACTTAGCGCAAAAACGATTGCTGAGCCGCAGATGGCCACATAGAAATACAATCTCTCTCACACAACTTAGTTTTCAGCAACAGACTTCATCAGAAAATAATAGTACACGTTCGTATAATCACACAGCCAAATACACTCATACATGCCCGCCATCTTCGGGTTCAACGTCCCGAGAGTCATGTTGTTGTTGTTGTTTGGATGTTTAAGGGGGAGTAAACTGCAATGGGCAATGGGCATTAGTCCCCCATTCCACCACTAAGCGTCACAACTAAAACCATGCAAGTGAACGAAAAGCGCTCAGAGTTTAAATTTGCAAAGAGGGGAGGTAATCACAAAACGAAAAAAGATGATAACACAAAGAGACATTTCAACAAAAGGAAATAAATGAAGGAAGCCTATGTCTGTGGTTGGCAGATCATAAGAGTAAAAGGGGAAAAGTCAACCACACGCCAGCACAAGGAAATCTCCAGTTACAGAGAATGATAAAAAAACTGCTCAAACAAAACATAAAACTGAATTTGCTGTTCAAGCATCGTCACATAAAACGTCTGATAAAACGTCAGGGAAACAGGGCAGTCCACCAAGATGTGGACTATTGTCAAAAGTGAGCCACAATGACAATGGGGTGGGTCCTCACCAGGAAGGAGATGTCCATGGGTGAGCCACGTACGGCCATTGCGGAGCCGACACAGCACCACAGAGTTCCGGATGGAGGAACGCCCCACTGCTGTGGACTCCTTGACAACCAAGAGTTTGTTGGGCGCGCTCAGGCTACGCCACTCAGCATCCCAAAGCCGATGTACTCGTTGGCGCAAGAATGAACAGAGTTGAGAAACTGGGAGCCCAATCTCCAGAATGGATGCACTGACAGCCTGCTTGGCAAGCCTGTCAACACGATCATTGCCCGGGATACCCACAAGACCTGAAGACCAGATAAACACAACCGATGACCCGGACAGTTCAAGGGCACAAAGCGACTTCTGTATGGCCAACACCAGGGGAGACCGCGGAAACACTGGTCCAGAGCTCTAAGGCTCCTAAGGGAGTCGCTGCAAATACGAAAAAACTCACCTGAGTAGGACTGGATATGCATGAGAGCTCGATGAATGGCCACCAGCTCTGCAGTGTAAACACTGCAGCCATTTGTCACAGAGTGCTGTTCCACGCAGTCACCATGAATGTAGGCAAATCCCACGCAGCCATCAACCAGAGAACCATCCGTGTAGATCAGGTCATAACCAGGGAACTCCGCTACAACAGCCGAGAACTGACGGCAGAGCGCCTCCAGGGGAATTGAGTCTTTGGTCCCATTGGCCAAGTCCAGCCGAGTAGACGGCTTTGGCAAGCACCATGCATGGACCCGATATGGAGATGGAAGGGGAAAAGACTCAAGTTCAAGTAGGAGGGACTGAACTCTAAAGTCGATCGTATGACTTGATCTGGGGTATCACAGATGGGGGTGGAGGACCAAATCAGAAAAAAGGAGACAACAGTTCGGGTGGCCTGGGAAGCAATATACATTGGCTGCATAAGCCGCGAGCAGGTGTTGGCGGCGGACCCCCAAAGCTTGTACCCCAGCCTCCACTAAAAAAGCAGTCCACTGGGCTGGTGTGGAAGGCACCCATCGTGATGCGAACCCCACAGTTGTGAATGGGGTCCAGTAGGTGCAGTGCCGAAGGTGACTCAGACCCATAGGCAATGCACCCAATATCGAGACGGTACTGCACCAGTGCCGTATATAGCAGCAACAGCGTCGACTGGTCGTATGACCCAGGTGTCGGAGAAGGTTAACACGGCTCCAGCACTCCTGTTTCAGCTGACGAATGTGGGGGAGCCACCTCAGCCGGGAGTCAAAGAACAGTCCTAAATACCGATGGGTTTCTATTACGGTAAGCAGTTTGTCTTTGAAATAAAGTTCGACGTGAGGGTGAATAGTCCGACGCCGACAAAAGTGCATCACTCTGGTATTGGTGACAGAAAACTGAAAGCCACAAATAAGCGCCCAGGTCTGTGCCTTCTGAATAGCGCCTTGCAACCTGCGCTTGGCAACTTGGGTGCTGCAGGAACTAAAAAAGATACAAAAGTCGTCAGCGTAAAGAGATGGGGATACTGACCGTCCAACTGCTGTCGCTAAACCGTTGATGGCAACTAAAATTAATGGAACGCTTAAAACAGAGCCCTGATAAACCTCATTTTCCTGGATATGAGAGATGCTCAGGGATGCACCAATCTGGGCACAAAAGGTACAGACAGTTAAAAAATTCTGGATAAAAATCGATAGGGAGGCTCGGAGGCCCCAGTCATTTAAAGTGTTCAGGATGTGTCGTTGCCAGGTTGTGTCATTTGCTTTGTGCATATCATAGAAGACGGAAAGAAGGTAGTGGTGCCTGGAAAAGGGTTGTGCGGATAGCAGAATCGAGGTACACCAGATTTTCTGTGCTAGATCAACTCTGGCGAAAACCGCCCTGGCATGGAGCCAGTAAGCCCGAGTTTCATGAATGCAACACAACCGCTGACTGACCGTCCACTCCAACCATTTGCATGGACCGTTAGTCAGGTTAATGGGCCGATAGCTATCGAGGGAAAGAGGATGTTTGTTGGGCTTAAGTACTGGGATGATGATACTCTCCCACCATTGTGACGGGAAGACACCATCACACCAAATGTGGTAGTAGACCAGAAGAAGATTACGCTGACTGTCTGCTGAGAGGTGCTGCAGCATTTGGCTATTGATGCTATCGGGCCCAGTCGCCGTGTTAGCACATTGTCTAAGAACACTGAGGAGCTTCCAATCAGTAAAAGGAGTGGTGTAGGATTCAGAGCGGAGGATGTTAAAGGTGAGGGGCTGGCATTCTACCTGCTCCTTTAGTATATGGAAGGCCGGTGGATAATTTCCAGCAGCAAATGCACGAGCATAATGCATGGCAAACATCTGTGCAAGTATGGCCTGGTCTGTACATATAACTCCATTTGTGGATATACCAGGGATTCTTGTTGGTGTCTGTAATCCCTTTAGCTGCCTGATTTTACTCCAGAGCTGAGAGGCTGAGGTACCCGTCCCAATAGTGGAGACATACCTCTCCCAGCACTCCTGTTTTCGTCTTCTGATTAGCTGGTGAGCACGAGCGTGAAGTCGTTTAAAATTTATTAGGTTCTTCTGAGAAGGGTGCCGTGTATATCGCTGTAAGGCCCGCCTGCGATCTTTAATAGCCTCAGCGACCTCCGGCGACCACGATGGCGCATCGTGGCACCCTCATGAACGCGGAATAGTAGCTTCTGCAGCAGAAATAATAGAGCATGCAGCAGACGTACAGTTCTCCCAGTTAGCCTTGTGCAGAGCCCACCTGGGTGGGTGTGCTGGGGACTCGCATTGTGAGAGTGACATGAAAATGGGAAAATGGTCACTGCTGCACAAGTCATCATGGGCTCTCCAGTGAACAGATGGTGGAAGGCTGTGGCTGCATGTGGATAGATCAATGGCCGAAAATGTGGCATGCGCCACACTAAAATGTATGGGGGCACCTGTATTTAAGAGGCAGAGGTCGAGTTGAGTTAGTAAATCCTCGACAACCCTGCCACGATCACAGATCTTAGAACCACCCCACAAGGAACTGTGGGCATTAAAGTCGCCGAACAGTAAGAACGGTTGGGGGCCACAGGTTCACTATATACATAGGTGAGGACATACCCACACATTCCACCTGAGACCGTGTTATATGTGCTACGATTGCAGTAATATCCCCTGTAGCCGCGGAAGGCAGGGATCCACATTGCTGGAAACCAGATTTCCTGGAGAGCAATGCAGAAAGCAGGCATAATACTCTAAATTTTCCTTAGCTCAGCCAGGTGGGGAAGAAACTGCCGCAGTTCCACTGGAGGTTGACGCTTGTCAAGTGCTGGGAAAACATGAATGAAACGAGGAGGTGGATCATACATCAGCATCGCTTCCATCCACGGATGGAGTTTTGTCGACATCGGTATCCATTTTTTCAGAGGAGTACCCGAGGTTCTCGGGAGACACAAGAATCTTCACCTCGTCCTCAAACGTATAGGTGGAGTTGGAGGTGGGTGGTGGCGCTGAAGCCACTGTGGTATCCTTTGTTGTGGTTTCTGTATCATTTTTCTTCCTCGGCGTCCTCTCCCTTGGGGGCTTTGCCAGTGAAGAGAGCTTCTCAGCCTCAGTTGCAGGGACAGACGAAGAATGAGAAGTCCTGCGTCCAGCAGCCTGCGGTGTTGCTGGTTGCTGGACAGTGTTGTTGTTAACACTGGAAGAACCCTGAGAAGGCAGTGTCCTGAGGGACCCTTTCCAATTGAGGGAAGCCGGAGAAGGCTGGTGTGTCTCTTGCAAAGGGGTAGTGGATGCCCCCACAGTAGTAACTTTGGGAGCAGCAGAAAGACGGGAGCCCCCAACCGCCATGGTGGCAGGAGTAGGTTGGTGGCTCACAGAAAAGTATGTCTCAGGTAATACTGTCGTCGCCAAAGAGGATGGCGACGACGTGACCACTGCAGACGTGTTAGCCATCGTTACAGGGTGCAACCTCTTGAATTTCTTCCTCACCTCAGTATATGTCATCCGGTCTAGGATCTTGTATTCTATTATTATCCGCCTACGATGAAGGTTGGTGCATGCCAACGAGCAGGGAGGATTGTTCTGGCCACAATTTACGCAGATGGGAGGCGGTGTACATGGAGAGTCTGGGTGTTCTGGACGCCCGCAATCCCTACAAGTAGTGCTGGAAGTACAGCGAGATGACATGTGGCTGAACTTCCAGCACTTGAAGCACCTCAAAGGGCGAGGAACGTAGGGTTTCACATCACAGTGGTACACCAATACCTTGACCTTTTCGGGCAATGTATCACCCTCAAAGGCCAAGATGAAGGCCCCAGTGGCAACCCTGTTATCCTTTGGCCCCCTATGTACCCGCCGCATGATATGAATCCCTCTGCTTTCAAGATTGGCACGTAACTCATCGTCGGTCTGAAGCAGCAAATCCCTGTGGAAAAAAACATCCTGGACCATGTTGAGAGGGTTATGAGGAGTAATGGTCACTGCAACGTCACCCAGTTTGTCACAGGCGAGAGACACGGGGGACGCTGTGCGGATCAAAACAGAACCGTTGCGCATCTTTGACAGTGACTCCACTTCTCCAAACCTATCGTCTAGGTTTTCAACGAAAACTTGAGGCTTGGTCGCCAAGACAGAGTCCCCATCGGTTCTGCTGCAGGCAAGATATCGTGGAGCATACTGATTTTCCTGTCTTGTGGCCCTACGTTCCTCCCATGCTGTGGCCAGGGAGGGGAACGTTTGGGGGTCGTACACTGAGGCATTAAACTTTCCTCGTTTCGAGACGGCGGTTGTACGTCCGCCATCCTCACCCGACTTTGGTCTCCTCATTGCGGGTCATCCGCCTCGATGCCACCCATTCCGATGAGGGGCTCTCCTCACGGGCGCCACCCAGCCGCAGCAAACTTCACCTGGAGGGATGACCGTTGTTGGGAGTCTTGATGCCACGCAGAGACAAGTATCTAATCCTTGGCTTGTTTGAGGAGGATTCAGCTCTGGCATCGGTGGAGCGATCCTTGTGTTGTCAGGGTCCTACGTGACAACCCCACCACAACGGACTGGCTACCGTGCTGGCTTTCTGGAGCTGTATAAACCATTATGACTAAGGTTACAATAGTGTCAGTGCACAATCGACATAACTTGCGCTGAAAAGAAATAACCTGCCCAACGGCTAAATAAAAGCTGCAGCCATGAGGCCGTTCCATAATGGGTGCATAGGATTAATACACGTTGCACCATGTAACGTGTCCTTCCCCAGGTGGTTCGCTCTTCGGAAAATTTTGAATAGCGAAGGTCAAACCTACATAGGGAACCGGAGATGTATGGCCGAAACGTGTGAAGACTCTTTTAAGTCGCCTCTTACGACAGGGAGGAATACCTCAGGCCTATTCTCACCCCCGTACCCGCAGGGGCCCCAGCGTCATCGATATATCGAAATATTGGAATAAATAACGTGTTTTTTTAATCGATATTTGTTCAGATTTATATAATTAACATCCATATTTTGCGACGATATAATCCTATAATATTACACACATCATCTAAGTCATAATAGAGAACAGTAGGTTTCGTTTTCTTTCTAATCTCCCAATAGTTACAACGTAGGAAATATAAGTACAGTATATTACTTTGAAGTTCTTAGAGGCATTTTGAATGTTGCTAGTTGCGTATTTTATGAACCATAGTGCGCCTCGGTTGCACAGTGGTAGAGTGCCAGACTACAAATCCAAAGGTCGCGGGTTCGATCCCTGGCAGGCCCTAGGATTTTTATCTGTCACTTTCCACTTCTTTCACCTCTGGCAGTACTGCTCATGTGAAAAATACCGACTAGCACCGTGGTTCGGAACCCACGTTAAACTGTAGGTCCCCCTATAACTGGCTGGTTAAGTCAGTTCGAAGGTCGGAGGAAGGCAACGGCATACCACCTCCAAACAGGGCCATGCCTAGTAAAGCACTGTAGTGTTCAAACCAATCTTCGGATTGTTGACTGCTTTACCTTTTTTATCTGATTCAAAAGTTAGGTTGACGTCTTCTGTTATTACTTATTGCATTTTTTTCTCGGCTGCTCTATGCTGTGCACTTAGAGACCTCTGGTTCACTTACTGTCACGATTGTTTTAGTAGGGTACCTGAAGACAGAGTTTTTCCTAAATATTTTACTTTTCTTATTTTGCCCCAACTTTGACCTTTTACGATTGACGACATCTCTTTTATTTAAATCAATATTTCTTTATCATGGTCTTGTAGAAAAGGTCACACTGGCTGGACCTATGCGACATATTCCTGTCCCCACCCCCCGCCACCTGTTTTTACAACGCTATTATTAAAATATGTTATCGAAGTATGTATAATTTACAGAACTGTTTTATGCCCGCAGATGATCTAATGATGCCCCAAAAGAACGAACATCGAGAAAAATAACAAAATACGTTTTGCAAATTATTTAAAAATAAGGACGGCAAGGAATCAGGATTACGAAAGAAAGGATTGACTATCTTTGCATTATACAATGGTGACAAGTGAAAATGCGAGATAGTACGGGAACTGAACTCGGGTTTCTCACTTCAGTCCAGTGCTCGCCTTAACTACTCGTTACCTGCGCTCGCCTCCCGTCCGTCTCAAATTTCCACAAGTCGCACTCTACGGGTGTAGCGTCCCCATCATCCATGTCTTCTTACACTGGCTTTCGGAATTTCCTTGAGTGGTCGAACGTCTGATGGCATTTGGAAATGTAAACGAATCAAACGCCGTCTTCGCGTGTAAATTCTTATAGATTTGTGTGGTGTATTTACTTTCGCACATGTCAGAATCATTGTCTAAGAAAAATCCGTTTTTCTTCATTCTTAAGACCCCTTTCTCAAAATTGAAAAAAATGTTCTATCATAATTTATGATTAGATGGTTTTTTTTATTTTCTTCTTTTTCTGCTCCAGTACATGGGAATATTGATACTTTTCGTCCGTTAAATGGTCGGTATCGACATTCAGTACTGCGATATTAGGTTATATCGATTTTCAATATTTATCTTTCGACACCACATCCCTACGCAACCTTGGCTGCTGTCAGCTGCCGACCGCGCTCCCATTCCTGCGATCAGCTGGCCCTTTATCGGCCAGCCGCCACAGCGCCTCTGAGAAAATCAAATGTTTGTATAGCTTATGGGACTTAACTACGGGGTCATCAGTCACTAAACTTACAAACTACTTATGATCTAGCTAATCCTAAAGACGGCACAAATATCCATGCCCGAGGGGGGATTCGAACCCCCGACCGTAGTGACCGTGCAGACCGTGACTGGAGCGCTTCAGTCCCCTCGGCCACCGCGGCCGGCGCGCCTCTGAGAACCCACAGCAGTACGGCCAGTGTCTCGCGGGACTTCTGCCTGACTCGCTATGGGCTATGCGGCTGGCAAGCGGCAAAATTGGCAGTCGCAGACCTCCCCGCTCGTGTAGACTGCTTCATCTAACACGAGCGCCATAGTACCGCGTCCATTTACCGCCCAGTTGACGCTCCGCAAATATTCCACTCGTGTGACCCCGTCGGGGTTTCTGGAGCGGCGGCAATTCTACGGAAAGGGCTGGGGCGAACACTGTCCGCGCGCCGCGTGGAAGCCGTGCCAGGAAATTCAAATTATCGGCTACGTCGGCCTCAGAGGCTGTTTGCCATCTTGAGAATTATTATGCGGAATTAAACCAAAGCTCGTAAAATTCCTCGAAGTCTTTGAGATAGCATATCTCTGATGAAGCAAGCCTGCAGTGATCTCTAAATACCGCGCAAAGTTAGCTCCTTTCTTACCTAATGATTAATTTAATCTACTTTCAGAATATTATTAAGAGAGACCCATGCTAAGTACTGGAGAAAACGTTATGAGGACTACTATTTTGCTCTGAAATGACTTAATTGACACAGGCACTGATAGTTACACATTTTCAATAACAACATTTGTAAACCTAAGGAAACAAACTGCTGAGGCTATCGGTCCCTAGACGTAGAACTACTTAAACTACACTAAGGGCAGCACCCACCCACACACAAACGCAATCACACACACACACACCTGAGGGAGCACTAGAACCTCTGACACGGGCGGTCACGCAGTGCGTGACATGGCGATACAGACGGAGCGGCCACCCCCACCTTCATTATAATCGCCCCCGTTATTTATGACCTATTCCGAAACGTCTGTAAGGAGTCGTATACTGCATGTCTGTTGATGCCCGATGTTGATTACTCTGCTTCATCGATAATATCATCTTTGGTGTGTACCGGGGCACTCGCAGTGGTTCTTTCATTTTGGAAAAGAGATCGTGATGACAGGGATTCAAGTCGGGTTAATACGGTGTACCTTTCAGAAACTGTAATTGGTGGCTGCGGAAGAGGTCCTCGACCGCAACAGAAGTGTGGTCCGGAACCTCTTGCACCGCTGGAAATGGTGGATTCTGCGCGGACCGGATCGCGAGTGACTACCTAACGACCAACCTATCTAGGGCGTCGGCGGAGAATCGTTGCAAACGAACAATACGTAACGACGCAAACCGAGTTGACAGACAACAACAAGAAAGTGAAAGTGCAAGTCCCCAACTCGAGAAACCTAAACGTAGCCAAATAAGATTCAGGGAAAACAACTACGTAGAATACGATACAGAGTGCAGTCAGCACAAATCAGAAGAGTGTGCCGCGGCTTCCTGCCCTATGCATCCTGGCTGTGTGCGCAAATGGCCGGCGTGGTAGGCGCGTCTCTGCGCGCAGCACTATAGCGGCGATGGCAGCGCTCGCACGTCGTGCACGCCGCCTAACGGTCACTGTCAAAGTCCATGCTGTGGGCAGGCTCTTGAAGTCCTCAGGTTGGAATATAGTATCCCTCCCCCGTGAAATGAGCGCGTAGAGACGTAAGCGCCCAAGACAGTACTTCAGGAGGTGGACTAATGGGACAATTGGTATTCCGGCTGTGGAGCCCGTGAGCTGATAGAAGGAACATGGGGGCCTCTGTATATGGTGGCGTCAGGTGATAGTGTACGCCTTGCGAAGGTCGAAAAATACCGCAACCAGATGCTGACGCCTAGGGAAGGCAGTACGAATAGCCGACTCAAGTCACACGAGGTTTCATTGGCAGAGCGGCCTTAGCGGAATACCCTGCTGGGGCACAAGGATTCCGCGCTCTTCAAGGATCCACATGAGCCGCCGACTCAACATACGTTCAAAGAGCTTACAGAGAACGTTGGTGAGGCTGATTTGGCGGTAATTGTCAGCCACCAACGGATACGCACCAGGTTTCAATACCGTGATGATAGTGCGTTCCCGCCATTGCAACAGGAAAACCCCTTCTGTCCATAGACGGTTAAACAGGGTGAGAATCCGATGATGAAACTCTGTTGAAAAGTATCGGAGGAACTGGCTGTGAATCCTATTTGAACCTGGAGTGGTAACGGGGCATGCAGCAAGGGCAATTTGGAACTGCCATTCACTAATTGCGTCGATGTAGAGTTCCCGGTACAGAATGAGAACTGTTTGCACTCGGCCCGCTCTTTGATGGCGCTGAAGTCGTCACTGTATTAGTCAGTTACAGAGCAACGTGCGTAGTTTTCTGTCATGTGCTCAGCGATAGCTGTTGGCGTTGTACAGAGCGTGCCCTGGATGGTGAGGGATGGTATTCCTGTCGGTGGGTGGTATCCAAAGACGCGACGTACTTGCGTCCATACCCGAAACAGGGAGGTGCGGGAACCGATAACGGTTACATACCTCTCCCAGGAGTCCTGCTCACTCTGCTGTATCAGTCGCCGAGCACGAGCACATAACCGTTTGAATACTATCAGGTTCTCCATGAAAGGATGGCGTCGGTGACAATGGAGCACTCGCCGATGTTCCTGGATAGCCACATCGACCTCAGATGTCCAACAAGGCTCGAACGTGCGTCTAGGGGCACAGGTGGTTTGTGGAATAGGTGCCTTGGTGGCAGAGATAATAGTGTCAGTCACCTGTTGGACTGCATTATCGACGCCACCTGGTGGTGCAGCATTGATTACAGCAGCCGAGGCATAAGCCAGCCAATATGCCCTACAGAGGCACCATTGAGGCAAGCGGTCTGCAGGTTGGTACTGCAGGAACAACACAAAGATGGGGAAGTGGTCACTTCCACACAGGTCGTCATGCAAGCGCCAACTGAGATACGGTCGAAGGCTTTGGCTGCAGACAGAGAGGTCGATGGCCGAATATGTGCTCCGCACCACGCTAAATGTGTGTGGGCACCAGTATTCAGAAGGCAAAGGTCTTGTTATGACAAAAGCGGCTCGACATCCCTACCACAGCATGTAGTCTGAGTTCCATCCCACAAAGAGTTGTGGGCAATAAATTCCCCCAAAAGGAGTAATGGTGGGGGAAGGTAGGGGACCAGTGAAGTAAAGTTGGTGAGAAATACGACCTTATCCAGGGGAATATATACGATGCTGATGGTTAATTCCTTCATTGCCAAGATTCTGATTGTCACTGCCTCTAGAATGGTGTGGAGAGGCACCAGGGCACTGGGGGACAGTGTTGAGCATGTACAGACAGACATGGCCAGACACTCTGTCACATATGGACCGGTTGCGGTAGTAGCCTCGATAGCCACGGAGGTAAGAGGTCCGCTGTGCAGGAAACCATGTTTCCTGTAAGCCTATACAAAGTGCAGGGTAGCGGCATAATAACTGCCGCACCTCAGCCAGATGGATCAAGAAGCCAAAGCAATTTCACTGGAGATTGCATTTTTCTCCAGAAGGCCAGAAAGATAAATAAATAAAAGAAGCAGATCATTCCATATGAACATCTGCTGCCATTTGCTCATGATCTACAGAATCTAAAGCCATAGATTCTGGTGATTATGTAAGTACAAGATCCTCAGGGGATGCGAGGATCTCGTCTGCATCCTCTGAAGCAGAGGATATGGGTAGTTGTGGCTATGAAGCCACCGAAGATTTCTTATTTATCTATGCTTTTTCTTACCCTCTCGCTGGCCCTTGGGTGTTAAGGTCTGGGGGGGGGGGGCTTCTCAGAAGGGGCCTCACAGGCTGACGAAAAGCAGAAGGCCCTTTGATCAACAGCTGGGGGATCGTTCAGCAATTTGCTGAGGTCATTTTTGCCATGGAGAGAAGCCTAAGAAGGGAATGTCCCAAAGGACTCGTTCCATCTGAGAGGAGCTAGAAAAGGCTGTTGTATCTCCAGATGTGGGGTAGGGACCAACGTCCCCTGTCATTGAGAGGTAGTTGCTCCCAGACTTATCTCTCAAGGGGGCAGGTGTAGAAGATTGGACCTGAGGGTCAAATGGAGAGATTTCAGCAGATGGTACACAGCTTGTCAGAGATGCCAATGGAGATGTTGCTGTTGCATATGAAGAGTTCGTGTTCACATGGTGGAGTTTTGTATATTTCTGTTTGGCCTCAGAGTAGGACAAACGGTCCTGGGCCTTATACTCCATTATCTTCCTTTCCTTATGTAAATCTGCGCAATCAGGCGAGCAAATTGGATGGTTCAGTCCACAGTTTACACAGAGTGGAGGAGGGTCACAAGGGATATCAGGATGTTACGCATGACTACACTCCCGACAGGTGGGATCGGTATCACACTGGGAGAATATATGCCCAAACCTCCAGCACTTAAAGCAGCGCATAGGGGGAAGAACATAGGGCTTTACATGACACCAGTAGATAATCATCTCGACTTTCTCTCAAAGGACAAGATCAAGGCACCGGTGGCCACCCTTGGTAGTCCTTGCAGGTGCGGTGATCACTGTGTCCCCAGTGGTGTAGGGGTCAGCGCAACTGCCTAGAAAGCAGGAGACCCGGGTTCGAATCCCGGCTGGGTACACATTTTCAGCTTTGCCCAATAGCAGTTGAAGTCATATATTCTACGAATATTAAATAATAACAGCTGCAGGATCAGAATGTGACGTCTGTTCTTTCCGAACAGACGCCACATGTATATATATATAATATGCCGGTGACGGGCAATGATCCTATCGTTAGTGGGGAGGGGTGGGCAAGTTTGAAGCCCTTACTCTTACGGGAATTAGTTAAACTACGAGTTTGAGTACTATGGGCAGGGCGAAGCTGGGAATTTGTATCTGACGGGAGGCGTGCATGGGTAGTCCTTGCAGGTGCGGTGATCACTGTGTCCCCAGTGGTGTAGGGGTCAGCGCAACTGCCTAGAAAGCAGGAGACCCGGGTTCGAATCCCGGCTGGGTACACATTTTCAGCTTTGCCCAATAGCAGTTGAAGTCATATATTCTACGAATATTAAATAATAACAGCTGCAGGATCAGAATGTGACGTCTGTTCTTTCCGAACAGACGCCACATGTATATATACTTTTGAGACAGCCGGCAACAGAGTTGTTGGCCAGTAGTTCATGGTGAGACGTTAGTCCTTGCCCAGCTTTGGAACCGCCACGATCTCTGCATGCTTCCACTCGGCGGGTAAACGACGGGACCGGAAGATACTATTAAAGATAGTGACAAGGTGAACTACCGCCTGCACTGATATCTTCTGTCGAAGGGCGTTGGACAGAACGTAGGGCCCCGCTGCCTTTTTGGGATTTAGGACACGGAGTGCTGCTGCCACTTCATTGGCGGTCGTCTCTTCAATAGGATCAGCGCCATCCTGCTGCGCAAGATAGCGGGTGAACCTTTCGTCAGTGCGGGCATCATAGGTGGAATCAACCACATCTTCGACAGGCTGGAAGGTGGTTTCAAAGGTGTCTGCTAGGGGCTTTGCTTTGGCAGTCGGTTCACTGATGGAACGACCGTCGACCTGCAGAGGATGTTTACGTTGAGCACAGCGGAGAAAGGTTTTCATTTGCCGCCAGGCGGTTCCCTCATCGAGGCGGAGAGCAGTGACTCTGTTGCTCCACTCAGAGTTTCTGTGGTCCTCCACAGCCACTTTGACTTCGCGCCGCATGTGGTTGAGAAGGCGGTTCAGATTCGGGTTCCTAGTGTGGTGTCGCACAAGTACAAAGTGCGCGCCACCTACTTTCGCCGCGCGCCGCCATGAACGCACGGCGCGGCGTTCTTACGACGTCAGCCAGAGCGCCCTCTGCCACAACTCCGCTCGTGGCCAACACTGAAAGACATCGTTCACTTGGGACTGAGATAGGAACCAGTTAAGACCTTCGGAATCAGATAGGCACCAGTGAAGACTTGGCTATCGGACAGGCACTAGGCAGGACTCTGGCTCAACTGTGTATCAGCATTCTGCAGTACTGACCTATGTAAAAGTTAAGTATTGTATAAATTCTGTGCAATATATATCTCGTTCTGATTTACTCTAGTGTTTCTAGTTTCTGGCTGCTCCCCTCCGTACCTGCACCAGCGTGCTATCTTTATTCCTGTGTCGGTCTCATTCCACTCGGCCACCGACACCTACGACGGAAACGAGACACAAAAGTGGCGACGAGGCTGGGACACAAAACCTAGACCACTGCCACTCGCAGTAAACACTATTCATTCCGTGATTAAGTTAATGATGTCAGGAGGCAGCTGACAGGAGTGGTCAGGTGCGGTGCGTGGTGGTGGAGGAGTCACAGCATGCCCTTCGTCGTGTGCTGCACTGGTAAAGTGCAACACGGCCGCGTCGACGCCGACATCTGCAGGGTCAGGGGCTGTGGCAAGCTTCTCAGCGAAGGTGGTCTGGAACTGAGGCTACTCAATTCCTTGAAGTGAGAGTCCTCTTCTTGGCTGCTGCATGACGTCCATGTTGATGTCAAACACCAAGATGACAGGACATTCCATGTGGAGGCTTAAATGTGATATGGAATGCCTTCAACCATCGCAATATGTATGACTAGCTGCAAGTACTCGGGTTTGCCCAGGTTTAAAATAAGGTTTCCTGTAGAAGCGTACATTACCGTTTATTTGCATGTAATAAAAGGGTACATTATTTTATCAGTGTGAAGATATAGATTTACACGGAACATTGAAAACGCACTTTCACTTATTCTAAAAATTTCCAGTTTGGTTTTGCAAATAATGGAACACAAACTGTTTAAGAACCTTCCCCATGTAATTTTGTGTACGTGTACCAAATTTCACGCTATTTGGTTGTCTGGATCTTGAATTATAACAGAACAGACAGACAACAAATTCATCTTATTAACCAGGCGTATAGGTTGGAGCTTCTGATATTTTCTCTTTGCCTCAGAGTAGGTCAGTCAATCTCTGGTCTTGCTCTCCATGATTCTTCTTTCTTGCTGCAGAACCGTACACATAGGGCGAGCAAGGGCAGTGATTCTATCCGCAGTTCACACATACTGGAGGGGGCGTGCAGGGGACGTTGGGATGAACCACACGTCCGCACTCGCGACATACAGCGTTGGCATCACATTGGGAACTCATATGGCCAAACCTCCAGCACTTAAAACAGAGCATAGGGGAAGGAACTTAGGGCTTTACGTCACACCTGTAGATCATCACCTTGACTTTCTTAGGTAATGAATCGTCCTCGAAAGCCAAGATTAAGGCACCGGTGGTGAACCTGTTGTTCTTTGGACCCCTATGGTCTCGCCGAATGAAATGTACTCCCCGCCGTTCTAGGTTGGCACGCAATTCGTCATCTGACTGCAGCAACAGATCATTATGGAAGATGATACCCTGTACCATATTTAAGGTCTTGTACGGCGTGATGGTAACGGAAACATCACCCAGGTTGTCACAGGCAAGCAATGCCCATGATTGGGCTGGGGATGATGTCGTTATTAACATTCACCCTGACCGCATCTTCGACATCCCTTCCACCTCTCCATACTTGTCCTCCAAGTTTTCAACATAACATAAAGGCTTCGTTGTCTTAAAAGATTCCCCATCAAAGCAGCTACATACCAGACTTTCAGGGGCATAAGCCTCACCCTGATGTATTGCTCAACGTTCCTCCCATGGTATAGCCAGGGAAGGGAACGTTTGGGTATCATACTCTACGGCATTTTAGTCGCCTCGACCTCTCTTAGAGGCACTGGTTGTACGTCCGGCAAAGTTTCTAGGTCTTTCATGGTGTACCCACGAGCAGCTAGGGAGATAAATGTCCACCCAGGCAGAGCCACAAATGCCCGGATAAGCCTTATACAATGGAGGAGCGGCAGGTTCCTCAGAGGTTTCTCGCTAGTGATTGTTCAACCTCAACAGCCATGCATCCCCTTGGCATGTAGCACACCTTGAGATTGAGTTTTTTTATAGTGGTTTGTACCATACTTACGACCCTCACGATTAAGCCAAGATCCCCGGGCTCTGAAACGTACAACGTTCCACCGTCGTGCCGAACGATGGTCGTTGAAGCACCCACAGAGCTGTAGCGGACTGTTGGCGCGACACAGCCCACGGCTCAGGACCCAAGGTTCGCCAAGCCTGTACTCAGCAAATTAATGCTAAGTCCCTGAGGGGCGTCTTTAGTATAAGTTAATTCATGTGTTATTTGTAAGTTCAGGGACTGATGATCCCCAAGTTAAGTCCCATAAGCTTTACAATCTTTGGAACATTTTTTGAGAACCATTTCCTTTAGCTCCGTAGCCATTCAGAGTCATGGTTGTTGTTCAAATATTCAAATGTTTGTAGAGATTATGGGACTTAACTACCAGGTCATCGGTCCCTAAACTTACAAACTACCTATGAACTACCTTATACTAAAGACGACTCAAACATCCATGCCCGACGGGGGATTCGAACCCACGACAGTAGCGGCCGAGCGGACTGTGATTGGCGCGTCGCTGTCCGCTTGGCCACTGCGGCCAGCGATAATTTCCTATTCTCTAATTGACACGGAAGTGTGAAGACAGTAAAAACCGCACGCTCAGCATCCATAGGGATAACCTATAATTGGTCTGAATAGAGGGATAAAAAGCCACTCGTGTGAATAAAAGGCAAAAACAGCCATGGATGCATAGTCACCAAGAATTAAAGGGAACTTAGCAAGTAGATTTAAAGACTGTCACAAGGGTGCGAAAAGATGACAGTCCAGTAGGATGGGGACCACTGTCAGGAGAGCATGACAGCTGCACTTGGGTGGATCATCTCGATTAAGAAGATGGCCGTGTGTTAACCACATATGACCAATACATAACCGACAGAACAACTTATTCCCTACGAGAGGCCCTCATTGAGAACTTCCAGGTGGCCATAAAGAGCATGACCGCGTGGAGCATGTTCCGAATTTCAAGTCAGACCATTCACGAATCCAAAACGAAAGGACTATGTGGATCTACGCTAATCGGATATCGATTTCCGGGATACTAATCTCTAGTGGCCGTGATGTGGTGGCCTGCTTGGCCAAACGATCGACGCGTTCGTTCCCCAGGATGCAAACGCCGTTCGGAGCCCAAATGAAGACCACCGAACGGCTAAACTTGTCGAGGGTGACGACAGAATCATGAATAGGTTATAATAAGTTATGGGCAGTTTTGGGGCATGACAACTAGGTTTTTAATGCTAGAAACAATATGAGAGGAGTGTGAAAAAAATTGCAGAAAAATAAGTAAAAGAAGCAATGGAAATAAAAATAATCTCACAAAATATGCGTGAAGCTAAATCAAAACACAGTAAACGGTAGATACAAGTGGAGATTAAAGAACTGCTTACAAAAAGGAAAGGTCGGGGAAGTAGTTAAAATAACTTAGCAGTTGACCATGGCTTGCTGATCACAGGAATAAAAATTGATGAGCCAGCCACTCTGCAACACACTACAACCTCCAACCTAAAATTTAACGCCAGAATCTACACAGATCACAAAACTATAAAACCATGGTCACACTCGTCTCATTATTAGCTATAATAGAGGGAAAATCGAACATCAATATCCGCTTCAAAGCTCTCAGCACAAAATTTGGGCATATAAGCTCCCGAAGTGACGCCAACCCTACATGTCAGGAATGCGGACGATCGGTTCATCCGAATGTCCTTTGCACACCCTCTCAAGAATATGTCAACTGCGGCCAGAATCACTGCCCTTGCGTACCTATGTGCACAGTCCTGCAGCAAGAAAGAAATATCATGGAATACAAAACCAGAGATCGACTGACCTACTCAGAGCCAAAGAGAAAGTATCAGAAACTCTACCCTGTGGTCCTGGTATAACATCTATGCCATGGCAGCCTCGCCGTCGTCATCTACAGTGCCTGCTTTACACTCTGTGCAATCAATGCCAGAGGAACCCAGGCCCAATCAACTGACCCTGTCCCCTAGACAAGTGGGGGTACTTCCTCTTTGGTGGCTCCCACTCTTTTCACTGTGTGAGCAACAACCCCTAAAACATCGTTGACACCAGTCCCCACCTCTAGGCCGTAGAATGAGAAGCCTCCTCCTGCCACTCTCGCTCAGAATGGGTCCCTCGAGACACGCCCTTCTGATGCTACTCGAAGTGCTCCAGAGGATCCTAGCCGCAGGCTTAAGGATCCACAACCTGCCAGTCGAAGAGCATCCCACTCTTCCTTCATCCTTGATGCCACGTCTGAGAAGCCTTCCCAGCCCTGCAAACCAAAGGGCCAGCGAGAGGAAAAGAAGAAGAGAAACAAGAAAAAATAATGTTCGGTGGTTTCAAAATCAGAGTCGCCCACATCCTCTGTTTCAGAGGATGAAGTCGAGATCCTCGCTTCTCCTGAGGATCTCGCACTTACTGATTCGCCATACCATAAGATCTCCAGCTCTGTGGATTCATAGCAGATGGTAGCAGACAAACCAATGGAATGATCTGATTCTTTTATTCGTTATGGTGGCACAGCCTGGAGAAAACATAATCCTCCAGTGGAACTGCGGCGGTTTCTTCCCCCAACAACGTTTGTGCATCACACCTGCTTTCTGCATTGCCTTTCAGGAAACCTGGCTTCCGGCAATGTGGACCCCTGCCTTTTTTTGGCTATAGGGGATACTTCTGTAATCGCAGCATGTGAAACAAGGTTTCAGGTGGAGTATGTGTATATGTCATTACGTCTGTTCAGACAACTCTACAAGCAGTGGTTGCCAGGATAAGGACAACACAGAAGATCATGATATGCAGTCTCTACCTCCCTCCAGATTGCGATATTTCATTGAATGTTTTGGCTGCACTTATATCGCAACTCCTCCCAACGTTCCTGGAATTGGGAGACATTAATGCCCATAATACCTTGTGGGGTGGTTTTATGATTTCTGGCTGTGGCAGAGTTGTCGAGGACTCACTTCCTCAACTCGACCTCTGCCTCTTAAACACAGGTATCCCCACACATTTTAGTGTGGCACATGACACGTTCTCAGCCACTGATCCATCGATCTGCAGCCACAGCCTTCCGCCATCTGTACACTAGAGTGTTCACGATGATTGTGTGGCAGTGATCATTTTCCGATCTTTTTGTCACTTCCACAACGTTAGTCCCCAGCACGCCCTCCTCCACGGGATCTACACAGGGCTAACTGGGAAGGCTACACCTATGCTGCCATCGTTGACCCTCCCCAAATCGATACCATCGATGTGGTGGTTGAGAGCGCCAAACAATCCATAGTGTCTACTGCGGAACCTACCATCCCACGTTCCAGGGTGCCCACGGCGTAAGATGGTGTTGTGGTGGTCGCGAGAGGTCGCTGAGGCCATTAATGACAGCGATACAAACGGCATCCCTCTCTTGAGCACATCATTACATTTAAACGGCTCTGTGCTCGTTCTCGCCATTAAATTATTAGACGGGAACGGGAGTGTTGGGAGACGTACTTCTCCACTATTGGGTCAGGTACCTCCACCTCCCAGGTCTGGAGCATGATTAGGCGTTTACAGGGATACCCAACACCAGGAGGAATCCCTGGGATCTCCACAAATGGAGTCATATGTATGGATCCAGCCACGCTTGCAGAGATGTTTGCTGAGAATTACGTTCGCGGTTCTGTCTCTGCAAACTACCCACCGGCCTTCCGTACTTTAAAGGAGCGGGTGGAATGCCAGCCCATCTACTTTACCACCTGCCGCACTGAGACTTACGACGCTCCATTCACTAAGTGGGAGTTATTCAGTGCTCTCGAACAATGTCCTTGACATGGCCTCTGGGCCTGATAACATCCATGCACAAATATTGAGACACCTCGCAGCAGAAATCCAGGGTAATCTCCTTGCTCTCTTCAATCGGATCTGGTGCAACAGGGTGTGCCCGTCGTAGTGGCGGGAGGGTATAGTCATACCGGTGATTAAGCCAGGCAAAAAGCCTGTTCATTTGGATAGCTATCGACCCATCACCCTGACCAATGTCCTGTGTAAACTGTTAGAGCTCATGGTCAGTGGGTGGTTGTGCTAGATCCTTGACACTCGAGGCCTATTGGCTCCATGCCAGGGCGGTTTCCAACAGGGTCACCCCACCATCGACAAACTGGTGTACTTCAATTACGGAATCCGTACAGCCTTTTCCAGGTGGCAGCATATTATAGCTGTCTTCGTCGATATGCACAAGGCATATGACATAACCTGGCGATACCACATTCTCACTACTTGACATGGGTGGGTCTCTGGGGCTCCCTACCGATTTTTATTAAAAACTTTTCAGCTGTCCATACTTTTCGTGTTCAAGTTGATGCCTCCTGTACCACCTCTCATGTGCAGGAAAATGGGATTCCTCAGGGCTCTGTTTTGAGTGTTCCCTTATTTTTAGTAGCCATTAACGGTCTAGCGACAGCAGTTCGGTCGTCAGTATCCCCTTCCCTTTATGCTGCCGACTTCTGCTTCTATTTCAGCTCTACCAGCATCCAAATCGCTGAATGCAGTCTGCAGCAAGCCATTCGGACGGCGCAGTCCTGGGCTCTTGCCGACGACTTCCAGTTTTCTGCGGCCAGGACAAGTATTATGCACATCTGTCGGCGTCGGACTGTTCACCCTCGCCCCAAACTTTACATTCACAACCACTTACTTAACGTAGTGAAAATGGATAGGTTTTTAGGGCTGGTCTTTGATGCCCGGCTAGGGGGGCTTCTCCACATTCGTCAGCTGAAGCAGGAGTGCTGGTGCCATCTAAATGTTCTTCGCTACCTCGGCCATACCACATGGGCTGCTGATCGCTCCACACTGTTGCAGCCATAAACACCCCTGGTACAGTCGCGGCTTGGCTTTCGGTGCATTGCCTATGGTTTGGCATTACCTTCAGAATTGCATCTATTGGACCCCATCCATCACCGTGGGTTTCGCATTGTGACAGGTGCCTTCCGGTGCAGCCCCATTAACAGTCTACTTGTGGACGCTGATGTCCCACCTCTATGGGTCCGTCGCCAACTTCTGCGAGGGGCCTATGCAGCTCATGTGCATTGCTCACGAAGCCAACTGAAACATCGTCTGCTTTTTTCAGACGTGGTCGTCCATCCTCAACAACAGTGACCCCGTTCCGGTCACACTATCGCTTTTCGCGTCTGGTGCCTTATGCTGGAACTAGATTTTTTTTTCTTTACCATCTCCATATTTGGCCCACGCACATACACCTGAATGGTGAATGCCAAGGCCGCGTAGTCAGCTGGACTTGGCCCATGAACCCAAAGGCTCTGTTCCCCCTGAGGCTCGTAGACGTCAGTTTCTCGCTGTCGTCGCGTCGTTCTGTGGACACAACCTTGTCTTCACGGATGATTCAATGGTTGAGGGCCGTGTTGGCTTTGCCTACTTCCACCGTGACCACATCGAACAGCGCTCCTTGCCAGACAGCTGCAGCGTTTACACTGCCGTGCCAGTGGCCATTTACCAGGCTCTCCAGCACATACGGCCATGCCTAGGTGAGTCTTTCCTTATCTTCAGCGACTACCTGAGCTGCCTTCGTGCTTTGGATCAGTGCTACCCTCGTTCTTCCCTGGTGGTAGCCATACAAGAGACACTTTCTGCACTTGACATGTCCGGTTCTTCAGTGGTGTTTTTGGGGACTCCAGGTCATATCGGTATCCCAGGCAATGATCATGCCAACAGGCTTGCGATCAGGCTGTCAAGGAGTCCGTGTCAAATATCAGGCTAACACCTTCTGATCTTCAGTCTGTTTTGCGCCGTCGGCTTCCTACGCTTTGGGATGCTCAGTGGCGTACCCTGATTGTGCCCAATAAACTTTGGTCTGTAAAGAGATCACAGGTTTGTGGCGTTCCTCCATGCAGGCCTGCCGCTAGTACTTTGTAGTTCTGTGTTGGCTCGGCATTGGCCATACTTGGCTGATGCATGGCCATCTTCTTTGTGGCGAGGAACCGCCCGAGTGTCGCTGTGTCTCCCGTCTGATGGTAGCCCACATCTTTTTGGATTGCCCAGTTTTAGCCGTCCCGGGGCAGAGTTTTAATTTCCCTGCACTTTTATCCTATGTTTTACGTGACGATGCCCAAATGGCTGATTCATTTTAGGTTCTATTCGGGACTGTGGTTTTTACCACTCTGTTTAAAGCTTTGTTTTGTTACACTGTCTGTATTCCTCATGTCCTCTGATTATAGGTTTCCACATTTTGCCACGTGATTGACGTTTCCTCCTTTTAGTCTCATGGTCGGTCAACCATGAACATTGGGTTGTACTTTCAAATTACTTGTCGTTTTTCGGTGTTTCTGGGTGATTGTTTCATTTTGTGTTGTCACTTGTTTCTTTCTTTGTCCTTTTACTGACTAGGGGCCATCTTCCTCCTCTTTGCTATTTTAATCCCTGGGCTCTTTTCCTCATTTATGGTTTTTCTTGTGACGCCCAGTGATGGAATGTGGGACTGATGACCTAGCGGTTTTGTCCCTCTAACACATCGACACAACAACAACGACAGGTAATAATCTTCGGTTGGTTAAACCAAGCCGGCCGCGGTGGCCGAGGAGACTGAGGCGCTTCAGTCACGGTCTGCACGGCCGCTGCGGTCGGGGGTTCGAATCCCCCTCGGGCATGGATGTTTGTGCCGTCTTTAGTATAAGGTAGTTCATAAGTAGTTTGTAAGTTTAGGGACTGATGACCCCGTAGTTAAGTCCCATAAGCTTAACAAACATTTGAACATTTTGGTTAAACCAACTTTCAGACTGTGTAGAACCTCCTGTCAGTCATTCATTCGGTGTGAAGGAAATCTCATATGCCTTCGAATCGGGCACTGCCCTTGGACACACAGTTTTGTAGTCCGTCGAGAGAATCCTCCAGTTTGTAATGCTTTTGGCGTAGAAATCACTGTACGCCACATTTAAACTTTTTGTATTCCATGATATTTCTTTCTTGCTGCAGGACTGTGCACATAGGTACGCAAGGGCAGTGATTCTGGCCGCAGTTGACATATTCTTGAGAGGGTGTGCAAAGGACATTCGGATGAACCGAGCGTCCGCATTCCTGACATGTAGGGTTGGCGTCACTTCGGGAGCTTATATGCCCAAATCTCTGGCACTTAAAATAGTGGATAGGGGGAGGAACGTATGGCTTTACATCGCACCAGTAGATCATCACCTTGACCTTCACGGGCAGTGAATCGCCCTTGAATACCAAGATACCCCTCAGACTGAGTGAAATGTATTCCCCGCCGTTCTAGGTTCGCACGCAGTTCGTCGTCTGAGTGCAGCAAAAGGTCTTTGTGGAATATTACTCCCTGCACCATATTTAAGGTTTTTTGCAGTCTTATACTAACAGAGACATCACCCAACTTGTCACAGGCAAGCAATGCCCGTGACTCAGCTGGGGATGACGTCGTTATTAAGACTGATCCAGAGCTAATCTTGGACATCCCTTCTACCTCACCGAATGTGTCCTCCAAGTTTTCCACGTAGAACAAGGGCTTAGTCGTCCGAAAAAAAATCCACATCGGTGCGGCTAAATGCCAAATATTTACGGGCATAAGCCTGTCCCTGATGTCTGGCCTGACGTTCCTTCAATGGTGTGGCCAGGGTAGGGAACGTTTGTGGATCATACTCTCCGCCATTGTAGTCCCTTTTTCCTCTCTTAAAGGCACTGGTTATACGTCTGGCAACGTTTTGTGTTGGTTTCATGGTGTTCCCACGAGCAACGAGGGATCTAAAGGTCCACCCAGGCAGAGCTCCGCTTGCCTGGGTAAGCCTTATACAACTGAGGTGTGGCAGGTTCCTCAGAGGTTGCTCACTAGCGACTGTTCAACCTCAAGAGTCATGCATGTTCTCGGCAAGTAGCACACCTTGAGATTTAGGAATTTCTTGTAGAGGTGTACCATCCTCACGACCCGGGTGATTAACCCAAGATCCAAGGGCTCTGAAACGTACAACGTTCCACCGTCGCACCGAGCTATGATCGTTGAAGCACACACATAACTTATGGTGTAGTGTATTGTTGGCGCGACACAGCCCACGGCTCAAGACCCCGGGTTCGCCAAGCCCATACTCAGCAAATTATTGCAGAGTCCCTGAGGTGTTATTACCTGTCACCATCAGAGTTGATTCCTCCCACAACTGAAGAGGTATCTGCCGCAACAGAGATACATCCCACAGGGGACTAGCACATCCGAGGTAAAGACTCTACCACCACAAGTTAAGGACTTCTGTTCAACGTTAGCAACATTGACATAGGCATACCCAATGCCGCCATCCGCCACCTTGAATACAGACAACTTCTGCGCCACAGAACGAGTCGAAAAGTGCCAGGAACTAGCGACGGAGATGTATTGTTATTGTGGTGTCGCACAAGTCTAAAGTGCGCGCCACCTACTTTCGCCGCGTGCCGCCATGCACGCACGGCGCGGCGTTCTTACGACGTCAGCCACGAGAGTCCTCTGCTGCTATCCCGCTCATGGCCACCACTGAACGACATCGTTCACTTGGGACTGAGATAGGAACCAGCTAACACTTCGGAATCAGATAGGCACCAGTGAAGACTTGGCTATCGGACAGCCACTAGGCAGGCCTCTAGCTCAACTATGTATCAGCATTCTGCAGTACTGAGCTATGTAAAAGTTAAGTATTACTAAGTCTCTAAGAAATATATATCTCGTTCTAATTTACTCTACTGTTTCTAGTTTCTTCTGTTCCACTGTCTGGTCACCTCCTACCTGCACAAGCCTGCATCCTTTATTCCTGTGTCGGTCTTTCTACTCGGCCACCGACACCTACGACGGAAACGAGACACAAAAGCGGCGACGAGGCAGGGACACAAAAGTTATAACTGATGCTTCTGTGTCATTGGACAAATCTCTACAAAGCCACGTGTCAAGACTGAACCAAGGAGGGATATAGGAATGGTACTGAAAAGTGGGTGAGATGGCACGGACGAAAGGAGTGTAGGACCATGGACCATGATCGGGAGAGTCAACCTGAGCCACTGTGGAGCTGAGTGGAGTCAGCGAGTGCAAAACTATTCTGCGATATGGGTGGTGGAGTGAGCAGGAACACGGGCAATGTATGCAGCAAGCAGCTGTTGCCGCCGGAACTGTAGGGGAGGGACCCCAGTTTCAACGAGGAGGCTTGTCACCGGACTAGTATGTGAAATAACCAGCACTAATCGGACACCAGGTGAAGAATTGGGATAAGTATTTGAAGTGCTGAAAGCGCTGACGAAACGTACACCAAACCCCATGGTCAAGGTGGGATTGGATTAAGGTGTTATAGAGCTGTAGGAGAGTTGAACATGTGGGTCCCAAAACGGTATGGCTGAGGCAGCGAAGGATATTCAGACATCACCATCATTTGGGTTTAAGCTGGCAGAGATGGGGCACGTTAGGGAGCCGGTCATTGAAGATAATGACTAGGAATCGATGCCCCTCCTCGACATGTAGGAGTTCGTTAACCAGGTATAGCTCAGATTGTTATAGTTGTCCTTTCATCTGCTGAAAAGGTTGTGTTCTTAGTAATTGACCTGAGAAAGGATGGTGAAGCCATGTTTGAGGTAAGGAATCGTGGAAGAATTCCTGGGAAGGCTGGATGGAAGGTCTTAGTTGTATCTTCATATGAACTGAGAGGGGCAGTTTCTGTGTTGTGTTTGGGTTGGTTTTGTTTTGAGGGATCCGTGAGAAAGAAGTTTTTCCACTGTAGGGATCAAGAGGAGGAAAGTATTCGACAATTTCAGCGTGGTTAAACTTGTACTTGTAGCTAAAAGTGACACCATTGGATAAGACACTCATCTATGGGGTTGATTAGATTAATTTAGAAGATATGGAGGAAGCCTAGAGCTTAACATCCTATCGCATTTGTTTGGTTTCTGGATTCTGTGGTGTGTTGAGAGGGTTGGAGCAGTGTCTGATATTGATGCCTGAAGGCGAGAGTAGGATCGTATCGCGCTGGAACAATTATGAAGGTTGTGTCTTAAATGTTCTTACAGGCGTTGGAGTACAAACATTTTGATTTTTGTAATTTGGTAAGGATTTCTTCACAATAGTATCTTTTGGAACAGAGGTGGTTCTGGAATGCCAATGCCATGAAGATGTGTTTTGAAGTATTAGTTTTATGAGGAAAAGCGTTATACAGAAATTGAAATCGTAAAGGTTTTTGTGAGAGGGTGGGTGGTATCTAGAAAAGGGAAGTTTTATGGTTACGCCACTGGAGGTGTGTATGTCACAGTGGGGTGGAGCGGAGGAGGAACTTAAGCAGCCTGCACACAGTGTACCCCCTTATCAGAGCCCAGAGCCGCATATAAAGTAGACACTGTATACCTGGTCTTTTCATTTTATCCCATCTTCCAAAACTGAAACATTTAAGCAGAAGAAAGGACAGTTATTCAAAACTTCAAATCAGATCGTCGCCTAATCATCCTCTCTGATGCGCGCATGCAATCTTCTAGCGCTGTTGTTGCTAATCAGTGACTATCTGGTAGAAGGCTTTTACCATTCCACCTATAAGCTCTGCCAGAGTGATCCTATCCCAAAAGTCCAACATTTCATTTGGAATCCTTAGGCGTTTCCCTCAACCGCTTCTCTGAATCCCTGTGACTCCTCATCCCAAAAACATCCTGCACTTCCACAGACAACTTGTACCCCAAAGTCCTCAAATCAAACAATCCCGGAAGCCTCATTGTTGCTGAGTATTGTCCCCCATCTGAATAAAGTGTGACAAACCTCTCCTTTCAAACTAGCAACCTACCTCGGCTTTGCACGAGTAGCACTAATTGCTGTAGCCAGATCACTTCTGGTGGATGAAAACAAATAACTTGCGACGGATTTATCGGATTTATCTATTGGTACAGTGCCTTGCACCGAGACAGGAAAATTAAAATTAAAAAATATACATATAGATACAGAAAAACTAGCGTTTAAGACAAATTAGCAGATCATGAGAAAGTAAATAGAAGCAAAGAAATGTGTTGAATCGCGTTATGCTATATTGTGTGAATACAAACAAAAAGATATTAGTAATAATAAAAACACTTTGCGTTTCATGAGAAAATCGTATCTCGTTTTGAATTATTAAAATAAATCCGAAATCCGTGAAATATAGGCTTTCTCGTGAAACGAATTAAAAGCGACGCAAAGCATCAGAAAACACGATGGATGTATGTGGAAATTAACGTAATAATTTCCTTAAACACCTCCGTTTACAACTCATATCTTCCCTTAAACGTTTATCTACGATACAATTACGAACATGCTACTGTGAAGCAATGTCTGTGAACCTTATGTATTGCATTGCAAGGACATTTTATTACTATAAGCTGATATTTACAGAAGATGGAATGTTACTTTCATTGGTTTTTCGAGTTCGTATGGGATGATTCACAATTACTTTTAGTGTCTGAGAAATATGGAAATAAGTGCATTAAAATAGGAAGTTCTCCGTTTTTATTGAGCCATTATTTTGTTACTGCAGTGCTGCCGCTTTGAGGGCTAGTGTCACATCCGTGATGTTCATGTTAAACTATGCATTGATAATGCTACTATTGTTGGCTCTTTTCCGCTAGGGGCGCAAATGTTGTTAAAATACCAAATGAAAACTTTACCTTTTACGTTAGACTGTGATATCAGAATGTAAATTTTGATTAAACACACTGAAGATTGTTTAAGGACGGTACTATGTTCAATCATATTACGTAGAACACAGCAACCAATAAAGAGGTTTCCTGAAAATGGTAAAGTTGAAAAGGCAAAGAGAAATAGCTCTTCCAAAGAGTATTTATTGTTCCAAATTTCCCGTTATATTCTTAATATCAATAAACATCTTCATGCGATCGCTAGCAAACTTAACAGGTTCACCCACTTGGCTAATCTCAAGATTTCCTGAAGTTTGCTCCAGCCATCTTGTGACTATACTGAACTTACATACATACATCGAATTTAAAGATATAGATTACAAAAAAAAGTAAATAAATAAATAAATAAACAGAATTCAAATTGTATTTTCTTTCAGTCTAAATGAAGTCTCAGTAAAAAGCTATTATACAGTGATATACTATTACAATTTTATTATAGTATTTTTGACAAAAGAAAAGTAGAACATCCACCATGTTCAGTTGGCACCAAAATGGGCACTGGGTAGGCAATGCAGCGTTATTTGGGATGACGGAAGTAGTTGAGTATGATCAGTCGGGCAAACAAGTAGTATATATAAGTCATATATAGGAACAGACATCACTTTTGATCCTGCAATCATTATTTATTCAGATTCATGGAACCTATGACATTAACTGCGAATGGGTAAAGTTGATAATGTGTACCTAGCTAGGATTCTAAACCGGGTCTCCTGCCTTTTGTGCAGTTGCGCAGGCCCTACACCATTGTCTATTCATTTATTGGGCGCACTCCAACAGTACAGTCATATGCAGTAGCAGGATTCACATAGTGGGGCTGTTAAACTGGTATGTTACTGGTGAACAGTTTTATAATGCATATGTGATGTATTGAATCGTTGTTTAAAACCAGTTATTCGATTGATGATTCTGAAATAGTGGACGATATGGTATCAAAGACAGTTTGGTGCTTTGATTACGAAATTTATTTGTGTGATTATCGAATGAATACAAACACACCTGGAATTAGATTAAATTAATTAAATTAAATTAATGGTCATTCTCCACCACCGTCTCTTATATTTTAAACCTTACATGAAGTCAAACCAGCAAAGGACCGAGTACTACTTCTTTATAGAACAACAACATCCAAACAAGGTATCAGGTTTTTGAGAATTAACAGAACTTCAATGCTCGACCTTTACGAATCAGGAAACCACTATGCCCCTCATAAGCCGTGCATTTTCAGTACAATTGAAATCACTTACTCGTTCTTTTGTGATTACATGAATAAGGAAAGACCGAAAGACACCAGGAGATCGTGAGCTGTGATGTACTTTAACTACAACTATGAAATCACCCTTATCCCATTTCCCTTATCCTTCCGTCAAACAAGTATAGAGGAGATTCCGGTATCCATTCGCTGCGCATTAGTTTCTGGGTAGCCTTCTTCTCACCCAAGTTCAGGCGAGCGATTCGTCATCGTAAGGTAGCGCTGAAATGATATACCGATTTCATTGATCTTTCAGAACGCTACAACATCCTTAACATATCACATTTTCGTAGGAAACACCAACCTAGACTGCAGATTTCATTGCTGATCGTTTCATTCGCACAAATTTACACTGTAATCTTACGTTCGTTCCTAATCAAATAGAAGTTCATATGTTCATCAACATCTAGGTTTTTATACCTGCCCGTTTCACTCGCAGCAACTTACGCTTACGTTCCTGACCGATCCCATCAATTGTTTGTTAAGCAATCGATAAAAGAAAAAGTCGATAAACATGTCTCAAATGCAGAATTGTTTGTCGCTGACAATACGCGTTGATCAAGAGCATTACCAATCTGAGAAAAAAATTAGTGGTTTGTATGTATAACATTATTGTCTTATTAACTGTTATTTATCGTGTGAACTATCTACATACCAAGAAGTCGCCTCATTTTTGGAAATAACTGCCAAATACTTACTTCGTCCTTTGTGTTATGGAAATATAAATAACGTTGCATAAGAAAGAAACAGAATTATATTAAAACGTTTGCAATCGTCAAGATACGTTTCCAAGTATCTTTTACCTCTCGTTTCATATGTCACAACTTTAACCATTACACCACAGAAGTTTCAGGTCGGATTGGGGCTGTTGTGTAATCTTAGAAGGATACGCTGTTCGCCTCCGTAGCTCAGATGTTAGCGTCCTGGACTACAACGAAAAGGGTCTGGGTTCGATTCCCGACAGGGGACTGGGTGTTTTGCGTTGTCCCCGTTATCTCCACTTCATCAACATCGACTCGTAAGTTGCCCTCGAGGCAGGCAGTTGTACTATGGCAGCCCAACAATGCTGTATGGGATCTCCCAGCCAAAAATGCCATGCGATCATTTCCATTAACATAGGCTAACTTACAAGTAATGCTTTTCTTATCAATTTTAACTGTATAAATGCGTCGACATGACATACTATTTCGTATATTAAAAGAATCTACGAAAACTAAAGTCTTTCGGACAGACCAAACTACCTGGCCGATTTCCTTCAGCCGGCCGTGGTGGCCGAGGGGACTAAGGCGCTCCAGTCACGGTCTGCACGGCCACTACGGTTGGGGGTTCGAATCCTCCTCGGGCATGGATATTTGTGCCGTCCTTAGTGTAAGCTAGTTCATAAGTAGTTTGTAAGTTTAGGGACTGATGACCCCGTAGTTAGGTCCCATAAGCTTAACAAACATTTGAACATATTGTTAGTAGCTGTAAACGGCAAATTAGCACAGTTATCAATTATTTTTAGCATTTTTATTATATTTCTTCTTATTATGGCGACATCCTTCGTTATTGAAACGTCAGGATGGTGGCAAGTTCCATAATTTTTGATGGTGCTTTTGTAGTTTAATTCTTAAGATAGTTTTACAAGACGTGGGAGGCGCCGACTGTAGTTTGAGTACAGCTGGTGATCCCTTTGGCCGTGTCATCCTTTTTCAAGCAGCTGCCACGTTGTCTGGAGGTGGCGCAGAATCTGGAGGGTACACGTCAGGTGTCACATGTTTATCCCCAACCTCTGAAGCCGAAGTGCCCAGCGGCTTCCTTGACATCATGGAGCCACCCGCACAGCAGGCTGAGTGGCGGTTGGGAAGGTTTTTGCATGGCTTGTGGCAGAGAGTCTGTGATCAGAATGAAAGACTCGCCTCGCCCATTCAGCCTGTGACTTGCCAGGTGGCCGCTCCTTCAGCAGAAGCCGATCAGGTGCCCATGCGGAACCCTTTATCAAAAACGTATACAGCAGAGTCAGACGTGGAAGGCCAAATGGCATGAGGGCCAGCAGGGGAGATCACGGACCGACCAAGTGAGCCATGGACTGTCTCGGTTTTGCTCGGCACTTCTCGAAAATACTCGTTACCGTGTGACATTTCGTCTGGCATGCGGCTACGTTTATTCCGACTTATAGTGCGATACGTTCCCAACTGGTAGCGCCTATTTACCTCAACTTTCTGCTGCAAGAGAAAATACAAATTTTGTAAAATTCATTTCCGGTTTGGAAGAAATATAGGAATAGTCTTCAAATCGTTTTCAGGATACCATCAACGTCACAACTCTTTCTGAGAAGATTTCAAGACCATTTGCTGTATCAGTTGAATTGCCCCTGTCCTTTTTCAGATGGAATTGATACATTTCCAGAGTAATTATCGATTAATTGTGCAGGATCGAGATCGTTTTTTTTTCGGTCATGTCCGAATTCATAATATTACGGCCGTTAATGTCAACAAATACTGACTGTCCTCTCGGACACGTCCGAAAAGAACAGACCGTATCAGTAATTGTATATACGCCCACAACAACAAACTGACAATTTCAATACGGATGCATTAATACTCTCGGTCCCTTGCGGGAATTCAGTATACACTGCGACCAAGAGGAATTAATGGGCAGGGGGCACTACCATCGGTGTGTGCTAGAAGTTGAGAATTTCGGTTGGAAGGGAAGCGTGCAAGGATAGCCTAATGGGTTGCCGGCGTGGTATCTCAGCGCGCGAGGTCGGTCAGAGGGCTCAACGCCCTCTGTAACAAAAACAAAATCTAAGTCAACGGGAGAACGATGTACATAGGACAAAATTATCAAACGTCCGCAAAGGATCGATCAAACTGGAGAACAAGAATAGAATGGATTAAGGCGACCGCTGGCCCGAAGCGGGAAATTTGGGTTTGAATCTCGGTCCAGCACAGAATTTCATCTTTGCCGTTGGATTTATTTCAGTGCCCTGAAACGGTGGACATGTTCAAGTATTTCGAATTCGTAAAATTATATTACGTTAAAACTGTTGAGGTGTTATACGAAGTATTTCTTCGAGAAGTGTTTGCACGTATTCAGAATAAGGTTGCCTAAGTTATATCCATATTTGGCTCAGCTTATGCGCGTGAAAGATTTTTTTTTCAGTAACGAAATTAAGTAAGTCATGATTACGTGGCAACTTGAGTGCTGAGAGTCTGATAAACAGCCTCTGCTTGTCAGTGTGCCAACGGTGTTTACCAGATTCAAATCTTGCTATGTCTTCAGCGAATCGCACGTAATTAAATGAATGTTTATTTTGTAATATATCTTGTTAAACTCTTTTTCATGAAACTGTTGGTAGAGAAGTGATAGGTAGTTTCTTTTCCCACTCATAGTTCCATATGTATTGACCGTAATGTCGACAGGTCGTGAAACGTTTTTCATATGTAGTTGTGATAATTTATTCCATTCATAACGTCATTCGATAAATCGATAAACAGTATATTTAAATTTTGCCTCTCTTTCTATAACTGAATTAACATATAAGAATTTTATATGGAGCAACATGGCTCGCACAATATTATTAGTGTAATGCATTTGCAAAACAAACACTTTTTGTATCAGTAGTCATTAACGGTATAATAGTCTTACGATCTATTTATTCAACTGGTGAAGACTGCTGGCGTAACATGTGGGTCACAATAAGAGCTCACAATTTGCAGTTTCGTTTCCTTAAATTACTGGGATCCATGTGTTTGAAAGGAAGTGGAGAGTCTGAACCCAAATATACGTCGATCCTGTGAAGGTCTTGACAGGCTTCGACCCGCGTTATGAGGTACAGCGTTGTAGGTCTCAGCTTGACAGATCAAGGGTTCTCTACGCGAAGAAAGCGCGTATTCTGGAAGGAGTGTACTTGTGGTGTGCACATTGCCTATTTTGTACTAGACAGGTTTTTGGAGCCCTCTGTTGATCACTTCCAGTCGACACACTGACCGCTTTCAGAATAAAGACATATCGATCATTAAAATACATCAGAAAATTGTCGAAATATTGGTAAAAAGAAGGAAACAGTCGATCCGACTTCGGTCTGAATATTCTCGTTTTATTTTTGCTAGGTATATTGTAGTGTTTCCTTGGCTGACACCGACTCCAAAATTATAATAATTATAACGCATTATATTATCGTAGTAACGTGATTGATCTTTAAGGAGTATAATATTTTTCATTTCATTTTTCTTTTGAGAACCTTAAAAATATTTTGATCATTGTTTGTTATTCATAGGTATGTGTTGAGTTAAATTTAAAGTGAGTAGGTTCAAATGTTCAAATGTATAAATGTTTGTAACTGTATGGGACCAAACTACGTTGGTCATCAGTTCCTAGACTTACGAACTACTTAAACTAAATTAAACTAACCTAAGGACAGCACACACATCCATGACCGAGGGAGGATTCGAACCTTCCAACGCATGAGGTCTAGTGGGTAGGTACCTACCTATTATCTTCTTGCGTGGTAAACACATATATCATACCTACGTATTGATGAGTAGAAAAAGTAAGTTGATTATTAATTTGTAGAAGAATACGCAATTTTTTTTTCACTTTTTACTGCATATTAATTTGTTTTGGAATAGTTTTTTAGTCATTTCTTTTGTTAAAAGTTTTGTTTATTTATTTTTATATTTAGTAAATCTGAAGTACACTAACTTATTTTTCTGAATATGTGTAGACTAACTAAACGCGCTGCTCATATGAGAGAGCGCCGTTTAAATGAAAAAAAAATGACGTCAGGGAGACAGAGGAAATCTACCTCGAGGACAATTTCAAAAGACACTTGCGAAGAGCGCAACAACAGTGTTTCAAAAATACAGTTTTACATGAAATAAGTTTTGAACAGGGAATTACTTGACGAAAACGACGTTACGGTAGGTGACTCAAATATCCGATTAGGCCAAGTATCGTTAATTTGCTCCTAAGAATTGAAGAGTTCCGTTGTTTTGTAATGGATCCCATAATCAGAATTTAACAAAACTGTCATTAAACTACCATAGAAGTTCATCCTTTTCCAAATAAAAAAAATCATCGACATCGGTTGTCGTGATTCTGAGTTATTCCTCCATTTGTCGCGCACATACCTAATGCAAATTGAAGACTTGTATGGGCCGGCCGCGGTGGCCGAGGTGTCTGAGGCGCTTCAGTCAAGGTCAGCACGGCCGCTACGGTCGGGGGTTCGAATCCCCCCTCGGGCATGGATATTTGTACCGTCCTAATTCGTAAGTAGTTCATAAGTAGTTTGTAAGTTTAGGGACTGATGACCCCGTAGTTAAGTCCCATAAGCTTAACAAACATTTGAACATTTTTTGACTTGTATGGTTTCCTTATGGATACCATTGTCGAAATGGACCAAATTGAAATAGGACCACAGGGGAAGCACCAGCTTTGAAATTAAAAGAAGAATAATCGATAATCATTTAGTAGAGGGATTAAGGCTTGTTGTTGTTGTTGTTGGTTTTCTTTTTTAACGGGGGCTAAACGGCAAAGTTATCAGTCTCCTGTTCCTAACTAAGAGAGCACATCATTTAAAGAGCGGGTGAAAAAGTACTCCACGTATAATGCACGAGACGGTCAAAGTGATAATGAGTGCTAAGACGACAGCATTGAAAGGGAAACAGACATCAGCACTAGAGTAGCACAGTAGAAGATTGCAGGTGGTTGATCACAAAGATAATAAAGAAGGAGCCAGCCGTTCTGCACACACTAGAACTGCCAAAGATTGTACTGAAAGGACGAAAGTGAAAACAGATTAAAAGCGTTTGAATGGGGGGTGCCTGAAAGATCAGGCTTAAGTACCCACCATTAAATCACATGATAAAAACCAGCTGCGCGAATAAAGTCTAAAACACGATCAACCATAGTAGCATCGTCTCCTAACGTAAAAAAAAACCGCATCTGGCAGATTAAAAGATTGTCGCAAGGCAACTAAAAGTGGACAGTCCACCAGAATGTGGACCACTGTCAAGGGGGCGCCACAGTTTAATAGTGTCTGTACTGGTGAACGGCGTTAGTACTAGGCTTGTTGCCCGCCTGTCAACACCACGGAGCGGCCGGGCAGCTGTTACGTCGTGTGCTTCGCCGTCGGCGGCTAGTTTCGGGGCGCTTGGTTGCTGTTTTCTGTATCGTAAGTAACATCATGGATTCTGAAGAGAGGGAGAATAATATCCAGCGTGAATTTGCTCAGTCAGCTCCTCGATCTTCCGCGTTTGAATTTCATTCGTGCTTGCAAAACGATTTGAAGTTAACCGAAACTGACGTTGTTGGCCTGCAATTAGACGTGTTCTTACGTTCTTTGTTTATAAAGTTGTCCTCACCGGAACTGTGTGAATCTGTAGTTAGCGTAAATGATGGCGTTCGAAAATTTAAACACCATGATGGGACTGTGAGTAATGTAAATATTACGAACGCAGGTTTTGGTCTTCAAACTGTGCGCGTTTTTAATCTGCCGTTCGAAGTCCGAAACAGTATGATTGAACGTAGTCTTGCCCCTTACGGAAACGTGCTATCTGTTGTGAAAGAGAAGTGGTCTTCCGCGTACATTTTTAAGGTTGATAATGGGATTCGAAGTGTGCGGATGGTCATTCGAAAACACATTCCGTCCTTTGTTTATGTAAATAGCCACAGAGCTTTCGTGTCCTATAGCGGCCAACCTCAAACCTGCTCTTTTTGTGGCGGCACCGGACACTTTCGTCAACACTACCCGCGACGTAACAGCCCCGTGCAACTTCCGGCTGCCGGAACGGCCGACGAGGTGACGTACGCGGCTGTCACAACTGCCCGCCCGCCGCCATACTGCTGCGAGCACAGGAGTCGAACCCGCCACCACACCAGCAACATTTACGGACACCTCTGTGACGGATGCGTTTTTGGTACCTCGCTCTGACGCGACGTTGTCTGTCGACCATCGTGTAGAAGTGTCGGTTCCTTCGGAAATGATCGCCGACGGCGCTCAGGCAGCTGTGCCTGCTGCTGTCGATGCGAACGCGTATCTCTTTATCCCGACTGATGCTCGACAAGAGGAGTCCGTCATGAACGTTTGCGAACCGGCAGTGGGATCAGAACCCGCCAAGGTCGAGATTGTGTCTGTTACTGTCCCTCGGGATCACGATGCTCGGCAATCGACGGCAGTAGGCGACGACCCGAAACCACAGCGTAGTCGGTCGCGGGATGGTTCACGTGACGTTTCTACTGGGCGCAGTCGCTACGATCAATACCGAAGTTCCCAGGAACAGCACAAATCCTCGCAACGAGAGCAGAGCTCGTCTCCGGGGACGTCGAAGGCGTCCCGGGCAAAGGGCAAACACTCGACAAAGCCCCTACAGAAGGCTTTACCAGTGTTCGCTGTCGCTGACGCGCGTCGTTCCGATTCCGACGGTTCGGACCGGCAGCGGCAGCAGTCAGTCCCAACCGGTCGACACACGTCGACCGAGAGGATGGAGGACATTATCCGTAAACTAAGGGTGCATCTCGATGATTTGCAGAAGGGGTCCCCTATGGAGGTCGAGTCGTCCTCTGCAGTTAAGAGGAAGTCGGAACACACCTCTCCGCCGCCGGCGCGTCGACCCGGGTCGTGCCCGTCGTCGGCGAACGGCGCGTCGGATGTCGGTCGGTCGTGTGAGGGAGGCTCAGGGGGCGGCACGAGCTGGCCGGAGGATATGGAGGAGGAGGACAATACTTAAGCTTCGTAGGTAGACTTTCCCATTCGTGATGGTAGCCTCTCCACCATCTCTTGTGGCTACCATAAAATCAAAATAGGATCGAGTCGTATGCAAAGTTTGCTTGTGTGGTCACATTTTTTACGACTCTTCACGCTGATGTCGTCTTTCTCCAGGAAGTGCTTACAGAGTTGGTGTTATCTATTCCCGGCTATCAGGTTTTAATGAATTTTGACCCGGAAACTAATCGTGGAACTGCTATTTTAGTTCGAGCGGGACATGTTTTTAGCGACGTTGCGAATGCAACTAACGGACGTTGGGTGGCGTACACGATCAACAACGTGCGCTACGTCAACGTCTACGCCCCTCCTGGAGCCGATGGGAAATCGTTGCGCCGTACCTTTTTTAGCAACGACATCTGTCACCTGTTACGAGGTCCCCACCTACCACTCGTGATGGGTGGCGATTTTAACTGTGTGTTAGAGGACATGGACCAGGAGCCACACGCATATAAGTGTTTAGAACTGCAAACGCTGGTCACGGAATTGCATTTTGTCGACACTTAGCGTCTTTTACACCCGCATGACCCGGGATTTACATTTTATTACCCGACGGGCGGAAGCCGGCTTGACAGATTTTACGTTTCCGCCCAGAAAAAAGAGTGTCTCATCGCGTCTACCATCCACCCGGTGATTTTTAGCGACCACTGTGCTTACGTCTGCAGGTTCCACTCCCTGATCGAACGCCTCCCTCGTATCCGTTCTCTGTGGAAGTTCAATGTTCGTCACCTTTCACACCCCCGGTTTCCGTAGATCATCCAACGTGTGTGGCGAGATGCCGCAAAATACCGCTCCCTCTACCCTTCCACTTTATCCTGGTGGGTGGAGTTTGTAAAACCTGCGCTCCGTAGTACCATTAACACCTTCAGTCAAGAGGTGGCTCATTGGGAACGGAGTACTATGGAGTTTTACGAGGCGTGTATGAATGACGCAATCCGCCTCCACGGTGGCGACCCTGCGCTCCGGAAGCCAAGATCCGCCAAATCGAGACCCGCCTGCTGGCCCTGAAATGCGAGTCATTACGAGGGGCGGTGGCGCGCAGCCAAGCCAATAGCCAGCTGCCCGCAGAGCGGAGAAATTTTAACCTCCCTGCTGTTTTATCGGCAGTTTTAGGTGACTATGCTACAATGGCAGATACCGTTTCACGTTTTCTTCGAGCAGGAGAATTTTATCATTCTCTCCAACTGGAGATTTCTTTGTGTTACCGAGTGGTTGACTTTTCCTTTTTATTCTTATGGTCGTTCGACCATAGACATCGGCTTCTTTGTTGTAAGATATCTTTCTGTGATCGTCTTTTCGTTTTGTGTCTTGTCGTTCTTGATGATGTTTTATGGACTCAGTGGGATTCCTCTCCCACTTTGCAACCTTAAACTCTGGGCGTATTTCTTTCACGTCCATGGATTTACTTTTGACGCCTAGAGATGGAATGGGGTACTGATGACCATTGTAGTTTTGTCCCCCTTTAACAACCAAACAACAACAACAACAAACAACAACATATTTTCAAAATGTATCGCATCTCGATTGAAGCTTGTTATGTCCCAGCTCATTTGTGTAAGTCATTTCTGTGCGGTTCCGCGACAGACTGTTTTCGTCGCCATCTCCACATATCGCGATGTCATTGCCTATACAACGACAAACAAGATTCCGTTTGGCATCTTATCCATCGACTTCGCTAAGGCGTTCGATCGGGTTGATCAGCTTTACCTTCGACGACTGATGCTGAAATTTGGTTTTTACGCACAATTTCTTAAAATGCTCTTTTACCTATTTGGGTCCTCTTCTTCCCGTGTCGCCATCAATGGGATGTTTTCACATCCAATTTCTATAGACAGCTCTGTGAAACAAGGGTGTCCTTTGAGCATGTCCTTATTCGCGCTTTCTCTGGATCCTCTGTTGCGTCGCTTAAACAACGTCTGTAGTGGCATTGTCATTGGCGGGCAGAAGCACGTATCCCGTGCTTTCGCCGACGACCTAGGCCTTCTCGTGTCCTCGACTGAAGATCTGGACCGGATTCGTGCTGTTCTCGAGGAGTACGAGCGTGCCTCGGGTGCAGCAATCAACACCCGTAAGACTGTCTTTCTCCCCATTTACGCGGCCAATCGTGGATTTCAGCGGCCTTGGTTCACTGTCGAGGACGAACTGAAGATCCTCGGCATCCGATTCCAAGCCAACTTGCTGAAAGTGGCGGCCCGTAACTGGCGCCTAGTTCTGAACGGCATACGCGCCGTAGCCCACCTGAACGCGTCCAGAACCCTCGCGCTATCTGAGCGGGTGCAGCTCATTAACTGCTGTCTTTTCAATAAGGCATGGCACCTCGCTCAGGTGTTCCAGGTCCCCAAAGGACTCGCGCGCGCCATAACGCAGGCGGCCTACTGGCTGCTGTGGCGAGGCGACATTTTCAAGGTGGCCTACGAGACGTGCACTCTGCCACGTGACCGCGGCGGCCTCGGTCTCACTCACTTCGCCACCAAAGCGGCCGCGCTGCTCGTTCACCGCACCCTTGCCACCCTCGAGAAGGACCCATCCGGCCCCACGGCAGTTTTGTTGTCTTCACCGCCCCCATTCCGATGCGGCGCCGCTCGACCCAACCGCCATCCCGTATCGCCTGCGTTACGTCCGCGAATTCTTCTTTCGAAAGAGTTACGTCGATGCGGAGGATACCCGGTCGCTCAAGGGAGTTTACCAGGCGATACGTGGACAACTAGCTGGCAACAAAATGGAGCGGCTCTTCCCGACCTCGGATTGGCGGGCGGTGTGGGCGCACGTGCACACACCGTTCCTGCCACCGGAGGTGCGGGGTATTTGGAACAAGGTGGTCAACCGCACCATTCACACCAACGACAAACTGCGCCGCAATGGGCTACGGGCGTCTAATACGTGTGACTACTGTCAACAGGATGACGGGATTCAACATCGTTTCGAGTGTCCGAGATCCAAGTCGATATGGGATTTGGCACGCAAGATACTAGCGTTTATGAACCAGACCACTGCTGACACCTTCTCCACGGCTACTATAATTCTTCCGGACTTCCGACGGTACCCAGCGACGAACGACGCTGCCACGACGTGGGTTATCGCCCATAAAATGTTTGCTATACTGCACCTAGAGATAACAAGTGACGTTTCCTTCCTAAACTACTTGTTGGCTCAACATTGCGTGACGCGACGCCGGAAAGAATATACCGAGCGCTTCGCACGGTTTTTACTCGTGGCCCTCGACTTCGCCTTTTCCAAACTTTGATGATGGGAATTCTTGATCCTGCCTCTCCTTTTGAATACCGACCTTAGGCAGTGTCTACTGACTGGATACTGGATAATTGTATGACAATATGGATTTCGGGTGTAGTTCCGATGTTCGTGTTTTGTCTTGCACAAACTGTTACAGATTGCTTCATGGTACGAAAATAGGGACTTATCAACGTCCGTTCACTTATATGTGTGTGTTTGTCTTTCTGGAGTATCTTTTGTTATAATTTTGGTTTAGTTTCTTATGTTTCAATGTAAGGCGCTTCCAGCGGATACGTTGCAGAAGAAAGCCAAGGCGGATTTTTTTTTCTTTTTCACTTTTCTTGCCTTGGGGCACATTTCTATTTAGGGAGAATTGCTGTCTTATTTACTTTGCACTACCTCGTTTGGGGTCGCCGAAAAAAAAAAAAAAAAAAAAGTGGCTCGTCCACCCGCCGGAGAAGGAGGCCATGTGTCAGCCATGTGTGGCCGATTCGTAGGCGACAGAGAACAACCTATTCCCTACGAGATGACCGTAGTGAGGACTTCCATGTGGCCGTAGATAGCTTCACTGCACGGAGCATGTTTGGTTCAGTAGAGTTAGCCCACTCGGAATTGCAAAGGTTAAGTATCTTTCGATGGAAATCCAGTTGGAGATCGCTCTCCGGAAGATTAATTTCCGACGATCTGGAGGTAGTAGCCTTCTTAGCCAGCTGATCCACACGTTCGTTTCCAGGAATGCCGATGTGGCCTGGGGTCCAAACAAAGATCACAGAGCGACCAGACTGAACAAGCCTGGAAACAGACTCCTGAATGGATCGCACCAAAGGATGTTTTGGGAAACACTTACCGCGGGCTTGCAAGCCACTCAGGGAGTCAGAACAGATAACCAGAGACTCCCAAGGGCACGCTCTGAGATATTCAAGTGCCCGATAGACGTCAACCAATTCCGCAGTGAACTCGCTACTCCCACAGGGCAGTGAGTGCTGTTCGATATGCTCACCATGGGCATAGGCATACCCAGTGTGGCCGTCGACAAGGGAACCATCCGTGTACACAACTTCTGCAACATGGAACGACTCCGAAACTGCTTGAAACTGGCGATGGAGATTCAGCGGTGGAACAAAGGCTTTCCACTTATGCGACAAGTCCAGCCGAAACTGAAGACGTGGAAGGGACCAAGGGCCGATGTGGGAATAGTAGTGGAAATGGGAGGGATGGGAAGGGACTCTAGTGAGGACAGAAGAGAGCGAACAGGAACTGCGATCTGGAGACCCGCCCTCGGCCGTTGTCGTGGGGACGGGGCTACTGCAGCTAGGAAAAGAAGCCTGCGATTCGGGTGGTGAGGTGATGCATCAACGTGGGCTGCATAGGAGGATAATAACTGCTGCCGGCGAAATCGCAGGGGAAGGACTCCAGCTTTAGCAAGGAGGCTTGCCACTGGACTTGTCCGAAAGGCCCCTGTCACTAAACGGACGCCACTATGGAGGATAGGATCCAAGACTCGCAATGCAGATGGGGCTTTAGAAACGTACACAAAGCTCCCGTATTCGAGGCGGGATTGAATGAGGGACTTATAGATCTGCAAAAGACTTGGACGGGCGACTCCCCAACCAGTGTGGCTGAGGCGTCGTAAAATATTTAAGTACCGCCACCACTTCTGCTTGAGCTGACGAAGGTGTGGAACTCAAGTGAGCCGGCTGTCGAAGAGCAAGCCGAGAAATCGGTGAGTCTCCTCGACATGAAGCAGTTCGTCGTACAAATAAAGCTCTGGGAACAAATGGGCAGTGCGATGGCGGCAGATGTACATAACCCGGGTTTTTGATGGAGAGAATAGGAACCCATTGGTTGAGGCCCACGACTGCGCCTATTCGATGGCTCCCTGCAGACGTCTTTCAGCTATACCAATGCTAGATGAGCTGACGTATAAGCTAAAGTCATCAGCAAACAAGGAGGGAGAATCTGATGACCTCCACAGCCTCCGCAAGACCATTGATAGCTATTAAAAAAAGAGGGACACTAAGAACAGAGCCCTGCGTGACTCCGTTCCCCTTTACTCGGGGGGAGCTGAGAGAGGTACCAACCTGTACACAAAAAGAGCGGAAGGAAAGAAAGTTTTGAATAAAAAGCGGAAGCGGACCCCTGAGACCCCGTCCGTGTAGTGTAGGCAGAATGTGGTGGCGCCAGGTGGTGTCGTAAGTCTTTCTGAGGTCAAAACAGACGGCAACAAGGTGTTCACGCCTGCTAAATGCCGTGCGGATGGCAGACTTCAGAGCCATCAGGTTATCCAAAGTGGAGCGGCCTTGGCGGAAAGCCCCCTGTCGTGGGGAGAACAGACCCCGATGTTCGAGTATCCACATGAGCCGTCAACTCACCATACGTTCTACGAGCTGGCAAAGAACGTTCATGAGGTTAATCGGGCAGTAACTATTAGCTACCTATGGATCAGCACCAGGTTTAAGCACTGGGATAGTGAGGCTTTCCCGCCATTGTGACGGGAATGCCCCCTCTGCCCACAGATGGTTGAACAAGACAAGAAGCTGGTGTTGAAACTCTGCTGGAAGGTGCCGGATGAACTGACTGTGGGTCCTGTCTGGTCTCGGTGAGGTATCGGGGCATGCTGAGAGAGCAGTCTGGAATTCCGATTCACTGAACGGGTAATTGTATGTTTCCCACCGGTGCGTATGGGAGGACAGCCGGCGCCGTTCAACCTGCTATTTAAGTGCACGGAAGTCTACACTGTACGCTGCAGTTTCGGAGTTGCGAGCATAATGCTCTGCCATATGCTCAGCAATAGCAGTAGCGTCGGTGCATACAGTACCCTGGATCTGTAAGCTGGGGATTGCTGCTGACATACGGTACCCAAAGGGGCGTCCAACCTAGGACCGCACCTTAGATGGTGAAGTGCGACAGCCGATGCTGGTAACATACTTCTCCCAGCTGTCTTGCTTGCTCTGCCGGATGAGCTGTCGAGCTTGGGCCTGAAGCCGTTTGAAGGCTATCAGGTTGCCTATGGTGGGGTGGCGCCGATAGCGCTGGAGTGCCCGCCAACGATCCCGAATGGCTGCAGCGATCTCTGGCGTCCACCAGGTCACGGAATTGCGCCGAGGGGAGCCAGAGGTAGTGGGAACACTGGCTTCAGCGGCGGAAATGATGGCAGCAGTGACTTGACGAACCGCCGTTTCCACATTGGCAGGCACTGGTGCGAGAAAAGTAACAGTGGAGCTGTAATCCTGCCAATTAGCTCGATGGAGAGACCAATGAGGTGGGTGGCCTGCAGGTTGGAAATGCGACACAAGGATCGGAAAATGGTCGCTGCCGCAAAGGTCATCGTGGGTCCTCCAGCGGAAATGTGGGAGCAGACTCGGACTACATAGAGACAGGTCGATTGCCGAGTAGGTGCTTCACGCTACGCAAAAATGCGTGGGAGCCCCATTGTTTAATAGACAGATGCCCTGCTGTAACAGAAGGGTCTCTATATCCCTACCGCAAACTGTTGTCTGTGTCCTGCCCCCAAAAGGAGAAATGGGAGTAGTTGCGCAATCTCTGCAGCGACGTCAGCGATAGAGAAAGCTGCATCCTGGGGAAGGTAAATGAAACAGACGATGAATTCCTGCCCCGCCCGGATTCGAACAGCGACTGCCTCTAGGGTGGTTTGGAGCGGCACAGCAGCACTAGGGACAGTTGCGAGTATGTAAACAGTGACACCACCTGAAGCTCTATCGCATGTATCCTGGTTTCGGTAATAGCCACGATAGCCTCGAAGGGCTGGGGTCCTCTGAACAGGAAACCACGTTTCCTGCAGTGCCAGACAAAACACAGGGATGTGGCACAACATCTGCTGCAACTCAGGTATGCGGTTGAACTAACCGCCGCCAATCCACTGCAGAATAACTTTGTCTCCTAGCTGAGAATCCATAAATAATAGCAGAGGAGCAGGTTATTCCATTGCGTCGTCGTCTGCCTTGTGCTCAGAATCTATAGTGTCATGATCCATAGGGTTTAATGGGTAAGTAAGTGCAAGGTTCTTGGGGGATGCGAGGATCTTGACTTCATCCTCTGAACCAGAGGATGTGGGTATCTGTGGATTTAGAGCCAATAAGGTGTCCTTCTTCTTGGTGGTCTGTTTCTTTGCCTGTCGCTGGACATTAGGTTTTAAGGTCCGGGAGGGCTTCTCCGGCACGGCCTCAGGGGCTTTCGAAGAACAGGTGGCCCTTCGATCAGCAACAAGGGGATCCTTCAACAATTTGCTGGGATCCTCTTTGCCATGTGGAGAAGCCTCAAATGGGAGCGTCCCAAGGGACCCCATCCTAGCGAGGGGGGGGGGGGGGGAGAGCGGATAAGGTTTCTCCTTCTCTGGCGTAGAGGTGGGGACTGGTGTCCCCGATGTTTTAGCGGCTGTTGCTCCCACAGTGAAAAGAGTGGGAGCCACCGAAGAGGAAGTGCCCCCAACTGTCAAGGGGGCAGGGGTAGGTGATTGGGCGTGAGAGCCCACTGGCAGTGGTTGAGTACACGGTAAACGAGGCACAGTAGATGATGGTGAGGCTGCTGTGGCATAGGAATTGGTCAGATGTACAGGATGGAGCTTTTGATACTTGCGTTTCGCCTCCGAGTAGGTCAGTCGGTCCCGGGTCTTATACTAATTAATCTTCCGCTCTTGCTGCAGAACGGAGCCTGTAGGTGAGCAAGGGAAGTGATTCTGGCAGCAGCTTACACATACTGGAGGACGGGTGCAGGGACGTTCAGGTGGACTGCACGTCTGCACATGTTGGATTACCATCACATCGGGAGGACATATGCCCAACCCACCAGCACTAAAAACAATGCATATGGGGAGGAACATAGGGATTTGCGTCACACCGGTAGATCATCACCTTCTCTTTCTCAGGCAATGACTCACCCTCGAAAGCCAAGATGAAGACACCGGTGGCGAACTTTTTTTCCTTCAGACCCCTATGGACTCGCTGACTAAAATGTACTCCCTGGCGTTCCAAGTTGGCACACAGTTCTTCGTTGGATTGCAGCAACAGATATTTATGGAATATTAGCTCCTGGACCATATTCAAGGTGGCGTTATTGTGACGGAAACATCACACAGCTTGTCACAAGCAAGCAATGCCTGCGACGGGGCTTGGTATGACGTCTTACTTTCGACATCCCTTCAAACTCACCGAACCTGTCCTCCAAGTTCTCAACGAAGAACAAGGGCTTCGTAGTCTTGAACGATTCCCCATCATTACGGCTACATACGAGGTATTTCGGGTCCTAAGCCTCACCCTGACGTCTGGCCCGACGTTCCTCCCATAGTGTAGCCAGGGAAGTGAACGTTTGGGGATCATACTCTGCGGCATTGTAGTCGCCTCTACCTGTCTTAGAGTCACCGGTTGTACGTCCTGTAACGTTTATAGGCCTTTTCATGGTGTTCCCACAAGTAGCTAGGGATCAAAAGGTCCACTCAGGCAGAGCCTCGCTTGCCTGGGTAAGCCTTATACAAGTGAGGTGCAGCAGGTTCCTCAGAGGTTGCTCGCTAGCGACTGTTCAACCTCAACAGTCATGGATCTCCTTGGCACGCAGCACACCTTGAGATTGAGGCGTTTTTTTTTATTTTTATTTTATTTATTTATTTATTTTTTCTTTTTTTGAGGTTTGTACCATCCTCGCCACCCAGGCTCTGAAACGTACTGAGCTTGCGGTGTAGCAGACTGTTGGCCCACAGTTCAGGACCCTGGGTTCGCCAAACCCATAGTCAGCATATTAATGCTGAGCCCCTGAGGGGAGGGATTAAGGCCAAAGTTTAAACAGGCTGCACATGGCGCTCTGGGGAAGTGCGTACCGAGTAAATGGATTAAGACGGTAAAGATCACTTCGAGCCGTGCGGAATGGTCGCGTGGTCTAAATCATAATGCTACGACTGTTTTTTCCCTCCCACGGAAGATTAGCGTCCTCCCTCGGGCATTGGCGGCTGTTGTCCTCGGCGAAAGTAAGTTTAAATATTTTGTAACTCAACCATGTCAATTTGATCCAACAGATTTACAAAAATTGGAACACTTGATCCCTCCGATTAAGATCAAAATTAGGAAAATCCTAAGGAACCAGAGACAGACTGTTGCTCTCTCTGTTCAAAATGAAAAAAAGGAAAAGTTAGTAGAGATTCGTACGTGTGTAAGAAGATCAATACACGGTGCATAGAGTTACCACCGTCATACGTTAATAGATCTGACGAGAAACGACTAGTCCTGGTCTACGTAAAATCGCTAAGCGGATGGAAGGTCTCTATCATTCGTTGACCAGTCTGATGTGACAATATAAGACACAAAAATAAAGACTGAACTTAATAATTTTCGCGTTCAGGGAATCATTCACGCAGGAGGATCGTACAAACATGCTATCTCTTGACAGTCGCGCCGGCTCCGGTGAGGTGGTAATACTCATCTCGGCCGTAGAGAAGCAAATGAAACAGTTGATAACAAACAAGTCCCCAGTACCGGATGGTATGCCAGTTTTATTTTACAGAGAGTACTCTGCGGCAGTTGTCCTTTACTTAAGGTACATTTGTGGCGAATGTTTCTCCAGGGCAAAGCCTTAAATTTCCACAAATCATGACGTATTTAGAAAGTGTAGCTCATCTGAAACATATGTTACTGTTTCCTGACATATCCTGTGACCCGTGGATGAAGGACAACATGAAGATTCCGTATCGTTGATTTGCGGAATGTCATTAATATGATGCTCCACTGCAGATTGTTAACGTAGGTATGAGAATACAGGATGTGTTTCCAGATTTCCGTGGGCCAAAGACTTGTTAAGAAATAATTTCCATTACGTTGTCCTCTGCGACGAGTGTTCGTGGTAGATACTGCGTTAAACGAAAAGTGTCGTCGTTGAGTAATCTAGTATGTGTATTGAATGTCAGCTTGCTCTAAATGTAGATTCAGACGAGTAGGAAAAGAAATCCCGTTACGTTCTAATACAGAATTAGTAGTGTGTCATTTGACACAGTAACGTGAATTGAATAGTTAGGCGTAGCGTCGGAAAGAGATAAGAAATGGAACGGGGATACTAGGGAAGGACAAATGCTGGATTAGAGTTATTGGAAAATTTTTAAACAGTGTAATTTTCTGCAGAAAGAAACCGCGTATAGAAGACTGGTGTGACCCATTTTTTAATAGTGCTGGAATATTTGCAAGTGCAGCCATTCTGCAAATTGCTGAGAATTTCAATCCTAAACAATCAACAAGTGTCTGCGTACGCTCCAGTCAACGAAACATTATCGTGTACCCTTGCTGACTGTACAACACAAAGCTTTACGCCTCGCCTGGGCCCGTCAACAGCGGCATTGGCCTGTTCATGACTCGACACATATTGCCTGGTCTGACGAGTCTCTTGTCCAGTCGTATCTAGCGGATAGTCTTCTAAGGGCATGGAGTCAACCTCATAAATCCATGGACCCTGCACATCAGAAGGTGACTGTTCAAGCTTGTGTAAGCTCTGTAATCATTGGGGCGGGTGCACTTGGAGTTACATGGGACCCCTGATACGTCTAGATACGACTCTGACAGATGACACGTGGATACGCATCCTGACTGATCACCTGCATCCATTCATGTCCATTGTGCATTCTGACAATTCCCGCAGAACACGTCAAGAATTGCTTCAGAGTGGCCCAAGGAATAATTTTCTGGCTACCAAACTCCCCAGACTTCAATATGATTGAGCATATCTGGGATGTCATGCACCTTGGTGTTCAGAAGAGATCTCCACCCACTCCGTACTCCTACGGATATCTGGGTAGCCCTACAGGATTCGTAGTATCAATTTCCTCCAGCATTACTCAGTCATTAGTCTAGTCCATAGCACGTCGTGTTTCGTACTTAAGCATGTTCGCGGGTGCCCTACACTACATTAGGCAGGTGTACCAGTTTCTATGGCCCTTCAGTGTAGGTACTAGAGAAATGGATTCTTGTGTTTCATACGAAACTATCAGAGCCTCAAATTTCGTCGTAGTTTCCGTAAGTGGAAGTAGTTCTCTTTTTTTTTTTTTTTTTTTTTTTTTTTTTTTTTTTTTTTTTTTTTTTTTTTTTTTTTTGTGTCCCATTATTTCTCCCTCATTTCACAATCTAAGACTTCCTATTGGCTTATATGTAGTAAAAGTTTACTTTATACGAGGCGCTTCCAGAAAGTAAGTTCCGTTTCAATTTATCTCCGCTGCAGCGCTGCGACTGCAGTTCCGCACATGCGCGGGACTGATAACCGTCGCTGTTTAGTCCCTTGCAAAACCCAACAACAACGCACATGCGCTGTAGACGAAGTGTATCAAAGAGAAGAACGTGCGCCATTTGGAGATCGCTGTCAATTACGTACGCTTTGTTGTGCTTGTTTGAAATGTCGGCGTTGATTGAAAATCCCGCCGCCTGTGAAATCAGGTCGGTGACTTGGTTTCTGAATGCGAGGAAAGTGAAACCAAATGAAATTTATCGGCGAATTTGCGATGTTTGCGGACCAAATTCGATGAGTGATTCGATGGTGAGAAGGTGGGTCCGACAGTTCAATGGCGGGCGTAGTGATGTGCACGATGAAGAACGAAGTGGGCGTCCACCTTTGGTTATAGAAGAACTGGTTCACGCGATTGATGACAAGATCCAGGAAAACCGTGGGTTTACAATTAGTGCTCTCGCTATGGACTTTCCCCAAATTTCACGATCACTGATGTTTCCAACTGGTTGAAGACACAGGCGGCATATTTCTATGAAGAAGGTATACAAATATAGTGCCACGCTATGACAAATGCCTGCAAAATTTCGGCAGTTATGTGGAAAAATAGTTTACGAGTTGTAGAATTTTGTGCAATAAAAATTTCTTCTGTACCTGTGTACAGTTTCATTTTATTACCAAACGGAACTTACTTTCTGAACGCGCCTCGTATTCTTTGTCACTTCTACGTTTTAAAACATTTGCCTTTCCTACTTCTATTTTCCCCAATCCCAATATTCAGCTTGCAAACATGTTATAATTTTTAATTCCAGATTAACGCTTAACAAGAGCAAAAAGGAACAATGACACTGACTCGGTATCATCATTCGGCGTCCTGAAATCATAGTATCCCAACTAAGATACAACATAATATAGATTCGCTTCACGGTCTACGTTTCAGTATTAAAATTTAAAAGACACAATACTGATACTGTATACCAAGCTGTCAAAGGAAAGAGCATCATTCATAATATTTACAGCACGACACATAAAAGTTACGAAGTCCTTCGTGTGACTGCAAGTAAACAAATTAAATTTGTACAGGAGCCGCTGTTTGTCGGAACAGCGCGTCGTGGTGCCTGAATCGAGAGTCATTGATCTGGCTGGATCAAAGAGAAGTTCTAATGGATTTATATCTTAGACGACTCTCGTATAAAGCACTCGCTTCCAACCGCTCTAGCAGCATTTCTATAACAGTCGTGATACAGTTACGATGAGCAGCACAAGTGAAATTAGTCAACGCCAATTTCACTGTTTCTAGTTCATATACCTTAGTCAAAACATTTAAGCTTGTCTTGACGCACATTTATCTTTCTTTTCCATACAACAAATGGAAATGAATGAGACACTTTGCGACGTGGAAGTTCGAACTCACCGAAGCAACTCCACCCACGCAGGCATTCCAGGCATATACAACCTGACTAAAGAGGACACCAACTGGCTTCTCACCTCGTCTTTCATCATCTTTACCATGCAAACAGGTAAGGCCCAGCGCAAAACAAACTATCGACGAACTTCTCAGTATCTGACGGGTGTAGAGACACATGTAGCGACAGTAATAACAAATTTAGTGGTTTTTAATGTACCGTAGGGCTACCTGAAATCTCTTCTCTGTGACGTATTATCTCCTATACATATTATAAATGTGTAAGTTGGTATGTCTGATGTCTGTCACCGCTAACGCTAAAACTGCAGCGCGGGTTTCGATGTAATTTCACGTGGAGATATCATATGTCCCGTGTTCCATACTAGCCATGTTGCCAAATATTGCAGTAATTTACCACCTTACCTGGAAATTTCTGCTGTTCCTTAAATATACTAATAAGATTCGAGGAACCGGTGTTCTGCCGCAGTCTTGCTGGGTCGTAATTGGCTCGTGCTGCTATACCTCGAGAACTTTTGTGACGGGGCATACACGTAGGTATGTAAGTATCGGCGTTAATCTTTCCTTACAACAGAGTAATCAACCGCGGGTAACACCGCAGGGCCCAGCTAGTCAGTTTTATCACTGATAAAAACCTATGTATCCAATTTAGTTTCTGTTACCAAACATATTATTCATTCTGAACTTAAAGGATTACATGGTGTAATGAACAATTAATGAAATTTTATACTTGCATCGAGTTTCAGTATGTTGCACTCTTCTAAAATTTGTACATGCTTCAAAATTCTCTCCTGTATAAGACTTCATTTCGTAACTAGGCCCGTCACTGATACGGCACATTTCACTATATTTAATTCATCCACTGTTCACGAATAAAACAAGATAATGGTAATGATGATCATCATGATGGTTGGTGTATTAAGGCGCTAAACAGCTAGGTCATCAGCGTCTTTACTCGAAACAATCAATCAAATGCCAAGTGGCCTATGATATAAGAGTACACAGAAACGTAGAACCTAATCTAATGTTGATGAATGTTATTTTAAAATTAGGTGAAATGAGTCACAGTAAAATATGATTACATAGTCAAAAGGTCGGCAGATGGTTGTGGCACGGTGGCTACTTAAAAATAAAGGTTAACCGAGCTTCTCCGCCACACTTCAAATTCTCATACTCAGTATTTTGGAAAGAAGTCATGGTCATAAGTTCCTAGACTTACAAAGTACTTAAAACTAACTTACACTTAGGACAAAACACACACACACACACACACACACACACACGTGCCACTGACTAGTGTCAGTGAGTTGTGGGTAGTGGCGTGACACAACAAGCTGTTGCTAACACCAGTGTGTAAGGAGGTTCTATGCGTAATAGTCAGGGTTTGGAACGTTACTATTTTAGGTAACTACATTACAGTTAACGTTAATTTCCAGAAAAAGTACCTTATATACAGCTGTAGTTACTATAAATCGAAAGTAACTACGACAGTTAAAGCTGTTATTGGAGATAATTTTACAGAGCCCTTGACAGTTCCTCTTAAAAGTTATAATGGTTCTTAATCTGTAAATATATAAGGAACCATATTATACAAGTAGAAAGAATAACGGTTTATTGTGTTAATGGTACTGGATCACATTATGTTACGTTTGGTGTGATAGGGAAAGCTAAAAACTTGTGTTTGAAAGGAAAAATTCCACAGATTACCTGTTCATTATTTTCACCTGAAAGGGACCTAGATGGGCTGTGCAGTATCTCAAACATTGTTACATAATTACTTCGTATCATAAATGCGAGAACATTTGGCGTCGAAGGGTCTACCTGCAAGCAGTGTGCTCTGTTATCACTGGACAACACACCATCTCATCCGAATGAAATTTTTCTGAAATTCGATGACTGGCTGACTGATGTTAACTATTTACCCCATAATGTGACAAATATAATCCAGTTTATAGATTATTGTATATATTGCTGCCACGAAGAAAATTTACGGAGAATTTGTTACAAAACGTCTAGAAAACATTAGAAATCTTCACACATTTTGGAAACAATTAATTGTTCTAGACTAAATTTATGAAGTTTCGCGGGTTTAGCTCTCCTAAAATCAATTAAACCTGCAATTCCGATGACGGGCAACCTTATCTGCCTTTTATGAGAGGTACTACTGAGTATAGAGTAGAAAATTTGTAACTGCCGTATTTTATTGTATAGTATCGTGATTAAAATAGAACGTATTTCTACCTATACTTAGGTGATGTAAATTATGACACTGCATTTATGTTTTGTTTTTGAACAACCCTGATACATGATACTGTATTTGTGGATTATGCATGGAATTCGATTATCCGTGTTTTTTAAATCTCCGGTTACTGCGGATAGAGTTTACTGTACCTACAGCGAACAACAAGACAAAAAAAGCTTAACTGTGCATTTAAAAATAATTTAAATAATCACTGTGGAGCTCCGACTGATTTTATTCTTTTCAACCGGCGCTCATTTTGCAACGAAAAGACTAATGATAGGGTATTTGAATTTTTAACGTCAGATGGGAAATATAAGACGACCAAGGCATGCTTTTGTCTGCTTCCTTCGTTATGTCAGAAAGATGTGAAAATGATGTAGCATCGGAGATTATTCAAACGTACTGTGGTATACTTATTTGTACGCACATAAATTGAAAATAAAATTTTCGAACGAATCAGCAGGAATTATATGTAATAACGACGCTAAAAATTAGAATTCAAATTCTGTGCGATAAAAAAATGTTACACCAATTCCGTCAAATCACTACCCAAAAAATGTAATTTAGTAGCAGCAAAAGTTACTTTATGCAAATAATCTACATCTACATACAAACTCCGCAGTTCACCGTAAGGTGCGTGGCGGAGGGTACACTGTACAACTACTAGGCATTTCCTTTCCTATTCCACTCCCAAATTGAACGAGGAAAAAATAATTTCTATATGCCTCCGTACGAGCCCTAATTTCTCTTATCTTGTCTTTGTGATCTTTACGCGAAATGTAAGTAGGTGGCAGCAAGATCGTACTACACTCAGCTTCAAATTCCGGCCCTCTAAATTTACTTTACAGAAATTCACGAAAAGAACGTCGTCTTTCTTCCAGCGATCCTCAATTGAGTTGCCGGAGCATTTCCGTGACACTCGCGCATTGGTCGAACCTACCGGTAACAAATCTAGCTGCTCGTCTCTGAACCGCCTCTATGTCTTCCTTTAAACTGATCTGCTGCGGGTCCCAAACACTTGAGCAATACTCAAGACGTGGTCGTACAAGCGTTTTATACGCGGTCTCCTTTACAGGTGAAGTACATCTTCCCAAAATTCTCCCAATAAACCGAAGTCGGCTGTCTGCCTTACTCACAACTGTCCTTACATGCTCGTTCCATTTCATATCGCTCTGCAATGTTACGCTAGATATTTGAACGACGCGACAGCATCAAGAAGCTCACTACTAATGCTGTATTCGAACATTATGGGATTGTTTTCTCTACTCATGCACATCACCTTACATTTTTCTACATTGAGAGCTAGGTGCCATTCTTCGCACCAACTAGAAATTTTGTCGATAATAACGCCGTTATCGACTGGAAAAGTAACTGTTACTAGTACGGCCTTACAATTACCACGTTACTGCCAAACCATAATTAGGTCCGCACGTCATTTAACGGCAATACATTACATTTGATGACCAATATTTTATAAGCATTAAAAGTAACTGTCTGAGTATGAGACATTTCAGCCTAGTACAGTACTCCTATTTATTTATCTACTCATAGAGGTCCGGCATTATCGGACTGAGCATACTTGTTTCATTGGTAGAAATGAGTAATTCACTTCTGTTTACAGGTTTTGGAATGCTGGAATCCGGCTGTGTGTCCAACAAGAACGAGGTAAACATAATGATGAAGAACGTAGCAGATGTGGTACTTGGTGGGTTCAGCTACTGGCTCTTTGGGTTTGGTCTAAGCTTTGGACGAGGAGAGTACACCACACCCTTCATGGGTATAGGAGAATTTCTCTTGGATGCCGATAATGAAGACGATCTAATGGGGCCAGTAATGGCGGCATTTCTGTTCCAGCTATCGTTCGCTACAACAGCTACAACCATCGTTTCAGGAGCTATGGCAGAAAGGTATGTCTGCGACTACAGTATAATATCAGTTCCATTTAGTTTATGCAGCGGTAAACCGGAAAACGCTGGATATTGCTTGTATAAGTACTGAAATCTGTTTGCACCTGTAGACCAAGAGAAAGCGTTTGCCTTCCCGTCAACAGGTAACTCAACCCATTATCAAAGACTTCAGCTGCAGTAATCTATACATAAATTCACTGCGTACCTCGGCAGATTGTGTCTTCTCGGTTTACAATCTAACAGTACATTGCTTTTTAGTCAGATGTAATTTTCATAGGATATTCTTGGCTTCTGTGAACTTACAGGCTTTGATGAATTACAGTGATTCAGTACTTTTCTGTTCTCAGCACATAACACCACTTACAAAGTGCCCCGTCGGAGCGGCCGAGCGCATTGAGGCGCTATGCTTTGATGCGCGAGGCCGTTCCCCGTCGGGGGTTCGAATCCCCCCTACCCAGGGCATGGATGTCTGTGCTGTCTTTAGTATAAGTTAGTTCATAAGTAGTTTTTAAGTTTAGGGACTGATGACCCCGCAGTTTAGTCCCTTAAGCTTAACAAACATTTCAACTTACGAAGTGACTATCTGACAAGAGGTTGGAATAGTAAACCAACCGCAATCTCGAGGGGTGGCTTAACCGCTTCAGGTACATAGGAAAACTAAAGGGTCAATGGTAGAAAATTATGTATCTCTGTGGTAACTGGAAGCTTTATAAACAAAATAAGTCATTATTTCAAACATTTTCATTTGTACTGCAAAACAAAAAAACAAAAAAACAAAAACAAAACAAAAAAAAAAAGACTGGGACATATTTGTCCCTGTGTACCTTAAAGTACAGTTATAGAACACACAACAGTGCAAAACAGTTTCTGCTTGAAGTAAGGCATAAAATAACACCACCCTGCTCACAAATATTATAAGTACGGTTTACAACCCGCTTAGAAGCACAATGTACACATCTTTTCTTCACATCCGATTTCAACATTCGGTGCTCTGGACTTTGCATTGGAAAATATCTGCAGCCTTTTTGAGGTTTTTACAAAAAAATGCAAATGTTTGTTTAGTCTATGGGACTTAACTACGGGGTCATCAGTCTCTAAACTTACAAACTACTTATGAACTACTTACGAACTAGGACGGCACAAATATCCATGCCCGAGGGGGTATTCGAACCCCCGACCGTAGTGGCCGTGCAGACCGTGACTGGAGCGCCTTAGTCCCCTCGGCCACCGCGGCCGGCAGGTTTTTACAACTGTTGATAAATTCCTTTGTCGACTTTAATGATTGTCAATCATATTTATTGCAGTGCAATGCCTGATCTCGAGAGATGATAATGTTGATTTCAGTCCTGCTTCTGCCAACAATTTGGAATATATTACATAGGTATTGTTCAATCCAAGCAGATCAAAAAAATGCTCAGGTAATATACAGGGTGGTCAGAAAATTTCTGAAATGCTTGTCAGGACGTCGTAGGGCAGGTTGTACTGAGACATAAATGTTAAGAAAAAAATTGATACGTCGCGCAGATTCCGAGTTATTTAGCTTAGAAGTTAGCCAATCACGTCGTTTGGCGCGCAGATTCGAACAGCCCGCAAGAGGCAGCTTTGCCAAATGTGGTTGTCTCACAAGGAGAAGACGCCTACTCTTCATCGCCTAATTCGAATTATGGTATATGCAGTTCATGGCCAGAAATGAACGTGATAGCACTGGGAGCTCCAGAAGGCCAAGCGTTTAGAAAAAAATAGTATTTCTTGTGCGGGTCTGGATCGCTATATGACACCAGAGAAGGACCATTCAATTCCCGAAACAGCCACATTTGGATGGACGCAAATCCGCATGGCACTTACGTTAAATCCTATCAGCATAGGTTTAGCGTCAACATTTGGGCAGGTATCGTAGGCGACTTTTTGTTGGGTCCCGTCCTACTCCCTCCCCATTTAAATGGAACGACGTGTTTAGCATTCCATGAAAACGTCCTTCCGCTATACTTAGAAGACGTTCCTTTGGCGGTCCGTCGGGGAATGTGGTTCCAACACGATGGCGCACCGCCGGACTTTGCTTTTGCGCTACGTAACATTTAGATGTGTTGTAGCCGCAAAGGTGGATTGGCCGAGGCGGTCCATTCCTCTGGCCAGCTCGTTCACCAGATTTGACACCGTTAGACTTCCATTTGTGGGGCCATGTGAAGCAAATCGTCTACGCGTCCCCAGTAGACACTACTGAAGAGCTTCTTCTGAGGATAATTATAGCCTTCGATGAAATCAGGGAAACCTTTGATTTCGGAAAGCTTGCGCAGTCAATGACGCAGCGTTGCAATGCGTGCCGTCAGGCTGGAGGACACTTTGAGCAGCTAGTGTGAATTTAGTGTTACGTTTCGCTCCTGAAAATATCGTTCGTACGTTAAACAGCAACCAAAATATCAGTTTATTGTTTTATGTTATACATTACCTTCTCTGCATTTGTTACATGTATAATCATTGACTGTGTATGAGGTTTATTGTTTTTCCATATTTATGTCCAAACAGGTAAATATTGTTAGACCTTTGTCGGATTCATTTGTGAGCAATTATTGAATGTTATGGATACTGTAGCTTTCGGAATAAATGTGCATACTTGAGGCCTACGCCAATGTGTTTTTGCAAAAAAAAAGATGTACAGTTTCGTTACTTACATGAAATCCATACATAAATGATGAGACAAAAATTCACATGTGTTTCCCCATTTGGATAAAAACAAAACTATACCCCTAGTGAGGATCGAAATCAAGACCTCCTGTTTCACATGCCCAGCTCTCTACCCCAAGACCACTGTGTCTCATGTTACAAGTGCCCTTCATATACAAATTTATACCCATATGACTACAACATGGAGGATACGTTTGGCAACGCTGCCTCTTGTGGGCTGTTCGAATCTGCGCGCCAAACTACGTAATTGGCTAACTTCTAAGCTAAATAACTCGGAAACGGCACGTCGTATCAATTTTTTTCTGAACATTTATGCCTCAGTACAACCTGCCTTACAACGTCCTGACAAGCATTTCAGACATATTCTGATCACCCTGTATAATCTTTGCCTTTCAATCTACCTCATAAGACACTTTCTTCTGGTCCAAAAGGTCCACTCCTCCGATCCACTTATTGTACTTCCTTATCATACACGGGCACTGAACACTGATCTTTTCAGAAGAACCAGACTGTCAACTTTTACACTGTCGTGGATGGTATTGGAGAAATAAAATTAGTCGGTATATAAACTGGCTTGTTATCCATCCATTTCAGGATTGTAAGTCCGTTGCTGCTAAGGCTGTATGAATCAACTCTTTTCGTTTCCTTTATTTATTAATTTTCCAAAAAGAAAACTACTGTTACGACATAAATTAAAGAAGCTTTCAAACCATGTTCATCCATGTGTAATAAATGTTGTACCGGGAATAATATTTTTGAAAAAATAGTGGAATAAAATTTCCTGTCGCATTATTTTCAGCACACCTAATTAAAATACCTCAGTTCATACACCCATACAGGCCACTGGCGGAATTTGTGAAGACTGCTGGTCACATACGTGAACGGTGTCCGTTGCTATGGAGCTGAGTGGAGAGTATTAACTACAGGCTTCGCCGACTCTGTGACGGTCTTGACTGCAGATTTCTGAACCTGCGTTCTCGGGTGGAGAATTGAAATGTTCAAATGTTTGTATAGTCTATGGGACTTAACTACAGGGTCATCAGTCCCTAAACTTACAAACCACTTATGAACTACTTACGAACTAGGACGGCACAAATATCCATGCCCGAGGGAGGATTCGAACCCCCGACCGTAGTGGCCGTGCAGACCGTGACTGGAGCGCCTCAGTCTCCTCGACCACCGAGGCCGGCTGGAGAATTGAGGTCTCCCCTTAATAGGTCAGGTGTGCGCTACACAAACGACTCAGCTAGTCAAGTAGCAGAGTGATTGTAGAGGGCACTGTTTTCGGGCTAGGCGGTAGTAAATGTAAAATAGGTAACCTAGATGAAGGCCTCTATGCGGTCTTTCTGGAACGGCGACAAGACAGCAAATGGAAAGCAGAAGTTTAAAATTTTACGTTTAAGAAATCGTTCACGAAAAAGACACATACAAACATTTGATTGTTTAACCACGAGCAGTCTCCAGAATGGAGGACGTAATAATATGCCTCCCTGTTGTCGAGGAGAAGCTGAGAGAGCTGAAGAAAAAATTTAAAAAAGTTGCCGGGTCTGGATGGAATCTCAATTCGGTTTTACACAGAATACTCTACGGCGTTGGACCCTTACTTCATTTGCATTTATAGCGAATCTTTCGTCCAGCAGTAAGTCCCAAGTGATTGGTTAAAAGCGCAGGCGACTCCCGATTATACGAAAGGTAAAAGAACGGACGCCTGTAATTATAGTCCAATATCATTAACATCAGTTTTCTGCAGAATTCTTGAGCATATTCTCAGTTCGAATATAATAAATATCCTTGAGATACCAAAGCGTCTAGTCATACATCAGCACATCTTGAGGAAGTACCACTTCTGCAAAACTCAGCTTACCCTTTTCATTATATCTCTCGAGCCTTGGATGAAAGGTAACAAAAATACTGCATATTCGTAGATTTTCGAAACGAATTTCACACGGTGCCCCACTGCAGTCTCCTAACGAAGGTAGGGTCGTATGGAATAGGTTCCCAGGTACGTGAATAGCTAGAAGACGTCTTAAGTAGTAGGACATAGTACGCTGTTCTTAACGGCAAGTGTTCATCAGAGACAATAGTATCGTCAAGAGTGCCCCAGGAATGTGAGGCAGGACCGTTATCATTTTCTACACATATAAATGATAAATCTTTGGCTGATTTCTGATGATGGTGTGGTGAAGAGAAAGGTGTCGTCATTGAATGATTGTAATGGGATGCAAGATGATTTTCTATTTGGTGTGATGCATGGCATCTAGCTCTAAATGTAGAAAAATATAAGGTAATGCAGATCAGTGGGAAAAACAATACCATAATGTTAAAATACAGCGTTATTAATGTGCTGCTTGATACAGTCGCGTCGATTAAATATCAATGCGAAATGTTACGCAGCTATATGAAATGAAATAATTGCTTAAGTGCAGTCGTGAAGAAGGCAGATCATCGACTTAGATTTTTTGGTTATTTGGAGAAATTTTGGGAGACTTAGTTCATCTGAAAGCAGAAAACATATTGAACACTTGTGTCACGCCTTCTTCAGTTTTGCTCAAGTGTTTGGGACCCCCGACAGATCGGTTTAAAGGAAGACATAAAAGCAATTCAGGGGTCAACTGCTAGGTTTGTTACTAGTAAGTCCTATCAGTGTGAGAAGTTCCCCCTCAAACGGGAATCGCTGGAGAGAAGGTGATATTCTTTCCGAGAAACACTATTGCAGAAATTTAGAGGGCCGGTATTTGAGGCTGAATGCAAAGGATGCTACAGCCGCCAACATACATTTCGCGTTAGAACCACAATGATAAGAAATATTAGGGCTCGTACAGAGGAATACAGGCATTCGGCTTTCCCTCGTTCTGTCTGACGGCATAACAGAAAAGGAATGACTACAAGTATATTGATATGAGGTACCCTCCGCCATGTATCTTACGGTGGATTGCAGAATGTTTACGCAGATTAAGAGGTAGGTTCTAGTGATACAAAGAGTAATACTGCACCATCCATCTACTCGATGTCACCAGTCGTCGTGCAAAGTACTTTCCACCGTAAATTCTTCTTCAGTTTTCAATTTGTAACACAGAGCCTCCGGTTAACTAGACCAGTGCGCCAACTGTCTGTCTGAGCTTCTTTAATTCATAAACTTCGGCACGTATCGTGATGCGGTTTCTTTCAAACTTTTCGTTACATTTCTGGGACCAACTTAGGCTATATTTGTTTCAATACAATTACTGAAAATATAACGACACTAACGTAGAATGGTTTACCGTCAACGCACTTTTTAAGGTAGGATGGCTAAATTATAAGAATTAGGCCAAAATATATATTACGTAATTGTAGAACTAAAAATAATCTAAAAAAGCAGTCCGCGAGAGCATATGTCTAACTTTTACTGATGAACCACTGTTACCATTTTTCCCTTTTGAAGCGCCTACCGATTGTGGTTTTAGGAGAGCTGTAGAAGATACATATATGTGGAATAATAACCTGGAAATGCAAAGGAAACAGGTACGAAGACTGTTTAACCTTGCGAGGCGCAAAGAACAATGGGCAAAATATCGTGAGGCCCTTGTCAATTACAACCTTGGCATCAGACGGGCAAAGGAGGCATCCTGGAAGGTATTCTGTGAGGAAGTGGAGGGCACGGCTGCTCAAGCGAGACTTCATAAAATCCTCACTAGGGTACCAACTAATCCAGGAGGAACATTAAGGAAGGAGGATGGGAAGTATACAAAGACAGCACATGAAACGCTGGAACTGCTCCTCAAGACTCACTTTCCTCAATATACTCTGAGGGATAACTCAGACCGGTATGCAATTGCTGAGAGACAACGGTTCTCAGGTATTCGCAAAGAGGACTGGGATCTGGCCAAGGAGTGTGTCGATTTCAGTAAGGTCCGATGGACGGTGGGAACATTTCAACCGTTCAAGTCACCTGGCCCCGATGGAATCTATCCAGCTCTCCTGCAACAAGCGGGAGAAAATCTTATTAGATTCCTATGCAGGTTATTCAGGGTTAGCCTAGCAGCAGGAATCATTCCCAATGCCTGGAGGGCAGTGAAGGTTGTCTTCATTCCAAAGCCAGGGAGAATTGATCATACCAAGGCCAAGGATATGAGACCAATCAGCCTGTCCTCCTTCATTCTTAAGACATTGGAAAAGCTGATTAATGTGCATGTTGGAGAAAGGAGGTTAAGTAGGGCTCCTCTACATTCAAACCAACATGCATATCAACCAGGTAAATCATGTGAGACAGCTCTCCACCAAATTGTTTGGAAGGTGGAGAAAGCACTACACTTTCAGGGGATAGCCCTCTGTATCTTCTTGGACATTGAGGGGGCTTTTAGCAACACGACCTTCGATTCCATGGTTAGGGCAGCAGAAGTGCATGACGTAGGGACCACTATATGTAGGTGGACTAGGGCCATGCTCAGTGGAAGAAAGGTAGAGGCTACCATGACGAATGAAAAAATGGTAATCAACACCACTAGGGGTTGCCCGCAAGGAGGAGTTCTTTCCCCTTTATTGTGGAATCTAGTGGTGAATGATCTCATTGGAGAATTAAACTCTAGGCAGTACTTTTGCCAAGGATACGCAGATGATCTTGTCATAGTAATACTTGGCAAATTTGCTGACACAGTGAAGAATATGGCACAAGGTGCTTTGGACATTGTGCAAGATTGGTGCAGAAAACAGGATCTGGGGGTTAGTCCTAAGAAGACTGTTGTTGTACCATTCACAAGGAAACATATCCAACACTCAAGTTGGAATCTAAAGCTTTTCAATGAAGCACTACCTGTGAAGGGGACAGTGAAATATCTAGGGGTTACCCTAGATGAGAAACTGACATGGACCCCTTACATTAGGTATATTTGCTCCAAGGCAAAAGGTACTTTAGTAAGTACCAGGAGAGCTTGTGGCAAAAATTGGGGCCTGAGCCCCAAGGGTATGCACTGGATATACACCACAGTGATTAGACCCAGGATCACCTATGGGGCGGTCGTGTGGTGGAAGAAGGTAGAACAGCAGGTTGCTGCTAAGGAGCTTGGTAAGGTGCAGAGACTAACCTGCTTAGCCATAACAGGCGGAATTAGCAGCACACCAACTGCTGGGATGGAAACCATGCTGGATATGCCCCCATTACACCTTTGGGTCAAGATGGAGGCAGCAGCTGGTGCATACAGGCTCAAAACTGGTAACAACTGGAACTCTTTGGGATATCCAGAATCACACACTAAAATAGTGTGTGAGGTAAATATAGGAAAGGTTGGGGAAATGCCAGCCGACTATATTATAACCCCACACTGCTTCAACAAGCCTTTCAGTATAACAATTGGAAGTAGGGAGCAGTGGGAGACAATAGTTCGACAGCCGGCCGCTGTGGCCGAGGAGACTAAGGCGCTCCAGTCACGGTCTGCACGGCCACTACGGTCGGGGGTTCGAATCCCCCCTCGGGTATGGATATTTGTGTCGTCCTTAGTCTTAGTTATTTCATAAGTAGTTTGTAAGTTTAGGGACTGATGACCCCGTAGTTAAGTCCCATAGACTATACAAACGTTTGAACATTTAAACCTAAAGTAGCAAAATAAATACTAAAACACAGCCAGAGCATTTATCTATTAATTTAAAAGGTTCCTGTTAATCGCATAAGTGGTTCAAAATTTGTGAAAACTTGTAATGATGGTATAAAGCTTTATGCCAGACATCACATCTGACACAGAGCTTTACGCCATAGTTTAGTAGATGTGGAAGTCTTTAAAGACCAATTTGTTTGTGAATTTCTAGTTAGTTGACTGAAATAAGATGGCTTATTTAGAAATTTGCAATGAAACTCATCATAACGCCGAGCGGTCTACAGCACCTCGCTGCGGAGCGCGCGGTTGCTCGCCGTGGAGGTTTGAGTCCTCCCTGGGGCATGGGAGTGTGTGTCTGTCCGTAGGTTAATTTACCTAGGTTTAAGTAGTTTGTAAGCTACGGACTGATGACCACGCAGTTTGGTCCGATAGATTTACAGACATTTGAACATTTCATGTAAACGATGGTAATAACTGCTGTCTTGTAGCGGAACCATTTGACAGATTAGAAGATACATTTACCATTTTAAAAATGTATACATGCTGCATATAAAAAAATGGCACTGACGTGTTTTACGGCCCACTTTAGATTTGTAGTTTTATAAGTTTTGCAAACATTTTGGACCAAAATAATAATCTAAAAACTAAAAAATTATGTTGATAAGTTTACGACTATACTACTGTGATAATATCTATGCACAGAACACGTAATATTCTTTCTGGCCGTATTTTAACAAACAGCCAAAATTATATGATGTTTGAGTTTGGCTTTGAAAAACATACTTTGTTTTGAACTTTTACCCCTTTGAACTATCATTTTAATATCTCTCCCACATTTTTTATTATATTTTTCCGTTAAAATATTATCACTTGTCCTGCCTTGGTAGTTCAAAGTTTATTTTCTTTGCCTGTACTGGTTACGAATGACTATAGGCTGGAACAAACGTAGCGTACATTTGGCGTTAGGACGAGTGTCTGCAGCCTGGATGGAATACAGCGTACATTTGGCGACGTAAATCAGTCATATGACATCCCTCGCCCCAAAATCTCTTTTGCGTACGTCATCTTGCTTTCTCTGCTTGATGATTTTATTATAACTCAAGCGTTGTCATTTCAAAGCAATGGCGCACTGAAAAGTATCAAAATCGCATCCTTCTTAGAACAATGAAATACAATCTAATGTCGGTTAGTTAGTTAACACCTGCCATCGATAGTTCAAAAAACACGGATTACTCTCGCAGCTGTTCGCCATAGCGTAATAGGCGAGGAATTAGTTTGTGAAGTACGAACATGTTACACGGTAGTTCGGAACTTGCTAGGGCGCGGTTGCTCAGCGCGCTCGGTCAGAGGGTTGCCGGAATGGTAACTCGACGCCCTCATTAACGAGAGAACTGAGTTATCCGAAACGATCAAAACAGGACAAAACAAACCAACGTCCACAAAGTATCCATTGAAACCGACGAACCAATCGAAATAGAGAAAACGAAAGACGGTTCAACTAACACCATCTGAAGAGTAGTCCTGTGCACTGCCGAGCCAAGTCACATTACACAGAGTGGGTCGCGATTGTGTAGCTCACTGGCTGGCCTCTGTGAGGCGGCGGGCTGTGCCCCATCAGCCAGCCAGTAAGCTACGCGATCGCGAGCTACTCTGCGTGACGTGACGTGGCACGGCAGTGAACAGGCCTTCTCTTCAGACGGTGTTGGTTCAACGCCAGTAAAAAACTGAGTAAAATTCTCAACGAACAACCCAGAACAAATATGAACTAACGTCCGCAAAGCATCGATTTGACTGAAGAAAAAAAATAAAAAATAAAAAAGAACACCACAGTCAACTTTTTGTCCCATTTTATTTTTCCTCTTGTTTCCTATAAGGTTTTCGCACACCTTTATTAATTGACCGCAACTGTATTCAGCATGATTCTGAGTTGTTCAAAGGTAACAGCACTTTCTCTGAAAATCGCTTTTCTTCTGTTTCTTTTTTAACACATTTAGATACACTGGGGAGATACTGTTACAATGACTGTTGTAAATGACGTATTGATAGTTTGTATATATATCAAGTACTAGATTTATGTGGAATTCATTATTACCACACTTATTCCGTTTGTGATTTTAGCTGTAAAAGAAAACGTAATCACGGTTTGAAATAGAATATTTGCTCTTTATTTTAGCGCAGAACAGTGTAACTTAAACGAAGTCATATCTGAACTACAGGAAAGGCCATCTACGTTAAAAGCGCCCATAGCAACCATGTCGAATATTTTAGTAGATGCATTGATACTAATTAATGACTTTCAATATATTCCACAAATACTGAATAAACGCTTAGGAAAAAAAAAAAAAAAACAAAAAACAAAAAAAAACAAAAAAACAAAAAGGTAATGTGTTGCAATGTATACACTTCCCTTCTGTTTGTTTAAGGAACTACACTTTCCACAGAAATCTGCGACTTCCTTTATATACCAAACTACCTGTATCAGCACTTTGTACCAAATGTTCATTATTACAGTATCCTCCTAGTTTACGTGCATATGCTTCAGGATACCATTGTTCAATTCGTTGTTACGTATTTAACGGCATGTTCACGAAATTGAAAAAACACGATTTTATATGGAGCATCCTTACATATGCACAACTCTAAACATTGAAGAATATAGCTCTATTTAATTAATAAGAGTGTCTGAAACCCTTTCAGGGGAAAAAATTAGGTACTGGCGGGTTCCGAACTACTGATCTTGAGCATCACAGTCCAACGCATTGCCCACTATGCTACGGCTAAGAATGTAGATGGCTCTTGTTAACTGACGCTAATATGGCATTTTTACACTCTAGATTATCATTTATCGTACGAAGAACGACGTGTTTTTTGTTAATTCTTCAGTGTGCCATTGTTCTGAAATGACAACGTGTAAGGTACAATAAGAAAATCATCAAATACGCAACGCAAGATGGCGTATGCCAGAGAGAGTTCTGGGCGAGGAATGTCACGTGACATCTCCGAACGGCTGGTTTTAGTTAATTCAATGGAGGGTGTCCAATCTCCGCTATTTTTGCAAATATCTCTCAAACTATACGAGATATGACAAAAATATAAGGGAACAAAGTTGTAGATAATTTCCTTCTCTACAAATTCGGTTATTCAATTTTCGTGTCAGATGAACGGTTTATTGGCAATTAAAATTAAATTACAAACGGCTTTTTTGTATTACTAAAGTATTTCTTGTCCGAAATATTTTAAAAGGCGAGATTCTGGTCTCTGGCAGCCAACAGCTATGTCTCTAAAATTTGGTGCCGATCAGTTGAACGGTTCGACCTAAAAAGTGGGAACACGTTACAGACAAACATCGTCAAATCGCCGTAATTATTGCAAATATCTCTGCAACGATGCAAGATATGAAAAAAAAAAAAAAAAAACATAATAGAGCGAAGTTGTAAAGAATTTTCCCCTGTACCAATTACGTTATTCAATTTTCGTGTCAAATGAATGGTTAAACCGTTGTTTTCATTTAAATTTCGAGCTGTCAAAAGACGATCGCAAAGGCCCACTTTTAGTGTTACTACCGTAACCTAAAGTGTACCAAAATACACTTCTTCTTATTTCAATTTGACACTAATATTTCAGGTCCTTCTGCGTGAAAGTATCTTAAGGGTTTAGTTGCCGCACATTTCGACTTTAGATCATAGTGCGCAGGAAATGAGCAAGTTTTCGAAAAGAATAAATTATCACATTCAAGTGATATATTGTAATTAGGTCTAAAGGTCACACTTTTCGATGACTTAGCATGGAACAAGAGATTTAAACGTATCCTGATAGGTAAATTGCCATGATAGTGAATAACTGATGAAGCAAGGATCCAATTCTGTTTCTTTCTAAATTTGCTGTCATCTACCATGAGTTGTTTCTTTTTGTTTGTTAATTGTACATTTCCATAGATGAATATAGCAATCGTAATGTACCGTATTTATATCTATCGGAATGCCAGTCGATTGCTATTTTAGGAATGATGGGCGGAAGTAACAATCTTTCGTAATAATACAATGTTGAAACTTCATATTCAAATGTGAGTATCCGATGTATTCTCAAAAACTGTTAATCTCCCTGCAGATCTCAAAAGAGACCGACCACTGATAATTTTATGATCAGAATGCCCCCTCCCCCAGCTGAAAATAACTTCCGAGGCAAAGGTACTTCCCGTAGACGTCATTGATACCAAGTTTAACAGTCCGCAAAAATACAAGGAAAGATAAGGCTATTCTTTGCAATAACGTACAATTTCCGTGAAACGACTCCTTAAAACAAGTACTTCCGCCCATTAAAATATTACTTCTCGTTATCTCGAATATAAAAGTAATTTGGTTTGATTCAAGATATACGAACTTTTTTCACGTAGATAAAGCAAAGTAAACTGAAAAACTAAATTTTCACTGTTCAGAAGTCGTAATACACGTATACCGTCCACAGACTCCTAACGCCAGGGAGCTAGTGGCTCTAAAATACTTGCACTACACAAGTGTCGTGTTAGAGAAGTGGGTAGGCATACAAGTCGTTGCTTCCTGTCCCTGTGTTTCAGTTATGACATCAGCAAAATTTGTGGCATGTGGCATGGCCTAGGTCGCCTTATCTCCAGCCACTCTCTGCGCCAGAATTACATACACACAACGTTCTGTATGCTCCAGTCGTATGCTCATTACATTTCATTGAACCTTAAAACTAGTTATATCAGCAACTGCTGCTTAATCTGCCAGTTGCTTCATGGATTTTAGACAGCACCCAATATGTCCTGGATGCTGAACAATATGGCGGTGAAGTCACGTGTCATACGTGCGTGTAACTTTCCATGCACTCCATCAATTTATCATCAATCATAGAACTCGAATTTACAGTATGAGACTTTAAACGATCTGTGCTGTGAGACATTTCGACATTAGAGTGAGTGTCACTAAATTGTTCGAAATACATGCGTACCAATTCAGTGCTAAAGACTATTTGCAACATTCCCATCAGCTTTCCAGTCAGTTGAGATGTTGTAGAATATCAATTCCTAGTAAAAAAATTTACGCAAAACATGCTCATACTGAATAATAACATTTTCAGTCCTATAATCACTGGAAATACAAGTTACCTCAAAATCTAAGATCAGGAGGTTGTTGTTTTAAAGAAGGTAATAGATGTTTTATTAGGAAATGTCACATGAACTGCAGAACGGCATTGCATGTTTACATACATCCTTAAGACAAGCAGCAATTCCAGAGACATACAAAAAATAACTACAACTATTTAGCATAAACACATAAGCTTTCAAGAGTCTTTGGCGCCCAATGAGCTAGTGGTGTTAGGGAGAATACGCAGTATAATGCCAACCACTTAACACGATTGGGTTTTTGGTTACATGAAGCATTTAAAATGGGGGAAAATGCATTGTCTCATTTGTTAGTAAATAAATTTAATTCAAGGCATGAAAACATTCATAATGAAAAGTGACATTTCCTTTTGAAGTAAGTAGCTAATGGATTGCTGAAAGTGGTTGCTGCAGCTATTCCAGAAAATATAGGTCTGACATTGACTATACTGATGTTCCAATTTCTAAGGAATTCACCAACAATTCTAAATGAATTAAATTAATAACATAATAAGCGAAATATTTCTCCAATATATATATATATATATATATATATATATATATATATATATATATATATATATATATATATATATATTGTGTGTGTTTTACTATTTATTCCATAGTTCAATATTCTGTATCAGATGTAATCACTGGGTGTTACTCCTTCATGGACATTGGACAACTTCCCTGTAGAATAACAACTGCGTTAACGCATACCAGAAGTAAAGTGCCGTTCGACAACTCAGTTAAATTTAAGTTTAAGATAATTTAATGCTATAATCTTGCTCCACATTTGGGGTACATTTTCTGTTCTTATTTCCAGGTGCAAATTTAAGTCCTACTGTGTATTTTCGTTCTTGAATACAGCGGTTTATTGCATTCCTGCAGGATGGATATGGGGTGAACACGGTTTCTTGTATAATCTTGGAGTTGTCGACATTGCTGGATCTGGTCCAGTACACTTAATAGGTGGAAGTTCAGGTAAAATAAGTTGCTATAAGACTGTAGCCAATATTAAATGAAGTTGAATTATTTTTATTAGCACGTTTCCTTTATCTTAAGGTAAGAAATCTGTGAAATTCTATGGAATAATTGTAGTTAATTGTGTAAAATCGTAGTTTCGACATAATTTTGATTAATTGAAATGTTTTAACACTCTTTCTATTACAGATTTCTAAAAAACTGAGTGAATCAGTCTTACAGTGTCTCTAATATAGTAAATTAAAAGACGGGCTTTTCGACCAATTTCTTTAAATCTACTTTAAGGTCCTTCAGTGAGTTGTAAAATTTACTCATCTTTCTCCATTTGTATGTATGAGGCTGAGGTTTTGTTGTCATCTACATCTACGTAAATACTCTTCAAATCACAATGAAGTGCATTCCAGAGCGTTCATCGAACCGCTACTATATTTATCTACCGTTCCAATCCCTAAGAGCGCGCGAGAAAAAGGAACACACAAATGTTTCTGATTTCGGTCTGATTTGTCTTATTTTATTGTGATGATCAGCTCTCCATTTGTATGTGAGTGCTAACAAAATATATTCGCATTCGGAAGAGAAAGTTGGTAAAATAAATGTCACAAATAAATCTCACAGCTACGAATAACGCCTTTTTTTTAACGATTTTCACCCCAAATACTGTATAACTTCCGTGACACTCTCGCCTCTGTATCACGATGATTCAAATCGAGGTGTCCTCCTCCGTACTTTATATCGTCAGTCATTTGCACTTGGTTCTTGTTGTTGTTGTGATATTTTAGGCGGACAAAACGGCAAGGTCATCAGTCCCTCATTCCATCACTGGGCGTCACAACAAAAAGCGCAAATGTGGAAGAGAACCCAGGGATTAAATGGCAAATGGAAGGAGGAGCCCCCCCCACCCTAATCAGTAAAAGGACAATAAAGGCAACGAGAGACAACACAATATGACACAAACACACAGAAACACTTAACAACGACAAGGAATGGACAATAAAGGCTGATGTGCGTGGTTGACCGACCATGAGACTAAAATGTCGAAAAGTAAACCCCGCAGAAACATGTTAAAACCTTGTAATTTCCGTTAGTGAACTTTAGAGACAAAACGTGCCTTCCCCCAAGGAAGTGTAGTTACCAAAAATTCGACTTCAGAATGCTATAAAATTTCTGATTTTATACAAGTACACCGTGTTTTAACGCGAAGGCTTGATTGGGTAGCACTGTTTAGTCGACTAAGCTTACAATAAAAGGATATGCCTTAAGATTGCAGCGATATATTGAGAGTGTGCGGTGCGGTTTGCACAGCGCTGGTGGGCGCAGCGATGCTGGGCCCGCGCGTGGGCCGCTACAGCGGCGACAGGCTGCGCATGGGGTCGCCCGTCAACGCCGTCATGGGGCTCTTCGTCCTCTGGTGGGGCTGGCTCGCCTTCAACTCTGGCAGGTGAGGAATCACTTGCTTTCTCTACCGATACGATATTCAAGTTTGTGTGACTGGCTACACGCGTAGGAATGCCTCAAATTAATCATATTTCTGAACACTTTTCTAGCAATACTTGATTATACGGGCAGTCAAATGAAATCCGAACACCGTCCACAATGTAACCGTGAGACGGTTGCATTAAAAAATCATCAGATGATGCAAGCTAGCCGGCCGCGGTGGCCGAGGGGACTGAGGCGCTCCAGTCACGGTCTGCACGGCCACTACGGTCGGGGGTTCGAATTCCCCCTCGGGCATGGATATTTGTGCCGTCCTAGTTCGTAAGTAGTTCATAAGTAGTTTGTACGTTTAGGGACTGATGACCCCGTAGTTAAGTCCCATAAGCTTAACGAACATTTGAACATTTTTTGAACATGCAAGCTAAAAAAATGTTCAAATGTTTGTATAGTCCATGGAACTTAACTACGGGGTCATCAGTCCCTAAACTTACAAACTACTTATGAACTACTTACAAACTAGGACGGCACAAATATCCATGCCCGAGGGGGGATTCGAACCCCCGACCGTAGTGGCCGTGGAGACCGTGACTGGAGCGCCTTAGTCCCCTCGGCCACCGCGGCCGGCAACATGCAACCTACCTCACGGTGTGGCAGAGGGTACATTGCGCACTATTTTGACTTCTTTCTGCCGCGGTGGAGTGGCCGAGAGTTCTAATAACCGGACATCACCAGTTGGGATATTTTGTGATCTCTCAAAGGCTTTTGATTGTGTAAATCATGGGATTCTTCTAGATACGCTTAAGTATTGTGGTATGAGGGGGACAATGTACAAATGCTTTACATCATACTTAACTGGAAGAGTGCATAAAGTTGAAGGAAGCAGTTCAAATGATATAGAAGAAACAATTAATTCCTCTAACTGGAGAGTTATCAAAAATGGGGTCCCACATGGTTCGGTCTTGGGTCCTTTGCTGTTCGTAATATATATTAATGACTTGCCATTCTACATTCACGAAGATGCTAAGCTAGTTATTTTTTCTGATGATACAAGTATAGTTATCACACCTGACAAACAGGAATTAACTGATGAAATTGTAAATGATATCTTTCATAAAATTATTAAGTGGCTATCTACAAATGGACTCTCATTAAACTTTGATAAAAGCAGGTATATATAGTTTCATACAGTAAATGGCGTGACACCATTAATAAATTTAGACTTGAACATAAATCTGTAGCTAAGGTAGCATACTAAAAATTGTTAGGAGTTTGCATTGACGAGGGATTGAATTCCAAGAAACACATTGAAGATCTGCTGAAACATGTGAGTTTTGCTACATATGCTATCAGGATCATTGCAATATTTATTTACATACATCTAACTAAATTAGCTTACTATGCATATTTTCATTCACTGCTTTCATATGAGATCGTATTCTGGAGAACATTGAGTACAAAAGTATTCATCGCACAAAAGCGTGTAATCAGAATAATTGCTGGAGCCCACCTAAGAACATCTTGCAGACACTTTTAGCAATCTAGGGATCTTCACTGTAGCTTCACAATATATATATTCACCCATGAAATTTGTTAACAATCTGACCCAATTCAAAAGTAATAGCAGTGTGCATAGCTACAACAGTAGGAGAAACGGTGATATTCACTATTCAAGATTAAATCTAACTTTGGCACAGAAAGGGGTGACTTTTGCTGCCACAAAAGTCTTCGGTCACTTACCAAGTAGCATCAAAAGTCTGAAAAATAGCCAAACAGTATTTAAAAAGAAATTAAAGGAATTTCTGAATGGCAACTCCTTCTTCACTTAAGATAAACTTTTAGATAAAACTTAAAATAAAAATTTAAAAAAAAAAAAATAAAAAAACAATAAAAAATGGAAATAAAAAATCCTTAAAATATTGATTGTCACATATAGACAACATTTACTAAACAGACACGTTCCACATCATTACGAAATGTCGCATATATCATCTACGGAACTGTATTAATCTAATCTAATCTAACGCGCCTTGCTGCGGAAATCACGGTTAGAGTCCTCACTCCGTCATGTGTCTGTGCGTGTTTGTGTGTGTGTGTGTGTGTGTGTGTGTGTGTGTGTGTGTTGTCCTCGGTGTAAGTTTAAGTAGTTTCTCTGTGTAGAGTCTGGTGACCATAGTAATTTGGTCCAATAGGTTTACAAACATTTGAATTTCACTACTTCCTGTTAGTCCAGTCACGTATGCTTCGCCGAAGAAATTTTATCGTTGTCATCATTCCGCGTTATGTGCCGGTATATAGGAGGAATCAATATACTGGATGATTCTTCGGGAAATTTATGCTCTCGGAACTGTGACAAAAGATTGCACCGCGATTTAGAACGTCTCTCTTGCAGCGTCTGCAACTGAAGTTTCATAATCATCTCTGTGACGTTATCCCCATTACTAAATAAGCCCGTATCGGTGCGTTCTGCTCTCCGTTTGATCTTCTCTATGTCTTCTCTCAACCCTGACTGTTACGGATCCCGCACGAGTGTTTCGTTTCTTACTTACTTCCCTGACGGACTGCACTTCATGATAATTTTTCCAGTGAATCTCAGAGTGGAATCTGCTTGCTACTGTTTTTGTAATTTTGAGCAGACTGAACTATAAGGGTAGCAGTCTTCTGTTCCGAGCGAAGACGTCACAGTAAAAGTTGTACGAAGATAAACTCTAGCACCCAACGCCTATAAGGCAAACCGACTAGGTGCAGAGAGCGAGTATTACCGCTAGACTGATAAAACAGGAGGAGAAAACACAAAAGTCCTCGACATAGAAAATAACAGAAATAAAATAGTACTGCAGAATACCGTGGCTGGCTGATCAGGATGATAATACATCTACATCTACGTACATACTTCGCAATCCACCGTAAGGTGCGTGACGCAGGGTACACTGTACCACTACTACACATTTTTTTTTTCCTGTTCCACTCCCAAATTGATCGGGGAAAAAAATAATGCCTATATGCCTCCGTACGAGCCCTAGTTTCTCTTATCTTGTCTTTGTGATCTTTACGCGAAATGTAAGTAGGCGGCAGCAAGATCGTACTACACTCAGCTTCAAATTCCGGCCCTCTAAATTTACTTAACAGAAATTCACGAAAAGAACGTCTTTCTTCCAGCGATCCCCAATTGAGTTGCCGGAGCATTTCCGTGACACTCGCGCATTGGTCGAACCTAGCGGTAACAAATCTAGCTGCTCGCCTCTGAACCGCCTCTATGACTTCCTTTAAACTGATCTGCTGCGGGTCCCAAATACTTGAGCAATACTCAAGTCGTGGTCGTACAAGTGTTTTATACGCGGTCTCCTTTATGGATGTAGTACATCTTCCCAAAATTCTCCCAATAAACCGAAGTCGGCTGTCCGCCTTACTCACAACTGTCCTTACACGTTCGTTCCATTTCATATCGCTCTGCAATGTTACGCCTAGATATTTGAACGATGCGACTGCATCAAGAAGCTCACTACTAATGCTGCATTCGAACACTATGGGATTGCTTTTCCTACTCATGCGCATCAACTTACATTTTTCTACATTGAGAGCTAGCTGCTATTCTTCGCACCAGGACCTAGCTGCCATTCTTCCTAAAACAGTGCTGATTCATAGAAATAAGCTTTTCCGTCTCAAGGAAATTTACTATATTCGAATTGATAATATGCTCCAAAATTCTACAGAAAACTCATGTCAACGATATTAGCCTATAATTATGTGGGCCAGTTCTCCTTCCTTTCTTATAAACGGGAGTCACCTGCGCTTTTTTTCAAATCACTAGGAGCTTTGTGCTGCATTAAAAATTCGCGATAAATGCAAGCTAAGTAAGGGGCAAATTCCGCAGAATACTCTTTGTAAAACCTAACTGGTATTCCACCTGGATCAGGAGACATTTTTGTATTTAGCTCTCTCAGCTGCCTCTGAACACCGAAAATACCAGTGACTATGTCCTTCTTTTCGCACTTAGTACGTTGACCAAATGACGGTACATTTGTGCGGTCCTCCTGCGTGAAAGGTTAAATTTAGAACTTCAGCTTGGAGGGCCCTACGTTCGTACTATGGTGTACCAAGGGAAGGGAACGACTTTGGGTCATGTGACGTCATACTTAAATTGGTCTCTTCCCTCTTAGAGACAGCCGTTGTACATCCGCCAATGTAACCCGATTTCTGTCTCTTGATTGTAAGTCAAACCCCTTGATGCCACCCAATCTGACCAGGGACTCTCCACATTGGCGCCACCCAGCCCCAGCCACAGCAAAAGTCACCTGGCAGGATGACTATTGCAGGGAGTGCTGATGCCCAACAAAGATATCCACCCACTCCTAGGAATGCGTGAGGAACTCTGGCATCATTAGTGTGATTCCTGGGTTGTCAGGGGGTTACAACCAGGAGGGTACATGACGACCCGCCGAAACAGACTGGCTACCGTGCAGGTTATCTGGTGCTATGTAGACCATTATAATGGAGGGTGTCAATCCACAGTGGATGTGACTCGCGCTTAGAAGAAAGTGTTCTGTCCCAAGGCTAGATGGTAGTTGTGGAGACCGTCCACGCCATAATGGGTGCAAATGTTCAAATGTTTGTAATTCTATCGGACCAAACTGCGTGGTCATCAGTCCGTAGCTTACAAACCACTTAAACTAAGGTAAACTAACCTCCACTCCCATGAACCACAGACATTGCCGAGGTGGGGTGGCTTGCGTGCCTCAACGATGCAGATAGCCGTACCGTAGGTGCAACCACAGCGGAGGGGTATCTGTGGAGAGGCCAGACAAACGTGTGGTTCCTGAAGAGGGGCAGCAGCCTTTTCAGTAGTTACAGGGGCAACAGTCTGGATGATTGACTGAGCTGGCCTTGTAACATCAGCTAATGTGGCTTTGCCACACAGCTACTGCGAACGGCTGAAAGCAAGGGGAAACTACAGCCGTTACCTTTCCTGAGGACATGCAGCTCTACTGTATGAACATATGATGATGGCATCCTCTCGGGTAAAATATTCCGGAGGTAAAATAGTCCCCCATTCGGATCTCCGGGCGGGGACTACTCAGGAGGATGTGATCATCAGGAAAGACAGTACTGGCATTCTACGGGTCGGAGCGTGGAATGTTAGATCCCTTAATAGAGTAGGAAAATTAGAAAATTTAAAAAGGGAAATGGATAGGTTGAAGTTAGATATAGTGGGGATTAGTGAAGTTCGGTGGCAGGATGAACAGGATTTCTGGTCAGGTGAGTACAGAATTATAAATACAAAATCAATTGGGGGTATCACAGGAGTAGGATTGATAATGAATAAGAAAACAGGAATGCGGGTAAACTACTATGAGCTGCACAGTGATCGCATTATCATTGTCAAGATAGATGCGAAGCCAACACCGACAACAGTAGTACAGGTTTATATGCCAACTAGCTCTGCCGATGATGAGGAAATCGAAGAAATATATGAGGAGCTAAAGGAAATTATTCAGACAATTAAGGGAGAGGAAAACTTAATTGTTATGGGAGACTGGAATTCGGTAGTAGGACAAGGAAGGGAAGGGAAGATAGTAGGAGAATATGGTCTGGGCAAAAGGAATGAAAGAGGGAGCCGCCTGGTAGAATTTTGCACGGAACATAATTTAGTTATAACAAACACCTGGTTCAAGAATAACAAAAGAAGGTTGTATACGTGGAAGAGACCAGGAGACACCGGGAGATACCAGATAGATTTTATAATGGTAAGACATAGATTTCGGAACCAGGTTCTACAGTGTAAGACATACCCAGGGGCAGATATAGACTCTGACCATAACTTGTTGGTTATGAACTGTCGGCTGAAACTAAAGAAACTACAAAAAGGTAGGAAAATAAGGAGATGGGACCTGGATAAATTGAAGGAACCTGAGGTTCTTAAGAATTTCAGAGGGAGCTTTACGCAACAATTGACAGAAACAAGGGAAAATAAAACAGTAGAGGAGGAATGGGTAAAATTGAGAGATGAAATAGTGAAAGTAGCAGAGGACAAAGTAGGTAGGAAGGCAAGACCTACAAAAAATCCTTGGATATCACAGGAGATACTAAATTTAATCGATGAAAGGAGAAAATATAAAAATGCAGTAAATGAAACAGGCAAAATGGAGTACAGACGACTAAGAAATGAGATTGACAGGAAGTGCAAAATGGCTAAGCAGGAGTGGCTAGAAGGCAAATGCAAGGATGTAGAAGAATGTATAAATAGGGGAAAAATAGATACTGCTTACAGGAAAATAAAAGAAACATTTGGGGAGAAGAAAAGCAACACTACTAATATCAAGAACTCAGATGGGAAACCAGTTCTCAGCAAAGAAGGGAAAGCTGATAGGTGGAAAGAGTATATAGAGGGGCTCTACAAAGGAAATGAACTCAGAGACAATATTGTAGGAAGGGAGGAGGATGTAGATGAAGATGAAATAGGAGATACTGTATTGAGAGAAGAATTTGACAGAGCCCTGAAAGACCTAAGTCGAAACAAGGCCCCTGGAGTAGATGATATTCCCTCAGAGCTACTGAAGTCTCTGGGAGAACCAGCCATGACAAACCTGTTTCACCTGGTGTGTAAGATATATGAAACAGGTGAAGTACCCTCAGACTTCAAGAAAAATGTTATAATCCCCATTCCAAAGAAAGCATGTGCAGACAAGTGTGAAAACTACAGAACCATCAGTTTAATAAGTCATGGTTGCAAAATATTAACACGAATTATATACAGACGGATGGAAAAGCTGGTAGAAGCCGACCTCGGGGAAGATCAGTTTGGGTTCAGGAGAAATGTAGGAACTCGGGAGGCAATACTTACTTTACGGCTTATCCTAGAAGATAGATTAAGAAAAGGCAACCCTACATTTCTAGCTTTTGTAGATTTGGAGAAGGCTTTTGACAATGTTGATTGGAATAAACTCTTTAAAGTTCTGAAGCAAGCAGGAGTAAAATATAGGGAGCGTAAGGTTATTTACAACTTGTACAAAAACCAGAGAGCGGTTGTCAGAGTTGAAGGGCATGAAAGGGATGCAGTGGTTGGGAAGGGAGTGAGACAGGGTTGTAGCCTTTCTCCAATGTTATTCAATTTGTACATTGAACAAGCTATAAAGGAAAGCAAGGAGAAATTTGGTGAAGGAATAAAAGTTCAGGGGGAAGAATTAAAAACATTGCGTTTTGCCGACGACATAGTAATTCTGTCAGATACAGCAAAGGACCTGGAAGAGCAATTGAACGGAATGGACAGTGTGCTGAAAGGTGCATATAAGATGAACATTAACAAGAGCAAAACTAGGGTAATGGAGTGCAGTGTAAGAAAATCAGGTGATGCTAAAGGAATTAGATTGGGAAACGAAGCAATAAAGGAGGTAGATGAGTTTTGTTACTTGGGCAGTAAAATAACAAATGATGGTCGCAGTACAGAGGATATAAAATGCAGAATGGCAATGGGTAGAAAAGCGTTTTTGAAAAAGGGAAATTTGTTAACATCGAATATTGATTTAAGCCTAAGGAAGTCCTTTCTGAGGGCATTTGTATGGAGTGTTGCCTTGTATGGGAGTGAGACATGGACGATAAACAGTGCGGACAGGAAGAGGATTGAGGCTTTTGAAATATGGTGCTACAGAAGAATGCTGAAGATTAGATGGGTGGATCGCGTAACTAATGAGGAGGTACTGAACAGAATTGGGGAGAAAAGAAATTTCTGGCATACCTTGACTAAAAGAAGGGATAGATTGGTGGGACACATTCTTAGACATCAAGGAATTGTGAATTTAGCATTAGAGGGAAGTGTGTGGGGTAAAAATCGCAGAGGAAGACCAAGAGATGGATACAGTAAGCAGATTCAGACAGATGTAGGTTGCCGTTCTTATGAGGAGATGAAGAGGCTTGCTCAGGATAGGGTATTGTGGAGAGCTGCATCAAACCAGTCTCCGGACTGAAGACCACAACAACAACAACAAACTAACCTAAGGACAACACACACACCCATGCCCCAGGGAGGACTCGAACCTCCACGGCGAGCAACCGCGAGCTCTGCAGCGAGACGATTTAGACCGCTCGGCTACTCCACCGCGGCCATAATGGGTGCCTAAGGTTTCATGGTACAGTGAATACATGGTGCATCACATAAGGTGTCCTTCCCCAAATGGCTCGCACTTGACAAGAATTTTGAAAATGGGAGGTCAATACCACGTAGAGGACCGTAGATATATGGCCAAGACGTGTGAAGCTTCTTTCAGTCACCTCCTATGACAGAAAGGAATACCTGAGACCTATTCTTAACCCTGGACCCGCAGGGGGATATCAGTGGATATCTATGATGGTGGAAGAAGTTTATTGCCTCAACTTATGTACGACACAGACATCTCGAAATGTAAATATTGAACTACGGTAATCATTATGACAAGTCACTGAAGTCAGACACTGGAGAGACAGTCAGATCCACATTCGTCTTTCCGAAAATTTTATCTATTTTCCCTGCTTGAAGAAGAGCCAAGAATCAAGAGAGAAGAGGGGAAAACAAAAGAACAGGAGATAGAAAATCCGAAGAGGTGTCAGGAAGAGCGAAGACGGGCGAAAACATTTAAAGTTCTTTCACAGAGAAAAGTAATTTCATCACGCATATTTTCTGATGAATTATAATGCCAAAAATGACTCAAGAGTGCAAGAGAAGTCCTGTAAATACAAGATGTTGCTAATAATTGTTCGTAAACTGGCGCCAACAGCTGCTGAAACCATGACGAATTCCACCCACCAATAATCTGTATTCTGTCAGGTTAGCAATGATGACAAATGAGAATTGCAATCTGACACTGGGAATGACATCGATGATGACTATGATAATCGATACTGAGAGAAAGTTGCTTAAAACTTAGTATCAAACAATGTACGAGAACTCACCACTACCGATCTCACATATCCTTCCTAACACCCAAAAGACAGGCACATTGTGTATTCCAATTCAACTCGACTACACTACGAACACCACTAATTTTAATTGTTTCATCAACATTATTTTTGCAACACTGTTAGATTTAACATATATCTTCGTTCTTATAATATTTGTGAACATGTATGTATTTATTTTGTTCTTGTTAAAAAATTATTTTGTGTAATTGTCCAGATATTTTATGGTAGTTTTTAAGATTCTGATGCATTTTTTAGGTGATTAATACAATTGACTTTATGTTTCATGTGTTTAACAAAATAGACTTGTAAGAATATTAAATTAATACTTACTTAAAAATAGATGTATAAAGTAGTTGATCGAATTAATAAGGCGAAGTTAGCATGATACAAGCTTCATCATCTTCTTTGAAAAGAACCAAAACAGAAACACGACTAATAAATAATTTAAAACATACTGACATTGAAATCAAAGATTCTGCCAAATTAAACGTGAATCTTAAATAATAAAGTGCAGCCGGCCGCGGTGGCCGCGGGGACTGAGGCGCTCCAGTCACGGTCTGCACGACCACTACGGTCGGGGGTTCGAATCCCCCCTCGGACATGGATATTTGTGTCGTCCTTAGTCTTAGTTAGTTCATAAGAAGTTTGTAAGTTTAGGGACTGATGACCCCGTAGTTAAGTCCCATAAGCTATACAAACATTTGAAACATTTATTTGAAAAGTACACCCTGGACCATATTCAGAAACTTATGGGGAGTCATGGTGACTGAAACATCACCCAGTTGGTCACAGGCGAGTAGCGCCCAGGACTGGGCAGGGGATACTGTGTTGATTAAAACAGAACCGTTGCGCTTTTTAGATAGTGACGCCAATTCTCTAAACCTGTCCTCTAGATGGTCTACAAAGAACTACGGATTGGGCGCTGAGAATGATTCCCCATCAGACCTGCTGCAAACGAGATATCTTCGAGTATATTCTTCACCCTGTTTTGGGGCTCGATGTCCCTCCCAAGGCGTGGTCAGGGAGGGGAACGATGTGGGGTCGTACACTGAAGCATTAAATTTTCCTCTCTTTGAGACGGCGGTTGTACGTCCGCCAACGTCACCCGACTTTGGTCTCTTCACTGTGGGTCATCCGCTCCGATGCCACCCACTCCGATCAGGGGCTCTCCTCATGGGCTCCACCCAGCCGCAGCAAACAACACGTGGCGGGATGACCGTTTCCGGGAGTCCAGAGAGACAAGCATCTACTCCTTGGCTTGCATGAGGAGAATTCAGCTCTGGCATCGGTAGAGCGATCCCTGGTTTGTCATGGGGCTACAGCCAAGAGGGTATATGACGACACCACCACAATGGACTGACTACTGTGCTAGCTTTCTGGTGCTGTATAAACCATTATGACAAAGTGTGCAACGGACATGGCTTGCGCTGAAAAGAAATAACCTGCCCAACGGCTTATTAAAAGCTGTAGCCATGACGCCTTTCCATAATGGGTGTATAGGGTGGTATTGCACCATTAATACTCGTTGCACCACGTAAGGTGTCCTTCCCCAGGTGGTTCGCTCTTCGGAAAATTTTGAAACTGGAAGCTCAAACCCACATAGGGGACCGAAGATGTATGGCCAAAACGTGTGAAGACTCCTTATAGTCGCTTCTTACGACAGGCAGGAATACCACGGGCCTATTCTTACCCCTCAACCTGCAGGTGGGGGGGGGGGGGGTCCAGCATTGGAAACACCGCATAGGAGGAGGGACATATGGCTTGACATCACACCGATAGATCATTATCTTTACCTTCTTAGGCAGTGTATCGTCTTCGAAGGCCAAGATAAAAGCACCGGTGGCAACCCTGTTATCCTTAGGTCCCCTGTACACCCACCAGACGAAGTGGACCCCTCGCAGCTGCAGATACGCTCGCAGATGTTCATCGGTCTGGGACAACAGATCTCGGTGATTGATGAGACCCTGGACCACATGTAAGGATTTTTGGGGCGTGATACTCACCGGAATACCACCCAGCCTGTCGCAGGTGAGTAATGCCCGCGACTGGGCTGGGGACACCATCTGTATCAGAACGGCCCCACACCTCGTCGTTGAAAATCACGCCACTTCACGAAACTTGTCATCGAGGTTGTCTACGAAGAACTGAGGCTTAGTGGACGTGAAAGACTATCCATCAGTACACTCACAGACTTGATATTGTGGCCAATATGGCTCCGATTGATTTAAGCCCCTGAGTTCCTCCCACAGGGTGGCAGAGGAAGGGATCGTGTGTCGTCGCATTGAACTCAGTTTTGTCATGCTTAGAAATGCCGGCTGTACGTCCAGGAACATTACAGGGTTTTTGCATGGTGTTTCCACGAGCAGCTAGGGATATAAAGGTCCACCCAGGCAGATCCCCACTTGACTCGGTAAGCCTTATACAACTGCGAGGCAGGTTCCTCAGAGGTTGCTCGCTAGCGACAGTTCAACCTCAACAGCCATGCATCTCGGCACATAGCAAACCTTGAGACTGAGGTTTTTTTTTATAGAGGTTTTTACTGTCCTCGTGACACGGGCGATTACGCCAAGATCCACAGGCTCTGAAACGTACAATGTACCACCGTCGCGCCTAACGATGGTCGTCGAATCACGCACAGAGCTTACGATGTAGCGGACTGTTGGCATGACACAGCCCACGGCTCAGGACCCTGGGTTCGCCAAGCCCGTACTCAGCAAATTAATGCGGAGCCCCTGACAGGATGTGGAAATGACCAGGATACATTGGTAGGTACCAAATTGACTTTATAATGGCAAGGCAAAGGTTTAGTTACAGTTTTTAAACTGTAAGACACATGCAGGGGCAGATATAGACTCTGACCATAACTTATTGGTTGGTTAGTTGGATTGGGAAGTTTTAGGGGGACTAGGCTACTATGGCCATCAGTGCCCGTTTCATAGCTAGGCGACATGCAGAAAAGCTGAATCGTCGATAAATGAGCCTGAGCCTGATTTATAATGATGCAGAATGGAAGAACCCCTATTTAATCAAATATTGACAAAGGCAACTAGAGACGATACAAAGGACGCCAGACACATGGTAACAGATATGAGATAAAAATGGGATAAAACAACAGAGCCAAGGAATGTGGTTGACTGACCATGAGAATAAAAGGGGAAAAGCCAACCATGTAGCTTACCCATAAAAGTTGTACTCCAAAGATGCGTCAGTTGGAACATAGATAATCAATGAACCAGAAAACTCATAGCAACTGGTAAATCGTAAAACAGAATTAGCCACAGAGGCATCGTCACCGTGCACCAAAGGCAGTGTGTTCGGGAGGTTAAAAGAACGCCATAGTGGAGCTAAGATGGTACACTCAAGTAGGAAATGGACCACTGTCAAAAGAGCATCACATTGGCACATGGGCGGGTCCTCTCGATGGAGGGGGTAACCATGTGTCAGACGGGTGTGGGCAATGCGGAGACGACAGAGAACCACGGAGTACCTACAGGACGCCAGCTGCGAGGAATTCCAGACAGATGTTGTGTCCTTGGTCGTTCGCGGCTAATTGAGCACGTCAATAGCAGACCATTCGGCGTTCCACAGTTCTCTTACTTTATTGCGAAGCAATGGGCGGACTTCTGGTTCTGGGAGGCCAATAGCCAGAGAGCGGCGATTGGTAGCCTGTTTGGTTACCTACTCAACGTTTCCTTGAATGCCGACATGGTCAGGTGTCCAAATGAACGTCACCAAGCGACCAGAGTAATCAAGGACCCGTATCGACTCATGGATGGCCCTGACCAATGTATGACATGGGTAACACTGATCAAGGGCTTGTGAGCCGCTCAGGGAGTCGCTACATATCAGGAAGGAGTTCCCAGGGCAGGTGCGGATGTGTTTGAGGACGCAGTATATAGCTACCAGTTCTGCGGTGAATACGCTGCTGCTAGGTGATAAAGAGCGTTGCTCAACATAGGCGCCATGCATATAGGCATCTCGCTGCGGAGCGCGCGGTAGCTCGCCGTGTAGGTTCGAGTCCTCCCTGGGGCATGGGTGTGTGTGTTTGTCCTTAGGTTAGTTTACCTATGTTTAAGCAGTTTGTAAGCTACGGACTGCTGACCACGCAGTTTGGTCCGATAGATTTACAGGCATTTGAACATTTGTACATATAGGCATATCCTGTGCGGCCGCCATCCAGAGAACCGTCTGAGTAAATTACTACAAAGTTCCAGAACTCGCAAAGCAGGGCATAAAATAGTTGCTGGAGGACCAGAGAAGAGGCGTATATCTTCGGTTCACGATAGAGATCCAGCCGAATCTGCGGTCGAGGAATGGTGCGGGGAGGAGGATGGGGAGTAGAGCGGAAATGGAGGCTAAGAGGGAAGGAGTCAATGGTCGAAAGGAGTGATTGGACCCGTGATACTATCGGGAGTCCAGACCAGGGTCGCCTCTGTGGCAGACGAATGGCTTCCCCTGGGAAAAGTAGCCTGTGAGTTGGATGCTGAGGGGAACCATGAACTCTGGCAGCATAAATGGCGAGCAGTTGTTGACGCCAGAATCGCAGTGGGGCGACTCTAGCTTCTGCAAGAAGACTTGTGACAGGGCCCGTACGAAAGTCCCCACTGGATTCTGGTATGGTGCACTGGGTCGAGAACTCTCAGAACAGAGGGGGAGGCTGAGCCATAGACCTGGCTCCCATAGTCCACACATGACTGCACCAGAGCGATATACAGCCGGAGGAGGATAGGGCATGCTGCCCCCCAGAATGTATGGCTTCGGCAACGAAGGATGTCCAGGTGTCATGAGCACCATTGCTTAAGCTGGCACAGTTGAGGGAGCCAGGTCAAACGTGAGTCAATGAGGAGATCCAGTAAGCGGTGAATGTCCACAATCTAAAGAAGTTCACCATCGGGATAGAGCTCTGGATGAGGATGAACTGCCCAATGGCGACAAAAATGCATCACCCTAGTTTTCGTAGAGGAAAAGTGAAAACCGTGGCCAGAAGCCTAATTCTGCGCTCGACGAATGGCTGCTTGCAATCGTCGTTCAGCGACTCTGGTACTAGTGATATTGTCGTACAGGCAAACAACATCCACGTAGAGACAGCAAGACACTGATGGCCCCACTGCAGTAACTAGGCCATTTAAGGCCACTAGGAAGAGAGGAACGCTTATTACAGACCCGTTTGGTACTCCATTCTCTTGGATATGGGGGGAACTAAAGGAGGTGCAAACTCGAACTTGGAAACGGCGCGAAAGTAAAAAGTTCTGAATAAAAATGGGGAGGGAGCCATTGTGACCCCATCTGTGTAGCGTTGAATGTATGTGATGACACCAAGCAGTGTCGTATGCTTTCCGAAGATTGTACAAGATAGCGACGAGGTGTTCACGTCGCTGACTTCAAAGATAGGAGGTTATCAATGGCAAAGCGACCCTACCAGAAAGCACCTTGTTGTGAGGCGATTAGACCCCGACGCTCGAGAACCCAAAACAGCCACCGGCCCACCAAGCACTCAAAGACTTACATAGAACGTTTATGAGACTGATAGGGCGGTAGCTGTCAACGTTCAGTGGATCCACACCTGGCTTCAATAGAGGAATAATGATACTAGATTCAAAATATTCAAATGTTTGTTAAGCTTATGGGACTTAACTATGGGGTCATCAGTCCCTAAACTTACAAACTACTTATGAACTACTTACGAACTCGGATGGCACAATGTCCGTGCCCGTTGGGGGATTGGAAACCCCGACCGTAGTGGCCGTGCAGACCGCGACTGGAGCGCCTCAGTCTCCTCGGCCACCGCGGCCGGCTAATAATGCTACTCTCCTGCCATTGGGACAGGTAGGCTCCCTAGATCCAAAGACGATTGAAGAAATCCAATAGATGGCGTTGGGAGCTTAGAGAAAGATGTATTATGTAGCAGTGGATCCGGTCTGGTCGCGGAGGTGTATGGGGCAACTGGCAGGAGCGCTTTGAAATTCTCACTTGCTAAATGGGGCGTTATATGACTTCCGGCAGTCTGTGTGTAACACCAATCGATTTCGCTCAGCCTGCTCTTTCAGGGTATGATGACCTGGGGGGGGGGGGGGGGGGGTTAGGCGGAGGAGGCCGAATTGAGAGCGATGTGCGCTGCAAATTGCTCGGCAATGATACCATGAATGGAGAGACCCGTGACCCCTGCCAGACGGTGATTGCCTGATATTTGGCGAATCTTCGTCCATATATGAGAAGAAGAGACACCAGGTCCAATGGTGTAAACATGTTCTTCCAAGCATACCTGCTTGCGCTGCCATATGAGTAGCCGCGTCTGGGCCCGAAGACGTTTAAAGGCAACCAGGTGGTCTACTGTGGGGTGGCGCCAGTACTGCTGCAGAACTCTGCGGCAATTACGAATGGCTGCAGCTATCTCCGGTGACCACCAGGTTACTGGCCTTCGCTGGTGTAAGCCAGAAGAGGATGGTATAGTGGACTCAGTGGCAGATATGACCACAGAAACAATATGGTGAGCAGCCATAGTTGCATCAGCGGGAAGAGGGATTTCCAGCATTGCAGCCTTGTGGAAGGACCAGCGGGGTAGGTGTGCATGCAGTTGGCGGTTTGGAAGTGAAAGGAAGAGAGGAAAGTGGTCGCTTCCACAAACGTCGTCATGGACCCACCAGTTAAGGAGCGTACATAGGCCTGGACTACACAGAGAAAGGTGTATGGCGGAAAAGGTGTCATGGGCCATACTAAAATGAGTGGGGACCCCTATATTAAGAATACAAAGGTAAAGCTGGTTAAAAAGCAGTTCGATGTCTCGACCACGTCCTGTAGTCATGTTCCCCCCCCCTCCACAGGGGGTGGAGAAACGGTGAAGGAAGTTGTGCGATCAGGGGCTGCTAGGTCGGCTGGTACCACATTTGCATCAGGAGGGAAATAAAGGAAGCAGATGGTAATGTTCCATGGTGCCCGAACCCTGACAGTGACGGCCTCCAGGTTTGTTTGCCGTGGCACTGGGGAACTGTAAACAGAGGCATGTACATATAGACATACCCCACCTAACGCCCTATTGTAGACTGTGCGGTTATTGTAGTAGCCCCAAAGGCTGGGGGTCCAATGACCAGGAAACCCAATTTCCTCGAGATCAACACAAAGAGCTGGGAAGGAGCTCAACAGCTGATGCAATTCAGCCAAGAGGCAGAAAAAACCTCCATAATTCCATTGGAGTCTCAGACTGTCTCTTGATTCATGGTGGATAAAGAGGAAGAAGATGGCACGAGCACTCGTCTTTGGCTGTGAAATCTGATCCTCTGTGTACATGGCGTCACCGAGATTGGCGAAGGCCAAATCTTCAGGTGACAGGAGAAGGATGACATCATCCTCAGGCGCATCAGATGCAAGGGCTGGGAGCACCGGGGTCGCAAGTGTCTCCTTGCGCTTTCTGGTCTTTTTTTCTTCTCTCTCCGCCGTTCCTTGGGCCGAGCAGAGGAAGAGGGTTTCTCCGGAGGGACTTGAGGAGCATGGGAAGATTGAGAAGCCACATGACTTTCTGACCGATGGTCCTTCAGCTGCTGGCTTGTGTCCGATTTCTTTGGGGAAACTGGTGGAAGGGGGAAGGGGACAGGACAGGAAGGAGACAGAGAAGGGGAACCCTTTTCTGTCTGGGGAGTGGGGTAACCGTCCCAACATGGGGGACGGTATTGGCCCTGCAGAGGATGGGGTGCCCATAGGTGTCTGGCATGCAGAGGTAGACTGGGAGCCCAGTGGGCCCACTGAGGGTGGAAGAGTGGGTCGTGGACCGGCCACCAATGGTGGCATCATCGTTGTAGCTGTAGCATAGGATTTGAGAAAAGAGACTGGACGCAGCTTGCCATATTTTCTACGAGCCTCAGTGTACGTCAGGTGGTCCAGAGTCTTGCATTTAATTATCTTCCGTTCTTCCTGTAGAACGGGACATTCCTGGGAGCACAGAGAGTGGTGACCTTGACAGTTGACGCAGTAAGGGGGAGGGGCACAGGCAGCGTCCGGATGTAAAGGATGGCCACATTCCCGACAGGTTGGGGCTGTGTTGCAACGGGAGGATATATGCCCAAAACGCTAACATTTAAAGCATTTCATTGGAGGTGGTATGTATGGTCGGACGTCGCAGCGATACATCATCACCTTGACCTTTTCGGGTAGAGTGTCACCCACAAAGGCCAAGACGAATGCGTCGGTGGACACCAGATTATCCTTTGGTCCCCGAAAAACGCGTCGGACAAAATGGACTCCACATCGTTGTAGGTTTTCGCATAGCTCCTCATCAGTCTGCAGCAAAACGTCTCTGTGGTAAATTACCCCCTGCACCTTACCCAAGGATTTGTAGGGCGTTATCGAGACAGAAATGACGCTTATGTGGTCGTATGCTAAGAGTTTACGTGATTGAGCCGGTGTTTCCGCCTGTAGAAGGACCGAACCATCACGCATTTTGGACATTCCGGGAACTTCTGCAAACCTTTTCTCGAGGTGATCGACGAAGAAGGAAGACTTAGTTGCCTGGAAAAATTCCCCATCCTGTCTTTGTGGCCCACTTTCCCCCCATGATGGAGTTAGGGAAGGAAACGATTTGGGGTCATATCTTTCAGCATTAAAGCTAAATCTGCCACGCTGAGAGACGACTTAGAGCCAGGATTTACAGAGGTTTTCTTCCTATTCATTGCGAAATGTGCGCCCCGATGCCACCCACTCCGAAATAGGGGCTCTCCTCACGGGCGCCATCCAGCCACAGCAACGTCACCTGGCAGGATGAGCGTTGCTGGGTGTCCTGATGCCCCACAGAGACACCTTGGCATTCATGAGTAGGTCACAGCTCTGGCATCGGCAGTGTGATCCCTGTGCAATTTAGGGGGCACAACCATGAGGGTACATAACAACCCCACCACACGGACTGGCTACACGTGCTGGTGAGGGGGCTACGGCGAGGAAGGAGTTGGGAAGGGAAAGGTAGGAATCCGCGCCGTAGGGGCTATGTTGGGAGATCTTCCCCAAATGTCTCACACTTAGACTGAAATTTGGATGGAGGTCAAACCCATAGGGGGACCAAATTGGGCCGAAATTGGTGGAAACGGCAAGCAAAACACAATTGCATAACCGGCAGTACCGTGGAAATAGCTGGGCCGTCAAAGTGAGAACATGTAGAGATGGGGTTGGAGACGCGTATTGGGGAGGAATGGGATTAGGGATGTGAAGGAACCGGGGGGGGGGGGGAGAATGCGGCCTGGGGAAGTAGGAAGGAAGGCCGCAATGGCTCGGGTAGCTGTGCGCACCACACTCGTACCCACAAAAGAGCTGTTGGCCCCCTGGGGGGGGGGGGACTTATTGGTTATGAACTTTAGATTAAAACGTAAGAGACTGCAACAAGGTAGAATACTAAGGAGATGGAATCTGAACAAATTGAAGGAACGAGAGGTGATTGAGAGTTTTAGAGGAAGCATTAGGCAAGGATCGTTTGAAACGGGGGAAAATAATACAGTACAAGAAGTATGGGTAGCTCTGAGACATAGAGTAGTGAAAGCAGCAGAGGATCACATAAGCAGAAGGAGAAGGCCTAATAGAAATCCCTGGATAACATACTGAACTTGCCGCGGTGGAGTAGCCGAGCGGTCTAAGGCGTCTCGCTGCGGAGCGCGTGGTTGCTCGCCGTGGAGGTTCGAGTCCTCCCTGGGGCATGGATGTGCGTGTAATCCTTAGGTTAGTTTACCTAGGCTTAAGTAGTTTGTAAGCTACGGACTGATGACCACGCAGTTTGGTCCGATAGATTTACAAACATTTGAACATACTGAACTTGTCTGATGAAAGAAGAAAATATAACAATGCATCAAGTGAAGCAGGCAAAAGAGAGTACAGACGTCTGAAAAATGAGGTTGACAGGAAGTGCAGACTGGCTAAGCAGGAGTGACTTGTGGAGAAATGCAAGACAGTAGAAGAACGTTTAACTAGCGGAAAGATAGATACCGCCTACAAGAAAATAAAAGAGACATTTGGAGACAAGAAAAGCAGCGGTGTGAATACAAGGACGTAGATGGAAAACCAGGACTAAGCAAATAAGAGAGAGCTGAAAGATGGAAGAAATATATAGAACGCCTGTACAAAGGAAATAAACTTGAAGGCGTTATTTTAGAAGTGGAAGATGAAGTAGATAAAGATAAGATAGGAGATACTATACTGCGAGAAAAATTTGACAGAGCACTAAAAGATTTAAGTAGAAACAAGGCCGCTGGAGTAGATGATGTCCTGTGTGAACTGCTATTATTGTTAGGAGATCCAGTCAGGAACAAATTGTTCCACCTAGTATGCAAGATGTATGAGACAGAAGAAATACCCTCAGACTACAGGATGAATATAGTGATTCCAGTTCTTAAGAAAGAAAGTGCAGAGAAATGTGAAAATTATAGGACTATCAGCTTAGTAAGTCATAGTTGAAAAATACAAATACGAATTATTTATAGACGAATGGAAAAACGTGGAATCCGATCTTGGGGAAGTTCAATTTGTATTTAGAAGAAATGTAAGAACTCGTGAGGCAATACTCACTTTACGACTTATCTTAGTAGATGGATTAAGGAAAGGGAAACCTACGTTTTTTTTTTTTTTTTTTTTTTTTTTTTTTTTTTTTTTTTTTTTTTGTGGATCTAAGAAAGCTTTTGACAGTGTTGAATGGAATACACTTTTTCAGATTCTGGAGGTAGCAGGGGCAAAATATAGTGAGCGAAGAGTTATATTCAACTTGAACAAAAACCAGACAGCAATTATTAGAGTCGAAGGTGATGAAAGGGTAGCAGTGGTTGGGAAAGGAGTAAGACAGGCTTGTAGCCTTACCCCAATGTTGTTCAATCTATGCATTGAGGAAGCTGTGAAGGAATGCAAGGAGAAATTGGCGAAGGAATTAAAAGTCAAGGGAGAGGGAATAAAAACTTTGCGGTTTGCTGACGACATAATAATTATCTCAGAGACAGCAAAAGATCTGGACGAGTAATTAAACGTAATGGACAATGTGTTAAAACGAAGGTATAAGATGAACATTCAGAAGAGTAAAGCAAAGGTAGTGGAATGTACTATCAGAAAATCAGGCGATGATGAATGTATTAGATTACTTAAAGAGACAATAAAAAGTAGTAAATGAGTTTTTGTATTTAGGTAGCAAGATAACTTCTAATGGGAAGTACAGCGTATCTGAAGAAACGAAATTTGTTGACATCCAATATTAGTTTAAATGTTAGGAAGTCCTTTCTGAAATAATTTATCTGAAGTGTAGGATTTTATGGAAGTGACACTTGGACAATAAGGAGTTCAGACAAAAGATGATAGAAGCTTTTGAATTGTGGTGCTACAGACGAATGATGAATATTATATTGGTAAATTACGTAACTAATGAGGAGGTGCTTATCAGAATTGGGGAAAAAGGAGTTTCTGGCATATCCTGAGTAAGAGAAGGGATAGATAGGTGGGACACATTTTACAATAACAGTAGAAGGCAGCGTGTGTGGTAAAAATCGTAGAGTGAGACCCAGGAACGAAAACAGTAAGCCTATTCAAAAGGATGTATGTTGCCGTACGTATTCTCAGATGAAGAGGCTTGCACAGGATAGGGTAGCGTGGAGAGATGCGACAAATCAGTCTGCGGACTGAAGACCACAACAACTTACAAGTACAGTCACTGAATATTTCATGCAAGAAGGGGGCAGACAGCAGTTCACATAAGGTAGTATATAAAGTTCACATATTATAAAAATAAGGTTTGTATATCATATATAAGCATTAAACATCAAGAAATCAGTTTAACATTGGTGCGGCACACGTTCTCTCCATCATGACGTTGCAAAATCGAAATTATAAATTTTACAGCTCACAAGGACAGGGTCTGACATGTGGGTCGCCGAATTCAAGTGTTTCTGCTTCTTGCTAGACACTCAGCAGTTTTTGAAAAAAAATATGGTTAAAGTTGATGACAGAAAATATTAACATTTTTGTATTTTCATGGTGTAGCTTAGCATTCGTAAACATGAGCGATATCGCGGTCACCGTCGCCTGTCGAGCGGCCCAGGACATGGACTGTCAAACCGTGGATCCTTTTCTTGCCTTATTTTGAAATAGGGCATCGTGAACTGTGAATAATTTTCATTGAAGTGTATTCTCTGTTTACGGCTGGTTTTTTTTATTTATTTATTTTTTATTTTACTTTTTGTAATACTCGGTGCAAAAGCAATAAATTTGCTTGATATTGGAGTCATGGGGTGGCCAAACTGACATGACGCGTTACGACTGGACTTTTGTCGATGACGATGCTCAGTCGACCTGTACTATTCAAGTGATATCATCGAAATGTGCCTTTTTTGTGAACCTTATGACTTTTACTTGTTTCGGCAGGTCAAGAAATTTGACAAGACCTCAAAATTAAGCCACATTAAACGAGGGCAGAGAAATTGATGATACAGTAAATGCTATTGCAATTTATGTCTTGGTCCAGAATCAGTTGTCCGCGCCTGTGTTTCAAAAATGTTCAAATGTTTGTTAAGCTTATGGGACTTAACTACGGGGTCATCAGTCCCTAAACTTACAAACTACTTATGAACTACTTACAACTAAGGACGGCACAAATATCCATGCCCGATGGGGGATTCGAACCCCCGACCGTAGTGGCCGTGCTGACCGTGACTGGAGCGCCTCAGTCACCTCGGCCACCGCGGCCGGCGCGTGTATTTCAAGATATGCTTTTATACTCTCGGTGCACATAGAAATTAATTACTGATATACCTGTCTTCAGCAATATAAATCAGGTATGTTTCCCTCGAACGATATCTCCCAACTTATGAATATGGAAATATGTCGTTCGTGCTGTGTGAGAAATATTTGTGTATTGGATGTCTTTATGATAAGTGTCGCACTACCGGCTGTGAGAACGCTGACAAACAGACGGCCAGTAACTGCAATTGCGTAATAACATACTTTAGAAGGTTTTTGAATTAAATTTAATTTATTTTTCATTTTTATTCGTTTTGCACTGTGTATTACAAATAAAACAGCTGTAAACAGGTAATATACTTAATTGAATGTTAATCACACTTAACGATGATCTACTTCAAAATAAGGCTATAAAATGTATAACAAATACCACAATATTATCAAATACTGTAAATCGAAAAAATCTAAAAAAAAAAATTGCCATGATGGAGATTTGAACCTGGATCTACGGTTTGACAGTCCAAGCCCTGGACCGCTCGACCGGCGACGGCATTCGTAAAATGCTCATGTTTTCGCGTACCAAAGATACAGCATGAATACACAAAAACATTAATTACTCGAACGTCATCAGCTTTTGACCCACATGTATTAGTCCGAAGTGTTCATATGTAGACGATCTTTCGATGTATGGCACTGAAAACGCGATTTTCTATTATCAATTTTGACCTTGATTTCTTCAAAAACTACTGTGTCTAGCAAAAAGCCGAAACACGTAACTCTTCGTATTCAATACTGAACGTCCATGGTAAAATTCGATCGAAATTGGTTAACCACATATCAGACCCTCTCGTTGTTATTTTCCTCCCACGTAAATGTAGAAACTTCTCCCAAACTCAGCGGTGCCAATAATATCAAATAGCGTAGGAACAAGGCAGGACTGCGATGTAACGGCTCACAGTGAGACGTTTCAATTTACCTACAGGGTTTTCGTGGTAACCTAGATACAATTAGCGTTAACAATATTTTTATCAACACAGAAAAAGTCGAAGAAGATTGTAATTTCGGGTCTTGCCTTTGTAGAAGTCTAATTGTGTAGACATTACTTCAGATTACGCGAGAAATAGGTTACGGCCATACTAAATAACCCACCCTAGCCTTCCGAAGTAACTTGCGAAGAATGGGAAAAACTTTAAGGCTGTGCCTTTCGACTATGTGGTCATTGTCAAGGTGCGTCCGTCCTTCATTACTATGGACAGAGCAGGTGGATGCTAAAAGTCAACAGTAACGAACCGTTTCCAGGTTATAGCCCTAAAATAGTGGTAACTAATTTGAATATGACTCAGCGGCTCATATCCAGTCTATATTCGTCACTCTTAGATATTCCATAAGTCTCTAAAAAGCAGAGTGATGGTCACTCGAGAACGTCTTCATGACAGCCAAGCGCAGTAATTTTTCTAAAATATAATAAATGAAAATGTTACTTTTACCTCTCAAGGTTCAAATATAGTTTTGTTCTGTTCCAGCACATTCGGTTTAAGCGGATCGAAATGGCAATATTCGGCGAGAGCGGCTGTCATCACCATCCTGGCGTCATTTGGTGGAGGCATCACAGGCCTCACCTTCTCCCTTCTCTCCAACTGTGGACAGCTGAATATGATGGAACTCATTAACAGCATACTTGGTGCACTTGTGTCTGTCACAGGTACTAACATAGTTATTTAAAAAATATGAAACACTGGACTTGCAACACTATTAAGAAATCGTTGATAGAGTGGTGCAGACGTTACAAATATCTAACAGCATAATAAATTAATTCTAAGGATTTTCATTAATTAAGCCCCTATTGCAGCCTCAGTCACTATTGTTTTTTCTTATGGGATTTTCCTACGGGGTCATCAGTCCCTAAACTTACAAACTACTTATGAACTACTTACGAACTAGCACGGCACAAATATCCATGCCCGAGGGGGGATTCGAACCCCCGACCGTAGTGGCCTTGCTGACCGTGACTGGAGCGCCTCAGTCACCTCGAGTCACTATTTTCCGATTTACCATGATGAGATACCAGAGCATGTATGTATTATAATATTAAATGAAAGAGGCGTTTGATACACGTTTATCAACCAGCCTAGTACACTGTTTTGAAGGAAACCCATAGTCCCATACCATCTAGTGACATGGGAGATTTGTTTGTTTGATTTTGGCAGGGACCAAGCTACAAAAGTTATCAGTCCCTTCTTCCAGTCACAGAGAGAAAACTACCTCAAATACAGGATTTAACATGACAAAAATAAAAGTAGGAAATAAAATGGAAGAAAGGTTAAAACGGTTATGGCTGAGTGATCACAAAATAAAAGTAGGACATCCAGCCACTCTGTTACATGTTAAAACCACCTACCTAATAGTGTTAGAAAAGTGGAGAACAGATAGATAATAGAAACTCGATAAACTTTTTTGTGTCTCGTTTCCGCCGGTTGTCGTAGGTGTCGGTGGCCGAGTAGAAAAATACCGACGCGGGAATAAAGGGCCGGCCGCGGTGGCAGAGGGGACTGAGGCGCTCCAGTCACGGTCACTACGGTCGAGGGTTCGAATCCCCCATCGGGCATGGATATTTGTGCCGTCCTTAGTATAAGGTAGTTGATAAGTAGTTTGTAAGTTTAGGGACTGATGACCCCGTAGTTAAGTCCCATAAACTATACAAACATTTGAACAGGAATAAAGGATGCGTGTGCAGGTATGGAGGTGACCAGCCAGTGGGACAGCAGAAACTGGAAACACTAAGTTAGATTAGTTCAATATATACTTCGAAGAAAGATTACAATACTTATCTTTGAGAGCAGCAGACTAGTGGAATGCCGGTACATTGTTTAGATAGAGGCCTGCCTAGTGATGATTCCTAGTGCCTATCCGATAGCTAAGTCTTAACTGGTGCCTATCTGATTCTCAAGTGGCCAATGCAGCAGTCGTGGCCACGAGCGGAGTTGCAGCAGAGGGCGCTTGTGGCTGTCGTCGTAAGAACGCCGCGCCGTGCGTGCATGGCGGCGCGCAGTGAAAGTATGTGGCACGCACATCATACTTGTGACACCACAAACTTTATACTGGATGGTACAATCCACTCTCAGGAATAAAATTTAAAACAGACAAGGTTCAAGGAATCAGGAAGGTTAAAATTCCGTCTCTCTGCGTCTAAATTGGGGCAAACCAATAAGATATGGGCGAATTTAAACGCGCGGCACAGTGACATGGAGGAGGGTCCTCGTGACAGAGAAGGTATGACCATTACAGATCCGCCAAAGAACAACTGACTGCCTAGAAGTCCTCAGTGAGGACTTACTTGCAGCGATAGAGAGCTTGACAACATGCAGGTTGTTCGGTTCAGTTGAGTCCGCCCATTCAGAACTCCAAACCCCAAGGACCTTATGGTGTAAGTGGGATTCGAGGTCCGTTTCTGGGAGCCAATTTCCTGGGGACCGTGAAGTGGTGGCCTGCCTGATATGCCTATGTGGTCTGATGTCCAAACAAAAGTGACAGAACGGCCTGACTCATCAAGGGCGAATACGGCGTCTAGGACTGACCACACCAAATGGTGGTTGGGAAGAAACAGGTCAAGAGCCTGTAAGCCACTCAGGGAGTAGCTACAGATGACAAACTACCCCCCTGGGGCAAGTTTGAAGAAGTTCTAAAGGTCGTAAAAAAGCTATCAGCGCCCCAGTGAAGATATGCTACTTCCACAAGGGAAGGATGGCTGTTCAATATGGTCACCTCTAATAAAGGCATATCCAGCATGGGCATCGACCAGAAAACCGCCAGTGTAAATAACTACTGCGCTATGGAATGAATCAAGCAGTGCTCGAAACTGCCAACGGAGATTTCACTGTGTTACTGAGTCTTTCGATTCCCGGGACAAGTCCAACGTAATCTGCAAGGTAGGAATGCACCAAGGAGGGTTATAGGAAAAGTAGTGTAAAGTGGTAAGGAACGAAAGGAATTCAAGGGACGAAAGTAGGGAATAGACACGGACCGTGATCAGGAAACCCGATATCGGCCGTCGTCGTGGGGAAGGAAGGGCAGTAGGTGGAAAGAGAAGCCTGCAATTCGGTTGGTGAGGCGAGGCACGTACATGAGCAATGTAGGAAGTGAGCAACTGTTGTCGGCGGAACCACAGGGGATTGACCCCCGCTTCAACTAGGGGACTCGTCACTGGACTCGTGCAAAGTGTCCCCATCCCCAAAGTGACACCACTATATCGGACTAGGTCCAGGACCTGCAGTGCTGAAGGCGCTTCACTTTGCTCCAGTAGTCCAGGCGTGATTGTATGTGGGTCTTATAGAGCTGCAGAAATGTTGGATGTGAGGCTTACCAAACAGTGTGGCTGAGGCAACGAAAAATATTTAAATGCCGCCAACATTTTTTGTCTCAGCTGACGAATGTGTGGCTCCCAAGTGAGCTGTACATCAAAAAGCATGCCTAAAATCCGATGTATTTCCTCGACATGAAGTGGTTCACCACCCAGGTATATCTCTGGGTACAGGTCAACTACCCAACAGCGACAGATGTGCAGTATGCGGGTTTTCTGTGTGGAAAACTGGAAGCCGTGGGCAGAGGCCCATGACTGGGCTTTTTGGATGTCACCCTGCAGCTGCCATTCAGCGAAACCCTAAGATACCGACAGATGTCATCGACAAAGAAGGAGGAACAGACCGATGACCCCATCGCTACTGCAAGACCGTTTATTAGCACTAAAAATAATGGTACACTAAGAATGGAGCCCTGTCGGACAGTGTTCTCTTGAATATGGGGTGGGCTAAGAGACAGCATCCCTCACCCGAAAAGAGCGGTGGGAGCAGAAATTCTGTATGAAGATTGGAAGTGGCTCTCATAAGTCCCAGTTGTACAGTGTAGCCAGTATATGGCGGCGCCAGGTGGTTTCTTACGTCTTCCGGAGATCAAACAAGACCGCAGTTACATGTTCACAGCAAGTAAAGGCTGTGTGGATGGTCGACTCCAGAGACACAAATTTGCAATTGCGGAGTGGCCAAGACGGAAATCAATTGTTGTAGAGCCAGGAGACTGCTATCTTCAAGGACACACATCAGCCACCGACTCACCCTACATAGGATGATCAGGCAGTAACTGTCAGTCACCAGCGTCTTTGCTCCAGTTTTCAACACCAGGATGATGGCGCTTTCCCGCCATTGTGATGGAAAAAACCCTCTGCCCATAGACGGTTAATCATGGCGAGAATCTGGAGTTGAAACTCTTTTGAAAGGTGATGGAGGAACTGGCTGTGCATCCTATCTGGTCCTGGAGATGTATCAGAGCATGCAGCAAGGGCAGTTTGGAACTCCCACCCACTGAACAGGGCATTGTAGAGTTCTGGGCGGTGGGTGCAGACTGATAACTGTCCCCGCTCGTCCCACTCTCTGAGGGCGCGGAAGTCCTCTCTGTAGGTATCATCCCCATGGTCGGCGATAGCAGTCGGATATGTGTAGAGAATATACCAGAAAGTGAGACATGCTATTCCTGATGTTGAGTGGTAGCCAAAAAGGTACAGTACTTTTGAGCATACCTGAGAAGGGGAGGTGCGAGAGCTGATAACGGTGACATACCTCTCCCAGGAGTCCTGGTTACTGTGCTTGATTAATCACTAAGCTCAGGCATGAAGCCGCATAAAGGCTATTACTTTTTCTACAGAAGGTTGGCGCCAGTGGCGCTAAAGCGCACACTGACGTTTCCAGATAGCCTTAGTACTCTCCAGTGTCTATCGACGCACAGACTTCCACCAAGGGGAACCAGTGGTGTTGGTAACAGTAGTCTCAGCCACGAAGACAATAGTGCGAGTTTCCTATGAACAGCTTCTTGAGCAAGCTGGTTGGCACGTTAATTGCCCAGTATAACGACATGACCTACAGACCAGAAGAACATCACCGAACGACCAGACAGTTCATGGACTGAAAGGGTCTCCTATATGGTCAACACCAGCGAAGAACGCAGGTAGCACTGGTCCAGACTTCACAGGCTGCTCAGGGAGTCAGTAAAGATAAGGAACGACACACCTGAACAGGACCGTACATGCTGGAGAGCTTGGTAAATGCCCACCAACTCCACAGTGTAAACACTGCTGCCATTCGGCAAGGAACACTGTTCCACATGGTCACCATGGAAGTACGTGAAGCCAACACACCCCTTACCATGGTACCATCCGTGAATATCTGTTCATGACCAGGAAGTGCCACTATGAGAGCAAGGAGCTGATGTCGAAGAGCCTCAGTAGGAACTGAGTCTTTGGGTCCATGAGCCACATCCAGCCAAGTATACAGCCTTGGACGGCACCGTGGAGGTGTATGTGCATGGTCGCAATATGGAGATGATAGAGGGAAAGACTCTAGTTCGAATATAAGGGACTGGACATGGAAGGCAATTGTGTACGATGATCGAGGTCATCGTCGATGGGGGCGGACGATCACGTCAGAATATAGCAGACGATGGTCTGGATGGCCTTTCGAGCTATTCACATTAGCCGCATGGGCCACGAGCAGTTGTTGACAGCGTACCTGCAAATATAGGCCACCAGCCTCCACAAGCAGACTATTAATGGGTCTGGTACGAAAGGCACCTGTCACAATGTGAATCGCACAGTGGTGGATGGGTCCAACAGGCGCAATGCCAAAGGTGATGCTGAACTACAAGCAGTGCACCCAAAGTCAAACCTCGACATTACCAGCGCTGTGTATAGCCGCAACAATGTGGAGCGATCATCATCCCAGGTGGTATGGCCCAGATGGCGAAGAACATTGAGATGGCGCTAGCAATCCTGTTTCAGCTGACAAATGTGGGGAAGCTACATCAGCCAGGCGTCAGACACCAACCCTAAAAACGTATGGGTTTCCACTATGTCTAGTAAGTGGTCGCCAAAGTACAGTTTGGGGTGAGGATGAAAAGTATGATGCCAACAGAAGGCTTGTCTTTGCAGGGGAAAACTGGAAGCCGTGGGCGAAAGCCCACGACTGCATGTTCCAAATGCCTCCCTGCAATATGCGTTCAGTGACTTTGGTGCTGGACGAGTTGAAGTAGATACAGAAGTCGTCAGCATAAAGGAGGATACTAATGACCCAACTGCTGTCGGTAAGTCTTTGATGGCTACTAAAAATAAGGGAACACTCAAAACAGAGCCCTGAGGAACCCCAGTTTCCTGAACATTAGATTGCTACAGGAGGCACCTACTTGAACAGGAAAGGTACAGACAGCTAAAAAGTTGTTTTTATAAAATTGGGAGCGAGCCCCAGAGTCCCCATTCATACAACATGTTGAGGATTTGGCGTCTCCAGGTCGAGTCATATGCTTGGTGCATATAAAAAAGACAGCAACAAGGTGGTGGCGCCTAGAGAATGCTGTGTGGATTGCAGACTCGAGGTATACCATGTTATCAGTGGTAGAGCGACCCTGGCAGAAACCGCCCTGGCATGGTGCCAGTAAGCCCTGATCCTCGAGGATCCAGCACCAACGCCGACTTACCGTACGATGCAACAGGTTACAGGGAAAGTTAGTGAAGTTGATGTGCCAATAACTATCCACGAGATGAGTGCTTTTGCCCGGCTTGGGTACTTGGATGATTATACTCTCCCGCCATTGCGCCGGGAAAGCACCATCACACAAGATGCTGTTAAAGAGAGCAAGAAGATGACGCTGGATTACTGCTGAGTTGTGTTTCAGCATTTGGCTGTGGCTGGTATTAGGCCCAGGGGCCTTGTCGGGATATTGTGAGAGAGCAGTGAGGAACTTCCACTCACTGAATGGAGCATTATATGCCTCCGAGCGGTGGGCGGTAAAGGAGAGGGGTCTGGCGTCCTACCCGCTCCTTTAATGTACGGAAGGCCGGTGGGTAACTTGCAGAGGCAGAGGCGCGAGTCTAATGCTACGCTAACATCTCTGCTAGCATGGCTGGGTCCGTACAAACAACGCCATTAGTGGAGAAACCACAGATGCGTCCTGGCGTCTGGTATCCCTTTAATCGCCCAGTTTTCTTCCAGACCTGTGCGGTTGAGGTACCTGATCCAATAATGGAGACGTACCTCTTTTAACATTCCTTCCGTCTGTTAATTAAATAACTAGGATGGGCGCTAAGCCGTTTAGAACTGATGAGATGCTCCAGAGAGGAGTGCCACTTGTATCGCTGTAAGGTCCGCATGCGGTCGTTAATGGCCTCGGTAACCACTACAGCACTGTCTTACGCTGCGGGCACCCCAATGGACGTGGAATGGTAGCTTCTGCAGCAGAAACTATGGAACGTGTGGCGCTCTCGACCAATGCATCGATGTTGCCGAGTGGGGGAGGGCCAAGTGTGGTAGCAGAGGTGTAGCCTTTCCAGTTAGCCCTGTGTAGAGACCACCTGGGCAGACTCCCTGCGGACTGACGCTGGGGAAGTTACAAATGGATAGGAAAATGATCACTTACACAATTCATCGTGTGTTCTCCAGTGGACAGATGGCAGAAGGCTGTGGCTGCAGATCAACAAATCAATGGCCGAGAAAGTGTCATGCGCCACACCAAACTTTGTGGGGGCACCAGCATTTAAGTGGCAGAGGTCGAGGTGAGAGAGGAAAGTCCTGGACAACTCTGCCACAGTCATAGATTTTGGAGCCACCCCAAAAGGGATTGTGGGCATTATGGTACAGCAAGAGTTGCGACACAAGTGCAGGCAAAACATTCAGAGAGACATCACCATTTGGTGGGAGGTAGAGAATGCAGATCGTGATCTCCTGTGTTGCCCTTACCCTGACAGCCACAGCTTCTAAAGGTGTCTGAAGGTGCACAAGTTCGTTATAAACAGAGGTAAGGACACACACTCCTCCTGAGACCCTGTTATGTATGCTACGATTACAGAAATATCCTCTATACCCTCGAAGGACATGGGTCCACATTGCCAGAAACCAGGTTTCCTGGATGGCAAGTTGTCACAGCTCAGAAAGGTGGGGGAAAACTACCTCTGCAGTTCTACTGGAGGATGAAGCGTTCTGACAGCTGGAAAGGCATGAATGATTGGAGCAGGCTAATTACACCTCATTATGTGCACCACCGGTCGAGACGTAGCTGCTTCTATGTCCATCGATTCTAAGGCGTCCTGGAGAGTGAGGTCCTCGGTGGATGCAAGAATCTCCACCTTGTCCTCAGAAGCAGAAGTGGAGGGGGTGGTGGCGTGGAAGACACCATGGTGTCCTTCGTTTTGTTTCTCTTGTCTTTCTTCATCGGATACCTCGTGTCCCTTCGTGGGTTTGCCGGTGGTGATTACTTCTCAGCCTCAGTCGCAGGGACTGAGGAGGAACAAGAAGTTCTGCGACCAGCAGCCTGCGGTTTTCCCACTGCTGGCTACTGATAATATCAACACTGGCAGAACCCTGAGAAGGGAGTGTCCTGAGGGACACCTTCCAATCGAGGGAAGCTGGAGAGGGTTTGTGTTTCTCGACAGAGGTGTAAGGGGTGAGTGCAAAGTAGTCGCCTTGGGAGCAGCAGAAGGAAGTGAACCCCAATCTCTGTGGAGGCAGGCATAGGTTGGTGCCCCGGGGGGGGGGGGGGGGGGGTCCACGGGAGGTCTCGATGAAAGATATGCCCCTGCACCATGTTTAGGCTCTTAGGTGGCGTAAAAGACAATCAGATGTCACCCAGCTTCTCACATGCGAGTAGTACGCACGATTGGGCAGGGGACACTGCTTCAATTAGGATGGATCCATTTCGCATTTTAGACATCCCAGCGGCTTTCCCACAGTAATCTTCTATATGGTCAACAACGAAAACCGACTTAGTTATCGTAAAAGATTCCCCATCAGTTCTGCTGCACACTAGAAATTTGGGAGAGTAAGGTCATCTTTTCGCTAGTCCGTCGTTTCTCCCACAGTGTGGCCAGGGAAGGGAACGTCTGAGGTTTACATGTTGCTGCATCGAAATCTACTCTATCACGCTTTGAGACGCCGTTTTTGCGTACGGCGACCCCAATATTTGTTCGTTTCATTTTCGTCCTGCGAGCAGCTAGGGACCTATACGTCCACCGAGGCAGAGCCCCACATGCCTGGGTAAGCCTTACTCACCTAAAGTGCTCGCTAGCGACTGTTCAACCTCAACAGCCATGTGTCCCCTCAGCAAGTAGCACACCTTGAGACAGAGGGGTTTTTCATAGAGGTTTCTACCATCCTCGCGACCTGGCCGATTAAGCCAAGATCCCTGCGCTCTGAAACGTACAATGTTCCATCATCGTGCTGAACTATGGTCGCTGAAGCACGCATGTAGCTCACGGTGTGGCGGACTGTTGGCCCGACACAGTCCACAGCTCAGAACCCTGGGTTCGCCAAGCCCATACTCATCAAATTAATGCTGAGCCCCTGAGGGATTGCACCACGCGCCGGCCAATCAGAAGACGAGGGCTCGGCTACATAGGTCGGTGCACCACAGCCATGAAAGGAATATAGCAGAGGACTACGTTCATTATAGCGAGTACACCCGTTACGTTCAGTATAGCGAGTACACCCGTCACTATCAGAACAATATAGCAGTCTACGAATCCGTCTACACCGAGCCAGCACAAGCAAGACCATTAGTAGTGGCTGATGTATTGCAGACCCGATTTGTACCACAAGCACATCACATAGAAGCTGAATATATATATATATATATATATATATATATATATATATATATATATATAATTCGTAATAAAAGTATTTGTGAACTAATCGCCTCATTCAGTCACAGACCTTGCCCACAATCCTAGCTAGCCGCAGCCCACCTCCCAAACAAACCGATTGCTGGTAAGCCTCCCAAGACAAGGATACAAAAAATCAAGATGAGTGTTCAGGGAGGAAACACAAAAGTGATAAACCAACTGTTCAACAGAACTTAAATTTTACAGCAGAATACTGTGGGTGGCTGATCGCTAAGATAATAAAGGATGAGCCCTGTTGCACTCACACTCCCCAAATGGTGGTGGTGGTGGGTTTTGGAAGGGACTAAGCTACAACGGTTATCAGTTGTTGTTTTTGTTTAGAGGGGACTAGATAGCTTGGTTATTAGTCTCCAGTTGCGAGCAAAGACAATACTATTTAATGTAAGCAGAAAAAACTAACGCTCAATCACAGAAGGGAAACCCACAAGGGGTACAAAATTATAAGGAACATTTAGCTTGGAACACAAAGAATAAAATAAACGTATGTGGACTAAAAGTTACAGAAGAAAGTTGTGGCTGGCTGATCACGAGGATAATAAAGGATGAGCTAGCCACTCTCCACAGTATAAAACCTACGAGTAAAAGCGGGTCAGACAACACAAAAACAGCTTAAGAATCTGTGAGACATGAGTGCCTCAGAGATCGGACTGAGATACCTACCTTTAGATCAAGTGATACAACGCAGAAACATGAATAAAACGTGAAACACGGTCAGCTGTAGTAGCCTCGTCTCCAAGCATAAAAGGAAGCGCAGCTGGCAGGTCATAAGACAGTCCAACTGAAAGTGGACAGACCAACAGAATGTCGACCACTGTCAATAAAGTGCCTCAGCGACACTGTGGCGGATCCTCTCGTCAAAGTATATGCCCATGTGTCATCTACATGTGGCCAATAAGCAGGCGACAAAGGACAACTGACTTCTTTTGAGAGGCCCTCACTGAGAACTTCTGTGTGGTTGTAGAAAGCTTCACTGCACGGAACTTGTTTGGGGAAGTCGAATGAGCCCACTCAGTGTTCTAAAGCCCAAGTATCTTCCGGTGGAACTGCAATCAAAGGCCCCTCTCCTGGAAACCAATTTCTAAGGGGCTTGAAGTAACTGCCTGCTTAGCCAGCCGAATAACGCGTTCTTTCCCCAAAATTACAATATGTCCCGGGATCCAAACGAAGGCCACAGAGGCCAGACTGATCAAGAAGGTAAACAGATTCCTGAATTGACCGCACCAAGGGGTGTTTCTGAAATCACTGGTCAAGGGCTTGCAAGCAGCTCAGGGAGTCGCTACAGATGACATACGACTCCCCGAGACAGGCTCTGAGGTGCTCAAGGGTCCGACGAATAGCTATCAGCTCTGCAGTAAAGATACTACTCCCACAGGGTAAAGAGTGCCATTCAACCTACTCACCGTGGGCATAGTCATACCCACCACGGCCATCAATTAGAGATACATCTGTGTATACAATTTCCACGCCGTGGAAAGAATCAAGTACTGCCTGAAACTGGCGGCGGAGATTCATCGGCGCAACAGAGGCTTTAGAGTCATGGGACCAGTCTAACCGAAGCTGCGGACGAGGTATGGACCAAGGATGGGCATGGGAAGTAGGAGGAATAGGAAGGGATGCAAGTGATTAGAGATGGGAACGAACACGAACCGCGATCGGTACACCCGACCTCGGCCGCCGTCGTGGGGAAGGAAGGGCAACATCCGGAAAGAGAAGCCTGTAATTTTAATGGTGAGATAAGGCGTGTACCTGGGAAACATAGGAAGCGAGCAAAAGTTGCCGGCGGAACCGTAGGGGTGGAACCCCAGTTTCGGCTAGTAGACTAGTCATTGGACTGGTACGAAAGGCCCCTGTCGCCAAACGGACACCACTATGTAGGACTGGGTCAAAGACCTGTAGCGCTGAAGGCGGTGCAGAATCATACACTAAACTCCCGTAGTCCAGGCGCGATTGTATGAGGGCCTTGTTGGTCGTGAGGCTCCCCAAGTCAGCCGATCATCAAAGACCATACACAGGAAGCGGTGTGTTTCTTCAACACGAAGGAGGTCATTACCCAGGTACAACTCCGGATCGGGGTGAAGCACCCAACAGCGACAGAAGTGCATTACTCGGGCCTTAGACTATGAGAAGTGGAGAGTATGGGCTGAGGCCCATGATTGTGCCTTTCTAATGACTCCCTACAGAAGCCATTCAGCGACATCAATGGTGAAGCAGATGCAAAAGTCCGTCCGCAAATAGGGTGGAGGAAACTGATGACCCAACTGCTGCTGTGAGATTGTTGATTGCAATGAGGAAGAGTGGGGCATCGAGAACAGAGCCCTGCGGGACAACATTCTCCTGGATATGAGGAGAACTGAGTCACATCGCTACATGAACCTGAAATGAGCGAGGCGATAGAAAGTTCTGTATAAAAATTGGAAGTGAACTCCTCAGGCCCGAACCGTGCAATGTAGCCATAATATGGTGGCGCCAGGTACTATCATACGCCTTTCACAGATCAAAAAGACCGCAACGAGATGCTCGCGCCTTGTGAAGGCAGTGCGAATTGCCGATTCCAGCGAGCCAAGGTTATCAATGGCGGATCGGCCTTGACGGAAGCCCACTTGCTTTGGGGCAACAAATCCCCAGTGTTCAAGGATCCATATGAGCCGCCAGATCACCATACGTTCACGTAGCTTACAGAGCACGTTGGTGGGGCTGACCGGCAGTAACTGTCAGCCACCAATGGATCTGCTCCAGGTTTTAACACTGGGATGACAGCGCTTTCCCGCCACTGTGGTGGGAAACCCTGTCTGCCCAGATATGGTTAAACAGGGCAAGAGGTTGGAGTTGAAACTCAACCGAAAATTGACGGAGGAACTTGCTGTGTATCCGGTCTGGTCCCAGGGAGGTATCAGGGTAAGAGCAGTTTCAAAATCCCATTCGCTAAACTGGGCCTAGTAGAGTTCCCATTGGCGTGTGCGGAACGATAACTGCTTCCGGCCTACCCTTGCTTTGAGGGTGTAGACGTCTGCACTGTAAGTTTCAGTTGCAAAGCCACGTGCATAGTGCCCTGCCATGTATTCGGCTATGGCTTGTGTGTCAGTGCAGCGCGTACCCTGAATGGTGAGCGATGGATTCCTGTCGGTGGGCTATATCTGAAGAGGCGCGCGTACTTGGATCCAGACCCGAGAAGGGGAGACGCAAGAACCGAGAGAGGCTACAAACCTCTCCCAGAATTCCTGTTTACTCTGCCGCGTCAATCGCCGAGCTCGTGCACGAAGCTCTTGTAGGCGATTAGTTTCTCTACAGAAGGGTGTCGCAGGTGTCACTGAAGTGTGCGCCGACATTCCCGTATGGACTCAGCGATCTCCTATGTCCACCAAGGGACCAACTTACGTCGGAGTGACCTAGATGTGGTTGGGACAGTTTTCTCAGCGGCGGAAAGTAAGGCCTTCGTGACTTGCTGGATAGCCACCTCTACGCCAGCGGGAATTACAGTCGTAACTACTGCAGCTGAAGCATATGCTGGCCAGTCAGTCCTATGGAGCGACTAATAAGGTAGCTGGTCTGCGGCCTGAGTCTGTGGGAGCGACAGAAAGATGGGAAAATGGTCGCTGCCACAGAGAACATCATGGACTTTCCAATTCAGATGAGGGAGAAGAGTCGGGCTACAGATAGACAGGTGAATGGCTGAGTACATGCCGTGAGCTAAGTTAAAGTGCATGGGAGCACCCGTATTGAGAAGGCAAAGGTTCCGCTGTGTCACGAGCGACCCTACATCCCTACCACGAGCCGAGGTCTGCGTCCCACCCCACAATGAGTGATGGGCATTAAAATCCCCTAAATGGAAAAACGGTGGGGGAAGTTGAGCGACCAAGGCAACGAGGTCAGTAAGACAAACAACCTCATCTGGAGGGAGGTAAATGGAACAGATTTTTAATTCCTGCCATATTTGGATTCTAACAGCCACTGCCTCAACATTCGTGGTAAGGGGCACAACAGCACAGGATACAGTGGCGAGGACATAGAGGCACACACCTCCAAAGACCCTGTCACAGAAGGGACGATTTTTGAAGTGGCTCCGATAACCACTTAGGGCATGGCTCCTCTGAACAGGAAACGTTTTCTGTAAAGCTATGCAACACATAGGTAATTGGCACAGTAACTATTGCAGCTCAGTCGTATGGTGGAAGAAACCACCGCAATTCCACAGGAGAATTTTCGTGTTTACTGAGTTGAAAGGCCATTTTAGTAAAGGTAAGTATGTTAGTCCAGTGAATCACCTGCTACAGACGGTTGAGTGTCTATGCAGACTAGAACCATCGGTTTCGTGGACGCAGTGAGGGAAAGACCCTTGGGGGATGCCAAGATCTCCACCCCATCGTCCGACGTAGAAGAAGGAGTAGCGTGTGGCTTTATAGCCACTGGAGAGTCTTCTGACTTCTTATTTTTCATTCCCTCTCGCTGGCTCTTAGGTTTGCAGGGCTGGGAGGGCTTCTCTTTAGTGGCGTGAGGGGTAGAAGAAGAGCGGTAAACTCCTCTACCAGCAGGTTTTGGATCCTTCAGCCATTGAATGGGATCTGCTGGAGCACTAGGAGAAGCCTCAGAATGGAGTGCCACGAGAGACCCCTTCTGAGCGAGGGAAGCCGGAGGAGGCTGCTTCTTCTCCGGCTGGGAGGTGGGGACAGGTGTCCCCAATAGTGCGGAAGGAATTGTCCCCACAGGTGGTAGTGGGGGCGCAATGTGAGGAGTGCCCCCGACCATTAAGAGGGCTGATGAGCTTCGACGGCCCTTAGGGCCCACAGAAGGTTGTTGCACGGTAGGTGTTATCGCCGTAAGAATGGGTGGCGACGATGTAACTGTTGCAAAAGACGTCGTCATAGAAACCGGGTAGAGCAGTTCATATTTTTTATGTACCTCAGTATATGTCAGTCTATCCAGTGTCTTGAATTCCATAATTTTTCGCTCTTTGCGAAGCACAGTACAGTCTGGAGAACATGGTGGATGGTGCTGCCCATAGTTTACCCAGATAGGTGGAAGAGTAGACAGCGCGACCGGGTGTGATGGACGCCCGCATTCCCTACATGTGGGGCTAGAGCTACATCTGGAGGACATATGTCCGAAATTCCAGCATTTGAAACACCGCATAAGGGGAGGGATATAAGGCTTTACGTCACACCAGTAAATCATGACCTTGATTTTTCGGTCAATGTATCGCCATCAGAGGCCAAGATGAAAGCACCTGTAGCAACACTATGATTCTTTGAACCCCTATGCACGCGCCGGACGAAGTGGACATCCCACCGCTCTAGATTGGCGCGCTGATCTTCAAACGAATGTGAAAGAAGGTCCCTGTGATAGATTTGTGGGGTTTTTACGTCACCCAGCATATCGCAAGCAAGCAAGTCTTTCGTTTGGGTGGGTGACGCTGTTTCGATCAGTACCGAACCGCTCCTCATCTTCGACATTCCAGATACTTCACCAAACTTATCTTCAAGGTTTTCTACGAAGCAAAATGGTTTCGTTGACATGAAAGTTTCCCCATCCGTTCTGCTGCAAACAAGATACTTACGAGAGTGAGACTCGTCCCTGTCTTTAGCCCGCTGTTCTTCACAAGTGGTAGCCATGGAACGGAATGTTCGGGGATCTTACGTTGCTGCATTAAAAGCAACTGAGCCCTGTGGGATACCGTTCTCTTGAATATGGGGGGTACGCGGTATCCAGTATATTGTCGCGTTGAAATGGAAACAGGCTTGACTTCGAAGGCAACTAAACACAGCACTTATACTGAAAGCACGTTTATTACTAACTCAACATACACGCAGCACTGACTGCCTCTCAGGCAGAGTGCTCTGCTATTTATACACAGACAGAATTTACCAGAAATTAGAAGAACAGTTAACATAAGAAATAAGTAGAATTTACAAGTGAACATAAGAAAGATGTAGAATCTTATGGAATTCTTGATTACAAAGAATTAATTTTTTTGCCAGTGGGCGGGATTGAACCGGCGACCTGCTGCACCGCATTCCGTGATGCTATCCCCTGCGCCACGCCGGCAGTCGCTGTTCGTCGTCTCTCGCGGCAATATTGTGGCGCCAGGTGGTATTGTACGCCTTGTGGAGATCGAAGCATACCGCAACCTGTCTGCATGTCCATAGTTGAGAAGTATGTAGCTCCTTTCAAGCAGTCTGAGGTGTCGTCAATCCGCGGCAATGGGTAGACATCTTTCTTTGTGATTCTGTTCAGCCGCCCATAGTCGACACAGAATCGCCACGTGCCATCCCTCTTGAGGACTGGTTCCTAGGGGGATTGACGATGAAGCAACAGTGGCGTATGGTGTCGTCATGTTCACTGAGTGCAGCTTCACGTATTTACGCCTAGCCTCTGGGAATGTCACCCAGTACAGGATCTTCTACTCCACACCAGTAGATCATCACCCTGACTCAGGCAATGAATCGCCCTCGAAAACCAAGATAAAGGCACCCTGTTGTCCTTTGGACCCCTATAGATGCGCCGGATGAATTGCCGCTCCAACTTAGCTCGCAATTCGTCGTCCGATTGCAGCAGAAGATCCTCGTAGAAAATGATACCCTGAACCATATTTAAGCTCTTATGTGGCGTGATGGAAACGATACCGCCTCACAACGTTACTTCCGCCAGTACCTCGCCTCCTACTTTAGGAGGCGAGGTACTAGCGGAAGTATAGTTGTGAGGTGGCATCGTGAGTCGTGTCGGGATAACTCAGTCGATAGAGCGCTTGCCCGCGAAATACAAAGGTCCCAGGCTCGAGTCCCGGATCCGACACACAATTTTAATCTGCCAGGAAGTTTCATATCAGCGCACACTCCGCTGCAGAGTGAAATTTTCAGTCTGGAAACATCCCTTAGGCTGTGGCTAAGCCATGTCTCCTTTCTTCCAGGAGTGCTAGTCTTGCATGTTTCGCAGGACAGCTTTTGTGAAATTTGGAAAGTAGGAGGCGAGGTACTGGCGGAAGTAAAGTTGTGAGGCTCCATCGTGAGTCGTGTCGGGATAGCTCAATCGGTAGAACGCTTGCCCGCGAAAGGCAAAGGTCCCAGATTCGAGTCCGGGTTCCGGCACGCAATTTTAATCTGCCAGGAAGTTTCATATCAGCGCACACTCCGCTGCAGAGTGAAAGTTTCATTCAGGGAAGGAAATATTTGGGGGTCATATTGCGTAGCGTTGAAATCGCCTCTACCGCGCTTACAGACGGCGGTTGTACGTCCAGCAACATTTCGTGTTCGTTTCATGGTGTTCCCACGAGCAGCTAGGGATCTAAAGGTCTTCCCAGTCAGAGCCCAAATCCCCTGGGTAAACCTTAGACAACGGAGGTGTCGCAGATTCCTCAGAGGATGCTCGCTAGCGACTGTTCAGCCTGAACAGCCATGCATCTCCTTGGCATGTAGGTTCTTTTTTTAAAGAGGTTTCTACCGTCATCGCGACCCGGTGATTAAGCCATGATCCCCAGGCTCTGAAACGTACAACATTCCACCCTCGCGCCGAACGATGATCATTGAAGCATGCACAGAGCTTATGGTGTAGTGGACTGTTGGCGCGACACAGCCCACAGCTCAGGGCGATGGGTTTGCCGAGCCCGTACTCAGCAAATTAATGCTGGGCCCCTGAGGGGAAGGATGAGCCAGCCACGCTCTACACAAAAAATCCTTTAGTCTCTAAAAGAATGTCTGATAACGACTTACATGTGATGGCGAGTTGTGCACCTGAAAGTCAGGCTAAAGCACCCTCCATTAAATGGAACGTTAAAAAAAAGTATCTGCACTGTCAACTAAACCTAAAGGGACCGCAATTGATCGATTACAAGTCTGCCGCAAGGGGGCGAAAATGGGACAGTTTACGAGGATATGGGCCACTATTTACAAAGTACCACAGCAACAGTCGGACGGTGTCTCATGGTGAAGTAGATAGCCGTGGGTCACAGATGTATGCCTAATACAGAGATTGCAGAGAACGTCCGAATCCCGACTTATGGAGCACATGGAAGATTTCCACGCGGCCGCGGACAGCTTGATTACGCGAAGCTTGTTTGGCACACTCCAAGTAGACCATTCAGAGCTCCAAGCTTCACGCACCTTCCGGTGTATCGCCAGTCGGAGATCCCTTTCCATAAGACAAATGGCTAGAGACCATGAGGTAGTGGCCTTCTTGGTCACCCATCAACATGTTCATTTTCTGGCATGCCGATATGGCCAGCGGTCCAGACAATGGCAATAGAACGGCTAGACTTGCTGAGGGAGGAGACAAGGTCTTGAATTGATTACACGAATGGATGCGTAGAGAAACACTGGCCGAGTACTTTTAAGCCACTACAGATGACAATGACTACCCAGGGCAGGTTCGCGCAATAGCTATGAGATCTGCGGTAAAGACGCTACTCCCATAGAGCTAGGAACGCTGTTCGATATAGTAACCATGGATATGGGCATAACCAGCACGCCCATTTACTAGGGAACCATCGGTGTAAACAGCTTCTGCGCCACAGAACGAACCGAGGAATTCCAGGAACTGACGACGGACATGTGTTAGTAAACCTGCGTCTTTCTAATCATGTGCCAAATCCAGACAAAGCTGTAAGCGGGAAATGGACCAAGGAGAAGTTTGAAAGTAATAATGGAAAGCGAGAGGGATTTGATTAGATTCGAGCGACGAAAAAAGTGGATGAACACAGACTGAAACTGTGTAACCTGATGTGGGCCATCGTGGAGGGAAATGGAGTGAAGCATCTGGCAAAAGGATCCTGTGATTTTGGTCGTGAATCAACGATTGAACACGGGCAATGTAGAAAGTATAAACTGTTGCCGACGAAACCGCCGAGGATAGACCCCAGCTTCTACTAAAAAGCTTATCACTGGACTCGTGTGTAAGGCCCCCACCGCCAAACGGACACCACTTTGTAGAATTGGGTCCAAGACCTGCAATGCTGAAGGCACTGTCTAACTGTACATTAAGCTCCCGTAGTCAACGTTTAATTGTATGAGGGCCTCGTAGAGCAGCAGTAGTGTTGGGTGTGAGGCTCCTCAAACAATTGAGCTGAGACAGCCAATTATATTGAAATGTCGCCAGCATTTTTGTCGCAACCGACGAATGACCCGGGCGTCGAAGAGCATGCCTAGGAAGCAATGCCTCTCTTCAACATGGAGGAGTTCGTCAGACAGGTACAGCTCTGGACCGAGGTGAAGCGCCGGACGCCGACAGAAGTGCATCACTCGGGTCTTAGTGTCCACTAATTGAAAACTATAGCAAAAGACCATGACTGTGCCTCTCTAATGGCTGCCTCCTGCCGCCGCTCACCTACACAAATGCAAACGGAACTGAAATAGATGCAGATGTCATCGTCAAATAGGGAGGAGGAAACTGATGACCCCCACTACTGAAGGAAGAAGGTTAATTGCAATCAGAATTAGGGGAACACTAAGGAATAGAGCCCTGTGGGACACCCTTCTCCTGCACATGAGTAGAGCCGAGGGGCGTACCAACCTGACTGTGGAAAGAGCGGAGCGAGAGTAAGTTCTTTATGAATATCTTAAGTGGACCCTGTAAGCCCCATCTGTAAAGTGTTCATAGACTATGATAGCGCCAGGTGGTGTCATACGCCTTCTGGAGGTTATAGAAGACAGCATCAAGAGGTTCACGGCGAGTAAAAGCAATAAATATGTAAACATTTTTACTGCTGTGCAAAGCGTTGTTGCATCCTGCTGTTGGGCTTACAGCCCAAACGGTAGACACACCAACTGTAGAGACAAATGTACAATGAGGCCAGCTACACTGTGGAGAGACGAGAAAAATATAGTGCACCCAGTGGAGAGCGTCTGGACCAGATGATAGCTGCTAATTAGTCGAGAAGACATCCCTTGAGAATGAAGGAAAGAAATAGGTCACAAAAAGTGGTCGCGAGTTGTCAGGAAGTGCTTCCCACAGGAAAAGCAGAGAAACGCAATTGGTTCGAGGAAAATTAATAAATTTACCTAAGGAAAGCGAAACACGGATGATGCCGTAATCTCCAAAGGGATGCCCGAGAAGAAGCATAAGTCCCCCAGCAAGAGGAGGAGGGACGCCGAAAGGGCAAGGGTCTTCAAAGAATTCCTGCTGCACCACAAAGTAGGTCGAGTGCAAAACACTGTGAGAACAAGCGTGATCACACAAACTGAGACCGCGTACCTGAAGCGACCTCCTCCCCTGATCTGGGGGACCTTCAGCCAACAAGAACAAGGCAATAAGTGGGGGACCGCATGACTTCACAGGACACAGGCACCAAACTGAAACTCACTCAAACCAGCTCTGAGATACAATCCAACGTCGTCACATCCTCTTCAGAAATGGAGCAACAGAACACAAGGCCAGCAGTCTCTAAGGAGGATTCTCCTCCCAAGAGGTGGCCAGCTGTGGATCCGCAAAGGATTTACCCAAATTTAGAGTTGGCATTACAACTCGCTAACCTGTAACAGCCGGCCGTGCTAACGACCGCATTACTCCACGTCGTCCGTGTGGGACACAAGTATGGCAGGAAAGTCACCTTCTCGACAGTGAAGGGAGTGGACAGACTTCATCTCAAGGCAATGAGACTGCCCACGGACTTTGGAGCTCTTCAACATCTCATCGAAAAAGTTTTTCAGAGGAGAGGGAAGAAGTATGATTTGAACGAAATATATCACCAAGCCGTACTGGCTTCTGGAAGGATTGCGTTGGACCAGACGAAATATTTGCCTGACTGTAACATACATACTCACTTTCCCTAAAGACGCTGAAAATGGCGCATTTGAATCTCACACAATTCCAGACTAGTGCTACGAGAGCTCCGAAAGGTCATGGGTGAGATGAGTCCAGATGTCCTCTGTCGACAGGAGCCCTACAACGTGGATGGCAAACTCCCTTTTGGGGCAACTACTTGGCAGATTGTGGCCCCAGGGCCCCACCCTAGGCTTGCAACTGTAATCTACAATAGAGCTTTGAGAGTCATGGTCGTATCGCAGCTATCCGATGAGCACTGCAGCGCCATTGAGGAACACTCCCCTGTGGGGGTTATGTGCATAACAAATATGTATTTTCAATATGGGGATCCATTTGATCCCTATCTGGATCAACTCACACAAGTCATGCAGGCGCTGCGTGGTCGAAGGATGGTTGCTGTGGCGGACCTGAACGTGCACTCCCCTCTGTGGAACAGCCACACCCGAGATGCAAAAGGAGACAGAGTTGAAGAGGCTATCATGGCTCTCCTGTTGGTTGTTGCCAATAGACTAGGCAACCCACCAACTTTTGTTGGACCAGGCGGTGATGGAACCAATGTTGATGCAACATTGATGACAGAAAACGTGGCAGATAAAATGATCGACTGGAGAGTTCATGATCGTATCACGTCAAGTGACCAAAACATGATCACCTTTAGACTTCAACAAGCCTAGTGCGGCTGGAATGCGAGTGGAAGTCGCAGTGCAAGTTCAATAAAACAAACTGGGAAAGTCTGGCGGTGGAGAGCATCGTGCCTGCATTGCCAGAGAGTGACTTTGACATAGACGAAGCTGCACAAGATCTGGCCAGTGCTGTGGTCCGAGCGATCGAAGCTGCCATACCACTTAGATGAAGGGCAGTTGTGGCTTCCCTGTCGCCATGGTCCCAAGAACTTCAACAACTATGACAGTCTTTCAGAAGGACAAGGAGGCACTACCAGCGAGTTGTGATCAGGCAAGAGCGCCAGTACGGTACAGGCAGGAGAAAGAACATTTTTCCAGGTGCTGAAAGATACCCGACTTAGGAGTTGGGAGATTTTTGTCAAAAATCAATTGGCCACTGATCCCTGGGGCATCCCATACAAGCTCGATCGCGAAAAAATACATGACCTGTTGGTGTTGTCGACACTCAGGGATGGGGACCGGATGACGAAGTCCTGGCAGGAAACTGCCAGGGTCCTTCTCCGAAGACGCCAACACTGACACTGATAAGAAGAAAGAAATCAGAGAGAGAGACACCCTGGAGTACACCAACAACGCTCCTGTCTATCCCTTCTTGGAAGAGGAGGTGGCTAATCAGATAAGAGCCCTCAAGAAAAGGAAGCCTCCTGGGCCTGACAATTCCTCGTGCCTCTATTGATCTCTCAAATGACTAAACTATTCAATGAGTGCCTGCGCACTGGCAGATATCCAAGGATCTGGGAAAAGGGGCCCGATAAATACCTGGCCTTGGCCAAGTCTTATCGCCCCATATGTCTTCTGGATATCATGGGTAAGTTATTTGAGAGACTGCTGGCTGACAGGCTGTCTGCACATTGTATGCTGTGTGGTACGAGTAGTAGGCAATTCGGATTCCGTCAGGGAAGGTCTGCGTCTGACGCGATCACCCTGGTGGCCGAGGTCTGCTGCTCCGCGCCGTGCAAATACGTCGTGGGTATCATGGATGACATCACTGGCGCCTTTGACAACCTCTCATCGCCTTTGCTCTTCTCCTATCTCCAATATAGTGTCCAGGGCTCAAGAGCTATTGTGCAGAAAGGAAGGTCTGGTTATCATCCCCTAGAGGGAGAGTAAGCAAAACGATCACCAAGGGGTGCCCCCAGGGCTCTGTCCTGGGCCACTCTTCTGGGATCTAAACATGGAACCTCTCCTCGGAGAGCTTCAATAACATCCTGATGTGCTAGAGGTGGTAGCCTACGCAGACGACCTCCTCCTCATGGCTGAAGTCGTGAAGACATCGAGCTCAAGATTGAGAGATCTCTACAGGTGCACACTGCATGGTGCAATAAAACAAAATTACAGGCAGCACCGCAAAAGTCGGTGTACCTATTGTTAAGGGCCAAGTGGCCGCAACCCGACAGTAAGAATTAATGGAACATCTGTGATTAGACAGAAAAAAGCCAGATACCTCGGTGTCATTATTGACGAACGCTGGATTTTCGCCGCCCACATAGACTCAGTTGCTGAAAGATCACTGACAGCGTTACATAGGTTGGCTGGGATCGGGCATCAGAGGTTTCACCTCCCTCCCGATCTCATACAACTGTATCACAACAGTATACTGACGTCTATCGTGGGCCCTGGATCTCCGGTGTGGGCCCACAGGCTCACGAGTATGATGCCTGCCATGGCCGTGAGGAGGGTGCAGCGAAATATCCTCCTTCATTCATGTGGAGCCTACAGGAGCACTCCCGGCGGGGCCCTCTTGGTGTTACTGGAGCTATCCTTCTCGACATCAACGTCAGGGCCAAAATTTTGGGGGAACCATTACTCAGCAAATTAGAAATCAGACAAAATCGTGGGATGAGGAGGAATCTGGAAGGATAACTCATGCTCTCCTACCAGATATCCAGGAAAGATTAAAGATGAGGCATTTGAAACCCTCAAGCAGGATGTGGCACTTCCTGACGGGGCATGGACCCTATCCGAGATATCTATGCCGGTGGGCATACCGGAACATGTAATTTACTAATGTCCTGCATTTGACGGTGTGGCTGCGGATTTGAGAAGGGCTCTGCCCAATAATAACACTTTCGAGCTCATCAGGATCCCGGGCACGTTCCGTACACTTGATCATATTGCTAATAATATCTCTAACAAAGTGCTTTAGGACTTCGTTCAGAATCACTAACTGATCATGACACAAAACCCGACTGAGACAGCCGCATATGCCATGCCGCCAGGGATGGACTGGTAGTATCTGCCATCCCCTGGATTCGGGGGTTGGATGTGGCAAACACCGATTATTACACTTAGACGTAAGTTAGATGTCGTTTTTTTTTATAAATTTCTGTAGGTTAAAACACAAACGGGGATAACTTTTCCGGGGAGGGGGGGGCGCTGTGGTGAGAAAAGTAATTGGCCAACCAGTGGATTTCGCTCGGTGAGCTGGCCATTTCAAGTAGATTTATCTCGCTGGCACACCTGTAACACCACAGCAGTAGCATATTAGGAAACAGAACACACTCACATTAACTAACACTAGTAGGATGTCCAGTGGTTTGCTAAAACGTAGTATTGTTAAGTCACTAATAGCCTGTTAAAACGTTTGTATAATAAAATGACCCATTTTTGTCATGTAATTGGTTAATTTGTATGGTATTATAAATAAAGAATTTAAAAAAACACACATAGAAAACACTTCCCTATGGGGATCGATCACCAACACATCACTTTGGAGAAGTACAAAGAATTTCCAATGGCGAAATCGTCACTAGATTATCTGATTTATATTTCTAGAAGTGTCGATTTCGACACATAGAGCACATAAGGTCGTTTCTCTGGGAGCATAGTTGTCATTCTGTTTATTCTAGTCGGGATTCTTTGCTTGACTTTGGAGTTTGATGTACATATCAAAAAAACTTCTTTATGGAAGAAGGGAGGAATTTTTGTTCCCAGTTAGTGAATCGGGTTCTGTCTCATAATGAAGTACGCTAGTCAAAACAATTAACGGATCAATTGAGATATCTAGTTTCTGAAGTATTGTCATCCATAGAATGAACTAAAAGGGTTAGACGTCTTTCTGTCGATTCTACAGAGTGGAGACAATATTACGGCAACCGATATAGTGGTAATAATAGAAAGTTGCTGCAGAGAGGATTGGTGTTGACTTATGTTTGCTGTAGTAAACGGATTACACAAGCAGTTGGGTTCATATACTGTAGTGAGCAGGTAGTGCAATGCACAACAAGCTGACGTACCCGAAGCTATTGCATGGAGAGCCATAGGAAGGTTGGAAGCGGGTCAGTCACAGAGGGAGGTAGCTGCATCTAGACTTGGACGAAATCGCCGTCGCGAATGACCTCTAAGCTCGGAGGCCTATGGTGTGTGTCCCACTAAAACGACGTAACAGTTTAGCGGGCAGATGCTGTGCGTAGTAACACATGGATTTGAGTCGTAACAAATGGCCCTGGGTTCTATTTACGGATGGTTCACGATTTTGTCGATCGCTCATCTGGAGAGAACATGAAACTCCGAAGGATTTTGTTATATGCAGGAAACATAACCGTATCATGTTGGTGAACGAATGGTAAAAGCAGTAGTAAGTATTGGAGGACGTATGGACCTCTATGTCGTTCAGAACGGCGCTTCGACTTCTCAGAGGTATAGAGACGACATTCTTCGACCTCTTGTTGTGCCCAACGCTGGTGCCATAGGAGATGGGTTCCTTCTGATGGACGATAAAGCGCGTCCCCACAAATCCTTACTGGTGGACAACATGCTTGAAGCTGAGGGAAATGAACGAATGGAGCGATCAGGTTTTCACCGGATTGCAGTGAGACCATCACTTTCTTTAACGGTTGCGAACCTGGATGTTGCACACATGGAAGAATATTGAAAATCCTTCAAGAGCTGATTGATCACCCCATACTGTCCATGCTACGTAGGTGTGCAACTGTACTGATCGTCCGAGGCGATCACAAACCATTTCCCCCCCAGGGGGCCCACAGCTCTCTTGTGGGTATATGTGTGGCGCGCACGGGGCCCCGAGCCGAAGCAGCCTTTTTTCCGCCCCAGGCTGCTTCACTTTCCCTCTCGGTTCATGCCTTCGCCCGGATACGGGCGTCCTTTGCGAGTCAAGGTGGTTTCCTGTCTCAGTTTCTCTTTATCCTAGGTTTCTCCCTTTCCTAACCTTTGCTTCTGTCTTTCTCTCCTTGCTGTACTTTCCTAGCCTTCCTCTCCTCCTCAATAGTCTCCGCTTTGGCATTTGAGACACTTCTTTCTCTTCACTTTCTCTATTGTTCTTCTTTCTTTCCTGTGCGTGTCTGAAGGCCGACCCACGCATTATCACTCGTAGCAGGTGACGGGGTAACGCGTAATTCCCCGCCCTGGGAAGACAAGTACAGCACGTACGTACCCCCTGGTAAAGGCCAGGCCCAGGGAGGGGTGATTACCCGAGCTGGTACCTTCCGAACATGCCGATTGGTCCCTCCGTCAGTTCTCGGGAGGTGTGAACAATCACCTAAGGCGGGTAAGCCCTCAGAGGGGGCCCCACTAGGAAGGAGCGTGCCATCGGAGACGCCGGTAATCACGGGGGACACTTCTGCAATGACTTCCTTCTCTTCTTCTGTGACTTTGAGCCAAAAAAGAAAGACCGATTCGCCACAGCATAAGAAAACTTTGCCCAATCTCCCGAAATTCCTAGTTATCTCTCGAACCGACGGTAAAGATTTCACCTCTGTAAATCCTTTCGTCATTCAGAAAGGTGTTGATGTGATTGCTGGCCCTGTTAAGACCTGTTCGCGTCAGCGAAATGGAACATTGTTGCTGGAAGCGGACAGTGCCTTCCAGGCGTAAAAACTAATACGGACTACGTTGCTACACACTTTTCCTGTCCAGGTAGAAGCGCATCGCACGCTCAACTCGTCACGGGAGTAGTTTTCACGAGATCCCTTGACGGGTTGTCTGAAGAAGAAATTCAAACCTACATGTCCGATCAGGGTGTAACAGCCGTGCATAGGGTGTTGAAAAAGGTCGATAACCAGCTGACACGAACTCGTACTGTGTTTTTGACTTTCGACAGAGTTTAACTCCCATCAAAGGTCAAAGCAGGGTATGAAGTTTATCTCCGTCCGCCCTTATGTACCACCCAACGCGCTGTTTCTAAGGCCACAGATACAACCACACCCGTCAATCTTGCCCCAATACAGCAAAATGTTGCACTTGTGGTAGGGACGCCCATGAGGGGGATTGCCCACCTCCGTCCCCTCGCTGCCTTAATTGCAACGGTGCCAGCCGCGGTGGCCGAGGGGACTGAGGCGCTCCAGTCACGGTCTGCACAGCCACTACGGTCGGGGGTTCGAATCCTCCCTCGGGCATGGATATTTGTGCCGTCTTAGTTCGTAAGTAGTTCATAGGTAGTTTGTAAGTTTAGGGAATGATGACCCCGTAGTTAAGTCCCATAAGCTTTACAAACAGTTGAACAGTTGCAACGGTGATCATTCGGCTTCCTCTCGGGAATGCCCTGTATATAAGGATGAAAAGGTCATTCAGCAAATTCGGGTTACGGAAAAGGTATCAACATCTGCTGCTTGAAAGTTGTTGGCGAGTCGAAAGCCCACTGTCCTCCCAGCGGGCACATACAGTAAGGTCCTCACCTCCACTCGACCTACTAAGGATGCAGGTACACAGACCTGTGACTTCACTTTCGCTGACACAGTTGTGCGATCGGCCAGCCCGAAGATTGCCCGTTCCACGTCCCCACTTCCTCCTGCTGCTTCTAAAGTTCAGTCTTCATCAAACTCTAATAAACCGCGGGCACCTAAACAAGATGCCCGGACTTTGAAAAAGGAACCCGTCCGTGAAGATTGTCTACGTACTCAGGTTTATCAATCGTCAAATGCCTCTTTTCACCGTCACTCTTCCAGAAGAGCCAACAAAAAAAAAGAGTTCCTCTCCTTCCCCGCCGAGGCGTGACCCATCCGTCACGGCGCCCAACAGTAGTCGGCCCCGATCATCTTCTGTCTCGCCGGGACACACTACTGTTAGCCGGGCAACCGGCATTTTACCGGCGGTGGAATCTGACCCTCCTGATCAACTCGGGAAGGTGGCAGATGCATCAGTTGAACCTATGGAACACGATTCTCTGCCTATAGATAGCGATAGTAGTGCTCCCTCGAAGTCCAGTCATCAGCGGCCGTCCAGGTGGACTCCACCTGCTTGTTCCTTTTTATCTTTTCTTCTCATTTTTATCATGACGCTCCTTCAATGGAATATTCGCGGCTTTCGTTCCAATCGGGAGGAATTAAAACTACTCCTTCGATTGCACTGCCCGCATTTAGTCTGTCTGCAAGAAACTAAGTTACGTCCAAGTGATCGTGCAGACTTCCCCCACTACACCTCTGTGCGTTTCGACCTGCCACCTGTAGAAGGTACCCCAGCCCATGGAGGGGTTCTGATGATCATTCTGGACGACGTCTATCACCATCCCATTTCATTGCATACTCACCTACAGGCAGTTGCTGTCCGCATCACTCTGTCCACCTTTTCCTTTTCCCTCTGTAATATCTATTCGCCATCGTCATCTGCCCTTACTAGGGCAGATGTGCTACACCTCGTTGACTAGCTCCCTTCACCCTTCGTGTTGGTAGGCGATTTTAATGCCCACTACCCCCTATTGGGCTCTCCGGCACCTTGTCCAAGAGGCTCCCTTTTGGTGGACCTTTTACACCAATCTTGTCTGCCTCAACACCGGTGCACCGACCTTCCTTTCCGACACAACACATACTTATTCCCATATAGACCTCGCGATATGCACTCCTCAGCTTGCTGGTCGGTTTGAGTGGTATGCACTTTCTGACACGTACTCGAGTGACCATTTTCCTTGTTTCATCCACTTCCTGCATCATTCTCCATCTCCTCGTCCCACCAGTTGGAACATTTCTAAAGCCGACTGGGGGCTTTATTCTTCTATGGCTGGTTTTCACGATCAGAATTTTTCCAGCTGTGACAGTCAGGTCGAATACCTCACAGAGGTTATTCTCACAGCTGCCGAACATTCCATACCTCGTACATCCTCTTTTCCACGCCGCGTCCCGGTACCCTGGTGGACTGCAGCCTGCCGTGACGCTCTTAGAGCCCGGCGACGTGCTTTACGCACCTTCCACGGCCACCCAACGTTGGGGAATAGAATCAACTACACACGACTGCGAGAGCAATGTCGTCGTGTTATAAACGACAGCAAAAAACTTGCTGGATTGTTTTTACCCGTTCTTTTAACTGTTTTACTCCCTCCTCGGTTGTCTGGGGTGGCCTACGCCGTTTATCCGGCATCAAGGTCCACTCCCCGATTTCTGGCCTGACCGTCGAGAACGCTGTCCTTGTGGACCCCGCTGATGTATCCAACGCATTGGGCCGATTCTTTGCGGAGGTTTCGAGCTCTGCCCATTACCACCCTGCCTTCCTCCCTCGCAAACAGGTAGAGGAGGCACGGCCGCCTTCTTTCCACTCTTTTAATCGTGAAAATTATAACTTCGCCTTCACCATGCAGGAGCTAGACCGTGCTCTCACCCTGTCCCGATCTTCTGCTCCTGGGCCCGATTCCATCCATATTGAGATGATGAAGAACGTTTCTGCTGCGGGCAAGTGTTTCTTTCTTAGCACCTATAATCGTATATGGACTGAAGGTCATGTTCCCACAAGTTGGCGTGAAGCCATTGTTGTCCCCATTTCCAAACCAGGGAAGGACAAACATCTTCCATCCAGTTATCGCCGCATTTCTCTTACTAGCTGCGTCTATAAGGTGATGGATCGCATGGTTAACGCTCGGTTGGTCTGGCTCCTCGAATCTCGACGCCTCCTGACTAATATTCAATGTGGTTTTCGTAGACACCGCTCTGCTGCTGAACACATTGTCACCTTGTCGAACTTTATTATGAATAACCTTTTAAGGAAGCGTCAAACGGTAGCAGTGTTCTCCAACTTAGAGAAGGCTTACGACACCTGTTGGAGGGCGGGCATTCTCCGCACATTGCACACATGGGGCCTTCGTGGCCGCCTCCCTCTCTCTATTCAAGCGTTTTTGGCGGATCGCAAGTTCCGGGTACGGGTGAGCTCTGTTTTGTCAGATACCTTTTGCCAGGAGAATTGGGTGCCACAGGGCTCTGTCTTGAGCGTGGCTCTTTTTGCCATTGTAATCAATCCGATAGTAGACTGCCTTTCAGCCGACGTTTCCGGATCCCTTTTTGTAGACGATTTCGCAATTTATTGCAGCGCCCAACGGACGTGTCTCTTGGAGCGTTGTCTTCAACGCTGTCTGGACCGCCTATATTCCTGGAGCATTGCGAACGGCTTCTGCTTCTCCACTGAGAAAACGGTGTGTATAAACTTCTGGAGATACAAGAAATTTCTTCCTCCTTCTCTACGTCTCGGCCCCGTTGCTCTCCCTTTCGTGGAGACAACGAAATTCTTGGGACTCATGTTGGATCGTAAGCTTTGCTGGTCCCCACACGTGTCTTACCTGGCTGCCCGTTGTGCCCAATCCCAAAATGTCCTCCGTGTTCTCAGTGGCACATCATGGGGAGCGGATCGTACCGTCATGCTTCATCTTTACCAGGCCATTGTTCAGTCGAAGTTCGACTATGGAAGCCTTGTATACTCTTCTGCACGGCCGTCGATTCTTCGTCGTCTCAACTCTATTCACCATCGGGAATTACGCCTGGCGACCGGTGCATTTTATACCAGCCCTGTTGAAAGTCTGTATGCCGAGGCTGCTGCATTACCCTTGACCACTTTTTTGTGTCCCAACTTCGTCGCCGCTTTTGTGTCCCAGCCTCGTCGTAGGTGTCGGTGGCCGAGTGGAATGAGACCGACACAGGAATAAAGACAGCACGCTGGTGCCGGTACGGAGGGGAGCAGCCAGAAACTATAAACACTAGAGTAAATTAGAAAGAGATATATATTGCACAGAATGTAACAATACTTAACTTTTACATAGTACTGCAGAATGTTGATACATAGTTGTTAGAGGCCTGCCTAGTGCCTGTACAATAGCAAAGTCTTCACTGGTGCCTATCTGATTACGAAGGTCCTAACTGGTTGCTATCTCAGTCCCAAGTGCCCGGTGTCTTTCCGTGGTGGCCACGAGCGGGGTTGCAGCAGAGGGCGCTCGTGGCTGTCGTCGTGAGAACGCCGCGCCGTGCGTGCATGGCGGCGCGCGGCGAAAGTAGGTGGCGCGCACTTTGTACTTGTGCGACACCACACCCGTCCCCCCCAAACCGCCGCGCCGTCGTGGCGTAGGGCTGAGGGCCACGGCGACGGCACTGGGAGGAGGGCCTGGGCGGGGGCGTTACTGGTGGGACGGGCGTCGTAGCTGAGGCTGGGATCGAGACGCCGTCCGCGCCCCGGCATCCGCCTTGCGATCCTCCAGGGAACCCACCGAAACCTGGGGGAGGGCGCACCCCTCCGCTCAGAGGGAGCAGGTCATCTTCTTCTGAGGTGCGTGGCCCAGGCGGCGGCGGCACGCACGGTCCCGGAGTCCCTCTCGGTGACGCTGTCATCTGCGGCGGCGACAGCGGCGGCGTCGCGTCGATCTCCATCGGGACGATCTCGTAGTCCAGGGACGCTGGACCCGTTGACGAACGATTTGTTTGTGCTCCCTGGCGGTGAACTGGGTCTGGAATCAAGAAACCGGAGACAGGATCGCGCGGCCTGTGCAAGCGCAATTGGTTTGCGTGGCGCCGCAGCTCCGACCCTGTGGAAGAACGTACAACATACATATTGCGACCGAGCACGCGCTGAATGGTGCCTGGCAACCATGTCTTCTTCATACCAGCAAACACCCTGTACAGCACCGGCGTAGAAACCTGAAAACGCGTTGCGCCATATGAACCGACTCAGTGCGTGGGAGGCTGCAGCAGGTGAAGGAGAGTGCGGTGACGGCGGCCGTGTAGCAGCTCGGCAGGAGACGGGCCGTCACGTGGCATGCATCGATACGTAGACAGGAAAATTTGAAGAGCTTGCTGCCTGGAGTGCTGACCTTTCATCTTTTCCATGTGAGACTTGAATGTTCGAACGAAACGTTCTGCTTCACCATTGGACTGAGGGTGAAAAGGTGCGGTGGTGATATGCTGAATGCCATTCACACGACAAAACTGTTGAAATTCCGCACTAACAAACTGAGGTCCATTGTCACTGACGATAGTTTCAGGCAAACCTTCGATGCAAAACACTGATGTTAAGGCACTGATTGTACTAGAAGCTGTCGTTGAGTTCATGGCAATCACAAAAGGAAACTTGCTGAAAGTGTCTACAACAATTAACCAGCGCGTATTCCAGAAAGGTCCGGCAAAGTCAATGTGTAAACGTTGCCATGGTCCCTTGGGGCGTGGCCAGTCTGAGAAACGCTGTGGAGGAGCCGCCTGATGCTCCGCACAAACTGTACACTGTGACGTCATGTTCTCTATCTGAGCGTCCATACCAACCCAGGTACAATGACGTCTGGCCAGTTGCTTTGTTCTAACAATGCCCCAATGTCCTTGATGCAGGGAACGAGGAACAATCACTCTTGCTTGGTCGTTGTCGGTATGCAACAACAGTACACCCTGACTTAAAGATAATGCATGACGTTGTGCAAAATAACGTCGAACCAGAGGCCGATCAATGTCTTTGGCTCTGGCAGGCCACCCTGAGCGAACAAAACGTGCTACCACACTTAGGTCTGCATCCGCAGCTGTTTCCTGTGCAACCCGACGAGAGTTCAAAGGGAAATCTGCGACAGCGGTAGCATCTCTGGAGTCTATCTGACAACATGCCATTTCTGAAGAATCAAATGATACATCCTGGCCAACCGGAAGTCGGGAAAGTGTGTCCGCGTTAGCATGTTTTGTGGTAGGTCGGTACAAAATCTCATACTGATAATTTAACAATATCAAGGACCATCTCTGAAGCTTTTGTGCCGTTCGTGGCGGAATTGGCTTTGTGGGTGAGAACAACGACGTGAGAGGCTTGTGGTCTGTCAACAAATAGAATTTTCTGCCATAGAGATAATGATGAAACTTTGTGACGCCGTAAATGATTGCTAAGGCCTCCTTTTCTATCTGACTGTAATTCTGTTGCGTTGGCGTCAGTAGCTTGGATGCAAAAGCAATAGGACGATCGTGAGAACCAATACGATGTGAAATTACAGCACCCAGACCGTAAGACGAGGCGTCAACTGCTAACACTACAGGTTTCTGTGGGTCAAAGGGAATCAAACATGCATCACTGAGTAGTGCAGACTTTAATTTGTCAAAGGCTACTTGGCAATCTGTAGACCATACAAAAGGAACATTCTTCCTACGTAAGTGATGCAGTGGAGCTGCAATCTGAGAGGCATTGGGAATAAATCTGAAATAGTAGTTAAGCTTTCCCATTACTGCTTGCAATTCGTGCACATTCTTAGGAGGAGGCAAGTCTTTGATTGCTCTAAGATGTGACTGTAAGGGATGAATTCCTTGGGCATTAATCACATGGCTTAGGTACTCTATTTCAGTTTGAAAAAACGAACACTTTGCTTTATTGCAACGTAGACCTGCTGCAGTCAACACTTTGAAAAGGCACTCCAGGTTTGCTAAATGTTCTTCAACTGTACGTACGGATACCACAATATCATCTAAATAGTTAGAGCAACATGGTACAGAAACTGTCAGCTGTTCCGAAAAGCGCTGAAAAATAGCGGGGGCGGAAGAACTGCTAAAGGGTAGGCGTTGAAATTGGAAAAGGCCCATGTGAGTATTAATGACAAAAAACTTCTTTGACTCCTCATAAAGCGGAATTTGCAAGTATGCCTCTGCTAAATCAATATTAGAAAAGAAGCAAGACTGTCCTAATTTGTCCATAAGTTCCTCAGGTCTGGGCAGGGGGTAAGTGTCTACAATTGTTTGACTGTTCACAGTTGATTTGAAGTCCGCACAGAGGCGAAGTTTGCCTGACGGCTTGGGTATAATTACTAAAGGTGAGGCCCACTGACTCGCGGAAACAGGAGAAATCACCCCACTATCTTGCCAACGTTTAAGTTCGTCTGCAACTTTATCACGCATTGCGATAGGCACTGGTCTAGCTTTAGGAAATTTTGGAACTGCAGATTCTTTTAAAGTTACATGTGCCACGAAGTCTTTTGCACAACCTAGTTCCGGCGAAAACAAGTCACTGTATTTCTCACACAAGGCATTTATTTTGTCCTGAGGCACTACTGACGAAATTTGAAGCACATCTCGTTGAATTGATAAGCCAAACAAGTCAAAATCATCTAGTCCAAAAATGTTCTGTGTAGATTTGGCCTGAAGAACTACAAATGCTACTGTTTTTGTTACACCTTGAAAAGAGGCGGGCAGGCTACACGTTCCTAGCACGGGAATATTTTGAACAGTATAAGCTGTTAGCACTTGTTGACACAGCGACAATTTTGGCGAACCCAGCAGTTCATAAGTATCTTTATTTATTAATGTAACAGCGGAACCAGTGTCGAGCTGAAATTGCACAGTCTTATTTTCTATAGAGAGATTCACAAAAAGTTTTTGCTTGTGGCGCACGACAGGTGCGCGAATGTGGGCAACGTCTGCTACGCCTTGTTTGATGCGCTTGCGCATGCGCGGTCTGTGTATGGTAGGAAGTGGCGCAGTATCGGCACACATGAGATTAATATCACTGTCACTAGATGGCACTACCGCCGGATCGGCGTCCGCGCAATGCGAGGCTACTACAGATTCACTAACTACTGCACTAAACTGTTGAGTAACTACAACAAGTCTACTGTCACTATCTACACAGTACTGGGCACTTTTACAAGGAGAAGTTGCAGAAGGCACTAGATTCACTACAGGATTGCACTGTACATTGTCACTTTGCTTGTCCAGAACCCTTTTCCATTGCACAGATGTACGCGCTCGTCGGCGCTTGCGGCGTGGCTCAATACATAGTTTTGCAATAGGTGCAGAAGAATTTCCTTGCAATTGAGAACCAAGTAAAGCACTGTTCAATTCCACAGCGTCTATGACATTGACTGCATGCACTGCTCTCGCACTTTGCGAAGCACTGTTTCTAACGTTACTGTTCTTTGAGTTTTTAATTTGCATACACACAGACTGCACATGTCCCGATTTGCCACATTGATAACAGGTTGCGTTGCGACTAGGGCAATGAGCACGCTTGTGGCGAGCCACACACTGGGGGCAAGATTTACGTACATTTTTCTGAAATGAGCATTGGCGCCCGTTATTCAAATCACTGTTTCTAACACGACGGGGCGACCTTTGTGTCGCACTTTTACACTGGCTACTGTTCACTGTCTGTTCAGCACGGCCGGTAGAAAAATAAGAATCACTAGGGCTAGACTGAGAACTATGGCTAGGAAAGCGTCCGTTACGGCACACTGAATGTACACTGTGGCTTTGCATTTCTACATCTGCTAAGTCAAAAGTATCATGCGCTTCTATAAGCTGCAGTACACTGTCTAATGAAGGGTCTGACTGTTTTAGAATTGCTGCCCTAATTCTGGGGTCCTGAATGTTCTGCGTAATCGCATCCCTCAACATCACGTCACTATACGAAAGTCCAAAAGAGCAAGTAAATTTACATTTGCGGGTTAAGCCCTTCAATTCCGTAATCCACTCTTGGTGTGACTGCTGCGGTAATTTTTTAATTCTGAAAAATCGGTACCGTGCCGCAGCTACGAGAACTTTTCTCTCATAATGAGAATTTAGTGCCTCTACTATTTGTTCAAAGTCTACATCACGAGGAGATGCGTCGGGGAAAAGTTTTTTCAGTAACACGAAGGTGTTGGTGCCCACCACAGATAATAACAGATGCTTCACTTTCTGACCTGTAATTTGATGAGCCGCGACGAGTTCTTGAAACTGTGCGAAGTAGTCGCTCCATTCTTCCTCACGTTCGTTGTACTGGCGAAATGTAGGAAGCGGTGCAGCAGCAGGTGTGGGCTGCTGATGTGACGGCTGTTGTTGTTGGTGAGCAGCCTGTGCCGTTAACTGCGACACCGCCTGCAGGAGTTAAGTGATTGGCGCCGTCTGTAACTGAATAATTTCCATTAAGTTTGGGTTCGGGGTAGTGGCCATGCTGACTGATTAGGCGCCGCGCATACAAGTAAATTATAACAAAACACAAATGCAATATGAAAGAGGACGCTCTGCAACAAAAAAGTCCACAAAACACGTAACCAAATATCTTCCCCCAAAATTCTTATATAAGGGTGGGTGGGCGGGAGCAATTTCTGCATGCTCCGACTGCTGCTGTCTGGCTGCTGCTAGCGTGCTGATCCACGGTTCGTGTATCACTCCTCGTCGCCACTTTTGTGTCCCAGCGTCGTCGCCGCTTTTGTGTCTCGTTTCCGTCGTAGGTGTCGGTGGCCGAGTGGAATGAGACCGACACAGGAATAAAGATAGCACGCTGGTGCACGTACGGAGGGGAGCAGCCAGAAACTAGAAACACTAGAGTAAATTAGAACGAGATATATATTGAACAGAATTTATACAATACTTAACTTTTACATAGTACTGCAGAAGGCTGTTATATAGTTGAGCTAGAGGCCTGCCTAGTGCCTATACGATAGCCAAGTCTTCACTGGTGCCTATCTGATCCCGAAGTGTTAACTGGTTCCTATCTCAGTCCCAAGTGAACGATGTCGTTCAGTGGTGGCCACGAGCGGAGTTGTCACAGAGGGCGCTCGTGGCTGACGTCGTAAGAACTCCGCGCCGTGCGTGCATGGCGGCGCGCAGCGAAAGTAGTTGCCGCGCACTTTGGACTTGTGCGACACCACAATGTTCTGTTCACTTGATGGAAAAGGGTACCTTCAGACTATGACACTTTTATCAATTACCATGAAATGTTGCTAATGTATTTATGATTTCAAGGGCAAAGTTTTTATAATCGGCAAGTCACCGTATAATTCATGGCAAAGGGTACCTTGCAATACACATTAGATAATGTGTCATTGATCACCACGAAAGTAAACCTATGTATGTGATTTTTCATAGATAGAGGTGAGATGGTTGCAGAGGCGAAGCTGAACAGAGAGTGGACGAGTAAATAGGAGAGATAAAGGGAAGATGAATAGAGAGAGAGGTGAGAGCAACAGATGGAAACGAGAGTGGGGAGGAGAGGAGACAGGGATAACAAGAGTATGGGTTAACATTTGATGTAGTTGTTGTTTGGATATTTTAGGGGGACGAAACTGCTAGGTCATCAGCCCCCATCCCATCGCTGGGCATCACAAGAAAAAGCATAAATTTGGAAAAGAGCCCAGGGATTGATATAGCAAAGGGGAGGAAGATCCCCCCTCCCCCAGAAGGTAAAAGGATAATAAAGGCAACTAGAGACAACACAAAATGAGACAATCACACAGAAACATTGAACAACGACAAGGAATGGAAAGTAAAGGCCGATGTTCGTGGCTGACCGACCATGAGACTAAAAAGAGGAAAGCTCTACAGTGTGGAAACATGTGAACCCTCCAATCAGAGGACATGAGGAATACAGACATTGTACGGAAACAAAGCTTTAAAGAGAGTGGTAAAAACCACTATCTCCAATAAAACTTAAAACTAATTCAGCCATGTAATTCGTCATGTAAAACATCGGATAAAAGAGCAGGAAAATTAAAACTCTGCCGCAAGGTGGCTAAAACTGGGCAATCTACCAAGATGTGGGTTACCGTCAGTCGGAAGCAGGACCGTATGTGCTGGAGAGCCTGGTAAATGGCCACCAGCTCGGCAGTGGAAACGCTGCAGCCATCTGACAAGGAGCGCTGCCTGATGTGGTCGCCGTGGAAGTTATCAAAGCCAACGCGGTCCTCAACTATGGAATCATCCGTGAAGAAGGGTTCATGCCTAGGAAACAAAGCAGCGACGGCGGGCGAGAAACAGACGTCTAAGATCATCAGAGGAACAGAGTCTTTGGGTCTATGGGCCAAGTCCAGCTGAGTACGCGGCCTTGGCGTGCACCATGGAGGTGTATGTGCATGGGACCGATATGGAGATGGCAAAGGAAAAGGCTCTATGTCCAACATAAGAGACCGGTCGCGAAAAGCGATTATGTGACCAGAACGGGGTCGCCATTAGTGAGGACAGACAGACACGTCTGAAAAAAGGAGACAACAGTTCGGATGGTTTGCTGAGCAATGGATGCGGGCTGCATAGGCCATGAGCAGGTGTTGGTGGTGGACCCGCAGAGGTGGGACACTGGCCCCCAGAAGGAGACTTAAAGGGGCTGGCACAGAAGGCACCTGTCGCAATACGATTCCCACTGTGGTTGACGGGGTCCAACGCGTGTATTGCCGAAGGTGAAGTTGTACTTGTTTGGATGTTTAAGGGGGATAAAACTACAATGGTCATCAGTCCCCCTATCACTAAGCATCAGAGGTAAAACCGTGGACATCGAAGTAATGAGCCCAGAGATTAAGTTTGCAAACTGGGAGGGGAATCCCACTTAGTGCATAAAACATCAACAAAATGGACAAGAAACAAAACGAATAGAGATGATCACACAAAGACACCTTTCAGCAAAGAAGGCGATATCTGTGGTTGGCCGATCACAACAGTAAAAAAAAGTAATGTCAACCACTCGGCAGCACAATGAAATCTCCAGTTAGAGAGAATGATAAAAAACTCCTGCTCGAATTAAACTTAAAACGGCATTTGCTGTTGAAGCATCGTCACATAAAACATCTGATAAAACGCCAGGGAGGTTAAAACTACGCCGAAAGGCGGTTAACACTCGGCAGTCGCCCATGATGTAGACTATTGTTAAATGGGAGCCACACTGACACTGGGGTGGGTCCTCACCACAAAGGAGATGTTCGTGGGTGAGCCACGTATGGCCAATGTGGAGTCTCCACTGCACCACAGAGTCCCAGCGTGAGGCCAGCATGGACGAACGCCATGCGGCCATGGTCTCCTTGACAACCCAGAGTTTGCTGGGTGTGCTCAGACTACGCCTCTCAGCATCTCAATGCCGATGTATCCAGTGGCGCAACAATGAACGGAGATCAGAAGACGGGAGGCAAATCTCTGGAATGGACGCACTAACAGCTTGCTTGGCAAGCCTGTCAACACGTTCATTGCCCGGGATACCCACATGACCTGGAGATCAGAAGAACACCACCGATCGCCTGGAATGTTCAGTGGCACAAAGCGTCGCTAATGGGGGCGGACGACAGCATCAGAAAAGAGGAGATGGCGGTTCGGGTGGCCTGGGAAGCAATATACATTGTCTGCATAAGCTGCAGGCAGATGTTGGCGGCGAACGCCCAAAGGTGGGACCCCAGCCTCCACTAGTAAGCTGTTCACTAGGCTGGTGCGGAAAGCACCCGTCGCTATGTGAACCCCACAGTTGTGTATGGGGTCCAGTAGGTGCAGTACCAAAGGTGACGCAGACCCATAGGCAATGCACCCAAAATCAAGGCGAGTTTGCACCAGTGCTGTGTAAAGCCGCAACAGTGTCTATCATTCAGCACCCCAGGTTGTATGACCCAGGTGTCAGAGAACGTTGAGACGGCGCCAGCACTCCTGTTTCAGTTGACGAATCTGGGGGAGCCACGTCAACTGGGCGTCAAAGACCAGTCCTAAAAACCGATGAGTTTCTACTATGGTAAGTAGTTCATCATTAAGATAAAGTTCAGGGTGAGGGTGAACAGTCCGACACCAACAGAAGTGCATCACTTTGGTCTTGGTGGCAGAAAACTCAAAGCCATGGGTAATTTCCCAGGTCTGCGACTTCCGAATAGCGCCTTACAACCTGCGCTCGGCAACTTGGGTGCTGCAGGAACTAAAAGAGATAGAAAATTCGTAAGCATAAAGAGAAGTGGATGCTGACGATCCAACCCCTGTCGCCAAACCGTTGTAGGCAACTAAAAATAATAGAACGATTAAAACAGAGTCCTGAGGAACCCCATTTTCCTGGATATGAGATGTGCTCAGGAAAGCACCAATTCGGACTCGAAAGGTATGGACAGCTGAAAATTTTGCATAAAAATCGGTAGGGAGCCCTGGAGGCCCCAGTCATGTAAAGTGCTGAGGATGTTTCATCGCCAGGTTGTGTCATATGCTTTGTGCTTTTCAATGAAGACGGCAACAAGGTGGTGGAGCCTGGAAATGGCCGTGCGGATTGCAGACTCTAGGTACACCAGATGGTCAGTGGTAGATCGACCCTGTCGAAAACTGCACTGGCATGGAGCCAGTAAGCCCCGAGTCTCAAGAATCCAAGACAACCGCTGACTGACCATCTGCTCCAACAGTTTGCATGGAACGTTAGGTTGATTGGCAGATAGCTATTTAGGGAAAGAGTATGTATATCAGGTTTAAGCACCGGGATGATGATACTCTCCCACCATTGTGATGGGAAAACACCATCACACCAAATACGATTATAGACCGCAGGATTACGCCAACTGTCTGCTGAGAGGTGCTTCAGAATTTGGCTATGGATGCTATCGGGGCCAGGACATTGTGTAAGACCAATGAGGAGCTCCCACTCAGGAACAGCCGTGTTGTAAGATTCAGAACGGCGAGTGGGGCTGGCTTTCTACCCGCTCCTTCAATCTGTGGAAGGCCGGTGGATTATTTACAGAGGCAAGGGCACGAGCATAATGCTCAACTCACTTCTCTGAAAGTGTGGCTCCATTTGTGGAGATCTCAGGGATTCCTGCTGGTGTCTGTAAATCCCTTTAGCCGCCTGATTTTACTCCAGACCTGTGAGTCTAAGGTGGAAACGTACCTCTCCCACCACTCCTCTTTCCGTCTTCTGATTAGCTGGCGAGCACAAGCGCGAAACCGTGTAACATTGATGAGATTCTCCTGAGAGGGGTGCCGTTTGTATCGCTGTAAGGCCCGCCTGCGTCTTTAATGGCCTCAGCGACCTCTGGCGGCCACCACGGCACTGTCTTACGTCATGGGCAACCTGATGAACGCGGAATAGTAGCTTTCACAGCAGAAATAATAGAGCATGACGCGCATTTGACCGCCACATCGATGTTCTCGAGTGCGGGAGTGCCAACGATGGCAGCAGAAGTCTTCCCAGTTAGCATTGTGCACAGCCAACCTGGGTAGGTGTGCTGGGGACCTGCGTTGTGGGAGTGACAAGAAAATGGGAAAATGGTCGCTGCCGCACAAATCATCATGGGCTGTCCAGTGAACAGATGGTGGAAGGCTGTGGCTGTAGATGGATAGATCTATGGCCGAATATGTGCCATGTGCCACACTAAAATGTGTGGGGCACCTGTATTTAAGAGGCAGAGGTCGAGTTGAGTTAGTAAATCCTCGACAACCCTGTCATGGCCAGAGATCGTAGAACCACCCCACAAGGAACTGTTGGCATTCAAGTCGGCCAACAGTAAGAAAGGTGGGGGGAGTTGAGCTATGAGTGTAGCCAAACCGTTCAGAGGCAAGTCACATCTGGTGCAGATACTGCAGATAGTAATATCCTATGCCATCGTCACACTGACAGCCACTGCTTCTAATGGCGTTAGAAATGGCACAGTTTTGTTATATACAGAGGTGATGACATAAACGCACACTCCACCTGAGACCTTGTTATATGTGCTACGGTTGCAGTATTATCCTCTGTAGCTGCAGAGGGCAGGGGTCCACATTGCTGGAAACCAGGTTTCCTGTAGAGCAATGCAGAAAGCAGGTGTCATACTCAAAAGTATGGAAGAAGGCGGAAGAAACTGCCGCAGTTCCACTATAGGATAACGTTGTTCGCATGCCGGAGAGACATGAATTAAACGAGAACATGGATCATACCTCAGCATCACTTGTATCCGCCGATGGAGCTTTGTCCTCATTGGCAGCCACTTTTTCAGAGGCGTTTTTGAGAGCAAGATCCTCAGGGGACACAAGAATCTCCACATCGTCCTCAGAAGTAGAGGTGGAGATGGAGGGGGTGGTGGCACGGAAGCCACCGTGGTTTCCTTTGTTGTGGTTTTTCTATCAATTTTCTTCCTCATCGTCCTCTCCCTCGGGGGCTTCGCTGGTGGGGAGGGCTTCTCAGTTACAGGGACTGAGGAAGAACGATAGTTCCAGAGTCCAGCAGCTTGCGGTGATAGTGGCTGCTGGTCAGTGTTGTTCTCAAGACCAGCAGAATCTTGGGAAGGGAGTGTTCCGAGGGACCCCTTCCGATTGAGGGAAGCCAGAGGAGGCTGGTGTTTCTCCAGCAGAGGGGTAGTGGGTGCCCACAAAGTAGTAGCTTTGGGAGCAGCAGAAGTACAGGAGCCCCCAACTGCCGTGGGGACAGGCGTAGGTTGGTGACCCTGGGGGCCCACAGAAAAGTAAGTAAGTCATCGCCAAATAGGGTGGCGATGACGTGACCGCTGCAATGCATTAGTCATTGTTACAGGGTGAAACCTCTCACATTTCTTTCTCGGCTCAGTATATGTCATCTGTTCCAGGGTCTTGTATTCCATTATTTTCCGCTCCGATGAGCAGGGAGAATGGTTCTGGCCACAATTTACGCAGATGTGAGGCGGTGTACATGGAGCGTCCAGGTGTACTGGATGCCCGCAGTACCTACATGTAGCGTTGGAAGTACAGCGAGATGACATATGGCTGAAATTCCTGCACGTCATAGGGGGAGGAACATAGGGTTTCACATCACAACGGTACACAATCACCTGGACCTTTACAGGCAATGTATCACCCTAAAAGGCCAAGATGAAGGCCCCAGTGGCAACCCTATTATCCTTTGGCCCCCTATGTACACGCCATATGAAATGAATCAATCTGCATTTGAGCCGTAACTCATCGTCGGTTTGGAGCAGCAAATCCCTGTGGAAAATAACACCCTGCACCATGTTGAGGGAGTTATGGTGAGTGACAGTCACTGCAACGTCACCCATTTTGTCACAGGCAATGAGCGCCCGTGACTGGGCAGGGGTCGCTGTACGGATCAAAACAGAACCGTTGCGCATCTTCAACAGTGACTCAACTTCCCCAAACCTATCCTCTAGGTTCTCAACGAAAGACTGAGGCTTGGTCACCGAGGATGAATACCCATCAGTTCCACTGCAAACTAGATATCGTGGAGCGTGTTGTTCGCCCTATCTTGTGGCCCTACGTTCCTCCCATGGTGTGGCCAGGGAGGGGAACGTGTGAACGTGTGGGGGTCGTACGCTAAGGCATTAAACTTTCCTCGCTTCGAGACGGCGGTTCTATGTCCGCCAACGTCACCCAACTTTGGTCTCTCCAATGCGGGTCATCCGCCCCGATGCCACCCACTCTGATCTGGGGTCTCCTCACGGGCGCCACCCAGCAACAGCAAACGTCACCTGGCGAGATGACTGTTGCTGAGAGTCCTGATGTCCCACAGAGACAAGCATCTACTCCTTGGCTTGCATGAGGAGTATTCAGCTCTGGAATCTTTAGAGCGATCCCTGTGTTGTCAGGAGGCTACAGCCAAGAGGGTACATGACTACCCCACCACAATGGACTGGCTACCGTGCTGGCTTTTGGTGCTATGTAGACCATTATAATGATGGGTGCATGGATGTTAGTGCACAATGGACATGACATGTGTGGAAAGGAGATAACCTACCCAACTGCTGAATAAACGCTGTAGTCATAAGTCCAACCATAATGGGTGCCAAGGAGTAATTGCACGATAAATATATGATGCAACACATAAGGTGTCCTTCCCCCAGTGGTTCGCTCTTTGGAACAATTTGGATGATGGAGGGTCAAACCCACATAGGGGACCGTAGATACATGGCTGAAACGTGTGAAGACTCCGTTTAGTCGCCTCTTACGACACGTAGGAATACCGCAGGCCTATTCCTACCCTCAAACCTGCATGGGGTGCCGTAGGTGATGCCGAACCACACGCAATCCATCGAAAGTCAAGTTGCGACTGTACCAGGGCCGTGTAAAGTCGCAACAGTGTGAAGTGATCCGCACCCCAGGTGGTATGGTCCATGTGACGAAGAACATTCCGATGGTGCCAGCACTCCTGCTTCAGCTAACGAATGTGTGGAAGACAAGCCCTAAAAACCTATGGGTTTATACTACATTAAGTAAGTGGTCTTCAAGGTAAAGTTTGGGGTGAGGGTGAACAGTGTGACGCCGACAGAAGAGCATAATTGGCCTCAGAAAACTGGAAGCCGTGAGCAAGATCCCAGGACTGTGCCTTTCGAATGGCTCCCTGCAGTCTGCGTTCAGCGACTTGTGTGCTGGAACAGCTAAATTAGATGCAGAAGTCGTCAGCATAAAGGGAAGGGGATATTGACGAATCAACTGCTATTGCTAGGCCGCTAATGGCTACTAAAAATAAGGGAACACACAAAACAGAACCGTGAGGAACCCCATTTCCTGCACATGAGAGGTGCTACGGTAGGCACATAAAGAGTACGAACAGGTAAAAAGTTTAAAATAAAAATCGGCAGAGAGCCCCAGAGGCCACACCCATGTAAAGTAATATTTGGTGTTGCCAGGTTGTACCGTATGCCTTGTGCATATGAAAGAAGACGGCTATAAGATGTAGGCGCCTGGAAAAGGCTGTTTGGATTCTGGACTCGAGGTACACCAGGTTGTCAGTGGTGGAGCGACCCTAGCGGAACCCACCCTGGCATGGAGCCAGTAAGCCCCGAGTCTCGAGGGTCCAGCACAACCACCTACTGACCATGTGCTCCAACAGTAGACAGATGACATTAGTCTGGGTGATGTGTTGACAGCTATCCAAATGAATAGGGGTTTTGCCTGATTATATCTTCCGTATTATTATACCCTCCCGCCACTGTGATGGGAATAACCCATCACACCAGATCCGGCTGAAGACAGCGAGGATATTACCAAGGCTTTCTGTGGAGAGGTGTCTCAGCATTTGGGCAAGGATGCTATCAGGCCCAGCAGTCGTTTGAGGAAATTGTGCAAGAGCACTGAGGAGCTCCCACTCACTGAATGGGCGCTGTAAGTCTCAGTGCAGCAGGTGGTAAAGGAGATGGGCTGGTGTTCCGCCCACTCCTTTAAATTACGGACGGCTGGTGGTAAGTTTTTAGAGGCAGAAGCGCGAGCTTAATGCTCAGCAAACATCTCTGCAAGCGTGGCTGGACCCTTACATATGACTCCATACGTGGAGATCCCGGGGATTCTTGCTGGTGTTGGATATCCCTGTAAACTCCTTATCCTGCTCCCGACCTGGGAGGTGGAGGTACCGGACTCAATAGTGGAGACGTACGTCTCCCAACACTCCCGTTTTCGTCTTCTAATTAAATTGCGAGGACGAGCACAGAGAAATTTAAATGTCATTAGGTGCTCAAGAGAGGGGTGCCACCTGTATCGCTGTAGGGCCCTCGTGCGTTCTTTAATGGCCTCAACGCGCTCAGGCGACCAAACGGCACCAGGCACCATCTTACACCCTGCACGCCCTGAGGAACGTGAAATGGTGGCTTACACAGAAAAAACTGTGGATTGTGTGGTGCATAGATGGTATCGAGGGCCTACGATGGCCGCACAGGTGTAGCCTTCCCAGTTAGCCCTGTGTAGAACCCACCTACAATGGCGTGCTGGGGACTGACGTTGTGGGAGTGACAAAAAGATCGGAAAATGATCACTGCCACACAAGTAATCATGGACACTCCAATTGATGGATGGTGGAAGGCTGTGGTTGGAGATCGACAGATCAATAGCCGAGGACGTGCCATGCGCCACACTAAAAGTCTGGGAGTGATAATAGACGACAAACTAAATTGGGCTGAGCACACAGCCGCCGTGTGTAGGAAGGCATCAGCATCTCTTCATGCCCTACAGAGATATAAGAAGTTTTTTCCTCTCGATCTTAAAAAGAAAACGCTTGTAATTCCAATTATTGATTACGGTGATGTTATCTTGCAAGGTCTCTCTTGGGAAAGCTCACGACGTCTGGAACTAATCATGAATGCCTGCGTTCGATATATATGTAACATCCGTCTCTTTGATCACATTTCACCATCTTATAAGCAACTATCCTGGCTCCGTGCTGACAAGCGCAGAGATTTTCATACACTCTGTTTCCTCTACTCTCTTATCAACGTACACTGTCCCTCATATCTTTCATCCACCTTAACACTCTCATCTGATCAACATAAAAGAACTACTCGTTCCTGTCAGAGCAAAACCCTTTCTGTCCCTATCCATCGCTCAGCCGGTTTCTCAAAATCCTTTTCAGTAGCAGGAACCAGGCTCTGGAACAATCTACCTCAGTATATCAGAGAACTGAATAACACTGCCAGCTTCAAACGACAGTTAATGGATTATCTACTAAAGCAATAATGACGCCAGTCTTTATTACCCTACGGTCCAGGTACGTCACATCCACTCCTCCTCCCAGATATTCTTCAACTGCCATTGCTCTCGCCAGGTACAGCTTCTGTCAGAATTCGCCATGCGTTAACCAGTCTCGATATATTCAAAAGTAAATATTGTATCTGCTAATATAAATGTTGTTACTTCTATTATTACACCAGCAGCAGCAGCAGCAGCAGAAGGTGTCTCAGTGGTACTGTTAGTATTAATCCTATTTAGAGTTAAGTTATTACATATGTAGAGTTAAGTTATTACCTTTTATTTACATCCTTTTACATGTAATCAACCTGTATAAATAATGTTATTAACTGTTCATCTGTAAAAATCATTATTATGTTATAGGTAACTCACATGTAAAGAAATACTGTATGTGTAAAACCCTGGTCCGATGTAAGAGAGGGCCTGATGGCCCTAATCTGATCAGGCTAAATAAATAAATAAAATGTGTGGGGGCACCTGTATTCAAGAGGCAGAGGTTGATTTGAGAAAGCAGGTCCTCGAAAACCCTGCCACGGCCAGAGATCGTAGAACCACCCCACAGGGGGTTGTTGACATTAAAGACCCCAAATAGCAAGAAAGGTGATGGAGTTGCGATAGAACTGCAGCCGAGACATCCAAAGAGACTGCAGACAGCGAGCTCTTGTGTTATCCTTACCCTGACAGCCACTGCTTCTAACGGTGTCTGGAGGGGCACAGAATCAATATATACAGAAGTAAGGACATTTACACACACTTCACCTTACACCCTGGTATACACGTTACGATTGCAGACGTATCTCCTATAGCCCTGAAGAGCAGGGGTCACCACTGCCAGGAACCAGGTTTCCTGGAGGGCAATGCAGAGCGCAGGTGTTTCGCTCAGAAGTTGTCGTAGCTTAGCCAGTTGGGTAAAACAACCTCTTCAGTTCCATTGAAGGATGATGTTGTCTCATAGCTGGGAAGGCATTAATGAGAATATGTTACGAATTACACCTCAGCAATATTCACATCCACCGGCAGTGATTCATCTACTTAAATGTCCATTGTATCTGGTACATCCAAGAGAGTGAGGTCCTCGGGGGATGCAAGTATCTCCATCTCGTCCTCAGAGGCAGAGGTTGAGGGGGCAGGTGGCACAGTGGCCACCGCAGTTTCCTTAGGCTTGTCTTTTGAACCCCCTTATCCCTTAAGGGCTTCACCCAGGGAGGGGCTTTGCAGATTCAGTCTCAGTCTCAGGGACTGAGGAAGAGTGTGACGCCCTGCGGAGAGCAGCCTGCTACTTTGCCAGCTGCTGTCTGTTGACCATACCGGCACTGGAGGAACCTGGGGAAGGAAGTGGCCGTGAGGACACCTTCCAAATGAGGGCAGCTGGAGAAGGTTGTTGCTCCTCTGATGGAGGGTTGTGGACTCCTCCCAAAGACGGTGGTGAAACGCCCTCCAGCGTTGCTTTGAGATCACTTCATGATGTTCCCACGAGCAGCTAGGGATATAAAGGTCCACTCAGGCTGAGCCACACTTGCCTGGGTAATTGTTATCCAACTGAGGTGCGGCAGGTTCCTCAGAGGTTTCTCGCTAGGGACTGTTCAACTTCAACAGCCATGCATCTCCTCGGCATGTAGCACACCTTGAGATTGAGGTTTTTTTAATACAGGTTTGTGCTGTCCTCGTAACCTGGGTTATTAAGCCAAGATCCCCTGGCTCTGAAACGTACAACGATCCACCATCGCGCCGAACAATGGTCTTTCAAACACGCACAGAGGTTACAGTGTAGCGGACTGTTGGCGCGACACAGCTCACAACTCAGGACCCCTGGTTCACCAAGCCCGTACTCAGCAAATTAATGCTGAGCCCCTGGGGGGATAATATTTGAGTCATGTGGTAAAAATATATTACCGTCGCAGAGAAAATGTAACGAATATTAAGAGCAGGGGAGATGCCGCATAGACTAATATCAGAAATGAAAACAACAAATTAGAGATTTAGAACTAAGATACAATAAAGGAATGCAAGAGTGAAATCCTCCGAAATGTCATATATCATGTATTCATTTTTATTGAGTAACAGAGATAGAGCAAAATGTAAGTAATCTAAGAAAACTTCAAGCAAAAGCAAACGAGGACATATTCACTGATTCCTCCGTCAGTTCTTAGTAGAACGTCGTCATACTTAATTAAGAGCACAATTCTGAGTAAGTTTTACATGGTTATTTTTATTTAGTTAACCATTTTCGGATTACAGGGCCTTCTTCAGATTTCAAAGTTGTAAGCGGGTTAACTAAACAAAAATAAACCTGTAGAATACACACAAAATTGTGCTGTTAACTCAATATGATGATGATATACCAAGAACCAACGGAAAAATGAGTGCAAAGTTATCATTTGCACTTGCTTTAAGCATATTTTGGTTCCATAATAATAGCTGTATCTCTGTACTCAACAAAGATTAGACACGTGTCATATGGCATTTTATTGAATTTTGTCCATGCTACCACCTCGTAAAATATTTACTATTCCTCTTGAAACACACCTTGTATTTCAAGCCAGACGAGTTATTGTACCAAATTTACGAAGTTATTCTGTGTTATTCTGATCATTCGTTGTTTTCAAACATGTCGCAAACTAAAATATAAATAACCAAATTGCTAAGTAACGTAAATTGTTGAGCTGTCAACATAACGAGACCAACAAAACTATATAGAAGTGTTCATCATTTTTCTATGTCTTGTACAAGATATATTTCTTACATTAAAATTGCCTTTTGTACAAGCTAAATCCTTTATCAACTTATACATAAAGCACGAAATCACACTGGAAATGTTGTTTTTAAGTTAATATTAGTTTTAAGCACTATCTTATACTTCACCATTTGTTGCAGCTGGTTGCTTTCTGTATCGTGCATGGGAAGCCATTGTTATTGGTCTTGTTGGAGGTATGATTGTATGCTGCTCTATGCCGTTGTTCGATAAGTTAAAAATTGATGACCCAGTTGGCGCAACTTCAGTTCACGGTAAGATTGTGAAATTCTTTTCAGTATAAGCAAAAATATTTCCAACTGTATGAGACGCCAGGAAAATCTGGCCAATGTATATGTAAGCTACAATCACCGAAGAAAATTTAATTGCATATTATTGTGTAAAGTAAGTATCAAACAACTTTTTTAAGCGAAGTCGATGTCAGTTGATTAATCAATGTTTCCTTTACCCTACAGTAGCACTGTGGAAGCAACAATAGCAACTGGCAGAAGTTATTTCCATTGGACCAGAGGTTACGACTTTTTTTCAATTCCATCCACACTTAGGTATTCGGGGATGTGTCTGTGCGCAAGCAGTTTGTGTGGCAAGGTTCATCTAATGCGACTTCCGTTGTTCACATGGGAATGTACACAAGGTGTTCGTAAAGAGCTCCTTCAACAGTTGCTCATAAAATATGTATTTTCGTTCAGCTGCCAGTTCTTATAGTTTAACGTTACTGTGAGACTGTTCCTAATCTATGAAACCTGTGAGCATCGCGATTACATTTATTTGTGGTCGACGACATTAGTTCAACCTGTCACAGACCACTCACAAACGTGTTTTATAAGCAGTCTTTTGTGCGGAAAATATGAGTATGCATCATGTCTCAACATATTTCCCCGAAACTTGTAGGAATCTTTTTGGTTTTACTGAATGCTATCAGTTTATAATTGTCACTTATATCACATATATATACTTCTATAACAATTATTTTAATTAAAATTTAGCAGATTCTCACATATTATACATAAACAAACTTCGTTCCCCTCAATTTCAGAATACTGATTTCTCTTCTTTCCAGGTATGGCAGCCATCTGGGGTGTCCTTGCCGTTGGGCTATTTGCTGAGAAACCTATAGCGCTTAACACGACACATGGCCGTTCAGGACTTCTAAAAGGTGAATATCAGTATGACGGCCATCACTCAGCCAGCCGATAACCTACATTACGAAATCAATAACACCGCATGGAGGAGGGAAGATGAGGAGCAACTATAGCCTATTTCATAGAGTGAAATCATCGATCTAGTCGACATTTGTTACGCGCAACTTTTCTTATCTGCTGCACCGACATAAAGAAAAACCATAAATCGCTTATAGTTTTAATTTCAATAATTAAAAGATAAACATACAATATTGTTTGCTGTTGAATGTGACTTAAGTCCCAGCTTCATCCGTAACTTATAGTGATTTTAATATTATCCCCGTCGAATGAAATTAGACAGTACAATCACTAAATTACGACAACGTATCTATGACTAAATCTACATCTCTACTCTGCAAGGCACCTATCGGGGGGTGTACGACTTCAAAACATTGTAACATATCGACCGTTTCAGGGCACTGACATAAATTCAAAGGCGAAGTTGAAAATTTTTGCTGGACCGAGATTCACGCTTCCCGTCTTGCCCAAATTCTCGTCTTATAGCACACTATATCAATAATTGTATATATGCTCCCAACAGACAATAATAACTTCTAGATGCATCCAGTATCAACTCTAATGTGCACTACCATCGTAGTATGTTGAGAATTTGGGCAGGACGGTAACCGTGTTTGAATAACTGAACTGGTTAAGGCGAGCGTTAGCCCGATGCAGGAAGTTCGGGTTCGAATCCCGGTACAGCGGAAATTTTTAATCTCGCCTCTGAATTTATTTTAATGTCATTAATCGATCGAGATGTTTGAGTCTTTCGTATTCATAAATTTACGACCTATAATGGAAATGAGTCGTGTCCGTTCTTTCAGACATGTCCAAAAATCAGTAATCGTATTTTATGTACCGTTGAAACTTCATCCTTCCACTGTTTAAGTTGCGTATGGTTCGCCGGACAAACGAATGCCTGCAAACTCCCGTATCAGCGCTAGTATCTATAATTTTATATCCTTATGGTATTTTCGCGAAATATATGTAGGAAGCAGGATTCTTCTTTCGTAACTTATACGGCAGCCCATATTGTGATGCAGAGGGTTTCTCTTGCAGCTTCTACCATTTATCACGGTTGATCATATCCGGTAATGTTCCGCGATTGCCAAGTGAATCTGTTATTGAAGGTGCCGCTCTGCTTGCGTACCTTGACTAAGTAGGACACATTCAACACATCAATTAATTGTCAGTTTAGTTTTTGAGGTAAATGTGGTGGGTAAAATCGCAGGGAAAACGAAGAACCGAATACAGTTGCCTTTCTTAAACAGAGTTGGAGAGGCTTTCACACTATAGAGTAGCGTGGAGAGATGTATCAAACCAGTCTTTAGTCTGAAGCCCACAACATCAACAGCAACTGTGTTGCAGATTAGCGTGTTCAGATAGACAAAGACTGTCATGTGGTTTTCAGATTTTAAAAATTTTAAAGTACGATAGCTTTTATTTCCGTGACCCAATTTCGGTCAAATAATGCCTGTATATTGGTGCAACCGGTTCAAATTCGTTTAGTAGTCTCAGGGCTTTCAAATTCAAATGTTTGTAAATCTAAGGGACCTAAATGCTGCGGTTATCACTCCCTAGGACTACAAATTACTTAAACTAACTTACACGAAGGACAATACACACACACATGCCCCAGGAAGGACTCCAATCACCGACGGCGACCAACCGCGTGCTCCGCAGGAAGGCGCCTTAGAGCGCTCGGCCACTTCACCGCGTCACCAGAGTTTTACGTATTCAAACAAACAAACGCAACGGTTACAGATAAAACCCTCTATCGCGTTATCTTTCCACAATCCGATTTTGATGAAATAATGCCTGACGGTGGCACTGAGCATCTCTCAAGTTACTCGTGAAAAACCCTAGAAAATTTGTGAAGTAATTTAGGAGATAAGTGTGTTCTAACAGATTAACGCAGAAAGCGTGAAATCACCTCCCCAAGCTCTATTTACTCACTGTTTTGTGCAGTATTTTAATTTAGGGTTGCAGCAGATGATGATTACGGTATCAGGACGCACGAAATCGAGGTGTTTAGCACCCGGAAGAAAACAGAGTGAGACTAGTGCCAAACAAGACAAAAGACGAGAGATATAAACGAGGTCACCAAAATATTCCGTTAGATCACGGTTGCCAAGTGTGTACTAGGTAGTAGAACAACAGAACAGATGGTCACGGCTAGCTGACCACACAAAAAAAGAGGACGTCAGCCAGCCATCTGCATCAGGCTAAAATCCCCAACCTAACAGCTTACACCATAGCGCAAACGTTTCACGAAATGGTAAAACTTTTTACACCCTTGCCTCATCATCAGCTAGTATGGAGGGCCGATCACCGTTAAGATTGGTTTCTGCCCTCTCAGCATGTTATAAATTGCACTCAATGAAAATGTGGCGTACAGTAAGCTTCACGCCACAGGCATCGCTTTTTGACGAAGTAAAACGTTGTTTATTAACGGGTAGTGACCGATTCGTAACCGCGTCATGGTCAGGGGAATGGCATATGGTATAAGTTATGGTCGCTGCAGGCCGCCTTTGCAGTCCAATCAGCAACTTCATTTCCCCCCATTCCGACATACCCAGGCACCCATCATGATGACACCTCCTCCCCTGCAGCTGGAAGGAGTACGGTTGGTCCTTTATGAGCTGTGGTGCCCTCTCGGTTGGGTACAGGCTCCACAATTCTTGCAGTGCGCTAAGTGAATCGGAGCAGATAAGTAACCGTGTGCTCCGAACACGCTGCATTTGCTCCAGTGCCTTCATGATCGCGTTAAGTTCTGCTGTGAAAACAAAAAAGACTATTGGGAGCAGAATGCTGGTAACATGGTCAGGGAACATTATGGAACAGCCGACGGAGTCTCCCAGCTCTGAACCATAGGTATAGGCCAACGTGAAACCGTGATGCCTATCTAAAATTTAAAGAAATTCAAATCGCTATGTAAAATTAGGAGTGCAAACTTTCTTAAAATTCGCCAAGTCTGAAATAATTCAAATGTTTGTAAAGCTTAAGGGACTTAACTGCGGGGTCATCAGTTCCTAAACTTACAAACTACTTATGAACTACCTTATACTAAAGACGACACAAACATCCATGCACGAGGGGGAATTCGAACCCCCGACGGCGGACGGCCGCGCGCACCGCAACACGGCGCTCCAGTACTTGCGACTAATAATTCTAGGTCTCTGAAGGAGCCAAGGCGGTTGCGGTTGTTGTTGTTGGATTTTGGAAGGGACTCAACTGCAACGGTTATCAGTCCCTTGTTCCAGCCGTAGAGGTAAAACAATGTGATAAACTTCGTCAAGTATAGGCGTTAACACATCAAAAATTGAAAAGCAACAAATTAAAACGAAGAAAGTTTGAAAAGGGCTTGTACACAATACCAGAGTATTTAGGCTATACCATCACAAAAATAAAAGTAGAACATCTAGCCACTGTGTTACACATTAAAATGGAATGCTTGTTGAGCTTATGGGACTCAACTACGGGGTCTAAGGTCTCTAAACTTACAAACTGCTTACGAACTAGCTTATACTAAAGACGGCACAAACATCCATGCCCGAAGGGGGATTCGGACCCCCGACCACAGCGGCCGTGCAGACCGTGACTAGCACGCCGCAGACCGCTCGGCCACTGCAGCCAGCACACATTAAACCCACGTACCTAAAAGTGTTAGGCAAGTGGAGAATAGATAGATAAAAGACATTCAAGAAACTTTAGATGGAATGGTACAATCCGCACTCACGGATAATATTTAAAACAGTATCAACCATAGAGACATCGTCAGCTAAAACAAGGGATATTAAAATTCCGCCGCTGTGCGGCTAAATCGGGGAAATCTAATAAGGCACTGTGGAGGGCCCTCGCGATGTAGGAGATGGCCGTGCGTCAGCCAGGTATGGCCAATACGGAGCTGACAAAGGACAACCGACTCCCTGCGAGAAGCCCTCACTGAGATCTACCATGCAGCAACAGATGGCTTGCCAACACGGAGCTTGTTCAGTTCAGTCACCCCACCCACTCAGCACGCCAACCCCCAAGGACCCTGCGGTGTAAGTGGGATCGGAGGTCAATTTCTAGGAAGCCATTACCAAAGGCACGTGAATTGTCGGCTTGCTAGGCCAACTGATCAACGTGTTCGTTACTTGATATTCTGATGTGCCCTGGCGTCCAAATGAAAGTGACGGAATGGCCAGACTTGCCAAGGGTGAAAACTGTATCTTGAATTGTCCGCACAAAAAGATGTTTAGGGAAGCGTTGGTCTATGGCCTGCAAGTCACCCATGGAGTCGCTAAAGATGGCATACGACCCCTGTGGCAAGTTCGGAGATAATCGAGCGCTAGTAAAAAAGCGACAAGCCGGGGTGGGGGGGGGGAGGTATGGCGAGAGTAGTGGAATGGAGGAGGGATGGGAAGGGAATGGACACTGCAGTCAGGAGACCCGGCCTTGGTCGTCATAATGGGGAAGGGAGTGCAGCAGTTGGGAAGAGAAGCCTGTGGTTTGGAAAGCGGGGTTAAGCAGGGACCTGAGCAATGTACGACACCAACAACTGTTGCCAGTGGAACTGCAGAGGAGGAACCCCAGCTTTAGCGAGGAGACTTGATAATGGACTGGTGTAAAAAGCCCCTGTCACGAGACGCACAGCAGTGTGGGGAACGGCGTCTAAGATCCGCAAGGCAGAAGAGGCAGCGAAATCATATACCAAGCTCCCATAGTGTAGCTGCGACTGAATAAGAGCCTTGTAAAGTTGCAGGATGGTGTAACCGGCTGCTCCCCAACCAGTATGGCTGTGGAATCGTAGAATATTGAAAAGTCGCCATCATTTCTATCTTACAAGGAAAGTACATGGGCTCGAACAAACATATCTGTATGAACGTTTAGTTACAGGATCTCTACGTACACCTCAATGTGCTGGTGGGTGTCGTTTTCCTGCAAAGCTCTGCAACCATGCTCTAGATAGTACTGTAGATGTAATTGTAGACGCCATACGTAATGCAGATATCTTAACTTATGTAATAATCATCGTACATGTTCTCTAGTGAATTGTCATCAAAAGCCGTGATGATAGTTGCAACTTTAACCTTCTTCCCGAAAGACTGTTGGTATTCACTGCCACTGCTTCCATCGCCTCTTCCCGCACTTACCGTAGCACTACCGCTTGCAATGAGTTGTTCGTCATTATCATCCCTACTATCATTATTATGAGTTTGTAACAACAGTATCTAACGTATGCTCATATTTATGTACCATAACAGATACGAGAAAGCGTGCAAATGATTCATCTTCTACACTAATACCATCTTCACAAAGAAGGGTTCTTCGTAACTTCATCTCAACCAATCGCAATACATTAGCAGGATTGATTAGCAATCACGGCCCATCTGACGCTTCACCACACAAATAACATCACAAAACGCAACTTTGGAGGCACACTGCACCGTCCCTACTGGCGAATCGACAGGTCAAAGTGCAATGCGGCATGGGACACGCAGAGGTCTCTAACGGACGACTGCAGAGTTTTGCAGATGTGGGAGAATCACTAGTGCAATAAGGGGTCTTTACGTTATCTCTCATACGATTTTCGTGTAAATGTGTTTGTACTTCCCTTGTTAGTTCACGTAGGTACAGCACCCAAATTAGCCAGTCATAGAAAACATGCCTAGCAAGCAATGGGATTCCTCAGCGTGAAATGGTTCACCACCAATGTATAGCTCTGCGTCCAGGTGAACCACCCAACGGCGACAGAAGTGCATTACGCAGGTTTTCTGCGCGGAGAACTGGAATCCATGGGCAGAAGCCCATAATTGGGCCTTTTGGATGGCACCCTGCAGCCGCCGTTCGGCGACACCAATATTCACAGAGCTGAAATAGAGGCATCAATCATCAGCGAATAAGGATGAACAGACCAATGACCCAACAGCCGCAGCCAGACCATTTATTGCCACTAAACACAATGGGACACTGAGAACGGAGCCCTGTGGGACACCGTTCTCTTGAATACGGAGGGAGCTAAGAGAGACTCCAGCCCTCACCCGAAACGAGTGGTAGAACAGGAAATTCCGAATAAAAATTGGAAGATGGCCCTGTAAGCCACGTCACGCAATGCAGCCAGTATATGGTGGCGCCAGGTGAAATCGTACAGCTTACGGAGATCAAGGAATTCCACAACCATATGCTCACTCCTAGTGAATGCGGTGCGGATAGCCGACTCCAGTGACACGAGGTCATCATTGGCAGAGCGGCCTTGGCGGAAGCCCCACTGTTGTGGGGCAAGGAATCCACGGTCTTCAAGGATCCACTTAATAGGATAGGATGTTTTGGGTGCACAATAGCAAGGTTTTTAGCGCCCTGACAAAGGAATTAGACAACAGTAACTTAAGTAGGTCTTGGAAACAACACGAACACATATTGCCAATCAGCGATGGAAGTTGGCAGACTGAAGTACCCATCCTTACAAGTCCTTAAACGAAAATGTCGGAGTATAGAGGGACGCTGACCGCTGATATTAGAGGCATCAGCAAGCCTTCCTGTAACACACTAAAACCTCCGGCCAAAGAGTCGGGAACGTTCACAAAATTGTAAAACGTTCGTCACACTCGCCTCGTCGCCAGCTAAAAGAGTGCGTAGGGCACGGCCAAGATTAGCTCAAAAAAAAAAAAAAATGTTGAAATGTTTGTAAAGTCTATGGGACTTAACTACGGGGTCATCAGTCCCTAAACTTACAAACTACTTATGAACTACTTACAACTAAGGACGGCACAAATATCCATGCCCGAGGGGGGATTCGAATCCCCCCCCCCAAGATTAGCCGCTTAGCCGCTGCCCTCTCAGCACGATATAAAATACACTCAATTAAAATGTGGCGTATAGTGATTTGCACGCCACAAGCATCACAAATCGGTGGATTCTCCCGACGGAATAGAAAGCTGTGGGTCAAAGGGCTGTGTCCAATGCAAAGGCGCATCAGTGTCACTTCGAAACGTCTGAATGGCTGGCAGGAGGTTCACCATGTTCGGACAGTTGCTTTAACCAACCGCAGTTTAGTACCTGTCACTGCCAGCCACATCTCCTCCCACAACTGAAAGGACCTCTGACGCAGCACAGACCAGCTGTGATTGGAGGGCACTAAGGGAATTTGAGCAGAGTAGAAATTTTGTACTTCGAGCACGACGGATGTGTTCCAGTGCCTGGAGGATAGCATGCAGCTCTGCCGAGAAAACGGAGTAGGCAGCGGGCAGACGAATCCCTATGATGTGACCTGGAAACACTGCAGAATACCACACCGAGTCCCCTTGTTTTGATCCGTCAGTGTACGCAATTGTACAATCACGATGCTCATTTAAAATGTTAAAAAATTCGGACTGAAACGTCATGTCTGGAGTTCAATCTTTTTTAAAACTGGTAAAATCTAAAAGGAGGCTTGGCCTCTGTAATAACCAAGGGGGATATCTACTCCATCCTCGACGCAAAACAGTAAAATCTGAAACACCCATATGTAAAAATCAGTCCTTAGCACGAATCCCAAGTGGCCTTGTAGCTCGAAGCCGATTACGAAACAGCCGTTATCATAGGCGGCCGAGCGACAGTATCGTAAGCAGGTGTATATGGGGTGGACAAAGCTGCATATACCTGACGCACCATGAGGAGCTGTCGCCGTATGGAAAGCGGTGGCTCAGCAGCCTCGGCGCAAAGGCTTGTTTTAGGGCTGGTTCGAAACGCCCCGGTAGCCAACCGAATCCATTCATGGTGCACCACGTCTAACATTTTGAGGTAGGTAGGTCTTGCAGACCCATACACCGTGCAGCCGTAATCAAGTCGGGATCGTACAAAGGCTCTATAAAACTGGAGCAGACGAGTCCTGTCAGCTCCCCATGAGGTGTGACTAAGACACTTTAAAAGACTTAGTACTTTGAGGCACCGTCTCTTCAAGTCTTTAAGATGCGGTAACCAAGTAAGCTTATAGTCAAATGTGAGACCCAGAAAACGCACAGTGTCTTTAAAATTCAGAACAGTGTCATCCGCAGTTCAGGTAAGTTAAAAATAGAACGTGAACGGTTAAAAAGAACACACACAGACTTCTCGGTTGAAAATTTAAAACCTGTCTTCCGTGCCCATTCGTCTAACCGTCTGAGAGTGAGCTGCAACTGACGTGTTGTCGTTGCAAGGCTGGAGGAAGAACAGAAGACAGAGAAGTCATCAACAAACAGGGAACACTGGACAGGACTTTTCACAACAGAAGTAATACCGTTAATAGCTATTGCGAACAACGTCACACAAAAAACACTACCCTAAGGGACACCGTTTTCCTGCTCAAAGCGGTCAGAGAGCACGCCTCCATCGCGATACCTAAACTAACGTGGAGAAAGGAAAGACCGAATAAAAATGGGAAGACAACCTCGAAATCCTCAGTCGTGAAGCTGCTGAAGTATAAGATGCCTCCAAGTAGTATCGTAGGCCTTCTCGATATCAAAAAATACACCCAAAAGGTGGTGACGGTGCAGGAAAGCCTGTTGTATAGCCGCCTCCAGAGAGGCCAGGTTATCGAAGGTTGAACGATATCTCCTGAACCCACACTGGAAGCGACTAAGAAGCTGCCTGGTTTCCAACATCCAGACAAGGCGGCGGTTGACCATCCGCTCTAAGGTCTTTCCAATGCAACTAGTGAGGGCAACACTACGATAGCGGCTTGGGCATGTGCGAACTTTCCCAGGCTTTAAAAGGGGGATCAAAGTTACAGGATCCACTTGAGCCGCCGACTCACCATATGGTCAAAGTGCCTGCAGAGAAAGTTGCTAAGTCTGATCGGACGGTAATTGTCAGCCACCAGATGATCCTTACCAGCTTTCAACAGCAGGATGATAGTGCTATTCCGCCATTGTGACGGGAAAACCCCCTCTGTCCATAGTCGGTCCATAGAAAGGTCCATAGACAGGGCAAGAATTCGGCGTTGAAACTCTGTTGAAAGGTGTCGGAGGAAATGGCTGTGAATCCTATCTCCTCCTGGAGTGGTATCAGGACACGCAGCAAGTGCAGTTCCAAACTCCAACTCAGTAAACGGGTCGTTGTAGAGTTTCTGGCCACGAGTACAGTAGGAGAACTGTTTCCACTCGGACCGCTCATTGAGGGCACAGAAGTCGTCACTGTATGTGGCAGTCGCGGAGCAATGTGCGTAGTGTTCTGCTATGTGCTCGGCGATAGCTGTCGGAAGTGTGCAGAGCATGGGATTCCAGCCGGCGGGCGTTATCCAAAGACGCGTCATACTTGCGTTCATACCTGAGTCAGGGAGATGCGGGAGCCGATAGTGGCTACATACCGCTCCCAGGAGTCCTGCTTGCTGTGCTGTATGAGTCGTCGAGCACGTTCACAGAGCCATTTAAAGGAGAGCAAGTTCTCCATGGAAGGATGGCGTCGATGGCGCTAGAGCGCTCGCCGACATTCCTAGATAGCCTCAGCAATCTCTGGTGTTCACCAAGGCACGGACCTACGACAAGGGGAACCGGTGGTTTGTGGAACTGCTGCCTCAGCAGCTACGATAATACTGTCAGTCACCTGCTGGACTGCATTATCGATGTCTGCTGGAAGAGATGCATCGATTACAACAGCTGAGGAATAATTAGGACAGTCAGCCCTACGCAGGCACCAACAGGGCAAGCGGTCTGCAGCTTGGTACTGCAGGAGTGACACAAAGTTTGGAAAGTGGTTGCTGCCACACAGGTCGTCGTAACTCGCCAACCGAGGTGTGGACGAAGGCTAGGGCTGAAGTCAGGGAGGTCTATCGTCGAATAAGTTCCCTATGCAACGCTAAAATGCGTGGGTGCACCAGAATTCAGTAGGCAAAGGTCTTGTTGCGCCAGTAACGTCTCAACAACCCTACCATGGCCTGTAGTCTGTGATCCACCCCATAATGGGTGGTGGGCCTTGAAGTTCCCCAAAATGAGGAATTGTGAAGGAAGTAGGAAGACCAGACCAATAAGGTTGTTGAGAGGAAGATATACGCTGCAGACGGTTAATTCCTGCATTGCCCGGAATATGACAGCCACTACCTCCAGAGCGGTGTGGAGTGGCACCGGACCACTGGGGACAGTGTCCAGGACGTACAGACAGACACCGCCAGACACGCTGTCATATATAGCCTGGTTGTGGTAGTAGCCCCGATACTCACAAAAGGCAGGGATCCGCTGTGCAGGAAATCATGTTTCCTGTAGGGCGATACAAAATGCAAGGTAGCGGCACAGTAACTGTTGCAGCTCGGGCAGGTGATTAAAGAAGCCACCGCAATTCCACTGCAGTATGACTAGTTGTCCATGCTGTAAGGCCATAAAAGTATAGAAATAAAATGTCATTTCATACGAATATCTGATACCTTCTGGTCAGGATCTACAGAGTCTAAGACCATAAATTCTGGTGATTCCGTAAGTGCAGAGATCCTACGGTCTCGCGAATCAAGAAGGGCGAGATCCTCAGGGGAAGCGAGAATCTCGACTTCATCTGCTGAAGTAGAGGATGTGGGTTTGAAGCCACCAAAGAATCCTTTTTCTTTCGTATTTATTTCTTGCCCGCTCGCTGGGCCTTTGGTGTTAAGGGCCATGGGGCTTCTCAACAGGAGCTGCAGGAGCTGATGAAAAGCTGGAGGCACTTCGATCAGCAGCTGTGGGTTCCTTCAGCAATTTGCCGGAATCCACTGTCCCATAGAGATAAGCCTCGGGAGTGTCCCATGGGATCCCTTGCGGGCGAGTGGAGCCGGAGAAGGCTGTTGTTTCTCCAGCAGTAGGGTGGGGACCGACGTCCCATGTGATTGGTTGTCTGGTGCTCCCAACGTGAAGAGTGTGGGAGCAACCAAAGAAGTACCACCCCCAACTGTCAAGAAGGCAGGTGCAGTGCATCGCGTCTGAGGACCCACTGGCATTGGTGGTGCGGAATGTGGTCTGGGTTCTGTGGGGATCGACAGTGAAGCTACAGTGTCGTATGGTGTCGTCATTGTCACTGGGTGGAGCTTCATATACTTACGCCTAGCCTGTGCATATGTCAGCTGGTCCAGGGTCTTGTATTCCATAATCTTACGTTCTTTGTGGAGTACAGAACAGTTAGGTGAACAAGGAAGAAGCTGATGGTTGCAATTGATGCACACTGGAGGTGGGCTACAAGGAGCCTTGGGATGGGATGCACGTCTGCACACCTGACACGTTGGGTTGGCATCACATCGAGAGGACATATGTCCAAACCTCCAGCACTTGAAGCAGTGCATAGGGGAAGGAACCTAGGGTATGACGTCATATCGGTAAATCATCACATTGACTTTCTCGGGCATTCAATTGCTCTCGAAAGCCAAGATGAAGGCACCGGTGGCAACCCTGTTGTCCTTTGGACCCCTATAGATTTGCCAGATAAAATGCACACCTCGCCGCTCCAAGTTAGTTCTCAATTCGTCGTCCGATTGCAGCAGAAGATCCTTGTGGAGATTGATGCCCTGGACCATGTTTAAGATCTTATGTGGTGTGATGGAAACGGAAACATCACCCAGCTTGTCATGGGCTAGCAAAGCCCGTGACTGGGCTGGGGTTAACATCGTTATCAGCACCGACCCAGATCTCATCTTTGACATACCCTCCGCCTCTCCATACTTGTCCCCATCAATTCGTGTACAGACCAAATATTTTTGGGGCATAAGCCTCACCTTGAATTTTCGACCTACGTTCCTCCCATGGTGTGGACAGTGAAGGAATCGCTTGAGGGTCATACTGCGTAGCGTTGTAATCACCTCTACCGCGCTTAGAGACGGCGGTTGTACGTCCGCCAAAGTTCCGTGGTCTTTTCATGGTGTTCCCACGAGCAGCTAGGGATATAACGGTCCACCCAGGCAGATCTGGTCTATTAAGGCTCGTACGTTCCTGCCGTGGGGTGCAAAAGGAAGGGAAGGTCTTAGGATCAAATGTCATCGCGTTAAATTATGTTTTGCCACACTTAGAGATGGCTGTTTTGCGTCCGCCAACGCTTTACTTGCTCGTTTCATCCTGGTCGTACGAGTAGCTTTAGAACCATACGTCCACCCAGGCAAAGCCCCGCTTACCAGGATAAGCCTAATACAACTGAGGTGAGGCAGGTTCTCAGAGGTTTCTCGTAACTAAAGGCGGACAGTCCAATAGAATGTGGACCACTGTGAACAGAACGCCACAACGGCAATCTGGTGGCTCCTCTCGACGTAAGAGGGTGGCCATGTGTTAAACACGTATGGCCAATACATAGTCGGCAGAGAACCACAGAGTCCCTATGAGAGGCACACAGGGAGGACGTTCACATGTCTGTAGAGGGTGTGACAGCACAGCTTATTCGGTTCTGTAGAGTCAGTCCATTCAGAACTCCAAGCCCCAAGGATCTTGAAGTGTAACTGGGATCTAAGGTCTATTTCCGGAAGGCCACAGAGGCATCGTCACCATGCACCAAAGGGAGCATGTTTGAGAGGTTGAAAGAACGGCATAGTGGAGCTAAAAGAGTACAGCCCACCAGAAGATGTGCCACAGTCATTGGAGCACCACATTGGTTCACGAGCGGATACTCTCAGTGGAGGAGGTGACCGGGCGTCAGCCGAGTGTGGCCAATGCAGAGATGGCAGAGGGCCAGAGGCCCAGCTGCGAGGACTTCCAGCCAGACGTTGCCTCATTGATAGTTCGCAGCTTATTGGGCACGTCCAGAGCAGACCATTCGGCACCCACAATTCTCGTATTTTACGCCGCAGCAGGGGGCGGAAGTCTGGTTCCAGGAGGCCAATCGCTAGAGGGTGGCTGTTTGGTTAGCTGGAAAAATCTCTCGTTACGTGGAATACCGACATGGCCCGGGGCCCAAATAAACGTCATCAAGCGACCAGAGTTATGAAGGGCCAGCGACGACTCCTGGATGGCCCTGAGCAATGGAGAACGGGGATAAAACTGTAACACTGATTAAGCCGCTCAGTGAATCACTAAACATCAGTAAAGGGTTCCCGGTGCGGATGCGTTAGAGGGCGCGATATATGGCGACAAGTTCAGCAGTGAAGACGCTGCTGCCAGGTGGTCAAGAGCGTTGCTCAACATAATCCGCGTGAATGTAAGCGTAACCATTGCGGCCGTCATCCAAAGAACCGTCGGTGTAAATTACTTCACAGTCGTGGAACTCGCTAAGTAGGGCAAAAAATCTGTTGCTGGAGGACCAGAGGAGAAATGGTGCTGTTTGGGTCACGGGAGAGATCCAGCCGGATCTGCGATCGAGAAATGAACCAGGGAGGAGTATGGAAAGTGGAGCAGAAAGAGGGATTAAGAGGGAAAGAGTCGAGGAGTGATTGGACCAGTGCTGCTACTTGGAATCCTGACCGGGGTCGCCTCTATGCCAAATGGATGAGTTCTCCTGGGAAGAGTAGCCTGCGATTTGGATACTGAGGGGAACAGTGGACTCTGGTAGTATAAAGAGCGAGAAATTGTTGATGCCGGAATCGCAATGGGGCGACTCCAGCCTGTGTAAGAAGACTAGTGACAGGGATCGTACGAAAAGCTCCTTTGGCCAGACGGATGCCAGTATGGTGGACTGGGTCGAGAACTCTCAGTGAAGAGGGGGAGGCTGAGCCATAGACCAAGCTCCTGTAGTACAGATGTGACTGCACCAGACTGTTATACAGCCGGAGGAGGATAGGGCGTGCTGTCCCCCAGACTGTATGGCTGAGGCAATGAAGGATGTCAAGACATTGTGTACGTTGCTTAAGCTGGTGCAGATGAGGGAGCCAGGTCAAAAATAAGTCAAAACGAAGACCCAGGAGGCACTGAGTGTCCACAACCTGAAGGAGCTCACCATCAAGATAGAGCTATGGATGCAGATGCACTGTCCGACAGCAACAAAAATGCATCACCCTAGTTTTCACAGAAGCCCAATTCTGCTCCCGACGAATGGCTTCCTACAGTCGTCATTCAGCTACACTTGTACTAGCTGTGGTATAATACAGGCAAAAATCGCCCGCATATATAGAGCAAGAAACTGACAGCCCCGTTGCAGCAACTAGGTCATTAATGCCCATCAAGAAGAGAGGTAGGCTTAGAACAGACCCTTGTGGTACCCCTTTCTCTTGGATATGGGGGAACCGAAGGAGGTGCCAGCACAAACTTGGAAATGGCGCAAAAGTAAAATGTTCTGGATAAGAAGTAGGATGAAGCTACGGAGACCCCATCCATGTAGTGTTGCAGGGATGTGGTGACGCTTTCACTCAGCCCGCTCTTTCAAGGTATGAAAGCCTGGGGGTAGGCAGTGGATGCAGAATTGAGAGCAAAGTGCGCAGCAAAATGCTCGGCGGTGATAGTCACGTCAGTATGGATAGTACCGTGGATGGAGAGACCCGCGACTCCTGCCGCAGGGTGGCAGCCTAAGATGCGGAGAATCTTCGTCCATATATGGATAGAAGAAACATGGGGTGCAATGGTGGAAACATTTTCTTCCCAGCGTATTTGCTTGCGCTGCTGGATGAATCGCCGCGTCTGGGGCCAAAGGCATTTGAAAGCAACCAGGTGGACTACCATAGGGTGGCACCGTTACTGCTGCAAACCTCTGTGGCGATTGCAAATGGCTGCCGCTATCCCCAGTGACCACCAGGGCACTGGTCTTCGCCAGGGTAAGCCAGAATATGATGGTATTCTGGACTCAGCGGCAGAAACGACAACAGAAATAATATGCTGTGCTGCCATTGTTGCGTCAGGAGGGAGAGGGGTATCCAGCATTGCGGCTGAGGTGTATGCTGCCCATTTGGCCTTGTGGAAGGACCAGTGGGGTAGGCGTGCATGGGGTTGGCGGTGGGCAAGCGAAAGCAAGATGGGAAAGTGGTCGCTTCCACAAAGGGTGTCATGGACCCACCAGTTATGGAGTGGACATAAGCCTGGACTACACACAGAAAGGTCTATGGCTGAAAAGGTGCCAGGGGCACCACTAAAATGGGTGGGGGCCCCAGTGATAAGAATGCAAAGGTCAAGCTGGCAAAAAAGCAGCTCGATGTCTCGACCACATCCTGTAGTCACATTGCCCCCCATCAAGGGGTGATGAGCTTTAAAATTTCCTGAAAGAAGAAACGGTGAAGGGAGTTGAGCGATCATGGCGGCTAGGTCGGCAGGTGTCACATCTGTGTCAGGAGGGAGATAAAGGGAACAAATGGTAATGTCCCGTGGTGCCCAGACCTCGCCAGCAACTCTCTACATGGCTGTTTGAAGTGGGACTGGTGAACTATAGACAGAGGCATGTACTTAGAGACATACCCCAACCGATATCCTATTGTGTACAGTGCAGTTATTGTAGTGGGGGTCTGATGACCAGGAAACCAGGTTTCCTGGAGAGCAACAGAAAGAGCTGGAAAGGAGCTCAACAGATGACGCAATTCAGCTAAGTGACAGAAAAGAAGCTCCACAATTCCACTGTAGGATCAGGTTGTCTCCTGATTGAGAGTGCATGAAGAGGAGAAAGATGGAAGAGGTATGGCACGAGCGCTTGACTCTGGCTGCGAGGTCTGATTCTTCGATTCCATGGCATCGCCGAGATGGGCGAAATCCAAGGTGTTGCTAGAATGATGACCTCATCCTCAGGTGTGTCAAGTGCAAGTTCTGGGGGCACTAGGGCCGCCAGTGTCTCCTTGCGCTTTCCGGTCTTTTCGTTCTTTTCTCTCTTGTCTTCCCACCGTTCCTTGGGCCTAGCAGACGACGGGGGTTTCTCCAGAGGGGCTTGACGAGTGTAAGAAGACTGAGGAGCCAGATGGCTATCTGACAGCAGCTTCTTCAGCCACTGGTGTCCAATGTTTTGCGTGAGACCGGTGGAAGGGGCACACAGGTCCCGTTTCCAGAAGAAGGAGCCAGAGAAGAGGAACGCTTGTCTGGCTGGGTAGTGGAGGTAACTGCCCCCGATATGGGAGGCAGTATTGGCCTTTCAGAAGATGGGGTGCACCCAGATGTCTGGGAGGGCGAGGTACACTAGCAGCCATAAGGGCCCACAGAGGATGGTACAGTGAGTCACAAACTGGCCACCAGTGGTGGTGTCATCGTTGTAGCTGCAACATAGGATGTTAGGAGAGAGACTGGATATTTTCTTCGAGTCTCAGAGTACGTCAGGCGATCCAGAGTCATGAATTCGACTATCTTCCGCTCTTTATCTAGAAGGGGACAGTCCTGTTAGCATGTAGAGTGGTAACCGCTACAGTTGACGCAGTAAGGAGCATGGGAACAGACACCGTCTGGATTTAAGGGACGGCCACAGTCTTGACAGGTTGCAGCAGCATTGCAATGAGAGGACATATTCCCAAAAACGCCAACATTTGAAGCATCGCATTGGCGGTGGGATGTATGACTGGACGTCACAGCGATACATCATCACCTTGACCTTCTCGGGTAGAGTATCATCGTCAAAGGCCAAGAGGAATGCGCCGGTGACCACCCTATTATCTTTTGTTCACCAAAAGACGCATCGGACAAAATGGACTCCATGTCGCAGACTTTTGCGTATCCCCTCATCAGACTGCAGCAAAAGGTCTCTGTGAGAAATGAGCCCCTGCACCTTATTCAAGCATCTGTGGGGCGTTATCGAGACAGGAATGTCGCCTAAGTGGTCACATGCTAGGAGGTTTCGCGGTTGTGCAGGGCATTCTGCCTTTATTAGGACAGAACCATCACGCATTTTGGACCAGCCAGCAATTTCTCCAAACTTTTCCTCGAGGTTTTCGACGAAGAATTGAGGCTTAGTTGCCTGTAAAGATTCCCCATCCAGTCTGGTATACACTAGATATCGTGGGAAGTACGGCTCAACTTCCTTTGTGGCCCCACTTTTCCCCCATGATGGAGTTAGGGAAGGAAACGATTTGGGGTCATATCTTTCAGCATTTAAGTGAAACCTGCCACGCTTTGAGACACCTGACTTACCGCCAGGATTTTCTGAGGTTTTGTCCCCCTTCATTGCAGGAAGTCTGCCCCGATGCCACCCACTCCGAAACAGGGGCTATCCTCATGGGCACCACCCAGCCACAGCAACATACCTGGTAGGATGACCTTTACTGGGAGTCCTGATGCCACACCAAGACAAGCATCTATTCCTTGGCATTCAGCTCAGGCTTCAGCAGTGTGATCCCTGTGCATTTTGGGGGGCTCAAACATGAGGGTACATAACAGCTCCACCACACGGACTGGCTACATGTGCTGGTGACCTAGCGAGGGGAAGAGCTACGGCGAGGAGGGAATTGGGAAGGAAAGAGTGGGCCGTAGAGGCAAGGTTGGGAGTTCTTCCCCAATTGGTTCACACTAAAACGGAAATTTGAATCGAGGTCAAACCCGTAGGTGGACCAAACTGCGCCTAAACTGGTGGAAACGGCAAGCAAAACAGACTTGCAGAGCCGTCAGTACCGTGGAAACAGCTGGGCCGTCAACGCAAGGACACCTAGAGATGGGGTTGGAGAGAGGAAGCGGGCAAGAATGGAGATGGGAAGGGGGGACCGGGGTGGGGTAATGCGGCCTGGGAGAGTAGGAAGGAAGGCCACAATAGCTCGGGAACCCGTGCGCGCCACACACGTACCCACAAAAGAGCTGCGGGCCCCCTGGGGGGGGGGGGGGGGGATTGTAGTGAAGTTGGCATTTAAGTTAAAATCATGATTACAGGTAGTTGGAATAGTTTCTTAGCTCTAAGAATCACTTTATCTCTTACTACATAAGAAGCTACTTAATTAAACCGTGTAATGAAATATTAATATACGACAGTCATCCAGAAATTAGTACCCCTTTGGGGATGAAAATTAAAACTTATAAAGATTATTAAATATTTATGTTTCCATGGAAACAGTATACAGTAAACTATCCTCTGCATAATTAAAATATAACTTCCTCAATGTTAAACAATATGTGGCAGCATTCATAGTGTCACCAAGGGTCATTAAATCGACTAGGAGTACACTTCACCTATTCGACAAAATGGCAGCCATGACTTTCTGGGCAGACAATACCGTCTTGAATTTTGTTCGTTTTTCTGGTGAACTAAAATGATGCCAGTCCATAGAAATTTAGTTTAGTCATTATTACATCATTGCTGATTATGAGAGTCAATAAAGAATCTCCTTCAATAGAATAATGTTCCAAAAGTGTCAATGCTGCAGTCATACGTTTGGTTTTTTCTTCATTTGCAAGCATGTGAGCGACCCCACTTTGCACAAATTTTTGTATAATTCAAATGGTTTTTAACAATTTCATGAATAAGTGTTCATGAAACATTATTGAAATGTTCACAAATTTCTTCAATTTTAACATGCCGATCGATATTCATAAATTTGTTACTTGAACCAAGCAGTTTGTTAGTAACGACAGATAGACACCTTGAATGCTCGTCACCGTGAATGCTCTCTCCCCATGCTGAAGCTACGACACAAGCGCCAAACACATGATTCATCCATAATACTGTCTCTATACTCCTCAAATTGACGATGAATATCGACTGGATGAGTATTTCATGAAAAAACTAATCATAGGCCTAACTTCACAACTGGAAGCATTCTGTATTTCTCTCTCATCGTCATAATACAGTCCATGAAAATGGCATGTAACGATACACTTAGAAAGCAAATAAACAATTGAGAGCGTTAGATTCGATCTGTTGTTTACTCTGCTCACAAGTACTCCATATGGTACAAACTGGTAATACTTTCCGGACAACCGTCGTACTAAATAAAAAATTTGTCATTTTAACAGTATGACTGATCCTATCCTGATTTTTCATGGGTAATTCGTTCACTGCCTCCTGTGCATGGTCCTAAAAACCAAAAACCACAAACATTATCATCCTAATAGATTACTCTGTTTAAAGACCAAGATTAGATTACATTAGATTAGATTAATACTTGTTCCATAGTCCATAAATATGACATTTAGCAATGACGTGGAACGTGACAGTTCAATAAATGGTGTCTATGCATACAAGCAATGTTTTAAGGATTTTTATTTATTACTTTATTTGTTTCATTTATTCGTCTGTGTTATTTCTAAGCCTCTATTTATGGACAGGTATTAAATAATTTAATTTTTATACTTACACTTTGTCACAGGAGGCGGTTGGTACATGCTAGGTGTGCAATTATTGTCAGTGGTCTGCTTGGCAACATGGGGAATAACAACAAATTTCCTACTTCTGTGGGTAAGTGCAAAATATTTTAACTGGGCGAGGAGCATTCATAGAAATGAGAAAACATTGGTTAATGTTTCACAAGACATATAATCCAAAGGATCTTCAACTGAAATGTGTCAGAAGATTTTCATTTAAGTAAGTTATTCAGTACTATTTATTGGATGTTTATATCAAAACTCAGAACATAGCACCACACATTCCAAGAACATAATGTCAGATATCAGGTTTGATTGTAGGCAGTATTCATAGATATTGTACAATGACAATTGAAATAACGCTTTTCTTTCAAAATGGAAATATTCTCTTGAAACTTATCAAACTATGAGACAGAATTGCTAAAAACAGTACTGCTGACAGGCACTTTCTCTGGTATGATGCACATACAGACGACACAGCTCCCTGTGTGTCTATTCACGTAAGTTTGTGGTAGGCGTTCTCAAGCTCGTTGCACAAGGTACACTGGGTGGTTTCCACACCGAAACCTTGGCTCGCAGACATGTCTACTGTCCCAGCATTGGCCAACAGACAGAACACTTGGTGCCTGGCTGCCCCCAGTGTGCAATCCAACACATGTCGCCCAAACCTCACACAACTCAGCCATAGTAATATGACCACGTCGATTTCCCTGGGCTACTTCTGAATTAGTTCTCAGTCATTACCAATGTCACATATTCACATTTCCCATATGTGGTTCAGTGCTCCTCATGCACTAGTGAGGTCACCATTCAAGCCCTCTCCAAAACATTTTCTTTGGAAGGCTTGCCAGTAACCCTCATTTCTGACATTGTACCTCAGTTCCTTTCCCATGCATTCCGTGATTTCTCTGTGTGAGTGTGCTGGCATTTGTTCCCCACTATAGCACCCTCAATTAAACTGGAAATCAGCGTACATGATGCACACTAGTAAGACACAGATCAAAAAGTATCTTCAACATCTGAAGACAGCCTACCAGACAATTCTTACAGGTACCTGCAGATCAGCTGAGCTTCTCTATAGGAGTCAGCTGTGGACACTGCTTCATCTCCCCCAACCTAGACTGACCTTACACAATATTCACTCAAATATAAAAGCCGTAAATTCAACTAAGAACTTACGAATCATAATAACGAAAAAATTAAACTGGGAAGAACACAAAAAGAATGTTGTTGGGAAGGCTACGTTTCATTCGCAGACACTTACAAGATGCAATAGTTCTCCTAAAGAAACTGCATACACTACACTTCTCTATCCTATTGTGGAATCCCCACCAAGTGGGACAGACATAAAATATAGAGACGTTTCAGAGAAGGGCAGCTTTTGTGTATTATCGTGACATAGAGGAGAGAGTGTCACACAAATGAGGCATGAGTTGGGTCAGAAATCAACAAAAGAAAGGCGTTATTTGTTACAGCAAGATTTATTTGCAAACGTTCTTTCACTAACTTTCTCTTCCGAATGCGAACATATTTTGTTAGCACCCACCTAGATATGGAGACATGGTCAATGGTCATCATTATAAAATAAGAAAGATCAGATCGAAAACGAAAACATTCAGGTATTCCATTTACCAGTGCATTTTTTAAGAATGGAATGGTAGAGATATATCAGAAACACAGTTCGATGAACGCTCTGCCATTCACATAAATATGGTTAGCATAGTATTTATGTAGCTGTAGAATCTAATAGTACAAGGGCTTCTACTGGAAACAGCAATCTGGACATGTGGTTTCAGTCGGCAACCTCACTGGATACCAGTACTCATCACGTGCCAGAACATCGTGTCTACGTCTTATGGATAGGAAACCGGGAACTCAGATGCCATCAAACTAAGCTCTGCATCAATTTGCCTCTCCCCCTCCCTCTCTCCAACGCAACTACAGCAGCACCTCAAGTGATACCTGGATGTTGTGCACCACTTACCCAGGCTCCCAATCCCCCCCCCTTCCCAGATGTTGCGCACCACTTACCCAAGATCCCAACCCTCCCTCCTATCCATGGGAACACCACATTTCAAAGAGTCTTTGGCTATATATCCTCTGGCTGCAACTATGGAGGCACTACCGGTGGAATGGGTGGCCCTGGCCAGTTCAATGCCGTAGTATGAGACTTCCCCTACGGTATTGTTGGCTCCAACTTCCAATGCTACCACCTCCTACAACACCTCAAGATGTCACGATGGACCCGGACTTTGGCAGCCAACAGCGTAATGTCAGGGCCCTCATCACACCAGCCACTATCAACAGCATTCCAAGGTCATTGTTCGGAAGTAGATTCATCCCCTTGGCTGCAGCTCCCTTATGGATATGGACAGGTTTCCACAATGCGCTCTTTCTTTCTTTATCGTGTCCGGACTATTTAAAGGTTATCGGCCCAGTACTGGGCTACGTCTATTCCATTAGCATTCGCGAGCCACAAATCTTCGAGGGTACACCGGTATGGACATTTTTCACATGTAAGGTGTTCCATATCTTGACTTTCTCCACAGTCACAGTTTATATCGGTTTGGTCGATTATACCCCACTTAAGCATATTTACCTTTACTGGGGCGACCCCCGTTCTGAACCTATTCAAGGTTCTCCAGGTTTTAAAATTTAGGTTTTGACCGGTCCACTGAACTGGGGGGGGGAGAGGGAAATTTTCAGGCGGTTCGTCCTGGACGGTTACAAGGAAACTTCTCCTAGACTTCAGTCGTGTCTCTGGTGGTCGAGCTCTGTAGAGGACATGCCGCTCATCTGCGAGTTGTTTTACTTTCTCTACATGTTCTAAAGCGTTTCTGCGAGCTGTGGGATCTGCAAAACCAGCTGCCTTGTACAAGAGTCTGACCGGCGTTGGTTTCATGCACCCTGTCACTATCCTGCAGGTCTCATTGAGGGCCACATCTACTTGTTTCGTGTGAGCGCATCTATTCCATACAGGGCACGCATACTCAGCCGTTGAGAAACAGAGCGCCTGTGCCGTTGTTCGTAGCACACCAGGACATGCACCCCATTTGCTACCCGTTAGCTTTCTAAGTATATTATTTCTCGTCGTTATTTTCTGTCTCGTTTTGATGCAGTGCTGGTTATAAGTTAGAGACCGATCCAGAATCACGCCAAGATATTTAGGGTGGTCTGTGTGTTCTAAGGTGTTCCCGTTCCACGTAATTTGGAGTTTCCGTTTGGCTTCTTTCTTGCGAAGGTGGAAAGCGCAAACTTGAGTTTTGGAAGGGTTGGGTCTTAAGGAATTTTTATTATAGTAGGCAGTCATCGATTTTAAGGCATTTTCAAGTTTTTCCTCTACTTCTTCAAATCTTTTTCCTTGGACGCATAATGCAAGGTCATCGGCGTAGATGAACTGCTTAGTGTGGGCCGGTGTAGGTTGGTCATTTGTGTATATGTTGAAGAGGATTGGAGCTAAGACGCTTCCCTGAGGGAGGCCGTTCTTTTGGTCCCTCCATCTACTCATTTTGCCCTCCAACAATACAAAGAACCTTCTGTTCTGTAACAATGAATGTACGACCCTAACTAGATGGTAATCACCGAGTGTCTCATAGATCTTATGGAGTAATATATTGTGCCTGACGGTATCGTAGGCTGCTGTCAGATCTACGAAGGCTGCCCCTGTTATGAGCTTCCCTTCATACCCTTCTTCAATATGTTCTGTCAGTGCAAGGACTTGGCCGGTATAGGACTTGCCAGGTCTAAATCCTCCTTGTTGTGGAATGAGATGTTTGCCAACATATTTTCCTATTCTGGACAGGATAAGTCTCTCATACAGTTTAAAAAAGTGACAGAGCAAGGAGATGGGTCGGTAGCTACTAGGATTCTCTGGATCCTTCCCTGGTTTAAGTAACGCTATTACTTTAGATTTTCTCCAGGGTTTTGGGATTTTGCAAGTTTTGCAGCACGTATTGAACAATTGTAAAATCCAACTCTTGGCCCTTTGCCCTAAATTCTTGATTTGTTCAGTGCATATGTCATCCACACCAGCAGCTTTCCCGTTTTTTAACATGTTCATGCCATCTTGAAGTTCTTTCATAGTGAAAGGTGTCCCCAAGTGGTTGGTCTCCCGATTGATATTCCTGGCAATTTTTGGGTACTTTTTTGGTTTCTTGATTTTCCCGTTCAACAGTATTTGGGTGGCTACTTAGTTTGCTGTAACCTTGCTTGGTAATATTTGTTCCTTAGGGTCGCCGCTCAGTTTCTTAATCAAGTTCCACGCTATTTTGCTACTGTGTGTCATGTCCATTTTTTTCAATGTTTCGGTCCATTTCTCCTTCCTTCCTTGGCTTAATTTTTGGAGTAGGGCTGTTCCACAGTCAACTGTTTCTTCGCTGAAAGGATCAGCAGTATAGAGTGTTTCGTATTTTTGGAGAAGTTCTTTGGATTCAGTGGACATTCCAGCGACATACTGTTGTCTGCACCCCCTGGGAATAACTTTCCTAGATGTATTCTTTATTATTTCAATAAGTTGTTCATAATTTTCTGGTCTTGTTTCAACATGTTGTATCTCAGAATCTATCATAGATGCATAGCTTTCCCAGTTTGCCTTCTTAAAGTTAAATCTCCTCCTGAATGGGATGGTCTGTGGTCTGACTGCTGGATAGATGTTAATACCAACTGGTCTATGCTGTGTCTTTGGTATGGGGCCATATACCAGTTTGGTACATCGGTCCTCAAGATCGATATTTGAAAAACATATATCCGGGTTGTATCCCTTTTTCCAGACATTACTTTGGAAGGATGGTGGGAGTTTTGGGTCATGAATTAGTGCTAGACCACTCGTTTCTGCCCAGGTCTCTACGGCATCGCCATTTGCATCCGATTCTGCATAACCCCATAGTATGCTGTAACTGTTGAAATCTCCCAGAATGAGCTGGTTGGGTTGTAACTGGAAGTTAGGTGGAGGCGAAAAGGTAAAGGGTTGGTTTGGGGGTTTATATACCGAGGTTATGATGCATTTTCCAATTTCGATGGTAATAATTTCTATACCATTTAGGTTAGTTGTTCCCACAGAGGAGACCACAGTTTGAGATTTCACGAACACAGCGCTCCCATACTTTTTGTGTGGTATTTCTGCCGTTAATTTCATACCTGAAATGTTCGGTCTTCTGGCAGTTAGGTCTCTGTGAGTCTCTTGAATGCACAATACATCGCACTTCGAGGTCTTACAGAATTCCGATAAGATTTCTTCTTTAGCTGTGGTGATACCCTCGATGTTTATGCTCGCTACTGTCAGTGTTGGTTCTGAGAAGAACCATTGTGGCTTTATATTACTGCGCGTCATCTTTAGTCCGGTATTGGAAGGATTGGCCGTCTACTAGTAGACGTTACCAGGGGACGCCGCCGATAGTATTTGCTAACTGAAAGTAATGTGGTGCTATCGGCCTCGTGGAGGCTCCTTCCTTGTCCACAATGCACTGATACGCCACTGGTCTCCAACTACCAAAGGGGGAGGGGTGTATTAGCCTGCAGAGAGAGGCACTGGACATTGCAGGACGAACAATCATATGGAGCACCACAACAAGTATCAGATGCCACTAGGAAGAGCAATGACTGCTCGGAGGCTTCCAATCAAGTATGTATGAGTACATGCTGATTATTAACCGTGCATTCTACAGGCTGGCAGACAATAATTAGAGACCGATCCGGCTGGTCTGCCCTCAGATGATACGCTTCATCCAGCAGCATTCAATAAATGCTTTTGTGTCTAGTGATTTGTCTAGTGCCCAGAAACTATCAGTGTACATTATCATGTGACATGTGTTATCTATTGCTTAGGTTTGAGCAGCTCCTCACATCATGCAGCCAGGAGTAACACCACTGCGCCTCTCAAGAACATTTCAAAAATGGAACCTCTTTCCATCCTTACCATTCCCATCAATGACAACGATTGAAGTAATACGGGACAGAGAGTAATCACTGAAACAACATGGTGGCATTCATCAATAGTCCATGCTTCACACTTACAGCTCCACTTCATATATAGCCCTTTTAGTCGCCATATTAACAAAAGTCTACAATTGTTATTCCAGTTCCTTAGTCTGGCTGCAGTTAGTATGCAACCAATGGTGCTGTATGACACCTTCTATGAGTTTTTATATTGTAATATAAATACATATTTAAATTAAACTTTCTACAGGTCAGACAGATGGTCAATGACTGATTTGCGGGTTTATTCGCCTTAAATGGTCTATAAACGTGTTAATATCTTAAATGTCTTCAAAACTAATAGTTAAATATTTATTTAATGTACAGGCTTAGTGTTACTGGAGTGTTAGTTGAAAACCAAACACAGCAAAAAATCAAAGACACTATCACGAGACGTAATACTTCCTTTTGTCATAATATGACATATTATGTAACTGAACATATGACAGCAAAATGAAGTGTAGCAAATGACAGAAGGCTACTTTAGCATCAGAGACTATTAAACCAACTGTCAGAGATATTATGTAACAAACGTATGATGATACATACGTAATATTGTTCTAATTATTCTGCCTTATAAATTTACTGCAGTTTGTCCTTTTCCTCGTTTTTCGTTGAACCATTAACGAGGAGGCATCAGTTGTTCTTTTTGTTTCTCAATTGTTCGCTTGTGCAATATTTATCATCAGAATATATGTTCAAAGGTTCATCGTAGTTTTAATTTCATGATAGCTGATTTATTTTCGACGTGTCTTGTGAGGTTAATAAACAGTTTTATTCATTCACATAGGTCGTTAAGGAATTTTCTATATTTAATTAAGCACAGGAATGTAACTAGTATTTTATGAGGCACAAAGCCGCCTCAGGTTTCCACCATCGTAAAACCTTACAAGCCTCAAATTTTCCCATTTTAAGTGATTTTCTATCAGTGTAAAATTAACCACAGTTTTAGTATTGCAGTGTCTTGGCTCATCCTTTCTATCACCCCGCTCTTTCCAGGTTCGTGTAGGCACCTGCCTCATCTCTCCTCATATCCAGGAGAATGGTGACCTGCAGGGCTCTGTTCTAAGTGTCCCACTCTTCCTCATTGCAATCAACAGTCTCGCAACAGCAGTTGGGTCATCAGTTTCCTCCTCCCTATTTGCAGATGATTTTTGCAACTACTGCAGCTCCGCCACTATTGGTGTCGCTGAACGGTGGATACAGGGAGCCATTAGAAAGGCTCAGTCATGGGCCTCTGCCCATGGTTTCCACTTCTCAGGCTCTAAGACCCGAATAATGCACTTCTGTCGCCATCGGGCGCTTCACCCTGATACGGAGTTGTACCTGGGTAATGACCTCCTTTGTATTGAAGAAACACACCGCTTCCTCAGTATGGTCTTGGATGCCTGGCTGACTTGGCAGCCGCACCTTCCTCAGCTGTGACAGAAATACTGGAAACATCTTAACGTCCTTCGCTGTCTCAGCCACACTGCTTGGGGAGCGTCACGCCCAACACTCCTGCAGCTCTACAAGGCCCTCATACAATCGCTCCTGGACTACGGGATTATAGTGTATGACTCCGCAGCACCTTCAGTGCTATAGGTCTTGGACCCAGTCCTACATACTGGTATCCGTATGGCGTCGGAGCCATTTCGCACCAGTCCGGTGACAAGTCTGCTAGCCGAAGGAGGGGCTCCACCCCTGTTGTTCCGCCGGCAGCGTATACTCGCTTCATATGTTGCCCATGTACACGCATTACCCCACCATCCAAATTACAGGATTCTCTTTCCGTATGTTGCCCTTCCTTCCCCACGACGACGGCCGAGTTCGGGTCTACTGATCGTGGTCTGTGTTTGTTACCTTCTTTCACCACTTGAATCCCTTCGTCTCTAGTTGACTGCCGTGGTGGGTATGCTTATGCCCACGGTGAACACGTTGAACGGCACTCATTACCCAGTGGGAGTAGTATCTTTACTGTGGAGCTGATCGCAATTGGTCGGGCACTTGAGCACCTCAGAACCTGTCCTGGGGAGTCGTATGTCATCTGTAGTGACTCCCTGGGCGGCTTGCGAGCCCTGGACCAGTGCTTTCCAACACACCCCTTGGTGCGGTCAATCCAGGAATCTGTTTCACTTCTTGTTCAGTCTGGCCGCTCTGTGGTCTTCGTTTGGACCCTGGGACACATGCGAATTTCGGGGAACGAACGTGTGGATCGGCTGGCAATTACGTCAGGCAGTTACGTCAAGCCCCTTAAAAATTGGTCTTCCGGAGAAGGACCTCCAGTTGCAGTTACACAAGAAGGTACTTGGGCTTTGGAACACTGAGTGGGTTGACTCTACTGCCCCAAACAAGCTCCGTGCAGAGAAGCTTTCTACAACTGCATGGAAGTCCTCACTGAGGGCCTCTTGGAAGGAGTCAGTTGTCCTTTGTCGCCTGCGTATTGGTCGTACATTGATGACACATGGGCATCTAGTTAGACAGGAGGATCCTCCACAGTGTCGCTGTGGCACATTATTGATAGTGGTACACATTCTGTTGGAGTATCCACTTTTAGCTGTCTTACGACAGTCTTTTGACCTGCCAGCTGCGCTTCCTTTTATAATTGGAGACTACGCTGCTACAGCTGACTGCGTTTTACGTTTTATACGTATTTGATCTAAACGTTGGTACCTCGACCTGATCTCTCAGGCACCCATCTGTCTCAGATTTTTAATTTTCTTTTATATTGTGTTTCCTGACATGTTTCTACTCGAATGTTTTAGAATGTGCAGAGTGGCTGGCTCATCCTTTATTATCCTCGTGATCAGCCAGCCACAATATTATGCTGTAACTTTTTACTCCAGTTATCTTTATTTTCCTCTTTGTTTTCTTCTTTGTATGTTCCGAGCTAAGTGTTCCTTATAATTGTTTAACCATTGTGTGTTTCCTTTTGTGTGATTTCGCGCTCGTTTTTTCAGCTTGCATTACAATGTATTGTCTTTTGCTCGCAACAAGGGACTGATGACCACACAGTCTAGTCCCCTCAATACAACAACAACAAAAACAACTATTAGCAGCCTTGAGGCAGTCTTTTACCCTACCTTTTGCGCTTCCTTTGATTTTATCTGACGATACCTCAACGGTCGACCGTGTTTTAGATTGTATTCGTGCAACTGGCTTTTATTGTTCTATTTAGTGGTGGACTTATTTGCCCTATTTCTCGGGCCCCGCCCCTACAGTACTCTATATTGTTGTGCCTTTTATTGTATGCGTCTTGTTTTTACCTAGAGGATTTCAGTGTGTGCAGAGTGGCTGGCTCATCCTGTATTATACCCATGATCTGACAGCCACACTCTTCTGCTCTAATATTGTGTTCCATTGTCTCTTTGGTCAACGCCAACTGTTTTCTCTTATGTGTTATCTTTTTACCATTCACTGACTCTCGTTACCTAACGTATACTGGGTAGTTCTAAATTGTTAACCTTTGTTGTGAACGCTGCACTGTTTTACGCTGTGGGCACCCTGATGAATGTGGAATAGTAGCTTCCCCAGCATAGATAATAGAGCGTGTGGCACTCTCGACAGTCACGTCGATGTTCTCGAGTGGGGAAGGGCTAACGATGGTAGCATAGGCATAGTCTCCCCAGTTAGTCTTGTGTTAAGCCCACCTGGGTGGGTGTGCTGGGGACTCGCGATGTTGGAGTGCCAAGAAAACTGGGAAATGGTCACTGCCACATAAGTCAACATGGGCCCTCCAGTGAACAGATGGTGAAAGGCTGTGGCTGCAGATGTATAGATCTATGACCTAAAATGTGCCATGCACCACACTAAAATGTGTTGGGGCACCTGTATTTAAGAGGCAGAGGTCGAGTTGAGTTAGTAAATCCTCGACAACCCTGCCACGGCCAGAGATCGTAGAACCACCTCACTAGGGTCTGTGGGCATTAAAGTCGCCCAACATTAAGAAAGGTGGGGTTAGTGCAGCCAAAAGATTCAGGAATACGTCACCATCTGGTGGCACGTAGATACTGCAGACAGTTATCACCTGTGTCGTCCTCACCCTGACAGTCTCTGCTTCTAATAGTGTTCGAAGGGGCATGGGTTCACTAAATACAGAGGTGAGGACATACACACACACTCCACCTGAAATCCTGTTATATGTGCTACTATTGCAGTAGTATCCCCTGTAGCCGCGGATGGGGCAGGGATCTGCATTGCTGAAAACCAGGTTTCCTGGAGAACAATGCAGGAAGCAAGTGTCATACTCAAAATTTGCTGTAGCTGCAGGTGGGGGAAGAAACTGCCACAGTTCCACAGGAGAATAACGTTGTGCGAGTGCCAGGAAGACATGAATGGGATGAGGAGGTAGATCATACCTCATCATCGCTTCCATCCACCGATGGAGTTACGTCGACATCGGTATCCATGTTTTCAGAGGCGTCCCCGAGAGGAGGGTCATTGGGGGACGCAAGAATCTCCACCTCGTCCTCAGAAGCAGTGGAGGTGGAGGGGGAAGTGGCGCAGAAGATATAGTGGTATCCTTTGTTTGGTTTCTTTATCATTTTCATTTGTAGTCCTCTCCCTCGAGGGCTTTGCCAGTGGCGAGGGCTTCTCAGCCTCAGTCGCAGGGACTGAGGAAGATCGAGAAGCCCTGCTAGCTGCTGCATAATGTTGCCAACACCGACAAAAACCTGGGAAGGGAGTGTACCGAGGAACCCCTTCCGATTGTGGGAAGCCGGAGAAGGCTGGTGTTTCTCCAGCAGAGTGGTAGTGGGCCCCCAAAGTAGTACCTTTAGGAGCAGCAGAAGGATGGGAGCCCCCAACCGCTGTGGAGGCAGCGGTAGGGTGGTGGCCCTGGAGGCCCACAGAAAAGTATGTCATAGGGAATACCGTCGTCGCCAAAGAGGGTTTCACATCACAATGGTACACCATCACCTTGACCTTCTCGGGGAATGTATCACCCTTAACGACCAAGATGAATGCCCCAGTAGCAACCCTGTTATCCTTTGGCACCCTATGTACGTGCCATAGCAAATGATCCCCTCTGCGTTCAACATTGGCGCATAGCTCATCGTCGGTTTAGAGCAGCATATCCTTGTGGAAAATAACAACCTGCACAATGCTCAGAGAGGTATGGGGAGTAATGGTCACTGCAACGTCAACCAGCTTGTCACAGGCGACAAGCACTCATGACTGGGTGGGGAACGTTGTGCGGAGCAAAACAGAACCATTGCGCAGCTTCGACAGTAACTCCACTTCCCCAAACGTTTCCCCTAGGTTCTCAACGAAAAAATGAGGCTTGGTTGCCGATAGAGAGTCCCCATCGGTTGTGCTGCAGACAAGATATCGAGGAGCATACTGATCTCCCTGTCTTGTGGCCCTACGTTCTTCCCATGGCGTGGCCAGGGAGGGAAACATTTGGGGGTCGTACACTGAGGCATTTAACTTTCCTCGCTTGGAGACGGCGGTTGTACGTCCGCCAACGTAACCCGACTTTGATCTCTTCATTGCGGGTCTTCTGCCCCGATGCCAGCCACTCCGATCAGGGGCTCTCCTCACGGGTGCCACCCAGCCGCAGCAAACGTCACCTGGCGGAATGACTGTTGTCGGAAGTTCTGATGCCATTGGAGACAAGCATCTACTCCTTGGCTTGCATGAGGAGGATTCAGCTCTGGCATCGGTGTTGTCAGGGGGCTACAGCCAAGTGGGTATATGACGACTCCACCACAAAAGACTGGCTACAATGTTGGCTTTCTGGTGCTATGTAGACCATTATGATGAGGGGTGCATGGATGTTAGTGCACAATGGACATGACGTGTGCAGGAGATAACCTGCCCAACGGCTCAATAAACGCTGCAGTCATGCATCCATCCTTAATGGGTGACAAGGATGTAATTGTGCGATAAATATATGATGCACCACGTAAGGTGTCCTTCCCCAAGTGTTTCGCTTTTCGGAACAATTTGCATGATGGAGGATCAAACCCACATAGGGGACCGTAGATACATGGCCCAAACGTGTCAAGACTCCTTTTAGTCGCCTCTTACGACAAGCAGGAATACCATGGGCCTTTTCTTACCACCAAACCTGCAGGGGGGCTCATCCAGATGAAATCCACCGCAAGACTGATGACCTAGCTGTTTAGTTCCCTCAAAATAACAGCAACAACAACAAATCCGCCGCAATTCCACTGGAGGATTTCGTATTCACCGAGCTGAAAGGCCTCGATATGACAAATCTGGTTGTTCCACAGGATCTTGTTCTGCCAACCGTTAAGAATCCACAGAATCAAGAAATGTTGTAGATTGTTGTCTTTATGGGTCTTAGGTGAGGACCGAGATCCTCAGTGTATGGGGAGTTATTGCTTCCAAAGTAGGGACATTGGGACCAACAGGAGAGGAGATGCCCCCAACAATCAAGGGAGCAGATGTTGATTATTCTGCGCGAGTACTCACTCAAGAGGAGGTGATCTTTTACCTAGGGATGGCGATTGTGACACTGCTGTGGCATACGATGATTTCATGCTCACAGGGTGGATCTTATCATACGTTTTCTTTGCCTCTGAATGGGACAACCTGCCAGGTTTTTGTATTCCATTATCGTCCCTTCCTTTTGGAGAACTGTACAATCAGGTGAGTATGGAGTGTGGTGATGACCGTAGTTCATACAGGCTGGAGGAGGGACACAAGAGATTTCTGGGTGTGACGCACATACACATTCCCAATATGTGAGGTTTACATGATACCAGGAAGACATGTGTCCAAAACTCCAGCACTTAAAACACCGCATAGGGGGAGGAGCGCAGAACTTAATGTCACACCAGTAGGTCATCACATTGACCTCAGTAATTCATCACCCTCAAAAGCAAAGATGGGGGCACCACAGCAACCCTCTTGTCCTTCACACCCCTATAGATTAGCCAGATGATACGAATACCCCGTTACTGCAGGTTCGTGCGCAAGTCTTCTTCAGACAGTACGAAAGAATACCCTTGACCATATTTAGACTCTTGTGAAGTGTTACTGAATTGGGAATATCACCCAGCTTGTCATGGACGAGCAATGCCTTTGAATGGGCAGGAGTTGACGTCATTATTATGACTGACCCGGATCTCATCTTGGACATTCCCTCCACCTCTCCAAACTTGTCCTTTAGGTTTGCCACAAATAACAAAGGCTTTGTAGTCATAAACGATTCCCTGTCTGTTCTACTGCAAGCCAAGCATCGAGGTGTGTAAGACTCACTTTGATCACGGCCGTACATTCCTCCCATCGTGTGGCAATGGAAGGGAATGACTGGGGGTCATATGTCACTGCATTGTATTCCGTCCTTCCCGACTTATTGGCTTTTCGTCCATCAGCATTTTTATACTCATTTCAGTTTTTTTTCCATGAGCAATTAGGGAAAACAGACCATCCACACAGAACAAACATGCCTGAGTAAGCTAGGGTGTCCAGACATCCCATATTTTACGGGATCGTCCTTCATTTAGCCCCCTCAGGGGCTCAGCATTAATTTGCTGAGAACGGGCTCGGCGAACCTGGGGTCCTGAGCCGTGGGCTGTGTCACGCCAACAGTCCCCTACACCGTAAGCTCTGTGCGTGCTTCAACGACCATCGATCGGCGCGACGGTAGAACGTTGTACGTTTCAGAGCCCGGGGATCTTGGCTTAATCGCCCAGATCGCGAGGACAGTACAAACCTCTATAAAAACCTCTCAATCTCAAGATGTGCTACGTGCCGAAGAGATGCATGGCTGTTGAGGTTCAACAGTTGCTAGCGAGCAACCTCTGAGGAATCTGCCACACCTCAGTTGTATAAGGCTTACCCAGGCAAGCGGGGCTCTGCGTAGGTGGACCTTTAGTTCCCTAGCTGCTCATGGGACGAGAATGAAACGAGCCAATAATAGCGTTGCCGGACACAAAACCGGCGTCTCTAAGAGACGTAGAAACGAGTACAATGCTGCAGGGTATGACCCCAAACGTTCCCTACCCTAGCTACACCATGGGAGGAACGTCGGTCAAGACATTAAGGTGAGGCTTATGCCCCTAAATATCTTGTCTGTAGTCATACTGATGGAGAATCTTTTAAAACAATGAAGCCGTTATTCTTTGTAGAAAACTTGGAGGATACGTTTGGAGAGGTGGAAGGGATGTCTAAGATGCGCTCGGGGTCAGTGTTAATAACGACGTCATCCCCAGCTCAGTCACGGGCACTGCTTGCCTGTGACACGCTGGGTGATGTTTCCGTTACCATCACGCTGCACAAGACCTTAAACATGGTGCAGGGAACAATATTTCACAGAGAACTTTTCTTCCAGTCGGACGACGAACTGCGTGCGAATGTAGAACGGCGAGGAGTTCATTTTATTCAACGAGTTCATAGGGGTCTGTAGGACAACAGAGTTGCCTCCGGTGCCTTCATCTTGGCTTTCGAGGGTGATACAGTGCCCAAGAAGGTGAAAGTGATGATCTACCGGTGCGACGCCAAGCCCTATGCGTTTTTTTTTTTTTTAAGTGGTGAAGGTTTGGGTATTTTTGTGTCCCAGCCTCGTCGCCGCTTTTGTGTCTCGTTTCCGTCGTAGGTGTCGGTGGCCGAGTGGAATGAGACCGACACAGGAATAAAGATAGCACGCTGGTGCAGGTACGGAGGGGAGCAGCCAGAAACTAGAAACACTAGAGTAAATTAGAACGAGATATATATTGCACAGAATTTATACAATACTTAACTTTTACATAGCTCAGTACTGCAGAATGCTGATACATAGTTGAGCTAGAGGCCTGCCTAGTGCCTATCCTATAGCCAAGTCTTCACTGGTGCCTATCTGATTCCGAAGTGTTCGCTGGTTCCTATCTCAGTCCCAAGTGAACGATACCGTTCAGTGGTGGCCACGAGCGAAGTTGTAGCAGAGGGCGCTCGTCGCTGACGTCGTAAGAACGCCGCGCCGTGCGTGCATGGCAGCGCGCGGCGAAAGTAGGTGGCGCGCACTTTGGACTTGTGCAACACCACAGGTATATGTCCTCCCGATGTGATGACAACCCAACACGTCGTGAGTGCAGACGTGCTATCCATCCGAACGTCCTCTGCACCCCTCCTCCAGTAGGTGTTAATTGTGGCCAAAATCACTCCCCTTGTTCGCCTGACTGCACGGTTGTGCACCAAGAAAGAAAGATCATTGAGTACAAGACAAGAGATCGACTGACTTACTCCGAGGCAAAGAGAAAGTATCAGAAGCTCTACCCTGTGCGCCTTGTTAACACCTATGCCACGGCAGACTAACCGTCGTCCTTTCCACTGTGGGACCAACAACCCCTCCAACATTGGGGACACCGGTCCCCATCTCTCAGCTGGAGAAAGAGAAGCCTCCTCCTGCTCCTCTTGCTCGGAAGGGGTCCCTTGGGACAACCACTTCCGAGGCTTCTCAGGGTGTCTCAGACGATCCTGGCCGAAGGCCCAAGAATCCCAAACCTGCTGGTCATAGGGCTTCTCGCTCTTCTTCCACACCTGGCGCCATTTCAGAGAAGCCCTCCCAGCCCCTCAAACCGAAGGGGCAGCTAGAGGGAAGAGTGAAACAGTTAAGGAAAAAGGACCCTTCAGTGGCTCGAAAGCCACAGTTACCCTTATCTTCCAATTCAGAAGATGAGTTAGAGATCCTACCTCACCTGAGGATCTCGCCCTCATCGACTGCCCAGAGTCGATGATCTTGGATTCGATAGGTTCAAAATCGGCCGTAACAATTGAACCTACGTAGTAACCCTTTTCTTAATCGCTCCACTCACGGCATTTAAAGCCAATAACACCATCCTCCAGTGGAATTGCGGTGGTTTTTCCCCCGCTTATCTGAGCCACGCCAACTTCTCAGCACTTCACCTGCCTTTTGCATTGCCCTGCAACAAACTTGGTTTCCCGTGATGCGTACCCCTGCGTTACGTGGCTATAGCGGTTATTATAGGAACCACACAGACTGTGGTAGGGCGACTGGTGGAGTATGCACCTACGTCCTTACCTCTGTCTACAGCGCAGCTGTTCCACTACGAACGCCTTTGGAAGCTGTAGCTGTCAGGGTAAGGGCTGCAGTGGACATTACTATCTGCAATGTCTACCTCCCTCCTGATGGTGAAGTCCCACAACATGTCCTGGCTGCACTGATAGCCCAACTACCCCCACCTTACTTGTTATTGGGTGATTACAACGCCCATAATCCATTGTGGGGTGGTACCATGATTACTGGCCGTGGTAGAGATGTCAAGTCATTGATATCTCACCTAGACCTCTGCAAATGTTCAAATGCAAATGTTTGTAAAGTCTATGGGACTTAACTATGGGGTCATCAGTCCCTAAACTTACAAACTACCTATGAACTACTTACGAACTAGGACGGCACAAATATCCATGCCTGAGGGGGGATTCGAACCCCCGACCGTAGTGACCGTGCAGACCATGACTGGAGCGCCTTAGTCTCCTCGGCCGCTGCGGCCGGCAAGACCTCTGCCTTTTAAACAATGGTGCCCCCACGCATCGTAGCATGGTACATGGTACTTACTCGGCCATCGACCTTACAGTGTGTAGCCCTAGCCTCTTCCCCTCTATCCACTGGAGTGTAAACAATGATTTGTGTGGTAGTGACCACTACCCCCGCGTTGGGCGCCAGAACGCCCGCCGCGATGGCCGCTGAATAAGGCTGATTGGGGCGTTTTTACTTCTGCTGCCATGGTTGGTTCTCCTACACACCCCAACAGAGATGCAGTAATCAACAGCGTTACCTCATCCATTATTTCTGCGGCTGATCGTGCAATCCCTCGCTCTTCGAGATCCGTCCAGTGGCGGACAGTGCCCTGGTGGTCGACGGAGATTTCTGAGGTGATTAGAGAATGGAGGCGGCCTCTGCAGCGACACAAGCGGCACCCATCTACGGAGAACCCCATCGCTTTTAAACGGCTTCGTGCCCGAGCCCAACAGTTGATTAGACGAGGCAAACAAGAGTGTTGGAAAAGGTACGTATCTACCACTGGATCAAATACCTCTCCATCCAAGGTGTGGGCGAAGATCAGACGTGTGTATGGCTACCAGTACCCTCTTAGTGTGCCCGGGATTTCCGTGAATGGAGCAGTTTGCACAGATCCAGATGCAGTTGCTGAACTGTTTGTTGAGCACTACACTCAGAGTTCTGCATACGTGGCGTACCCAATGGCCTTTCGCGCCCTGAAACAGCGGGAGGAAAGAAAGCGCTTATCCTTCTCGACTCCCCGTACAGAACTGTACAATGCTCCATTCAGCGAATGGGTATTCCTCAGTGCCCTGGCACATTGCCCTGACACAGCCCTTGGGCCACATCGTGTCCATAATCAGGTGCTGAAATACCTGTCAACCGAGTCTCAGCGTAACATTCTGACTATCTTCAATCACATCTGGTACATTCCCATCACAGTGGCGAGAGAGTCTTATAGTCCCAATGATCAAACCTGGTAAACACCCACATGAGTTGAACAGCTACCGACCAATCAGCCTCACCAACGTTCTTTGCAAATTGCTGGAGCGTATGGTGAGTGACGACTGTGCTGGCTCCTCGAGTCCAGGGGTCTCCTCACTCCATGCCAGGGTGGTTTCCGAAAGGGGCGTTCAGTTGGGTTTCAGTTCTCTGCTCCCAACACCTGCGTTGTGCATTTCTGTCAGCGTCAGACAGCCCATCCACATCCTGAGCTTTACATAGATGGGCATCTGCTCAATGTGGTGGAAAGGCATCGTTTCTTGGGGCTAGTGTTTGATGACCGACTGACATGGCTTCCTCATAATTTAATGCCCTCCGCTGCCTCAGTAACACCACTTGGGGCGCAGACCTCAGTACGCTGCTACGGTGCTATAAGGCACTAGTTCTGTCGCGACAGGACTACGGCAGCATTGCTTATGGTTCAGCATCGCCATCAGCACTGCAGTTCTTGGACCCAGTCCATTACTATGGTGTTAGACTTGCGACAGGAGCTTGCCGAACTAGTCCTGTTAATAGTCTCCTTGCGGAAGCTGGAATTCCACCACTACAAACAAGGCGCCAGCAGCTGCTGTGTAACTATAGTGCTCATGTTCATGGCTTGCCTCGTCACCCCAACCATCGTCTCCTTTTTCTAATCAGGCCACTGCCTATCCCCCAACGGCGACCGAGGTCGGGTATGACAGGTTGTGTTCGTGCCCACTTACTCCTCTGTGAACTGGAATCTTTTCCTCTCCCGCCGCTCTTCCAGTTCCGATCGCGTACTCCACCATGGTGTGTATGCCATCCACACCTTCGCCTTGAACTGTCACAGTCCCCCAAACTCTCAGTTCACCCAGAGATCATTCGTCGTCAATTCCTTTCTCTCCTTGACGTGTCACGGGGCTCAGAAGTGATTCACACTGATGGTTCGATGGTGGGTGGTCGTGTTGGCTACGCTTACACGCATGCAGGGCATAACGAATAGCGCTCCTTGCCGGCTAGCTGCAGTGTCTTCAGTGCGGAGTTTGTAGCCATCTTCCGTGCACTTGACCACATGCGTCATACCTGCACTGCTGGGAAGTCCTACGTCATCTGTAGCGACTCCCTCAGCGGACTTACAGCCCTAGGTCAATGCTTTCCCCGCCATCCCTTGGTCATAGCCATCCAAGAGTCCCTCCATGCCGTCGAACAACGCGGGCCGCCCGCGGTGGCCGAGGCGACTGAGGCGCTTCAGTCATGGTCTGCACGGCCACTACGGTCGGGGGTTCGAATCCCCCCTCGGGCATGGATATTTGTGCCGTCCTAGTTCGTAAGTAGTTCATAAGTAGTTTGTAAGTTTAGGGACTGATGACCCCGTAGTTAAGTCCCATAAGATTTACAAACATTTGAACATATTTGAACAACGCGGGCGGTCAGTAGTATTTATCTGGACTCCGGGATTGCAGGAAATGAACTTGCAGACAGGTTAGCCAAAGAGGCCACCACTAAACCTCCTCTGGCGGTTGGGATACCCTCTGCTGACCTACGTTCAATGCTGCGGAGTCGAACCTGCGGTTTGTGGGATGCAGAATGGCGTACACTCCAGATACCCAACAAGTTAAAGGTTATAAAGGAGACAACAAACGTCTGGAGGTCCTCTCTATGGGCCCCTCCCAGGGAAGCTGTCGTCCTCTGTCTGCTCCGTATCGGCCACACTTGGCTTACACACGGTCACCTTCTCCGTCGCGAGGGCCCACCTCAGTTCCGCTGTGGCGCTGAGTTATCAATTGCTCACATATTATTGTAATGCACTCACCTCACCGCCCAGAGGCGTGGTTTTGACCTCCCTGATGCCCTGAGCTCGGTTTTAGCAGATGATTCCTCTATTGTTGACAGAGTTTTAAATTTTATCCGTGCGAGTGGATTATATAATTCCATCTGAATTTTATTGAGTTTTCAATGTACGTCTCTCCTCCGCCTTCCTAGCACTTTTAGGTAGGTAGTTTTACTGTGTCAGAGATGGGCCGGATGTTCTACTTTTATTACTGTTATCACCCGGCCCAGATTCTCAGGTATCTTTTCTAATTCTATCTCTGCTTTCTCGGTGTTCTTTCCTTGATGCTTTGATTCTTTTACGTGTTAACGCCTTTGCATGGTGCTTTTTATCACTTAGTCTTACACGCCTTTTAAGCGATCATCCCTGTACTCTTTACACTTGGAACAAGTGACTTATAACCTTTGTCGTTTAGTCCCTTTCAAAATCAAACCAACCAACCAACCTTATTTACCTTCAGTGTCCCCTTGTCCCGACAAAGTAAATACGGGACGTATATTGTCCCGGTTTTTAGAAACCGTCCCATATAATTTGAAATAATGTGTTATTAAGAAATGTACAATGTAGGCAAATGGGGACACAATCAAACAATAAACAAAGAGGCTTTATCTAAAAGTGAATAAGACTAGACTTTTTAAATTTCTTTCGTTGCTACTACGTAATGTTTTCGTATGAGATGGAAAGCTTCTCCAGCTATAAAAAGCTGAGTCAATAACCCGTTCATTGGTCGAAGATGGTGTGCTGAAATAGTTTGAGTTCTTATACATTTTAAGTTGATTTAACAAGTCCTTAACTGATTATATCGTGAAATGGACTTACACATTCCATGGTCAGAAACCATATGACTGATTCAGCTCAGCTATTCAATTCTTTGGAAGTCTGTTCAATAATTCTTGAAACTTTATCGGAGTTTGGTGAAAATATTTTGAAAGAAAAATGTGAAGATCAGTTTATTTGCGGAAGTTAGTCATGTTAAAAACAGCTACATATGAAGAGAAAATTTGTTAATAGCGAACTGAGAAACGAGTTGGTAAAAAACTGGTCTCTCATTTTGAACTTACTTCCAAGTGAAAATATCTGTTGAAAAAATTTGCAGCTCATTACTTGGTTTGTGATAAGTCTACCTGGCAATAAAGCTGATGCAGAAAGAGCGTTCTCCACCGCAAATACTTTATGACCCGCGAAAACAACATATTTAGAGTACAAAGGAAATAATAAGAAGAAGAACTCATTTTCAGAATACTTCATAAGTTTATTACAACGAAAATTTATGTCAAAATACCGAAAGCGTAAATGACGTACATTCTTGTACAAAATACAATTGAGAAAGAAATAAGTAAATTTTAAAGTAATAATAACTGTATTTCCTACTTGTCTTTAATTAATAATGCAATTCATTTGGCTTTTTCTTGTGTGAGTATGTTTAGTTAATTAGCAACTGACTTGGCATGTCCTAGTTACTTAGATTGCCGTATGAGTAGTTTGTCCCGTCGCAAAAAAAGAAACCATAATTCTTAAGCTTGCTCCATTGCTTTCATATTCTTTCAGCAATTATATGCTTTTCGTGGTGTGTTAACTCTCTTATACTCAAAAGTTGCACTTTCTGTACACAACTTACAGCACTAAAAGGAAGTGATTTCGAGAGAAGCAAATATAAATACATCTACATCTACGTCTACATACATACTCCGCAATTCATCGTAAGGTGCGTGGCGGAGGGTACACTGTACCACTACTAGGCATTTCCTTTCCTATTCCACTCCCAAATTGAACGAGGAAAAAAAGAATGCCTATATGCCTCCGTACGAGCCCTAATTTCTCTTATCTTGTCTTTGTGATCTTTACGCGAAAGGTAAGTAGGCGGCAGCAAGATCGTACTACACTCAGCTTCAAATTCCGGCCCTCTAAATTTACTTAGCAGAAATTCACGAAAATAACGTCGTCTCTCTTCCAGCGATCCCCAATTGAGTTGCCGGAGCATTTCCGTGACACTCGCGCATTGGCCGAACCTACCGGTAACAAATCTAACTGCTCGCCTCTGAACCGCCTCTATGTCTTCCTTCAAACCGATCTGCTGCGGGTCTCAAATACTTGAGCAATACTCAAGACGTGGTCGTACAAGTGTTTTATACGCGGTCTCCTTTACAGGTGAAGTACATCTTCCCAAAATTCTCCCAATAAACTTAAGTCGGCTGTCCGCCTTACTCACTTACATGCTCGTTCCATTTCATATCGCTCTGCAATGTTATGCCTAGATATCTGAACGACGCGACACCATCAAGAAGCTCACTACTAATGCTGTATTCGAACATTATAGGATTGTTTTTTCTCCTCATGCGCATCATCTTACATTTTTCTACATTGAGAGCTACCTGCCATTCTTCGCACCAACTAGAAATTTTGTCTAAGTCATCCTGTATGATATTACAGTCAGTTACAGACGACACCCTCCCATATACCACAGCATCAGCAGCAAACAGCCGCAAATTACAACTTACGAAAAGCACCAAATACGAAACGTTAGCTTTGGGGTGCGGGTCAGAGAAACAGTGGCTTTATTTCTTACTACATTGCGTGCACGTTAAATCTTCAGTTTATGTCTGCGTTAACTAATGACACCACGGCCGTTATATTGCATATATTTATAGAATAAGATTCGTGTTCATGTTGCCGTAGAAAAAGGTTTTCCAATCATCGGAAAAAAAGGAAAACATTGTAAACCTAAGGACCCAAAATTCGGAGGTCATGGGTCCCTAGACTTATTAACTACTTAAACAAACTTACAGTAAGGACAACAAACACACACCTGCCCGAGATAAGACTCTATACTCCGACACGAGCAGCCGCGCGATTCGTAACGCGACGCAATCTTCGGTACCCATGTGTCCCGTATTTGGATTTTGGAAATCTGGTCATCCTAGGGTAAGCCTAATACAAGTGAGGTGCAGCTGTTCCTCAGAGGTTGGCCAGTAGCGACATATGTACCGACGCGCAGGAGTAGCAGAGCGGTCTGGAGCAGCATGTTACGGATCGCGCGCCCTCCCGCGTCGGAGGTTCGAATCCTCCCTGGGTCATGGATGTGTGTGTTGTCCTTAGGTTAGTTTATGTAGTTTGTAAGACTATGGACTGATGAGCAACGTAGTTTCGTCCCACAGAATTACAAACATTTGAACATGTTTTTGACAGATCCACCTCAACAGCCATGCATGACCTCGGCGCGCACACCGTGAGAGTAAGGATTTTTTTGATAGCGGTTTTGACCGTACTCGCTATCTGAACGCCTAAATCATGATCCCCAGGCTCTGTAGCATACAATGTTCCACCATCGCACCGTACCGTGGTCACTGAGGCACACACGGAGCTTACGGTGTAGAGGGCTGTTGGCGCGACTCAGCACATTAATGCTAAGCCCCCTGAGGATTCCCAGAATTTGTTAAAAATCTTAAGCTGAGATGAAAAATGTGAGTCTATAGCAGTACACGAACCAGTCTTTACCTTCCACATCTTTAACCACACGACGCTGCTGAACTCTGCTAGGTACTCATTATGGTATAATTTATTTCATAATCTCTTGACAGCTTTTACCACCAATGTATCATTTATTGACATTTAACTACAAGAAATCCTACCAAAGGTGATACGTTTTTGATAAATTCTCTGAGAATGGTTAAGTTATATGAGGGCTGCAGTCTATAGTGGCTGCTGTGGATGCATTGGTGGTACCATCTAGTGATTCAACCTATAATGTACCATATGTATAGTTTATCGAACTGGTATATAAGCTGATGACCTCATGTCAGCTGCTCAAGCACAAAAGCTCCTTAAAAGGTGGACAGCAGAGCTGTGTTTCTGACTCTGATATCAAATTTCACTCACTTGCCAGTCTAGAGAAATAGTGATGTAGCTTGTCATGGTAGATTTAAGTGATGTATATTTAAGATTACAGTGTTCTAATAAAAATGACAGATAGTGTACAATGTACCAAAAAGTTTGGTCACGTGCTCTTGTGCTTTTGACTACCAGTCGAAACTGCCTATATGTGTTCCATCTGCATGTGGCTTCTACATACATCTCATATTCTCTCTACATGAACATGTACATAATTTTAACACTTACTTCCACTAATATATGATACCATTAGCTGGGTACTTTAAACACATAATCTAGTTTTGACTTTCTCATAGTGTGACAAGTTGCAAAGATGTTACTCATTTATTTTGGTTATCTGCATTGGGCACACACAGCATCACTTTTTTAAACCCCATAATTTTCTCTAATTGTGATGCAAAAGTTTGATATTCAGTCCAAAGGAGTTGTCAACCTTTATATTGGCTCCTTTTTCTGGAGGAAGGTATGGAGTGAAGGGAAGAGAGATATAGGAATGGACTAATGGTGCTTAGAAAATGGGGAGGGTTACAGAAAAAGCACCTAGAACAAAGGGTCAGTGGGACTTTATCAGGCAGAAAAGAGCGAAATTCTCTACTTAACTAGATTCGTACTTTAAGCTGTTAGTAACCTACAATTACAAGTCATTCCTTTCCACCCGAACTAGCACGATCATGAGACTTTGGACTTAATTTTCTTTCTGACCTTAGTCTTCTATGTTTCCATCTGACATGCAATGATCGTCCAGGCTGTCCTCAACCCTCCCCTATGCACAATCATTGCATGTTTGTTGGAAACATAATAAGGACTGAGGTCAGCACAAAAAAGTAAAATCCGTACCTCCATAATCGCTTGGAAAGGGATATTGTACTATTTTAGTATGTCCATATATTATAATGAAGTCAGGAATAGGATATTAGCTACATGTATGTTAAGGTACGTATATGGTGTATATGTTTATGGCATTGTAATAATTCTAACATTATGTAAACATTTTATATAAAAATAGGATATTGATGGGACACAGAATGTATGTGAGAAAGTATGCAGGTATTTCTACAGCCAATACTCAGTATAACTTCCTACATGTGTGATACTAGCCCAGACCATAATCATTAGAGTCCTTGTATGCTGTTGTACCAAACCGTGAGGTGATCAGATATGAATATTCACACCTACTACAGAGCCAGGAAGTCACTTACGTAATGAAATATCTGTTTATAGTTTCCATTCATTTCGCTCTCAGTATTGGTCATGGGTAATGAAAGCTATATCCAATATTTATATCAAAATGTTGATTAAATCAAAATACTTGTTAAGAACGCTGTACATTATTTTAGTTCCAGAAATCTTTCCTTTTCACTTTCCTCATTGAAACAAATTCACTTTTCTGGAGGAAGGATCTCTTCTGTACACAGTTCATTAACAAAACTATTGGGCTTCGATTGGACCCTTCTGATGAACTCCTTGGAGCTGACCTAACAGAACACGGAGTACATCACAGTAACAATGGAATCACATTTGGAGTAAAAGGAAAAAATAAAAGTTACAAGAACAAGATAACAGCAGGTAGGTAGTATTTTTACTTTATACTTGCTTGGCCTGTTACCAGATTCTTGAACATAGGCATCACTTTGCATTTTTATGTACAACGTAACTAAATAAAATGCAGTTTTGGTACAATCCTGTTATACACTAACTAGAACGTTTTAACAAAATGTGACTAGAATCAACATTCTCACTCACTTGGGGTAGTAAAACAAAGTATAATGAGGATTTAGTTGTTAAATCTCCACTATATTTTGTTTGCTCAAATGAGAGACATGTTCAGGTTGAAACGAACACACTGCTAAGCTGTTCCAAGGGCCCCCCATTTATATTAGTCTAAGGAGGAAATGGTCAGGCATGGAAGTGCCAAATTCAGTGACTGAAAGAACAGCCATGCCACCGTTGGACAATCAACGAAAAGTGTTTGCAGTGAAGGTGCCAAATTCAATGGCCAAAGATAAGAAATCTCTGGACTGGTAGCAGAAAAGGACAGCACTACCACAGGTTGGGTACCATACCAACAGCTTCTGCTCACACACGACGCTCAAGCACATACTCTTGCACTGCTACCATTTGTCCTCGTGCCTTCTGTCACAATCAGCATGCCAAATCACGAGTTTATACGAAACTTCCTGGCAGATTAAAATTGCGTGCCGGAACCGGGACTCGAACCTGGGACCTTTGCCTTTCGCGGGCAAGCGCACTACCGACTGTGCTGTCCCGACACGACTCACGATGCCGCCTCACAACTTTACTTCCGCCAGTACCTCGCCTCCTACTTTCCAAACTTGCCCGCGAAAGGCAAAGGTCCCAGGTTCGAGTCCCGGTTCCGGCACGCAATTTTAATTTGCCAGGAAGTTTCATATCAGCGCACACTCTGCTGCAGAGTGAAAGTTTCATTCTGGAAACATCCCTTAGGCTGTGGCTAAGCCATGTCTCCACGATATCCTTTCTTACAGGAGTGCTAGTCTTGCATGGTTCGCAGGAGAGCTTCTGTGAAGTTTGGAAAGTAGGAGGCAAGGTACTGGCGGAAGTTAAGTTGTGAGGCGGCATCATGAATCGTGTCGGGATAACACAGTCGGTAGTGCGCTTGCCCGCGAAAGGCAAAGGTCCCAGGTTCGAGTCCCGGTTCCGGCACGCAATTTCAATCTGCCAGGATGTTTCATATCAGCGCACACTCCGCTGCAGAGTGAAAGTTTCATTCACGAGTCTATACGTTTGTGTGTGACCATCTTCACTGTTAATTCACACATTTTATGTTGTCACTGGATGATCATCCCTCACATGATTAACATCTCCCCTGCATTGTCACTGTGACTTTAATACTGCAATCGTTGGATATCATGCACTACTAAATTGATATCCACTCTCTATATTTACGAGATTCATTAAGTTGCAAATTTGTACTTCTTTAATTATGCTATCCCAGCAAGATGGCATCAATGGAAGGATTCTGGTGTTTTTATAATCAATGTTATGCCCTGACTGCAACGCATTTTTCTGATGTATGATTTCCTGCAGCTACGTAGTTGTTCTTGTTGGGAGGTTTTTAAGGGGACTAAGCGACTGGGTCGTCAGTCCCCTGTTCCCAGCCAAGAGGTAACAATTTTAGCGTAACAATTTAAAACAAAGCACTCCAAATTCAATACACGAGATGTACAGAGATACACGAGATGTACAGAGAGACAATGAGTGCTTAAATGGCAACAGAAAAGGGGAAAACATAAAAGGGGTAGACCAAATAGTCGAACGTGCTAAACATCACAGCAGAAGATTGTGGCTGGCTGATCACAAGGATAATAAAGGATGAGCCAGCTACACTGCGGACACTAAGAAACCTCTAGTCATAAAAGAAAATGTAAAACGTAAAAGTAACACCGCATTAAAAGTTCAGGAAGGGTGGGGACCTGAAAGACCATGTGATGGTACCCACTACTAAGTAGAATCGTAAAATCCAGCTGCGTGAATAAAACCTAAAACTCGGTCAGCCAAAGAGGCATCGTCAATTAAAATTAACGGAAGCGCAGTTGGCAGATGAAAGAAGCGCCGCAAGGCGGTTAAAGCGGACACCACTGACGATAAAGCACCACAACTGCAATTTGATGGGTCCTCTCGACGTAGGACTGCCGTGTGTTAACCACATATGGCCAATACGTAGTCTGCAGAGAACAACAGACTCCCTGCGAGAGGCCCACAGGGAGGACCTCAAAACGGCTGTAGACGAATAGCTTATTCGGCTCGTTGACGTCCGCTCATTCCAAGGTTCAAAGTCCTAGGACCTTGCGGGTCATTTCCAGTCGGAGTCCTCAGTCCGGGAGACCCATCTCCAAGGGCCGTGACGTGGTGGCCTGCTTCGTCAGGCGATCGACTCGTTCGTTCTCCAGGATGCCAATGTGGCCTGGGGTCCAAACGAAAATCACTGAACGGCCTGACTCACCACGGGTGAAGACAGCGTCTTGAATAGACCGCACCAAATGGTGGTTGGAAAAAAACTGATCAAGAAGTTGCAAGCCAGTCAGCGAGTTACTACAGCTAACTGTGGACTCTCCAGGGTAGACTCGGAATTGTAGAGCGCGAGAGATAGCCAACATCCCAGCTGTAAAAACGCTATTCCCACAGGGGAATTAATGCTGCTCAACATGGTCACCATGAACATAAGCATACACACCACGGCCGTCTACAAGGGAACGGTCTGTATAGACTACTTCTGCACCAGGGAATGAGTCAATTAGTGCCTGGAACTGGCGACAGAGGGTCAGTGGTGAAGCAAAGGTTTTCGAGTCACTGGATAAGTCTCACAGAAGCTGCACACGAAGAATGGACCGAGGAGGTGTATGGAAGGGTAGCGAAAAGTGTGAGGACTAGGAAAGGATTCAAGTGACGAAAGAAGAGAACGAACGCTGATTCAGGAGACCCATCATTATGGGGAAGGGAGGACAGCAGCTGGGAAGAGAAGCCTGCGATTCAGGTGGTGAGGTGTGGGGTGATTATGGGAAACGCACGAAACCCTAAGCTGTTGTCAGATATTCAGGAGAGGAACCCCAGAATCAGCGAGGAGATTAGCCACTGAACTCGTGAAGAAAGCCCCTGTCGCTAAAGGGACGCCAGTGTGATGAACTGGGTCCAAGAAGCAATACAGGAGGAGCTACAGAATCGTACACAAGGTGCCGTAATCCAGAAATGATTGGATGAGGCGGAAAGATAGTACTTATGGTGAGTCCGCAATTGACAGTTCTTTCCAGGTGAGAACACCTTGTTGCGGTCTTTTTTTTTTTTTCATAAGGCATATGATACCACCTGGCACCACCAGATTCTGGCTACGTTGTACAACGGGGTCTACGTCCAATCTTAATTCAAAATGTTCTTTCCTGTAAATTAGTGGAGACGTACGTTTCCGAAGACTCGTGAGCACTTCATTGCGGTTTTCTTCGACCTTCAGAAGGCGTACGATACCACATGGCGGTAACACATCCTCGCCTCACTTCACGAGTGGAGCCTTCGGGGGTCACTCCCCATTTTTATTCAAAACTTCCTCAGACTCCGCACGTTTCGTGTCCGAGGCGGTGTTGCCCATAGTTCGCCCCACGTCCAAGAAAATGAGGTCCCACAGGGGTCCTTGCTGAGTGTCTCGCTGTTTTTGTTGGCCATTAATGGTTTGGCTGCAGCTGTGGGGTCATCGGTGTCTCCTTCCCTGTATGCCAATGACTTTTGCACACCTTTCTGCTCCACCACAACAAGTGCTGCCGAACGCTGGTTCCAGGCGGCCATCTGCCAGGCTCAGGTGTGGGTCCTGCACCACGGCGTTCAGTTTTCCACCGGCAAAACACGTGTGATGCACTTCTGTTGGCGACGGACAGTACCCCCCCCCCCACCCTGAACTATATCTTGACAGCCAACTACTTCCTGTCGTGGACACTGACCTGTTCCTAGGACTGATCTTTGATTCCCGACTGACTTGGCTCCCTCATATTCGTTATCTGAAATGGGGGTGCGGGCGCCATCTCAACGCTCTTTGATGTCTGGCTCATAACACATGGGGGACTGACCGCTCTGCCCTGCTGCGGCTGTATACAGCCTTGGTGCAATCCCGATTACACTTTGGGTGCCTCGCTTATGGCTCTGCATCGCCTTCAGCGTTGTCCTTGTTGGACCCTATTCACCACTGTGGGGTTTGCATTGTGACGGGAGCCTTCGAAACCAGCCCTGTGGCCAGTCTACTAGCAGAGGCCCCCCATTATGGGTCCGCCGCCAACAACTGTTGGCAGTGTATGTAGCCCGAGTTTATAGTTCACCACGACATCCGAACTACCACCTACTTTTTTCCACTGTGGCCATCCGTCACCAACAGCAGCGATCCAGGTCAGGACACACAATAGCCATCCGCGTGCAGTCCCTCCTGTGGGAGCTCAAGTCCTATCCTCTCTCACCACCTTTTCGGACCCGTTCATGCACACCTCCATGGTGCCTGCCATGGCCGTGTCTTTGTTTAGACTTGGCCCACTGGCGCAGGGACTCGGTTCCTCCTGAGGCTCTCCATCGGCAGATTTTTGCTGTCATAGCTGCGCACCCCAGCTATGACATAGTTTATACGGATGGCTTGTTGGTAAATGGCCGCGTTGGCTTTGCCTACGTCCATGGCGACCACTTTGAGTAGCAATCTCTACCAGAGGGCTGCAGTGTTTATACTGTGGAAATGGTGACCATTTTCTGTTCTCTGGAGCATATGCGTTCCTGCTCAGGTGAGTCTTTCCTTCTCTGTAGTGACTCCCTGAGCAGCTTACGCACTCTGGACCAGTGCTACCCACGTTCGCCATTGGTGATGGACATCCAAGAGACTGTTTTTGCCCTTAGTCGGCCTGGTAGATCAGTGGTGTTTCTTTGGTCTCCAGGCCCTGTCAGCATCCCAGGCAACGATCGTGCCGATGGGCTTGCCAAACAGGCTGTTAATGCCTCTATCTTTAGAGATCGGCCTCCCGGTTCCTGATCTGCGTTCCTTGTTGCACCGCCGGGTACATCGGCTTTCGAATGCTGAGGGGCGTAGCCTGAGCACGCCCAACAAGCTCCGGGTTGTCAAGGAGACTACGGCCGATGGCGCTCCTCCCTGTGTGGCTCTCTACGGGACACAGTGGTTTTGTGTCGCCTCCACATTGGGCATACGTGGCTCACCCATGGACTTCTCCTTCGGGGTGAGGACCCGCCCCAATGTCGGTGTGGCTCCTGTCTGACAATCCTCCACATATTGTTGGACTGCCCCGTTTTAGCCACCTTGCGGCGAAATTTTAATCTCCTTGATGTTCTATCAGAAGTTTTAGGTGACGATGCTACAATGGCAGATTATGTTTTACGTTTTATTCGAGCAGGGGGTTTTTATCATTCTATCTAACTGGAGATTTTCTTGTGCTGCCGATTGGATGACTTTTCCTATTTTATTTTTATGGTCGGCCAACCACAGCCATCTGCTTCCTTGTTGTAAGCTGTCTTTGTGTGATCGTCTCTTTTCATTTTGTTTCTTGTCATTTTTGATGATGTTTTATGGACTCTGTGGGATTCCCCTCCCACTTTATACTTAACTCTGGGCCCATTTCTTTCAAGTCTACAGTATTCTTTTGACGCTTTGTGGTGGAATGGGGGACTGTGACCATTGTAGTTTTGTCCTCCTTAAACATCCAACAACAACAACAACAAGACTCCTGTTTCCGTCTTCTAATTAAATGGCGAGCACGTACACGGAGCCGTTTAAATGTGATGAGGTGCTCAAGAGGAGGTGCCGCTTTTATCGCTGTAGGACCCGCCTGCGGTCTTTAATGGCCTCAGCGACCTCTGGCGACCACCACGGCACCGTCTTACGCCGTGGGCGCCCTGAGGAACGTAGAATGGTAGCTTCTGCAATAGAAACGATGGATTGTGTGGCGCTCCCGACCACCGCATCGATGGTATCGAGTGGGGGAGGGCCAACGATGGCCGCGGAGGTGTAGCCTTCCCAGTGAGCCCTGTGTACAACTCACCTAGGAGAGCGTGCTGGGGATTGACGTTGTAGGAGTGACAAGAAGATTCTAAAATGATTACACAAGTCATCATGGACACTCCAATGGATGGATGGCGGAAGGCTGTGGCTGCATACCGACAGATCAATGGCCGAGAATGTGCCGTGTGCCACACTGAAATGTGTGGGGGCACCGGAATTCAAGAGGCAGAGATTGAGTTGAGAAAGCAGGTCCTCGACAACTCAGCCACAGCCAGAGATCGTGGAAACAACTCACAAGGGATTGTGGACGTTAAAGTTCCCCAATAGCAAGAAACGTGGTGGGATTTGCTAGAGAAGTGAAGCCGAGACGTCCAAAGAAACATCGCTATCTGAAAGGAGGTAGAGAGTGCAGACAGTGATCTCTCGTGTTGTCCTTTCCCTGATAGCGACTGCTTCTAACGGTGTTTAAATGGGCACTATTGTTTAATACGTTTAGTGAATGAAGTAATAGTTCAATGTGGTCAATGAAGTCTGCAATAACCAAGTTTGCATTTTTCATTTTTCACACCAGCTTAAACGAAAAAAAAAAGAAGAAAGCTTTCGTGTTCATTACAAACTTTCTTAAAAAATTTATGTAAATAACTAATTCTGGTTCACATTGCAGATTTATATGTGAAATCCCTGATAGGTAGTAAAGAATATCACGAGGAAAACAGTTTGGACCCCGCAGAATGCAAGTTGTCCGTCCCTCTGAAACAATTCTTGATTCACTCATATACAACTGTGGAAATTAAAGAATTTATATCATCCTTCATCAACTTGCTGTAAAAATTTCGGCTTCAAATGACCCACAAAACAGGTGGCATTACTGTTCACCCCCACCAGGCTGGAACAGCGAAATGCAGGACAGAGTGGCAGAATCGTGTCCTGTCTAACTGACATATGGATTCACTGCAAAATTACTGTGGGCCTCCCACAACGGACGGCTATAAATGCAACCTTGTACCTGATCATGGCAATGTAGCATCTAGTTTCACTACCGTGTTCACTGCTAATAGCACGATTCAACACACATAATATCACTCTTTTATACTACTCTTTATAAACTCTTGTCTTATTCTGTAGGTGGTTGCAGCTTCTTACAACCATAATAGATACCTTCAAAAGAAGACCATGATTTATGTTATATGTTTATCCTGAATTGACAAAAAGGACAAGAACTTTTTTCTAGGTGATTGAAAAGTTCTGTATTTCAACACATCAACTACCAATAGATGTACCTATAATCTATTTAATACTTCATTTATATCGGACAAATACATTTCCGACTATACAGTTTTAATGTGAACAGTTCCTAGCAAAGATACCCAAAATTCCTTACTAGTATCTAACCAAATTGCTTCATATATTCTATTGGAGAATAAAAAAGAAAAAAAGTTCTAACACACTGTGCAATATCCCTATTGATTTACTTGTAATTAAAGCCTTAACCTAAATCTCCATAACTGAAAATTCAGTAGTAATGATAGCCCAAGTTATAATCCCAACACACGCCACTGTTAGGAGGCCTATGACCCACCTCAGCAATGTGTCTGTTCAAACCTGAACACCTCGGTCAGCTGCACTGACAAATTATTGTGGAGCTTTCACCCAAGATCTATTCCAACAACAAGTCTGTTGGAAAAGTCTCAAGCAACGCTATGAGGATAGGTTGCAAGTTACCACAAAGACAATTGTCAAGCCACAGACAGGCACATAGAATAGACAAGCACACACACACACACAAACACATACATTCGTACATACATTCTATCGCACAAGGACAACTAAGTAATGCTTGACTACCATCTTCAGCTCCTGCATTCAGACTTTTTATATGAAACCAACGTGCTAAGTCGTTAAGTCGTATGGAAGTCTAAACAGGTGTCTCGATAATGTAAGACAGTAAAAACAAGTGAAATATGTGTATTACTGTTTAGGTTGTATTATTACTACATTTTGACAGATTGTAATAAAATTGTTAGTCTGCTTTCTCTACTTGTGAATTGCTCAAATCCCTTAAGGCATATTTTGTACCTCCCAAATTTCATTAATATTAATTTCTTATTCAAACTATCAATATAACATTAAATCCAGTTGAAAATTTATTTAATCATGGTACAAAACTGCCCCCCCCCCCCGCCTTCCATCCCCCTTCTTCTTTTCCCCATTCTCCTTTTGCTGTTGATAATGAAGCATTTTCCATCACTCTGTAATGTATTTTAAAACCTTGTTAATTAATAGATACAAAATAGAAGATAGCATTTCTAAACAGTTGACTCTATTGCCTTGTGTTATTTAACATTCATTTATGTCTCTCTGCAAAAGTGCAATGCACATGTTAGAATCTGTAAGTAATATGATATCTCATTTACTTCAGGTCACAAGTCGTCCAAGGAAAAATTAAAAGATGGCAATAACAGCAGTAAACTGTATACAATTGATACAAATGAAAATAAAGTTATTTGGAACCAGTTAAATAAATTGCCAGATAAATTGTCTCCATTTACTCCAAGACATGCATGGATGGACTAGTGTAAGTACCATACTAACTCATGCGCTACGGCCTTCACTAGCCCTGTGAGTGTGGTGTGTTCTTTCAGGTGTGATCCTGCAATCATTAAGAATAAAGCAACAAAGAATTTAGTATATTTTTGGCAGGGGGCATTGAATTAAATCAATGCGGAAAGTTGAAAATTTGTGCCATACCATAATTTGAACTGACAGAATTAATCTGGGCATTTCACCGATTCCTGTAAGAGGTCACAGTGTCAGATCTACAATATTTCACAACTGGGGTGCCCCCTTCCCCTCCCCACCTTCGATGCCTCCCCCACAACTTGATCTCCAGCTCAGCATCCCTCCTTCGGAAACACCCCACTCCCGGTCGTCAGGGGTGCAGGCCATTTGTGCCACCTGTAGCAGACACCCCAGTTTGCTCCCCGGTAGTTCTGCAGCTGAGATATCACTTCTTCAGTGCATATGCTTAACATGCTCGAACACACTTCTGAAATACTGCAAGCTGCAGTTTGTACAAGAATCTCCACAAATTTTCACCATTGCTTTAATTCAATGTCCACTAGCTGCCAATGCCGTAAATTCCTTTGTGTCTTGATAAAGATTTTACTTCGCTGTAAGCTGTGGTCCATTGAAATTGCATCTCCTCCCTGCTCTTTCCGTCTGAACTAAGCCAGGTATCTCCAGGAAATCAGTTCTTCTTCAGAACTTATCCTTATGATTAGAAACAACAGTAGATGTTAGGAAATCTCCTCTAATCTCCTAACTGTGCATAATTGAATTTAAAAAATATATGTAAGGTCTGTTCAAAACATTCCAGAACATTCATAACTCCATGCCAATGGAGTGTTGGAGCAAATGCCTGTATTGAATGTGTACATGCTGGAAGTTTCATTACTTTACCAATGTTATCTAGTGTTAAGAGCTCAACTGAGTCGAACATTGTGTCACAATATTTGCAAATTTTGAGTTGAAGAGTTAGAGGAGCAACATATATGCATTACATTTTCCATAAAACTCCAGAAAACCTTTACAGAGACACACCAAATGATGCAAGTAGTCTGTGGCGATGAGTACTTAAGCCTCACTCAGTTTTAGAAATGGTTCACTAAGTTTAGAAATGGCTGGACTGAAGGTAAAGGTGCCCCTCGTTCAGGATGCCCTCTGACATCTCCGATAACACTTATGTCAGGAACATCAATGCAATCGTGCGTGAAAGTCAAGGATTGACTGCTCAAGAGTTTGCTGAAGATTGTAACATTTCAGTTGGATCATGTCATGAAATTCTGACACAGCATCTTGAAATCCATCATGTTTCCACCAAGTTCATCACACAACACATGAGACAATGAGAAAGACCAATACCTTACTGTCTGTAAAGAGCTTTTGCATTGCACAAATGAGAAAGAAATGTTCCTTCAGAGAATCATAATTGGCGATGACACATGGTTTTGTGGTTATGATGTTAAGACCAAGGTTCAGTCTTCACAACAGGTTGGGAAAGGTTTTCCAATATCAAACAAAGCTCAACAGGTCTGGTCAAATTTCAAAGCCATGCTGATAGTTTTCTTTGACTTTGAACGAATAATTCATCATTAAATCATGCCACAGGAACAAACTGTTAATCAGTGGTACTATCTGTACGTTCTGCATTGGCTGCGAGAAAATATGAGAAGGTAAGAGCCTGAAATATGGTGAGACAATTCATGATTCTTGCATCATGGTAATGCTCCCACACATTCATCCCTGCTGCTGCCTGACTATTGCACAAAAAAACGAAATCGATAGAAAAGATAAATGAAAGTGACAGTGCTTCACACGATTCAGAAAGAGGCATGCCAACACTGCAGTCGATAGTAGAAATAGTGGTGGGAATTGTGTATTAATTGTGGAGAAGACTCTTTCAAAGGAGAGCATTCACAACAAGAAAAGGTAAACGTAGAAATATTTTGTGGACAAAATTCCAGAATGCTTTTAACAGACACTATAAGCCGATATCAAGATGTTTTATACTTTCATGAGTCGTCTTTCTTACTAATATTTTTTTCATATTTCTAAACATTATTTTAGTAGTGTCATGGGTCTGAGAACAGACCCTGATGAAGGCCGCCTGCAACAGTGGCCGAAACGTCGGTGGAATTTATAAAATGACGACGCGGTTTCACACCCAGAAGAATTTTATTGATAGTGACAACAGCCGCGGAAGCCTACGTTTGCATTTAAGTAATATAGCTGTTTACAAAAGTGTATCACAGGCCCCTCAGTAGACCTCAGCTTTCAACTTACCTTTGTTGGGTCCATACATACTGAAACTGTACCAAAATGACGATTAATGAGCTGCAGACAGGCATGTAGAAAAGACAATCATCCACACAACTTAAAATGTTCAGCCATAACCTGTATCAGAGAAAGAGAGCACACACACAATCTCACAATATCTCAGACACAATTCATGCACACATGACCAATTTATTTGGTAGCTGCTTGCCCAAATCCTAATGGTGTATTTGATCCACCCTTAAAAACTTCAAGGTTCTGCATGACCTTAGGCACTGCGCTTGCTGGAACCCATTCACAACTGCAGGGTTTGCATTGCGACGGGTGCCTTCCACACCAGCCCTGTGAACAGATTACTTGTGGAGGCCGGGGTCCCACTGTGAGATTACCGCCCAATAGAAATACTGGTAATTAATAGCATTTGATAATTAAACAGTATGAAGTTCACTGCAAACATTGAACATGCCAATGCACTAAATGTTACACAATTTTAATCTTATTAATTATGGTAGCAATGTATGTACACAGTTGGGTGACAACATTTATAGTTAGGCCATAGGTAGAAATTCTCCACGTTGAGATTTGCTGTGTGCTTGTAGCTGACGGGAGGCCAGCGAGCAGGCCGACGTTGGTGGCTTGTTCCAACTTAGGATTTTACAGTTCGTTTCCGGTGAGGGGAGAGAGGGACAATGGCGAGTGCCAGGCACAGTGCAGTGCACAAATATTGTAATACTACTGGCATTTGAAGTAATACGATGCAGTTAGGAACCTTTAAGGCCCTCATTACAAAATAGCCTGTTGATAAATAAACAATACATTAGCTGATATAGTCACATCTAACGTAATATGTTTAATTGACAATGAAAAGTAATAAATTACCAACGAAGACAAGACAGTTACACAACTAGCATGGCAATGTTTGTTTATAAAAATAATGTATTAACTATTTTTCATTTTATTTTCAATCAATCTTGTGTATTTTACCTTGAAATATTCAGTTAAACCAGTTATCTGTGGTATAAGAAATCGCACAATTATGATAAACAGTACAAAGGATGTTTATATTAATATAAAAACGTAAGAAAATATTTGTTTAATGTGTAGTGTAATTATTTTGATTTTAAGTAAAGTTTTAGAAATGTATTGGCTGAGCACTGTACGTTGGCAAATCGGTTACAACAGCTTACATGGGGAAGTTGATGACGTAGGGGAAAAAACCCCGGCAGTTGAGTTTTGGCGCGCGCGCGCGCGAGGGCAGGAAGTGAGGACTCCAGAGACCACGTGGTGTAGCTGGCCGGGCGGCGTCGCTCTGCCTCAGTCGGCATGTGGATCTCGAGGTGGTGACTTGAGTTTTGTGTGTGGCAATTGCCACGTGTGGTTGCTCGTCGTAGACTGCACCAAGTTAAATCGAGTGCTACTGTGTGTTTGTGACTAATTAGCCGGTGCAACAAGGTGTGCATCGCATTAAATTAAAGTGACTGTGATTTGTTAATGTAACACGTGTCGTCGCATAGGCATGAACATGAACGGTGTTTGAGACAGCCACGTGGTGTGAAATCAATTCGCGACAAATATTCATTTTGTCTGGGGGCTCACGAGCTATAACTTTATTTGGTACATTTACCGACGTACAGACGCGACAGCCACAGGGTTCAAGTATTGTGAAATAAACAACATAAAGTGAACTTTCACGTGTTTTCTAAAATAGTAGTTAGTACACCCTTTTCTCTCATGAACCTGAACTTATTATGAATTTGTTTTGTTAATCACATGCAGGGAAGGAAAGCTGGGAACGTGTGATATCATCCCCTAGAAAACGAGTCAAACAGTCGCAATAACAGTTCCAGTGTTTTTGCATGTTTAGGAATTTGGTTTGCAGCTGGTGGTTGTGGGTTTCAAAAATTAATCTTTCCCTATTTTAAACTCTCACCCCGACCTTCACGCCTCGCACCACCTTTACCGACCCTCCACCAACAGCTGCTCGCGGCCTATACAGCCAATGTGCATAGCTGGCCAGGCCACCCGAATCATCGTCCGTCCCCAACAACGACGACCCAGATCAGGTGGTACAATCGCATCCAGTCTCTTCTGTTGGAACTTTAGTCTTCTCCTCTTCCTTCTCCATATCGGGACCGCACATGTACACCCCCTTGGTGCATGCCGAGGCCCTTTTGTTGTGATGCCTGACGATGGAATGGGGGACTGATGACCTCCGTAGTTTTGTCCCCCTAAAACACCCAAACAACAACAACAACATGCCGAGGCCGCGTACTCGACTGGACTTGTTCCACAAACACAAAAAACTCAATTCCTCAAGAGGCCCTCTGCCATCAGTTCTTTGCTGTTGTAGCTGAGTTTACCGGATATGACCTGGTCTACACAGTTGTTTCAATGATTGACGGCTGCATTAGCTTTTCATACGATCATGGTGGCCATATCGGAGAGCACACTCTGCCTGATGGCTGCAGTATTTATACTGCAGACCTGGTAGACATTTACCGACCTCTTGAGCATATGTGTTCCTGCTCATGTGGGTCTTTTCTTATCTGCAGTGACTTCCAGAGCAGCCTGTGCACTGTGAACCAGTGCTACCCGCGTTCTCCCCTGCTGTTGGCCATACAGGAGACCCTTTCTGCCCTTGACTAATCTGTGGTGTTCGTCTGGTCTCTGGGTCACGTTGGTATACCGGGCAATGAACATGCTGACAGGCTTGCGAAACAGGACGTCTATGAGTTTGTTTGGGAGTTGCCCTCCCAGCTTCTGAACTGCGGGCGGCGTTGCGCCGTAGGGTTTATAAGGTTTGGGACAATGAGTAGCATACCTTGATCATGCCCAACAAAATTCGGGCTGTAAAGGACACCACAGCTGTGTGGCATTCCTCCGTGCTGACCTCTCGCAGGGACTCTGTAGTCCGGTGCTGGCTCCACATTGGCCATACTTTTGTTACACATGGCCATCTCCTTCGTGGTGAGGACCCCCCCCCCCTCCCCCCGAGTGTCGCTGTGGCTCCCGCTTGACAGTAGCCCACATCTTGCTGGACTGCCCTATTTTAGGCGCCCTGTGGCGTGGTTTTAATTTTCCTGCAGCTTTATCAGTTGTTTTATGTGACGATGCCAAAATGGCTCATTCGGTTTTAAGTTATTCGTGATAGTGGTTTTCAGCACTCTCTATAAAGTTTCTCTTTAGTACACCATCTGTGTTCCTCTAGTCTTTAGTATAAGGTAGTTCATAAGTAGTTTGTAAGTTTATGGACTGATGACCCCGCAGTTAAGTCCATTAAGCTTAACAAACATTTGAACATCTTGTGTCCTCTGATTGGAAGTTTCCTTGTGTTGCCACGTGGTTGACCCTTCCTATTTTTAATCTCGTGCTCACTCAACCACAGACATTGCCTTGGTTGTTTTTCTTCCTTTTTATGTTGGCTGTTTCTGTGTGATCGTCTCATTTTGTGTTGTCTCTTTTTGACTTCGTTGACATTTTACAGTTTGATTGGAATTTTTCTCCCGTTGCTATTCTTAAGTCGTAGTGCTTTTATCTACATTTATGCCGCTTCTTGTGACGCCCAATGATGGAATGGGGGACTGATGACCTCCTTAGTTTTGTCCCCCTAAAACATCCAACAACAACAATTAAAATCTTCAAGATTTTACTTTACTAGTTATGTAATGCTAATGTATAGTCAAACAGAATGTCCTCAATATTCCTTCCTTTAATTGTGACATTCACAAATTTGGTGTGGGATTATGGGTATCCAATAGGTTACTGGTATTTCTAACATTTAACCCATTATGTTCCTGTTTGTAACCTAAATGTATAAAGGGCCACATCTAGCATGGTCTTCATTCCATCAGTGGATTTACTGCTAAATCCACCTGTTAGAGCTAATCATGCCAATCTTTGCACCTTGCCAAACTCCTTAGCAGCCTCCTCCTCAAAAAAGTAAATACATATATTGTTATTCAAGATTCAATTCTAGTGACACTTAATTTTTAATATAAATAAATGACTGTCATATAGGCCTTTTAGGAATTTGTTAAAATAGGACATAATACAAATGCACTTCTCAAATGAAGAACTACACCTAAATTATAAAATCTACACATCCTATAGCACATCATGTTTCTCCAAAAACAATAACCCTGTAAAAATAAAAAATAAAGAAAAACAAAATCAAAATATATTTTCATGCCAAACAAAAGGAATGTATACTAGATCCCTTCATGTTGTTGTGGTCTTCAGTCTGCAGACTGGTTTGATGCAGCTCTCCACGCTACTCTGTCCTGTGCAAGCCTCTTCATCTGAGAATAAAAATGGCAACCGACATCCTATTGAATCTGCATACTGTATTCGTCCTTCGGCCCCCCTATCTGAATTTTATCCCGCACACTTACTTCTAATGCTAAGTTGACGATTCCTTGATATCTCAGAATATGTCCCGCCAACGTATCCCTTCTCTTAGACAGAATACGCCAAAAACTCCTTTTCTCCCCAATTATGTAGAGAACCTCCTCATTAGCTACATGATACACCCATCTACTCTTCATCATTCGTCTGTAGCATCACATTTCGAAAGCTTCTGTCATCTGTTTGTCTGAACTCCTTAACATCCACGTTTCACTCCCATACAATGCTAGCCCCCAGACAAATGCTTTAAGAAAGGACTTCCTAAGATTTAAACTAATATTAGATCTCAACAAATTTTGCTTCTTCAAAAACGCTTTTCTTCCGATTGGCATTCTGCATTTTATATCTTCTTTACTTCGGCCATCAGAAGTTATTTTGCTACCCAGATAATAAACTCATCTACTACTTTCATTTTCTCATTATCTAATGTAATTCCTTCAGCATCACCTGATTCCTCACACTTCATTCCATTGCCCTTGTTTTACTCTTGTTAATTGATCTTCCAAGTCATTTGTTGTCTCTGACAGAATTACTATATCATCAGCAAACCGCAAAGTTTTTATTTCTTCTCCTGGAACTTTAATTCCTTCTCCAAATTTTTCCTTCAATTCCTTCACAGCTTGCTCATTGCACAGATTGATCAATGTTGGGGAAAGGCTACAACGTATTCTGCGGCCCTTTCATGCCCTTCGACTATATTAACTGCTGTCTGTTTTTGTACAAGTTGAGTATAACTATTTCTCTCTATATTTTACCCCTGCTACCTTCAGAATTTGAAAGTAAGTATTTCAGTCAACATATTCAAAAGCTTTCCCCAAATCTACAAATGCTAAAAATGTAGGTATCCCTTTCCTTAACCTGTGTTCTAAGATAACTCTGAGTATTGTCTTGTCTGTTCCTACATTCCTCCTACATCCAAACTGATCTTTCCCAAGTTTATATTCTACCAGTTTTTCCATACGTCTGTAAATAATTCGTGTTAGTATTTTGCACCCATGACTTATTAAACTGATAGTTCTGTAATTTTCACATTTGTCTGCACTTTCTTTCTCAGGAAATGGAATTAATATATTATTCTTGAAGTTACACGGTATTTCCCCTGTCTCATACGTCTTGCATACCAGGTGGAACAATTTATTCATGACTGGCTGTCCTAATAATATCAACAGTTCAGATGGAATATTATCTACTCCAGGGGCATTGTTTCTACCCGAAATTTTTAGTGCTCTCTTAAATTCTGCTGGAAGTATCATATCTCCTATCTCTTCTTCCTCTCCTTCGTCTTCCATTTCTAGAATATTGCGTTCAGGCCCTCCATTTATTCCTTCCACCTTTCAACTTTCCCTTCTTTCTTTAGTACTGGTTTTCCATCTGAGTTCTTGATATGCATACCATTGCTTTTCTTGTCTCCAAATTTCTCTCTTATTTCCCTGTAGACGGTATCTATCTTCCGCCTAGTTATGCATTTTAATAAGGTCTTGCCTTTCTCCTCTAGCCACTCTTAATTAGTCAGTCTGCACTTCCTGTCAACTTCGTCTTTCAGACGTCTGTACTCCCTTTTGCCTGCTTCACTTGCTCCATTTTTATATTTTGTTTCCTTTCATTAATTAAATTCACTATCTCTTGTGTTATCCAAGGATTTCTATTAGGCCTTGTCCTTTTGCCTATATGATCCTTTATGGCCTTCGCTACTTTATCTCTCAGAGCTACCCATTCTTCTTCTACTGTATTGCTCTCCCAATTTCAGATAATCCTTGTCTAATGTTCCCTCTGATACTCTCAGTTTGTCCAGATTCCAACTCTTTAATTTTCTACCTTTCTGCAGTCTACAGTTGATAACCAATAAGTTATGGTTAGAGTCTATATCTGCCTCTGGATATTTCTTACAATTTAAAACCTGGTTTCTAAACCTATGCCTTATCATTATAAAGCCAATCTGGTACCGTCCAGTGTCTTCTGGTCTCTTCCACATATACATCCTTCTTACATTATGAATTTTTCGCCGAACGAGCTTCGTCTTATTACGACAGAGGATACATCACACTAGGAAGCAGTTGGACACAAACGGACGCGAATTAATTGCCGTTCACCTGCAGTTGTCGGAGTCTCTTTCGGTTTTGGATTGGGACTGGATTGACGCAGCCACAATGGCACCATAAATGTCAGCTCAGACGAAAACCACTGAAAGGCAGAAAGAGAAATTCAGCCGGCATTCTCAGCAACAGCTTGGTGCAGAAAGTGTACCAGCAGAACGCGCCGTTATCAACATGACGGCAAGTAACATCAATGCGGGTGCCATGTCGGCTCTCAAGAAAGGACTCAACTTCGCACCTTCACCTAGGACTATCCCTGTCACGGACTTAATAACTGGTGTGAAACAAGCAGTTCGCAAGATGCCCAACGAAACTGCGGAGGAAATTCGTCGTGATACAAGTCGTATTCCCTCAAAATCCAAGGAACCAAGACCGAACTTGACAATAGAGGAACGTATTGGCCTTCAAGAACTCCGGAATGATTCTCTTATCGTATTCTTGCCAGCCGACAAGGGCAATTCAGCCGTCATTATGGAACAAGCCAACTACGACGAGAAGATTCGGGAGATGCTGGAGGAAGATCAAATGTTCAAATGTTTGTAGAGCTTATGGGACTTAACTACGGGGTCATCAGTCCCTAACCTTACAAACTACGTATGAACTAAGTAATACTAAGGACGGCACAAATATCCATGCCCGAGGGGGGATTCGAACCCCCACCGTAGTGGTAGTTCAGACTGTGACTGACGCGCCGCATAACGCTCGGCCACCGCGGCCGGCGCTGGAGGAACAGATATACCAAAAATTACCGAAGGACCCAACATCTAAAATCCTGAGGAAGACGCCCGAGCTTCTCAAACAGTCTTCACTGGAAGAAACATCTGGCCACCCTTCTTACTCCACACGTCGGTCACTGTGAACATCATGTTACGAATACGACCGACTTCACCAGAAGACTCAAATCCTTGCGTCTTGGAGAAGAGTATATAATGGTCAGCTTTGATGTGGCGTCATTATTCACAAAAGTACCCATCAAAGATTCCATAGACCGTCTGACCCAGTTATTCGACGACACTGTTGTGGATTTATTAAGACATACTTTGACGTCATCATATTATTATGTAGTGGAGAATATTTCAACCAGATTGACGGTGTCGCAATGGGAAGCCCATTAGCTCCTGTTACTGACTATACTTTGAGAACATCGCCATAGACACGGCTCCTGCAAAGTCTAGATGTTTCTATCGTTATGTTGACGATACGTTCCTTGTCTGGCCGCATGGACGTGAAAAACGTAGTGAATTTTTGGACCACAGCAACAGCATCCATGACAAAATCAATTTCACGATGGAAGTAGAGAGAGATGGTGCCCTGCCGTTCCTTAACGTACTTGTCAGGCGCAAAAAATGGATGCCTTAGCCATAGTGACTACCGGAAACCCACTCACACGGACCTGTATCTCCACGCTACGAGTCACCGCCACCCATCTCAAAAACGATCTGCTCTAAGGACGCTGGTGCACAGAGCAGAAGATGATAACATTTAGCGTGGAAATGAAGCAATCATCTATAGTGAAGGATATCATTAAAAAAATGAATGTAATATCCATCGTATCCTATATAACATTTACAAACATTACTCATGAGTAAATTTATATCTGACAAAGTACTTGAAATATAATTGTATATACAACTGGAATTACTAATTAATGTGAGAGATTTTTTAAATATTGTGAGTAATTATGGCAAACCAGCTAATTATGGAGCAATTATGTAAGTAACATGCCATTTTACATTATCATAAAAATATTCCTTTCATTGTGTAGCCAGCAATATCTATACAGAAAATTAGGGATATGTCATTAATTTACACTAAAATTTTCTAGGCTCAAGTCTCGGAATTTGTGGGAAGTAGTATGGTGTAAACTGAGAGACAGGCAGACAAACTAACAAATGCATACCAAGTCATCCAAGGCTCCTTTTTAATGTTGCCGATGTAGTGGGATTTACACTTACGAACAATGTAAAAGTGAACAGTTCTTTAAACGTTTAAACATAAATTGGGCAAGGATTTCGGTTGAAATATACTGGAATGTGCGACGTGTGCTTCGCGGCCTGAGCCTGGCCGCAGCTCGCTATCTATGGGAAGGCCAGGCTGAGCAAGCTGGCCCAGTGGTCGGCCGCGGTGGCCGAGGGGACTGAGGCGCTCCAGTCACGGTCTGCACGGCCACTACCGTCGGGGGTTCGAATCCCCCCTCGGGCATGGATATTTGTGCCGTCCTTAGTCTTAGCTAGTTCGTAAGTAGTTTGTAAGCTTAGGGACTGATGACTCCGTAGTTAAGTCGCAGTCAAGGTAAAGCAGTCAACAATCCGAAGATTGGTTTGAACACCACAGTGCTTTACTAGGCATGGCCCTGTTTGGAGGTGGTATGCCGTTGCCTTCCTCCGACCTTCGAACTGACTTACCCAGCCAGTTATAGGGGGACCTCTAGTTTAACGTGGGTTCCGAACCACGGTGCTACTCGGTATTTTTCACATGAGCAATACTGCCAGAGGTGAAAGAAGTGGAAAGTGACAGATAAAAATCCTAGGAACTGGCGGGGATCGAACCCGCGACCTTCGGATTTGTAGTCTGGCACTCTACCACTGTGCAACCGAGGCGCACTTAAATCCCATAAGTTCTACAAACATTTGAACATTTGTGGCCCAGTGTCGTCATGGGCTGGTCGGGCTATGGCTAGGGCAGGCTGGCGGGCCACGCAGCAGGCTGACTGCCAGGCACGGGCCAGCTCGGTCACCGTGCATAGCTCTGATCAAGTCTCAATGCTGGAAAACAGTACGAAAATGAAGTGTATCAATGCTTGATGCAGGCAAAGACAATATAAACAAATACAACATGTTGCAAATACATAGAAAGAAAGAGCCTTTATTATATTATCACACAATTGAAAAATCACTGGAAGTAACTGAAATGAGTAGTGACTGGTGCAAGGCAAACTTTGTAACTATAAACACCAAACAAAAACTGAAAAAAATTTCTTCACCTTGAAAACTTTTGAGCAAGAAACAAAAAATGTCAGATTATTGGGATTGTATGTAGATCCAAAACTCACAAGGGATGGACATACAGATAACTTGTGCAGCAAGCTTGCCCGTACTATCTTTTTGCTACACAAGCTAAAATATGTAGTCAGTAAAACTTTACTGATCTCAGATACTTTCCTTTTTTCCACTCACAGCTCCAATATGGAATTCTATTATGGGGTAACTCTGTGGGCTCTAAAACCATCTGCAAATGGCAGAAAAAGACAATTACATGTATTTTAGGCCTAGACAAAGCTGTAGAAATCATTTCAAAGACCTGAAAATAATGACACTTCCCAGTATGTACATCTACAGCTGCCTGGTACATGCCAAAGAAAACATTAAAAAATTTCATTTTAGAGCTGAAGTGCATTCCCACAATACACGGCAAAAGAGTAACATAGACCTTCCGTACTCAAGGCTCACATTGAAACATAAGACTCATCAGTTGCTTAGTATGAAATTTTACAATAAACTCCCCAACACAGTAAGAAATCTGCCACTGAATAATTTTAAGCATACCATAGAAGAGTGGTTCAAATGTATGCCATATTACTCAAATGACGAGTTCCTAAACAGCGACATACATATTATTTGCAATAAGCCATCATTACGAGAATCATGAAGTATGCCTGTATGTATGTAACAGCACTGTCCACATGAAAATATAAAAATAAATGAATAAATAAAAAAATAAGCATGTATTGTACTATTGTGAGAATTGTAATGTATTTTTAATACTTGTATCGTTGTATTGACATTGTGCGATTATATTAAGACGTATTTTTTAAAATCATGTCTTCTATTATGCAATAAGCACACTGACGAAGCCAATCGTATGGAGGACATATTGAAAGGCTAATAAAGACTCTATTCTATTCTGTTGTTTCCTCAAAATATTGGGAGTAAGGCAGATTCCACACTGAAAATAATTGGAAGTGTAGTCAGAAAGTTTAATCCATCAACAAAGGAAGTAGCTAACAAAACACTCTTTGACCAATACTGGAATATTTATCATCACTGTCTGATCACAAACCGGATACGGTTGATAGAGGAGACAAAGAAAAACCGAAGAAGAGCAACACATGTGATTACAGCTTAATTCAGTAACCATGAAAGCACCATGGACATGATCAGCAAAATATAATGGCAGATGTTGGAGGAGACATGTTCTACATCACGGTATGGGCTTCTGTCAAAGTTTGAGAAAATATGTTTCTCGAAGAGTCAGCTAATATATTGCACCCCTCTTATTTATAGCTTATGAATATACCATCAGTAAATTTGAGAGTTTGGAGCCCAGACAGAGGCATACCTGCAGTCTTTTTTTTACTCAAATCATATGCAACTGAAAATGGAAAATACGTGAGGGACACATACAGAATGTACCCTCCACCACAAATTGTGAGGTGGCTTGCAGAATTTAGTATAGATATACATGTGGATGTGAATGTAAGAAAACTGTAGTACTATGGTGTACACAGAATTACATTAACAGTAATTTCTTCCCTACTGACCAACAGGAGTCAATTTGTCTCAATTAGAAATAAACAGTTCCTCTTTGTAGAAATTGGTACATATGTTCCACAGAGGTCAATCCCTGACCCCTTATTTTTCATTGTGGCTATCAATGAACTGTCTCATTGTGTATTACAGTTTGTAATCTACAATGCTTAATATACAACTTTACTTACGTCATAACATCCCAGATCTTAATAATTTTACACAATAAACTCTTAATTCTGCATGAAACTAGTTTTCAACCAATAAAATTGTTTTTATGCAGCCAAAAGCAAAAGGTTAGACTCATCTAATATATAGGCAATACATGTTTCAAAATCTTAAACTACATTGGGAGAGCATAACAACCAAGTTTGTAAAAGAAAAAAAAGGTATACTACTTCATGTGATACAGAGATATTAAGAGTAATAATTATATTCAGATGACATATTTTCGGCTCCTTCTGTCACATAGCTCTCATATTCCAGAATGAAACTTTCCCTCTGCAGTGGACTGTGTGTTGATATGAAACTTCCTGGCAGATTAAAATTGTGCACCAGAACCTGGATTCGAACCTTGGAACTTTGCCTTTTGGGGGTAAGCGCTCTACCATCTGAGCTATCCCAGCGCACTTCACAGTCCATCTTCACAACGTTATTTCTGCCAGTACCTCGCCTACTACTTTCCAAACTTCACAGAAGTTCTCCTGTGAACCTTGCAGAACTATTACTCTTGGTAGAAAGGATATGGTGGAGGCATGACTTAACCACAGGCTAAGGGATGTTTCCTGAATGAAACTTTCACTCTGCAGCGGATTGTGCGCTGATATGAAACTTCCTGGCAGATTAAAATTGTGTGCCAGAAGTGGAATTCTAACCTGGGACCATTGCCTTTTGCCGGCAAGCGCTCTACCATCTGAGCTACCCCAGAACGCTGCACAGTCCGTCGTCACAACCTTACTTCTGCGAGTACCTCGCCATGTCCCCACCGTATCCTTTCTTCCAGGACTGTTAGTTCTACAAGGTTTGCTGGAGAACTATCTTCTTCTTTGACACTACAGTTCTTGATGGACCTTGGCCTCTTCAATAATCTTCCTCCTAACATTATTGTTTTACTGTTCCATCCACAGATATCAGTTTTGGTGAGAACATGTAACACATTGTGCAGCCATATAGCTCTCCGTGGGCACTTTCTTCTGGTGCAGTACAGTCTGACTTTCAATAATTATATGGTCATCCTGTCATCTACCATCCTATCCATATGTCCTAACAAAAATATTATTTGAGATTTAAAGAATTTCACTATATCTTTCAAATAATGCTAAGTTCAGGGAGGACCACGACAATATTTTGAGAACAACAGGAATTTTTGGCATACCAGGATTAAAAGAAGGAAATGATTGGTGGGACACATTCTCAGAAATAAAGGAATTGTGAATTTAGCACGGGAGGGAAATGTGTGGGGGTAAAAATCGCAGAAAGAGACCTAGATATGAACACAGTAAACAGATTCAAATAGATTTGGGTGGCCATTCTTATGAGGAGATGAATAAGCTTGGTCAGGATAGAGTAGGATGGAGAACTGCATCAAACCAGTCTCTGGACTGAAAACCATAACAACAACAGATTTCTTATCCCTACACAGATGCCATGATGAGTCGCAGAAATGCACATTTAAAAAGGTTGCATTATCAGGTTTCAGACCCCACAGAGCATTTGTAGAAAATAGAAACTCTCACATACATGACCACTGTCCCCAGCCAATGTGGTGAGACTGCAATATTCAGACACCCTTTTAAACGTGGGTTTCTGATACTCATTGACATTTGTCAGGTCAGTAGTGATCTATCCTTTCCAAAATATCACACTTTTTTCCCATTTATAAGCTCTTGTATTTCATGGTTGTATCTTGCAACGTAACCCTTGACTTTGATTAGGTCACAAAAGTTTTAATTCCACCAAAAATGTTCCGAATGGTGCATTTAAAGCATCATCTTGAAATCTTGGGGTTTGCTGTATCTTCTGGTAACTCAACATCTAGAATTGCAAATACAGAAACCTCTGGATCACGTTAAATATCAGCAGAAGGCCTCAATTAATATGTATGCTATTGCTATCAAATTATACAGAGTATCAGTAGGTAAGTTTGAACAATAGTTTATCCAATGTTTTAAATAAACTGCCAAGATATCATTTGTACAACAATCACTTTCAGCAATAAAAAGTCAATGTGCTGACAGGCATAGTGACTACCTCGAAATGTGGTTATAAACAGCATTTCTATGACCTCTGTAGGCCATCTTTATACGTAATTTACAATTAGTTTTCTCAATTTTAATTGCTCCAGATATTGTATCTTGATTTTTAATAACATTTAATCCTTCATAAATGTTACTAATTACTGAAAATATACTTCAATATGAAAAGTAACAATGGATACTACATCTCTTGTAATAACTTGAAAAGTATTAATGAGAAACTTTTCATAACATTGATGTAGCTATGATTCACAAGTCTTTTCATTTCTGTGACATAACTGATTAGAAAAGACGAATGCACACTCTGAGTTTATCTGAACTTTGGATTTGAAATTGATGACTTAATTCGTTATTCTGTCAAAGTTTAATCTAAAACTGATTATTACCAAACGCTTAAATGCTCACATATGATCTTCTTTATATTACTTTATATTCCTATTTCAAATTAAAATCATGGCGTCTCTTTAGTCAGCCATGTACTTTCACATATTTTCAGATTTACATTAAACTGTTTTGTAACTTATGTTCCTATCAATTGTTAGGCTATTTCATGTTGCTGATTTCCTTTCGATACTATTGTGATAATCCACTGTGTACACAGACATGTCTCATGTACTTTTGTTATGACAATACAAGTATAGCTATCACGCCTGACAAATAGGAATTAACTGATGGAATTGAAAATTATGTCTTTTGGGAAATTATTAAGAGGTTCTCTACTAATGGACTCTCATTAAACTTTGATAAAAACCCGTATACACAGTTGCATACAGTCAACACCATGACAAAATTAATAAATACAGACTTTGAACAGAAATCATTGGCTAAGGTACAATATTCAAAAGTTTTAGATGTTTGCATTGATGAGGGATGGAATTATAAGAAAGACATTGAAGATCTGCTGAGAAGTTTAGAGTTAAGCTACTTATGCTATCAGGGTCATTGCAAATTTTGCTGACATACATCTCAGTAAATTAACTTACTATGCCTATTTTCATTCACTGCTTTCATATGGGAACATACTCTGGGGCAATTCAACATTGAGTAAAAAGTATTAGTTGCACAAAAGTGTGTAATCAGAATAATTGGTGGAGCCCACCCAACTTCATCCTGCAGACATTTATTTAAGGATCTAGGGATCTTCACTGTGGCTTCACAATACAAACATTCGCTTCTGCAATTTGTTATTAACTACCTAACCCAATTCAAAATTAATCCCACTGTGAATAGGTACAACACTAGGAGAAAGAGTGATCTTCACTATTCAAGGTTAAATCTAATTTTGGCACATAAAGGTGTGAATTATGCTGCCACAAAAGTCTTTGTCCACCTACTAACTAGCATCACAAGTGTAACAGATTGCGAACTAGTATTCAAACAGAAATTAAAAGAATTTCTGAATGGTAACTCCTTCTTCATCTCAGATGAATTTTTAGATAAAACTTAGTAATTTTACTAAAAAATACAAAAATAAGATTCTTAAAATATTGATTGTCATGTATAGACACCTTTTATTAAACTGACACGTTCCACATCATTGTGAAATGTCATATTTATAATCTATGGAACAAGTACGAATCTAATCTAATAATTTTTTCACTGATGTATCAATAACATTACAGTTTCAGCTTAGTATGGGCTGGAAACTGTTTCAATATTGCTGAAAGATCTTGTGTCTTTACATATCAGTCTTACTCTCGAACACTCTGCTTCTCTTACAAATCCATTAATTTTTGCAAGATTTTCCTTCAAAATGCTCTTAGGATGTTTACATATACATCTACATAGATACTCTGCAAATCACATTTAAGTGCCTGTCAGAGGGTTCATTAACCACTTTCATAACTTTTCTCTACCGTTCCATTCTCTAATAGCACGCGGGAAGAAAGAATACCTAAATCGTTCCGTTTTCGATCTGATTTCTCTTATTTTATTGGGATGGTCATGTCTCCCTAATTGGGTGGGTGCTAGCAAAATATTTTCACATTCAGAAGTAAAAGTCGGTGATTGAAACTTCGCAAACAGATCACGCCGCAATGACTAACGTCTTTCTTTTAATGATTTCCACCCCAATTCGTGCAACATTTCCGTGACGCTTCCCCCCCCCCCCCCCCCGTAATGTGATAAAACAAAACGAGCTGCCCTTCTCTGAACCTTCTCAATATCTTCCGTCAGTCCCGCTTGGTGAGCGTCCCACTAGGGGCAACAGTACTCCAGGAGAGGACGCACAAGTGTGATGTAGGCAGTCTCTTTGGTGGAACTGGTGCATCTTCGAAGCGTTCTGTCAATGAAACATAACCTTTGGTTCGCCTTCCCCACAATATTTTCTGTGTGTTCTCTCCACTCTACGTTGTTCGTAATTGTAACTCTAGGTATTTGGTAGCATTTACGACCATAAGGTTTGACTGATTTATCGCGTAATTGAAGTTCAGCGGATTTCTTTTAGTGGTCATGTGTATTACTTCACACTTTTCTTTATTTAGTGTCAATTGCCAATTTTCGCACCATGTAGAAATTTTGTCTAAATCGCTTCGCAGTTGCTTTTGATCCTCTGTTGACTTCACTGACCGATAAACGACAGCATCATCCGCGAACAGTCTAAGGGAGCTATTCAGATTGTCTCCTAAATCGTTTATAAACACGAGGAAGAGTAGGGGACCTATAACGCTTCCCTGTGGAACACCAGATAACACTTGTGTTTTACTCGATGACTTACCGCCAATTACAACGAACTGTGTCCTTTCTGATAGGAAATCGTGAATCCAATCGCACAATTGGGGAGATATTCCATGAGCACGCAATTTCATTAGAAGCCGCTTGTGGGGTACAGTGTCAAAAGCCTTCCTGAAATCCAGAAATATGGAATCGACTTGAGATCCTTTGTCGATGGCACTTAACACTTCATGTAAATTAAGGGCAAGCTGTGTTTCGCAAGAGTGATACTTTCTGAATCCGTGGTGACTATTGGTTAATAGGTCGTTCTCTTCGAGGTAGTTCATAATATTCGAACAAAGTATATGTTCCAAAATCCTACTGAAAATCGACGTCAATGAGATTGGCCTGTAATTTTGGGGATCACTCCTATTGCCTTTATTGAATATTGGAGTAACTTGGGCAACTTTCCAGTCTTTCGCTGAGTGATCGGTTGTATATTATAGCTAAGTACGGAGCTATTGCATCAGCATAATCTGAGAGGAATCTAATTGGTATACAATCTGGCCAGGAAGATTTGTTTTTGTTTAGTGACTTAAGTTGTTTTACTACTCCAGGAACATCTACTTCTAAGTTTCGCATGCTGGCAGCTGTTCTTGGATTGAATACTGGAGTGTTCACTTCGTCTTCTTCGGTGAATATCTGCTTATGAAATTGTCCATATTTTTGAACTAATTGTAAAAGAGAATGTACAGGTATAGCTTGGTTCTTGTAATTAGAAAATTAATAAATATTTGTAAATTTACATAATATGCTCTGTCTCCTGCTTGTTTACTTTCTCTATCATTATAATTGTTTAAGATGACACCTAGATAACAGAAACCTCCTTAAAACATTTGTGAGAAGCCTTCAGATCATGTGATTCCCTTGTAGTCTTAGAATTTGTCATTATCGTGTTGCTATTTATAGTATGTCCAATTTTTGTTCCTTTTACTTTAATTATTTCATATATTTATTTAAGGGTGTTTACATCTCTTGCTACTATTTCAAAATCATATGTGACTGGATTTCATTGTTATTGTTTCTCTCTTGTCTGTTTTTGTTTCAGACTATGCAGTACTAAGATAAACAGGACTGCAGTCTCTTTTTTTATATATAGGACATATTATTCCATGTTTCCAGTCCTCTGGTATGCTTTTATTTTCCCTCATACTTGTTATTAGTATATATATTTCCTGTATCAGATGTAGACTACCAAATTTAATTTAATAAAAACTTTAATTAATAAAGTCCATATATGGAAGTCTAGTCCTGTAGAGCACTGCCACCCTTTTTTTAGGCTTGTGATATTAACAGTAGTCAATCTGTATATCTGTGAACCTGAAGTCTTTGTCGAGAACAACATTAAGCTGTTTGACAAAAATTTACAATCCAAGGCACAGGCTAGCAGCAACATAAAACTCTTATAAACTAATGCCCTCAAAAAGCATACCAAGTTTCCTCTCACTGTTTGATTTTTGCTTTTTAGTAAATTCAAATGAAATACAATTGTATCACTGCCTAAAAAAATTTAAAAGAAGCTGTTACAATATGAAAGACTTTTACACTGTGGAAATTGTTGATATTATTATTTAAAATTAGAGAAATACATATGACATTTATTTTGTGGTTGTAATGTGAAAATTAACTGTAATACTTTTATTGTAACTGTAACTTTCTGTTGCGAAGAAAACCTTTGTAATTGTATGTGGTTAATGCCAATAAAGAATCAGAATATGAATCTGAAGTTATCAGGCAAAAGATATTCTTTAAACTGCTGCTAAACACCAGCCTAACCTATGCCCATAATGAGAGATAGTATTAGCTGAGAGATTGTCCTAGCACGTTGAAACAATGAAGATACATTACTATTCGATATTATTCTGAAGACCTACAGGCTACACTGGTGGACAAAATAAAGAAATGGATACCATTGTCCAATATTCCTCCAAAAAGACCACACAGAACTAGGTTTATGGTGAGCCACGTACAAACACTGTGGCACTGGCACTGCTGAGATAAGGTTAAATAATTCTGTTGGTGTTTCACGACCGGCAGGAGGCATAAAAGTCAGTGCAGTTATGTCCGCTCTGTACTACAATAGTGATTCTTATTGACTTCCATAAAAATGTTTTTTTCTTTCTGTTTGTTTAGGTGCAATGAGTACACACAATGAGTTAGATTATGATTTGAGCTAAAGACGCATCAGAAGTAGTCTTAACATGTAAGAGTCTTTAGTTAAAAACAGATAAAGACAAGATATTGACTTGTTTGCAGGGCAACATCTGTAGCATAAAAAATACGATTTTAGAATTAGAACATATTTGTAATACTCTGTTTGTAGATGTTATATGTATATTTGAACACTGGCTAACAAACGAGCAAGTAAATCTGTTTGTACGTCAAGGGTATGTTGTTGGTAATATTGCTGCAAGACCGCAAGTTATCCGACTGCCAGCGTGCCGCAATGGATAGCATCACCGATTCAATCTCGTCCAACGGAAAAAAAAATATTTTTTGTATTTATCATTTCCAGAGTGTTCAACATGTTTCTTATGTGGACTTGTAACTTCTACATGTTTCTTATGTTAACTATTCTTCTAATTTCTGGTGCATTCTGTCTGTGTATAAAGAGCAGAACACTATGCCCGAGAGGCAGTCAGTGCTGCGTGTACTTTCAGTTCACAATAAACCTGATTTCAGTATAAGTGTATGTTCAGTCAACAAATCTGCCTTCTAAGTCAAGCCTGCTTCAATTTCAACGCGACACTGATTGGTGGAGGCGCCAGGTATCTTGTGCAACAACTGCATCACCATGGCTCCGATTAGGCAAAGTAAAAGCCATCGCTTACACGGACTAGAACCGGAATACAAGGGATACACCGAGTACATCCTTCCGAAAGTCCGTATCATCAGAAGAACAATGGACACGAAACCAACGGTAAGCCAGCTGCACATCAGACACCTGTCGGTGTTCTCTGGAGACTCTGGACAGGACCACAACATTTGAATAAAAGGGTTCGACCGAGTCGCCAAGTATAACAGGTGAGATCACACAATGTGCTTGGCCAACGTTTATTTTTACCTGGACGGAACAGCCCAGCAATGGTTAGAAAACAATGAAGAGAAGCTGAATGTCTGGGAAACATTCCACACGGAACTTAGAAGACGTTTGAAAACCGCCAGCGACAAATCCGCTCGGCGGAAGAACAACTGAAGAACCATGCCCAACGACATAGTGAGCCTACACAGTTGTACATACACAACGCTGTTGCCTTATGTAACACAGTTGACCCGGATAAGACTGAGGCCGACAAAATTACACATATGAAGGGCATTGCAGAAGACATCTACCAAGCTCTTCTTATAAAAGACGTCTCTACGACGGAAGAGTTCATCAAGTGGTGCCGGCGGATTGAAGAGATGCAACAGAAGAAATGTTCAAATGTTTGTTAAGCTTAAGGGACTGCGGGGTCATCAGTCGCTAAGCTTACAAACTACTAATGAAGTACCTTATACTAAAGACGGCACAAACATCCATGCCCGAGGGGGGATTCGAACCCCCGACCAAGCGGGCGTGCAGACTGTGACTGGCGCGCCGCAGACCGCTCGGCCATTGCGCAACAGAAGAGGGTTGGACGAAAGAAGTATGACAGACTCCCCAATGTAGTCTCTATGGCCGCTGTGGAAGACCAGCATGCATGGCTTTGCTTCTCTCATACGATGAATTGTGAGAGAAGAACTACAACAGATTATGGCAGCTGGCACTGTTGGACCAAGCGATCGTCAGATTATGTCCATGGATGTAAGCCCTATGCCGGCCGCGGTGGGCGAGCGGACTGAGGCGCGTCAGTCACGGTCTGCACGGCCAATACGGAAGGGGGTTCGAATCCCCCCTCGGGCATGGATATTTGTGCCGTCCTTAGTGTTTTTGTTTTGTTTTAAATCTTATGCGACTTAACTACGGGGTCATCAGTCCCTAAACTTACAAACTTCTTATGAACTACTTACGAACTATGACGGCACAAATATCCATGCCCGAGGGGGAATCGAACTCCCGACCGTGGTGGCCGTGCAGACCATGACTGAAGCGCCTTAGTCCCCTCGGCCACCGCGGCCGGCCCTTAGTGTTAGCTAGTTCGTAAGTAGTTTGTAAGTTTAGGGACTGATGACCCCGTAGTTAAGTCCCATAAGCTTGACAAACATTTTTGAAAAGACAGCCTAGGAACCGGCCGACACGGCCCCAACCAACTCCCGTGGCAACTATGACGCCCCGCAGAAGAACACACATCTGGAGGACAGAAGACAACACACTAGAGTGTTTCCACTGTCGATGCCCAGGACATGTCGTACGCTACTGCAGAGAGAGAAGGCAAGTGTTTGAAGATCATTATGGCGCAAGACGTCAGTCATCAGAGCAGCCCAGGAAGTCACCTGCTGATGAGGTCATTCGACCAATAGCAAGAAGCCCTTCGCCTACCCTGGACGTGGTCGCTCCCTGACGTGCAGCTACCGTTCACCGTCGCTGTACAGCTCCCATAGGCGCCGCACCAAGGAAAACAAAACGAGGCGACCATCTACGGAGGTGAGGCCGCCGCAGATGAAAATCCTCCATGGAGAACAGTCGCTGAGATGTTAGGAGATATCATCGATGTCGTAATCGATGGCCAACTTGTCCGGGCACTGGTTGATTCAGGAGCTTCTTACTCTGTATTGTCGGATAATTACCGCCGCACTCTAAAGAAGACATTGTTCAGTGATACGGGAGCAACTGTGCTGAAGGTTGAAAGACCACCGTTAATTGTAAAATTAATTCTAGCCGAAGGGAGCCAGTTAAAAGCTCACTTTAAACATATAACTCTGGCCGTAAAACCGGCTAAAGGGTTCGCGTGAACTACTGACTACTTCCTGCAAGAGAATCTTGTTCCCTGGCCCAGAATTTAGAACTGACTCAAACTTTATTTTAGCAGCAGGAAGACAAAGAGACGGTGGCCCACATACGTCGTAGATCACGAGAATTACACACAATTATTAATATACAAGACACCCCGAACTAAAGCAGTACATGAAGGTGGCTGTGAGAACACTTATAGCTCACCGAATTAAAAAATGTTAAATGTCATCTGAGTTTCTTATCAGCACTGGTGAAAAACAACATTAAATAGAAAAAGGGAGGGTATTCATAAACCAATATTTATGAAAAGGATGAAATTTCACTGACACTAAATTAGTTATTCAGTTCAAATATGAGCAAATGGGGGAACCGATTTTGTTAAACAATAGAATTGCATCCCATTTCAAATAAACTTAAAGTAATCTAAACTGAACCTCCTCAGAGGAGGGATTTACAATCAAGAAGCATTCGGCCACTCAAACGCGCGAAGCAAAGCCCAACGCACCCAACTCAGCGTGCTGATACGAAGCAGAAGCAGGCGTCGCTATCGTAGGCGAAATTCAGGGAACCAGGATGTACCACACAACACAAAGAAAATAAAGTTCGTAGATGGCTTTGGTCTGTCTTTCTTACTTGAGATGGTACGCGATAATAGGGAAATTAATTTCTATTTAAATCAAACCGTGAGCATGTAAGTTTACAGAGACACATCGGCGTGTCTGCTACATTACGTATTCGCACCCAACTGACGGCGAAGTGCTTAAAGATCATATTCATTTCAACAAAAATCAACGGAATCCTAGATTACGAAGCAAGAATATACAATAGTAAGGCACTGGTATGTGAGCTGTGGCGGGAACTCAAGTGATTAGCTATAAAACCTTGAAGTCGAGTTCAGAACCACGTGGTTCCGAAAACCAGTAAAAAATACAAAATTCAATGTCCGAAAAATAAATACAAGTAGCTACGGCATGCAACTCTTAGAAATGCGTAGGATAAGATAAGGAAGCTAAATAAATACAGTCATACGCGATTGGGAAGGGTTTACACGGATGGACATAGTCCAGTCTTCAAAATTCAGAAAAATTGAAGAAATTCAAAGTCGGAGTAAATCAACTAAGAAATACGGCATGCAGCCCCTAGAAAAACATAGTTTTTCGTAAGCAAGCTAACAAAGCGGATCGTACAAGGCTACAAGAGAATTTACTGACGGAATCCGAATGCAAAGTACAAATTTGGAAACTAAACAGCAATTTAAAATAGACAGAGAGGAGATAACGATGTAATAAGGAAAATCAGAAAGATACCTACATGATTTCTTGCCTGAAGGACCTAGAACCAGACACAAGGGTAGCTGAAGGCTTTGTTCTAAGAACACACCTCGTGGAGTACATATCACTTGTGGAAGGAGGAAACAGAAAGGAATATTTCACATGCACTGCACATAATAAAAGTATTCCCGCATATTAGTTGCGTTCCACAAACCTAAAAAGAAATTAAACAGAGTTCATACCCCACCAACTAGTCTCACACAGGTTGCCGATTGCCAGCCGTTATCAAACCGAATTAGTTGCATATTCACCACGTTTATCCATACAAAATCACCGAAATGAAATTAAATACATTTCCGTACATGATCGGAGAAACTTATCCCGAAAAATGAACCCAAGTTCTGAAGTCTAACAAATCAGACAACTAATCGCTACCATCTCAAGGGAGGAAAAGAAAATCAGAACGTCTTCCCAGGTCGAAGTGCAGCCACAGAGTGTCCAGACAGCCAGCGAGCCCTCGCCAGGCCGGAAATCGGTAAAAACCCAAGAAAAACGACATGGTGGGGAGAGCTTAGTCATGCACATCCAACCGAGGCTCGCTACTGGGCATTGCCAACCCAACGTGCAACCAAAGGGTGGAGGAACCTCTTTGGTATCATCAAAAGCAGAGCTTGGTAATGACTGCCTATCGACATGAAGCCAGAGAGACATGCAAACCGAGCAGTTTACAGCCGATACATACACTCAGACGGCCATGCTGGAAGATACTCATACATGCACATACAGAATAAAGCAAGTACACATTCTCACAGGGACAATGGCATCACGGAGAAACCGTTCATATTGCCACATTCATAGACACAATGATAAATTATTAGCATAATAAAATGCCAGCAATATTACAGAAACTAACATTTAAAAACATGAAGTGAAATGTTATTCCTCATGTCTACGAACGAAAGAGGTTCTCGCTTAGAGAAGATACCTGTCTTTCAAGGTCGCAAATGGACAGTACGTCCAGCCAGCAGGAATTTGAGTTGCAAGAATAACCATCAACAACAGCACCCAGCTATTTAAATTTCTCGTTTTAACAGATGAAAGACGGCTGTCTGGTTTGTAAATTTGTAATTTATCTTTCAATAGACAGGCTTTCTCTCTTCTTTTTTTTTTTTTTTTTTTTTTTTTTTTTTTTTTTTTTTTGCTAAACGAGTACCGCTTTCGTTCGGAGGCATGCGGAATAGCATTTCATTTCATGTTTTTAAATGTTAGTTTCTGTAATATCGCTGGGTTTTTTATTATGCTAATAATTTATCATTGTGTCTATGAATGTGGCAATATGAACGGTTCCTCCGTGATGCCACTGTCCCTGTGAGACTGTGTACTTGCTTAATTCTGTATGTGAATGTATGAGTATCTTCTAGCATGGCAGTCTGAGTGTATATATGAGAATTTTCGTCATCAGCTGCTGGCTCCGCGCCTTGCATCTCTGGCTTCGAGACGATAAGTAGTCGTTACCAACTTCTGCTTTTGATGCTACCAAAGACGTTCCTCTACCCTTTGGTTACAATTTGGGTTGGGAGCCTCGACAAGACGCGCGAGTTTAAGCTCTTCCCCCAACTCGTTTTTCGTGGGTTTTGCCGATTTCCGGCCGCTGGCGAGGGGCTCACTCATTGGTCGACTTGGACATTTGGAGACTGCGCTTCGAACTGGTAAAACGTTCTGGTTTTCTTTTCCTCCCTTGAGATGGTAGCGATTCGTTGTCTGGCTTGTTAGAGTTCAGATCTTAGGTTCATTTTTCGGGATAAGTTTCTCATGTATGGAAATGTAGGTTATCAGAGAAACGCATTTCATTTCAGTGATTTTATATGGGTAAATGCAGTGAATATGCAACTAATTCAGTTTGATAATGGCTGGCAATCGGTAACTTGTGTGATACTAGCTGCCGGTGTATGTACTCTGTTTAATTTCTTTCTAGGTTTGTGGAACGTGACTAATATGTGGGAATATTTTTATTCTGTGCAGTGCATGTGAAATTTTCCTTTCCGTTTCCTCCTTCCGCGAGTGATATGTACCTCACGTGGTGTGTTCTTAGAACAAAGCCTTCAGCTACCCCTGTGTCTGGTTCTAGGCCCTTCAGGGAAGAAATCATGTATGTATCTTTCTGATTTTCCTTATTACATCGCGATCTCCTCTCTGTCTATTTTAAATTGCTGTTTAGTTTCCAAACTTGTGCTTTGCATTCGGATTCCGTCAGTACATTCTCTTCTAACCTTGTACGCCCCATTTATTAGCTTGCTTATGAAATACTACGTTTTTCTAGGGGCTGCATGCCGTATTTCTTAGTTGATTTACTCCGACTTTGAATGTATTCCACTTTTCTGACTTTTTAAAGCTGGACTTCGTCCATCCGTGTAAATCCTTCCCAATCGCGTCTAAAGGTATTTCTTTAGCTTCCTTGTGGTTTCCTACGCATTTCAAAGGGTTGTATGCCCTAGCTATTTTTCTTTATTTTTCAGAAACTGAATTTTTATATTTTTACTGGTTTTTGGAACCACGTGGATAATCGTTCTGAAGGGAAGGATTCTCCAGAACTGCCATACCGAGGACCCATGACAAGATCAAGATCCAGGACATTGCAGCTGTCTCCAAAGGGAACGTAACAGTGGGTCGCTGTTTTTTTTTTTTTTTTTTTTTTTTTTTTAGGAGAGGAGGGCAATGCCGCAAGACCAGAAGTTCTCCGACTGCCGGCGTGGCTCAATGGACAACGGGGTGCCGTGACTCAGCGCAGCCGATCAGGGGGCTAACCGCTCTCTGTAATAAAAAAAAAAAAAAAAAAAAAAAAAACGAACCATCAAGAACAAACCGAAACAACGCCGCAAATCATAGACCTATATGAAGAACAAAAATAAATAAATAAATAAAAAGTCAGTTAGCGCTAAAAAAATTTAAAAAAAAAATAAAAAATTGCTTCACCGATTGCAGTGCTTAAGGTCGCCAGTTTAATCCCGTCCACCGGATAAAATTTATTTCTATTTATCTCTTTGTATTGATCATTTCCTAAATGTTATACTTGTTCTTATGTTCACTTGTAATTTCTACATGTTTCTTATGTTAACTATTCTTCTAATTTCTGATACATTCTATCTGTGTATAAAGAGCAGAGCACTCTGCCAGAGAGGCAGTCAGTGCTGCGTGTATGTTTCAGTTTGCAATGAACCTGCTTTCAGTATAAGTGCTGCGTTCAGCTGACAACCCTGCCTTCGAAGTCAAGCCTACTTCCATTTCAACGCGACAATATTGTGTGTAGAGAGCAGAAAAAGAATGGTGGAGCAGGTATTTTTGTAAGAGAGGGAGTGAAATTCTCTACAATTGGAATCTACAACTACATGGATACTCTGCAAATCACATTTAAGTGACTGGCACAGGGTTCGTTAACCACTTTCATAACCTTTCTCAACCGTTCCATTCTCTATTAGCGCGCGGGAAGAAATAACACATAAATCGTTCCGATTTCGATCTGATTACACTTATTTTATTGGGATGGTCATGTCTCCGTATGTAGGTGGGTGGTTGTAAAATATTTTCACATTCAGAAGTAAAAGTTGGTGATAAAAAATTTCGTAAATAGATCTCGCCTCAACGAATAACGTCTTTCTTTTAATGATTTCCATCTCAAATAGTGCAACATTTCCGTGACGCTTTCTCCTCTGTAACGTGATAAAACAAAACGAGTTGCTCTTCTCTGAACCTTCTAAATGTTTTCCGTCAGTCTCACCTAGTGAGGGTCCCACACTGGGCAACAGTACTCTAGGAGAGGACGCACAAGTGTGATGTACGCAGACTCTTTGGTGGAGCTGTTGCATCTTCGAAGCGTTCTGCCAATGAAACGTTACCTTTGGTTCACCTTCCCCGCAATATTTTCTATGTGATGTCTCCAGTCTAAGTTGTTCGTAGTTGTAACTACTAGGTATTTGGTAGAATTTACGACCTTAAGGTTTGACTGATTTATCGCGTAATTGAAGTTCCGCGGATTTCTTTCAGTGGTCATGTGTGTTACTTCACACTTTTCATTATTCAATGTCAATTGCCAATTTTAGCACCATGTAGAAATTTTGTCTAAATCGCTTTTCAGTTGCTTTTGATCCTCTGTTGACTTCACTAACCGATAAACAACAGCATCATCCACGAACAGTCTAAGGGAGCTGTTCAAATTGTCTCCTAAATCGTTTATAAACACAAGGAAGAGTAGGGGACCTATATCGCTTCCCTGGGGGTTTTTTACTCGATGACTTACCTTCAGTTACTGCGAACAGTGTCCTTTCTGATAGGATATCGTGAATCCAATCGCACAATTGGGGCGATATTCCATAAGCATGCAATTTCATCAGAAGCCTCTTCTGAGGTACAGTGTTAGAAAGCATTCCGGAAATCCAGAAATATGAAATCGATTTGAGATCCCTTGTCGATGGCACTTAACACTTCATGTGAATAAAGGGCAAGCTGTGTCTCGCAAGAGCGATACTTTCTGAATCCGTGATGACTATTGGTTAGTAGTTTGTTCTATTCGATGTAGTTCGTAACGTTCGAACAAAGTATATGTTCCAAAATCCTACTGCAAATCGACGTCAATGAGATTGACCTGTAATTCTGGGGATCACTCCTATTGCCTTTCTTGAATATTGGAGTAACTTGGGCATCTTTCCAGTCTTTGGGTACGGACCTTTCGCTGAGTGATCGGTTGTATATGAAACCTAAGTATGGAGCTATTTCATCAGCATACTCTCAGAGGAATCTAGTTGATATACAGTCTGGCCCGGAAGATTTGTTTTTGTTTAGTGACTTAAGCTGTTTTACTACTCCAGGAACATCTACTTCTAAATTTCGCATGTTGTCAGCTGTTCTTGGTTTGAATTCTGGAGTGTTCATATTGCTCGGAAATACACAGAGAGTTCAGTTGTGTTAAACTGGTAAGGGAAAACATAATAGTGGTTACTCTATATAGATCTCCAAGTGGACATGTTAATCTCTTTGTTGAAAAATTTGAATTACTCATTTAAAAATTTTTGAAATTTAATGCAAAAAATGCAGTCTGTGGTGATTACAACAATGAAATGGCTATTACAGACAGCCAAGTCACAAAATCATATCTGGACGTATTAATAACATTTAACATATACTGTACAATTAAGTGCCCTACTCGTGGAGATGCTTGCTTAGGCAGCATTATTGTAAATTTCTACAAAGAAGACTTTACATTTCGATTTGTAGGTGGAAGCTTTGCAGATGATGATTCTCTGCTTCTGACACGTGATAAAAGACAGCCAATTAAAAAAACACATAACTATGTACTGGTAAGAAGACAAAAAGAGGAATACGTTACACCGTTTACCAACAAGTTAAGGAATGAAAATTGGGGCAATGTATACGACTGTCAGCCAGTGTTACAGGGAACAGAGATAGCCTTTGATAACTTTTCTAAAATTTATGGTGTTCTTGTTCTCCATTAACAAAATCTAGAGCTACAAGGAAACCTAAAAGTAAAGTACTAAACTACTATACTGAAGAACTTACTGAAATCAGGGAAAATGTGCACAAATTACACATGATGTACAAGTATTTGTGTATTCATAGGACTGAGGAGAGGGATAAGCTTTATAGCTCTTGTATCAAATGCAAAAATGTTTTACAAAAAATATGTTCCCCGTCAGCTTTTATTTTCGATAATTGTTTAGAATTTGGAATTTTTCCTGATACTCTCAAGATATGGAAAGTGGTTCTGTTTATAAGAAGAGGGATAAGAAACTGCCCAAAAGCTATTGACCAGTTTCAATTGTGCCTATATTATCAAAAATATATGAGGCACTAATGCACACTGAACTAAGTACCTGCTTTGAAGATCATGGTTTACTGTGTAGCTCTCAATTTGAATTTCGCAAAGGGATGAACACAACAGCTGCTGTACTAGAAATTATTGACCAACAACTATCTGCTATTGAAAACAAAAAATAAGTGCCACTTACATTATGAAACTTAAGTAATGCACTTGATTGTATTCCTATTGACATCTTGCTAAAGCAATTAGAGTACTATGGCTTACAAAGCAACACTTTAGTTGTTATTATCTCTTACTTGAAGAACAGGAAACAATTTGTTTCAGTCAGTAATATACGGTCGTCTTTGCTGGAAATTAATGTAGGTGTTCCCTGGGATCTATCCTTGGGCCTTTCTTTTTCATTGTAGCAATCAGTGACTTGCACAGTACCATATCACACTCTGTCATATGTTACACAGATGATATTAAACTGTTTACGCTCTATCAAAACATCTCTGAGCTCAGTCACATAACAAAACAATCTCTTGATATAGCTTTGCACTCGTTTACTACTAATAAAGTATTATGTAATCCCGACAAAACACAACAGATCCTAATAGGCTTGACAAGGGATGTAGAAAATAAGTCAGTAAAACTTCTAGCTATTTATATAGACTCTAAACTTAATTGGCAGGAACATATAAATAACTTGTGGAAAAAGATATCTCGGGTGTCATACCTCTTTTTGAAACTAAGAGACGTCGATAGTATGAAGTTCCTTGGGATGACATACTTTGGACGCTTCCAATCCCACATATCATATGGTCTCATTATATTGGGACATTCTTCTCACATTGACAAAATATTGAAAATACAAAAGAAAGTTTTGTGTTTAAGAAAGATTACATGGGACACTGTCGTCCAATCTTCACCAGCCTCAAAATACTCACTATTGTGAATTTATATATCTATGCTGCAGGACTCTATATTAAAAATAACTTGTTATCAGGGGGCATGTTCATGACCACAATACCAGGGTTAAGTCTAAATTAGATATAGCTAGGCATAGGTTAACGACTGGGAGCTCTCACAAAGTGAACGCTATAAGAATCTTCAATAAGTTATCATTCTCTGTTCGGACTATGGATATAAATACTCTTAAAACAATTGTTACAGCTGGTTAATAAAACATGTTTTTTATAATACTAAAGAATACTTCAGTTTACCAAATTATTATATTAGTTTTTAAGAAAAACCTTGCTTTCAACTGTATTATTATATAGTGCATAAGCCTTATTAATCAAATGTACAATGCTATTCATTGTACTTTATACTGTGTATATGTATTGTAAAAATGACGAAGCCAATATCATTGTAACATGGTTTAGGATGAATAAAGATTTTTGATTCCTCAGGCAAGGCAGTCGCAAGTTCAGGTTGGAAGAGAACTGGGTGTAACACGAAGTGTCACATAGAAGTTATGCAAGCAGCTTAAAATCAGTGGCACATGACCAGAAGATCAAGGTCACCTGACAGCCGTAACTGCCAATGATGAGCGGTATTTGGTGCTTTCCGGCAAGCACCAGAGGATGTCTACAGTCACATAACTCACTTGTGACTTTGCTGCTACAACAAAAACATCAGTTTCTAGAAACACAACTTCCAGGCGGGTCCCCAAGACAGGGCTATATTCCAGAAAGTTGGCATTGTGTATACTACCCTCACACAAAAGAAAGCATTGAAAATTATGTATACAATATAGACACTGGTCACATTTTCAGTGCATTAGTGCTCTGATGACAAAATGGTCTAGATTCAGTTTTCAACCTGATTCTAGATGACTCTTCATACTGAGGTACTGTGTGCATGACATCAGCCCTTGAACATTAGGGAGAGGGGCCCATATTGTCATTGGGATGTGCTGATTTGGACTGGAATCGTGATTCCCTCACAATACCTGCCCACTGGTCAAAGGCGTATAAAACGATAAAAGTGGTGGATTACAGGAAGACGAGGAGTTCGAAAACATACCAGTCGAAATACTGGATGTGAGACAGCAATACCTCGATCTAAGGAACAGTTGTGCAGTGTAACAGGGCATGAGAGAGAGTATTAAATTTCGGAACTTGATAATTTTAAGAGCAGTCACAAAGTGTGACTGGTATGATTTGTACAAGAGAGTGGGTTGTCGTTAGTCTGTCTATACAATTGGGCGTGTATGTGAAAACATGTTTGTGTTACTCATCGGTTTCCTTTCAGGAGAGGGGCCGACGCTGACTGCTGTTGTCAGGCACTCGCCTGGGCGCATCTGCATCGTAGCGCGTTTAAATAAATGCAATTTGTGCTATCCCTTTCGAAATGGTGTTTCCGCAGAGGTCTTGCGTAGAAGGTTTTGTTGTCTTGTAGATCAGTTGGAAATGTAACTCAGACGTTTCTTGAGAGAGAATGGTTAAAACGTTTTAATATTTTGTGTAAACATTTAGCATAAGTTTATACAATTATTTATTTAGCTTGCCTGGGGAACACTGCAATCGCATTGGAGAGCGAGCTACTTTACAGTTGGGCGTTTTTATTTCTTAAAACTAGGATCGCTTGTACCGTTTCCGTGGCGTCTGTCGAGAGAAATTGTTTAAGGTATCTGTGTTACCGAGAAAGTGTATGACACACAAGTTTGTGGCGGTCGTTACCATTATATTCTAACGTGAGCTCTTTTTTTTTTTTTTTTTTTTTTTTTTCGTTGGCTGTTGCATGCAAGCATCGTCTATGCGAAGAGATACATTTATTTCGCCCAGGCACTTCAGTGGGCGAACAGAAGGAACATCTTTTTTTTATATAGTCCTAAATGGTTGTTTTTGTTAGAATTGTCGATAGATGTACAACATCCACCTGTAACATTACATCTAATTTATTTTTGCTGTGTCTATATTTACCTGCAAAATTCCGAGTTGTACTTAAGGTTCGATGTATTAAACTCTATGTACAGCTTCAGAATGTTCTAATTAAAACATAGGATGTCGCAAATTAATAATTGGGAGCGGTGCTCGGTTCGGTGGCCTGGCGGCTTGCGGGGGTGATAGTTTTTTTTACGAAACTCTCAGGTGCATGTTCGATGTCGTTATTCCAGAAAATTGTAGTGTCCGAAGTATGTAATAATTGGCTCCTTTTTTCCCAGTGTTGGTGTAATACAACCTGTACGTCAATAAGTAGTAGGGGAAGGTTGCCGATATTGGACCACTTTCTTATTTTGTGATCCAAAGTCTACATTATCTATCTAATCGAAACAAAACATACTTTAAAAGAAGCTGTATGTTGTACACTTTCATCCGCTAGTTTTATACTGTGAATAAACACAAAACGTAAATGGTTATTATTTAAAATTTAAAAATGTATAAACGGTCCAAATTAGGAAACCGGTTGCCTAATTTGGACCTTCAGTTGCTGAAATTGAACCGCATGGTAAAACGATGACTAAAAAGGAAATATGACCCATAATATTAAGAAAAGCGTCATTTCAACATCTCGCCATTGATATTCCTTCTGGCTGACGGAGGGAAAGCTGTGTATTTCGTCTCATGAATGAAGAAAAACACCTTTTACCAGCCATTTTCTTTTCTATGTTGAAAGAATGAGGCAGTTCATATTTCTGTGCTATGTTGAATGCAAGTTTACGAAGATCTTTCGTTGTAAATACAAAAAAACTCTCTTCAAATAAGAGAAGGTGATCTGCGACAATTTTTGTTCCATCTCAATTGTAAAGGTTGATTGTCTTCCGAATAACTGAACTTCATTTGAGAACATGCTTTTACCATCAGCATATCTCTTTAATTGTAGCTTTTGGTACTCGGTATATACGAGCACACTCGTTAAGTTCGTGGTTACCGTTTCTGTACGCTTCCACAGCTACTTTCAGTTCATCTTCTGTCCATTTCCCATACATTCCCCTTATTTAATCTTCCAAATCTAAAAAGGTTTTTCCATACTTACTCATTTTTTAAATTGTTTTGCAGTCTAGAAAAATAAACCTAAAAACGTAACATCTACCTATTACCTACTGTTAAATAACATTAAGTATTATTTGTTACGATTGATCCCTAAATAGGACCGGTCCAAATTAGGAAACAGCCTTTGGTCCAACTTCGGCAACTCGACGCCATATAAGTAAAGATAACGTTGTAGGAACAAGAAACGCTAAACTCTAGTTTAACGATATTAAATTATTAGCTAATGAATGGCACTTTGAACTATAGTGCTGATGATATTTTACTTACTTTTAGAGCAGAGGAAAGTTTATGATATGTAGCAGAAAACTTACAGCGACATCGAAGAAAACGCAATAATGGAAACTGTTCTCACTCCAAAGACTATCGTCGACTGCCGACTGAGCCACGTGACTTCGACAATGTTTCTCACCAGTTGAGTGAACTTAGAACTTTAAGTTACCAACACACAGTGAAATACGTAGGCGGTCCAACTTAGGCAACGGTTCATCTTCGGCAAGTCTCCCCTAACTTTTTTGAATTTTTATTTTAGAGGCGCGAGTTCGTGTCCCGGAATGGGTTACGCAGGGGCGGCAATCCTTAGGACTGTCGGTGGATGTGACGTCGGTGGGGCGGCGAGGGTTGCGTCAGTGGGTGTGGCGTCAGGGACGAAAGCGGGGGCAGGTGGGACGGTTAAGTTGTTCAAAATTAATTTGATGTACAAATTTAATAAAATTAATCAGGGCGGTTGGCAGCAGTTGGCGTGTGTTGCTCGCGGTGCACTGCGACAATTCTTTCGCATATGCACTATATCGCAAATACGTCATCATCAGGGGTGGTGGGTGTGGCGTCAGGCTGGCAGCAGTTGTGGCGGCGGGCCTGTCCCTGGAGGTGGTGGGGTGGTGGGGGCATGTTTTACCGCTGTCACGCGCCATTTCGTCATTGTCCTGGGTGTACAGGTGAGTACATGTCGGGGTGGCGACAGGCTGGTGGCGCGGGAGGCGCTGGGTTTACCCCAGAGGCGGCGGCGGGTTTTACTGGCCGCCATCTTGAATTTTGAAGCACGCCCGGCCTTTCATATCTACTCTCGTGATTGATCTAAGTGGTTCACCATCTGCGCATATTTTAGACAGACTGTGGATGGCGGAAGTGCTCTTGGCCTCAAATTCTTCACAAAGAGGCAAGAATTCTTTAATAACTCACCTGTCTTCTTGCTTAGTGCAAATGGAGGATACTGTTTAATCTATATCTATAAATGTGAATGTCTGTTCGGTGTACGTTTATCACGTCTGAACCACGAGACATAAAGAGCTAAAAATTTGTACAGTTACTAATGTCTACCCAGGGAAGGTTTTAGGGCCGCGGTGGCCGAGGGGACTGAGGCGCTCCAGTCACGGTCTACACGGCCACTACGGTCGGGGGTTCGAATGCCCCCTCGGGCATGGATATTTGTGCCGTCCTTAGTTGTAAGTAGTTCATAAGTAGTTTGTAAGTTTAAGGACATGACCCCGTAGTTAAGTCCCAAAGACTCTACAAACATTTGAACATTTGAAGGCTTTAGGCACGGTTTTATGGCGATGTGTGTGTGTGTGTGTGTGTGTGTGTGAATATCTGTTCGGTGTACGCTTATCACGTCCGAACGACAAGACGCAGAAACTTAAATATTTGTACAGTTACTAATTTATACCTAAGGAATTTTTTAGGCACGGTTTTATAGCGATCTGATAGATATTTAGGAATTTGAAGAATGTAACGGCAAATGCGGAACAATAATTACTCTTTGAAAATTATATTTACTCTTTGAAAATGGTTTTATTGGTTGCATTGTTGCTTTAAGGTTGATAATGATAAAAGCGTGGAGTATATTGAGATGGAAAGTTATCGGTATATAAAAAATGCTACATGTGTGTGTGTGTTAATATTTCGCTCTGCAGCGAAAAGTACAGAACTCAAACGAACGGGCTGTGTGTAATTGTAGTCCGAAGTCTCTCGTTGTACACCATAGCAGTTCCATGCCAATAGCTATAAGGGGGATGGAAGATGTGGTGGCTGAAAGTCGTCAAATTATAATAAAATTCGGACTGAAGGCCAGCGATGACGTTTGCGACTCTATAGCGAGGAGGTTACATACAGCGAAACGTGATGCCACAGACCATATCTCTCATCTATGCGTGCTACAATGTCTTCAGCTCTTTCTCTGTAAGGATAAGCATACGAATAAGAATATATACATAAAGCAGTAAAAAAGAAATTTCTTTTAATACATCTCTTTAAAAAAATCGATTTGACGTTTCGCGCATTACATCAAGTGATCGATCTGTGATATTATTACAATAATTATTGGTGAATTTCGTGATTGGATTGCTCGAAATGAGTGCATTTTTACGTGTGATTTCTTATATATACTCTGATAAATGTAACATGTTTTTAGAAAAAGGAGATAGACAGGGAGAGAGAGTGGATAGTAAAAGTACTAACTGAAGGCTCGAATAAATAAATAAATACCCGGGTAACGCCGGGTTTTCAGCTAGTAATCCACTAAGTATGATCCTCCAACAATGTAAAAGTAAGAACTGTACCAATTTCATTACAGTCACACATAGTCCATGATGACAATGGTGGAGATAATTATCAAACACTTCAGTATTCCTCCCAATGGGATGCAGCAAGTTCACCTGGGAAATTTTCACCAAGTACTTCATCACAAAGACTTTGTAACCATATTAGTCTCGTATTTGGTGAGGATATGGTGTATAGTGTGCATCAGTTCGAGAAAAAGTCACATCTGCTGAATAATTGCTTTCATGGGAAGCAGGTTGTATCAAAGCTCACAGTGGTCAGATACCACATAAGTGCTATTGTAATGAACCAAATTTTATCTAAGACAAGCCATAGTATAAGTAAGGAGAAGATACGTCAAACAAGGTATGAAAAATTGACATTTATGTCAGCAGCTGTCTCACCAAGAAACAGGGTATGGACAGATATGATTTTGACGTCTTCAGTGAGCTGAATTAAGAAAGGAAATGGGAAAACAGTTTTGAGAAATTTGAGCACTTGAACTGTGAAGAAGGAACTGCTAGATTCACAGGGACTGATGACCAACGTAGTTTAGTCCCATACAATGACAAACATTTGAACATTTGCTAGTTCCAGCAGCATTGATGTCACTGTCAATATCTTCTCAAACGAGGATATTGTCAAAGTCAGCAAAGCTGAGAAATGGCCTGATTTAGCTACATCTGTGTGAATGTTGACATAGAATGGAACAAGCAATATGGCGTCTTCCTTAGAAAGGAGCAAATTAAGTAAGGCTTGCTACTAGCTGAGTTATAGTCTCACAATAAGCCAAGACTCCTAAGTCCAATATTAGGATTTATTGAAACGAAGTGTGAAATTTTTGGACAAGAATCAGTAATTATTACATGATGGTAATTACGTAATTATTCTCAATGCAAATGATTATCATACACTACCGGCCATTAAAATTGCTACATCAAGAAGAAATGCAGACGATAAACGGGTATTCATTGGACAAATATGTTATACTAGAACTGACATGTGATTACATTTTTGCGCAATTTGGGTGCATAGATCGTGAGAAACCAGTACCCGTAATAACGGCCTTCATACACCTGGGCATTGACTCAAATAGAGCTTGCATGGCGTGTACAGGTACAGATGTCCATGCAGCTTCAACACGATACCACAGTTCATCAAGAGTGGTGACTGGCGTATTGTGACGAGCCAGTTGCTCGGCCACCAATGACCAGACGTTTTCAATTGGTGAGAGATCTGGAGAATGTGCTGGCCAGGGTATCAGTCGAAAATTTCCGTATCCAGAAAGGCCCGTACAGGACCTGCAACATGCGGTCGTGCATTATCCTGCTGAAATGTAGGGTTTCGCAGGGACCGAATGAAGGGTAGAGCCACGGGTCGTAACACATCTGAAATGTAACGGCCACTGTTCAAAGTGCCGTCGATGTGAACAAGAGGTGACTCAGACGTGTAACAAATGGCATCCCATACTATCACGCCGGGTGATACGCCATTATGATGATGACGAATACACGCTTCCAATGTGCGTTCACCGCGATGTCGCCAAACACGGATGCGACGCACAAATTTCTAGACATGTTGTTCGACAACTGTCTCACCTGGGTGCCACACCTTCGCCAGCTGAAACGAAAGTGCTGGCGACACCTAAACATCCTACAATGTCTCAGCCGCACTGTTTGGGGAGCCTCACGCCCAGCGCTCCTGCATCTCGTTAAGGCCCTCATTCAGTCGCGCCTAGACTATGGTTGCATAGTCTACGATTCGGCCTCGCCTTGAGCACTGCAGGCATTGGACCCAATTTTACACTGTGGTGTCCGTTTGGCGACGGGGGTTTTCGCACAAGCCCTGTGACAAGCCTCCTCATCAAAGCTGAGGTCCTTCCGCTGCGGTTCTGTAGGCACTATCTGCTGGCTTCCTACGTTACTCGTGTTCAGGCCTCGCCCTTCCACCCGAACCGCCGGCTCCTTTTTCCAGACGCTGCACTCCCTATCCCTCCGCGACAGCCCAGGTCGGGTTACCCGATCTCGGTCCGTGTTCGTATCCTTCTTTCTTCTCTCGCATCCTATCGACTCCCTACCACTCTCCACTATTCCTCTCACACCCCTCCTTGGTCCATTCCTCGTTTGCAGCTCCGTCTGGACCTGTCCCATGCATTGAAGGCTTCTGTATCTCCAATACATCTCCATCACCAGTTTCTGCAAGTGCTCGAGTCGTTCCGTGCCGCAGAAGCCATTTACACAGATGTTTCCATAGTAGATGGCCGTGCTGGGTATGCATTTCTTCATGACAACCACGTGGAACAGCATTCTCTGCCCTGTGGGAGTAGCATTTTCTCCGCCGAGCTGGTCGCCATTCTCAGAGTTCTGCAACATCTCAAAGCCTGTCCCAGGGGGTCATTTGTCATCTGTGCTGACTCCCTGAGTGGCTTACAAGCAATCGACCAGTGTTTCTCTCGGCACCCAATAGTGCGGTCGATCCAGAATACTGTTCACTCCCTATGCCACTTGGGCCATTTTGTGATCTTTGTGTGGCTCCAGGCCATGTCGGCATACCAGGGAATGAACATGTTGATCGATTGGCCAAGCAGACCACTATGGCAACACCTCTCAATATTGGCGTCACGGAACCGGATGATAAAATGGTGTTGCACCTGAAGGTGCGCGAGGCTTGGATCACCGAGTGGGCTATGGCAAATGCACCGAATAAGCTTCGGGCAGTGAAGCTGTCCACAGCTCTGTGGAAATTTTCACTGCGGCCGATCCGCCGAGAGTCAGTTGTCCTCTGCCACCACCGTATTCGGCACACGTGGTTAACTCACGGGTATCTCCTTCGGCGTGAGGCTCCACCCGTGTGTCGATGTGATGCAGTGTTGACAGTGGCCCATCTTTTGATGGACTGTCCGCTCATTTTTTGGCAATCTTTTAATCTCCCAGACGCGCTACCCTTAGTTTTAGGCGACGACGCCTCTATGGCTAACGCAGTTTTAAGTTTTATTCACGCTGCTGGTTTTTATGACTCTATCTAGTGATGGTTGCTATGGCCTGCTGTCTGAGGCCACCACCAATCCAGCATTTTCACAGACTTTTACAGACCCTTATGTGAAATACCTAGGGGTTCTTAGTGTGTGCAGTATGACTGGCTCATCCTGTTTTATCTTTGTGATCAGCCAGCCATGGTACTCTGCTATCCAGTTTTAGTACAGTTCGTGAGTTTGTTTTACCAATTCTGTGTGTCTTCGTTCTGTATTGTCAGTGGCTTGTCCATTGTGTACCTGTCCCTTATGTGCGTTATCATTTCAGAGCTTTGTTTTGTTTTTACGTTATTGGCAGTGGACTCTCAGCTAGGAACAGGGGACTGATGACCTAGCTGTTTAGTCCCCTCAAAAACCAACAACAACAACAGGTGCAAGTATGGTTTTGTGATGCACAAAAACATAGTGAGTTTGTGCATCTCTCATTGAAGAGATTGGCTATGTCTTCCCAAGTAAGCAGGAGAGGGCTTTCCCAACAATGTATATTTTTTTACTGTCGAAACTATACGTCCACAGACTACAGGGACGGAACAAGACGAAGCATTGCATTTTAGTTGTAGTAGCGGTGAGATGTCAGCTACCTCCACCGCCCTCATTTGAACGCACCTTGCCCGCGGACACTTGCAAGAGTAAGTAGAATTTCAGTCTATAACACTATTGTTTTGGCCCTTTTTTGGGGGTGGGGAAACGCTTCCCCCTCTCTTCCCCACGAGAACCGCTCGCTCTTTACTTTACACACGGACTGATCGACTATAACCTTCCCAGCATTTTCTGTCCAGTTCTCTTCCGTGAGTGGATGAAACAACTTCACTGCGCTTGTTTTTAAATAGTGGAGAAAGCTCAGCGTTGCCCAGAGCCTTTTAAAGTATGTTTCTACCATCACACTACTGTATTTACTTTTAATGCCATTTATGCTTTAGATACGTTCACGAATCAGAAAACCAATGTAATAATTACTCTGCACAGTCGTGAGTTGTGCGTTAGAGAAAGTAGCCTTGCCCTCCACTATCACGATAATAAGTGAATATGTCGACTTAGTTGTTTTATTCATTTACATGCACTAACATATACATCATGAAGCCTGGAAAGGTCAAGGCTGAATCCAAAATGTTTTCAACGAGCAAATTCGAGCGACTGTCTTTTGCTGAAGCCACTTTCCTTCTCCTTCTCGACGCCTTAATCGGGTGTGACACAACCTCCGCAATTTACGACAAAACCGACATCTTTTCTTCACTGACTACATTTCACATAATAACAATTATATCATTGCCATCGTCTTGGAGATTAACAGGGTACCATTTGAACTGCTACTTTTCCGCTTTTCTGTGATTGTGAAATCGCACAAATCAATCGTTTTTAAAAGTAGCCTGAATTTAATAATAATATTATTAACCGAACAAATGTGTCCATTGGCGTCTCAGTAATAGCTTCTAGAACTTTCATGAAAGATATACCTGGTGCCGCGCGGTCTGACGCGCCATGTCATGGATTGCACGACCGCTCCCGCCGGAGGTTCGAGTCTTCTCTCGGGCATGGGTGTGTGTGTTGCCCTTAGAATGAATTAGTTTAACTAAAGTGTTGTGTCTACGGACCAATGACTCAAGCACTTTATTCCCTTAGGAATTTACACACACAGACACACATTTAGCTAGTGGCTTATATTCCAAATTTATCTCAATAGGTGTCAACCTGACGAGAGAAAGAAAAAGGAGGCTGGGCGGAGCTCGGCGTTAACACAAATAAGTTATACCGAACTGCATTTATTTGTTCAAATAATTTCAAAACTAACTTCATTGATACGTGTACATGGACTTTAATTATTCGAATGTGGTTGGACTTAAATAAAAGTGTTAAATAGTAGTATAAAGAATAATATTTGAGTATAGCCAATAAATTAGAAAGCTGAAAGAATTGGCCACCAATTTCATTGCTGTGTTTTGAAATGAGTTTTCTTTTATTTACGGATTGGTTAATCCGTGAGACATGGTAGACGAGAGAAAAACATTATCTGGAGCACAATTCCGTAAGAGAAAGTTAGAGAAAGAATTGTCATTAGCGAAGCAAGCAGGCTCATTTGAGAAATATCTTCGTCCAAACCCTCAGCAACCGAAACACGGAAAAAGAACAGATGATCATGTAGTATAAGAAGCAAACGAACGATCCTGACTTAGAAACCAGTACTACAGAGCAAGCCTTCTATATTTCCCGAAACAGAAAGTATGCCCAAAAATTATGAAACGAGCATGAGTAAAGATGTATCTGGACTCGTTTTAAATCGATTTAAAGGAGATCGTCTCAGATTTTGCAAAACCCAAGGCAAGAAAACAGAAATTTGTGTGACTCTTTGTATAATGTTGTATCAATTATTGTAAACTCTCAACCAAAACCTTTTTAAAAGCCAACATGTAAAAACGATGAATAAATAACATTGTTGTTTAAAAGTGTATGATTTGTCCCATTTTAATCGGAAAATATGTTTATGTAATGTATATGTTGTGATTATGTATTTGAATGAAAAATGATACAATGTGTATTTCATATTGATATTTTATTGCTATTTTATTAAATGGGGTACCATTAAAATAATTTACCTAGGGGCCCTGGAGGGGAGGGGGGGACTAGCAGAACATCTGACTGAAACATTCTAAATGTAGTACAACTGTGTACTTCAATGACGTCAACTGCCCGAGGTTCGAGTCCTCCCTGGTGCATGGGGGTGTGTGTTGTCCTTAGGTTAGTTTACCTAGGTTTAAGTAGTTTGTAAGCTACGGACTGATGACCACGCAGTTTGGTCCGATAGATTTACAAACATTTGAACATTTCAACATCAACTGCCGACGTTCCAGATGCCGAAGATCACTATACTACAACGTACAGATATTTCAGATAATGTAGTTACATAAAAGGGATGTTATAAATGAAGACGACATTCCAAATATTTCATTACTATGATTAATGCAGTTGTACCCTGTAAGTACTCTGTGTACGATTTAAGATCAACAAAATAATCTTAAACTGTATTTCGATCACAAAAATATAATATTCCATCCTGTGTTGCATTTCATGAGATTGACGTTCCAAAATATAGTGACAGTTTTGATTTTTTCTACCATCCAGACTGTGTTGTCGACTTAGCTGTTTTATGGCTAAATGTAACATCAGCATAGTAACATTTGGCCATACAAACTCACAAGATGCTAATACGTAAAATCTAGCATCTTTAACAAACCCACTGTGCTAAAATCCTGCCTGAACAGCTGATTTTTAATTACACTTCAGTTCTGCGAAATGACTCTACTAATAGCCTGAAATTTAGTATATTAAAAAAACTGTTTGCCACATTTCAGCCGAAACAGATTATTTTTATCTACTTTTAGACTGTGGAAAACGAATGTACTGATAAATATGAATCACTGTGGTTATTCTCATCATTCTCTACTTCCCATATACACTGCTACCACTCGCGAACCGCAACTTTACGTCTGAAGAACGGGAGAATGGATAGAGCACACATGATTTCCTGAGTTCAGAGCTAGGTCGTGAGGAAAAGACGCTTCAACTCCACGTTGGTGCTCTAAGCAGGCAACACATGCCTGTCATTCGAGCTTGCACGAAAGTAACTACGTGCACAACTGACGAAATCGTCAGATAATACATTGTGTTTTCAAACCTGAGTTTCCTTTTTCTATTCACATATTCAAGAATGAAAATTATGTCAGCAATTAAAAAAAAAGAGACTGGAATTACAGATAGCGACAGCACAGCACAGCGATGAAACGGACAACAATATAGACAATTTGATTTGCTTTATTTATATCAATGATCATAATTTTTAGTTATTTCCAGTGGCGTCGCATCCTATGTGTTCACTGGTTCAGTGAACCCCTGGAAAACAGGTCGTCGTGAAACAAAGTAAATAAATAAAATAAAAAGTGTTTTTGAACTATTATTTTCGTTTCGTTCTTGTATCAGATCATTTTATATGCACATTCAAAGTGTTTTTATCGCATGAGCAACGTTTTACGTAGAATAGACTGCACGTATACGAGTCGTAGCGCGGCCGCTTAATGTAGCCGACAGTAGCCGTAGCGTTGCAATGTCGCATGCCCGGCTGAGGTTCAAATTCTCTTCTGAACCCCCTGGAGGCAGCATGTGGGCGCTCCCGCGGCAGGGAGGGGCGAGGTAAAACGCCAATTTTAACATTGGCGTTGGAGCTGGTGAGACACCAGCTACTGGCTAGTCGACCTCTGGCGGTTACGCACGAATAATCCCAAAGCAAGACAATGGAGCTACTGGGCACCTCGCCTTGCACATGCGCAAATCGTTCATCAAGTCAACATCCACCCTTCATATCTGCTTTTGGCGCATTCAAGATTCATTAAAAATACGTCACATTTGGTAAAATATAACTATAAATTAAAGACATATTAACTGTAAAAGTCTTAGGAATATCCGTTCATGAATCATAACGAAGTCATTAGTCTTCACCTAGCAAGAATAGCCGTGTGGTTAGTGGCATCGCGCTGCGCTGTCGAAGATAGTGGGTTCGAGACCGACTGCAAGACATTTTTTAACAACTGAATCTTCTTTTTAATAGATATGGGAACATTGACTTTATTATTGTTACTTGGGCGTATTAGCAAATGTGCCGAGATTCTGAGGGTAAATGACATTTATAGTCTTCATTGCAACAAATATTGAAATTTTTGAAAAGATGTGGGGCAGAGCAGCCTTTGAGAATGTGTAAGGTTCAGAGGGGGTGCTTCTTACAGTGTCATATGACCCGAAAGTAGCTTGTCTCTTGATTGTATGGCTCATGTCGGGACCAATGATGTGTGTCGCTTTGGATCGGAAGAGATCCTCTCTGGTTTTGAGCGGCTATCAGAAATGGTAAAGACTGCCAGTCTTGCTTGCAAGATGAAAGCGGAGCTCACCATCTGCAGCATTGTCGACAGGACTGACTGCGGACCTTTGGTTCAGAGCCGAGTGGAGGGTCTGAATCAGAGGCTCAGACGGTTCTGCGACCGTGTGGGCTGCAGATTCCTCGTCAAAGGGTGGTGGGTTTTCGGGTTCCGCTAAATAGGTCAGGAGTCCACTATACTCAGGAAGTGGCTACACGGGTAGCGGGGGCTGTGTGGCGTGGACTGGGAGGTTTTTTAGGTTAGAGGGCCTCGGGAATACACAAAATGGGTTTCAGTCTCAAAGGGGGCAGGTCAGACACAGGAAGAAAGCAGATCTAGAAACCATTGGTATAACAATTGTAAATTGTCGTAGCTGTATTGGGAAAGTTCCAGAGCTCCAAGCGCTGATAGAAAGTACTGAGGCACATATCGTTATAGGTTCTGAAAGCTGGCTGACGCCTGAGATAAGTTCGACCGAAATTTTTTCAAAGGGCCAAATGGTCTTCACAAAGGATAGAATAAATAAAAAAAAAGGAGGTGGTGTGTTTATTGCTGTTACTAACGGTCTATCCTGCAGCGAAATTGAGACAGATACTTCCTGTGAGTTGGTCTGGGTAGAGGTTATACCTGAGAACCGGAATAAATTATGTTGGCATAATTACGTATTCAAAACCGGCGGCAAATATAAAACATCGTCCGAACTAGTTCTGAATGCTTTTTCTGAAAACTACTTCGAACAGTTAGTTCATGAACCCACTAGAATAGTAAGTTGTTGCGAAAATTCCCTTGATCTCCTAGCAACAAATAATCCTGAGCTAGTAAAGAGCATCAAAACAGATACAGGGATTAGCGAACATCGAGTTGTAGTAGCGAGACTGAATGTCGAAATGCCCAAATGCACCAAAAATAAATGAAAAATATATCTATTCAATAAAACAGATAAAAATTCGCTTCACGCATTCCTGAGTGATAGTCTCCAGTCTTTCAAAACTAAAAATGCAAGTGTAGATCAGTTGTGGCTTGCTTTCAAAGACATAATATCAGTAGCAATCGAGAGATTTATACCAAATAAATTAATAAAAGAGGGGGCTGACCCCCCGTGGTACACAAAACAGGTCAGATCACTGTTGCAGAAACAAAGAAAAACGCATGCGAAATTAAAAAAGACACAGAATCCACAAGAATAGCAATCTTTTACTGAAACTCGCAACCTAGCGCGGACTTCAATGCGAGAAACCTATAGTAGTTACCACAACGAAATCCTGTCCCGTAATCTTCAAGAAAATTCAAAGAAATTCTGGTCATATGTGAAGTACACTAGCGGCAAAACACAAACAATACCTTCACTACGCGATAGCAATGGTAATACTACCGATGACAGTACTGCTAAGGCAGAATTACTAAACACAGCTTTTCGTAATTCGTTCACCAAAGAAGACGAAGTGAACACTCCAGTATTCAATCCAAGAACAGCTGCCAGCATGCGAAACTTAGAAGTAGATGCTTCTGGAGTAGTAAAATAACTTAAGTCACTAAACAAAAATAAATCTTCCGGGCCTGATTGTATACCAACTAGATTCCTCTCAGAGTATGCTGATGCAATAGCTCCGTACTTAGCTATCATTTACAACCGATCACTCAGCGAAAGATCCGTACCCAAAGACTGGAAAGTTGCCCAAGTTACTCCAATATTCAATAAAGGCAATAGGAGTGATCCCCAAAATTGCAGGCCTAACTCATTGACGTCGATTTGCAGTAGGATTTTGGAACATATACTTTGTTCGAATATTATGAACTACCTCGAAGAGAACGACCTATTAACCAGTAGTCAACACGGATTCAGAAAGTATCACTCTTGCGAAACACAGCTTGCCCTTTATTCACATGAAGTGGCAAGTGCCATCGACAAGGGATCTCAAATCGATTCCATATTTCTGGATATCAGGAAGGCTTTTGACATTGTACCCCACAAGCGGCTCCTTATGAAATTGCGTGCTTATGGAATATCTCCCCAATTGTGCGATTGGATTCACGATTTCCTATCAGAAAGGACACAGTTCGTTGTAATTGACGGTAAGTCATCGAGTAAAACAGAAAAGATATCTGGCGTTCCACAGGGAAGCGTTATAGGTCCCCTACTCTTCCTCGTGTTTATAAACGATTTAGGAGACAATCTGAATAGCTCCCTTAGATTGTTCGCGGATGATGCTGTCGTTTATCGGTTAGTGAAGTCAACAGAGGATCAAAAGCAACTGCAAAGCGATTTAGACAAAATTTCTGCATGGTGCGAAAATTGGCATTGAGACTAAATAAAGAAAAGTGTGAAGTAATACACATGACCACTAAAAGAAATCCGCTGAACTTAAATTACGCGATAAATCAGTCAAACCTTAAGGTTGTAGATTCTACCAAATACCTAGGAGTTACAATTACGAACAACTTTGACTGGTGAGAACACATAGAAAATATTGTGGGGAAGGCGTACCAAAGGTTACGTTTCATCGGCAGAACGCTTCGAAGATGCACCAGCTACACCAAAGAGACTGCCTACATCACACTTGTGCGTCCTCTCCTGGAGTACTGTTGCCCCTTGTGAGACCCTCACCAGGTGGGATTGACGGAAGGCATTGAGAATGGTCAGAGAAGGGCAGCTCGTTTTGTTTTATCACGTTACGGGGGGACAGCGTCACGGAAATGTTGCACGAATTGGGGTGGAAATCATTAAAAGAAAGACGTTATTCATTGCGGCGTAATCTGTTTCCGAAGTTTCAATCACCGACTTTTAGTTCTGAATTTGAAAATATGTTGCTAGCACCCGCCTACTTAGGGAGACATGACCATCCCAATAAAATAAGAGAAATGAGATCGAAAACGGAACGATTTAGGTGTTCTTTCTTCCCGCGCGCTATTAGAGAATGGGACGTAGAGAAAAGTTATGAAAGTGGTTAATAAACCCTCTGACAGGCACTTAAATGTGATTTGCAGAGTATCTATGTAAATGTAGATGTATCTGATTCATTTTGTTACAGTCACTTAACAGTGTAATCAGTTACTTACTGTGTTTTAGTGTTCATGTGGATATTCATATGTTCTTGGTGTTTATTATCAAAGAAAAATGAACAACGTTCAGTATATTTTAGAAACAAATTACTCAGCTTTAAACTTGGAACAACAGTGTGAAATAGAGAAGCTTGGTAGGCCAACGCCTCAGCTCGAGTTGAAGCAAGCACAAACAAGCAGAGGTAAGACATTCTGCAGATCTTTTAACGAAAATATATCTAAATGGGACAGGGGCAAACCGGGGCGCTTTTCCCCCGGTGCCACTAGCAGAGGTGCTCCAAATTGTCTCTTTCCACGCCAAACGGGGCGAGAATGGGGGCGCCGAAACTTCGATGCGTTGAGCGGGGATCGTGGTCATGTGAAGCACCACCCGCCACTGGTTATGTCTCAGCCGCTTTCTGTCAATTACGAAAATCTTTATATCTGCAGCAGGAAATGAACAGAAAACAGGTACACTTGCGGTCAGTCTACATTTTAAGACAGTGGAAATAAAATGAATTTTTATTGTGATATTGATGACCCGACAGGCAGGGGAAGCTGGCAGCAGCTTCCTACAGCGTTCTTCTGCCGCACGGCTTTACAATAATATAAAAATTTGTAGGTAAAAAGGAGACAGTTTGGTGAAAGTTTAATACTTACCAGGAGCATAAAATTTTTGAAGTAATTTAAAATGAGCTACGGTGTAAAATTTACATATACAGACAAAGCACTGTTACACACACTGGATAAAAATAGTTTAAAAAGACAGAAGCGACAATCATGTCCTGCCATAGTCGGCGCACTAAACGCACTAAAAATACGCTGATAACTGATGACATACTAACACACACACACATGCTGCACTGTCAACAAAATACACTGATACAGGGTGGACCTGTAGCAGTAGAGCGGTGGAGGAGGAAAACCACAGTGGAGGAGAGATGGGGAAAAGGGGCGGGGTTCGGCAGGAAGTGCAAGGGCTCCGAGGGGGTGTAAGGAGGGAGCTCTTATCTACAGGGGGGAATCACAAGTCGTAGGAGGGATGGATGATGCGACGGAGGCATCATACGGGAGAGGGAGGCGGCGGAACTTGCCTTGTGATAGGATATGGATGGTATGAAGGTGCAGAGCGGTAAGGATGCTATGATGAAGGTGTGGCAGAGGCGAGGAACGGGGAGACCATTAGCGTTGTGGGAATCAAGTTTGCGGGATATGTAATAGATGTGGATGTGTTCAAAAACTGCAGATGATGGGGGAATTGAATAAGGTCACACGAGTTTGACATGCAGGATGCGAGACAAATGTAGTAGATGAGACAAAGCACATGTCATTCAAGGGTTTGTAGAAATTTGTAAATGATGGAGGAGGCGGAAATACAGACAACACTGGAGCAAAGGAGGATGGGGTGGATGAGGTATGGTAAGTATACAGGATGGTGGAAAGCTGGATACCCCATTTCCGACGGAAAGGAGCTTCAGGAGTGGATATTTGTGTGTGCTTTGTTTGAAAGTGGCGGGCCCATGTAAGGAAGCGGTCAAAGGTTGTTGTTGTTGTCTTCAGTCCGCAGACTGGTTTGATACAGCTCTCCAGGCTACCCTGTCCTGTGCAAGCCTCTTCATCTGAGAATACGTTCGGCAACCTACATCCTTTTGAATCTGCTTACTGCATTCGTCCCTCGGTTTCCCTCTACGATTTTTACCCCATACACCTCCTTCTAATGCTAAATTGACAATTCAAAAATGTTCAAATGTTTGTAGAACTTATGGGACGTAATTACGGGGTCATCAGTCCCTAAGCTTACAAACTACTTATGAACTAGCTAAGACTAAGGACGGCACAAATATCCATGCCCGAGGGGGTATTCGAACCCCCGACCGTAGTGGCCGTGCAGACCGTGACTGGAGCGCCTCAGTTCCCTCGGCTACCGCGGCCGGCAGTTGACAATTCCTTGATGTCTCAGAATGTGTCCAACCAATTTATCCCTTCTCTTAGTCAGGATATGCCAGAAACGTCTTTTCTCCCCAATTCGGTTAAGCACCTCCTCATTAGTTACGTCTCAGAATGTGTCCAACCAATTTATCCCTTCTCTTAGTCAGGATATGCCAGAAACGTCTTTTCTCCCCAATTCGGTTAAGCACCTCCTCATTAGTTACGTGATCTACCCATCTAATTTTCATCATTCGTCTGTAGCACTACATTTCAAAAGCTTCTATCATCTTTTTATCTGAACTCTTTATCGTCCACGTTTCATTCCCATACAATGCTGCAATTTAGACAAATGCTTTCAGAAAGGACTTCCTAACATTGGATGTTAACAAGTTTCGCTTCTTAAGAAACGCTTTTCTTCCCATAGCCATTCTGCATTTTATATTTTCTTTACTTCGGCCATCAGAAGTAATCTTGCTACCCAAATAACAAAACTCATCTACTACTTTTATTGTCTCATTAACAAATCTAATTCCTTCAGCATCACCTGATTTTCTGACATTGCATTCCATTACCTTCGTTTTACTCTTGTTAATGTTCATCTTATATCTTCCTTTCAAGACACTGTCCAGTCCAATCAGTTGCTCTTCCAGATCTTTTGCAGTCTCTGACAAAATTACTATGTCATCGACAAACCGCAAACTTTTTACTTCTTCTCCCTGAACTTTAATGCCCTCACCAAATTTTTCCTTGAATTCCTTCACTGCTTGCTCAATATACAGATTAAACAACACTGGGTAAAGGCTACAACCCTGTCTTACTCCCTTCCCAAACTCTGCGGCCCTTTCTTGCCCTTCGAATTCAATAACTGCTGTCTGGTTTTTGTATAGGTTGATATAATTCTTCGCTCACTATATTTTACCCCTGATACCTTCAGAATCTGAAAGAGTGTATGCCAATCGACATTGTCAAAAGCTTTCTCCAAATCTACAAATTCTAAGAATGTAGGTTTTCCTTTCCTTAGCCTATCTTCTAAGATGTGAATATTGCCTCCCGTGTTCCTACATTTCTCTTGAATCCAACCTGATCTTCCCCGAGGTTGGATTCCACAAGTTTTTCCGTTCGTTTGTAAATAATTCGTGTTAATATTTTGCAACCACGACTTATTAAACTGATATTCTAATTTTAGCATTTGTCTGCACATCCATTCTTTGGAATTGAAATTACAATATTCTTCTTGAAGTCTGATGGTATTTCCCACGTCTCATGCATCTTGCATACCAGGTGGAACAATTTTTTCATGACAGGCTTTCCTAACGATATCAGCAGTTCAGACGGAATATCATTTACTCCAGGGGCCTTGTTTCGACTCAAATCCTTCAGCGCTCTGTCAAATTCTTCTCGCAGTATCATATCTCCTATCTCATCTTCCTGCACTTCGTCTTCCATTTCTAGAATACTGCCTTCAAATTTATTTCCTTTGTATAGGACCTCTATATATTCCTTCCACAGTTCAGCTTTCACCTCTTTGCTTAGCACAGGTTTTTCGCCTGAGTTCTTGATATTCATACAGCTGATTTTCTTGTCTCCAAATATCTCTCTTATTTTCCTGTAGGCGGTATCTATCTTTCCCCTAGTTATACATTCTTCTACGGTTCTGAATTTCTCATCTAGCCACTCCTGCTTAGCCAGTCTGCACTTCCTGTCAATCTCATTTTTCAGACGTTTGTACTTCCTTTTGCCTGCTTCGCTTGATGCATTTTTGTATTTTCTCCTCTCATCAATTAAGTTCAGTATATCCTGTTTTATCCAGGGATTTCTATTAGGTCTTGTCCTTCTGCCTATATTATCCTCTGCGGCCTTTACTACCTCATCTCTCAGAACTATCCATTCTTCTACTGTATTACTTTGCCCCGTTACAGCCAAACCTTGCCTAATGCTCCCTCTGAAACTCTCAACCACCTCTGGTTCCTTCAAACTGTCCAGGTTCCATCTCCTAACTTTTCTACCTTTCTGCAGTCTCTTAAGTTTCAATCTGCAGTTCATAACTAATAAGTTATGCTCAGAGTCTATATCTGCCCCTGGATATGTCTTACAGTTTAAAACCTCGTTCCTAAATCTATTCCTTACCATTATAAAGTCAATCTGATACCTTCCAGTGTCTCCTGGCCTTTGCCACGTATACAGTCTTCTCTCATGATGATTAAACCAGGTGTTCTCATCTACATCTACATGGGATACTCTGCAAATCACATTTAAGTGCCTGGCAGAGGGTTCATCGAACCACAATTATACTATTTATCTCCCATTCCATTCTCGAATAGCGCGCGGGAAGAATGAACACCTGAATCCCTCTGTTCGAGCTCTGATTTCTCGTATTTTATTCTGATGATCATTTCTACCTATGTAAGTGGGAGTCAACAATATATTTTCGCATTCGGAGGAGAATGTTGGTGATTGGAGTTTCGCAAGTAGCCCACGCCGCAGCGATAAGCGCCGTTGTTGTAATGATTCCCATCCCAGATCCTGTATCATTTCCGTAACGCTGTCTCCTCTGTATCGTGACAATACGAAACGAGCTGCCCTTCTTTAGACTCTTTCAATGTCCTCCGTCAAACCCACCTGATAAGGATCCCACACTGGGCTGCAATACTCCAAAAATGGACGGACAAGCGCAGTGTATGCAGTTTCTTTAGTAGTTCTGTTGCATCTTTTAAGGGTTCTGCCAATAAAACGCAGTCTCTGGTTCGCCTTTCCCACGATATTATCTACTTGTTCTTTCCAGTTTAGGTTTGAAGTAATAGTAATTCCTAGGTATTTTGTGGAGTTTACGGCCTTCACATTTGATTGATTTATGTTGTAAACAAAGTTTAACGGATTTCTTTTCGTACTCATGTGGACGACTTCACACTTCTCATTATTTAGAGTCAATCGCCAATTTTTACACCATACTGATATCTTATTCAGATCGTTCTGCAGTTGGATTTGATCTTCAGATGATTTTACTACACTGTAAATGACGGCGTCATCTGCAAACAACCTCAGAGAGCTACTTAGATTTTCCCCTAAATCGTTTATGTAAATAAGGAATAGCAGAGGACCAATAACACTACCCTATGGAACGCCCGATATCACCTCTGTTTTAGTCGATGCCTTACCATCGATTACTACGAACTGTGTCCTCTCTGACAAGAAATCCCCTATCGAATCGCAAATTTGGGGCGATATACCATAACCACGCAATTTGATTAAAAGCCATTTGTGAGGTACTTACCTACCTATACGATTAAGGGTTAGAATACTCCACGCTCCGACCCCTAGAATTCCTGTTTTGTTTTTCTTGATGACGACATCTTCCTGAGTAATCCCCGCCCGGAGATCCGAATGGGGGACTGTTTTACCTCCGGAAGACGCCATCATCATATATTCATACAGTAGAGCTGCATGTCCTCGGGAAAATTAATGACTGTAGTTTCCCTTGCTTTCAGCCGTTCGCAGTAACTGCATGGCAAAGCCATGTTAGCTGACGTTACAAGACCAGCTCAGTCAATTATCCAGACTATTGCCCCTGTACCTACTGAAAAGGCTGCTGCCCCTCTTCATGCACCTTAAGTTTCTTTGGCCTCTTCACAGGTACCCATCCACTGTGGTTGCACCTACTGTACGGCTGTCTGCATCGTTGAGGCACGCAAGCCACCCCACCTCCACTATGTCTCTGGTTCATGGGGGTAGGGTTAGGCCAAGATATTTCAGGGTAGGAGTAAGGCAGGTGGGACAATCATATAGGGTAAAGTAAAAATTGCAGAGATTTAAGGAGGCAGTGGTACAACCTATGATGATTGCCTGGGATTTGTCGCGTTGATGGAAATGAGCTGTTGGTTGCACCAAGTGGAGAAATGAGAGAGGTGGGTTTGAAGGAAGTGTTTGGAGCATTCGACTGTGGGGGCGAGGGCGAGGAGTATGGTGTCATCAGCGTATTGGAGAAGTTGGATGGGAGGAAGGGGTTGAGGAATATCTGCTGAATAAAGGAGGTAGAGGAGAGGGTAGAGGACAGAACTCTGAGGCAGCCCAGCAGAGGGGTAGAAGGTATGGGAATTGAGTTATAGACAGTGATGTAGGAGGGGTGGTGGGAGAGGAAGGATACAATGAGTCACACAAGATAGGAAGGACTTAGGTCTCTGAAAAGGATACTGAAAAGCGATACACAGTCGTAGGCATTTTCAGTATCAAGGGAGAAAAAGATAGCACAGTGACAGGAATTGAACTGCAGGTAGATGATAAGGGTGAGGCGAAGGAGCTAGTCATCGAGAGAGAAAAAGGGGACAAGGCAAAGAGTTGGTCTTGAATACAGTGAGAGTGTACGTATTGCAGAACCTTGGTGAACTCTGAGGTAAGGCTGATGGGCACTAGGAGGAAGCAGCAGACGGGGATTTGTTGGTGTGGAAGGAGAGGGTGCAAGCATGGAGGTGCTGGTAGGTGAGGTGGTCGTGACCAGGAGCGGTTGCGTTTAGTGTGAAGTGTCAGTTGTTTGTCAAAGGCAGTGATAGGGATATTAAGATCATAAGGGGGGATATGATCCAAGTACTGGAAGTCAGGGGCAAGCAGTGGGACAGATGTATCAGTTCTCTCACGAAACGTGAAAAAGAGGGAATACTCACAGTTAGGATTGTTAAGAACGGAAATCGTGTCAGAAAGGTAGGAAGCAAAATGATTGGCCTTACAGGCATTATCAGGGAAAGGGAGAATATTATGGAGTAAGTGATAGATAGGTAAAGAGTAGTGGCCCATCAGCTGGTGGAAGGCGAACCTGTGCTTGTTGTAGTGGGTGGGAAGTGTAACATTAAGACGAGTGCATGTCTGTCGCTATTCCTGGAGTTTTTTTCGTGGTTAGAAGGTTGTGGAACTGTCAGTGGAGTTGCCGGTGGTGTTGTAGTGTGTCCTGGTTATGGGTGCAGTCGAAGGAATGCTAGAGTCGACAGGATTCATGGTGAAGAATGATGGCCATTGGGGGGAGGGTAGGATGATGAGGATGGATGGCTTTGTCAGGGATGTGGACGTGGACAGCGTCAAATCTTGGGTTTAGGGGTGTGCCATGGGAGCAAGGGATGTGGTAGACGGAAAAAGGAAAAGTATGTGGTTTAAATTAGGGTTTTGGGGAGGGAGAACATGAAGTGTGACTGGTTGAAGGAGTAGGTAGCTAAGATTTCAAATTGGAAGATGGACCAGGTGGCAAGAGAGATTCATTGCAAGACGTGAGGATGGTGGATGGTGTGTATGTTCTGGAGGACGATTGTGATGATTCACATGTCGTTTACAATGGTGGGAAGCCGGCGAGGGAGCTGTTGGGTGAATGGGGAGTCAATGGGGTCAATGAGTTTAGGGTTGATGGGGGAACAGGATGTGCTTTTCACTTATAGAAATGGGTGAGGCAGGATTACCTGCATGGTGATTTTTGCAGTGGGGACACATGGAGGGGTTACAGCAGTTGGTGGTCAGATGGTCATTATAAGTGAGGCATTGCTGACAGTAATCGAATTGGAAAGGCAAGCATGATGGATCCATGGTCATAGATGAGAGCTCACTCGACGAATAGGCAGGCGATAGTGGGAGTGGATTCTATCTAAATCCTCATAAGGAAGGTGGGACCAGAGGTATTGTTGACTATTTTAATGGAGCACATTTCGAAGGCAGTGTGGGATTTGAGTTGATCCAACACCTCAGCCCGGGGTAAGTTTTATAATCTCATAAGTGAGCTTGGGGGTAGTGGTGACGTTGGTGTTGGCAGGGAGAGGAAGATGTGTCGAAGGGCGTGAGGGTGCCATGGGGAACCAAAGTGGATTTGGGGGATTACCTGTAAGATATCTTTATAAGGACAGTGTCCTTGTAGTGGATCAGTTGCACTATGATGGCGTGGGTGATGTATTTCTGGATTTCAAAGGAGAGAGTTATTTTATCGAGGACATGGAGATTGAGGTGGGAAGGATGAATGTCAGGATATCCTGGGGCTGGAAGAGGGAGGAGGGGTGGTGTCCATTGGATCAAAGGCGGAGGTGGAATGAACAGTTTCTATGGGTGGATGGGAGGTTTTTTGGTAGCAAATGCAACGAGATCTTCCCTAGTACGTTTGATGGATTTTTTGGAGTCTGCAAAAAGAGAGGATGTTTTGAGGACCGCTTGGATGGGCAGGTTGTGGATAGGGAGAGATGAGGCTGCGAGAAGGGGTCAGGTCAGCATAAGGTGTGGCAGACGTCCAGACGATGACTGAGAGAGGAGTGGATAAATCAGGGGAAACTCGCAGAGATGCTCCAGGTGAGGGTGGTGTTGGAGGCTTTGGAGGGTGCAGCGTCTCTGACCTCGAGCATATCGCTGGAATAAGCGATTTGGCGGCTGATGGCATAAACACTCTCTTGTGGGGGATGACTGAGCAGTGCTCTCTCTCAGGCTACAGCTTCAGCTCGCCATGACAAAGCCTCTTCCTTTCATTATTTGGCGGCATTGTCAGTCCACTTTGTATGATTGACGCTGACTCCATTTTTGAAGATTGTATTGTAACCAAGGATACTTATTTCTGTGTTGAATTTATATAATTTATTTAAACTAAACCTTATTATTATCTCACTTAGTACGAAGTTCGATATTACTTTTTACACTCCCTCTCCTCCCAACATTCCGATTCCTTTACCAAATCCATTAAATGGAGCTGCATATTCTGCCACGCAACAAAGTAAGGGGCGAGAGAACTTCGACGTCATAGAACGCAGAAGGTGAAAATTATAAATGAGATGGGCAGTATAATTGGCGCCCTATTTGATGGGATTCTATGCTATGTGTACATGTCTCTGTGTTTTCTTGTGTAGCCCTAATCCATGATTTTTACTTTATAAGCTGTAACAGCTCTTTGTACAGTTATTACATTAATTTGTCGTATTCTGTTTCATGTTACATGAAATATCCGGGGCAAGCTGTATCCAAGAGGTGGTGTGCTGTATTTTCCAATATATTGAGCAAATCAGCCTGCCACAATGTCCCCTGGTTATGTGTGTATACCAAATTAATTCCTCCTCAAAATATGCTGGAATGCACACACACCATAAATTGTTAGGACTCCTCCGGGGAAAGAGTGCATCTTGATGTAACATGTAGTAGGTCTTTTAATTGGGATATGGGTCATAAACTAGTTTCCTTTTCATGTCACCCCATCTCAGATCACGATGTTGCAAAGATGACATATCATTGCACAAGTTGTAGAATTGCTGACGATTAACATCATCTTTCATTATAAGAACCTGAAAATCGGGCGCTGGGTTGTCCATTTACTTGGATTCGACTAATCCTTGTGGTAAACGTGACAAAGGGTCAGCAACGATATTGTCCTAGCCTGTTACATAGATGATTTCGAAGCTATAGTTATTGAAGTGCAATTGACCACCTGGTCAACCTCGGATGTAGTAGTTTGCAACTCATGAAGAAGCTAAGTGCTTTGTGATCACAATAGATTGTATTATGAGCACCTGACTTTTTAAATGACCATATCACGGATAATAATTTATGTTCATTAGTGGGGCATCTTCGCTCACATTGAGACAGAGTGCGACCGGCGAAACCTACGGTACAGGATGTTTTCATCCTTTCAATGATTCGCATCTGAAAAAGACATGCTCCTAGCTCTATATCCCTATATTAGAGACATCTGTACTTAAAGTCACAGTTGATATCCAAATGGTACACTAATTTTGAATTAATCAGGGATTCCTTAATTTTAATAAATGCTGTTTGGCATTCTTTCAACCACTACCATGGAGTACTTTTTCGTACTAGTTGAAGAAGTGGTTCATCATTCAATTTTTAATTAGGAACTAATCGTCGATAAAATGAAGCAAAACTCAAAAATGCTATCAGCTGCTTCTTGGTGATGGGTGCTGGAAAGCTGGAGATCGCACTAAGTTTTTCCTTATCAGGTAATATCCCATATGATGAAATCATATGTCCCAAAAAAATTTATCTGTCCAAGAGTGAATTTACTCTTGCAAAGATTCACAGTAATTCCTGTTTCTGAAAATCGAGACACTACTCTCTGTGACAATTCAAGATGTTGAGACCAAGTATTAGTGTCGATGAGTAGATCATCTACAAATACCGATACTTCATTAAGAAGTTGTGATCCTAAAACATGATCTAGTACAGTGATGAAAACACCAGAACTAACGTTCAAGCTGAATGGAAGAACTTTGAACTGCTAGCTTGTACCATTATAAATAAATGCTGTATATTTCCTGGATTGTTTATCTAGTCATTTCAAGCATCAGTCATGGCCTCAGAGAGGGCGCAGATGGAATAGGGAACTCCTAGAACAACAGAGGGAAGTGCGACTCACGGGTGCGGACCGAAAAGGGAACACCAGTCATTGGCAAAAATATGCAACCCAGTCAACCAGGCAGCCGGTCTTAAGGAACACCTGAAGAAGACGCCAACTAACTACGTCGAAATATCGTGTTTGGAAGACGCTGATATCCAGCTGAATACCCAATTTCAACAAGATGTCAACAAATCCCTGGGAAAGTCTAAGAAATTACAATAATTTTATTGATCTGACGTTCATCTAGTACAAGATGTACATCCCCATTAGGCTTTGCTACAGCCAGAAATGGGCTTGAATACGGGTTGTCAGAGGGTTTTATTATCTTCCAATTAATCACCCTTTGTATTTTATTGTTCACTGTCTGTTTCTTCGACCATGGAATCCCATATGTGAAGTTGGTCAAGGTCTTGTGTTCAGTGACATTCAGATGGCATGGACAGCCTTTAATTGCACCTGGTTTTTCCTTTAACACTGCTTTAAATTCCGTCAATAATTTATGTAAGACATGAGACTGCTCCTTGCTTAAGTTGTACTGATTCAGTGATTTTGCTGTTGATATATTCTTTAATTTGCGATAGATCATTATTGTTAGACAACGATACGTTAATTTTGTCGGTTTCTACGTGCTTAGTACATGCCTACAACTGACGTTGTTTCCACGACCGATCTCCTTAAGAATTAATTGTATGGAAATTGTCCCACCAGACTAAGCAAGGTAACAGCAACAATGTGTGAAGTCAATGGATGTTTTTGTTCTCAATAGGAATTCTAGTCCCAGTATACAATATACTATTAGTGATTCTACTAGGACCATGTCCGTCATCGCTACATTTGTTATTGTGAATTCCAGGTTGGCTTCAATGTTGATTGATTTGGATCTAGTACCAAAGGCCCCCATGATTTTTCAGTTGCTGACTGGCAAGCTAGTAATTTTATCCTTTTGAAAAAAAAAAGTTTGTAAATCTGTGGTCATCAGTCCGTAGCTTACAAACTACTTAAACCTAGGTAATCTAACCTAAGGACAACACACACACACACCGCCCCGGAGTAGCCGAGCGGTCTAAAGCGTCTCGCTGCGGAGCGCGCGGTTGCTCGCCGTGGAGGCTCGAGTCCTCCCTGGGACATGGGTGTGTGTGTGTTTGTCCTTAGGTTAGTTTACCTAGGTTTAAGTAGTTTGTAAGCTACGGACTGATGACCACGCAGTTTGGTCCGATAGATTTACAAACATTTGAACATTTTTTGAACACACACACACACCCATGCCCCAGGAAGGACTCGAACCTCCGACGGTGAGCAACCACGCTCTCCGCAGCGAGGCGCCTTAGAGCGCTCTGCTACTCCACCACGTCTCATCTCTTTCCTTTCATACATTCAATATGTCATAGTCGTTAGATTTACTCCGTGATGGTAAATAACGTTCATCGATTGTCACCTCACATGTAGCATATAATAAATAAACCTGTCCTCGTACTCTTGCTCTTACACAAAAAAATGTGTTATTAGTGTACATTATCATTTCAGGGCAACATTTATGGAATTACCTATAATTAACTCTTTCTTAATTCTTTTGAAGCTAAACCACTGATTTTATTTAATTTTAAATTTAACAGTTAAGTGTTGACAAAACCGCACTAAGTTGCCATAGAAATAAAATAAATGTTCAAACGTTTGTAAATCTATCGGATTAAACCGCGTGGTCATCAGTCAGTAGCTTACAAACTACTTAAACTAAGGTGATCTAATGTAAGGACAACACACACACACACCCATGCCCCAGGGAGGACTCGAACCTCCGACGGCGGGCAAACGCGCGCTCCACAGCGAGGCGCCTTAGACAGCTTTTTTTTTTTTCTATTGGTAGTTCTCTTTGTTGCGGACGTTGATCGTTTTTGTTCGTTCTTGTTCGGTGTGTTGTTCGGTCGGCTACTCCACCGCGGCAATAAAAGTGTTTCGAAATACGAATGAATATAGCTTCCTTTCAGTCTAATTCATTCACTTCTGTGGTATACCACTTAAAAAATTTACAGTCATACATCTGTAGTTATAAGTAAGTAGTTAATTAGAATTCACAACAAAAATTCCCAACTAATAAAGTTAATTATTCGTGGAACTTGAGAACTCTTCTTTCCTGTTACTAACAAATGCAGGTTTCTATCCGATCTGTAGAAGGGACAAGGCAATTTATGTCTTCTGCTTTTAGTTGCATTCAATGCAGTTATGTCTCAATAAATCAAAACCGACGAAATCCGAATTTTCAGTTTCTTGAGAAAAAATGTTCGTATGTTTGTAAATCTGAGGGACTGAACTACAACAGTTATTAGTCCCTAGGCTTACAAATTACTTATGCCCGAGAGAGGACTCGAAACTCCGACGACGAATAGCGCGCTCCAGAGCAAGGCGCCCTAGAACCCTCGGCCACTCCACCGCAGCTACTATTGAGGACCTATCCCCATTTGGTAAGAAGTGATTCAAGCGTTATAATTTTATAAACAATGGACATGCGAGTCCATCCGTTGATTAATAACAACTTTCGTGTGCTTACTTGTTCTGTGTGCTATATCTTTCCAGACGTTGTTTTACTAAAACATTTATGTACTCCGCATGTCCTGTGTCATATATTACAAGAAATGTTGCTGCTGCTTACTCATGAACTTTTCTTCGTCGCTGTCTGAAAAACTCATTTACTGGGGTGTCGATAGTAAAACCGGTCTTCAGTGGGGGGTGCGGGACGGCGGCAGCGACACCACTGGTTCGCCGGAGCAGGTAATCAGGTATGTGGCGGCAGGCGCGCATCGCTCGCATTGCAGGCGATGGGGGCCAGTGGTGACGCCTGTCGCGGTCGGGTTCGGAATCGCACCTTGTAAGACCACCGTTAATTGTAAAATTAATTCTAGCTGAAGGGAGCCAGTTAAAATGCTTACTTTAAACATAAGCAGATGCCGTAATGAGTAACGTAGAAGTAGATATCGTCGGAGTAGTGAAGCAACTAAAATCACTTAACAAGAACAAGTCTTCTGGTCCGGATTGAATACCCATTAGATTTTTATCTGATTATGCTGAAGCGATAGCTCCTTACTTAACAGCCATATACAACCGCTCTCTCAAAGAAGTATCTGTACCAAAAGATTGGAAAGTTGCACAGGTCACACCGATATTCAAGAAAGGCACTAGGAGTAACTCATTAAACTACAGTCCTATTTCATTGACTTCAGTTTGCAGCAGGGGTTTGTAACATATCCTGTATTTAAATATTATGAATTATCTCGAACAAAATGATCTATTGGCCCAAGGTCAACATGAATTTAGAAAATATCGTTCATCCGAAATACAACTAGCTATTTATTCACACGAAGTGATGTGTGCTATCGACAAGGGTATTCCTCGATTTCCAGAAGGCTTTTGACACCGTACCTCACAAACGGCTTTTAATCAAATTGCGTGGTTACGGTATATCGCCCCAAATTTGCGACTGGATAGGGGATTTCCTCTCAGAAGGGACACAGTTTGTAGTAATCGATGGTATGGCATCGACTAAAACAGAGGTGATACCGGGCGTTCCACAGGGTACTGTTCTTGGTCCTCTGCTGTTCCTTATTTACATAAACGATTTAGGGGAAAATCTAAGTAGCTCTCTTAGGTTGTTTGCAGATGTCGCCGTCATGTACCGTCTAGTAAAATCATCTGAAGATCAAAACCAACTGCACAACGATTTGAATAAGATATCTGTATGGTGTAGGAATTGGCAATTGACTCTAAATAATGAGAAGTGTGAAGTCGTCCACATGAGTACGAAAAGAAATCCGTTAAACTTTGTTTGCATGTTAAATCAATCAAATATAAAGGCCGTAAACTGCACAAAATACCTAGGAATTACAATTACTTCTGACTTAAATTGGAAAGAACACGTAGATAGTGTCTTGGGAAAGGCGAACCACAGACTGCGTTTTATTGACAGAACCCTTAAAAGATGCAACAGAACTACTAAAGAAACTGCGCACACTACGCTTGTACGTCCTTTTATGGATTATTGCTGCTCGGTGTGGGATCCTTATCAGGTGGGTTTGACGGAAGACATCTAAAGAGTCCAAAGAAGGGCAGCTCGTTTCGTATTGTCACGATACACGGGAGACAGCGTTACGGAAATGATACAGGATCTGGGATAGCAATCATTACAACAACGACGCTTATCGCTGCGGCGTGGGCTGCTTACGAAACTACAATCGCCAACATTCTCCTCCGAATGCGAAAATATATTGTTGACTCCCACTTACATAGGTAGAAATGATCATCAGAATAAAATACGAGAAATCAGAGCACGAACGGAGAGATTCAGGTGTTCATTCTTCCCGCGCGCTATCCGAGAATGGAATGGGAGATAAAACAGTATAACGGTGGTTCGATGAACCCTCTGCCAGGCACATAAATGTGATTTGCAGAGTATCCCATGTAGATGTAGATATAACTCTGGCCGTAAAACCAGCTAAAGGATTCGCGTGAACTACTGACTACTTCCTGCAACAGAATCTTGTTCCTTGGCCCAGAATTTAGAACTGACTCAAACTTTACTTTAGCAGCAGGAAGACAAAGCGACGGTGGCCAACATACGTCGTAGATCACGAGGATTACACACAATCGTTAATATACAAGGTACCCCGAACTAAACCATTTCATGAAGGTGGCTGTGAGAACATTTATGGCGCAACGGAATAAAAAATATGATAATATGCATCTGAATTTGTTCTCAGCTCTGGTGAAAAACAACATTAAATAAAGAAGGGAGGGTATTCATAAACTAATATTCATAAGAAGGATCAAATTACTGACAATAAATTATTTATTCAATTCAGACATGAGCAAATGGGGGAACTAATTTTGTTAAACAATAAAAATGCATCCCATTGAACATTGGCTTAAAGTAATCTGAAATGAACATCGTCGGGGAAGGGATTTACAATCAACAAGCGTTCAGTCACGCACACGCGCGAAGCAAAGTGAAACTCACCAAACTCAGCGTCCTGATACCAAGTAGAAGCAGGCGCCGCTATCGCAGGCGAAATTCAGCGAACCAGGATGTACCACACAATACAAGGAAAATAAACTTCTTTACTTGAGATGGTACGCGATAATAGCGAGATTATTTTCCATTTTTAATCAAACCATGAGCATGCAGAGTTACTGAGACACACGGCACGTGTCTGCTACATTACATATTCGCACCCCCACTGAAGGCGAAGTGCGAAAAGGTCGTATTCATTTCAACAAAAATCAATGGAATCATAGATTACGAAACAAGAATACAAAATAGTAGGGCGCTGGTATGTGAGCAGTGGCAAGAACTCAAGTGACTAGCTATAAACCTTGAAGTCGGAGTTCGGAACCACGTTGTTCCGAAAACTAGAAAAAATTACAAAACTTCAATTTCCGAAAAATAAAGTAAAATATCTACAGCATGCAACCCTTAGAAATGCGTAGGATATCATAAGGAAGCTAAAGAAATACAGTTAGATGCGATTGGGAAGGTTTTACATGGAAGGACGAAGTCCAGTCTTCAAAATTAGAAAAGTGGAATACATTCAAAGTCGGGGTAAATCAACTAAGGAATACGGCATGCAGCCCCCAGAAACACGTAGTATTTCATAAGCAAGCTAATAATGGGGGTTGTACAAGGCTAGAAGAGAATTTACTGGGGGAGTCTGAACGAATTATCTACAGGAGAATGGAAAAGCTGGTAGAAACTGACCTCGGGGAAGATCAGTTTGGATTCAGGAGGAACGTAGGAACTCGGGAGGCAATACTCACTTTACGTCTTATCTTAGAAGATAGATTAAGGAAAGGCAAACCTACATTTTTAGCTTTTGTAGATTTGGAGAAAGCTTTTGACAATGTTGACTGGAATACACTCTTTCAAATTCTGAAGTCAGCAGGGGTAAAATATAGGGAAAGGAGAGTTATTTACAACTTGTACAAAAGCCAGACCGCAATTATTAGACTCGAAGGGCATGAAAGGGAAGCATCAGTTGGGAAGGGAGTAAGACAAGGTTGTAGCCTTTCTCCGATGTTATTCAATTTGTACATCGAGCAGGCGGTGAAGGAAAGCAAGGAAAAATTTGCAATAGGGATTAAAGTTCAGGGGGAAGAAATAAAAACATTGCGTTTTGCTGATGACATTGTAATTCTATCAGAGACAGCAAAGGACCTGGAAGAGCAGTTGAATGGAATGGACAGTGTGTTGAAGAGAGCATATAAAATGAACATTAACAAGAGCAAAACAAAAATAATGGAATGCGGTCTTAGAAAATCAGGCGATGCTGAAGGAATTAGATTAGGTAACGAAACAATGAAGGTGGTAGATGAGTTTTGTTACTTGGGTAGTAAAATAACATGTGATGGTCGCAGTACAGAGGATACAAAGTGCAGAATGGCAATGGGAAGAAAAGCATTTTTGAAAAAGAGAAATTTGCTAACATCGAATATTAATTTAAGTGTAAGGAAGTCTTTTCTGAAGGCATTTGTGTGGAGTGTTGCCTTGTACGGGAGTGAAACATGGACGATAAGCAGTGCGGACAGGAAGAGGATAGAGGCTTTTGAAATGTGGTGTTACAGAAGAATGCTGAAGATTAGGTGGGTAGATCGCATAACTAATGAAGAGGTACTGAACAGAATTGGTGAGAAAAGGAATTTTTGGCATACCCTGACTAAAAGAAGGGATCGCTTGGCAGGACACATTCTTAGACATCGGGGAATCGTAAATTTAGCATTGGAGGGAAGTGTGTGGGGTAAAAATCGCATAGGGAGACCAAGAGACGCGTATGGTAAGCAGATTCAAATAGATGTGGGTTGTCGTTCTTATGAGGAGATGAAAAGGCTTGCTCAGGATAGAGTAGGGTGGAGAGCTGCATCAAACCAGTCTCCGGACTGAAGACCATAACAACATAACAGTCTGAACGCAAAGTACAAGTTTGGAAGCGAAACAGCATTTTTAATAGACGGAGAGGAGATCGCGATGTACTAAAGGAAATCAGAAAGATACATGCATATTTTCTTGCCTGAAGGGCATAAAAACAGACACAGTGGTAGTTGAAGGCTTTGTTCTAAGAACACACCATGTGGAGTGCATATCACTCACGGAAGGAGAAAACGGAAAAGAATAATTCACATGCACTACACAGAATAAAAATATTCCCGAACATTAGTTGCATCCCACAAAGCTAGAAATAAATTAAACTGAGTTCGTACACCACCATCTAGTCTCACAAAGGTTACCGATTTTCAGCCGTTATCAAACCGAATTAGTTACATATTCACCATGCTTATCTATGCAAAATGAAATTTAATACACTTCCGTACATGATCGAAGAAACTAATTCCAAAAAATGAACCTAAGTTCTGAAGTCTAACTTGAACACCAGACAAAGAATCGCTACCATCTCTAGGGAAGAAAGAAAATCAGAACGTCTTACCAGGTCGAAGCACGCCAAGCCGGAAATCGGTAAAAACCCAAGACAACGAGCTGGTGGGGAGAGCTTAGACTCTCGCGTCCTACCCAGGCTCACTACCGGGCACTGCCAACCCAACTTGTAACCAAAGGGCGGAGGAAACTCTTTGGTAGCATCAAAAGCGGAGGTTGGTACCGACTACCTATCGACACGAAGCCAGAGATGCAAAGCGCGCAGCCAGCAGCCGACGACAAAAATTCTCATACATACACTCAGACTCCCATGCTAGAAGATTCTCATACATGCACATACAGAATAAAGCAAGTACACATTCTCACAGGGGCAGTGGCGTGATGGAGAAACCGTTCATCTTGCCACATTCATAGACACAATGATAAATTATTAGCCGGCCGTGGTGGCCGAGGGGACTGCGGCGCGTCAGTCACGGTCTGCACGGCCACTACGGTCGGGGGTTCGAATCCCTCCTCGGGCATGGATATTTGTGCCATCCTTAGTGTTAGCTAGTTCATAAGTAGTTTGTAAGTTTATGGACTGATGACCCCGTAGTTAAGTCCCATAAGCTCTACAAACATTTGAACATAATTTATTAGCATAACAAAATCCTAGCAATATTACAGAAACTAACATTTAAAAACATGAAATGAAATGCTATTCCTTATGCCTCTGTACGAAAGGGGTACTCGTTTAGCAAAAAAAAAAAAAACAAAAAACAAAGCCCGCCCGGCAGACAGTCGTCTTTCACCTTATTAGGATGGAGTCCTTGTGGGTAATAAGCTGTCTGATGGGGGCCTGAGATCCAAGGGTAAAGCCTTGTTGTCCATCAGGTGGGGATCAGGATGGGAAAGGACATAAGTGTAGATGGTGGGGGTGATGGAGCGTGAGGAGAGAGGGGTAGTGTCCATAGGAGTAGTGGGGGAAGTAGGAGGGGCGGACACTGTTGCGGGAGGGGGTTTCTTGAGGACTACAGGGGCAGGTCCCAAATGTATGTCGATCTTTATGTGGTGACAGGAATAGAGGAAGATAAAGGGACGGGATGGCTGGGGATGTGTCAGTGGGAGGGGCCCAGCTATTGACTGTCTGGAATCGGTGACTGTGTTGTCTCCGCCACCGTGGCGCGGCAATGATGTATACGGGCACTTGATAGTGTGGGGAGATCGTGAGGGGAAGCGAGAGGAAGAGCGAGAGTAAGCTGGGAAGTAGGGGTGGTTGGGAGATGGATTGGGCTGCAGTGGCAATGGCGGATAAAATGAGTGAGAGGGGAAGTTCTTGTGAAGGCAAAATATGTGATGGTAGTCGATGCTTGATATGGGGTGGTGTACATGATGGTGGTGGTGACAGTGGAGACGGAGGGTGAAGTGGCCATGCTGAGGAGATGTTAGGGAAGGACAGAGAAAGGGGTTAAAAAGTGAGAAGAAAGAGAAGAGAGTGACGGATGCGACGATCTCGGTGCATAGCGTCGATGGCGGCGACCAGGGGAGGCCACAAAGATGGCAGTGACTTGGCGTGGTAGCAACTGTGGCAGCTCCCAAGCTGTGAAAGGCGGCGATGTCAACCGGCGGCTGCAGTGTCGGCGGCAGAGAGCACAGCAACGCCGTCCTGTCGGTCCTGGGCTGCTGCTGGTGCAACCCCTAGGCAGTGGGACGGCACCTGGCCTCGACGTCTGCGGCGACTGACGCCCCACGGAATGCAGGGCGACACAGCACTACGGGCGGAGTTCAGAGGAGGCTCGCAAACACAACTGAAGCACTGGAGATTAGCCCCAGAAAGTCTACTGCTGTCAGCTGAAGGCAGGACGATACAATTCTATTGACAGGAAACACAACAAAAACACTGGAGATTAGCCCCAGCAAGGCTACCGCCATGGTGAGGATGCATCAACTTACTTTTTTTCTCTCTTTATTGATATTTTAAAGCCACCTGTAGTGGTTGGCTGGCAGTAGCTTCAGTGCTGCTCTTCAGCCGATCGATTTTACAAAGTGGACACTAAATACCGAGAGTGCCGCCGGAAGTAGTATGCCGGAAGTACTATGCCGGAAGTTCCGTTGAATTGTCTCTGTGGTCACTTGGAGCAGTAGTGTGTGCGGTCTCTGCTTTGCAGATGAAATGTAAAATGCAAATCATGACAATATACCATTTAAGACGATAGTACATAGACGATTTATCACACACGCTTCACCATAGTTCATTAAATGTCAATGAAGAACAAATATCTATCAGTGATGCAATAACGATGAAACCGAAAGCAAGACGTATGACTAGAAATCTCCAACTGTGGATGTGGTATCAGTCTGGTCTTGTGGTTAGATGTGTTAGGTTGTAATTTACGATAAAAAGAATTTAGGGTTCGAGTCGTGCGAGAACTAAAATATTTTTTCTTTCGTAACAGAATCTGGAAACATTATCTTAATGTATTACAAGAATGCTATACAGTATGCGGCAGTTTTTTTTTTTTCCGAATACCGCCGGCCGCGGTGGCCGAGGGGACTGAGGCGCTTCAGTCACGGTCTTCACGGCCACTACGGTCGGGGGTTCGAATCCCCCCTCGGGCATGGATATTTGTGCCGTCCTTAGTTGTAGGTAGTTCATAAGTAGTTTGTAAGTTTAGGGACTGATGACCCCGTAGTTAAGTCCCATAAGCTTAACAAACATTTGAACATTTCCGAATACTTTGCGACATCCAAGTATCACGTTATGCAGCAACCTAACAGCACAGGTTAAATTTGTGCGACTGAAAAGAATGTTATTTACATTCTTCCTTTTCACAAAGACGTTGCTGGCGATCTATTTCGGAATATGTTGCGATTTGCGAGGTTTCTATTAAGGTAGGAACCCAAGAAGAAAGTTTAATACACTGCAGCTGAATCCTGCAAGTGACATTTAAATTCTGCCTTTTCACAAACAGTTGGCTGTTTATAACCGAATATGTGCCGATTTCCGAGTGCAGTAATCAGGCATAAACATTAGAAAACAACTTTATTTACCATCAGTGCAACGAGTACAGTACCATTGACATTTTTATTATTCCTTGTAGCTAAATAGGTGTCTGCTTGATCATTTTCATTTGTAGAGGATAAAGCTAATATATATTTTAAGGACATTAGAGTCTCATCAACTATTTGTAATTCACACTTAAGATTTCTGTTGAAAAGTCCATTTTCATGTGCCACATAACATTTTTAAATTGCCAGACATGCCTGAGAAACATGTCATTGGCACATGAGCGTACATTTAGTTTCACAAAACAGGTTGTCAAGTTTCGTAATTGAGCTCATATCAAAAATTTGTTGCACCAGTGCACGGATACGAGACATTACAGAAAAGTAAAACCTATTCCGTGGTCAACATATCAATATGATCCTGGTTTACTTTACTTTACACAACATGTAGCAGCACCATATACACTAATACGCGCTGGAACCATAAATGTGAATTTAAAAACAACTGATGGCAGGTACCTGGCATTCCCTTAAAAGAAAAAAGTTCGCAGTTTATTTCCGAATAAGTAACGATTTACGAGTTTGTGATTAGGTATGAACCTAACATCATCTTCGAACGAAACGAGTTGCACAAAATTCATATTCGTGCATGTCATGAATCGTCGTCTGTTTGTTTACGGCTTCGAGTGCCATGATTCGACCAGAAAACTCGATAGTCAATCTGAATTCACCCTCTGGTAACTTCCGATGGCACTCTCGGTATTTAGCGCCGAATTTTTACAATATTTGGATTTGCCGGTGGTGACAGAGTGTGTCTACTGTTGTTAGGAAGTAGTCATGGAAGAGGTGTGGGCCAGATTTTACAGGAAAAACTAGGTGACAGGTACCAGGTCACAAACATTTTCAAGCCCAGTGCAGGTCTAAGCCAGGTGGTAGAGGATATAGGTTCCTTGTGTAAGGGTTTCACAAAACAGGATCATGTTGTTATAGTGGGTGGGGTGGGAAACAGCATTGATAGCGATCAGGGCTACAATATTGAGTGTGACCTGGTTAAAATAGCTTCTGCAACGACCCAGACAAATGTTGGACTGTTGCCTGCTTTCATGCGGTACGATCAACCCCAATTGAACCGCTCCGTCAGGAGAGTCAATATGGAGATTGATCAACTGCTTAGGGCGGACATTCTGTCGGACATCGGTTTGGTTCCTGTGGATGCTATTGATAGGTGGGATTTCACTAGACATGGCCTACATCTCAATAGGAAAGGGAAGGGGGAACTAGCTGGGTTGATAGCAAAGTCCTTAAGGGGGGACACTGCAATTAATGAAGGTACTTCTTTTTTAGGCTAAGATCAGTGTCCAGTGAGAAGCTCAGGCAGGCAGGTGCTAAAAATGTTGAAAAATCAAATATTTCTCAGAGAAGTAAAGTAAAAAATAATGTTAGCATTTTTCACCAGAATATTGGGGGACTAAAGAATAAAATAGATGAGCTTTTAGTTTGTTTAGATGCTATAGAAACTGATAATGTAATAGATATACTATGCCTGTCTGAGCATCACATTGTCACCAGTATGGAAAATGTGAATGTCGGTGGATATAAATTAGTCTCAAATGTAAGTAGAGATAATAAGATAAGAGGAGGAGTTGCCATATATGCCAAAAGCTATCACAGTGTAAAAAATTTAGAAACAAAAAAGTTTTGTGTAGAGCAGCATATTGAAGCATGTGCCTGCCAGCATAAACTTAATGATGATTATCTTATAATTGTAACAGTATATAGGTCCCCTTCAGGGAACTTTCAGTTATTTCTGGAAAACTTGGATGCCTTGTTGTGCTATCTGTCAGATAGGGGAAAGCAAATTATTATTTGTGGTGATTTCAATGTAGATTCACTGAAAGAGTGTAATAGGAAGAAAGACCTGGAAATCTTACTTGGCTCATTCAATCTGACATCCGTTATTGATTTTCCTACTCGGGTAGTAAAGGACAGCAGTACATTGATAGATAACTTTTTTATAGACCAAGATAAGTTTAACAACATAAATGCTTGTTCCATTGAGAATGGTCTTTCGGATCATGGTGCACAGCTAGTAACAGTAAATGAAATAGCTCCGTTCAGTAATTCGAAACTGTCCACCAGAATAGTGCGCTCGATTAATGACTTAACAACTAAAAATTTCAAAGAAAGTCTACAGCAGTTAGACTGGGATGAGGTTTACAAGGAACCTGATGTTAATTTAAAATATAATTTATTTCACGATACATTTGTAAGGGTATTTGATAACTGTTTCCCCAAGAAATTAGTAAAATTTAATTCTAAGAAACCATGCAAAAAACCATGGCTTACTAAAGGTATAAAAATATCGTGTAACCGAAAAAGGGAACTATATCTGTCCGCAAGAAAGAGTAATAACCCAGAAACAATAAAATATTATAAAAGCTACTATGCTACATTAAGACAAGTTATTAAAAAATCAAGAAGCATGTGCATCATGTCTGAGATTAGCTCCTCTGATAATAAAATTAAAACAATTTGGAATATTATTAAAAGGGAGACAGGGCAACCAAGAGCAGAGGAAGAGGGTATTACCATCAAAACAAATGAAAACTTTATCAACAAAAAGTCAGAAGTTGAAAACATTTTAATGATTACTTTTTAAATGTTGTGGAGAAAATAGGATCTAAATGTTCATTAGAAGGAGCAAGGCAATTAATGGAAGAGGCCATACCCACACAATTTGATACAATTGAAATTCCACCCACCTCACCTTCAGAAATTAGGAAAATAATAAACTCTCTCAAGAGTAAACGGTCATATGGAATTGATGGCATTTCCAGCAGGGTATTAAAAACTTGTTCCCAGGAGATAAGTAGGATTCTCAGTCATATTTGTAATAGCTCATTAAAGCAGGGTATTTTCCCAGATAGACTGAAATATGCTATCGTTAAACCTTTGCATAAAAAAGGGGATACATACGATGTCAACAACTACCGGCCCATCTCACTTCTGACAGCTTTATCAAAGATTTTTGAAAAAGTTATGTATTCTCGAGTTGCTTCATATATTAGTATAAATAAAGTTCTAACAAAATGTCAGTTTGGTTTTCAAAAAAGCTTTTCAACTGAAAATGCTATATACACCTTCACTGATGAAATATTAAATGCTTTGAATAACCGGACATCACCAGTAGGGATTTTTTGTGATCTCTCAAAGGCTTTTGATTGTGTAAATCATGGGATTCTTCTAGATAAGCTTAAGTATTGTGGTATGAGTGGCACAGTGCACAAATGGTTTAAATCATACTTAACTGGAAGAGTGCAGAAAGTTGAAATAAGCAGTTCACATGATGTAGATGAGACAATTAATTCTTCTAACTGGGGAGTTATTAAAAATGGGGTCCCACAAGGTTCGGTCTTGGGTCCTTTGCTGTTCTTAATATATATTAATGACTTGCCATTCTACATACATGAAGATGCTAAGCTAGTGCTTTTTGCTGATGATACAAGTATAGCTATCACACCTGACAAACAGGAATTAACTGATGAAATTGTAAATGATATCTTCCAGAAAGTCATTAAGTGGTTCTCTACAAATGGACTCTCATTAAACTTTGATAAAACCCAGTATATACAGTTTCATACAGTAAATGGCATGACACCATTAATAAATTTAGACTTTGAACATAAATCTGTAGCTAAAGTAGAATATTCAAAATTTTTAGGTGTTTGCATTGACGAGGGACTGAATTGGAAGAAACATATTGAAGATCTCCTGAAACGTCTGAGTTCAGCTACTTATGCTATCAGAGTCATTGCAAAATTTGGTGATATAAATCTCAGTAAATTAGCTTACTACGCCTATTTTCATTCACTGCTTTCATATGGGATCATATTCTGGGGCAATTCAACATTGAGTAAAAAAGTATTCATTGCACAAAAGCGTGTAATCAGAATAATTGCTGGAGCCCACCCAAGAGCATCCTGCAGACATTTATTTAGGGATCTAGGGATACTCACTGTAGCTTCACAATATATATATTCACTCATGAAATTTGTTATTAACAATCCGACTCAATTCAAAAGTAATAGCAGTGTGCATAGCTACGACACTAGGAGAAAGGATGATATTCACTATTCAAGGTTAAATCTAACTTTGGCTCAAAAAGGGGTGAATTATGCTGCCACAAAAGTCTTTGGTCACTTACCAAGTAGCATCAAAAGCCTGACAGATAGCCAACTAGTATTGAAAAAGAAATTAAAGGAATTTCTGAATGGCAACTCCTTCTACAATGTAGATGAATTTTTAGATAAAACATAAAAAAATATATATAAAAAAATAAAAATAAAAAAAATGTACAAAAAAATTCTTAAAATATAGATTGTCAAGTATAGACAAAATTTACTAAACTGACACGTTCCACATCATTACGAAATGTCGTATACATGATCTAAGGAACAAGTATTAATCTAATCTAATCTAATCTAATCTAATCTGTCCCAGTCATGAGTCCTAAGGAAGGAACGGTAGAAGGGCTGGCATTCTCGGAGAAGGAGTACTGCCTGTGGAGGAAGCGTGGGGCTGTGCGGTTGGATAGTTTAGATAGGGATGTGGCATTCGATGGCATCGGCAACGGTCTGGTGTGGGAAGGTGCGGCATGGTCTATATCAGCGGGGGTGTGGAGGGGCAAGGGGTTGCTGGCGACCGAGCTATCGATGGAGCGATGGTAAGTATTCCAGTCGACACAGGCATACTCTTGACTATTTTAGGAGAGGCTTGGGATGGGTAGCGTGAGTGTGGCAGCCGAACGGGTCGAGAGTAAGGAGCATGGGGCGTCCTCACTGCCAATGAGGTTGAAGACGTCTGTCTACTGACAGCCCAGGAAGATTGGAGAGGCGAGAACAACATCGGGGGTGGTATTGCTCTGTGGGCGAGTTGGTTGTGGGAGGAAGATTTCATTGAGGAGAAATGTATCCACGCAGTGTTGGGAGAGGACATACATAAAGAGAGGTATGTTGGTAGGTAAGGATTGGATGTTGTGGTGAAGGAGGGTACAGGATGGAGCTGCGGGGTTGGGATGAGATCGAAGGGGGGATGGGAAATGGGTTAGGGGTGTGCTCTGTAAGGGGGTAGCGTTACAGGTCAAGGTGACGTGGGAGTTGTTATGGAAGAAAGTGGCTATGGTCTCAAGCTGAAAAACTGAGTGAGCGGCTAGGGCGATCTGCTGGAGGATGTGGGGACGTTGGAAGGGGTGGATGTTGTGAAGAACCTTGATGACAAAACGGATGACATCCTCCATGGTAGGAGGGGGACAGAGAGAATTGTGGGGTGGATGAGATGATCAGTGGGACAGATGGGAACTGTAAGTTCAGGATTGATTGGAGGGGAATGGGGGAGCCTGACAATTATAGGGATAGGTGGGGTGGGGGCCGCCACAGGTGTTTCAGATGGAGATGGAGGCGAGGTTGGGACACTGTTTAAGGAAGTGCGCCAACTTACAGTGGGGACAAGTGTGGGGGGGGGGGGGGGGGAGTTGAGGCTTTTCTCGATCAGGTAATCGTTGTAGGCAAGACATCGCCCTCAACAATAGGAATGGAGAAGGGAGTGGGAAGGATCCCCCTTGTAACGGCGATCATAGATATACGCCCTCTCAGTGAGGAGGTGGTCGATGGAGGATGTGGATTCTTTGAAGATCCACATCAAAAAGGTGGGGCCGGAGGCATTTTGTATCCCCTTGGTGGAGCAGATGGAGATTTCTGAATGGGAGTTAAGCTGTTCCAACAGCTCCTCCTCCATGATCACTGGGCTAAGCTCGGTGATCACAGTGGTGAGGGTTGGTGGCTGTCAAGGAGCTTGGGGTTGGTGGAGGTGATGTACAGAGTTAGGGTGGCGTGGGGTCCAAAGAGGACATAGGGGATGCGGCTGAGGAGATCATTGTGGAAGGTTGGGGATGGGGATTTCATAAGGACTGAGTCCTCGTGGGGGATAAGTTTCACGGGAGGGGCGGACAGGATATACCAGGGAAAGGGTGTAGTTATCAAGAAACTTAGGGTCAGGGCGAGCCAGGACATAGGTGAAGGTTTGAGGTGTGGTGGCAAGGGATGGGATCATGGTGGTGTTATGGGATGTGTGCATGAGGGGAGAGTTGGAGACGGGAGTGGAGGCTGTGCTGGAGGGGGCTTTTTTTGGTGCCACCACGGGTGGCTTCAGCGCTGTATCTGTTGGAGGCAGTTTTGTTGGTGGTGATATGGGATGTGGAAGGATCAAGGAATAGGAGAACAGCCGGTGTGAGGGGGATGTGGCGAGGAGTGCCAGGTGCTCGGGGGTGGGCGATAAAGGCGATTCGGCCACCGTGGTGTGGCGATGTACAATTTTTGCAGTGGGGAATGGGGGGGGAGCCTTGTGAATATGTTTTGGGCGGCAGAGGAGGGGAGTAGGAGGGGAGGGAGGGAGAAAGTTGATGGGCGGTGGCAGTGGAGGAGGGGGCGGTAGCAAAGGGGGGATGGAGAGGGGAATGGGAGACTGAGAAAGAGAGAAACTCCATGTGATTGTGGTAGGAGCCTGTGACGGTGATGTGTACATCACCACCGTGGTGGTGGAAGTGATGGTTGGGGTAGTTGACATCGTAAAGGGAAGAGAACGAGGGGAAGTCACAGTCGGGAGATTAAGTTTGGACGTTCACGAAGGTCTCGACAGTCTCGAAGTGACGGGGTGGAGTGCTCCGACCCTCTGCAGGACGGCGGTGTCCCTTAGCCCAGGGGTCCCAGGCGAGGCGGAGACTTCGGCTGGAGGCAGAGACGGCGGGCTACAGTGGCGGGTGGCGCCCCAGGCGGCGTCTATTGCAGCGGCGGATCCGACGGGAAGAGCTGGGCTGAGCGGAAGCTGCAGCAGCGGCCTGCCAATGTCCCGGAGATGGGGGGGCGTCGGAGACCAGCGGGGTCCGGTTGGCGTCGGCTGGTCGGCGGTGGCTGGAACAGCTGCGCTAGCGTTCCCTCGCAGCAGGAATCCAGTAAGACGGCGTATGGAACCTGAAATAGCGTAGCGTCTAAGAACGAGGCTATTGCTGTTGCCTGGTTCCAGGCGGGAAGGATGGTCAACTTACCCGACCTTCCCCTACATATATAAAAATTTGCTAAAAATACAGTAAAGCATACCTTTTATTTTCGTAAGATGTACTAATACAGTTGAGCCGTAATTACATTGTTACAAAATAAACGTAACATCAAAAGTGCTTTGTCATTATTTTTAAAATAAAATGCTGACACATACATCTTGTTGAAGAAGTTAATGTTCGCAACACACGGTGGTACAGTAGCCACAAACTATATTTACGGCATAAGCGCGCTACACGGTGCCACTGTGGGCTTCAATGTACATATCATTTGTGTAACTACAAGTCAAACTGCGAGACAGAATATAATCCGGCTTATTTTGGTACGAATATCCCATGGTGTAAGAGGCCCTTTAACAGTTAAGTGCCTACGGCCACTTTTTGCATAGAGTTGCAGATTAGTTGCCACACCAACAGACGGAGCTTATAACATTCATTTTTTTTTTGTTTTGTGTCATTGACCTTTCTGAGTTATTATTTTATCTATATCAACATTTTACGAGTCCCTTACCTTATTCTCGTATATTCATCAAAAAATTACCAAAAGAACATGTCTAAAAATGTCATTTTAACAATTATTATTTTACCTTTGTCAACATTTTATGAATTCCCTTAGTTTATTCTTAATATTTTCAAAAAGAAAGGTTTGCTACTTACCACAGAGACATCCTGATGTGATGCAGAAAGACACATATACTACATACTAATTATAAACTCTTTAAGGCCTTTCTCAGATGGAGAAACTCACACTCTGCTCTCTTTCTCTCTCTCTCTCTCTCTCTCTCTCTCTCTCTCTCTCTCTCTCTCTCTCTCTCTCACACACACACACACACACACACACACACACACACACACACACTTTATAACAAACACGATCACCGCTCCAAGCCACTGTAGTCAGTCTGCGGTACCTAGAATGGCCAAGGCGAAAGCAACCAATGGTGGGGGTGATTAGGCAACATGGAAAGGGAAGTAGGAACAGAGTGGATGGATGTACGGTGGGAGTGGGGGAATATGCCACTGTTGTCTTACAGACAGGATGAAAAGGAAGGGGAGAGATTGCAGTATATGGCAGAATGGAAGACATAAGTGAGGCTAGAGTGTTGTCAAATCACTACTTGCAGTGATATTTTTTTTTCCTTTTTTTCACTTGTGAAATCAAGCAGTAAAGGATCATTGTAATTCCGCAGATTTTCCCGGCGTAATAACGGTGGTTGTTCTTCACGGGTTTGCGGCCGGATTATGTCGATCTGCTGATACGATATTTCGGCGGTCCACCCGGCCGCCCTCTTCAGGTATGTTCAAATGTTCAAATGTTTGTTAAGCTTAAGGGACTTAACTACGGGGTCATCAGTCACTAAACTTACAAACTACTTATGAACTACCTACAACTAAGGACTGCACAAATATCCATGCCCTAGGGGGGGATTCGAACCCCCGACCGTAGTGGCAGTGCAGACCGTGACTGAAGCGCATCAGTCCCCTCGGCCACCGCGGCCGGCTCATCAGGTACGACTGGTGCACAGAATCCTTCAAAAATACGACATCAAAAGTATATTATTGCCTTTGTCTAAAACCAGAGCTGTTCTAGGATCGATAAAAGATGATTTGGAATTAAGAAAGCCTGGGGTATATAAAATCCCCTGCCACTGTGGAAAGATATATATTGGGCAGACTATTCGTATAATTCACGACCGTAGTGTTGAACATGAAAGGCACACACGTCTGTTCCAACCAGAAAAGTCTGCAATGGTTGAACATTGTCTTAATCAAGGGGATAACATGCCATTTAAAGACACGCAAATTATTGCTCCAGCCTTACGTTATTGGGATTGTGTCCTTAAGGAAGCGATCGAAATAAGATTATCAGATAATCTTATTAATAGGGAAAAAGGATTTCCATTGAGTAAAACGTGTAATCCCATTTTATCTAATATTAAAAAAAGGTCTAGTTTTTGACCAGCTTCTTCTTAATTTTCGATTACTCGCTTTGGCTAACTTCTACCGCTGGTGGCGCTGCAATACTCTTCACTTCCCAGAGGGCGTTCTTCCACTTCTTTCACATGCGCACTGGCCTGTTCCCGCGGTATAAAGGAGCCGCCGTAACTGATGTGTCCCATCCGCTCAGCTCGTCGCATTAACAATGCGACGGCCCCCACCTACCTCATGCGCGTCTTCACAGAAGACGCACCATCCATCAACCACCTCCTCCGCAATGGGGCCCTCATTTACAACCGCCTGCAGCAGGTGGAACCTTCCCGAGCACCTTCCCAGTCATACCACTGCTCCCGATGCCTCACCTATAATGACCACCTTTCCGAAAATTGCCGTCTCCCCCCTGTCTGCCCCCACTGCAAAGGCCAACACTTCCAAACTTCCTACCCTAACCTCGCCGCCACCCCCTCCTGTAACACCTGCGGTGGGGCACACCCCACATACTCTTACAAATGTAAGTTCCGCCCCCCTCCCACCAAAGAAGAATTCACCGTCCCTGTCCGTCCCTCTGATCCCCCAATCCCCGCCAATAACTCCTTATGCCATCCCCCCACAGCAGAGGACATCATCCGGTTCCTGACTATTGTCCTCCAAAATATCCACCCTTTCCAGCGCTCTCACACCCTCCACCAAGTCTCCCTGGCCGCTCGCTCCCTCTTAAGGCTACAACCTCCCAAAATCACATCCACTTCACCTTCTCCCGAACCGACCGCCCTCACACCCTAGTTTAGTCCCCACACCCGCTCCCTTTTCCTCTCCCTCTACCCACCTTTCAACCTCATTATGGCGCAGCAACGATTTAACATCCTGTACTCCAATATTCGCTCCCTTCCCACCAATAAGCTCCTCCTGATGAACACCTTAAACCAACACCGTGTGGTTGCCTTTCTCCTCAACGAAACCTTCCTCCTCCCTCACATACATGTCAGTACCACACCCTATATCCTACACCGTCACGACTCTCCCCATCCCCCTGCACGAGGTGGAGTGGCTTTCGGCCATCTCCGACACCACCCGGTTCGGCCACATCCCCTCCTCAACATCCCTTATGAACATCTCATCCACACCCGATTCCTCCCTTCCCTCACTGTCACCTGTGCTACTATTTATGTCCGCTCCCATGTTCCCATCCCTTATGACTTCCTTGCTCACATCGATAGCACCTTCACAACCTACGTGGTCGCCGCTGACCTCAATATCCACTCCCGCACTCCTGCCGAACTCCGTCGGTGGCATCAGTTCATTCCTACCATCAATGGCGACATTTTCCCGCTCCCACACCACACCCGACCCTGTAGCAACACCACCCCTGATGTCGTCATTGTCTCTCCCAATCTCCTTGGGCGCATCACCGTCGACGTTCTTGACCCCATAGGCAGTGATCACGACCCTGTTCTCCTTACCCTCACACACAATGTCCATCGCCCACAGAATCCTCGCCCGCCTCCACCTCTTAAACTCGTCCATGACTACTCCCGAGCAGACTGGGATGCCTTTCGCCTCTCCATCACCCATCAGGTCGAAAGCCACCCTCTCCCCCTCCACTCTCCCGATGATATCGACCAAGCTGCCTCCTTCCTTCAGCAGACCTTGTCTGATGCTATCCATTCCCACATCCCTATCAAAGCTGTCCAGCCACACCGACCCACACTCCCTCCACGGGCTGTCCTTCTTCTGCGGGAATCCCGCCGCCTGTACCGCTCCTTCCTGCGAACCCGTGACCGGGATACACTCCTCCGCCACCGGCAACTCCAGCGACACGTGCGCAGCTTCCTGACTGCTAAAAAACGCCGGGACTGGCATCAGACAGTGACACGGCTTAATGCCCACCTCCCAATCAACTCGTCCCGGTATTGGAACGCCTTCCACCACCTCACTGGATCGAAACCTATGCCCACGTACCGTCTCCTCCACCTTGACCAGCCCCTTCCTGATAATGCCAGTAAAGCTAACCATTTTGCCTCTTTCCTCTCTGATGTCTTCTCCATCCCTGACAATCCTAACTTTGATTATTCCTTGTTCCCAGATGTCCATGAAAAAACCGATGTCTCCATCCCACCCCTGGCTCCTGGCTTCCATTACCTGGACCACATCCCCCCATCAGACATGAACACCCCTATCACTGCACACGACATACAATTGATACTGCGCACCAAACGCAACACGGCTCCCGGCCACGATCGCATCACATACCGCCACCTTAAAGAATGTCCCCTCCCTTTCCTCACCACTCTTGCTTCCCTCTATACCACCGTCCTCTATACTGGCTGCTACCCCCGCCTGTGGAAAATCTCCCGAGTCCCCATGTTCCTCAAACCCAACAAACCCCCCTCTGATGCCTCCTCCTACCGCCCGATTTGCCTCACCCCAGTGTTCAGCAAGGTCTTCGAATCCATTCTGTCCCGTCGCATCCATCGCCACCTCCACCTCCACCACCTTCTCCCAGACACCCAGTGTGGCTTTCGTCCTTCCTTCTCTACTGACGACCAACTCCTTCGACTTACGCAACTCCTTTCCCTCCAGCTAAATTCCCGTTGTGCCGCCATCTTTGTGTCCTTAGACCTCGAACAGGCCTACGATCAGGTCTGGCACTCTGGCCTGCTCTTCAAACTCCAAACCAATGCTCTTCCCATCAACCTCATCCGGGTCATTGCGTCCTTCCTCTCCAACCGCCCCACCTATGTTACAATCCACAACACCGACTCCCGTCTTTTTTATCCCTCTGCTGGTGTGCCCCAAGGCTCTGTCCTTTCTCCCCTCCTGTACCTCCTGTATACCTCGGATATGCCTAAGCCTGCCCCTCCTGTACACCTTTTCCAATATGCTGACGACACCGCTTTCCTTGCCTTAGCTCCCACCCTTGCCCGTTCCAACTGCCTGCTCCAAGAACACCTTGACCTCTTTGCCGCTTGGTGCCACCAGTGGCTCCTGTCTATAAATCCTACCAAAACCCAGGCGATCATCGTAGGTCGAACAACCCCTTCCTTCCGTCCCCGAGATTTTTATCTGACCCTCCATAACCGTCTCATTCGTCTCACCCCTACCCTAAAGTACCTGGGCCTCACTATTGATCGCACCCTCTCCTGGACTCCCCATCTACGCGCTATCCAAGAAAAAGCCCGCCCCCGCCTCCGCCTCCTCAAACTCCTTGTTGGCCGAACATGGGGCCTCAACCCTTCTACCATCCTCTATACCTACAAATCCCTCATCCGCCCTGTCCTCGGTGTCGCCCATCCCGCCTGGATCTCCGCTCCCCCATCCTTCTACAAATCTCTGGAGTTACTGGAACGCCATGCCCTCCGCCTCGCCTTCCGTATCCCCCTTTATCCCCCCTCCCCCACGCGGATCCTCTATGATCTCATTCCTTTCCCCAGACTCGTTCTCTTTATTGAAAATCTACGACTCCGTTACATATCCCGCAAATCAGATCCGCCTAATCCTCTAGTCCATCCCCTCCTCTCTGCACCTGGTACATTGCCGCACCTCCACCACTGTATTCCCCTGCTCTCCACTTGTCCACACTCCGGATCCTTTCTCGTGGCAATTTCCGTACCCTCCCCCTCCCGGATGATGCCCTCCGACCTGACATCTACCCTTCATACCAGCTGTGATCCTTCTCCTTGCTCCCTCCCCCCCTTCTCTCCGTGAGGGCCCCGACTATCCCTCCCTTCCTGTCCCTTCTCCCCTCCTCCGTCCCCTGTCCCTCCGGATCCTCCTCTTACTGCCCTCCCCTATCTTTCTTCCCCGTGGCTTCCTGGGACACCATACCCCCCCGTCCCTTCCCTACCGGCTCTGTGGCCCCTCCCCACCCTCTCCCTTTCCTTTCATCCCTTTTCCCCCCACACCACATCTTAAATGCTCTCAGTGCCCCACCTCCTTTGTGCTTCGACAAGTGTGGTGTGTTTTAGTAACATTGTTTTATTTTACAACAGTGGACGGCCAACCCACAGCCGACACCGTCAGTTTTAACTTGTGTATCTCTCTAAGTGTGTGTTGTGTTTATTGTTTTAACTCCAAATAGCGGACGGTCTCACCATGGCCGCCGCCCTATGCTCATTTTAATTGTGTGTGTGCCACTGACATTCGAGCAACTGTTTTTATTCACCACTTTCGTCGTTACAAGTGTTTTATGTCACCACTGTTTTCCTCCATTTTATGTACTTTGTTTCATCTCCATTTTAAATCTCCGTTTTATGTCTGTATTATCTCCAAAATTTTATCTCCTTTTTGTTTTTATGTTCTCCGCTGTCAAATTTTATTTCTATAGGCCGCAGAGCGCCAGTGAGCGCTGCCGGCCCGCCCCTTTTTTAGGGGAATTGAAATCACAATAAAGAAAAAAAAAAAGATGTGTCCTCAATTCCGGCGTGATTGTGCACCAGTCATACCTGCAGATAGCGGCCAGGTGGACCGCCGAAATATCGTATCAGCAGATCGACATAATCCGGCCGCAAAACCGTGAAGAACAACAACCAGTAAAGGATCATTGTTTCTGTGTACACGCTGTACGTTATTTTGTTTATGCTGATGCTCGATTGCCACTCTCTGCAGTAAGCGCTGATAAGCTGCAAATCCACCTGCATTTCCTTACAACTTTCCATTGTTACGACTTTTCTGTATTATACAGGATCATCCAGAAACGACTCATGGAACTTCCGACCTGACTAGGACATTTATACAGGGTGTTACAAAAAGGTACGGCTAAACTTTCAGGAAACATTCCTCACACACAAAGAAAGAAAATGTTATGTGGACATGTGTCCGGAAACGCTTAATTTCCATGATAGAGCTCATTTTATTACTTCTCTTCAACTCACATTAATCATGGAGTGGAAACACACAGCAACAGAACGTACCAGCGTGACTTCAAACACTTTGTTACAGAAAATGTTCAAAATGTCCTCCATTAGCGAGGATACATGCATTCACCCTCCGTCGCATGGAATCCCTCATGCGCTGATGCAGCCCTGGAGAATGGCGTATGGTATCACAGCTGTCCACAATACGAGCACGAAGAGTCTCTCAGCCGCGGTGGAGTAGCCGATCGGTCTAAAGCGTCTCTCTGCGGAGCGCGCGGTTGCTCGCCGTGGAGGTTCGAGTCCTCCCTGGGGCATGGGCGTGTGTATTTGTCTTTAGGTTAGTTTACCTAGGTTTAAATAGTTTGTAAGCTACGGACTGATGACCACGCAGTTTGGTCCGATAGATTTATAGACATTTGAACATTTCGAAGAGTCTCTAACCGGGGTTGCGTAGACAACAGCTTTCAAATGCCCCCATAAATGAAAGTAAAGAGGGTTGAGGTCAGGAGAGCGTGGAGGCCATGGAATTGGTCCGCCTCTACAAATCCATCGGTCACCGAATCTGTTGTTGAGAAGCGTACGAACACGTCGACTGAAATGTGCAGGAGCTCCATCGTGCATGAACCACATGTTGTGTCGTACTTGTAAAGGCACATGTTCTAGCAGTACAGGTAGAGTATCCCGTATGAAATCATGAAAACGTGCTCCAGTGAGCGTAGGTGGAAGGACATGAAGCCCAATCAAGAAATCACCAAAAATTCCTGCCCAAACGTCCACAGAAAACCTGTGTTGCTGACGTGATAACACAATTGCGTGCGGATTCTCGTCAGCCCACACATGTTCATTGCGAAAATTTACAATTTGATCATGTTGGAATGAAGCCTCATCCGTCGAGTGTCAACACAAGCACGGAAGTCAACATTACCTTCCTTCAATTGGGCAAATTGGCGGTGAATCGAGGAAGTACAGTACATACTAACGAAAAATTGGGTATTTTGACAATTGTCTGCACGAATTATTTCAATTTACATTTAAAGAGACAAACGTTCAAACGTTTGTGAAGCTTATGGGACTTAACTACGGGGTCATCAGTCCCTAAACTTACAAACTACTTATGAACTACTTACGAACTAGGACGGCACAAATATCCATGCCCGCGGGGGGATTCGAACCCCCGACCGTAGTAGCCGTGCTGACCGTGACTGGAGCGCCTCAGTCACCTCGGTCACCGCGGCCGGCCATTTAAAGAGAAATACTAAAATGAGCTCTAACATGGAAATTAAGCGTTTCCGGACACATGTCCACATAACATATTTTCTTTCTCTGTGAGTGAGGAATGTTTCCTGAAAGTTTGGCCGTACCTTTTTGTAACACTGTATATAATTATTTAATTATTCTTCCCTGCCGGCCGCGGTGGCCGAGGGGACTGAGGCGCGCCAGTCACTGTCCGCACGGCCACTACGGCCGGGGGTTCGAATCCCCCCTCGGACATGGATATTTGTGCTGTCCTTAGTATTAGCTATTTCATAAGTAGTTTGTAAGTTTAGGGACTGATGACCCCGTAGTTAAGTCCCATAAGCTCTAAAAACATTTGAACATTTTTTAACATTCTTCACTCCGGCAGCAATATATTGTTGTTGTTTTTTAAGTTTAAGGGACTTAAATGCGGGACCAAAAAATGTTGTTTGTATAGCTTATGGGACTTAACTACGGGGTCATCAGTCATTACAAACTACTTATGAAATAGCTAATCCTAAGGACGGCACAAATATCCATACCCGAGGGGGATTCGAACTCCCGACCGTAGTGGCCGTGCAGACCGTGACTCTCCAGCGCCTCAGTCCCCTCGGCCACCGCGGCCGGCAACTGCGCGGTCGTCAGCCCCTAAACTTACAAACTACTTATGAACTAACTTATTCTAAAGACAGCACAAACATCCAACCCCGAGGGAGAATTCGAACCTCCGACGCGGGAGGTCGCGCGATCCGCAACGTGGCATTCCAGACCGCTCGGCTACTCCTGCGCGGCGTAACAGTATACATACCGGTACTTACATCCAGATAATAAATAATGGTCGCGATCCTATTTGAACTGTTAGAACTTGTGGAAGCTTTAAGCAGAATTACGGATCAATAGATAGAGTTGAAAACTATCTTTGAAACGCCTCGTAATAAAGAACGTTGATATACGCCAGAATTACTGTGTAATATGTGTGTCGATTATTTCATACATGCTTATTTACTGTTTCAGAAACCATTTATTTGTGAAGCTTAGGGCGTAAATAAATCATTAGAGTAGAACACTTCAGATTCCACTAAAATCTTAACTGATTATCTAATCATACTCTTTCAATCGCTAGAAAATCTGTTACTTAAATCCTCTTTACGACAACACTGAAGCCTGCGTTGACGTAAATGTTTTTCTCGGTTATGAATTTGAAATGCTAAAATTTTCTTCAGAACAGGAGCGACAGCTCGGAGATCGTTGTTGAGGTTTCTGGCAAAATTTTTGATACAGGCTTCCTCAGAGTCTCCAAATCACTTAAAATGATTACGTTCATATCTGTAGAATGTACTTCAGAAATGAAGTAATAAAAGCCGATCCGGCCGCGGTGGCCGAGGAGACTGAGGCGCTTCAGTCACGGTCTGCACGGCCACTACGGTCGGGAGTTCGAATTCCCCCTCGGGCATCGATATTTGTGTCGTCTTTAGTATAAGGTAGTTCATAAGTAGTTTGTAAGTTTAGGGACTGGTGACCCCGTAGTTAAGTCCCATAAGCTTAACAAACATTTGAACATTTTTTGAATAAAAGCCGTTTTAATTTGACCAAGCCAGGTGGCCCAGTGGTTAACACACTGAACTCGCATTCATGAGGGCAGAGGTTCAAACCCGCCTCCGGCAATGCTGATTTACATTTTCCATAAATTTCCTAAATCGCTCCAGGCAAATGCCGGGTTGGTTCCTTTGAAAAAACTCGGCCGATTGTCTTCCCCACACGGTACTAAACAAAATATCCGAGATTTTTGTCCGTCTCTAATCACCGCAATGTTGATGGTACTTTAAACCCTAATCTCCCAACTGTTCTTCCTTCCTTTAATTTGACTTGCAGAAATATCCGTATTGGCAGCAACTGAAATTTCGAGTAGCTATTCAAACAATGTGGAATACATAGACGCATTGCGGCTGGATTCTCTTGCAGAGTTATGTAAATTGAATTTACGAGTACTGCATGTAGTACCGAAATATTAATGTACCTACGAAACATTGCTTGACAATGGCTTAAGGCCGAAACAGCTGTAGCAAGAAAGGTAAAAATATTTAGCAGCGTCAGGATAAATATTTATTATCATATCGTATTGCGGAGTATATTCTGTTGCAAGTCCAATATTGAATAAAATAACGAAAACGTTAGAAAAAGAAGAATTACTTTTAAAAAAACAACATCTATGCATTATTTGAGAATAAGAGTTGGCTATACTGCTCTCAGAGCTCTGTAAACCATACGTAACATCGCTGTTGATACTGCATATGATAGGCACTTCGTCCAAGACTTTAAGGAGTATATACTCTGGAGAGAGCAATGTAGCGCCATCTTGTGCGTGGAAATCCGATTGTTAATCACGCCTGCAATTACATGGCACTTAATCGGAATTGCATTTCCTTGAGGCAGTCAATCGTAAGTACATTTCTAGCTAGCTTTTATTCCTGTAATTGATTATTAAGATATACCTTAGTATTTTGTGCTCATTCGAGGATTCAAGAAACTTCTGCAGTTAAGCAGTAGGACATTGTATCTTAATGCTAAATCAGACCTTTACAATGTCACTAGGAACAACTTTTTCGTTATTATACCTTCATTCTCTACGAGCGGTGCAGAAAAAGTCAACAATGAGTTACGAATTGTTGGTCACTGAGAATTATAACCAGGAAAACTTTAACTTATTACCTATAGTTTTGTTGGCCCTAGTAAATTATTAGTACTTTAAATATGTTTCAGCTCGATTTCAAAACTACAGGGTCTATATGAGGGTTAAAATTTTTCTTCGCCACTGTGTGTGCTTATTTTATTTAGAACTGTTAGTCTACTTTAATCAGGTAACTTACGTTCATATTTTACACATATTCTGTAGTCTTTATGTGCGTACACTTGCGCGTTATTTAAAGCACAATTTTATCGATTTGTATCCTAGAAGAACTACGCTCTGTTAGCAACAAGATAATTCTCTGACAGTCTTCAGTTAAATTACCGGTACCGATTTGAGAAAATTTAACTTTTGAATAAAGATGAATAAGATTGAATCTTGATTTATGAAAAGATCAAACTGTCATGGCTGTCTATGAAATTTCATAACGTATCCATTAGCGGTCTTTCAGTTGGGACTCTATCTCTTCTCCATAATGTACACAAAATGATCCTCTAAATGTACAAATAAATGTGCAACTTTCAAACTGTTTTGATGTATTAATGAAGACATAAAGAAAACTAGACCTGCAACAGTATTCTGGAACTGGACGCCATATTGAAAACATTGTAGTCAAGGGGGGAAAAAAGGACTACAAAATAAAATAAAAATATGGAAAGAATCAGTGACAACTAATTTATGGACAACAAATAATTCTTTTTCCACCGTATTTGTCCATTACCATATCTTTCAGAATATATTTTACATTGGATCTTTTCTTCACCAATCCTGACTTTTTTATTTTATTTTTTACCCATTTGCATTTGAGATGTAACTTCCTCGCCATATTTGACATTTACCTTGCTCTTCTGAGAACAAGGAAACTGATTTATTTCTTCTTTTAGATACCAGCAACCATTTGCACTCAATTAGTCATATTGACCAGTTTCCGGCCCTTACTAGCCTCCTTGAGACATATGTTGGCACCCTTCTATGTTCAGTCTGAATATGGTTGAAGTCTGCCAGTGTGTCCAAAGAAGGCCACTAAGTGCATGGAACCAGTCAGTATACTTTATTGTTTGCTGCTATTTTAAAAACTTAGCAAACAACCGTTGCTGTTATGAACATAATAGTAAACTGATTTGTATGTAGCTCATGTATTAGGCCTACTTTCGTTAGTACCCTGTATTGGAATTACCTATTACAGTAAATATGCCGCAGTGGAGTAGCCGAGCGGTCTAAGGCGTCTCGCTGCGGAGCGCGCGGTTGCTCGCCATAGAGGTTCGAGTCCTCTCTGGGGCATTGGTGTGTGTGTGTTGTCCTTAGGTTAGTTTACCTAGGTTTAAGTAATTTGTAAGCTACGGACTGATGACCATGCAGTTTGGTCCGATAAGATTTACAAACATTTGAACATTTTTTGAACAGTAAATATGCCATGGTGAATGCAGAGGTTTGGTGCAGTATTCAGTAACATATAAATATCATGAATGAAGTAGGCCTACCTACTGTGACACTGAAATGGCACCTACACTGTTCTGTTAGATACTGACCTTAGAGTAAAATGTGAACAGAAATTTAGTATTTTCAGTTGAAGAGCTTTCAGTGTACAAGGGTTACAAGATCATGTTTAGAATGAGTGCGAGGGGAGCAATTAAATGTGAAGAGGTGCTCTGGATTGTGCATTAGGATTTGTTAGGTCAAAGGTTTCTTTCAACCACCTGAGCCTGATATACTGACCAGTACTGTGCTAATTATCAGATATGTTCCTGTCTTCGAAATGGTAAATAGTCTTACTCATTGTAACTCAAGCCAGGTAGTATTACAAATAGGTTCACATGTGCAACAGTTACCAGGCCTTAGTGAACAAAAGGTTTACATTATAACTAGAAGCAAAGTGCAGGTGCCATTACAACAAACTTGAAATGTTGGTCCATTTACTGTTGTAACTGTGAGTGACAAATTGTACAGGGTGATTGTGATGATTAAATTACTTGCACTCATAAAATTCATCATCTTTTTGAAACATACCTTACTACTGGTACTTAACATTTGTCTCCCTCGGTACATTTTCTCTGTGGCAGAAGCTTTCCTAATTCTTTCTTCTTCCTCTGCATCTTCTTCACAGACGAAAAGTGACTTTTCCATTTATCAGATATGGTATGTAACCCTAAAACAATAATATGAGTATGGCAGGCCTATCAAGCTGATGTTAGTAGTAATAGTAGCCTTAATTAGAGTTTATTTGTGCAATTTGTGTGGTAAGTAAGGAATTAAGACATTTTATGTCTAAAATACTGATTTGGGGTGCTGTTCACTTGAAGGGGAAGAAAGGGTAAGATGAGAATGATAAGCTTTAGAATAATAAAATTTTTAACTTGGCTGTGTTGCTTCAGCGATTGTTTATGAATTCAAATGATAGTAAAACAGCCCTCAGTCATAGAGATAAAATGTAGCCTATTGACCAGGTTTTGGCAACTGCTAGGAGAGCCTTCATCAGAATAATAAAAACTGCATGTCACATGATAAACAACATATAAGCGATAAAGCTTAAGACATAGTTTAAAAATTAAAATAGCCTCCTTAAAGCACATAAGCAGCCCTTTGCCGCTAGTCAGGCAATTTTCATATTTAAACTGTGACTTAAGCTTTATTGCTTATATGTTATTTATCATGTTACATGTGTTTTTATTATTATTCTGATGAAGTCACTCATAGCAGTTGCCAAAACCTGGTTGACGCATTTTATCTCTGTGACCAGGGGTTCTTTCACTATCATTTATAACCTTTAGAGTATTTTTATCACACTTTTGATCTGATCCTTTAGACCAACCATTACAGTTTTCTTTTCAACTACTGATATATATGTAACTTTCATGTCAGTTACTCTGACCTCTTTTAAATGATCTCCAAATTGTCATCTTGCTCTCATTTGCCGGCAAGGTAATTTAAGTAGGCATTTAACTTTGCAAAGGAAAACAAAACAGAATAAACCTAAAAATCATTTATTTAAAGCACAGAAGTCACATACATGTGCTTTGCACTTAACTTCTGCTAAAGTAAGGCCATACAAGCAGCATGGGGCCATTTATGACAAGAACAAGCATATCTGTACTATATCTCTGATTTATCACAGACATGAAAGATTTCACAAGGTTCTCAAACATGAACATAATCATCTTGTGTGTACTTGGCCTATATAATAGGTATTCAGAAAAGATTTCTTTATTGAACTTCTCTTTACTTCTTCTCTTAGTAACCTTATGGTGTTCTGTTTTTCTATTCTTTCCTTTTGGATTTCTTTTTTTTTCTGCTCTTTGGATTTCTTCTCACCTTGTTTATGTTATCAAGTTCTTTTGAAAGGACTGCTTGTGACCAAGTTGGTGGATGTGACTAAGTTTTTCATCTGCTTCCTTTTTTTGAAGCTGCAAATACCACTGCACTAATCAATACTTCCCATTCAGTTGTTTATTTCCCATCATTAAGTATGAAAAAGGTTTCTGCAAGGGCCTCATTACAGAACTCTCACGATTTTCTAGAAATGGGTATCTGTAACTGTATTACTGGCACTTCCGAGTTTGAGGGGAAATTTGTGGCTGTAGTAGTGACTACGTACTTAAGCTTTGTTTGTTAATTAAGTTAGAAGCACAGGTAGTAAATTACATGGCTGCATGTAATTTACCATATGTGCTACATCAATCACTGAACATCATTTTATATTTGGAAGACTAGCAACTCACTATCTATTAAGCTGAATGGCCATCGGCAAACTGTGGCCAAACACAAGGTAGGCCACCCTGTTGTTCAAGATGCTGCTTTGCATTTACTTGATTTCAACAGTAGCTTCACAACTCGCTCCATCTGGATCCTCCCCACACCCCTAATAGCAGATTTTCTTAATTACATAGATGTAAGTTACCTTACAATCCATTATCCAGTTCTGAAATCATCCAGGCCTCTACCTACAGTAACCTATTGTCCCACTCAAGAATTCCTGCCACCCTCTATCCTACACCTCTCCCATTTCTTGTATATTCTGGTGTGTATCATTTGCTCTACCCCTCACCATCTACTGCTTTCCTAAGATTAGTCTCTCTACATTCATCTATCTTCTCATTTTGCTTCTCTCCCCTTCCCTGTTTCCAAAGTATTCTTAAATTGCACCTCTTTCCATCATTCAAGTATCTACTTGCTCTCTAAGATAGTGCTGTATCGATCTCCACCACTGCCTTGTAACATGTAACATTCATGTACGCCCAGCCATCACCTCCCTTCCCATCAGTGCAGAGCATTATATGAAACACAGCAGAGATGGTGGATGTGTGTCTGTGAAACACGACAGTATGAATGTGTCTTTTTTTTTGTGATGAAGGCTAATGTACAAATGCTAAATTGTGTGTGAGTGTGACTTTTTTATTTGCTTGTCATGGCTCAGCATGTCTTTCTGGTGAGTTGCAAACTATCATCATTATATCAATAGAATTCCAACCTGTACTTTCCATTACATTAAATAATGGAATAATGTATGTAGAGTAGGGTAACCAGATTTCCAAAAAGAAATACGGGACACATGTGCGTACTGAAGATTGCAACATTTTATGAATCACATGGCCACTTGGTTCAGTTTTTCGAGTCTTATCAAGCATGGGTGTGTGTGTGTCATTCTTAGTGTAAGTTAGTTTAAGTAGTTTTTAAGTCTAGAGACTGATGACCACAAAAGTTTGGTCCCTTCAGATTACAAAAATATGAATTTTTCTTTTTCTTAGTAGACTGTGAAACCAGATGTTGTCTTTTCCTGTGGTGTTGTCAACACGAGTGTTACGACATGCCATAAATTTTATACAATATGAAGGCCTTGGTGTCACTCATTAATGCAGACACAAAGACACAAATTAATGCATACACGTTACAGTAAGAAGCAAAGCCATTGTTTCTCTCACCCCCACCCCCAAAGCTAAAGTGTTGTGTTTGGTGCTTTTTAGTAATTAAATTTGCTTCTCTCAAAATTGCTGCTTTTTTAGTGTTGTACATTGCATGCAGAAAGTGTGACTTTTATACTAAAAAGAGTTACCATAACACCTAACATATTTAATGTGTAAGACAACATGAATTCAATGCAGCAGGTGTAGGACTTGGGGTTTTGGGGACAGGAGAATCTACTTATACAGCAGTTGCAGTAACTAGGACATACCAAGTTAATTGCAATACTAATTAAAGAAATACTTTGTTTTATAGCTGTCATATGCAAATAATTAGGAAAGACTGTTATTATAACTTACAAAATTTACTTATGTCTCTCTCAATTATATTTGGCACAGGAATGTATGTCATTTAGGAGTTTGGTATTTTAACACAGATTTTCATAGCAATCAAATCATGAAGTATTCTGAAAATGAGTTCTTGTTACTTATTTTATTTACACACTAGGGCCCATATATAAAGTTGTGTTTTCTGTCCATAAAGTATTTGTGGCATAGAACACTATTTCTGCAGCAGCATTAGAACCACCCAGACATAGCATGAACCAAGTAAGAAGCTAGAAATTTTTCACTAGAAATCATCAGAGCAAGTTGAAAATCGGAGACCAGTTTTTACCCACTTCTCAATAAATAAATTTGCTCTTCACATATATTTTTAACATGGTTCACTTCATCAAAAAACAAAACAAAAAACTTATCTTCACTTTTTTTTTTTTTTTTTTTTTTTTTTTTTTTTTTTTTTTTTTTTTTTTTTCAAAATATATTCACCAGGCTCCAGTAAAGTTTAAAGAGTTTACTGAACAGACTTCCAAAGAGGAGGATACTTAAGAAAAACCCAGTCATATGGCTTCAGAATATTAAATGTGTAAGTCCATTTTGATATCCTAATCAATTAAAGTCTTGTGAAATGAACTTGAAATGTCCAAGAAATCAAACTCTTTCAGCACGTCATCTTCAAGCAATTAACTTATCACTGACAAAATTGTTTATAGTTAGAAAAGCTGCATGTCATGTGAAAGCATTACATAATACCAAACAAAGAAATTCATGACCCCATTTTTCTCCACTTGTTTACACTCTACATTACATTTCAAAAAATATGGGATGGTTAGTAAAAAGTGCGATGTATCCTGTATTTATTTTGTCGGGACAATGGGACACACAGGCTAAATAAGGGATGATTCCGTAACACATAGGCTAAATAAGGGATGGTCCCATAAAATATGGGATATCTGGCCACCATTATGTTGAAAGTTACAAATTAACACATGTGCTTTAAATGACAAGGGATTTTATTGAAACAACAGTAAGTGCATAAGCCACCCAACAGATGGCACCACACAGCAGCGGTCTGATTTTGGGCTACCAACAATAATAGAACCATTGTGGAGACCCCATTGCACGACAAGAAAGTCATGGTGTAATGTGGATTTATTACATATTGCCACGTTTGTGAAAATATATCTTGTGCATATTACCTAATGAAGATCACATGCTGAGCCACTACTTCAGTCATGCATAGCATCCGAAGTCCCAGAGAACAGTCCGTGTAGTAATTGGTTGTGGAGTAACAAGAATTCCTAGTCTACCATAATCATCCAATTTCATTAGTGATGCCAAGATACATCTAACATTAGTTTCTCAGAAGACCTATTGATCACAATGTGGTCCCTAAACTTCAGATACTTTTTATGAATGATGGGTGACATGTTGAGCATTTGTTATAAAGGACATCATTAATGCTGGAAAAAAAATTTAAAAACTTAATTTTATGATAATTATTTCCCTTGTATCCTGTTGATCATTTTGACAGTTATTTCTTGCTTCAGTATAATTTAATCCCATGTTATTTCCAAACTTGGGTGTCAATTTTTGTCTCTCTACCTACACTATTCTTTACAGTTACTTTTCAAAGGTTAATGGAATTTTGGATCTCCCTGTAATCAGTGTTCTATTTTTGTAGTATTGCTTGGTATTTCCATTTCTGATGATGTAAATCATCTATTTCCCCATATATTTACCACATTGAGCACAAAATGGGCATGTAGTACATATAAATTTTAATCTGTAAACAGTGCTATTGTTTTGATATTTAGATGATTCCTGATGAAACACAGATTCTGTAATGAAAGTGTACGGACTAGTAATAATAATAAGATACACAAATAGCACTTCACTAAACAATATGATCATGTTATGGCACAAGAGACGCCATAAGGATGGTACAGTGAACTTCTTCTTGCTCTATTGATGAGATACTTTTTTGTGTATGTGGAGGCAGTGGTGAGGGATGGAAGGGAAAGGGTGGATGGAGGAGCTGCTAACAGAAAAAGGAATAATACTAGAACAGTCAAGTAATTGTCAGTCTTTTAATGAGTGTGACAATGTTGTTATTGTATATCATGCACTGAATGCATCATATTTCAATTTTATACACCTGGGCAGAACATAATATTTGAAATGTTCATTTCATTAAGTTTATAATCAATAATGAAATAACCTTCATCTATTGTTGATACCTTAGCCAGACACTTTGAGCTAAGTAGTTCAACAAAGGTATTCTTTGTCACATGAATACTGCCACTCTGCCACTGAAGTAACTGAGTAACAATATTTGATGTTTATAAATTGCATATTGGTATTGTGATAATTGTGCATTTGTTACCCAAAAGTTTACTTTTGTAATTTTTTTCAGATTGCTTCCTAAAATGGAGCAGTTCTACATTCTACTGAATTTTGTATGCTATTCAATGTGAGTATTATTTATTTATAAGATTATTATAATGTGAAATCATTATTGCCTTTTATATAATTGGCTTTGTTCAGTAACAGTATTGGAATCAGATTGTCCATTAATTTTTACAGTTAAGACAACTCTTATTCTATGGTTTAATCTAATCAAATATTTTGTGTCAAAATTGAAATTCTTCTGAGCTATTTGCCACATCATGATGATATATTTCTCAAATGTTTCAGATCTGTTACATGAGACTTCTTTAGGGAGTACTGACTTGTTTCCTCCTGTGTTTGTTTTATTCAGTCTGCAGAAAGGAAAGGAATAACTTTATTGGTGCTTGCATTGGTGTTTCTGATAGGTGGAAATATGGGAGGAAGATGTGTTAATGATGTTTACATCGATGGTTCTGATTGGTTCTATTGAGGAAGGAATAACTTTATTGGTGCTTGTACTGGTGTTTCTGATAGGTGGAAATACATAATGAAGATGCACTTATTGGTGTTTGCATTAGTAGTTCTGGTAGGTGGAAAACAGAAATGTGTACGCTTGATGGTGAATGCATGTAATTAGCCAACAATAGTGATAACTAAAGTTTCCTGGGGGTCCTAGTTCTTCTAAATAGTTATGTTGCTGCCATGCTATCAGAAGTGCCCATCTGCAGCAAAAAGGCCGATTGTACCATTCGCTAATGACCAACTCTACAACGTCTACATTGTAACAATTACTTTTGTCTTCATACTTGCATTTATATTTTTCTAAATGCTGATTTGTAGATGCAATAATTTTGTTCAGAATGTTTCCATCAAAATATTCCAAATATCTTCTGCACTCGATTTACTATTTATTTGGTCTCTATATTCCTGATGAATATTGGATGTTTCGGAGACTATGTTGCGCAACCATCTTCCACTATGAGTGGTACGCGGACAGCCATGCCAAAGAATATTGTTTTTACTACAATACGTTTTAGCTCTTATGTTAGATTGACTTCATCTGTCCTTCCCTGGGAGCATCTTGTAGTGTCTTCCTCATCTGAAGGTGAATCTGAACTTGCCTGTTGTTCAGACTCTGAATCATGAGATTCTTGAAGTACTTGATTCTCTGGAATATCATTCACTTCTGTATCACTCCAGGCATCATCAGGATCACTCCCACCTTCGGAAATAAAGTCTTCTTCCAATAACTTTCTGATCTGTTCACAATTATTCACATTCATATCTGTTTGGGTAAAATTAAAACCATGTACACAACAGGCCAGGTGCGGTCACGCTGACTGAAAACCGAGCGACACAACAGACCAGGTGTGATCACAGTGACCAAAAACTGACAAAATTATGAAGGTAAGGGGAGGGTCGAAGCCATCAAGCTGCAGTGTGAACTGGAATGAACCGAAAGAAACCTGCATTGGTCACAGAGAGAGCACCAGGCTTGTAGAGGGTTAATTCAATAACCTGCAGCCAGACAATACCTTCATACTGTTTGTTTCCTATCTGCTGTGGGCATAAACCCTTTCCTCTTTTTACTGGTTGTCATCAAAAATATTAATTTCATTTTAAGGTTTTAGCAAAACCCATTTTGGCTTACTGTCATGGCATGTTTCCTTCACTGCAGCAATAGCCTTCATCATCTACAATGATCTCACAAACAGTGGCGGTGCTAGGCGTCGGCGACATCGGCGGCCGCCGCCGGCCTCGGGCCTGTGGGGGCCTCGCAAAACATAGTTAAAATTTTAGCTTTCTTTTTTTTCTTAATTTGATTTTTAAAGGATTGCTAAGTAATGTAGTGACAACCTACGTCTAACACAAGCTTAATGAACACACATCGCTTAATACCAGAGAGACTTGAGTCTCCAACTTTTGAACATTATTTCCAGTAACAGAACATTCGTGTTTTCCAGCAAAACAGCCTTAGTCCAGGACGTAGTTGTTTTGCTTGTCAGGTAATGATAATTGTTAACAATCATATGTTGAAAATAGTAGACTGGCAGGACGGGATTAAAATACACCCCTGGCCATTAATATTGCTACACCACAAAGATAACATGCTACAGACGGGAAATTTTACCGACGGGAAGAAGATGCTGTCATACGCAAATGATTAGCTTTACAGAGTACAAGGTTGGTGCCGGTGGCGACACCTACAACGTGCTGACATGAGGAAAGTTTCCAACCGTTTTCTCATACACAAACAGCAGTTGACCGGCATTGCCTGGTGAAATGTTGTCATGATTGCCATATGTAAGGAGGAGAAATGCGTACCATCACGTTTCTGACTTTGATAAGGGTCGGATTGTAGCCTATCGCAATTGCGGTTTATCGCATCGCGACATTGCTGCTCGTGTTGGTCGCGATCGACTAACGGTTAGCAGGACAAGAACTCAGTTGGTCAGGAGGGCAATACAGAACGCCGTGCTGGATCCCAACGGCCTCGTATCACTAGCAGTCGAGATGACAGGCATCTTATCCGCATGGCTGTAATGGATCGTGCAGCCACGTTTCGATTACTGAGTCAAGAGATGGGGACTTTTGCAAGACAACCACCATCTGCACGAATAGTTCGACGTCATTTGCAGCAGCACGGACTATCAGCTCTGAGACCATGGCTGCCGTTACCCTTGAAGCTATATCACAGGCAGTACCTCCTGCGATTGTGTACGCAACGACGAACCTGGGTGTACGAATGGCAAAACGTTATTTTTTCAGATGAATCCAGGTTCTGTTTACAGCATCATGATGGTCGCATTCACGTTTGGCGACATCGCGGTGAACGCACATTTGAAGCGTGGATTCATCATCTCCATACTGGCGGATCACCCGGCATGATGGCATGTCTCGGTCACCTCTTGTTCGCATCGACGGCACTTTGATCAGTGGTCATTACATTTCAAACGTGTTACGACCCGTGGCTCTACCCTTCATTCGATCCATGCGAAACCCTACATTTCAGCAGAATAATGCAGCACCACATGTTGCAGGTCCTGCACGAGCCTTTCTGGATATGGAAAATGTTCGACTGCTGTTCTGGCCAACACATTCTCCAGATCTCTCACCAATTGAAAACGTCTGGTAAATTATGGCCGAGCAACTGGCTCGTCACAATACGCCAGTCACTACTCTTGATGAACTGTGGTATTATGTTGAAGCTGCATGGGCATCTGTACCTGTACACGCCGTCCAAGCTCTGTTTGACAAAATGCCCAAGCGTATGAAGGCTATTATTACGGCCAGAGGTGGTTGTTCTGGGTACTGATTTCTCAGGATTTTTCCACCCAAATTGCGTGAAAATGTAATAACATGTCAGTTATAGTATAATATATTTGTCCAATGAATACCCGTTTATGATCTGAATTTCTTCTTGGTGTAGCAATTTTAATGGCCAGTAGTGTAGGTGAAAACAAGGTAAGCAGTGTTGCATATGCAGATGACTTGGTTGTGATGGCAGATTTGATTGAAAGGTTGCAATCTAATTTTTCAGAGCTCGATCAGAGATGTGTTATGACATGATCAGGATCTCCAAAACGAAAGTAATGCCTGTGGGAAAGTGATTTAAACAGATTGAGTGCCAAATAGGAGGAACAAAGTTAGAACAGATATACAGTTTCAAGTACCTAAGATATATTTTCATACAAGTTGTCAACATAGTGAAAGAACTAGTAGGTATAGCAAAGCTACTGCAGTGAGTGCTCAGCTATGGTCAACTCTCTTCTGCAAGAATGGAGTCAGTACGAAGACTGAGTTAGCAGTGCACTGCTCTATCTTTCGACCAACTTCGTTGTATGGGAGTGAAAGCTGGGTGGATACAGGTTACAGTATTTATTAGGTAGAGGTTACAAAAATGAAAGTAGCTAGAATGATTGCAGGTACTAATAGACGGGAACAATGGCAGGAGGGTGTCCATAATGAGGAAATCAAAGAAAACCTGGGAATGAACACGATAGATGAAGCAGTTACAGCGAACAGATTGAGATGGTGGGGTCATGTTACACGCATGGGAGAAGCAAGGTTACCTAAGAGACTCATGAGCTCGTCAGCGGAGGGTAAGAGGAGTCGATATAGACCAAGAAGAAAGTACTTAGATTCGGTAAAGAATGATTTTGAAGCAAAAGCCTTTACATCAGACGAGGCATCAATGTTGGCATTGAATAGGGGATTATGGGGGAATTTTATTAGGGGACTGAATGCTGAAAGGCATAATCAGTCTCTAATGATGATGATGATAATGAGATCCTCATGTTTGGAGGACCCCAAGAGATTACGAACAAATTGGTGAACCAATACAACCTGATGACGTGTACAGATTTTTTTCTTTTTCTTTTTATTTATTTATTTTTTAACGTAATGATAGATGCTGTAATAGCCGACAGTGAATGTCGATTCACAGCGCTCGAGGACTATTTTGAGCAATTTGGTTTTAGTTATGATATCAATTATTTGAAGCCTCTATCCAAGCAGGACCTTCTCAAGCATTGTGATGATTTAGGTATGATACTCCGAGAAGGCAGAAATAGTGACATATAGCCTTTAGAACTTTATGAGGAACCTCAGGTTTTAAAATCCAATCCATTAGACTGTAAGACGTAAAACGATTTCTTCAGTACATTTTAGAAAACAATTTGGAAGAAGTATATCCAAATGCTTATCTAACAGAATCATGCTTACAGTTCCAGTCAGTGCAGCTTCGGCCGAGAGACGCTTCTCAAAGATAAAATTGATTAAGACTTACTTGAGAAGCACAATGAGTCAGGAAAGACTATCTGCGTCATCAGTACTATCAACTGGTGCCGAAATAGAGGCTAGTATTAATTGCGATTTGGTCTTAAAAAAATTCAGTGAGGCGAAACACCGAAAAGTTTCTCTATTTTAATTTGTGTTTGTTTATTGTAATTTGTGTCCTTGCAATAATACTTGTATATTATACTAATAAAATTTTAGTGTAATGATTATTGGTGTATAATTCAGCTCATTTTATTTAATATTTTCTCCCGTACTGAAAAAATGAAAGGGGCCTCGCAAAGACGAGTTCGCCAACGCCCAGTTTTCATCTAGCGCCGCCCCTGCTCACCACAGTCTTCAACATTATTTACATTATTTCAATCATAAAGGGTGACAATTATTGAACTATAGGAAATAAAATTATCATAAATTCTGAAGAGTATGTGTTAGGATGTTCAAACAATTGGGGGAAATGGTGGGAATTAGTACGTGCATGTGAATATGGTTTGATTTAGGAATAAAGCCCACTTTCATTCTTATGGGTTGGTCAATAAACAAAATTGGCACATTTCTTTTCATTCACATGGGTTAGCTAATAAACAAAATTGGCACATTCAGACTCCACATGTTGTGATTATGTGGGGTTTGGATTTAAGATGACCTAAGATGGAACAACAACATACAACATATATTTAGCAAGCTAAACGGCATTTGTTATGATATCAAAATTTTTGCAGGTTGCACATCAATGCAAGTCCTAAAAACATAAACTATGCACAAGGAGAATCACAACTAAGGTATGCTTTAATTTGTTGGGAAAACTAACCTCACAGCAAAAGTTGTTTCATTGCTCAAAAAAGAATCATAAGATCCATGGAAGTCACAGCACCTCATTTCTCTAGTAAAACTTTATTTATAAAATTAAATAGTCTTTCCCTACCCTCTCTTTTATGTTTTCTAACTAGTGGTGTTCAAAAATTTTAGATACTGAAAACTAGCTTGCATGCACAAATCAAAATATTCACTTGTACGAAGGAAGCAAAAGGATGTAGACGTACAGTTTGCTCTTACAACCCTAAAGCAAAAGGGGCCCATGCAAGCAGGTACAAAACCTTATAACAAATTACAGTAACTAAGAAAATTAAGGAACTAACATGCTTACATAAATTCAAAACTGATTTGATTGAGCTTTGCTATTACAGTGTTTATGAAGTTTTATTTACATTTGCAAATTTAATGGAAGAAAAATTGTAATTTGTATGTTAGGTAAATTCAATGAAAGAAAAATGTAAATATGCTAAATACAGTGTCATCAAATTATAAAATAATAAGTATGTTTTTTTTTAATTAATTAAAATATGGCTTAACAGTAATCTGAAGATACTGTATTGTATTCAAAATCAATTAGGCCTATATATCACCTAATTTTATGACTTGTCATATATCACTATGTACAATAATAATTTCAGCTTGATGTTTACATCTTCAAATAGAAGCAATATAATAGTTAGGATACAATATATGTCAAAATTCATAGCAGCTTAACTTATGTATCATTTGTTTTGGAAAACATTATTCAGGCACGTATAACACCACGTGGCTAGATTTACTGCAATGAACAGCTTCTTACATATGTTTCCTTGGCTGAGTGTACAGGCCTTTATGAACACAAGGGGTGTGAGTTCGAGTACCACTGGAGTCAACTTTTGTTCCCCCCCCCCCCTCCCCCCCTTGAACAGCGCAGGTGATATTTTTTAACATTAATTCGCTACAAATTGTGAAACATTCTTAAATATATTCCATTTTGTAATAGCCTAATCTTTAATCAAGGAGCAAGGTGACAGCCATAGTAACAATGTTGAAAATGGATGCATGTAATTGTAATTACTTCGACTGCCACATGGTGAATCTATAGTATTAAGTTAAGATAAATGTATCAGAAGTTAGGCATAATTTTCTAAGTCCTTATGTACATTTTACACAAGTGAGTGGCTGTGGCATCTATTATCTGTTGTTTCCAGTTTAATATTCATTCTTCAACTCCAGTAGCTGATTGATAGAGTGTCAGCCTACCTGGTTAAGTGGTGTGTGTGTGTGTGTGTGTGTGTGTGTGTGTGTGTGTGTGTAGCAGTGCAAATATTTCTTGCTTTACATAATGAAACATTCACTCTGCAGCGGAGTGTGCGCTGATATGAAACTTCCTGGCAGATTAAAATTGTTTGCCGGAAACGGGACTCGAACCTGGGATCTTTGCCTTTCGCGGGAAAGTGCACTACCGACTGTGCTGAAAGTAGGAGGTGAGGTACTGGCGGAAATAGAGTTGTGAGGTGGCATCATGAGTCATGTTGGGATAGCACAGTCGGTAGTGCACTTGTCTGCAAAAGGCAAATGTCCCAGGTTCGAGTCCCGGTTCCAGACACAATTTTAATCTGCCAGAAAGTTTCATATCAGCGCACACTCCGCTGCAGAGTGAAAGTTTCATTCTGGAAACACCCCTTAGGCTGTGGCTAAGCCATGTCTCCACCATATCCGTTCTTCCAGGAGTGCTAGTCTTGCATGGTTCGCAAGAGAGCTTTTGTGAAGTTTAGAAAGTAGGAGGCGAGGTACTGGCGGAAGTAGAGTTGTGAGGCGGCATCGTGAGTTGTGTCAGGATATCACAGTTGGTAGTGCGCTTGCCCACGAAAGGCAAAGGTCCCAGGTTCGAGACCTGGTTCCGGCACATAATTTTAATCTGCCAGGAAGTTTCATTTCTTGCTTTAGTTACTTTTTGTTATTAAATTATATTGGTTTGATTTTTTTAAAATTTTTTTTACCTTTTTTTTTTCAGTATTCAGTATTATTTCTATGAACACATGTCTGTCTAATTAAGGATTTGATTACTATAAAATAGAATCTTCTAAAAACCTTTAAAAGCCTATAACTGCAATTTTTAGTGAACTAATATTTAAAATATTACATGCAAGAGGTTTAAAATATAAAAAATAAATTGACTCCAATGGGATTCGAACACATACCCATTGCATTCATAAACTGTCAGTCTACCCAGTCACCTAATAAAATGTATGTGACAAGCATTTCATTGTAGTATATGTTGTTGTTGTACTGGTCTTCAGTCTGCAGACTGGTTTGATGCAGCTCTCCACACTGCCCTGTTCTGTGCAGGCCTGTTCATCTGAGACTATGTACGGACACTTACATCCTTTTCAATCTGCTTGCTGTATTCATTCCTCGGTCTCCCTCAATGAATTTTACCCCACACACTTCCTTCTAATGCTAAGTTGACAATTGCTTAATGTCTCAGAATCTGTCCCACCAACATATTCCTTCTCTTAGTCATGATATGCCAGAAACTCCTTTTCTCTCCAGTTTTGTTGAGCACCTCCTCATTAGTTACATAATCTATCCATATAATCTTCATCATTTGTCTGTAGCACCACATTTCAAAAGCTTCTATCATCTTTTTGTCTGAACTCCTTATCATCCATGTTTCACTCCCATACAATGCTACATTCCAGACAAATGCTTTCAGAAAAGACGTCCTAACATTTAAACTAATATTAGATATCAAAAAATTTCACTTTTTCAGAAATGCTTGTCTTCCCATAGCAATTCTGCATTTTATATCTTCTGTGCATATTTATATTTTCTCCTTTCATCAATTGAGTTCAGTATCTCCTGTGATATCCAAGTATTTCTATTAGGCCTTGTCCTTCTGCCTATGTAACCCTCTGTGGCCTTCACTACTCTCTCTCTCAGATTTACCCATTCTTCTTCTACCGTGTTAGTCCAAAGAAGGGCAGCTCGTTTCATATTGTCACGATACAGGGGAGACAGTGTTACGGAAATGGTACAGGATCCGGGATGGGAATCATTACAACAACAGCGTTTATTGCTAAGGCATGGGCAACTTACTAAATTCCAATCACCAACATCCTCCTCAGAATGCAAAAATATATTGTTGACACCACTTACATAGGTAGAAATGATCAACAGAATAAAATACAAGAAATCAGAGCTAGAACGGAGAGAGTCAGGTGTTATTTCTTTCCGTGGGCTATTCGAGAATGGAATGGGAGATAAATAGTATAAAGGTGGTGCAATGAACCCTCTGCCATGCACTTAAATGTGATTTGCAGAGTATACCATGTAGATGTAGATGTCATGTCTGGTGAAATATGAAGAAAAGAGGCAGACCCACGATTCGGGATTTAAAACATCCAGAAAGCAAAACTGGGAAGAAGTTACTGTTAAAGGACAATCGCCACAACTCGTGTGCAATGTGTGGCAATACTTTGAGAGGGAGGCAGAAAATGGAGAACCTTTCTTACCAGTTTACAAACTTGTCACGTGAACCACTAACGCTATAAAGCTTTTTAAAGCGACTGTAATTAGTTGTTCATTCCATAGATCCGTGTTGTGGAGATCCTCGTGGATGTGGAACATATCATTTTTTTTTTTTATTTTTTTTTACAATCTGATATTATAATAATACTAATACTGTTACATACATTTTTATAAGCTGATAATATAATAATACCAGTAGTATGAATACAGATACATGCATCATTTGGTTCTATTTAATAATTTGTCAGTGGAGTAGAAGGAGTTGGCCACTAGAAAGTCTTTTAGGCTCCTCTTAAACTGATCTTTATTTGCAGCTAAATTTTTTATGGTTGTTGGTAAATTATTGAAAATATGTGTTCCTGAGTAGTGGACCCCTTTTTGAACTAAGGTAAGTGCTTTTAAGTCCTTGTGTAGGTCATTTTTGTTCCTAGTATTGTAGGTATGAACTGAGCTGTTTGCTGGTATAATACTTCAGTGGGTCATGCAGAATTTTGCTCTTCATCTGTGCTACATAATCGTCATGGAAGACAGGCATATCAAACATGTCATAATGTAAATCTGAATATCAGTAGTGGCATTTAAATATTGAATAAAGTGTGTCCACACTGTAGTTTTTAACTAATTTACATTTTGTTTCATGTAGTTCATCACCTGTCACCCTGTAATATGATACATGCTTTATTATTAGATGAACAATTCCTGATTTAACATTTCACTGTTTAATTGGCTACATTGTTGTTATGCTGTTTTCTCAAGTCAGTTATCCTATTGCATGTTTCTCAAGATATGAACCATAATTTGGCCATGGAATGCCTGTTCTAGCTGATTCAGTGAGGGGTTTGTGGTTGAAATACAGTTTGTAATTTTAGAATTTTTTATTGATGTGCTGTTGTGTTACATCTTTTACTTGCTTATCTAACATGAACTTTGAATAAAATCTTCTCGGTTCTCCAGCCACAACAAGTGGTTAAGAGACAGTGATATCTGGAGTGCTAAGTTATGGATCATGTGGCCTCCCGCATTGGAGGTTCGAATCTTACCTCGGGCATGAATGTGTGTGTTGTCCTTAGGTTAGTTTAACTTAGTTTAAGTAGTTTGTAAGGATAGTCATTTGAACAATGAGACTGTGATGTATTTGGTTACGTTACTGTAACAGATTACTTGAATGGTAGGGCTGGGAGGAGGAGGTGGGAGTGACACATCCCTTACAAACATAGTCTTTATTATAACTTTCAGAAAAATGGATTTATTTGAAAGATATTTATAATCAAAACCTGGAACCATCAGTACAATTAACTTAGTTGATCAAAAAATATTTACAACAATGTTACGGATGACAGATTTAACAGGATAAAATTCAATAAACAGAAAATAGATCAGCTGCCCCTCAAGAAAATAACACCTTATGGCAATAGAAAAAAAAGCTAGAAATAACCCTTCACAGAAGGATTACTAGATATGTTTAGGGCACTAAAATATGTGTAAGCTTTTAGTATATGCACTTAAAACTGTGGTATAATGCTAAATCAGCACACTCGCAAATTTGGCCGATGAATATATACAAACAACAGTTCGTGATTACTGAAACAATACATGAAAAAACAAAAACCTTTAGTGGCGAGCTTGAAGAGCACACTAATAAACATACTCAATTATTTAAGTGTGTTGAAATACTGGTGGCAAAATTTTTGCACATGGTCAATGTGGCTCAGAGATAAACACTGTACCTCCATGGAGAAAACATTTAGATTAATTTCCTTCTATTGTGTTTCTAATCTCAGTGCTGCATATGAATCAGCTGGTGTACCTTATTGAACCATCCTGAACATCTTAGCAAATATACCCCTTAAAAAGTATCAAGAGCATCTGTTCAGCTTCTTACAACAAGACTTTGTTATCTTGTCTCTGTTTCCCGGATTACAGGTATTTGCATTTACTCACTAAATTGTATCCACAAAGTCCTACATACTCTCTCCATCAATTTTTACCAGAAAATTTATCTTCTCTTGAATGGATCTAGTACTATTTTGCCTCTTATGATTTTTAAAGAAACCCTGTTCCAACTGTTTCCTTACATTGCTTAATGCCTCTGTGTGACATAGAAATTTTTTGGCTTCCCAGGACAACATTAACTTAGCCATTTTCTACAACTACAAGTATGACCAACCTGTCATAGCAGCAGCAGTTAACAAATCTTACAATAAGGATACCACATCTTCAGAAATTTTCCTCAACTATGGCCTAATCAAATACACTGTTGCTGGATGAACCTCATGGCTAGGCAGTTCAACCTCCACTAACTGTCCATTCCTGCGATTTAATCTATTATGTATATTCCTATTATCAGTGGTCAAATGTGCAACCTTCTCCAACAATAACCAAACTGCCCCTTGTTCTGTTACACACTGTGACCCTTGCTCAACAATTTCACTATTTCTTTTCTACTCAGTATAACAAAATAAAAATTGAAATTCACTCACAACACTTTCTACAACAAAATATGGTGACCTACTCCCAGAAAACACACTGCCTGCATGCTTTTCATACCTGCCCCATTTGTTACGTTATGCATATAAACAACAGCTCTCCTTGAAACTTGCAAAGCAACAGTAGTGTTTCACTTACCAAATGAGAAAGAAAGAGTCAAACTGCTATGGAAGTAGTGGGCTCAAAGATTGACATTATCACTGTCTTAAGGTGATGCCCAGCTGTCACCAACTTATAGTAGTAGAGGTTTATTAGGGCAGTGAAGACAGTCAGTGTGGTCTTTATGTTCCTCTCATAAACATGTCAGGAATAGCCAATGGCAGTCCCATGCTTCATCTAGATGCATGTTTCAGCTGCACAGCAGGGGTGCACACCTCAGTCAGCTGCTGTGGCGGTAACCTTACAGTATGCCATACGCTTACAAAACAGCCTGCTGCTGATTCCACCATGGCAGTCAGGTAATGGCTGTGGAGAACAAGCTTCCAACTGTGGTGGTGTACAGGTTGCATTGCACAAATTCTGTGAACTTGTGGCTTCAAGTGATGGATCTTGCTGCTGAAGCTGTCCAAAACCTTGGTGTGGGAGTGCCAACTCCAAGGAATGGACTCATCATGGAATCTTGACCTCATACTGCTGGTAACCCAACAACAGTGCTTCGCTTTTTATCAATTCATAGATACTGCCTCCTGACTGTGGCTCGATGACAGACTCTTTCTCTCTCTCTCTCTCTCTCTCTCTCTCTCTCTCTCTCTCTCTCTCTCTCACCCCCCTCCCCTCCCCTGGCTCTCCAACAATTTAACTAGTTCTTGTCTACTGTTGCTCTGAAACAGATGACTATTTATACTGCTCTTTATATCCTTGTTGACCCAAAAGTACTGCTTTGAGTCATGCACCAGGCAACAACTTCATTGCCTGGTGTAATGATCTCTGTGGTTATGTACTGCAGGTGTCTTTTCCAGTTGCTGTGTTAGTAGTACTATGCAGCTATGTTGAGTTAGTCACATAGTCAGTAAACAAACCTGATGCATAATTGGAATTACAGTCTTGCACTAACTGTTGCCATTGACTCAATACTTTGTTTCTAACTTATTCCAAATACTCCATTCAGTTACCTATAAATCACTCAAAATACTTGAGTGATCCTTCAAAAGCAGGGCCTCAATGATAATCTGACACCAATATAAAATCACAATGCATACCAGTATAATAGGCAGTTGCTGAGGTGTTTTTGTAGCAGACCAAACAGATGGAAGTCACATAGTGACATGTCGAGGCTGTAGGGAGGATGTTCAAACTGCTCCCACTTGAACTTGGTCAGTACACTTTCAATGACCATGGAGACATGTGGACGTGCATTATCTGTGAGCAGCCCAGGCTGTTTGCTCTTGATGGACTTGTGTAGGTTACAGAGTGTCTCACAGTACATGTAACTGTTAATGGCTATTCCATGCTTAAGGAATTCGACGAGTATTGGACCTTGGATGTCAAAAAAGACAGTCAGCATCACATTGCATGCTGAGGACAGAGCCTTGAATTATTTATGGAGAGGTGACGACATGTGTCATGTCCCTAGATGTCATACTACATTATCCATTCAAATTTCATTCAGTTTGGTTGTTAAGACATTTCAAACTTTTTTATTTGAACACCACTTATACATTATATTACTAACTGTTAGTTTTGTTGTTTTCCTATTGTATCTAAAAAAATCTATTGTTCATGATTATCGCACTTAATAGTCACTTGTTATTGACAAAGCTAAACTACTATGACATTAAAAAAGTAACTAACTTGCTAGAGGATAATTTTGGATACTATTTATATCTGTATTTAGGTATATTAATGACACCTTTAAAACTATGTGCAAATAATCATTCATGCATTTTCCCAAAAAAGTTTTGTTACTTCTATGAATCATGTGAATTTTTAGTACAGTTACTAATTATTATGGCTGACCTCATTAACTCTTCAGCGTGTTCTTTTTAAGTGAGATTATGTAAACTTTTTTGTTAAGCTTTAGTATTGCTCCAACAGTATAACACGTATGTAGAATTTAACAAAATTATACTCAAAGAAGTTCTCATCATTCTCTTTGCATTCATCACAGCAGTAAATATATACAGTTTCATATTGTTACAGGTACAGAATGGAAGTTACAATCAGTTAAGAAACACTGGTTGTAGAGAAATGTAATTTAAAAAAAGTATGTATGTTCTTCACTGAAAGCTCATCGTAAGTAAATTTCTCTAAGTGAAATGTAGTCTTTGATATATTACACTGCTAAGTATGATTTCTGTTTGTTTCTGTTACTAATGTGCAATATTCTTCATAATGTTGCACATCCTTTCACACAATGTACACTCATATTTAGAAAGAAAGAACACTTTGAAAGACTAGAGATAGGTTGTTCATATTCACAGGACATGTTTATTAGTATGTTCTGGAAAGAAAGAGAGGAAAAAAAGGAATGAGCATTTATTTCGCCTCAGTTCAGCATGTCCTGTTGCGTTGTAAGTACAGGGTCCACTATGGTACCTGATTATTCATATCATGTATGATGGCATTGACCTACAGCGTGTTTCACTAAGTGTGTTTGCCTCTGTAACTTATAAAATAATAAGTGACGGGAAATTTTAATGCAGTAGGTCAACACAAGAAATGTTATTTTCCAAAGAGTTACAGCACAAAGATATAATTTTTTAAATGGAACAATAGTTTTTTCTATCATGCATTGGATTCATTGAAACCAGCTGTGTCCAAATCAATTTAAACTACATTCCTATAACTGTTAGTTTGGGAGCTACAACCTTTTAAAGTTTCAGGGGCAGATACCACAAACGCTGCGCATAATGCAATGCGCTTTCTAAATGTGGTGCGGCCGAGTTGTAACGTTGCCGGTGTCACGGAGTGAGAAGCTTCCTCGATGTGCTGTTAGACTGCCGACTGTCGCCACACACGGCCGTATACCCGACAGTTGGACCCACACAAACAACCGGGGCTCAATATACCACAGTTACTGACATTGGATGATGATGGCATACACTAACAAGTATGTTGACATGTTGCTGATGCTCGGTGACTGCTGACACAATGCCACTGAAGCAGCCATGGCGTATGGCGTAAGATATCCTAGGCAAAGAGCCCCGGCAGCTATTACGTTCTTACGTGCCAAACAATGACTTCGGGAAACAGGCAGCTTGGTAATGCACCACAGTAACAGAAGAAGACCTGCAAGAAGTGAGGAGACGGAGGTGTTTCTTTTAGCTGCACTACACCATGATCCTCATGTCAGCTTATGAGCCGTTGCTGCAGCCGCTGGTGTCAGTCTCACATCTGTGTGGCGTATAGTACACGGCCACAGGTTTCACCCGTACCGCCTGTCACTGACCCAGGAGCTGCATGGGAACGATTTCCGTGCAAGAGTGACATTCTGTGAGTGGGCCATACATAATTTCACGCTGGAGTCTTTACAAAGTGTTATGTTGTCTGATGAGTCCACGTTCACAAATTATGGTGCATTGAATTGCCATAACATGCACTACTGGGCCGCAGACAATCCTTGGTGGGTAAACCTGCCGACCGTCAACGTAGGTGGTCTATTAATGTGTGGTGTGGAATCCTTGGGGATGAAATCATCGGTCCACACTACTTCCCAGGTACACTGACAGGTGAGTTATATCGCGCTTTTATAGCCTACAGTTTGGGTGGTCTCCTTGAACATGTGTGTCTACACCCGAGAGTCCATATTTGGATGCAGCGCGATGGTCACCCAGCCCATTCTGCGCGAGCTGTTGTGGAAGAACTAAACAACAGGATTGCAGAAAGATGGTTGGGGCGCCATGGTCCTCATTCATGGCCTGCAAGGTCGCCCGATTTAACAGCAGTAGATTTCTTTTTGTGTGGATATCTAAAGGATCGTGTTTTTTTCACTGCGCCCACATCCCCAGATGATCTAAAATGGCGCATCGAGGATGCATGTCGCTCCGTCACACCGACGATGTTACATCTCGTCCGCAGATCCTTTCGACGGCGTATTGCATTATGCATTGAGGAACATGGACACACATTTGAACATCTCATGTAAATCAACTTCCCACCACCATAACATCCATCACCCACCACACAGCCATGTATTATGTACAGCATGTGGTATCTGCCCCTGAAACTTTGAAGGGTTGTAGCTCCCAAACTAACAGTGATAGGAATGTAGTTTAAATTGATTTGGACACAGCCGGTTTCAACTAATCCAATGCACGATAGGAAAAACTATTGCACCATTTAAATAATTATATCTTTGTGCTGTAACCCTCTGGAAAATGATACAATAAACTATGTTCATAGCTCTGCAGAAAGTGTAATATTTCTTGTGTTGACCTACCGCATTAAAATTTCCCGACACCTATTATTTTATAAGTTACAGAGGCAGACACACTTAGTGAAACACCCTGTATATAAGGAGTGAAAGATGTCCTCTGATTTTAGCTCTAATTCTGCATGCACCTTGTTCCAAATTTAATCTGTGGTGATTGACATTCGGTAAGAGTCCTGCACCCATCATTTCACCACATCCAATGCATTTTTTATCGCTGACAAGTCCGATGATCTGGTGGTCGAGGGCGAAGGGATAACATTCTGTGACACAAAGATTGCATTTGTTTGTGCAGTAACATGTGGTTGTGCATTGTCTTGCTGAGAAATGGCATCTGGTGTGTCATGCAGAAAGGGGATAGATACAGGTTACAAGATGTCATTCACATAGCTAAAACTGGTCACAGTGACCTGGACATACACTAGCTGTGATTTTTAGTTGTGCCCAGCAGCAGCACACACAATAAGGCCTGAGGTTGGCGCTGTATATCTCGTGTAAATGCAGTCACTGTGATAGCACTCCCCATTTGTAGTGAACCAAACTCCAACTATTGTTTCACACAAACAGAAGCTATTTTTTAGCCCCAAAGAACCCAGATTCACCTGAAAACACTATCTGATATTATTATTATCCCCAGTGACATTGTTCCATACACCAATGCTGCTAGCATGTTTCTGCACATTAGTCATCCCTGATAGTGCACAAGGTATTCCACTATTGTGCCAGAGTCAAACAGGATGCAGATATGTCCTATAATGCCATTTGGATGAGGTGTCGATTGTCTCACTGATATTATTATTATCCCCAGTGACATTGTTCCATACACCAATGCTGCTAGCATGTTTCTGCACATTAGTCATCCCTGATAGTGCACAAGGTATTCCACTATTGTGCCAGAGTCAAACAGGATGCAGATATGTCCTATAATGCCATTTGGATGAGGTGTCGATTGTCTCAGGAAGGGGAGGGGGGACTGGATGATGTGATTTGGCCCAACTCATTGTATCCTTTTATCAACCATTTGGCACACAGTTGTTGCATTTCTGAAACCCTTCATCCCTTGCAAGCAGCAAATTTACCAGATGGATGGATCATATTCTCTCATGGCAGACATATGGCCACCTTTGAACTCACTGGTTTGACAGTATGGTTTGTGCATATGTATATGAAGCAACCTACACATCTACTCAAGTCACACTGATACAGTACCTTCAGTTTATAGTAACAACGAGAGCTGCCGGCATATTTTACCAATAGTGGTGTTGTGTCATGAGCTCAGTGTTGACCCTGAATCCACAGGCTGACATGGATCAAATGGTAGTAATATCTACAGAGCCTAATATGTGCATGGCCTTCAACTATGAACTTCCTATATCTGGTCTTTCGAGGTTTTATTTATTTTCCCCATAGAAGTGTATTAATTATCATTGTTGCTGTTATTTGCTAGAAGTAATGCATGTAGTGAAACTCTCAAGCAACATAAAACAAATGTTTTGAATATTTACAACCGATGATAAAAAATCCTTCACATACCAGAACACAGCATTTTTATTTAACATAAATAATGTATTCAATCTTTTGAATAAGTATGCTTCACTTATGAGGGCATGGCCATCAATAACATTGTTCCTATGACAGTCTATCAGCTAGATTATGATCTTACAAGTTACTTGATATAAATTATTTTAAATACACATACTTGTTTAAACATTTTGAAAGTTACAGTATTCATATTATTTAGTATGTAGAAATACTGGAGAAAAATTGTCTCCCCAAATGGGAAGCCGTGTCAAAATTTTGCTAATGGCTGTAGTAAGAATATTTCTGTATAATAATAATAATAATAATAAATTATAATAATAATGATTATGATGATGTTGTTGGCATCTACATGTACATCCATACTCTGCAAGCCACCTCATGGTGTGTGGCAGAGGGTATTTCGTGTACCATTGTAACTTTCTCCTATTCCAGTCATGTATGGTTCACAGAAAAATGATTGTTTTATGCCTCTGTGTGGACCCTAATCTTATCCTTGTTGTCGCTATGTAAGTTACACGTAAGAGGAAGCAATATATTGCTTGACTTTTCATGAAGCATATGCTCTCACAACTTTGACAGAAGCCTATATCACGATTAAGAATGTGTCTCTTGCAGTGTCTGCCACTGGAGTTTCCTAATCATCTTCATGATACTTTTGTGCTTACTAAATGAATTCATAATGAAGTGTGCTGCTCTCTGTTACATCTTCTCTATGACTCCTATTAACCATACCTGGTAAGGATGCCAAACTGGTCAGGCTGAATGAGAATTTTGTAACCTATTTCCTTAGTTGATGGGCTTCACTTTGTTAGAAATCTTTAATTGAATCTTCAGTCTGGCATCTGCTTTACCCAATACTGATTTTATATGGTCACTCCATTTCAAATAATCCTTTAGGGACTGATGACCCCGTAGTTAAGTCCCATAGACTCTACAAACATTTGAACATCAAATAATCCTTAAGTCTACTCCCATATATTTTATGAAAGCAACTGCTTCCAGTGTTCGTACTGCTATTGCATAGTTATATAATAAAGGATCTTTCTTTCTATGTAAACACAGCAGTTTACTCTTGTTTATTTTGAGGATTAATTGTGATTCTCTGCAACAATCGTCAATACACTGCAGATCATCCTATATTTCATTACCCTTTCCGAGTGTTGTGGCTTCTCAATAAAATTACTGCATCATCTGCAAAAAGTCTCATTGAACTTCTGATGTTATCTATGACGTCCTTTATATATATTGTGGAAATGACTGGGCCTATAACACTCTGATTCCTACAAAAGAGATTTCCGGTCTTCCGAAATGATGTAATATTTAAATATAAAATGTGTTACAAAATTATGCTACTGAACTGTCAGATATATAGGCCTATAGTTTTGTACATCTGATTGCTGATCCTCCTTTTACTAGGGATTGGTCAGACTTGTCATGCCGAAACATGTAATGATTTCTTTAGCACTGTTAGTTAACATTGAACGAAGTCTGTATGCAGAATGTTAGCTGCTGACATGACCTGGAAGTCACCTAACACAAATCATGAAAATGGTTATTTTTCCTGCTTGGCGCTTGCAGTGCCAGCTCGCCACCCCTGGAAATGGCGAGTCACGAACTGTTGTTATGCTGAGCGTTGTGCGCATGGTCAGGAGGTGCGGCCGTCCTATCGCAGCATTCACTAAAGAGGAATATCCTTGCATGGTTTTGATGGAAAGGGGAAACGAATATTTGTTTCTGTGGCATGTACTTCCTTTTCATTTCTGGTACGTATTTCTAAACATACCGTCCTGAAGCTGGTTAGAGATGTGAAACATATTCTGTACATCTACATCTATACTCCGCAAACCACTTTACAGTGAACATTCAATCTCCCCTCACAGATGATGAGACTCCCTGTAAATGTTTTGCTGCTTGCCATGGAGATATACCACAGATGCCAAATGAAGCAATCAACAGAAAACACGCGTGAAGACTATGTGATGTGCAACATGGTAGTTAAACTTCTAGACGAGCAAGTAAGTAGCACAGTCATGTGGCTAGAAACACTCTATATTGCATGCTGTGAATCTAGAGACAGCAAAGAAACGGAAGAAAGTTACACACATGAAGACTCTTCGAGTGATAGTGCCACGCACCATCATCAATTATCTCCAAAAGCAACACCAGCAACTTCAGTTACACTATCAGACAAAAAAGAAAGTGGTGAAATATTGGTTGAATGAAAGTGGTAAGAAACACCTATGTGTCAGTACTGTTCAAAATAGGTATCTCTTTGTCCGTTCTGAACATGAATTGTATAGTTGGAAAAACGAAGTCGCTGGATGGCCTAAGAGTCGACTGGACGTTGCGACAGAGATAAATGTGTGACTTTTTGAGAAATTTACTGATGCCAGATGACAATCATTGAGTGTCAGTGACACAACTTTGCATGATTGAGCATTAAAGATTGCTAACACGATAGGTGCTAAAGAATTTACAGCTTCTCAAAGTTGGATTAGTTGCTTCAAAAGATCACATAAAATTGTGGCACAAAAAGTAACAAAATTTGTATCGAGAAACAGGTCGGAAAATGATGTGACACAAATGGAAATGATAAAAGGTTTCCTTATGACAGGCAAAAAATAAGATTGCCAGTTTTAGTGAATCTTACATTTACAATGCTGATCAGTCAGGTTTTCGAAAAGAAATGTGTGCGAAAAGAACACTGTCATTCAAAGGGGAAAAACATATTGAGGCAATTATGCAGTCCACAACTGCACTCACCCATTCATACACTATAATGCCCATAATTAGTCTGGATGGTTCATTGCTGCCTAAACTATATGTGTGTCTTCAAGAACCAACTGGACATTTTCAACCACGTGTCAAACAAACAATGTTCTACACAGACAATCTTATGGTAGATGCATCAAAGTCTGGAAAAATGGGAAATGATAATGTTACACTTTTCATGCATCATGCTTTTCTTCTGTTCTGCCAGAACAAATCGCTTCTCCTTCTAGATTTGTGGTCAGGTCATAAAAGTTCTGATTCATTAAAAGCTGTATTTCAAGCTCACCCTGACAAAGAAGTAGAAATACTTCAGATTCCACCCGGCGCAACGAACGTAATTCACCTGTTAGACAGAGAATTTTTCCGCCAGTGGAAGGCATTTTACAGAAAACTAACAGACAATTATTGTGTGCAAATCACTGCAGTTTCCTGTCTATCACCGTGACCATATTCTCAAGTTTCAATCAATCGTACGTTATCAGTTTTCCTCCCCACGGTTTCAAAATGTGATTAAATATGCGTGGCATGCCTCGAAATATACTGATATTAGGCCTGATTCCTTCCTAACACTGGCTGAGTTTTGTCTACGGACGTCTAACAATGTCTGTGGTTCACAGGGCTGTCATATGTCGTCTTTGCTTGTATGTTCTTGGTGCACAAAACACCTATGTTTTGAACATTGTATCAATATTTAGCATTTTTGCGGTAATTACAAGAAATAAAAGTTTGATGTGTTCTAAACCGCATATGTATTTGTGTCTATTTCATAGCTATTTGGAAAGAATGTTGTAGATAACATATCAGCTACATTTGTCAATGAATTTATTATTATCGTATTTATTCATTATCGTACAATCGCTTTCACTGTGCAAATTAGCTGTCTCACTACTGTGGCAGGAGAGCGGCACGTAGCTAACGCCACCTTGTCCCTAGATGACGTTGGTATAACGTAGTGAGAGAGGTCAGGGTTGTACAACAGGCAGTTATAAGCTCAGAAACCATGTGACAATAATGCCATACTTCATAAAAGTTTTTACAGATTTCCAGGTCAAGTCAGCAGCTAACACTCTGCATACAGACTTCCTTCAATGTTAACTCACAGTGGTAAAAATAGCAACACAGGTTTCGACATGACAAGTCTGACCAATTCCTTGTTAGACACCTTCAGTACCCTGCTGACAAAAGGGGAAAGGGGGGGGGGGGCAATGAATTCCTTCGCATAGTCGGTCTACAATCAAATTATTATCCCATAAGGTCCAGTGGCATTTCACTGTTGGGCAATTTCAGTTGCTTTTCTATCCCTCTGATACTTATTTCAACATCTGCCATTTTTTGTTAATGTGATGACTAAGAGGAGGAAGTACAGTGCAGTCTTCCTCTATGAAACAGTTGGGAAAAAGATCTTTCATATTTTGGTCTTTTGTGTGTCATCATCTGTTTCAACTCCAGTATGGCCACAGAGTGTCTGAATATCTTGTTTTGACCCATTTACCAATTTGACATAGGGTTTTCTGCCAAGTTGGTATACAAAACATTGCTCTCAAATTAATTGGATGCCTGTTGCAGGGCATCCCTTACACTAATTTTGGCATCATTTAATTTTTGTTTCTCTGCAAGACTTTGACTATGTTTATATTTACAGTGCAGTTCTATTTATTTTTGTAACAGTTTCCTAATTCAGTTGTCGAACCACAGTGGATCTTTCCCATCTCTCACAATTTTACTTGGCTCATACCGTACTTATCTAACACGTTATGTATGGTGGACATGAAGTTCACCCACAGCTGCTCAACTCTGTCACTGTTAGTGATGACACTATTGTGTTGAGCAGTAAAGTTCTCTGAAATCTGACACTTTTTTCTTTTGCTAAATAAGATCATTCTACTTTTCTTGATACGTATTTCTTATTTACAGCTGTATTAATTAATGCTGTAGTGGTGTTATGATTGCTGATGTACGCCAACTGAATCGAAAAGTTCAGGTATGTTTCTCATCAGTAGATCTAACACATTACCTCCATAAGTCAGCTCTCTATTTAAATGCATAAGGAAATTTTTGGGTACAGCACTTAGAACAATATTGATCGCTTCTCTGTCCCTGACACCTGTCTTAAAGTCATTTGTCTCCCAGTCTATATACGGTAAGTTGAAATCTCCACCTAAACCATTACATGACTAGGAAATCTATGGGAAATATTGTCTAAGTTTTTCCCAGATGTTCTGTCACTGCTGCTACTGAACCAGGTGGTGTATAAAAACGTCCAATAAAATAATAACAATAGTATTACATTTAACTTGTACCTTATTACTTGTTTTTCACAATTTGTTTTACTTTAGCTGTATCATAATTGCTCAGATTTAGCAGGGCTGTGACAGAGAATATGATGAATGTAGAACTACATATATAGATGGTGTGTTGGCTGTTCTGATGGAACAGACATCACAACCTTGCAGCCACTACCCAAACACATTTAATGTAAGTTCAGGGAGAGAGGAAGGAAATGAATTACTTTGGCTGCACAGTGTATTGAAATAATTTGTTGTGACAAGTAAAAATTTGTGCCTTACTGGGACTTGAACCCGGATATCCTGCTTTTGGATAGAAGTCACCATAACCACCTTGGCTATCCTAACAGCTTTTCACAGAAGTTACACACCATGGAAGTAACACCCCTATCAGCCATGTCCATTTATGTTCAGTATACAAGATTTGCACATGAGGTTGAATGACATTATTGCATCTGTGGTGTAGATTGGAACCATGTGTCATTGTCACATTCAGGATGTCTGAAAGAATGATTAGCATACCACCAGTATGTTGGTGGCATACGATTCATTTCTTAACCACAACTATAGTAAAGGCATTTAACCTCATGAGGGAATCTGTTAAGGTGATCTTGGGTTGCTACCCCATTAGTGTGTCACTTGTGGGAATTTTGGGCAAACAGGAAGCATTTGTGGATGGCCAAAGTGGTCAAGGTGACTGCTGGCCCAAGCAGCAGACCAGGATTTTCACTTGTTCCTATTGAATGATTTCAGAACCCTTTGCAGACAAAGTCAGTTGTTTCCTTTCCCTTCCTGCATAAATTGTATTTGTGTAGTTACTATGAACTGTGTGTCACACTCTAACGACAACCATCTCTTTTGGAATGTGGATTTAACTGTTTAAATTGAAGTTTCCTAAATACTGGATACATATTTCATTTCAACAGTCTTATAGGAATCCACTGCACTTTAGATGGGGAAGATCGATCATAAATATTTTACTCATCTTGGTTCTTGAAGACAGACATCTGCGTTGTTGTTGCTCAGCATTCAGCAAAATAGTAGAATATGCTTCAGGAGATTAAATTAAATAATCTCAGACATTCTTGATGTTAGTCCCATTATGATGGAAATAAATTTATTTAGTTGTGTAACATTATAACGTTAGAAACATTTAGCCTCAGATAACAGATGTTTACAGCTTTGTGACTACCAAACGAGTGCTAGAGCATGGCTCGCACTCAAACTTTTGCATAACTGCGTAATAATGCTAATGACAATGTTTTATATTTTACAATTAACCAATATTCTTTTACATTAAATATGCCAAAATACAGAAATTAAAATATTACATTTAAGCTTTAACTATTTATCTCAATGCATGTACATGTTTCATGAAATTTGTTTTTAATGTGGTACACAAATTTAAAGTCATCCTTTGACTAGTGTTTACAGTGCTCAAATTATTTACATTATTTGTGTTTTCAAAGTGCACACATATTTGTTTTGCCAATATTGTGTAGGCGTACTATTATTGTGACATGGAATTTTAATGTATTTCAGTTTGCGGTCTAATTTTTTTATTAATACGGATTTGTATATGGTTGTAGTAGTTTTGTTAATTTCGAAGATAGTTTCTTAGTACCAAACGCATTATTAATTTTAGTGCATGAAAAATGATCTATCGATATAGGTTCAGCAATTTCCGGAACTAAGTGTAATGCATTTTTAGTGTTTGCAGCTATTATTTATGAAAGTATTAAAAATTGAAAATTTCGTAAAAGGACAGCCAAAGTTATGTTTAAATCAATGTACTATTTCTTAAAAGCATTTTACTAATAGTCTGTTAAACTGAATGTGAAAATGTGATATTATACATGTCCGGTAGCGAAGTTTTATTTTAGGTGTACGATATTTCATGTTTGTAATGTTGGCAACTGATTTTTTGTCAGGAGCATGCAACATAGCAGAAACATTACACCACCACATCATATATACATGTAGCTCTATCAAATATTAGTGTATGGTTAATTTATTCACCACATATGTGGCAATATCATTTGAACTCCTGCAATGGTGAGAACAAGAAGGCCGGTAAGATAGGGACACCACTTACATGGCATGCAGCTTGTGGGATTTGGAGCAGACAAGAAGCATGTCTGGATAACCTAGCTGATAATGATGACAGCTGGCAATAAGCAGGAAACTGAGTCCAGGTCCAGCATAAATTGTGAATTATTTCAACATCCTGCATGGCCAAAGTCCTTACCTTCTTCTTCCCTTTTGTATTCTCTCAGTACATAAAAGTAGAAGTTACATATTAGGAGAAACTGAAAATATGTTACAAGAATTATAGAGCTATAATGTAAACAATACAAGAAGTAAAGTAATAGTAAATAGGAATATGCTGCAAGTTAGTGATTACCTTAATGAAAATAACACAATTTACTTTGTAGCCATATCAGTAAATTTGGTTTTTAACATTTGAACTTACTTTACTTTCTCAACCCTCTGACGATGTCTGCAGCATTGTAAGACAAAATATTAGATTGTATATTATTCCTTGGATCATGGCATTATGCCCAGAAAACAAATATAACAAATTATATAGTAAATGACTACGTAAGACAGAGATATTAAATAACAATAAGCTGATTATGTCTGCACCAATACCCTAATATTAACCACAGTTTTGGAGTGTGTTAGTTACAAAATATCTATTGTTGTGGTGAAAACGATAAAGTGTTCATGTATGATGTAGATCTGGTTGATCAGATACCGTTTTTTATGTCTTTGTTCGATAAACTTCACATATTACTTAATGAAATAAAATTTTGCACTATAGTAAGAATTGAAGTGCGAATACCATTAGAAAAATCCTTGGGCTGTGAAGGAAACCTTGAAACTCTTCATGTTATTTTCAGCTCTATGTTAATAAAATTTTCTCGGGTTTCCAGCCATGCCATGTGGCTAGGAAACCACATGATGCAGCTGGAAACCCAAGAAAATTTTATGAACATAACTCACCATGAAACAATGCATTCATATAAAGCTGTATGTTGTACCACAGGATGGTCAACCCTGCTCATAGCCACATTTTGGCAGTATCTATTCATACTGGTAGATGGCTGGTTGGTAATCATACCAATGTAATAATCTGAATATTATAGAGGAAAAATTCCTAACAGGAAAAAAATATACGTAAGAAATAGATGAAGAACACTTACCAGGCGAAGGGGCACAGGCAGTAATAGCAACAAATAAACACACAGACACACACACACTCAAAAATGCTAGCTTTCGCAGCCTAGCTGCTTCATCAGGCAGAAGGGAAGGAGAGGGAAAAGGAAATGATGAGGGATTTAAGGAAGGGGGTAAGGAGCCATTCCAATCCCGGGACAGGAAAGACTTACCTTGGGGGAAAAAATGGAAGGTAAATAAATGCACATACACCCACACATTTACACAGACACAAGTACACTTAGGCAGACATACTGTAGAACTGTAGAAAGCAAAGAAGTTAACTTCTTTGCTTTCTACAGTTCTACAGTATGTCTGCCTAAGTGTACTTGTGTCTGTGTAAATGTGTGGGTGTATGTGCATTTATTTACCTTCCATTTTTTCCCCCAAGGTAAGTCTTTCCTGTCCCGGGATTGGAATGGCTCCTTACCCCCTTCCTTAAATCCCTCATCATTTCCTTTTCCCTCTCCTTCCCTTCTGCCTGATGAAGCAGCTAGGCTGCGAAAGCTAGCATTTTTGAGTGTGTGTGTGTCTGTGTGTTTATTTGTTGCTATTACTGCATGTGCCCCTTCGCCTGGTAAGTGTTCTTCATCTATTTCAATGTAATAATCTGGATGATGATTTCATCAGAGCTGGTTTTTCAACATGACTGCTTTCACAAGTGACCTGGTGTCAGATGGGGTGGGATAATCCTGTGCTGCTGATATAAAAATATGTGGTACTGGGTGGAAGTATTGGTCTACCAGAGGGCAGTGTGGCAAGGGTTTAGGATTGGGAGTGGAATATGGCTGTTGTGGAGGTTGAGTTCATGACACATCACTACTTCAGGAAGCACAGGAAGGAACTTGTGTAAGATGTACTTTATTACAGAACTTGACAATACACTGCTGCTCATCCAAAATGCAACACAAATAAAGACCAGAGATATCAAGGCCAAATTTATTTGGCATGTAAGATGTTTCATGAAGATCATGTGATTGACAATACAACCTCATGTAAAGTGTGGATGATCCATTAGCATTGAGTCAAAGATACTCTGAATGTGTTGTGTGGGTATAGGAGACTGTGCTATTTCCACATATTTGGTGTTTCAACAGGTAGTGTATCTTGGATCAGTTGTTCATGACTCATCAACCAAACATTTTGAACAGACGAGAGTTCAGGAGAGCAGGGAGGCAGAGGTAGCAGTGCATTCCAATGACCGACAAAAAAGTGCTGAACATTGTGTACCATATCTGGTTATAAGTTTTTATATAACCATGTTCTGCTGGACCGAATTGAGAAGCAAGTCTCTGTTGTAATGAGTCAGTACTACAGAATGGAAAAAAATAGTAGTAATCAATAAAGTGAAATGTAAATAATCCAATGCGCATGATAGGCATAGGCAAGGGCCATTCTTATGACAGCTTATCAAAAATGGATGTGGTAGAATATTGTACAACTTTCTGCATAAAGATCAGAAGGTGTGATACAAATATAGATTCCATTTCTGCCTAGTATTAACTTAATAAAAGCTTCTAACTTTTAGGAATAACCAAATATTATTAACAATGAATAACATTAAATATAATATCTATTAAGAGGCTAATGTCAGAAATCCCAGGCTACTAAACAGGCTTCAAAAATAGGTATGTTTGCTCACTACAGACATCTCTCAAATCATCAGTTTCTACACAATAAATACCCTTCTGAATCATAGAATTACCCCAAAAAGTAATACCATGGATCCTTAGCGAATGAAAATAAGTAAAGTAGATTACATTTTGTGTTGAACCATTACTTATTTCAGATACTGTTTGAATGATTAAACAATATAGTGTTTAGTTTTTGAGCAAGGTCCTATAAATGGGCTTTCAATGACAGCTTGCTATCTATTTGAACACCTAGAAATTTGAAGTGTTCTGTCTCACTTATCATTTGCCCATTCTGTGTAGTTGAAATGTCAGATGTTGCTGAATTATACGTTAGAAACTGCATATCTGGGTCTTACTGAGATTTAGCATCAATTTATTTTCTAAAAGCCATGAACATATTTCTTTAACTGCATTGTTTGATACTGCATCAATATTGGCAACAACATCCTTCACAACGTTGCTTCTGTAGTATTGCATTTTATACTAGAGGGCATATCATTTACATAATTGAGAATGACACACAACAGTGGCCGCAGAACAGAACACTGCCCCCCCCCCCTTCCCTTACTTAAACTTGTCCCATTGTGAGTGCATATCTCAGCCATTTTCAACACTACAGAGTGTCGCCTGCTGTCATTATTAAGCTATTTCCCTTACTCCATAATTTTCCAATTTCTGTTGTAACAATATATTGTAATCAGCACAATCAAACTCTTTTATTAAATCAAAGAATAGACCTAGTGTTTGCAGTTTTTTATTTAATCCATTAAGAGACTCACAGAGAAAAGGGACTACTGTATTTTTGGTTGTCAGACCACTTCTGGAACCAAACTGTACATTTGAAGCAAACTATGAGAACTGATACGATCAATTAACCTTGAACATATGGGCTTTTCAGTAACTTGAGTAAAAACTGTTTGCAAAGAAACAGAGTGGTTTCACTACTGATACTTCAATCTGTCAGGAAATTGACCATTCCAAAAGGAAAAATTACAAATATGGATAAGTACTGGTTAATTGAGGTGGAATAATACTTAAGTAATCTGCTAGATGCCCCATTTCAGGTAAAGTCTCAGAACACTATTTTTACGAGAGTTAAATGATTACCTGCAGAAGTCAAGGTTCTGTTTAATCCACCTGCTATATTGAGAAAGTGGACATTAAATACTTTACATATATCTAGCTTATCTGAAAACTGTGAACTCCGATAGGCCTCACGTGTTCCACTGGGTATTGACCGGCAGCCGTGTCATCCTCTGCCCGAAAGCATCAATGGATGCAGTATGGAGGGGGATGTGGTCAGCGCCCCACACTCCCTGCTGTTATGTCAGTCTTCGTGACCAGAGCCGCTACTTCTCAATCAAGTAGCTCCTCAGTTGGCCTCACAAGAGCTGAGTGCACCCCACTTGTCAACAGCACTCGGCAGACCCAGGCGCTATCGCATCCAAGTGCTAGCCAAGCCCGACAGTGCTTCATTTCGGGGATCTAATGGGAACTGATGCATCCACTATGGCACGGCAGTTGTCATCTAGCTTATCACTAACAGAAAAATTTCCATTCCATACTGACTTTATGTCCTCAAGTCTGTACTGCTGACGAGGTACTTCCTTCATGACTGACCATATGGTTTCAGTTTTATCCTGAGAAGTAGCTATTCTTTGCCTTCTTAATGATTTTTCCAGAACCTTATAATACCGTTTCTAATGGGCTACTATACCTTATCTACACATTATTCTCTTTGCTCTTGTCAGCTACCAAGGCTACCAGTTAGTGGTAGTTCCTTGTTTAGAGAGTTCTAATGGAAAGCAGCTTTCAAAGAGTTTGAACACTGTGTTAAGAAAAGCATTATTTTAATCTTCTATAGAGCAGAGTAAGGAGGCCTAAAAATAACAATTATAAGTTTACTTTCATTACATCTGTCACACCTGCACAACATTCAAATATCATTTCAGTGGTGTGTTTAAAAATGTTGATGGACTCTATTGTAGCACTGTTTTTCACATACATGGTCACTCCTCAACAGTGCAAAGAATTCGTGAAATAATACTGACATTTTTGAAAAACGTACGGGTATGCAACCAGGTATCAAAATCAACAACGGCCGATATTTCGGCAGGAGACCACACTACCATTTTCAAGGTGAAACTGCAGTGAGAAAGCAACGTGCAACAATCTTTAGAACCTTGGTTTTGAATGAGTAAACAGGAAAGACAACACATACCAAGCAAGCAAGCACACAGTGCCAACACGACCAAAGATGAAACCGGTCAGAATATCAATAATAGACATCAGTTCTTGACGGGTGAGGTCAGATTGTTTTGTCGCACTGTTTTTTGATAAGTGAGAGAGCAGGATCCCAAGCAGAATATAAGCAGAATGCTCGATCCATATTCATAAGGTTGTCACCTAGTTTTAATTCTATCACTTCCTTGATAACACATTCCCAGTAGTTGGAAGTGCATGCCAGAATTTCCGCTTTGTTGTATTCGATAGGGTGATCTGTGTCAAGACACTTCTGCCACAGCTGATTTGCTTGGCTGTTTAAAATGTGTGTGACATTTATGCTCAATACAAAGGTCCTCAACAGTCCTAATAGTTTGACCAACATATGACATGCCACAGCTACATGGGATAGGTAGACACCAGCCTTGCACAAACCGAGATCATCCTTAACGGATCCCAACAGTTCCTTAATGTTAGAAGGTGGACAAAACACACATTTTACGTTGTTTTTATACAAAATGCAGCCAATCTTGTTGGAAGTGCTGCCAATGTATGGCATAAAGGCCACTGACGTGGGTGCCGACTCTGTGCTATCATCACTAGCCCATTGCACATGTGGTCGATAGCACAACACTCTTTTAATCTGCCCTTCACCATAGCCATTCTGTCAAAAAGTTACCTCCAGGTGGGACAGCTCAATAGGCAAACTTTCCAGGTCAGAAATGATGTGAGCCCTATGCACTAAGGTTCGAAGAACCCCTTCACGTTGAGCTGGGTAGTGACAACTATCAGCTTCCAAATACAAATCAGTATGTGTTGGCATTCACTTCCAACTACTGGGACTGTGTTATCAAGGAAGTGATAGAAATAATACTAGGTAACAACCTTATGAATAGGGATGGAGAGTTCTGCTTAAATTCCACTTGGGATCCTACTCTCTCAATTGTCAAAAAACAGAGGGACAAAAACTAATCCGACCTCATCCATCGAGAACTGATGTTTATTATCGATATTCTGACTGGTTTCATCTTTGGTATTGTTGGCACTGTGTGCTTGCTTGCTCGGTGTGTGCTGTCTTTCCTGTTTACTCATTGAAAACCAAGGTTTTAAAGATTGTTGCACATTGCTTCCTCACTGCAGTTTTGCCTTGGAAATGGCAGGGTGGTCTCCTGGCGAAATATCAGCCATCATAGATTTTGCAACCTGGCTGCATGCTCGTAAGTTTTTGAAGTTGTTATTTTCCAGGAGAAATTAAGGAATCAAATTCTGACACTGTTTAAGAAGTGCTCCAAAGTAGCAATAACATCAGTCAACATCTACAAGCAGTTCACAAACTTTCATTCTAATATCTTGTATATTTTGGTTAAATATGCTAATTCCTCTATTATTTGGATGTTTTACATTTACCAAAAGTGATTCCTTTGTAAAGGGACTTCCTTTAAGCAAGAATAGCTATCAGCTAACTTCAGACTACAAAAGGTGCATCTGTAACACTCATTGCTACAGGAATTTTCCCGTGAGTGATTCCCCCACCCCCACTATGCTGTCATCTGTCAACCTACCCTTCACATACCTATTGAGGTGCTGGCCATTCCTAGTGAAAACTCACCTGCTGATAGACTCAACTTGTATCACTGAACCATGAGCCATGCCTGTCATCAGTGCTTCATTGAGCTTCATGTTTATATGCCTGACAGCTGTATTAAGATGATGCTGAAAAAGTTCCACAAAATGCACTTTAGTGTCAGGAGTTTCTGTAGCTATCTTTTCCAGATCACCTCCTACATCATTTGTGGTGTCGCACAAGTCTGAAGTGCACACCACATACTTTCGCTATGCGCCGCCATGTAAGCACGGCGCGGTGTTCTTACGACGTCAGCCACGAGCGCCCTCTGCTGCAACTTCGCTCTTGGCCACCACTGAACTGGATTGGTCACTTGGCAATAGGGCAGGCACTAGAATAGACTCTCCTCAGTAGGCTGGCCTCTACCTAGTTAAACTATGTATCTGCATTCCACTAGTCTTCAGTTAACCTAGTTAAGTATTGTACTATCTCTATGAAATATATATCTTGTTCTAATCTAGCTTGGTGTTTCTAGTTTCTGCTGTCCCACTGGCTGGTCACCTCGGACTCTGTATCTGCACACGCGTGCATCCTATTTTCCTGTGTCGGTCTCTCTCTACTCGGCCACCAACACCTAGGACAACCGGCACCAACAAGACAAAATAATTTTTCCAATCCCTGTCAAGACTATTCTCAACTCAACCCACTATCATTTCCTGATCTTTTTTCAAAAAATTCCTTCATAACCCCCCTATGTTAACAGCCACCTGATAAAACCCTGCACTTCCTATGACTGTTGTTCTACACCTCTCCCAGAAACTTCTTCCTATTAGTCTTTCTTACCATTTTAGGTTTCAGTATGTATATGCGCCAGAACAATTGGGAGGTTCAGGTAAAATCCAGGAATTTATTTCATACAGGATAAATCTGGGAAATGGCCAGGAAACTTTTAGAATTCCAGAAATGTTTCATTGTTTTAGTTAACAGTATTTTTTTCCGCAGACTGTGACTGCAGAAGAATACAGCAGCAATAAAACATAAATGAGAGAATAACACAAAATAAAACTTTAGAAAATGTGCAATTTACGACGAAATACCATGCACACACAAGTGGCTCCTGTTAGCAGGATATCTTAAAGACTTCAGGTCACAAACTATGCAGTGGTAAATGTAGATAGCTAATCAGGAGTTTGTAAATAATAATACATTGTATTTGTTTTTTTAACTGTGTTATTAAGTTTGTGCCTTCCAACATACTTGAAAATCGTGATGCATTCAAAGAAAACAGCAAAATATTTTTGTCAGTGGTGTAAATGTGATAGCGCATTCAAAGCTCCACTGTGTTCCATCATAACAGTATTCTCAAAAATCTTATGTAAGATAATCATACAGAACAATTAAGTATTCTAGAAAACAAAATAAATAATATATGACCTTTGACTTAAAATACACCTTTGTCATCACGAAAAGACTGAAATATATTCAAGCTGTATTTACAAAACATATGTTTTGAATAACAACTCCCTCACTGGCTGTTTATGCCAGCACTGTAAGGGCATTTTAAACCCGGGAAGTTCTATTCCTGTGAATAAAACATATTTTACCTTTTGAAGTTTTACTGCTCCAAGGGAAAGAATATTGTCAGTTTTAAATGTATTTTGCCAAGGAGAAAAGTATATTTCTTCCATTAAAAAGTGTATTTTCATCAAGCAAAAAAGCATATATTTTATTGGGAAGGAAAAAATCTGGCCTTTTTTCTGTTTTTCTTTGTATACACCCTGGGTTTTCTAAAATTTGAGGCCTGCACGTTATGTACTTCTAAAGTTCTAAGACTCTGATAGTTTTCAAATCCACTGTTTGCACACAATGTGACCTACTGGCACCAAAACTTTGACCACAGAATCAGTGGAATGCAACTGAAGCAATGAAAGAAAGAGAAAGCCGGTATTGTTCATCTTCAAATGTATCAGCATTTCAAATATTCGTAGCAACAAAAAATATATTTTCCCACAGTAGGACCAACAATGCCCAAAGCTTTAGGATTTTTTTACAACTTTGTAGCTCCAAATATGTGGTTACATTGGAACCAAGTAACACAGCTTTAAAATACACAGTTTTGCATGTGTTTCTATGAATTTCATAGAGTCAATGACTGGTGATAAAATATGGTGTGATTCTTTGGTTTGGTGATTTTGCCAGTGTATATTAGCTATTGTCATAATGCCTTGTGATTGCGGTGACAATATAAACTGATCCTTTGATGGTCTACATGGCCCCATGATTTAATTAAGAAATGCTTATCATTTGAAACATCAATTATTAGACATTAAAATTCCATGGTGGAATGTTGTGCAAAAGCAAATTTTTCTTCTTGTCTAGTCAAAATCTCATATTTAGTAACATTTTTCTTCAGTACATGGGATCTCTCTCCTGTCTCATTCCGAACATAAGACAGCTGATGCGTTCAAACACTTCTTTGTCTGAAATATATTGATGAGTTTTTTAGGAACACTCGTAGAAAATGCTTAAAGAATCTTGTATTTCACAATTGAACAACTACACGGTAATGTACACACACGTGACATAAGTCACCAATAACAAAAGATACTGTTCGTATAATTCATTTGAAGCTTTTACAAAAAGTAAACAAACTCTGAGGAGCCGGCGTGCTGCCGCGCACTGCCGCAGCACCACTGCAGGTGGCGCTGGCGAGATCACCCAATCTCCGACAGCGCCGACTGTCGTAGTGGACAATACGAATTTATTATTTACTACATACATCCCCTTTTTTGGTAAACGTTTTCACATGCCCAATGTCCATCATGTCATCTTCGCGTTGAAATGTTCGGGTAGGTGCACGTCCATAAGGTTTGTAATGTCCAGGTTTGTACTTTCTTGTCATTATGGGCGAGTCCGGTGTTTTCGGTATAGGTATCACGTTCTTTTTTGTTATTATAGGAGACATAGCTCCGCTGTCACTGTTTTTATTACACACTTCACTCAAGAACGGTAAATTGAGGTCCATATCACACTGTGTATCATCTTTTTTGACACTTTCAGGTTTGTTCACTTCATAGTCAATCTCTATTTTTTCGTCGTCGTTATCCGAGGGTATCATAGTCATCCTAGGACGGAGCTGGTCCACATGTCTTGCGACATCACCTCCGGCTGTGCTAACTTCGTACATACAGTTCCCTCTTTGAGCAGTGATACGTCCTTTTATCCACTTTGGATGACATCCATAGCCTCGTGCCCAAACAGAGGCGCCCTTTCTATATCGTCCCTGATTTGTGTTGGTGGACTGTTCCTTTGAGGGTAATAGGAGATGCAGTAATGTCCGGGGTTGTCTGCCATGCAGCATTTCCGCGGGGCTCTGTTTACCCGTTGGTGTGAATCTGTATGATGCTAAAAAGTTGAGGAGTGATTCCTCCGTGGACGATGATGCCAGATGTTTTTTCATTTGCATTTTAAATGTTCGCACCAGCCTTTCCACCTACCCGTTTGATTGGTGGTGAAAAGGTGGTGCAGTGACATGGGAGATGCCTCTGCGTCTGCAGAATTGTGCAAAATCAGAAGAGGTGAACTGTGTACCATTATCGGACACGGTGGTATTAGGGAGGCCTTCAAGCCCAAGGATTTTGTCGAGGGCCAAAAGAGTGGAGGCCGTAGTAGGCGTCGAACATTTAAAGACAAATGGAAAATTTGAGTACGCGTCTACGACCAGGAGCCAATAGGAATGAAGAAAAGGGCCAGCAAAATCTATATGAATTCGTTCCCATGGTTGTTCAGGTGTGGGCCACGGTGAGAGCAAAGATTTGGGTGCTGGAGCATTTGTGGCGCACGGGCTGCAGGCAGCTACAATGCACGCAATATCAGCATCTATTCCGGGCCAGTACACATGACGACGAGCCAGATTTTTTGTTCTGGAAGTACCCCAGTGTCCTTGATGTAGCAGATTCAGGACATCAGTGCAAAGAGCCAAAGGAACAATGACTCTGGGTGTGATGTCATCGGTGGCCAGCAGGACCACCCCACGAAGTGTGGACAGACGCAGACGAAGATGATAGTAGTTTCGGAGCGGATCCAATGCTTTTCCTGATGGTCTTTCTGGCCATCCATGCTCGATGTGGTGGACAACCTGGCGGAGGACAGGATCAGCAGGTGTGGCTTCCGCAATGCGATGTCCGTCAATCAGAAATCGCTCACCGCCGCCTGAGCAGCTTCATCCACGTGGAAACAGAGCAATTCATCGGCATCAAAAATGGAATCAGGACCCATAGGAAGACAGGAGAGAGCATCTGCATTCACATGCTGTGTCGTAGGCCAAAAATGAATCTTATAATTGAATCTAGACAGGAATAAAGCCCAACGTTGCAATCTGTGTGCTGCTTTTTCAGGAAGAGATACTGACGGATGAAAAAGTGAGACCAATGGCTTGTGGTCTGTGATAAGATGGAATCTAGTGCCATATAGAAATACTCTAAATTTTTTAAAAGTATAAATGATGGATAAAGCTTCCTTTTCAGTCTGGGAGTACTTTGCTTGTGAAGCATTGAGAGTCTGGATACGTAAGCAATTGGTCGCTCTGTGCCGTCCGGAAATTTATGAGAGAGTACAGTCCCAATGCCATGTTGTGATGCGTCAGCTGCAAGTATTAAAGGCAGCCCTGGACTGAACGTTGCTAAGCAAGGTGATTTTTGCAAATGAGATTTGAGTGTTTGAAAAGCCTTTTTCCATGCGTCAGACCAAACAAAAGGCACATTCTCTTCAAAAGACAATTTAAAGGATGTGATATTTCCGCTACAGACAGTATGAACTTGTGATAATAGGCTATTTTACCTAGGAAGGCTTGTAAGTCCTTCACGTACGTAGGTCGAGGGAGAGACTCAATTACAGTAATGTGATCCTTTAAAGGACTGATACCCTCATGTGAGAGACGAAAGCCCAAGTATGCAATGGAGGGTTGAAAAAATTTGAACTTGTGAAAGTTACATTTTAACCCTGCTTGTTGCAAAACAGTAAACACTTGTTGAAGGTTCCTGAGATGTTCATCTGTGGATGCCCCTGTGACCACAATATCATCCTGATAGTTAATGCATCCCTGTACCGGCACAAGAAGTTGTTCCAAAAATCTTTGAAAAATAGCTGGCGCGCTGGAAACGCCAAACGGCAACCTTTGGTATTGATAAAGACCAAAGGGAGTGTTGAGTACAAGAAATTGACGAGATCGCTCATCAAGAGGCAATTGATGGTATGCTTCAGACAAATCAATTTTTGGAAAATATTGTCTGCCCGCTAATTTGGCAAAGAGTTCCTCTGGCCATGGCATGGAATACGTGTCAATGATACTTTGTGAATTTATGGCGTTTTTAAAGTCGCCGCAAATGCGAAGGGATCAGTTTGGCTTGAGAACCACTACCAAAGGAGAAGCCCATTCACTCAAAGTGATAGGAAGAAGAACAACCGCAGTTGTAAGGCGATTGAGTTCTTGTTTAACAGAATCGCGAAATGCAACTGGAAGAAGGCGCGCGCGAAAAAATTGCAGGCGAGAACCATCTTTAAGCGATATGCGGGCTGTGAAAGCAACAGCACGACCTAAGCCTGTGGAGAAAAGATCAGAGAATTCGGCAGATAAAGCCTCTATTCTGTCAAATGGAACAATGTCTGAGACCATATTTATAGTGTCATCTACAGAAAATCCAAAAGCAAAATGCGTCATAGCCAAATAAGTCTGTCGTAGCTGCTTTGTCTACAACGAAAAGAGTGAGCGTGCGTGTCACATGTTTATATGTGACCGGTACTTCAAATTGGCCTTTGAGAGCCAGTTGTTAATGGGTATAAGTGCGCAAGTTGCGCGAAACAGGTGATAAGGGGGGCGCCCCTAGCTTAACGTAAGTGTAAGAAGTAATAATAGTCACGGCGGAACCGGTGTCAACTTGCATTTGAATATCCTTTCCTAGGACAGGCTTAACTGAGACAAAAGGATTATTGTTTGAGGAATAAGTGGAGTTGACAAACATGACTGAACCAGCGTCAGATTCCATATCATTGATTGCTTGAACTTGTTTGGAACGACACACGGATGAGATGTGACCACATTTTTTGCACTTGTGGCATTGTGCCCATCTTTGAGGGCAGTCATCAAGCGAGTGCTGCGTGAAACATTTCAGACAAGAGGGCAGAGCATTTGGTGACGGTTTTCTCTGAAAAACCATCTTGCTTTTGTTTTGTTACTGCTGAGAGGGGCGGTATATAGCAGCAACGTTGTCACTTGCTTCGCTGTGAGCGGCGGCAGCAACGACCCTATCTAACGCAACCTCTCCTACGTCACCCCACGAATCCAGCTGAGTGCCCGCGGCGCGAGTAATTTCAAATGATTCTGCGATTGACAACACCTCTGCCAGGGTAGGGTCATTTAATTGAAGTGCTTTTTGTCGAACCTCTTTGTCAGGGGCCGAGCGGAGAATAGCGTCACGTACCATTTGATCGGCGTATGATTCCTGATGGATTTTCATCACAAAATTACACTTTCTGCTGAGCCCTTGCAGCTGTGTGGCCCAAGCTCGGTATGACTGATTTGAACATTTTTTGCACTGGTAGAAAGCTACCCTAGAGGCAACGACATGCGTTTGTTTCTTATAAAAAGAATTTAGAAGTGTACACATTTCGTCGAATGACAACGATGCCGGTTACTGAAGTGGGGCCAGTTGTGAAAGCAACTGATAAAGACGGGGCGAAAGCCAAGAGAGAAAAAGAGACTTACATAGGTTGGTGTCAACAACGCCAAATGCTGCGAAGTGTTGACGTAGTTGTTTCTTGTAGTCAGCCCAGTCCTCTGTGGCATAGTCATATGGCTGGAAACTCGGAATTGAAAGCTGTTGTCTCTTAACGAACTGTGTTGCGTTGAAGATTGCCTTGATGGTGTTTGCGAAGAGCTCTGGAAGTTGCAGGACATGATCGGTGAATACTCTTTGCTGTTGCAGAAATGCTTTTAGAAGTTCTTTGACAGTGGCAGGCATGATTGAACACGTTGTTTTGATATATCCCATCCTCGTCACCAATTTTATGAACACTCATAGAAAATGCTTAAAGAATCTTGTATTTTACAATTGAACAACTACACGGTAATGTACACACACATGACATAAGTCACCAATAACAAAAGATACTGTTCGTGTAAATCATTTGAAGCGCCGAGGCGCACCTTATGAAAAGTGAACAAACTCTGAGGAGCCAGCGTGCTGCCGCAGCACCACGGAGGTGGCACTGGCGAGATCACCCGATCTCCCGACAGCGCCGACTGTCGTAGCTGACAATACGAATTTATTATTTACTACAAGTTTCTACAAATATTACATGATTTTTTAGTTTGTTGTTAGGATGAGCATAATAGCACAGCTAAAGTAAGACAGAAAGAAAGACTTGTTTACTTTCAGGAAGCCTGCAATGGCACACGATTGGCCATGAATGCTTCCCATGATTCATCGTGCCATTAGCAAAAACTACCGCCAACACTGAACTAGCAATTTTACCAAAATAGACTTGCTTAAACTCAACTACTAACCTTATGACTTGAACCCGAGTACTGTAGCAGTATCTTCATCCATTCTACCTAATTTAATGTTAGAATAAAGAAACTTTGTTTTGATTTTGAAATGCTCCCCTGAAACTTCTTCCTCTTTTAACCTTGACTCTTATTTTTTGGGTGTCACTTAGATTCAAGTGCCTTGTTTTCTTGAAATTCAAATCTCATTTTTCAGGTGCAGTTTATATTCCAGTAAATTCCAGCCAAACTGTGATCTACTTAGAATGTGATAAAATGAGTGTGTTGTCTTGACATTCATATTTATAAGCAGAATAGAATTAGAAACGATATTTAACTGTATTGGAAGTTTTCCTCTTTTCAGTTTTATTACACTCACTAAATCACTTCAGAGACAACAGAAATTCTGAGAAAGATGGTTATCTTAAAAAAAAAATAAAACAACATGCCCTGAAAGTACTTGATATTTGTAAGAATAACAAAAGCATTTAAATTGAGAAAAATTGAAACAGCTATGGAAGATAAAATGTTGAAAATATATAATGTGGAATTTTCTTCCATACAGCTTCAAATACAAATTTTCACCTAACAGATATGATTCAGTAATAATAAAAACAGTGTAGTGTGTAACAATGTGATGTTAGCAACCAATGAATTTTGAAAAGACATAACAATAAATAAAATGATCCATCAACATGAACCAGGATCTTGCAAGACCTGAAGTCCCAAGTCATGTAACTGTAATAACATGCCCAGCAGAGGGTTAACTTTGTTTTTAAGCAGATTGGTTATCATGACCAACAAACACATTCCCCTCCACAGTTTGAACTACTGGGTCTCTCTCTCTCTCTCTCTCTCTCTCTCTCTCTCTCTCTCTCTCTCTCTCTCTCTCTCCCTTTTTTTTCTATAGGACGACACCTTGAAAGTTTTAGGAGTTTTAAGAAGATATTACATTGGAAGTGTTTTTATGCCACTAGCTCTTCTTGGAGCACCAGAAGGTAAGTTTAAGTTGAGTAGGCCTGGAGTAAAAAGAATCTCATGGCATTGTGGGATGGCTTACATTGCACCAGTATGTGTACTATTGAGGACGGGTGTTTAGACCACCATTCTTGCACGTTTTTCCTAGCCAGAGAAAGCATCAGTGACAGAACTCTGTACTAATGAGGGGGACAAATTGTTGTATGATCAGGCACAAATCATCGACCCTGCTTCAAGAAATATTTTCTTGAGAAATCTATTGAAATTCAATCTTATGATAATATCATTATTAGGGAGCTGTGTGAAAGGCTTGAAGAGTTTCGAGCTCATAGAAAGCAGCATGTCATTCTCAATGGACAGAAGTCTTCAGACATGAAAGTGATTTTTGGCTTGTTGTAGGTGTGTGTTAAGGGACGATTGCTTTTCGCAGTATATATGAATGATCTTGTAGAGAACATCAGAAGTTATAAGGCTTTTTGCAGATGATGCTGTAGTTTATCAAGAAGTCACAACACTGGAAAAGGTAGTGAAATGCAGGAAGATCTGCAGCATACTGAAGGGAATTGCAAATTAAGCCATTCAACTCAGATTTCTCACTTCTGGCCATCAGTCACCTTAACCAATTAGGTTATCCAGACATGTATCCTGTCCTGCCCAAATTCTTGTATTGTTGTACACTACGATGGTAGTGGCTTTGTGCATTCAACAAAAATTGTCATTTGCCTGTACGAGATATACATTCAGTTATAGATATGGTGTGTATTTTCAGAAATGTTAAATTTAAATAATGCAACATAATTTTGATAAAAGTCTTCCCATTCCATTGTTGTGGTGTGGTACAGTAACTGTTTGAATTTGAATTTCTTGAGTTGGAAAATCTGTTTAGTTAGGGCAATTTCAGATATGTAACAAAGAACAAAGATGAGAACTACTACAGACAAGACAGTATCTAAATTGTAACATAATTATCTTAATAAAAATTTACTCTTCTACCAATGGTTCATATGCAATGATAAAATTTATTTTTCAATAGTTTCATTTGCCCTGAATTTGTTTTTAATGGCCAAACCTACCACAGCTCCAGTGATTTCATGATTATTGTCTGTGTATGATATCCTCTAGGTGCATTTTATGCTTCAATCAAGTCACCCTCTATCAAAGAGTGAGTAGGCATATTATTATGATGGCTTATTCATTCTTTTGGTACCAATCTCTGCATTATTTATTAAGCTGAAGAATAATTTCATACATTTTCTTTTTGTGATTCAGTCATGTAGATAAAGTCTTGTTTGTACTAGTTCTCACCTTTGTTCTTTGTTAGATACCTGTTTTATCAAATCATTAGGTGAGATTGACCAAATGAAATATTAATTATTTTTTCTGCCTTTTGTAATAGAACTGGATATTTTGTAAATAATGTTCATTTTCATATTTCTTGTTTTGCTGTTCCTTAGAAAGTGACAGGTTACAAAGAAACAGTGCATAATAGTTTTCTCCAAAAAAAATTCCTCCCCAATATATAAGCCTCCAAAGATGACACTGCAAGCACAATTTTGAAGATGCGTATTTTTGGGAACATTTTAAAACACTGTATCTCTGAAACAATTCTAGATACTGAGTTAGGATTTTTTTATTTGAAAGATAATGCCTTTATGATTACCATGGTATGCTCAGATTGGACATATCTGCCAAAGCTATTTTATTATAACCTTTTTAATTACTTTTTTTTTTAATTTCAGAACTTTTTTTTAATTCAGAAATGCCAATCCAAAAAATTTGATTTTTTTCCTTTGTGTTGTTACCATATCTAACAAAGAACAAAGATGAGAACTAGTACAGTCAAGACAATATCTAAATTGTAACATAATTCTCTTAATAAAAATTTACTCATCTACCAATGGTTCATATGCAATGATAAAATTTATTTTTCAATAGTTACATTCACCCTGAATTTGTTTTTAATGACCAATCTTACCATAGCTCCAGCTACATTCTCTGAAAAGAATAGCTTCCATTTTTGAGTTGGACAGGTTTTATTTAAAAATAAATAAATATTAAAATAATAAAAAAATAAATAATAATAATAAATCTTTACTCCCATGGATAACGTCTTACCTGAAGTTTTTCATTACTAATTTCAATGTTGTACTGGAAGTTTCTAATATAACTGTTGCAGTTGTTTCTTGTCACTTTTATTATTGCAATAGGTTCTTACATTGTTGCTGTTTCTTGTCTGTTTCCTTGTTTTGGTTTTTCATTGGAGATTTCAGTATTGTAGTTGTTCTGTGCTAATTTATTTATTTATTTATTTATTACACTGTTGATCCTACTGTGATAAGTTCACAAGGATATAGAGTGTGTCAGTTACAATCCACATCATTGATAATCGTAAATAATTAAACAAACTTAATATTAAAACCTGTTATCATTACTCTTATGCAAGTGACAAAATTACACTAAACATTAGATACAGACATTGAAAATACACATAGAAACTCAGTGAAAACAACTATGAATGTTACAGCAATACCTACATCATTTCTTACTCTAAAATATCTCATACATAAAATTCTAGTCAGCAGATCTAAGTTTTTACATTGTGACTGAAAAACTCCTATAAACTGTAAAATGACCTTTCCAATAAAAATTGTTTCAGATGCACCCTAAATGTGGATTTTTCATCAAACTTGCTTTTAAGATCTGGAGGAAGAACCTTCTAAGAAAACAGACCATTCAGTGAGCACTGATTTTTTGTGAGGAATTTATCAATTGACAAATTGTGTGTTTTATGGAAAGGGCTGTTAAAACAAAACAAAACAAAAAAACAGATTTTGTTCAGGTTGGGAATATGTGGGCTCATTTGAAGAATGTTTCAAAGTGAAGATGTTTCCAGTGATAACTTTCTATGTTCTAATGTTTTGACAGAATATCAAGAATGACATTAACTGAACAAGGTGAAGTCTCCCATGTTGCAGATGAAGCAGACTTTGCATATGTAGAGGAAGAATTACATTGCTTAAATTAGTCAGATACAGAAGTAGGTGTTAGTCCTGTTAAGAAACTGTGGTCAGTGAAGTCGAGGCAGAAGCTCTATGCATCAAGAAATCACAAAGAAATTACTAAAACTATGAGCAAGTACACCAAAGCAAAACTGACAACTCTCTTCAATGTATAAATTCAGAAGAAAGTGAACCAAAGGGCTCTTGCACATATTGCCAGGAATTATTCACGAATATCAATTGAGCTGTTGAATATTGTGCATCTTACTGTGAAAAGGTGCAAGTTTTAACTATTATTCCAGAGACATTTTCAAAGAAAGTAATTTTGAACAACATGGTATCAGCATCAAAGTGTATGTTAGACAAATCAAGAAATGTTATGTCTTTAAAAGGAGTCTTTTGAAGACTTTATCCCTATTATGGTCACCCTGTAGAAGCAACACATGTTCAACTTCTGCAATCATTTCAACAAGAAGATAGATGTGACTGTTCTTGCCAGAGTACCAAAAAAAGCAGACACTATATCTGTAACAGTTGAAGGACAAAAAGTTTTGAATGTGAAGAGGAATATGATTCGAAATATTAAAGAAAATTTGCCATTTACAAGAACAACTATATAACTTTACACACTGGAAGATCAAAATTTTATGCACTGTGACCTAAGTGGATAGTTCTACACCCACATATAGATGTCTATGTGTATACTGTGCAAACTTTGAAGAACTTACTGGACCTTGTGACATATAGCACCTTGGTTTGGTGTGTGAAGTCACTAGTTGTCTCTGACAAAACAGGAGACTTGTCTGTTTCAAGAATGTGGTGACTGGCCCAGGAAAGAGAGGACTTTCTTTACAGACACTTTGACTGGGTGACACAGCAGATAACTCTGCAGAAACTACATATGTGACATGGGAAGAAAACAAACAAATTACAAAAACTGTTTCCATTAACAATTTCATTGACGAACTTGGCAAATGGACAGTGAAAGCAGTAACACATCACCATTTGAAGAAATTGCAACAACACATTGAAAGGACACATACAGGCTGAACAATTATGTTTAGTACTAGGCCTACAATGTGATTTTATTGAGAACTGGTCTGTAATTCTCCTACAAGATGTACAAGGGCATAATTGTAGTAATGATTATGTTTCAATTTTATAGCAGTTACATATTTTCAAAACAAGACCACAAGTGTTGCAGTTGTAAATGATGACACAGGACACATGACTCAGCATACGCTTTGCTAGCAATGTGAAAAATTCTTCAATTGCAAACAGGAGCAGAAAAGAAAATTATTATTTCTGATGGTGCTCCCATTTGTTTTAAAAATTGGTACCAGCTATTTGAATTGAGTAAGTCGCTTGTGCCAGCTGAGTGGGAATACATTGGTACTGGCCATGGAAGTGGGGCCTTATGATGGTGTAGAAGGCAGGCTAAAGTGCCATTTACAAAAGACAATCTTTCTAGACCAAATACAGCTGTGATTCAGAATGCTAAGAATTTTACAAGAGTTGTGAAATCTTATACATCCTTTGGTTCAACAGGAATGCATCACTTGATATGAAAGGAAGGTACTGATGCAGTGTAACACATTATTAGTTCATTGATTAGCTAATTTCAATACCCAGCAAAGAGCACAGTAGTTGTATAAATTGGAACCTGCGAGTCCTTTGATCTTTTACTTTTTGTAGCCATTTAAAACGTTTGAAAGATGTGTGTCTTACTTAAATTTGAAAAGTCAAATTCTGTTACATAAGTCTAGATTTTGTTTTTATGAGCCTGGTATGCAATAATTTGGTAACAGAAACAAGTTTAACATATGGCAAAAATTTAAATTGTTTATAAAACCTGTCCAACTTAAAAGTGGAAGCTCTCCTTTTCATGGAATGTAGTGTTATATGGTAACAATCAACAGGCTAAAAATCAAAATATTTTGGATTGGCGTTTTTGAATAACTTTTTAATTTTAAAAAAAATAATTAAAAAGGCTATAATAAAATAGCTTTGGCAGGTATGTCCAAACTGAGCATACCACTGTAATCACAAAGCCATTATCTTTCAAATAGAAAAAAACACAATATCTAGAATTGTTCCAGAGATACAACACTTTAAAATTTTCCCCAACGTTCGCAACTTCACAATCGTGCTTGCAGTGTCATTTTTAGAGGCTTGTACCTCGGGGCAGAATTTTATTTTTATTTATTTATTTATTTATTATTTACTTACTTATATTTATTTATTTATTTTGATAAAATAAAAAAAATACAGAATTCTTACTTAGTCCTGAATTTTAACATATGGTAAATTCAATAATGTCACAGTCTATGAAGATAAGATTGTTTCCTAGCCTGCCTGAATTGATGTGGACTATGCTGGCATAATATTACATTAAAGCATTCCGCTTAGTAAGAAATGTTGTAACCATATCAAAAGTCAGGAGCTACATTATGAGAATTCACCACCCATTAAATGCTTAAATTGTTTCAGAGGGTTTGGATGTAAGCCTCAGCATCCAACTGAGAACACAACCCTGTCACACTCAATACTTCTTGGATACTTCGCAAATCTGAAATGGCTATTCATTTTGAGGTGTGGTGATTGACAAGCAGATGTGGATAATGATAGTTCTACAAAACCTTCAAATAATATGCCCTTCAGCTTACAGGAAGATACAAGACTATTTTAGAAGATTTCTTAATTTGGTATTTACAGTCATTTTAAAATTCCAGTAGAATTACTGGTTCATGGAAATTATACTATTTGTCTTAGACCTCAATTTTCAAAACACACAAGGCAGTCATGTAATGTCACTGCATTTGCAATGTTAGTATGTGGTTATTGTAGTGTTACACACTTTACAGCATATGCTCAGAATATAATTTACAGTTTCGTCCAGTAGAATGCATCTGTTTTAAAAGTTGAGACCTAATTGTTTTTAGTGTATTGCTTGGAAAAGAGCATATGTAGTCATATTAGTATTTAACCAGTGGAAGTTATCCATATACCTTATTTTTAAAGTCTAGCAAACTATTTGAAATCTTCTATTTCATTTCTTGATGTTTGTAATCTCACGTGAATAAACTACTTGGTCATTAAGGAAAAGGGGTAGGACTGTAAAATATATTTTTGTTGTGCATATATCAAGATATCAGACGTAGAAAGTGTGTAGGCTAACTCAAAGAGTACTTCAAACTTTAATTTGAAAATATGTAGGTCATAACAATGACTGTTTTCTTTTGTTGGATGTTTTTCGGGATTATGGTTGCAGAATAGTTTTGTTTAGTTATTTACATGTTATGTGATGTGTTCAATTTTTGCAGTACCATATATTAAAATGATGTAGAATTAATTGAATGCATACGATAGAGTACATGTTGATACTAATATTTAGATATGGTTGCATTCTGACCATTTACTTATTTGAATAAAAAGTCTCCCAAAGAATAGAAGGAGTTGCCAAACTTTACATTTTGTTGTTGCTTTCACATGAAGTTTCTATACACACTAGGCACATTATGTCATTTAGTGTCTGATAACAGATTTTAGTGCTAGTATTATCTCCAACTTCAGAAGTAAGTTTTTATGAAGTTCATTTCTAATTTGTCACTTGGACGTTGAATCCTAATTGTCCGTCTTTCTTTAATTTTTGTATCTTTGCGTTACCTTTATTGCATTTTTTTCTGAATTTCAAATGGATTATTTGCTTCAGCTTTCATTATTGACTAAACACACTGAAAAACAGTTCCTAAAATGCCATACTTCATAGACAGGTGAGGTGCCTACCAGAGCTGCAATATTGAGAGGCCACCTTATACTACTGTTAGTCATTCCATTTCTTGTGCCACTTGCAAATGGAGTTGGGGACAAATGATTGTGTACATTGATGAAATCTTCTTGGGTGATTAGCCTAGCAGAGGTGTCATCTTCTAGCAGTGTCTTGATGAGTTTCATAACCATCATCTTTGCTTCAATGTAATGGTTGAAGAACTCATCAAAATTTCGAAACAAGGTGACAGGTCATCATCCAAGAATATTTCATCAATGAAATACAGTGTGGCAGTAGGTTCACTCTGCAGTTTGTTGCAAACATTGGTCTTCTAGATTTCCTTGAAAATAATGTCTTCATCCCTCTATTGAATTCCTATTTAAATATTCAAAACAATTTTGCAGTATATGTACACTGATCAAATATATCAGTATAAAATCCAGCATCACAACTTCTAATTCAGGGCCGGCGCAAGGCACGCGCGAAACGTGCGGCCACACGGGGTGGCACTTTCCAGGGGGCGGCAAATCTGCCGACACCCCCCCCCCCCCCCGTTTTTTGCTTTAGGACAAACTCAACATTCCTTCCAAAGAGGGGATTCGAAACCGAACCTCGGAGGGAGCGGTTACGGGATCTGTGGCATGGCGTCTCGACTACCTGCCTGCCGCCCCTGTTGAACAAGGAGATGGAGGAGGTCTAATTTCTTCCTCACCACTGTGGCAGCGTCGTCGTGTTTATGCCGGAGGAACAGAGAGGGGCAAGCAGTCTGGCGTAAATGCCAATATTCTCATGAGTGGAGCGCTGCCAGCCTATTACGCGCCGTGCGTTTACTCACAACTAATTTTGCAGGAGACGAAGTCTAATTTGGAAATTCGAATGCAATGTTCGATACTGCGGTTACATGTTATACCTGAAGCAATTTTGCAAAGTCTTTCAATGGCAGTTGAGTGTTTTATTCTTCCCGCGCTATGGAAAAAAATTGTTGAACATTACTACAGTCAAACATGTTCAACACCTACAATGGCTAGAAGTATTCCGAATGGTTAAATACGCTGTGAGTAATTACAAGGGATAAAGACATTGATAGTAAGCCTAGCATAAGTTGGGTTTCGACGTATTTTTGAAAATGTTTGCTATCCGTTTCTGAGAGATAGTCGGACGTTTTGGTTTTTGAGCCCTGAAACACCTGTCTCCGCCTGCATGAATACAATTAAACTCTGACCAGCACTTTTGTGTGACAATACTACTCACACACTCTCACTTTGCCAACATTTATTTACTGTATATTATTCGTGAGAATCCATGTTTCGTCTAAATAAACTACTGGTCGCTTTTATTTTATTGAAAACCTGAAAAAATATAGTCTTTTAAAAACAATGCCTTTTCGTCCGCGCGAAACAAAACGTTAATTTTGACACCTTGTAAAACGAAAATCCTTGCTAGCTTTGAAGCTCATTTCTGTTTGACCAAAGTTGTGCAGTTTTCGCAAAGTTCGTATTTCTTCCTATTGTTCGTAATGCTATAAAAATTACTGCCTGAAAATACATTTATCCATATCATCAAATGTCTGTAAATCTATTGGACCAAACTGCATGGTCATCAGTCCGTAGCTTACAAACTACTTAAACCTAGGTAAACTAACCTACGGACAAACACCCATGCCCCAGGGAGGACTCGAACCTCCACGGCGAGCAACCGCGCACTCCGCAGCGAGGGGTTTTAGACCGCTTGGCTACTCCACCGCGGCTATCCATATCATCAGTCACATACTTATTGTGAGCTTCTTGCTTCTTCTTGGGAACTAGTTTAACCATAGCCTCGCTGTACCGCATCACGTGACCTAGTTCCTGGTGGCACTGCCACGTCACCGCTTCGCCTTTTCAGACAATGAAAACTACAGTAATCGTTTCGATAGTTGGCTAAGAGAGTCAAGATTGGTCAGAAGCACTTTCGTTGCTTTTCACAAGAACAGAAAAATTGGTGCGTCCGAATTTCTTTCAACTTGGGATGCAACAGATAATTGCTTTTCATATGACCTACACTCGGTTGCACAGTGGTAGAGTGCTAGGCTACAAATCCAAAGGTCGTGGGTTCGATCCCCGCCAGGTCCTAGGATTTTTATCTGTCACTTTCCAATTCTTTCACCTCTGGCAGTATTGCTCATGTGAAAAATACTGAGTAGCACCATGGTTCAGAACCCACGTAAACTGTAGGTTCCCCTATAATTGTCTGGGTAAGTCAGTTCGAAGGTCGGAGGAAGGCAACGGCATTAGGCCATTAGGACCACGCCTAGTAAAGCACTGTGGTGTTCAAACCAATCTTCGGATTGTTGACTGCTTTACCTTTTTACAGTTAGTATTGCGCATGCACGTTATAAGTTAGAATTTTTCTCCTATAAGAATGCAGAATAGGAAAATTTGTTTTTCTTAAGATCTGTTACTTAAAAAATTGGCAAATAAGCACGCGTCACCCCAGTAGCTAGAATGAAAATAAAGCGCAGGAAAGTGACGTAATACGGCGAGGACTAATTTGTTGCCCCTTATTCCATAATCAGACACGACAGAACTGACACATGCAAATTACGACGGATGGCGAGTGTCAGTTCTTTGAAATGAATAACCGCAGTGCAGTGAGTTAATATATTTCGACTAGCATCAGTACCCGGCGATTCCCAAGGATGTATTTATTGCATTATTATGTTACTCAATCTCCTTATTCTTCCTCTCTCCATTGTCTTCCGCCCCACTCTTTGGCCGTTACAACTGTTTTTATTTTCCATATCTTCATAGATTTCTGGCACAGAGTGGCTATTCTCAATGCTTTGAGTTATGTTTACATTTATACCGTCGTGCTGAACGTAACTGTCAACATGACGGTTTAGATGTAAGCACATATTAAAAGTTTTGAAACTGGCCATTTAGTAGCCAAAACCTAGATAGATCTGAAAAGTAAAAACAAAAATTGCAATTGATTGCTGACTTTTCCTACAGATTTGTTGAAATAAAATTTTACAAACGTTTAAAAAAAATAAGTAAATGGGTGGGGGGGCGGCAATTGAGCAGCTCGCACGGGGCGGCACTTGGGCTTGTGCCGGCCCTGTCTAATTGTTTTGATATCTCTTAATCTGAACTGGTGGGGATCCCAAATACTGCAGCAGTATTCATTAATGGATCATACAAGTGTAGAGTGTAAAGTGGTCTTTATAAATGAACTACATTTGCCTATAATCATACCAATAAATCAAAGTCTTGCCATTTGCTCTCCACAGAGCTTTGACATTACCTGCTTCTTCCATTTTTTATGGCTTTAATGTTTCATTTCCCTACTCTTCTGCATTAATTATGTTTATACTAGTGTCCTGTCTCAGATTCACATGGCTGGAATTATATTCTATATCTATAAAGATTTGTGTGGTATGTATTTTATTGGTTGCTTTGTTCTACATAATATGATCAAACAGAATGAATACAGTGTGTATACAATTCTCAACATATTTAATTCATATTTACACACTAATATCATCACAGTATAACATATATGCAAATGTTTATACCTGGCACTTGAAATGACAGTAGCACCCATAGCAGAGAGTCAACCTTATCAGCAGTATCAATGTACACTCTAACACAAACAGTCACAGAAGCGACCCCTGTGTTGCAAGTGGCAGCACTGCAGTATCAGAAGAATGGCATGGTACAAACATTTTCTCAGACAGTGATGTTTCTGTCATTCCAAGTGCCAGACTAAAAATTTTACATATAAGTTAATAACTTGGTCCAGTTGCTACCAAACTTCATAGGATCACACACTGAGTTAATCTGAAGAATTCATAAAAATTTCTCCAATCATTTTGGAGTCCATGTGGAACATATACACACACAGCCATTTTTATAGGCAGATTTACATTAAGTTGCCAAACATTAGAGCAAATAGAAATTACATCCAAGTCAACCTCTTTCCTCATACACTCACTCGATGATGACTCAGATTTATACACTGTAGGATCATCAATAAACTGATGGAGATTGCTGCTAACATTACTCGTCAGAGCAGTTATGTATTCAGAGAAGAATACATGGTCTATCACATTTCCTTCAGGAAACCCTGATCACCCCAATGTCTCTGATAAACACTCACTGACTAGAATAAACATAAGGGTTCAACTACTTAAAAAGCATTCTAGTTATGCACATATTTGAAAACCTGTTAAATTTGTGTGGACAAGAGTGCTGATGGTTGGAGACCATGGGTTGCCCTTAGGTCTCAAGAAAAGGCAAAATTATAGGATAGTCTGGTGTTTTTCTGTCAAGGAAATGATTAAAAATTGATATTTTGGTAACAGGAGAATTTTTCTAATAGGGTAACTACAGATTTTTTAAATTAACACTTACAAGTTGCTATTTGTCTTCTAAAATATTAAAAATATTTCACACCCGCAGATCTTGTAACCCCCCCTCCCCCCCCCCCCCACTCCTCTGCCTACAAACTAACATATGGGTGTTCTTGGGCTTGGATCTTCATTAACCATATCAAACACTTCTGGATAATCTAGGAATATGAAATTATGACATTGTTGCTTGTACATAGGTCCACAACCTTGTAAACATTGGCCATTATCAACTGTAAAATTTTCTGTTTATTAATGTCGTTAACATAATTTTGACTGTGAATTCATTGCAAGCTATGAAAAATATACTAAACACAGAAAAGTAAACACATAACTTTTACATAAACTGTAGTAGTGTCAGACCTTGTATATCAAACAGAAACATTAAATAAAAGACATAAATTTGATGTATGATAACATCCATCCATTTTAATATCACTAGCACTAGGCAGTATGTCAAGAGAGATGTGACATGTAAATTAATCTTTCAGATCACATGTAAAATAATACATAAACATAATATGATCTGTAGTAAATATAAACAGAAAGGTTATGTAACATGTACAGTACAATTTATGGAAAAATTTGGCATGCATCCACCGAAGAAATACATTTTATGATATATGAACATGAACTCATACATTTGTCAGGACCAGATTGAAGTATACTCAGTTGTTTTAATTGATACCAAAGATATAGTGAAAAGCTTTAGACATGTATTATGACACTGTATATTTATGAATAATATGAGGCATATCCAGAAAGAAAGTACCACTTCACATTTCTGGCACACCAGTCATCATTGTTTGTCTGCTCTCAACTGACACTATTTTGGTAGCTCATACATTGTGTTGCCTGTTTACAGTGCAAGTTTAAAATTTCCAAGACAATTGATGACCTCACAACTATGAGATTCATTCAGTAATCTGATTTTTAAATGCAAAGAATGTGAAACTGGCAAAAATTCATAAGCAAATTAAATATGTTTATGTTGAAAATGCAATGACTGATGGAATGGTGAGGAAGTGGGTAAAGATGTTTGATGAGGATTGAAGTAATGTCCACAATGAGTCCTGGAGTGGTCGGCCTTCTGTTTTCAGTGATGAATTGGTGAGGAAAAATCAATGAAAAAATCCATGAGGACAGACTTTCTACCATGGAAATGCTTTCATGCAAATTTCCAAAACTATTTTGCATGAAATTATTTGAGACTGCTTAGGTTATCACAATGTGTGCAGCAATGGTTCTCATCATTGATGGCATTGTTCTATAAAGTAGGACTAGATAAGGTGACCAACTGCTATGACAAATTCCTCAACAATGGAGGAAACTATTTTGAAAAGTTCTTTAAGACATGCTCCTTCTTATGACAATAAAACTGTATTCAAAAGAAAATATATTTATTATATTTATTCACAAAATGGTACTTACATATCGGGTATGCCTCACACAAGTAAGAAGAGGCTACTGTCATAGATGCCTGTGTGGTGTCCTCAGACTGGATGTGCTGTGGTTGCTGGACAGGACCTGGCCACATTTGTTTTTAATTGTTATCCGAGGGCAGCTGGTATGGACTGCCTCCTTGTTGGGCAGCAGGTGTGATGTTTGAATGTTTGTAAGGCTTAAGGGACTTAACTGCAGGGTCATTAGTCCCTAAACTTACAAACTACTTATGAACTACCTTATACTAAATACGACACAAACATCCATGCCCGGGGGGGGATTCGAATCCCCAACAGCGGACTGCCGCGCTCACCGTAACACGGTGCTCCAGCACGCATGGCTAATCCACCACGGCGCAGGTGTGATGTCCAACATTCTAATATATGGCCTGATTTTCATCTCTGATGTCAAACAAACTTGGTAGTGGTTGCCAGCAGTCATTTACTGGTAGTTTTTGCAAAGTGAGCCATGCATTTAGATTTATTTGTTTTTGAAGCACAGCCCTTAGGATCAATATTTGCTATAGGTTTTGTAGATAGGGCTACATATTTGGGCACCACATATGCTTTAATACTGCACTCCATGCTGGTGACTGCTACAGCAATTTGCTTATTCGTCTTGGCAAGAATTTGTTACTCGTACGCTGTAACTCATATCAAGACAAGCTCTTCTTCGATTGTTGAAATGAACAGCACCACCTCTGCTCCTTGATAATTCACACCTCTCCTCTAAAACTTTTGGGATGGCAAATATGCAACACACTCTACATTGGTGCCACCCAAGTCTGTTGCATCCATATCCTTGTCTGTATGCTGTAGCTGTATGTTTATAGTAATGGAGTGACAGATGGTTCTGTAAATGAAGCATTCTCTGCCGGTGCATATCATCCACACCCATTCCAGGCTATAGGCCGCCGTGTTATCCTCCATCTGAAGGCGAGACCAAATTCAATATGTAGGGCAGGGTTCAGTAAGAAATTTGAAATTTTTTTATCGAGGTCCAGAAGTAAAACTTCATATGCCTTATTAAGTTTTTATTTTAATTTTCACTCACAAAATAATATTTGAATTCAAAAACGCAAAAGGAAGTCATTCTTTACCCTTTTTTTTTTTTTTTTTTTTTTTTTTTCACTCTTAAAGACTAATATGAAATACAATAGATCTGAAGTAAAATTATATACAATATCCAGAAAAACATATATTTCCTATTTATTTATTTTTATTTTCACTCACAAGAAGTATGAAATGAAATGGGTAGTCAAACGCTTATTGAAAAATCCAGAAACAGGACATTAATTTTCACCAACAATGACTGACATACAATGAAAAGCATGTATTTATCTAAAAGAAAAAAATCCTTAGGAGAAATTACATTTGCAGTCTTGAGCCAGTTTTTTAAAGTTAGGTTCACCTGTGGAGGTGCTTATGCAAACAGTGTCTTCAAGGTGGGTGGCCGTAAATCTTTAGCGATACTATAGATGGCATTCCCCCCCACCATACATTCAGAAGGAAATGTCTTCCTGCAAGTCTGTTATCTGTTTTTAAGGGCTTAGAAGGGTGGAACAATTTTGCAGCCACATCCGACCATTCAGTTGCTAGAAAAATCTCAAAAGGTGATTCTTGGTGTCGTAACAGCTTCTCTGTATCTGAAAAGTCTTTGAATCATCGCAAATTCCTCCTTACGATCTGCCAAGAAATTTGAGAATTTCTATTTCACAGTTATTTTCATATACAAAAATTGTTGGGAAACAAAGAAATTATTGCCATAAAATGTCTCTGTCAAAGATATCCAGCTTGGTATGGAACGATGATACTCTGAACCAAATGACATATTAATTACCCATTTCCTTGTAGCTCAGTATCGAGTGCATTTAAATGTTTCAGGATGTTTTTAAAAATCCACAGCTTCATTCGCAAGTAATTCCAACTAGTTTTTTGCTTATAGTGAATCCAGGTCTTTTAAGAAGCCTGTTACTTCTTTTACTTGTCAAAAACAATCACTTGACCTTTACTTAGCCAACAAACATTGTTGTACTGCAGTAAGTCAGAATACACCAATTTGCAGTTAGAAATAACCTCCTTGAACTGTCTGTACTGAAGAAAAGAACAAGACCTCATAAAATTAATCAACTTGATCTACCTCTCCATCACTTCTTTCAGAGTCGCTCTAAGTTTATCTCAAAGGACTGCCAGGTGAATTATGCACTGATGAGGTAGTAGTCCAGCATTTTTGTCTTTGATACATTTTACTATGGTATTCCTTTTCTTTGTCCATCACAACTTATGTTAGATTTTGTCATGAATTCATTGAAAGTCTTGAATACATCTCCTTTGCGAGTCTTGCCTCTCAACGGCAATGTTGTTAGCAATTCCTCCCAAAGTTCTTTGATTTTGGTATTAAAAAAAAACACGAAAACTGACATTGTTCTTCATCAACTATGTTGCATGATTCATCGAGTGCTATGGCACAGAATTTAGAGCAAACTACTTTTATTGTCGGCAGCCAAAATTTCTGTTCTTGTATTTCTTCCTGCTGACAATGGAATACCTTGAATTGCAGCAACTACATCTTCTTTCTCTTAAAAAAGCGCCAAGGCCACTTCCAACATACATTTTTTTTTTTTTTTTTTTTTTACTGTCTCAGAATCAGAAAATGGCTTCTGGTTTTTATTAAGCACCCAACATACATGCATCACTGCTTTTGCAGATTTTTCTTGCTTGCTAATAGAACAAATTAGGAAGACCATGCTGTTTTTGTAAGAAGCTAAATATGATTGGAGTTTTTATGTCAAGCTTCACTATCCAGTCGAAAATTTTTATGAAACTTCTGATGAGTTTTTTCGAAGTGTCATTTTAAATTGGCAATTTGGCATTCTGTTTGATATGAGGCAAACTGGAACAGTTCCAGGCCCACCATGCAGTGTAAAACAATATTGTTCAATCTACTCAGCAAAACCTTGCAGTCTTCATCGTCAGCTTTATGCTTTTTAGAATCCATGTTGATGTAGGAGAAACGTTATAATCCTTGATAACAACGAAATGCTCACTGCAAGATCACCAGAACTACTGACAAAGTGGCGATAAAATTGCTATACTTATTATGATTTTTTCTTTATAACAATACCATCAGCTGGCACACAGCATATACCGAGGCACAATAAAGGATCCACCTAAAAAAGAAAAAAAGAAAAAAAAAAAAAAAAAGAGCCACTCATTTTCAAAGAGCGCCGCTGCCGAATGAACTCGCTCCATGTTTTGCAAAGTATTTTAGGCTTTCATTGGTCAGAGGCACAAAAATTGTGTTTAAGTGGATATGCCCTGATTGCTTAAATAGAGTTTTCAGAGACTGTCAGAGCCTGAAGTCAATCTATAGAATTTCCATGTTGAATAAATAAAGTTCTCGTGCTGCTTTTGTGTGTACAGAGCTTTTATGCTGGTGACCGGCCAGCCTGCTCACTTCTACCACCGCTCGTCAGCATACTCTGCAGTGCTGCACATCATGACGAGTGTTTGTTTAATCTACCTGTAATAATCATAAAGGATTCTAATTATTCAGCAATTATTTGTAAAATGCTATAAAATATTTTAAGGGTGGCTGTCACATGCGAGTTGTTATCTACAGAAAATAAAGTTTTTTTAATCATTAGAATATATAACCTATACTTTCAAAATATTTTTGGCAGTCCAGATTTTGGCCTTCCGCAGTCTGTACCTGGACCGCGGTCTGCCAGTTGCCGACCGCTGATGTAGGGGGACGTGGCCAGTGCCCCATACTCCCAGTCTTTGTGTCTGCTTTCCAGACTGGTGCCACAACTTCTCAATCAAGTAGCCCCTCAGTTGGCCTCACAAGGGCTGAGTGCACCCCGCTTGCCAACAGTACTTGCAAAAGTTAAGCACTGTCTTCTTGGCTAGCACTTGGATGGTTACCCATCCAAGTGCTAGCCAAGACAACACTGCTTAACTTTGGTGATCTAAGGAACCAGTGTATCCACTGTGGCACTGCTGTTGGCCCCCCGTAGATGTGTGCACTGCTGAAATTACACCCACAGGGTTAGTTCAGCCTTTTTGGATCAAAGAGATGTACCTACAGAAGCAGTGTTTTGAGATAAAGGAATTCAAAGATTTGACTTAAAAAAGAAGTACATTTCAACAGTTTTTTTGCAAATTTTTGTGTGGTAAATAAAAAGAATCATTTTATTGATTGCTATTTTCTGATAGGTGTTACATATTGCAGCCAATCAGTAGATGATAATTAAATATATTAAGAAATTTTGCACATAGTTACATTGTACTATCCCTAAATTATATGGCTACTGCTGTATAGAGCTGTAAGACAAGTAACATGTAGTTTTAATTAATATTACACCATTAAAATTACTTCAGCATTGTTTATAATGTGTTTATTAATGGTTGTTACTTGGATTAAATAATGGGAATGTATATGAGAGGTATTCAGTGACTGCAGCGTCCAAGGTAGATGCAGAAATCTATGAATGAGAATATGCAAATACCATTTTTAGTCTTACAGTGAATTATTGGTGTGCAGTAATATTGAATATGTAGTAAATATTTCAAAGCAAAGAGAAAAGAAGATTCTTATGGTTTTCCCTTTACTTAACAAACAAAGGAACATTCAGATGAACAAATCAGAATGTTTCCTCAAACCTGTTTACTTTTTGCGTGTTACTAAGGTACAAAGTCAGCCTAATGATGCTTTACAGGTCTTGCTAAATAAACGTAATAAAATAACATTAAAACAATATAATATAAAAGTGTTTAAATACCATTATTGTAGATCCAATATCCATTAACTCACCAAATGAGGGACAATCTTTAATACAGAAACATGACTATCTCACATCGCTGATACGGGTTTTATTAAGTGTCAGGAATGTATTCTTCTGTAATTATGGTACACTATGATATCCTTGTGATACAACTGTGCTAGGTTATCACTTGCATTAAATAATGAACAGTCAGCACTGTTTGATGGCACCTTGATAGTAAAAAAAGCAAAGAAGTAAAAATTCTGTCCTTGCTTACATTGAGCATAAAGTGTAACAAATAAAAACTGCTCAATATCAGTCATTGAAAACAACTACTCCAATAATCACAAATACAATAATGAAGTTGCAGAAGTGCTTGCAATTAAACATAAACTTCAATCTTTTGTTTGTCCTCATTATGTCATTATGCTTCATTTCTCTGTCTTGTAATTGTACAGTTTGCCATACGGCACAGTCTTGGTGGAACCAACATTATGAATTAAATAACAGAAGTTACAAATTTATTTACAAATACTAGCTGTAAACCCGGTGTTGCCTACATTCTCGTAGTCCACATGCCCTCCCCCCCCCCTCTCTCTCTCTCTCTCTGCATCTACCTCTTTCTCTCCCATCTATCTGTTCGTTCCCACCTTTCCCTCTCTCTCAGAAAAGTTCCCTGCAAGGTACCCTCTGTCATGTACTAATCATACATTTATGTACCCAGTGATATTCCACGTGGTTTAAAGGTCATGAGTGTAAAAATTCATAAAGATTGGAGCAAAACTATGCATTTTGTAAAATTTCATCAATATCCGAACACAACTATAGATTTCTATGCAATAGAAATGCAGGGTCACATTGAAAAACGCACTTTGTTGTTCTCAAATATTCCAGTTTTATTCCATACACCCCTATCTGCGAAATCGGTTCGTTCTCAAGTTATGGCGCAACCAAGGTATTTAGGGATCCATTTTTATGTTGCAAAGTACCCTCCCATGCATCACATGAAACTTATGGTAGACAGTGACCTTCCCCTTGTTTGGAAGGTCAAGCGCGTGAAGTTTCGTGAGGATCAGAATGAAAATGTAGATTTTGAGAGTCCGTAGGAGCAGTATGCTCCACCATGCACCTATCACAAAACAATTCCTTAGCTGATGTTTTCTACCTATAAACTACATTCCTTCCAAATTTCAGCTTCATAGGTGAAGTAGTTTTCGAGATTTCGTGTTTAATCAGTGAGTGAGTGAGTGTCCTTTTGGTTTTATATAGATAGAGACTGAGAAAACAGATTGCTTAATTTTTGATGCCAGAGAATTAAGGGAGACTTGCAGAAAAAATAAATAGTAACATGCAAATCTGTAAAGCTAACTGTATTTGATACAAGGTCATGCCTTATGTGACAGTTTTACGTCCCCTACAGCGAAACTGTTGTGAGCGGTAGACTTCTTTCCATTTCATCATTTTGTGTGTGTGTGTGTGTGTGTGTGTGTGTGTGTGTGTTGGGGAGGTGGTCAGTTACAAAACGCTTCATAAACATCTGAAATTACATGCAAACTTTGTTGCAGATCCCTAACTACTCCCATTTTCCAAATAATTGACTCGTAAATCTGGGTATTCTCACGCAGTGGTCTCTAATTATTTATGATGTCATTTCTCCTGAGCTATGTGTCATACTCTTTTGTTTTTGGGTCAGGAACCTTTGTGGGCATACGGTGAACAGTTCACCAAAGTTTCATTGCAATCGAATGAATGGTTCATGAACTCATAGAGAGCATACAGACAAACATTCATATAAAAGGTAAAGCAGTCAACAATCCGAAGATTGGTTTGAACACCACAGTGCTTTACTAGGCATGGTCCCGTTTGGAGGTGGTATGCCGTTGCCTTCCTCCGACCTTCGTACTGACTTACCCAGCCAGTTATAGGGGGACCTACAGTTTAACGTGGGTTCCGAACCACGGTGCTACTCGGTATTTTTCACATGAGCAATACTGCCAGAGGTGAAAGAAGTGGAAAGTGACAGATAAAAATCCTAGGACCCGGCGAGGATCGAACCGGGGACCTTTCAAGATTTGTAGTCTAGCACTCTACCACTGTGCAACCGAGGCGAAATCACTCAGTTCATTAAGGACACTGATATCCACTAGTTCACATATAAATATCAACATATTGTACAAGTAACAGATTACAGTTATGTTTTAATTGGTCATACTATAGTGTTTGTCAACTAAAAATTACGTGACAACTCAGGAGAAACAGTGCACATTTTAAACATTAAAGTAGTCATAAAATCTTGTCACTGAAACATATACCGTAATTTAACACAAATGTGTAAAATCAAAACCTGCTCTGTTGTGCATCTACAACATGTAACTACTCACTGCAATAAGCAATTTGGTAATGCATTTCTTGGCTTATATAACATTCTCTTTAAAACAAGCCAAGAGAAAAAAATCTGGTTCTTTTCAAAATGTTATGATATAATTTATGTACACAATTTCTATGGACATAAGATTGCTGCAATAATAATGCTAGTTTAAAGATTTTCTTACCCACTTCAATAGATTTTTTCCTATTGTAACAGGGCTAGTTCTCCTGTAACTATATTAACTTGAGTTTTATTTCTAAAATTGCTAATACAGTTGTTGAACCAGACTGCACTTCAGTAAAATCAGCATATGTAATACAGTGTGCTGAAAGTTTATTCACCTCAGCCTCTTTTTCTAATTCATTCAGGTGTTGGTAGTTAAGGACTTAAAAACAACCATTTTTCCACCATTATCTTCCCAACCACCAAACTGCTCCAGCATACTGTGGTGAAGCAGTTAATTTCTGATAAAACCCCAATGTTACATGACCAACCTGTGCTGCAGTTTTCCCTACTCTCATACTGAGATCAGTATTTACAACAAACACCATTTTACAGCCTTCTGGTGTATAATGTACACCAGACAGAAATGGCTTGATCTTTTCTTGCTTTGCAAGGGCATAATCAGCAGCAAATACAACTGATGAGTTTCTAGTACTTGTCAGGGCTTCTTTGGCATGTTCCTTAGATACTTAAGCTATCATAATTTGGTTTCCACTGTTTCCATTTACCATCAATTATTAACTGGTGTTGTCTAATACCAGATCGTGTACACGTTTTACGTATTACAGTGTCCAAATTTACAATATCTCTTAGATTTATGCAAACTTCAAACCCACACAACAAATTCAAAACAAATTAACTCCTTGATGATTATTTTAAAAAAATAGACATATAAATGAGTTATGTGAGATGTAAGTGTGTTACATAACATAGCTTAAGTGAAGCTACCTTATGCTCCATTTTTTACACATTACACATTAAGTACATATAACTCACTGAAAAATATAAAAAAAACTCAGCAATTAATGAAGTGAACATACAATTACTCAATCTTTTGACAGGTTAACCCTAGGGGCCATTTTGTTTATCCCAAAGTATTGATTATCTCATACACTGAAACACGCAATTCTTATTTCATTACAATAATAACAGCATACACATCGATTACCTTCTGAATCGCTTACAATGAGTATTAATCTGAACTAATAACATTATAATCTTTAAGACGTAAGAAGTAACACTCCCTAATAATGAAATCTAATATTTTGTCAGTAAAGTTATATAACGGAATTATCTCTAATTCTTATTGAAATATTTACTTTTCTTTACTTACCTTTCTTGTCGGACATTTTTTCGGTATCACAAAGTAACGCGTCTAATATGTAGAACTCAGTTGCCTCTAAACTGGCTTCATGGCAGCACAAAAAGTCGAAACATGCATAGATGCTAACAGACCATCGACTCCTACACCCCAACGGAACCTCTGAACAGTAACCAGCGCCCTACGTGGCGATCACAAACAAAAGAAAAGACGCCATCAGTTCTAACGCAGTGCACGTCCGAAGCAAAACTCACGAGCAGTGTTTCCACATTATTCTCTATAAAGTGGTGTAAGGAATACAGATACATTGGTAATTGCATGTTTTAAAAATAAAAACCCTCGGATTTAGTTTGGAGCTGAAGCTCGGATTTTGTGTACCTGCATTCAAATATTTAATCGTATTATTGTTGTTAACATTGCCATAGTAATGTTACTAAAACATATGTGATTACCAGTACAGCTTATAATTACTTTGTTTCTTGAATGTACATTTTCATATCAGAACCAATTGGCCGCGGTGCAGTAGCCGTGCACACTGAGGCGCCGTGTTTCAATGCGCGTGGTTTTTTTTGTTGTCCTTAGGTTAGTTTAAGTAGTTTGTAAGCTAGGAACTAGTAACCAAGCAGTTAATGCCCATGAATTTACAAACATTTAAGCACTTGAGCAGAACCAATTGGCGTGTGTGTGTGTGTGTGTGTTATTAATAACATCATATAACGGAAATATTGTGTATGATTTGGCTTCGGTAACTAAATGTTGTTTTTATTTCACTTTTATGTGATGATGCATGGCTACAACAGGCCAAGAATTGTCATATTCACCTTAGTATATTGACATACTAGAAACAAGTACTTCAGGTTCTGAATTTGATGGATTTCATAAAACATGTCTTTGTTTCACATGTAGAATTTTAACTTTACATTCATCAGAGAAATATGTGGAAAATATCATTAGGTTCTTGTATTGCAGCTAAACAATCCTGAGCAATTTTAGTTTCTGCACTTTAAGTGGTTTTTCTAGTCTGAATAAGTTTCAGGTGAATCTGATTGAACTACAAATGTTGAATATTATCCATTTTGAGTATTATCCATTTTTGCAACTTTTTGGTAATCATTATTATGAAAGTATACCGGCCAGTGTCATCAAAAACATCACATATTTTTGTTTTCCTTCAATGCCTGCATGCATTGTCTGTACCTCCAGTTTTGAATGTGCAGGCTCAAGAAAGCATTGGTTGGTTGTGTTCATATTTGCCATTTCCTAACAAATATCTCTGTGTTTAGTGCAAGGATGCTGAATTTATATCTATATTTGGAAATAATTTTAACATAGCCTTCACCTGTCAACGATGTGAGGAGTCACCATAAATGACATGTGGTTTGGTGCTCTTTCCACAGTTGGATAATTTGGGTATGTTAGGGACATGCAAGTCCCTGAAGTGGCGTCCAGTTGAATTACTTGTGCCAGGCCACGGTGCCACGCACAATTATTATTACACAACATAACCTGCTTTTATACTTTTCAATTTTTGTACTTTATATTTTATATATGTATTTAATACTCACCAGGGGCTTCAATGTGTAATAAAGATTTTCTGAATGTGGTACTATTTTTAGTGCTAATCATAATTGGAACTGGTAACTTCATAGGATGTAGGAACTTCCAATATAATTTCATTATTAGTCTTTTCAGCAGTCCTGTAACTTTGTAATTTATTATTTGAATAATGAAACGCTGCCCCACCTGGTGATATTTGAGAATTTATTTGCATTCTCAAACACAAATATGTATATAAGTATTTTTGTGACATTTGCACAGTGTCTCCATCTAAATGGTTTCATTTATTATTATTATTATTATTATTATTATTATTACTCTATTAATATCATTATTATTGTATCATATGCTCCTGTGGGAAGGCTGGCAGCAGCTTCATGCTGCTCTTCAAACACTTGGATTGATATATAGTATAGGCGTGAAAAAACAAAAAACATGGAGTTCAAATTAGTGGTATTACGCTATAGACAAGTGTCATGGATGACTTTAAAAAACTCATAAATCAGAATATCAGTTGCATTGGTATTTCGTGTCCTGTGTTACGGTTGACACATTGTGTTGTTACTCAGTTCTCAGTTACATGTTACAAGGTATGAAGTCCCCACTAAGTCCATATTTGCACTTCTTCCTTATCTTTGAAGGTGACTAATTACAAAACGAGTTCCAGCTATGCTGTGCCTCTAAGTTCCTTCCAGTTATCACTCTTCAAAGCTATTCGTAGTTCACACCATTGCCTCAAATAACTGATGAACAATGCCTCTTTGATTCAGATTAATTAAACACTTTTATTTGTAACTAGATACAGTAATAGGATGAAAACATGTATCTCCTCTGAACATTTAGTCCGATTACAAGAAAGTCAATAATTCATATAATAGGAACAAAAACATTCACACGTGAAGTATCTATACTGCTACTGAGCCTCAATATATTTTATTCCATGCTTCTCTTTGGCTTTCTTCTCCTACTACTCACTTTGCGATGCCGACCGCTTGATATATCTGCAACAAAGACAGATACTCGCGGTAGAAACTGCTTTGCTATGCCGCGCATACGTAAATTAACACCTTGATTAACTCAAATCGATACTATGATAAAATGTAGTTACTTCTGTAATACTACATATATTCCCCCACCCAGGCTTGAGTTATCAAGCCTTAATGTTAATTTCAATACTGATACTATCATTCATTAATCTATTTTGAGATCAACTTTCTCCATGTTACATTATATAGAAAATAATGACATTATCCTTATGACAGTAATAAATTATTCTTATGACAGTAATAAATTATTCTTGTCAGGAGAACTACAACTCTTCAACCACGGGAAGGTACCTCTTTTATTTTTTTCATATAGACTCCCATATGCGTAAATACATAGCTTCCATATTGTCTTGTTGCTCGGGGTATAATAAGGAAAAAAAAACTAGGTAGCACTTTAACATCAAGAAATTCTGCAAGATAATGATGAAAATCAATCCCTGGGTCAATCTACAACTAGGAACCAAGGTTTAGGATTTGAAAGAAGAGACCACCAAGTCTTTAATTGCCTAAAGCAAACAAAAATTTTGAGTATCAAGTCATCCATTTACTTGCATACTCTTATATGCCAGCAACTCTCTTTTGGTGCTGCACACCCACTTAACAGGAACCAGCAGTAGTTAGGTCCTCATTATGGGTACCCAACAAGAGATAGTAGCTATTCCATTAAGCCTACTACTCCCAATGAAAACCACCAAGTATCTCATTTCCTGTCTACCAAAGACAACTCCATTCTATAAGTCTCTCTCTCTCTCTCTCTCTCTCTCTCTCTCTCTCTCTCTCTCTCTCTCTCTCTCTCTCTCTCTCTCCCTCTCCCTCTCTAATACTCCATTGTCCTTAGTCCCACAGGATATTCACCTCTTACCTGTGTTTGACTTGTGCAATCGTTTATCAACTTAGACTCCCCTTTGTTCCCCCCCACTCGAAATGAGTGTACACAGGAAACACTCCTTACTAAAAAGCTATGTATACTTAGTATACATGGTCAAGTTTATATTTTCCTGTGATTAATAACTACGAATTCCATTATATATGGCTGTCTCTTTTCCTTTAGTTCTCCAATGACAATGACATACAAATAAATCAAAGTAACCTAAAGATTTGTGTAAGTGTGTGTGTGTCTCATGTACTGTTGTTTGTAAGTGTTGATTTGTGTAAAGTGTACATAGAAATATGTTTGTGTTTGTAAGTGTTTATGTCTGTCGACATGTGTATAGAGCATGAACTAGACCTCAGGCAATACCCTCAGGAGTAATCACCTGGGGTTGTAGTCAGACAGAATGAGATGTTATACATCTACTTGCAAAAGCTATTGTGTTATGATCTCCTTCTTGTGGATTCCAGTGACCCTGAAACAATTCTGCTGCAACCCCGTAAGCCGAGGCATCAGTTGCTAGCTTAAACAGTTGTCCTAGTACTGGATGTTTTAATACATCAGATTCTCTAAGAGCCTGTTTCATCTGCTGAAAAGCTACTGAAGTTTCTTCAGTCCATTTACATTGGTTGTTTTTCTTTAATAAATCAAGTATAATGGGATTAATTAATACATGACTCTTCACATATCTCTTGTAGAAATTAATTAGTCCCAAAAAAGCTTTTAACTGCTTAACAGTTTTAGGTTCGGGACAATCCTTTATAGCTTCAATTCTCTCAGGATCCGGTCTTATACCCTTTATGCCCACATAATGTCCTAAAAATTTAACTTCATCCCTACCAAAATATGATTTACTGAGCTTTAAAGTAATTCCTTTTTCAAGGCACTTAGCTAACAATTTTCCCAATAACACACAGTGATCCTCCCAACTTTCTGAAATTATAAAAATATCATCAACATAGATAATAAGTTGCTGTAACAAGTCTCTCCCCAACACTTCATCCAAGGCTCTTATAAATACAGATACAGAAATGTTCAATCCAAATTGCAATACTTTGTATTGATATGCTTTACCATCGAACAAAAAGGCGGTATATTTTTGTGAATCCTCATGTATACCCACTTGATGATATCCCAATGTCAAATCTACAGAACTAAAGTACTTAGCCTTCTCAAATTTAGTCAAAATATCATCAATACACATTGGTCTATCATGTTCGGTTTCAATATGTTTATTTAAAGTCCGTGCATCAAGTACAATTCGTATCCCACCACATACCTTTCTCACACAAACTAATGGGTTATTAAACACACTCCTGCTCATTTCTATGATGCCATTATCCAACATCTTGTGTATTTCTTTCTGTACTTGTTGTCGTACACTATGAGGTATAGGGTAAGGTCGACAAAAAAAACGGTTTGATGTCTTTCGTTTTAATAGAGCATGTATATCCTCCTAAGGTACCAGGTTTGTTCGAAAATACCTCCTGATACTTTACAATTAATGAATATAAGTCGTTCTTTTGTTCATTAGACAATAAGTCAGACTCGTACGCTTTATATATCAAGTCTCTTGCACTTACAGAATTAGTCATTTCTTTTGTTTCGATTACTTGTGAGGTCGACACTAAATGTATCGTAATACTATCCCTCATTCAAGGCAAGGGAAATGACTTTGGCTAATTGCCATCATTATGGGGAATACCATATAGCAGGTAGGGCCTACTTGTTGTTTAACGCTATAAATATTAATTCCAAATCTAGTGGAAGCTAGCTACAAAACTTGGTTAGTCCAATGAATGACAGTCACGATAATCTTGGTAGTAATCTCCCTAAATCCTAGACATCAACCCATTCAATACTTCATGACACATTATACAAACATGTTCACTACTTGATATCGATTAACTCTCACTAAATGTATCAAAACAAATTCTGTGGAGTTGTCATTATCTATGAAAAAAGGTAAACAGTTAACATCACCTTTGATATACCCTGTGACCGCATTGTTTTGAAAATCTAAAGTCGCTTCACAACGACAGAGCCAAATAATAAATCAATATTTAAGTTAGGTACTACTAACATGGTCATCATACATACTAAATTACTCAATCGGACTGGTAGTTGCGTCTCGGTTCTTATTGGCTGACTTTTATAACCTGCAATACCTAATATGTTTACGCCACTGACAGGTAATGTTGGACATGAATGACCCTTCTTAATTCTCTTGAAATATTCTTGTGAAATGATGGAAATTTCACTTCCACTATCCACTAAGATATTAACAGGTAACTCAAAAATAGATTACTTTCCTTTAGTAGCCATTCCCGTGTAGGTTCGGAATGTATGTAACATAACAAATTCATTATTAGAGTCCTTAGTCACTAAATCACATCTTGAGAATGGACCCGCTACCCAAGATGTGATGTTTTACCTTAGTTACATTTTGTGTAGTTTCACCATCAGTTTGTGTCGAACTCTGTACAGACTTAGATTGACAACTTTTATTATTCCCTACATACTTTTTGTTTTCGTAGGTCCTATTACCATTCCTATTTGCTTCTTGCTTCCTGTGTACCTCACATAAATGCAGTTCTCTCATTTGATTGTCTCTATTTGAATTTGCCTGTCCTCTATGATCATTATATTTGTCCCAGGACTTCTGCAGTCAACCCCTTCTGCAGTGTCCAACAACTCTCTAACTGTTTTCCATCCTCTATACCATATTTTACTCTGTACTGACATGGGTATGTTCGAACTAATACATTTGCTAAATATCCTTCATCTACCGGTTTATGTAGAAATTTAGCTTTTGTCAAATGATCTTGAATATACTGTTTAACAGTAACTTGTTTTCTGCCATATGGCACCAGATCAGATAATTCAAACTTAAGTTTTTCTTGAGTAGTCTCTGACCAATATTTCTCCTTAAATTGATTCTTAAAATCCTCACAAGATTTGAATTCATCGGCTAAAGCCATTCCCCATTCTAGCACGTCCCCTTCTGAATACTTTAAAGTAAGGTCTATTTTTAATGAATCTGTCCAACCACTAGGTAGATTCCTTGAGAAGGTTCTGATGAAGTGGTTAGGATGAACCTCCCCTCCTGGTTTAAACTTCGGAAGATGTTTATAAAGATTCACTCCTGATGTGATGTTCAAGTTACTTTCCGTAGCACCTACAGGAGACACTACATGGTTTTCACGGGGAACTGCATCTTTATTTTCCTTTAATGCAGTTTATACTCTATGTAACTCTTCCCATTGCCTATCAACTTGTTGATTATTAAAATCAGGCCCCAACCGCTGACTGACTGCTGTTAGTAGGGTTGTATGAGATTCTGTGAGTTTTTTATTTATTAATTCTTCTGCCCTTTGTTCCCAGTTAGTATCAAATCCCAAGGACAAACCCTCTTCATTCACTGGTTTTCCTCTCTCTATGTTACTAAGTTTATTTTCTGCCCAAAAGACCCTATCATTCAACTTCATGAATACTACATTAGAGTTTTCTTCTAAAGCTTGGACTTTAAGGTCACATTTAGTTACATTTCTGTCTATCAAGGACAAATTTTCCCTAAATTCTTTATGTCCTGTAACTTTGTAATTTATTATTTGAATAATGAAACGCTGCCCCACCTGGTGATATTTGAGAATTTATTTGCATTCTCAAACACAAATATGTATATAAGTATTTTTGTGACATTTGCACAGTGTCTCCATCTAAATGGTTTCATTTATTATTATTATTATTATTATTACTCTATTAATATCATTATTATTGTATCATATGCTCCTGTGGGAAGGCTGGCAGCAGCTTCATGCTGCTCTTCAAACACTTGGATTGATATATAGTATAGGCGTGAAAAAACAAAAAACGTGGAGTTCAAATTAGTGGTATTACGCTATAGGCAAGTGTCATGGATGACTTTAAAAAACTCATAAATCAGAATATCAGTTGCATTGGTATTTCGTGTCCTGTGTTACGGTTGACACATTGCGTTGTTACTCAGTTCTCAGTTACATGTTACAAGGTATGAAGTCCCCACTAAGTCCATATTTGCACTTCTTCCTTATCTTTGAAGGTGACTAATTACAAAACGAGGTCCAGCTACGCTGTGCCTCTAAGTTCCTTGCAGTTATCACTCTTCATAGGTATTCGTAATTCACACCACTGCCTCAAATAACTGATGAACAATGCCTCTTTGTTTCAAGATTAATTAAACACTTCTATTTGTAACTAGATACATTAATTGGATGAAAACATATATCTCCTCTGAACATTTAGTCTGATTACAACAAAGTCAATAATCCGAATAATAGGAACAAAAACATTCACACATGAAGTATCTATACTGCCACTGAGCTTCAATATATTTTATTCCATGCTTCTCTTCGGCTTTCTTCTCCTACTATTCACTTTGCAATGCCGACTGCTTCATATATCTGCAACAAAGACAGATACTCGCGGTAGACACTGCTTTGCTTTGTCGCACATACATAAGTTAACACATTGATTAACTCAAATCGTTACTATGAGAAAATGTAGTCACTTCTGTAAAGTATTACACAGTAAAACATCACTTGAAGAGAATAAAAGGGTATATGGAGTAAAATTTAAATAGTGCACAGACGAAGCACATCACACTATTAGGACATGATAAAACAACTCTGTCAACAATGATTGTACTGCAATAGTTAGTGGACTCAACAAGTTAAGATAAGCACATTGATGCACTTTCCTAGACAAGAACACAACACTAGTAGAAACTGCTCTGCCACTGACACAGGCTGGTCGGGGGTGGGGAGGAAAGGGAAGGGATTCAGAGAGGAGAGGAAGAAGAGGTAAAGGAATGCAGGACTCTGGGAGGGGAAGCGAGTAGGGGCAGACAGAAGGAAGGGGCGGATCTACAATGGCAGGGGGAAGGATCAGAGCTGGTAGGATGGGTAAATAAAAGGAGGGAGGGAGCAAGGGCTAGGAAGTTGGTGTCATCAGGGTATTGGATGAGATTGGTAGGAGGATCAGGTTGGGGCATGTCTGCAGTGTACAGAAGGTAGAGGAGAGTGGAGAGGATGAAACCCTGGGGCACCCTAGCAGATGGGTAAAACAAACAGGAGTTAAAGTTGTAAACAGTGACAGTATGGGCAGTTGGAGGTAAAGGACACATTGAGGTAGATATGAGTAATAGGAAGGGTGTAGGTCTGGAGTTTGAACAGAGCACAGTCATATGTCTTCTCGATGTCAAGGGATATAGGAAGTGTGGAATGATGGGAGCTGAACTGGCAGCAGAGAAGGATAGTCTGAAGCCACATTGGGAGAGGGAAAGAGCTGGTGTTGACTGAGATTTTGGTGAATATGGTGAGAAAGAATAGTTTCCAGCACTTTTCTGAACACTGAGGCAAGGCTGTTTGAGTGACAGGATGAAATGGCAGAAACGGGCTTGTTAGGTTTGGGGAACATAAGGATGCAGGAAATTTTCCACAGGCTGGCATAGAAACCAGTAGTGAGGACTTTGTAGAAGGAAATGGGTTGGACCTGAGGTGCCTGTAGGCTTGTATGACTGGAGAGAGTCTCATGAATTTTGAGTGCAGTAATAGGAATGGTGAGATGCGGTGCAAGTATAGGAAATTAGGGGCAAGTGATGGGGCTTAAGTGTTGGTGCGCTCATGGACATAGGGGAAAACGGAATAATCAAATTTGGGACTGTATGATGGGAAGTATGGGGATGTTGGAACGAATGAATATTCTGGAGGATGGTGGTCATGAACTGGATGGAGCCCTCTGCAGCAGGGGTGGCACAAGGAATTATAGGGGTGCTGAAGAAATCAATGGGTTGGACAGGGACGGTGAGTTCAGGATTGACAGGCAGGGAGGATAAGCTCAACATTTGTAGGAATAGGTATGGTGTGGTCCTCCACAGGTATTGCAGGTCAGGGTATGACAAGGTTAGGGCAGGTATTGAGGAAGTATGAGTCTGCAGTGGAAACAGGTGTGATGGTTACAATAATTCTCTGTAAGGTGATTGTTATACTATAAGACAGGGGTGGGAGTGGCAGGCATCAACATTATACATATGGTCATAGATCACCCGCCCCCCTCCCGCGCAATCCTTTTTAGGAGGAGGTCAATGGATGCACTGGATTCAGTAAAGAGGCACGTGAGGTTGGTGGGTCTGCTTGTATTGTGGATCCTCTCGGAAGATCGGATGTTGAAGAGGAGATGGAAGTTAAGCTCCTCCAAACCACAACTTCTGGGCAGCACCTGTGAGCTGCTAGACAGCAGCTTCTGGTGATGGGTGACAGCTACTACTACTGTAGCGGCAGTTGTGGAGCTGCACCCTGTGGTCGAATGATCTATAGATGGCTCATGAAACTGCTGGTGGCGGCTATGACTGCAACTGCTGGCATCACTACGAAGCCCTTACATTCTGGAAAAACCATATCCATATTCTGCAAATGACTGTTTAACTTCTTGAGTGAACTACAATCAGCAAGGGCTACCCATGAGCTCTACTGAAGTAGCAGATCTAATGTCTGGTGACACAGCTGTCATCTGTTGTGGAAAATGAAGTCATATGGGAGTGGGGAAATGGGTGGCTGTAAATTGTGGCCCAGGTGACGGTGAGGGAGGCAAGAAAGAGGCAAAGGAAAAGGTGTACTGTGGAGTCATTAAGAAGGGAATGCAGGAGGACAGGGTGATGACGGAGGTGGCCAAATGCAACTCCATGTCGGGTATGTAGGGGGTGGGGGCGGAGACTGTGAGTACCGTGGGGGGTGTAAGGGTTGGTGCTCATAGAATGATAGGGTTGCAGGAAGGTTTTATTAAGGAAGAAAGCATCCACATGGTGGTGAAGAGGGTATGCATATAGAGATTTTTGTGAGCCCAAAAGGAGCAGATGTTGTGATAGGGGAGTGTGGAGGATTGGCATCCATGCTATAATGGGGTGAGGGAGAATCTAAAATGGACGGAGAAGTATTTTTTTATACAAGAGTTTTGAGATGGGATAAGATATAGTGGAACTGCTGTTGGGAGAAGGTGATGAAGGTCTAAAGGTGGAATAGAAAGTGGGTGGTGAGGGTGAACTTGTGGAAGGTATGGGGACATTGGAACTAACGGATATTATGGAGGATAGTGGTGATGAATGGTATGATGTCCTTGCCAGTGTGGTGAGGTGGGGGGAGGGGGGTACAAGGAATTATTGTGGTGCATGGGGGGCTCAATGGGTTGGGCAGGGATAGTGAGTTCGGGATTGACAGGTGGGGGTCAAGCTCGATATTTGTAGGAATATGTAGGGTGTGCTCCTCTGCAGGTATTGCAGGTCTGGGGAGCGGTGAAGTTGAGGCAGGGTTTGATGAAGTGAGGACATGTAGGAGGATAATGTCAATTCTGAGTGAGGTGATCGTTATACTTGAGACTATTACAACAAATCTCAGTGAGGTGATCGTTATACTGTAGACAATGTTGGCAGAGGTAGGACTGGGGTGGCGAGTGGGAGGGATTGACCTTATACCTATGGTCTTAGATCTCTTCAGACTAGGTCATTGGACAGGTAGATTTGGTCAAGAGGTGCATGATGTAGGTGGGTCCAGTGGCATTGTAGATCCTCTTGGTAGATTTGATGTTGAGGAGGGGATGAGAGTTAAACTGTTCCAAGGCTGCTGGGTGGCAACTGGAAGATCCAGGGCGGCAGCTCCTAGAGCTAGGCGATGGCTACCACTACTTCAGCAGTGGCTGCAGCATTTCTGCAGTCGAATGGTGCTGCTGCTGTGTGTATCCTTTCAACAACATTCTTAGTAATCATAGTTTAAATACCTGCAGATTACATAATGTCCATAACACAATTATTATGATAATATGATATTGGATAAAACACCATCACTGATATGGACACTAGCAAAACAAATCAAGGTGACCATTTACTTGTAAGAAGATAATGGTCTCAGCACTGTATGGAAAGTCTGATTTTCCCCCATTTGTTGAGGCTGTGGAGCAGTTTTACCTCCTGTTTTACAAATTGGACACTAATTAGTGATAATTTATGCCTGTAGATTGAAGAGCATATGCTTATTGCAAGTGTAGAGTGTGGGTATCACTACAGTGTGCCAATACAGTTTTCAACAACATTCTTAGTAATCATAGTTTAAATACCTGCAGATTACATAATATCCATAACACAATTATGATTCACAATTATTATGATAATATGATATTGGATAAAACACCATCACCGATATGGACACTAGCAAAACAAATCAAGGTGACCATTTACTTGTAAGAAGATAATGGTCTCAGCACTGTATGGAAAGTCTGATTTTCCCCCATTTGTTGAGGCTGTGGAGCAGTTTTACCTCCTGTTTTACAAATTGGACACTAATTAGTGATAATTTATGCCTGTAGATTGAAGAGCATATGCTTATTGCAAGTGTAGAGTGTGGGTATCACTACAGTGTGCCAATACAGTTTTCAACAACATTCTTAGTAATCATAGTTTAAATACCTGCAGATTACATAATATCCATAACACAATTATGATTCACAATTATTATGATAATATGATATTGGATAAAACACCATCACCGATATGGACACTAGCAAAACAAATCAAGGTGACCATTTACTTGTAAGAAGATAATGGTCTCAGCACTGTATGGAAAGTCTGATTTTCCCCCATTTGTTGAGGCTGTGGAGCAGTTTTACCTCCTGTTTTACAAATTGGACACTAATTAGTGATAATTTATGCCTGTAGATTGAAGAGCATATGCTTATTGCAAGTGTAGAGTGTGGGTATCACTACAGTGTGCCAATACAGTTTTCAACAACATTCTTAGTAATCATAGTTTAAATACCTGCAGATTACATAATATCCATAACACAATTATGATTCACAATTATTATGATAATATGATATTGGATAAAACACCATCACCGATATGGACACTAGCAAAACAAATCAAGGTGACCATTTACTTGTAAGAAGATAATGGTCTCAGCACTGTATGGAAAGTCTGATTTTCCCCCATTTGTTGAGGCTGTGGAGCAGTTTTACCTCCTGTTTTACAAATTGGACACTAATTAGTGATAATTTATGCCTGTAGATTGAAGAGCATATGCTTATTGCAAGTGTAGAGTGTGGGTATCACTACAGTGTGCCAATACAGTTTTCAACAACATTCTTAGTAATCATAGTTTAAATACCTGCAGATTACATAATATCCATAACACAATTATGATTCACAATTATTATGATAATATGATATTGGATAAAACACCATCACCGATATGGACACTAGCAAAACAAATCAAGGTGACCATTTACTTGTAAGAAGATAATGGTCTCAGCACTGTATGGAAAGTCTGATTTTCCCCCATTTGTTGAGGCTGTGGAGCAGTTTTACCTCCTGTTTTACAAATTGGACACTAATTAGTGATAATTTATGCCTGTAGATTGAAGAGCATATGCTTATTGCAAGTGTAGAGTGTGGGTATCACTACAGTGTGCCAATACAGTTTTCAACAACATTCTTAGTAATCATAGTTTAAATACCTGCAGATTACATAATATCCATAACACAATTATGATTCACAATTATTATGATAATATGATATTGGATAAAACACCATCACCGATATGGACACTAGCAAAACAAATCAAGGTGACCATTTACTTGTAAGAAGATAATGGTCTCAGCACTGTATGGAAAGTCTGATTTTCCCCCATTTGTTGAGGCTGTGGAGCAGTTTTACCTCCTGTTTTACAAATTGGACACTAATTAGTGATAATTTATGCCTGTAGATTGAAGAGCATATGCTTATTGCAAGTGTAGAGTGTGGGTATCACTACAGTGTGCCAATACAGTTTTCAACAACATTCTTAGTAATCATAGTTTAAATACCTGCAGATTACATAATATCCATAACACAATTATGATTCACAATTATTATGATAATATGATATTGGATAAAACACCATCACCGATATGGACACTAGCAAAACAAATCAAGGTGACCATTTACTTGTAAGAAGATAATGGTCTCAGCACTGTATGGAAAGTCTGATTTTCCCCCATTTGTTGAGGCTGTGGAGCAGTTTTACCTCCTGTTTTACAAATTGGACACTAATTAGTGATAATTTATGCCTGTAGATTGAAGAGCATATGCTTATTGCAAGTGTAGAGTGTGGGTATCACTACAGTGTGCCAATACAGTTTTCAACAACATTCTTAGTAATCATAGTTTAAATACCTGCAGATTACATAATATCCATAACACAATTATGATTCACAATTATTATGATAATATGATATTGGATAAAACACCATCACCGATATGGACACTAGCAAAACAAATCAAGGTGACCATTTACTTGTAAGAAGATAATGGTCTCAGCACTGTTTGGAAAGTCTGATTTTCCCCCATTTGTTGAGGCTGTGGAGCAGTTTTACCTCCTGTTTTACAAATTGGACACTAATTAGTGATAATTTATGCCTGTAGATTGAAGAGCATATGCTTATTGCAAGTGTAGAGTGTGGGTATCACTACAGTGTGCCAATACAGTTTTCAACAACATTCTTAGTAATCATAGTTTAAATACCTGCAGATTACATAATATCCATAACACAATTATGATTCACAATTATTATGATAATATGATATTGGATAAAACACCATCACCGATATGGACACTAGCAAAACAAATCAAGGTGACCATTTACTTGTAAGAAGATAATGGTCTCAGCACTGTATGGAAAGTCTGATTTTCCCCCATTTGTTGAGGCTGTGGAGCAGTTTTACCTCCTGTTTTACAAATTGGACACTAATTAGTGATAATTTATGCCTGTAGATTGAAGAGCATATGCTTATTGCAAGTGTAGAGTGTGGGTATCACTACAGTGTGCCAATACAGTTTTCAAATCATACAAATATTTATTATTGTCAATTTCTTTTCGACCTGATAAGTCACTAAAATTCAATTGACAATATCCTAAATTTTGTTTTTTGCTAAACACATTCTGTAAAATCCTTTTACTGAATTATTGCAATAAAACCAAAATGTGAAGTGAGTAGAAAATACTGGTATAGGTTTAATGTCACCTACTTAGATGTTCCTAAAGACACTTGATATTGCCCTCATAATAATTGTGAATCATAATTGTGTTATGGATTTTATGTAATCTGCAGGTATTTAAACCATGATTGCTAAGAATGTTGTTGAAAGGATACATTACTACTCATGACATAGAGAAGGTGTTGATTTTTAACCCATGGTTTGTATCTTTGATGTCCTCTGTTAGGTTTTGGGTGAGAAATTGGAAGCCTGCATACCTAGATGTTGTCAAATGTGTAGCTGGGTTAGTCTTACACTTATTCAAGTATGGTATCCCTCCCTAATGTGCTACCGTAGGTTTGAACGTCTCACGGTTAAAGTAGTTAAACAGGTATATGTAATGTGACTTGTGGACTTTCACGTGTTACTAGGATGGAGTAGTATAATGCGACATTCCTGTCACCTTAACCATGGTAGCACTGATTCACACCTGCCTTTTGCCTCAGATGATGGATAGTAGTCACAGTACTGACACCCAATCCTCAATGGGTTGACTTTCCACTTATCTCGGTTGCCAGACACACATAGTATTTGTTGAACGAGTTGTTCTTTTTAGACTCTCCTCTGCTCAAAGCACTGACAGTATGGCTGTTTGCAACAGTGTATGTATATATTGGTACCACCAGTATCAATACACAGTCCACCATTTTTGACTGATACTCATATGTTATATCAGTGGTGATTGTCAAGTTGAAGAGGGTAGCTAACAGTTATTGTGAGTAAGGAAAAAAAATTGTTTCAATAAATACCCTTTATTCTTTCTTCGTCTTAGATATTTGCATGCTTTACTCTATAGAGTGTTGATTTGTTCAAGAAAATGTAGATGTAACCATTACTTCTTATTGGATATCACACTAATCTGTGGATCTATCAGATTCAGGTACAAACTTCTTACATTTTATAGAGAAGAAGAAGTAATGTGCCACAAGCTTGACAATATGACAGTTGATGCACAGAGTCAAATCTCTCTTTTCCTCTGATGTGATATAGTGACCTTAGTGTTGGCTATCTATAGTTGGAACATTTTACTGTTATGTAGAGGGCATGGAGTTGTAGTGCTGGATGCAGTGGTGGAGATGAGTCAGAGACCCATGATTGGTAAGGAGAGGAAGCACCAAGGGTTTATTGGAGTTAATTTTGTGGGTTCTGTATCAGGTACATATGCTATAAAGGAACTGGAACAAGTCTGGGAAAGGAATGAGGTCATTGAGGATCCATTTGGTGGAGGGGAGATGGATACGGTAAGCAAGGCAGAGCATGTGATGTACACGATAGTGGAAGGTTGAAGACGCCATGTCGCTAGAGAGGAGTTTAAGGAGGCAGAGATAGCATGGGCTCTTTGCTGTGTGGTGGGGAGTCCAGGAGAGGGAGTGATTCAGGATAGAGAGTGAAGCAGATAGTTTGGCCATTGAGGGTTAGATGGAAGTCGTGGAGGCAGAAGGAGGGGGTGGTACGACCTATGAGGATAGCCTGGAATCAGGATTTACCGTGAGAAGCCATTGGGAACACCAAGAGGAAAACTGAGAGAGGTGCTCTTGGAGAAGGTGCTGGAGGGAGGGAAGCAATGGCTAGGAAGTCGGTGTCATCAGTGTATTGGATGAAATGGGGTGGAGGATCAGGTTGGTGCATATCTGCTGTGTACACAGCACAATGAGGCAGATATTAGTAATAGGTACAGTTCAGACCTGGAGTTTGAACAGGGCATGGTCATAGACCTTCTTGATGTCTAGGGATTCAGATAGGGTGGACTGATGTGAATTGAACTGGTGGGGCAGGAGGTGGGTGAGACGAAGAAGCTGGTCAGCAGCAGAGAAGGATGGTGGAAAGCCACATTGAGAGAGGAGAAAGAGCTGGTGGTGATGGAGGTATTGGCGAATATGGTGGGAAAGGATAGTTTCCAACACTTTTCTGAACACTGTGATAAGGCTGATCAGGTGATAGGTTGAGTTGGCAGAAGGGGGATTATTTGGGGAACATAAGGATGCAGGAAATTCTCACGGGCTGGGATAGAAACCAGTATGAGGATAATGTTGTACAGAGTGGTGAGAACTTGGTCAAAGGAAATGGGGCAGGCCAGAGGTGCCTGTAGGTAAGAGGGTCATGACCGGGAATTGTGTTGTGTTTATTGTGAAGTGTCTGTTGAGTGCAGTAATAGGAATGTTGAGGTTGGATGGTGGGATGTGGTGCAAGTACAGGAAGCTGAAGTGTTGGTGTTCTCATGGGCATAGGGGAAGCAGGAATAATCAAATTTGGGATTGTGTGATGGGAACTGAGGACGTTGGAATGAATGGATATTCTGGAAAATGGTAGTCATGAACTGGATGAGGTCCTCTGCAGCAGGGGTGACACAAAAAATTGTAGGGGTGCTGAAGGAATCAATCGGTTGGACAGGGATGGTGAGTTCAGGATTGACAGTCAGGGGTAGGCTCGACATTTGTAGGAATAGTTATTGTGTGGTCCTCTGATAGTATTGCAGGTTAGGACAGGTTTTGAGGAAGTGTGAGTCTGTGCAGTGGAAACAGGTAGGACGGTTTCAGCAATTCTCAGTAAGGTGATTGTTATACTAGAAGACTAGGGTGGGGAACGGTAGGCATTAACCTTATACATATGTCTGTAGTTCATTGATTGTGCTACAACTCACCTAGATGTGTCTCTAGTACTGACAATCTCATGAGTGGCTTGCGTGGATTCTCCACGAGCAAGCAAATGACTGGATCCATATACAGTTAAGTGATATTAGAGATAACTGACATGTTGAAGAACGTTGCTAAAATTTTCTGAAAAAATACAAAATATTTTTCTTCAATAACTATGTTTATGCATTGTTGGTCTTAGATATTTTAGTGTTTTACTTCACTGATGACTAACACTCTACGAAAAAATGCACCTACTGTCAATTACTTCCTACCTGACTTTATAAGAATTAGTTGTTACTTATTAAAGGCACAATATGATCTCTGTTAACCACATCAGTGGATGTGATATTAAACATGGGAACACTGTATTATTGTGTAGACTTGACATTTGCCATAGTTATAACATCATGTTCAATATCTATCAGCTCTTGGTTAAGTGGTGTGTTGTTGTCTGATCTGTAGCCTTTATATTAAAGCCAATGAGTTTGGATGATATTGCTTCTAGTTATCTGTATTTCACTGATTTGTGTGGTAGTATGTGCAGAATGTGCTGATCCTTTGGACAACCCTTATCTTTTACTAGAACTGTTGTTGGACATAGGTTGTGGGTTATGCCTTTGAATATGGGCACCACTGGTACGAATACACAATGAACCATGTTTGATTGTGCTACATCTCACGTAAATCTCTCTCTCTCTAGTACAGACTGTCTGATGAGTGACTTACATGTATTTTCTTCAACTAATGGCAGGTAACTGCATGTTGAACAAGGAGGCTAACAATTTTTTAAGAAAATATTCATTTCTTGCCTAAATCTGTACATTCATTGTTGGTCCTTGATATTTTAGTGTTGCTTCTCCGACCACTTACAATCTTATACAAACAAATGCACACATCATAAATTACTTCCTACCTTACATTATACCAACTAGTTGTTACTGCTAAAAAGAGACAATATTATCTCAATTAGCTACATTCCAGTAGCATCTGCAAACCAAATTACTAAATATTTAAAATCTATTAGATCTATTTTTAAAGTACTAATTATCTTACATAGAAAGTATAAAGTGTCTGTTAATTGTAGTGCCAACAACTGCTGTACTATTAAATTAAATAAGATCATAGGCTCTGCACTGTGTGGAAACTGTGATTTTCCCCCATTTGTTGAGGCTATGGGGCAGTGAAGCCTCCTGTTTTAGAAACATCACACTACTGGTATAATTTTAAAGTCACTTAAATAGATGTTCTTCAGGACACTTGATATTGCACTCATTATAATATGTGAATAAATATTGTGTTATAGATATTATGTAATCTGCAGGTATTTAAACTATGATTACTAAGAATATTGTTGAAAGGATACATTGCTACTCACTACATAGAGGAGGTGGAAGATTTGGATTCCATATTTGGTGTGTCTGATGTTGTCTGGTAGCTTTTGGATGAGTAATTGGAGGCCTGCATACCTAGATGGGTTATTACACTTTTTCTAATATGGAAACCCTCCCTAATGTACTGCTGTGACTTTGAACATCTCTTGGATACAGTAGTTAAACTGTTATATGTGATGTTACTTGTGGATTTTTATGTATTACACTTTTGTTGGTGCCAGTGGGACTATAGTAGTCAACTGCAAATTTACTACATATCACCACGAATTAGTAGTCTTGTACCACATTCCTCTTACCTTGACAGCTGATTCACACCTGTTATTTTGCCTCTGATGATCGATAGTGATCATAATGTTGGCACCAAATCCTCAATGGGGTAAGTTTCCACTTATCTCAGTTGAAGTGTTGCTGGTCATTGTTACTGGGGACAATTTGTGTGCCTGTGAAAACTTGACACATGCAACAGTAAGCATGTTACGCGCAATATCAGCCAGTTGCCCAAGGATAGTATTTTGCTGTCTGGAATGTACCCTTTATATTGTTTCAGCTTCCGAAGAGTTGAGTAGTTATTACTTTTACTGATCTCTCATTCACTGGCTTTTGGGTACATGATACATGCTGAATGAGCTGTTCCTTTAGAGTCCCCTCCCCTCAAAGCACTGACACTATGGCTTGTTCTAATAGGATGTGAGTATGTATATATGACTACCACCAGTATTGATACACATTCCACCACTTTTAACATGCCCTCTCATCCTCCATGGCAGACTGGACCATGAGCAAAGCATTATCAGTCAGTGTGCACAAACGATCATGTACAACACACACCTAGTTGATCTTAGGCGTCACTCCTTGGTTTTTCCCATTTCCCTTGCATAGGAGAGGGGCGGGGCAGCCAGTGGTGCAGATTGCATTGCCAATTTCTTTGTGGAACTTTTGTCTCATCTTCTGCACATTGTGCCAACTACTGATGTAGCTGCATCTGTGGAAGTTGGAGCCTTGGTGACCACCACAGCTGGTGCAACTTTTCACGGATTTCAATGATTGTTTATATTCATGTGTATCATGCTCATCTGAACACTTGAAATATGCACACTAGGCTGTGCAGTCCTTGGCTACATGGCCAGGCTTATCAAAGTGAAAAAACTGCACAAACGTCTGCTTATATGTCTCCCTCTTCTTCCTTTCAGCCATCTCTAGCATTGGTTTCCCTTTCTGTGTCCAGACATGGTTGTAGGTGAATCAAAAACTTAGATAAAACCTTTAGCAATGTGTATCAGTGGCACAATGCTGTTCTCCTCACACTGGTGAGTCAGCTATGGGAACACTGTGTTACTGTGGAGACTTTATACTTGCCACAGTGACCACATTGCATGCAATAACTGTCAGCTCTTGTTTAAGTGGTGTGCTGCTGTCTGGTTTGTAGCTTTTATATTGTCTCTGCTTCCAATGGGTTTAGAAGATATTTCTTGTAATGATCTTCATGTCACTGATGTGTGTGGTGGTATGTTCCTTTTGACAACCTTCATCCTGCACAAAAACTTTATTTGCCACGGGTTGTGGATGATACTCATGTATATGGGCACTGCAAGTTCGATTACACGATAAACCATCTTTGATTGTGGTACAACTTACATAGATCTCTCTCTAGTACAGACTGTCTGATGAATGACTTGCACATATTTTCCTCTACTGATGGCAGGGTGGCAGATAACTGGCTGTTGAACAAGGTGGCTAACAATTTTAGAAACAAATTTTTCTTCCATAACTGTTTATTCATTGTTGGTCCCAAAGTTGTTTAACAGGTATATGTGATGTGACTTGTGGACTTTAATGTGTTCCTCTTTTGTCAGTGGAAGTGGGACTATAGTAATAAACTGCAAACTTCCTAAGTGTCACCAGGAAGTAGTAGTATTGTGCGACATTCCTGTCACCTTGACAATGGAAGCACTAATGCACACCTCTCTTTTGCCTGAGGTGATCCGAAGTGACCATAGTGTTGGCATCCAATCCTAAATGGGAAGAGATTCCATTTATCTCAATTGCCAGTACCAATGGCCATTGTTAGTGAGGGCACTTTTTGTGATTGTGGAAACTTAACACATCCAGTTAAGTCCAATATCAGCCAGTTTTCCTTGGGATAATATTTTGCTGTCTGGACTGTGACCTTTATATTGTTTTGGGTTGTGGGAATTTTAGAAGTTATTACTTTTAGTGATCTCTGGTTCACTGGTTTTAGGGTACATAATATGTCCTGAATGCACTGTTCCTTTAGACTCCCCTCTCCTCAAAGCACTGACACTGCAGTTGTTCATCATAGTTTGTGAATATTGTAGACGAAAATTCGTAGCAGGAAAGAATATAATGTATACATGGGTACCACCTGTATCAGTGCACAGTCCACCACTTTTTACTGAAACTCATACATTATATTAGTGGTTATTGTCAAGTTCAGGGTAGCTAACAGTTTCAGTTAGTCAGGAGGAAAAAAATATTATCTTTCAATAATTTCCCTTTATCTTTCTTGGCCCTATATATTTTCATGTTTTACTTCATAGAATGTTGATTTGTTCAAGAAAATGCTGCTGTAACCACTACTTCTTACTAAACATCACACCAATCCATGGCTATATCAGATTCAGCTATAAACTTCTTACATGTTATTAAGAGAGAGCAGTAATATGCCACAAGCCTGGCAATGTTAGATGCACGGTGTCACACCTCTCTTTTTCTCTGATGTGATATAGTAACTTGAGTGTTGGCTATCTATAAATGTAACAGTTTCCTGTTATCTATGTCATCAGTGTTGGTGATCATTAATGGTGAGAACACATGTGACATTGACTGCGTTGCGTCCAGTATCTGCCAGCTCTTGGTTAAGTGGTGTGTTGTGGTCTGGTCCATAGCCTTATACCATCTCTACTTCCAATGGGTTTGGAAGATATCCCTTGTAGAGATCTGTATTTCACTGATTTGTGTTTTAGTATGTGCAGATTGAGTTGTTCCTTTAGACATTCTTCTTATAACTGTTGTTTGCCATAGATTGTGGGTGTTGGCTATGTAAATGACCACTACGGGTGCGAATACACAATCTACCTTGTTTTGTTGTGCTACAGACTGTCTTGTGCATATTTTGCCTGGAAGGCAACAGGAACCTGATTGAAATAAATGTTTTTAGAACTAAATGACATTTTGATGAAGGTAGCTAACAATGTCGGTAAAAACATCTAAATGTTTATCTTCTGTAAATCTATTTATTCATTGTTGGTCATTGATATTTTAGTATTTTACTTCTTTGCCCACTGACTATCTTCTACAAACAAATAAACCCACCATCATTAACTTCCTTCCTTACATTACACCAATTAGTTGTTACTGTAAAAGGGACAATACTATCTCAGTTACCTCCAAGCCAATAGCACCTACTAAAAAATTTGCTAAATTATTTACAATCAATTATACTTATTTTACAAGTGCCATTTATCTTACCTAGAAAATACACAGTGTCTGTTATTTGTAGTACCAACTATTCCTATATTGTTAAATTAAATAAGATCATCAGCTCTGCACTGTATGGAAATTCTGATTTTTCCACAGTTTGTTGAGGCTGTGGAGCAGTTTTTCCTCCTGTTTCACAAATAACACACTAATCAGTGATTTTTTTCCTGTACTTTCAATAGCTGATACGTAATGTAAGTATAGAGTATGAGTAGCACTAAGATGTGCCAATCCATATTTTAAATAATACTAAATAGTTCCTGTTGTCAATTTCTTTTTGACCTGATAAACAGCTAAAAATTGTTTCACAATGCTATTAATTAAGTTTCCTACTAAACACATTCCATAAAATCATCTCCTAATTTTTGCAATGAAACCAAATTGTAGACTGACTATAAAATCCGTCCTAAGTGCCAAAATGAACGTTTTGAGAAAAACGCAAAAAAACCTCCTAAAATGAACAGTTTGTCTTCATGTGCAATTTTTTTCGCCTTAATTTGTGTCTACCATTAATCTTTAAAGACTTATTACAGTTGAATTGACCATTCAATTTTTACCTTTATCAAAAACAAATTTCCTGTTAAAAAATAAGAATAGGGCTACTGTAAAAACAGGGCTATGTGCAATACCCTATACTGTAAAAACTGGGGCATGTCCAAAATTCGAGTAAATGGAAAGCTGTATTGGACTTCGTGGCCTGGATGAAAGGCCATCAAAGGCGTCATACATTCTCTGATCATTCAAATCTTGGCTTAAACACATAAGTGAATTTTTGGCTCTTGTGTAATGACTTTCCTTTTGGGAGAAAATTGCTGTGTGTTCAACTATACAATGTGCATCATCACCTGCATACTTCCTCTCTTTGGTTTTATTTCCCCTATGTTCAATGTACCTAACATCACCACACTTTTTCGATTTAACCAATGTTTCAACTTACAACCCTACACTTTGTGATGCCATGGATTTCCATAAATGTTTTCTTGCACACTTGCTGTTAGGAATCGTATAAAATACACTTGCCTGCCTTCTACTTTCTGTCAAATCTGTGTACAACCCGTGTTGCCTACTTTAAATACTTATGTTTCCCATTATATGCAAATTTTGCTCGAAGTTATCTCCTAGTTCATAAAACTGATTGAAGAAGTTTACTTTTTGTTTGAAGGCAATGCTTCTGCATAGATATGGGCAGCAACATGAAACCTACATAAAAGAAGGCTATTAGAAGTGTAAACACTGCATCTAATAACCTGTTTTTCACTACTTTGCACTCCAAAGAAAAACGCATATACAAACGACTGTGACATTAAAAGCTGAAGGCATACAACTCTGAGCTATTAATAAACAACAACCTAGGTCTAGGATGTTATAGAGGTATTTAAACCTACTACAGCAAGTGGAGGTTGTTTCTCAGCAGGGCTGGATCTCTGACATTTGCCATGGGGGACAAGCTTATATTTGTCGCCCCTTCTTTCACCCCCTCCCCCCCCCCCCCTGTAAGAATCGACTTTTTGACACTAATTGGGTTACATATTTCTAAATAAATGTCACAACATGAACTTATTTTATTGACTGAATTAAAATCAAAGAAAAACAGAACAATTTTAATACATACAAAAATATTACAAGATTACTCATTGTACAAAAACCAATTCAAAATTTCACTTTTCGAGCTTTTTTTGCTGCAAAACTGTTTTTGATATCATCATAGTTTAGAGAAGCAGCTCGTTTGTGCTCTATGGATATTATACTCAGATTTGTTAAGCAGTCGTACTCCTCAAGTGTATTTAATTAGTTTCAGCTTGCTGAAACTTCTTTCTCCAGACGAAACAGAAACTAGAATGGTATATATTTTAACGCTGCAGTAATGTTGGGATACCCCTCTACCAATGTATTTTTATAAATTAAACTTAAAGTTGATGATGCAATGGAATCTTGCAAGGCTATGTCTACTGCCAGCGCATGTTGTCTGAAACTTTCAACTTCAAGTTCTTCCCTCTAAGATCTTCTGCCAGTTCCGCTGCTTTGGCCTTCAAGTCCTCCACTTCTGTTTCTCGAATTTGGACACCACACAGAAAACTAATTTCTGCACCAATTTTCTCAAGTGCAGTAAACCTAGTACTAAGCTCTGTCAATTATTCCTTATTTTTTCTGTGAATGTTGGATACTTCATCCTCACAAAGCTCATTGGCCATTTTCTTCTTTCTTTGAATCCTTTTTTCGGAGAATACCGTTGATACCTCATTATCTTCTGCTAGCACTTTGGCCTCAGAAATAGCTTCAGAGGTACAAGAATCCTGGGAAGTTTTGAGAAAGCCCAAAACTCCTTGAATGTTTCAAACATAAGAAAGATGCAGAACATTCTGGAATTGTTAATTACAAAGAAATAAATTTTTGCCAGTGAGCAGGATTGAACCGGCAACCTTCAGCACCGCAGTCGGTGACGCTATCCCCTGTGCCACACCGGCAGTCAGTTTACGTGGTGTCTCACAGCAATATTTATTTATGTGTGTTACTAATTAAACCTGCAGTAGTCATGTTATTTTCCATACTGTTAGCAGTCCCTGCACACTCTCAGGCCGAATTAAGATAAATATAGATTTATAAGTAAAAGTCAAAGGAGTACTTAAGAATGTGAATTTTATTATATCAAAATTTTAAATAACCAAGTACATACCCTTTGTAAAACAATACATTCCTTCTACTTTCACTTAAATTCTAAGTTACGTAATGTTTTACACTTGTTTCATTCATACAAGCAAATAGTGGTAATAACATTGTAAACATGATGAAATACACACTGTGGTTATTATGTGTTTGAGATATATTTTTATACTATTATGTAACCTAATCTCATCTAACATACACCAGACCGTTTGTGAAATTGTCAAATGTGTCTTCACCACCAAACACCTCTTGTTCTGTATCAGAATTTTACAAGTGTTCTTGTAGCTCATCTACATTATCTTCACATTCATCACCACTGTCACTCTATAGTGTTACCTGAACCTAACTAAATAATGTAACTAATAGAAGCTAACACTGAAATAATGAGAAAACCCCATGAGGAAAACCACAATACAGCTGTAATGTCTTACCTTATACTATTTCTCCAAATGACTACAGTGTAATTTATATGAAAGACATTGCTTTTGCATGAACTGTCAGTTCGCAATTGTTGACTGTTTCCCTACTGTTACTCTAATCAACATGAAGCAAAGGAGTATCAGATTGCTGGAAAGTACTCTTACATCGAAAAGAGAAAATACGACAAGTGCTAGTTACCTCAGACTGTAACTGTATTTTTTAGCATATTCATGGTTTAGTCCCACAGCTTTGACATTTGTTACAGATTTCATCTGGTGTGTTTAGTTTACTATTAATGTTCTTGAAATTTGTTCTTAGTTATACTATTCCAACACTTACAATTCAGTAATTTGCATCAGCATTTTCATAAAGCCAAATAAATAGAGGCAAACGAAACAAATAATGCTGCCATGTGTGCTAGGTAATTAGTTTATTACTAACCATTTTAGGGATTTTTTTCTGTGTCATTATGCCACATGTGATTTATTCCACATTTGTTCAATATTGATATAGTTTGTACCACAAATATATTATTGGAGAAAAGTGTTGACTGGGGACCCACCACAAATGTTTAGCATGAATATGTACAAAGAGAAAAGATGGAATGTTGCATTCTTAGAATTACACACTGAAGTTAAAATCATTTTAGAGGAGCGTTCCACTTAAAATGTGATACCCACAAAAATAGTACTGATATACAGAGAAGTAAAAATTGAAAACATGTATTTTTTCCCTGGTTTTTGTTACCTTAGCTGTTGTCAGATTTGAAAATGCTGCTGTTGGTTGTTTGGAATCTTTTGCTGATAGAGACATTGAAGCCTAAAAACCTTGCATTGTGAAGTGGATGCCCAGAGTGCCTCTAAACATAAGTATATGTATAGTAACATGTGTTTTACTGTCCACATCTTCAATCTAATATAAAAATTTTCCTAGTAGTTAAAAATGTTTTGGAGGTAAATTGAACTATGTCCTGCAGAAGCACTCAGAACACAACAACTTGATTCTCTGTTTTAATTTCTGTTTCCTTGATAAATTCTGTCATCCTTTTCCCACCCAAGTGCTCAGTTCACATGAACAATACAACAAACAGAAATGATCCTCATAAAAACTTTCCCTTAGAATAATTCATTTTGTATAACTCAGCTATAACAGAAAACAGTAAATATTAAGTGCATATTAAGAAATGCATCAACAGTGTGGCAACTCCTTCTATTGATGAAATACTTCACAATATATTCTCAATAAGATCACAAACTGTGGGTACTATGTAATATACATGTTCTACCACTTGAGAGTGCTTGGTAATGACTACCTTTGAGTTAGTATGCTGCTTTTACATACTTAAGAAAATTATTGGATTAATATGCAAAGGTAATTTTTTTTCTGAATCATTAATGGTAAGTTCACCTTTTACATGTAGAGTGAAACTTAATTGGAGTTTATTAATTCTTTTTTGTTCTTTAGTTTTCTGATGTACTACATAGTAGTCAGCAAGTTATGACCTTTGTGTCTATGAAATGCATAGGATCTTAGAATTTGTATCTCAGTTTCTGTACTGCCTTTAAGGATGGGCGTGGTGTATGTGTATGTCTAATTTATATGATTGTATGCAAATATGGTTACCATTTTAAGAAATATTCACATATTCTCAGCAAGTAATGGTTTAAAATTCAGTATGTACATTATTTTACACATATGAGACCATTAAATTATTGCAACTATACTTGAAAATTTGCAGTTAGTTGTGAAAAGTATTGCTGAAATGAGAAAATACAACATCCATTCAATCTTGATTGCCTGCGGATGGATAAATACATAAATAAATTAATAAATAAATACCTTGGAACACCTTCTTGTTACCTATACTTCAGTAAAGTATATTGTAGTATATAATTACTAATATCATCAACTATTGTAAGGTAATAACTGAAAAATAATTTTACATTAGAATTTACCTTAATATAGGAATACTTGTGATTATGATTGATTAATTTACAGTTAAATTATATGGATATCTTTCATATTATCTTAAATTAATTCTTTACATGCATGTATACCCACCATTTCCAGGTTATAAAACTTAATTTTATATAAAAATGTGTTGAATTAATGTTGACTTATCTTGGGTCAATTATGTGATCGTAAGCAGAATCAATCTGCAGATTATAAACAACTGTATCAAAATAAACTGAATTATCTCAGAAATAATCAATCAATAAAAATATGATTTTCTAACACACAAGAGCCATAACTAGTAGTACTAGTGCTGCGAACATGTGACAGCATTAACCCGCGAGATTTCGCACCTTTAAAAGTTACGCGATCAATCGCGTGTATAGCATTTTTCTGACAGTCAAAGAACATTTTGTAGCATTCTAAAACAATGATGGTTTTAAAAAAATCTGCACTGTGTGGAGTGATTCTGGAGAATGCTGAGAATTTATAAAAGAAGAAATATGCTGAAGTATGGTATTATTATGACTCTTCTCTGTTTATGATATTCAGTGTGGAAAATTATTGTATAGAACAGCATGTAATTTGCGCCAAAATCCTACCAACCTAACAAAATAAAGTACTACTGCTATGCTGACATAGGGTTGTCAGATCTCAAGTATTTCCCAGATTTTCACTTTTTTTCCATTATCGCATCCCATGTTTTTAAGAACATTTCTTGCATATTTCATTTTAATATAATATTGTGAAAATAGGGTGCAATAGTTTTAAATTTTTAATGATCCAAATTCAATAAGGCTGAAATGCATAACTCTCAAAATAATTGCAGTATGGAAATATGCCTATCTTAGAATGAATGTTTGAATTAAAAATCCTTTTCAGCAATAAGTGCAGTTAGTGCTATTAGCTGCTTTAGAAAGGGCAAGAGATTGGATGCCATAAAATAATAATTCATGATATTGATTCATTAGTAGAATGCAGCAATTATATTAATTTTGTTTTGTTATATTTAATGTCTAGGCCCATATTAACAGAGTATATAATGCCCTTCTAAATGTGAAGCATGTTGCTAGTGTCACTATGGAACTATTTTGGCCATTTCCAAAACTCCCGTATATTCATTTTGGAAATTTAGCAATTCTCTGTTTTCATTGTCTTTGGTGACCCACTGCTTAGCCAGACAGCAGCACCACTGAGTTGTGTTGTGTGAAGTCTGCCATTGTTAGCAATGTTCTCCCAGTGGTGGCATGATAACACTAATGTGCAAAGGCATCTACTAAACCAATTCTTTTCCAGCAGCACCACCACCAAAAAGTGCTTCAAGGAGGGCCTAAAAGAACTTGTTCAAAACTGATGGAAGTGAAAGCTGAAATCTACTTCTCCTTATTACTTATTTGTCATGATTGACATTTAAAGTCATGTGGTTTGTAATCAAAGGTAAAAGTTAGACGTAAGTTCAGATGTCTACTGTACATACATGTTATGGTGTGGTGGTGTTGGCAGTAGTTGTGCAGCATGCTGGGAGGAAGCAACTAGAATCAGTTGTTTGTTTATATGTGCTAGGTGAAACAACCATGTTCTGGTGGAAAAATATGATGAGATATTTAATATTCATGCCATAGCACTTTGTATTGCAAATGATCAATGTTTCAAGAATGTTTATTTATTTATTTAACCATGGGGTTCATTATGTGGATATTTGAAAGTAAATGGATCAATTTAGATTGTAAAACAGTAATGACACATTCTTAACCAATGAGAAATCTACGTAGCAAAAGATCAATCTTTCTGGTGTCTAAATTAAATCATGGGACTCAGCAGGTGGATTGGTGAATTTAAATGGTTCAGGTTTTACTGTAAAAAGTAATTACACATTTGTGACAAAATTCCTCTGCTATTAAACCACATTACATACACCATTGAATAATATGATGTGCAGTGTCCGTGTTTATTGATAGAACTAAGCAAATGTCCTTCAGACATGCATGCATGTCTGAAGGAACAGACACTGAGTCAACTACAGCTGCTAATGTAAATACAGTAAAACCCCTTTTTAACAAATCTCAGGGGAACGAAATATTTATTCCTTAAATTCCTTAAATGGGGTTTTTGCCTAGGTACACTGGAGGAGTGACTCAGAGACATAATTCAAGCATGTGTAAGTGTTATAGGAGCTATTTAATTACTAACATACCAATAATATGCTACAAATTTAAATACATCATCACACTTTCTGCAGAAAAAATTATTTTTTATTAAATCAAAAAGAGATGACCATTTTGTTTGTCCAGCATACTGTAATGACAAAAGTTATCACTGTGTGGCTGATGTTTGTTTTTATTGACTCAGCTACAAGAGCTGACTACAGATGCAAAAATTGGTGTCATATATCAGCCTTAAAAAACGCTATACCCAAGTACTGAATGATTCGCAATGTACTTTTTCTAAAGTTCTCTAGCGCTTTCTTTTCCGCAGAATATGCAATCTGTAATTTTTACTACTGCATAAATTTCAAAATTTTTGTCATCGTCTCCCCCCTCGTTCGATGGATAAATACTTTTTTAACAACCTGTACCTTCAATACAAAACACTTCTTCAAAATTAATTTCCATTGTTAATTCGTCAAAAACATTTTCTACAAATATTGATGGAGAGGGAGTTTGGATGCACAACAAATAGGTCTTTAGCGCTGCTACAAATATGTTAAGATTTTCGATTATGTTGTTACGCCGGTAACTACAACAATAGCACAGTTTTACTTTTTGCAAGTTAAAGGAGCAGCAATAACATTATGGTGTAAATTCGTCAAAACTTAAACGTATTTTCTACAAGTGTGTTACGATTTTGCAATATATTACTCGTAAAAAATAATCCACAACACCAAATTCTTTACAAAGAGAAAAACGTAGCCTAAAGACATTATAATTAGCTGTTTGCATGCCTTCACTGCGGGTCATCATCGCGCTGTAACACTTCAATTGGCGGACACAGACAGTTAATCTGTTTTTAACCCATCCGTCTTTGGGGCTAAATACTTGAAAATTCTCGAAGTTATCCAAGCATTTGTTGTACGAGGTAATTTTTTAACTGCATTGAAGTTTTTAATTTCCGTATGATACGTAGGGCAACTTAATGTCTGGCGTTATATAACATTTTATTAGTCGTAATGTTTTCTCCAGTGGTTCAGTTTCAGTATCCACAGCTCCACTCTTTACACTTAAACTCTGAAACAAGAGATTATTGAGTTTTCTAAGCAGTTCGAAAGCACTGGATTTTCCACACCAATCTAGCAGGGCGATTTTCGAACTTTTTTTGCATATGTTTTTCGCTTACAGGAATGCAGCTATGTAATTCGCACTCCTTCAAAACATTTAATAAGTACAACTGAACATTGTCACATGAATATTCGTCTTTTTGCAACCAAAGGTACCGCTAGATTCGGCATATAACAATGGTCCCCGTTTCCAAAAGTCCTACAATGAAGACAGTGCAAAATCGTATTCTTTACCATTATCACATAACCTAATGTTATGATAATCTTCGACATCATAGATGGTCGTCAGCGTCTCTCCACTCTGAAGTGTTCTACATTTATAGGCTACAATTCTGAAAGAGTGAACCTAATAAGAAAATAACAAAAGCAACACTTCACAGCTCGCGCTTCGACTGACGTAAGACCAAATGACCATAACACATGGAAGACATGAGGGAAATAGCTTGCTGATTCGTCAAACGCTTTTTCCGGTATCGCTGCACTGGTTTTCGATACGATAACCTATTGACGGAAAGAATCAATTACGATTGCTTATACCGGTATCGCTGCAAAGATGTTCGATATGCATTGACTTAAAAAATCGATAACCGACGTCACGTAAACACAAATACCTAATTGTGTGGAAGAAACAACACAAATTAACTTGCCCACAGTTAGGAATTGCATAAAATCAGAATTTTAATTTGCAGAATGTTTCATGTTTGTTCCTTAAAAGCGAACTTTTCCTTAAAGCGAGGTTCGTTAAGATCGGGGAAAAATAATGTTATTCTAATGAAGATGCGGCTCTAGCGTGTGTCACTTGGGTGGCCCGAGAGTGGGCCAGAATATGAAATGGGTGGCCTAATCTCGAGCTCACGTGTATAAATATGAAGGACGTAGTGTAGTTTTGAGTATCAAGTTATTGACTTTAGACAATTTTGCTAATACATTCATTATAATACACAACCGCGATATTTGTTTTGTAATTCAGATTACATTTATGTCTCTTTACTGAGTATTTATAGTGTTCTGTATATTATTTCTGTTCTAATATCAATGCGGTAAAATTTCGTGGAGTGCTGTCTGCAGCGAATTGAGTTCTATCTGCCTTACTTTTCTTTAGTCAAGGGCATCATCTGATTCATCCGTCCCTTTGCGGCTACCAGATCCGTGCAGGCAGTGTGATGGATCCCGTGCCCCCCTACTTTATAATGCCACACTGCGTGCCTTGGAAGACCAGTGTGGCAGTAGTGGTGACAATAATAGTCCCGTGTTTTTTATGACACAGTGAATAGTGCAAGATACGTACAGAACATTTTGCAAACCTTTCTTAATGAACTTAATCAAACAGATGGAAGCTTTGCATTTTTTCAATAGGATTAGACAAGGGCTCATACGGACACGCAATTCATAGTGTTCTGACAAAGTGTCATTAGCAACAGTGTCTGTCCTGTTCAAAATCCCGATTTAACTCCGTGTGATTTCTATTTGTGGGGAGCACTAAAGGATAAACTGTACACAACAAATTCACATACGTTACAGCAACTCAAGGATACATGTGCGAGTCCATTAATTCAATTTCTCAAAGAGAATTACATCGTGTAATAAACAATTTCTTGAGCATATGCCAAAAATTCGTGGAAAACAATGGCTGACAGTTTCAGCATCTCCTTGCATGACATGGGTGAGTGCAAAATTTATTTGTGCATATTTTAAATTCAATACTGTGGTGGTACTGTAGACGGACGATACGGCCCCTGATTCGCCTGGCAGCATCTACTGCGCCATGCATCCGAGTATCAGATAAACAGAACACCGTTTCAAACTGTCGGGACAGCAACGAAAATAAAGTGCTTAAAAATTGGTACAATATAAACAATACAAAATAACTAGAAAAAACTTCTGTATCAAAAGCCAACAGACACTGAAAAAATCTACTCTTGTATTGAAAACTGAAGTACACCTGTATACAGAATCTCTATTTTCCAGTGCAAGTATATCCCAATAACAGCGAGATCTTGAAAGGTAACATACCGATATGAATGACACCCAGTTCCTGACATACAATAAAAACAAATTATACCTCAAAACATGTTTTGAGAGTACATTCATTTATGTTCACCTGGAAAACAGCAAAATTGATACCACTGAGATGGAAGTGAAGAACTGAGAAATAAAAAAGAACAGAAAGGTGTTTACTTACTTCCTAAACGGATTGTTTTGTGTTATTTATTTATATTTTATTTTTTATTTATTTATTTTTGTTAAGTAAGCTTATTGGACTTAACTACAAGGTCATCAGTCTCTAAACTTACAAACTACTTATGAACTACCTTATACTAAAGACAAAAGACAACACAAACATCCATGACCGAGGGGGGATTTGAACCCCCAATAGGGAACGGCCCCATGCATCGGAGCATAGCACCTCAATGTGATCGGCCACTCTGCTGCAGTGAAACAGATTAATCTTTCTGTTGTAACTAATGTCGAAACCATTAACCACTCTTTGCAAGTGAATCGACTTCTTAACATTCCTTTCTATTGCCAGAATAGACAATTAACTTAGGTGCTCGTCAGACATTGAATTCCTAAAATAACGTTTATAACGCAGTTTGAACGAAAATGTTATTTAGCAAATCACAAACATATTCCCCAAAGATGTTTTGGCAATATTCGAATTCTACCAAGAGAAGAGGAATCTGAAGGAATATCGACACCTATGTTTGTTGTCACAACTACGCTTTTTTTTCCAAACGTAAGTGAAACATTAGTCTGATACACACATTTGTTTGAAATGGTCCCTTCTAGTTTCTACTAAGCTGATTGCAGCAGTAATATAACAGTCTTTGCCATGAAGAAAATCTGAGGGTGACTTGCACTTTTCTAACAAACATGTGAACAGGCGTAAATGAAAAATAAAAGTAAAGTTTAACTTGCAACAAATCCTGATGCTTCTGCAGCTCTTTCTGAATTTTGTGCCTGAATGTTTACAAAAGTTACAATGATAGCTTCTATTCTCTTCTTCACAGCCAATCATGAAGCATACTGTTAGGCCCATCTAGTCTCATTTTTTAAATTCCACTTTTCGAATCTTCATTTTTATTCATGTGTCAATAAATATTTGATGCCCTGCCGACCCACTCATAAAAACATAGAGACCCTGCAGTGTCATAAAAAAAAAAAAAAAAAAAAAAAAAAATCTGTAGCTGAGTGGACGTACCATAAAGCGTGCCAGGATAGCTCAGCTGGTAATGCGCTTGCCAGCCAAAGGCAAAGGTGCCACATTCGAATCCCGCTTCTGGCCCACAATTTTAATCTGGCAGGGAGTTTCAAGTGTAATTTTGTTGATTGCGAAAGCTTTCTTGAAAATTTATCTCATTTGGCAAAGCAACTTTACAAAGAATGAGGAAGAAATTGATTCAGTGCAACGCAAACACAGGAAATTCCAGTTTAGGTTTTGAGGGAATATTAAAGTTAGTGCGACATTTTAGTATACGCTGTTTTTCCAATTTCTGCACTGTTTGATAATGAAACAATTACGCTGGATACAGTATTGTTTGTCCATGGTAAGTTGACGATTCGTGCGCTGGCTGTTGGCAGCAGCAGGAGGCATGTACCAGGGCTGGCTGAAGGCGAAGACCAGCGAGCAGAAGGTAGCATCGCAGTGTTGGAAACGTTACCGTAACAATGTGTGCAGTAATATTTCGCGTCTAGGGGCAGCGTAACATTGACAGCAATCTGAAATAAACGATGTCCTTCAAGTAGTGCAGATGTTTTATGCTGCTGGCATCACCAGGTAAAATCGTCTTCACTTGTCAAATTAATATACTTCTATCTAATTATTAATGCACTACTAGTTTCGATGCACTATGGTGTCATTCTCAAGTTCCTATGTTTTAAAAAAAGAAGATTACAATGATTCAACGACATTAAACAGTGAAAAGTTTAATAATTTATCAAACCATATGCGCTGCACGGGATGACCGTGTGATCTGGGGCGCAACGTCGTGGAGTACACGGCCACTACCACCAGAGATTCGAGTCCTCCCTCGGGCATATGTATGTGTGTGTGTGTGTGTGTGTGTGTGTGTGTGTGTGTGTGTGTGTGTGTGTGTTGTCCTTAGAATAAGTTAAAGTAGACTGTTAGACTAGGGAGCGATGGCATTAGCAGTTTGGTCCCTTCGGGTTACAAACATTTGAACTTTTTGAAATATATGTCCTACGTTTTTGTACAATCATGATTAAGTCATTTGGCTCATTTAATATGTAAGAAAAAAAGACATTTTTCGACCATATTGTATAATTGTTTGAATTTTCAAGTGGTCAGTCTTGTAGTCCAATCATTCCAAAGTTGTAAATATGTAGAGAAAGCGATGCCAATTTCAATAGGGATTCGCATATACACACCTGGCGAAGCTCATGATCAGTTACATATTGAATTAAATGCAGAGCCTGAATGACCAATATTCAGCTGTTGGCAAGTATTTCATGCTTTATAATGATGACGGATGAAACAAGTGTGGAAAATTTACACTGTTTAATGTGATTCAATCATCGTAATATTTTTGTGATCATAGGCATTTGAAAATGACGCCATAGTGCGCAGAAACTAATCGTGCATTGGTAGTTAGATGGAAGTAAATTAAAAGGGCTTTTTTTTTTCTAAAAAGCGAGTGTGGTTTTGGAACATATAGTAGTTATAAGTGACAAATTATATATACATATATATATACAGGGTGTTTCAGTAAGTGTGTTTGCCTCTGTAACTTATAAAATAATATGTGACGGGAAATTTTAATGCGGTAGGTCAACACAAGAAATGTTACACTTTCTGCGGAGCTATAAACATAGTTTAGTGTATCATTTTCCACAGAGTTACAGCACAAAGATATAATTTTTTAAATGGAACAATAGTTTTTTTCTATCATGCATTGGAATCGTTGAAACCAGCTGCGCCCAAATCAATTAAAACTACATTCCTATCACTGTTAGTTTGGGAGCTACAACCCTTTCAAAGTTTCAGGGGCAGATACCACAAACGTTGCGCATAATGCAATGCGCCTTCTAAATGTGGTGCGGCCGAGTTGTAACGTCGGCGGTGTCACGGAGCTTCCTCGATGCACTGTTAGACTGTCAACTTTCGCCGCACACGGCCATATACCCGACAGTTGGAGCCACACAAACAACCGGGGCTCAATATACCACAGCTACTGACATCGGATGACGATGGCATACACGAACAACAAGTACGTTGACATGTTGCTGATGGTTGGCGAGTGCCGAGACGATGCCACTGGAGAAGCCACAGCGTATGCCGTGAGTTATCCTAGGCGAAAAGCCCCGGCAGCCATTACGTTCTTACGTCTCGAACAATGACTTCAGGAAACACGCAGCTTGGTAATGCGCCGCAGTAACAGATGAAGACCTGCAAGAAGTGAGGTGTTTGTTTTAGCTGCACTACACCACAATCCTCATGTCAGCTTATGAGCCGTTGCTGCAGTCGCTGGTGTCAGTCTCACATCTGTGTGGCGTATAGTATACGGCCACAGGTTTCACCCGTACTGCCTGTCACTGACCCAGGAGCTGCATGGGAACGATTTCCGTGCTAGAGTGACATTCTGTGAGTGGGCCATGCATAATTTCACGCTGGAGTCTTTACTAAGTGTTATGTTCTCTGATGAGTCCACATTCACAAATTATGGTGCAGTGAATCACCATAACATGCACTACTGGGCCGCAGACAATCCTCGGTGGGTATGACCTGTTGACCATCAACGTAGTTGGTCTATTAACTTGTGGTGTGGAATCCTTGCGGATGAAATCATCAGTTCACACTACTCCCCAGGTACACTGACAGGTGAGATATCGTGCTTTTATAGCCGACAGTTTGGGTCGTCTCCTTGAACATGTGTGTCTACACACGAGAGTCCATATGTGGATGCAGCACGATGGTCACCCATCCCATTCTGCGCGTGCTGTTGTGGAAGAACTAAACAACAGGTTTGCAGATAGATGTTTGGGGCACCATGGTCCTCATTCATGGCCCGCAAGGTCGCCCGATTTAACACCAGTAGATTTCTTTTTGTGGGGATATCTAAAGGATCGTGTTTATGTCAGTGAGCCCACATCCCCAGGTGATCTAAAACGGCACATCGAGGACGCATGTCGCTCTGTCACACTGGCGATGTTACATCTCGGCTGCAGATCCTTTCGACAGCGCATTGCATTATGCATTGAGGAACATGGACACACATTTGAACATCTCATGTAAATCAACTTCCAACCGCCATAACCACCATAACATCACCCACCACATAGCCATGTATTATGTACAGCGTGTGGTATCTGCCCCTGAAACTTTGAAGGGTTGTAGTTCCCAAACTAACAGTGCTAGGAATGTAGTTTAAATTGATTTGGACGCAGCTGGTTTCAACAATTCCAATGCATGATAGAAAAAAATTTATTGTTCCATTTAAAAAATATATATATTTGTGCTGTTGCTCTGTGGAAAATAATTGTGTTGACCTACCGCATTAAAATTTCCCGTCACAAAGGAGCACAGGTGTGACAGCATCACAAATAAATAAATGAATACACACACACACACACACACACAAACGCAAGCTTTCGCAACCCAGTTGCTTCTTCAGGCAGAAGGGAAGGAGAGGGAAAAGGATATGATGAGGGTTTTAAGGAAGGGGGTAAGGGCCATTCCAATCCCGGGAGAGGAAAGACTTACCTTGGGGGGAAAAAAAAGGAGGGTAAACAAATGCACACACATTCACACAGACACAAGTACACCTAGGCAGACATACTGTAGAAAGCAAAGAAGTTGAACTTCTTTTTTTCCCCCAAGGTAAGTCTTTCCTCTCCCGGGATTGGAATGGCTCCTTACTCCCTTCCTTAAAACCCTCATCATTTCCTTTTCCCTCTCCTTCCCTTCTGCCTGAAGAAGCAACTGGGTTGTGAAAGCTTGCGTTTGTGTGTATGTGTGTGTATTCATTTATTTATTTGTGATGCTGTCACACCTGTGCTCCTTCGCATGGTGAGTAATCTTCATCTTTTTTTATATATATAATTTTTACTGCTAGGAATTTTTCGTCTTAGTGTGTGTGTGTGTGTGTGTGTGTGTGTGTGTGTGTGTGTGTGTTTTAAAATTAGTCTCACAAATACCCTAAGGACATTTTCACCCTCCTCAGGCTTGTGCATCCCCTCCCCCCATCTTCCAGAAAAAAATTCTGTATCCGCCGCTGGTATAGAACATAAATCTGTACCTTTATTGTCACTGACGTTTTCATTTTCCAACTGTTTTACTCCTTTTTCTACTTACATTTAATCATCAGCGATTACAGTTTCTTCTATTTCACTTTCTGGCTTGTGAAAACTAACACCTGCTATTTTTGCACTTACACATGGAGACATTGTAATTTCCTCATTAGATTTAATTTTTTTTTATTGATGTAGTCTGATGTGCTAGGCCGTTTTGTCATGTTAGTACACTTTCAATAAAAAATATGCACAATTCACACACACAAGAAGGGAAAAAAAACGCACAATGAACACGAAGATAACAACTATGCATATATTGGCTAACCTTAAACAAGCGCAAATGCTAAACAGAAACGGGGACAAACCGATTATTTGATATACCGATTGACTAGTTCGGTTGCTTGTAAGGATGAATCGACAATTTCGTGTTCGTCGTCGTAGGATCAGCTTTGAATGTATTTGTTTTCTTTAACTGCTTCATTATAAAACAAATCAATAGAGTGGGTTAGCATATAATTATGTCTTAAACTGTATACTAGTTAGTTAATTTTATGATATAAAGTTTGACTTTCAGTCTGAATTCTGTGTGACATTTGGGTGGGCCAACAAAATATTGGGTGGGCCCGGGCCCATCCTGGCCCACCCTTGGCGCCGCCCCTGTCAGTAGTCCTAAATCAATTATCCTCATTCTTGTGGTTGGAATACCATATAGATATAGGTACTTGGTGAAATGGTGGTGTATAAGCCAAGAAAATAGGCCTATGAGACAGAACCTAAGAAAATGGTGGAAAACCATCATAATGTGATCTTCATTGATGTTCCTGAATTCAGAGAATTGTACTCAACACACAGGCTGTATTTTAACAGGAAAGGTGAGGAACTGATGTCCAAAGTAATTCTGGAAAAATAAACAGAGCTAATGAAAATGCAAGACAGTGAACCTGAAACATCAACTATATGTAAGGCCTACACCACATGAATCTGAGAAGGCAAACTTTACAATTACATTGCTATTTAGAAGTGAAGAGATGTTCCAGCAGTTGAGACATCAAAGAGAAAACAAACTTCTGCTGAAAGTGCACCATCAAAGTCAGAAGAAATAGATTCGCAGTCAGTAAATACATCGAATCAATTTCAACAGAAAAGTTTGTGATCAGGTGTATCATCCAAAAAATCAAGAGAAATGACAAGGGAAAATAAGTCTGCAGCACAAACAGACAAAAAGAAACCATGAAGGAGAAACATACTCTGAGAGCTGCAACACCAATAAAAGAACCCCAACAACAAAACAGGAAAAGCAGCCATACCTCATAACTGAAACCAGCAGCAGCCGACCAACTATAGTCGGCATCAGATACGAAGGTGGCCCAGATTTCAGCCGTTCTGTTCATCCCCTTCCGTTACCACAATGACAGCCAATAATGTTCATTCTGTAGACGTGTGGCTGGCCTCGAGTTATGCTATGTTTCACCCACAGGCTCAGCTGTTGGTGCTTGGCCGTAGCTCCTCCCCTTCATGCTTGCCTTATCGCTCCACCTCTATGTGCGGAAACGCCTTCTTACATGACGCTAGGTATAGAAGAAAGCAACCACCTGTGAGTAATCAGAATTTTGGGTGGGACAAGTATGGTAACAGCACAAGCTTAACAAACATGGGGATAAACAATCTGCTAAGTACACCTCCAAATGACACAGGGCATATAAACATTGCTCCGAAACTAAATGTCTTCCACAAAAACAGACAGAAAGACTAGGTGCTCACAATATTAAAAACTAATATGTATTGTATTAGAAGTAAGGTACTCTAACACTTCTGCAATGATGAAATTGTGTAGTGTGTGTCTGTGTATGTGTGTGTGTGTGTGTGTGAGAGAGAGAGAGAGAGAGAGAGAGAGAAAGAGAGAGAGGATAGAGAGAGCAACGGTTAATTAAAATTCAGATAGACATTTCTCTTTCTAATGGATTTGATTTCTACACATTACATCTACTGCTATGGAGTAGATATCAAATAACAAAGAACTAATGCAACTGCAAACTGTAAAGAGTTAGATGCAGAATTCAGTTGCATAAAAATCATCAATAAAAACCTAACAACCTTTACAGATCCCCTGATGCTGTCATTGAAACATGTTTTGAAATATCAGAATTAGTGTTTAGAAAAAATACTGGAATGTGAAACAAAGGTTCCCAATGTAGGGATTTTAACATAGAAATCCCTAACACTGTTAATGAACTTTCAAGAACTTTTCTTAATTTATTAAGGACCCTTAACTTACACTGTTCTACAGAAAATAACCTGTGTGTGTTCTAGTGAATTGAATAACTACTTTATTACTTCAGCTAAGGAAAATGAAAGTAAAAGAGAAGTTACTGATGTAACTGCTTGGGAATTGTGTAATATCCATTTGCCAACAGAACATGTCTTTGTTATATCATACACGCTGAAATTAAAATAACAGTCCCAAAATTGTCAAACTCTTCAGATTATGGACTTCTACTGATCCTGCAATTACAATGCAAAAAATACACAAGATTTTTACCTGCAAATCATTGACACTCGTACTTAACAAATGTTTACTGTCTGGTGTGTTTGCAGATTGCCAATTTCCAAAAGGAGAACAAAGAGCTATAATCCAATTTCAATTGTATCTTCTGAGCAGCAGTCAGTGTGGATTCTAGCTGGGTAAAAACACTGCTATTGCTGTTTAGAAATTATTGACCAGACATTAACCACCTTTAAAAAGTGGAATGTGGTGTCACTTGTCTTATGTGATTTAAGCAAATCATTTGATTTCATTCCATATTACATTCTGTTAGCAAAACAAGAATATTATTGTGCACATAAACAAGGATTATCAGTATAAGTTTCATACCTTCAGAACAGAAGGCAGTTTGTCACAGTTAAAAATAAACACTCCACAGTAACAGTAATTGATAGTGGGCTACCATAAGGCTCGATTCTTGTGACCTGCTCCTCTTTCTTCTTCATCACAATAAATGACCTGCCTTGTTACATAAACAGTACAGCCATATACTATGCTGATGACACAGCTCTTCTCACCTCACACCAGAACATTGCAGCCTTGAGTAATAACACACAGGAATCCTTCAGTTTCACCCTCTGCTGGTTCTCATCAAGTAAGTTACTCTGTGATCCTGAGAAAAGACAACAGCTTCTCTTAAGGTTGCCCAATGGCATTGAAAATGAATCAGTAGAACTTTCATGAATCTATATTAATTTAAAACTTAACTAGGAAGAACATATGAACCAGGTGTGTGGAACGGTTTTTATCTCTCCTATATCCTTTGAAACCTTTCTTAGAGTAATGTACTTTGGACTTATGGCTTTCCTATTTTAGGACACACTCCTTACTTTTTGAAATTTCTGAATATTCAGAAAAGAGGACTACTCATAATGTGTAAAAGAAGCTCTAGGTAAGACTATTTTCCAGGCTCAGGCTATTGGCTGCAGTGATCTTACATATATGTGAAAACCAGAGGCATGAAAGGTGTTGTCAGGGAACGTTTTATTACCTCAGTAATACTGAAATAAATTTTTCAACTCTTTTACTAGCTGCGTCTTCTTTTGCACTAACATAGATCTATCATATAACAAAAGTATAATTTACGTAAGTATGTAGAACAACAACATAATCCTCCCAATGACTAAAGTTTACTTGTGATAATGTGGCGATGTTGGGAATGGCCGCAGCATGTTACGTTAGCTAATCAGGTGATGGTATACGGCATGGTTATGATTACAGATAATTTATTGAGTAGACTAAGGTACATACAAGAACCTCTCAACTATAGAGCAGGAGCAGCATTATTTATTTACTTCATGATCAGCAAAAATGGTAAAACCCTCTTTCATATGTGTCTTCATAGCAACAAAAATGGAATAAAATATAGACCTGTCCATATCTTGTGAAATCTTTTTTTTTTTTTTTTTAACTTTACAAAAATAATATTGTTTATTGTGCGACAAAATATATGTAATGGGTTAATATTAGATTGGCTGTCTCCAGCTGCACTACAATTGGTCAGCTCTGGCCATTGCCGCAGTACACAGCAGGTAAATGTTTACCCCTCAAACTAATGAATGTTTGTATGCATAATTTATATTGTGGTGTCGCACAAGTACAAAGTGCGCGCCACCTGCTTTCGCCGCGCGCCGCCATGCACGCACGGCGCGGCGTTCTCACGACGACAGCCACGAGCGCCCTCTGCGGCAACCCCGCTCGTGGCCACCACGGAAGACACCGGGCACTTCGGACTGAGATAGCAACGAGTTAGGACCTTCGTAATCAGATAGGCACCAGTGAAGACTTTGCTATTGTACAGGCACTAGGCAGGCCTCTAACAACTATGTATCAACATTCTGCAGTACTATGTAAAAGTTAAGTATTGTTACATTCTGTGCAATATATATCTTTCTAATTTACTCTAGTGTTTACAGTTTCTGGCTGCTCCCCTCCGTACCTGCACCAGCGTGTCGGTCTCATTCCACTCGGCCACCGACACCGACGACGAGGCTGGGACACAAAAGCGGCGACGAAGTTGGGACACAAAATATATAAATTTATTAATTGTAATTATTATTTGTACACTTTTCCAATATATTTTGTATGTACAAAAGGGTTGAAAATTAACTGTATTCTACACCTAATGCTTATTTTACACTAAATCAACTATCATATTATCAAATGTACAAATTGCTTCTGTATTAACTATTCATTGCAAATAATGTGAGAAATTTGTATAATGAAATATACTAATGATGAAGCCTATTTCACCTTGAGTGATCAATGTCCAATAAAGGTTTTTGATAAAATTTCTAGCTGCTGCTTGACTATAAACATTTAATTAATGACTACTGTCTGTGTTGATTGCTGTTTAATTGTGTGATAGAGTTTCCATATTCTGTTGGGTGTTGTTTACCTGTGTGGCATTTTTTTAGTGTCCCATACATCTGCTTATGATATAAAACAGCATAACAATTTGAGTGTTAAGACCACCAATCATCTCAAATTCCATTCTGTGACTATAGAGATGAGCACATACTGATGCATGAATATGTAGTTTGGATATCATAAAATGTCCTTCATTATGAGAACCAAATATGGTTTCCATACACAAGTCGCCTTTGTTGTTTTAACTTAATGCAATTGATCTCGACTGAGATCACATGACTGATTAACGGTGGGGAGATACAGTTTAAGCCAGCTCATTTCCCTTACAGCTCATGAGGGTAGGTGGGTGTAATTTGGCTGTTTTTTAAGTGGATGAGCAATATAGATGAGACTAAAATATGAACAAAAAATTGTGGTAATAATTGACGTGAAAATATGTGTTTGTGGTATATAACAGAACTGGATTACAAATACGATATTGAAGAGGAAAATAGAGTGTATTAAGAAGAGAATCCTATGCGAGAACAGATAGGAGGACAATGATTGGGTAATAATGTGCAACTTTGATTTGTCCTTTAAAAATGTAAAGTGTTGTGGCTCACTTCCTTTAAATGTTGAGAAATGCTCCTCTCATTTCACTAGATAGCAAGGAAAATTAAAAATGATTAATATTATCAACTCTTCAGTTACGTTGTGGATTTAATCACACAAACATGTTTTCATAAGAGTGGAGTGGTCGAGCAGGTTGAAATTTTCTGTCAGTTTTCTAGTTAACAGCTCTACATGTAAACTTGTGTGTGGACCACCATATAGGTTCCCTTGTAATTTATACATTTGTTAGTAGTCAGTCAAGTAGTTCACAGGATGTTGGTCTGATGTTATTTGTACATGTGGGTAGGATTACCTATTAATAAACCACAATGGGAGATAATGGACAAAAGACAAATGGAGGACAGAGATTTTAAAAGGAAAAGGAAAAAAAAAAAAAACCTCATCAACAGTCTGGATGGGTAGTAAGTAGCGATTTTCCTGCTATCTGAACCAGAACTTACAAGGATAAAGTAGTGTTAGTTGCAGGTATTGTGCAAGCCTGATACGGTACAGGGAAACTCAATGGCAGAATCTTAATTCTTGAATCATTAGTGTTCTGCACTCTCACCTGAAGATGGCAGCCAGTTGGTCTGCTGAAATATCGTGTCTGGTTGATGACGGTATCCGGCTGCATACCCGAGATAAATATTATCAGTTACTACGCCGGGAAAGTCTACGCAACCACAGTGGACTGTGTATGTCACCATGGATTGTTGCGACTGTGGCTCGTACTGTCCCCTATATATACTCACCTTTGCACTTGCCTGTGTCACATCGTTCCAATATGTTGCCAGAAACGTCCTGCAAAACTCTTTGTAATTACCTTTCTCACCAAATGTAATGTCAGACCACGCGGCTTCTTCGTGATCAAGTGTCTGCCGTACATCAAGTAATATGTGGCACTCTGCGATTCCTTTAAGACACCGATATGTGTCTAAAATTTTGAGATCAACTTTTGTATTAATACCACGCGTTCTACCGTATCTAGGCAATGGTATATCCTCCCCCTGAGATGTAAATGCAGCTTGAAATTGTAATGGATTAACTTTCCCTACATTCGCTTGTCGTATTGCTGACACCTCTTCTTATAGATCTGACACTCTCACTAGCATCTCTTTGGACGATTTAGATTCATTCAAAATGTTCAAATGTTTGTATAGTCTATGGGACTTAACTGCAGGGTCATCAGTCCCTAAACTTACAAACTACATATGAACTACTTACGAACTAGGACGGCACAAATATCCATGCCCGAGGGGGGATTCGAACCCCTGACCGTAGTGGCCGGCTTAGATTCATTATCAAGACATGAGGAGATGTAGGTTATCTTCACCATCATCCACGTTTCTAAATCCTCAACTTCCTTTTCGCACGCTTTGGTTACCTCTACCACGCTTTTCGTGATTCTCAACACACATGTTGCTCATTTCAGTTTCGAATTCGCGTCTAACTTCCACAATCTGGTCATGGAGCTTTTTATTGCAAAGTTTAAGTTTGGTTTCCAGTTTTTTGAATCTACTATTATTCTCCTCCCTCATTACAGTGAACTGAGTGGTGTGGATTTTTAAAATCACGAGATTACGATCAAGTGTTTCCTGAGTTTGTGTATCACTTACTGATTTGCCTTGAGTTGACTTGTCAGATTCCACATTAAATAATCTCCCAGACGTTAAAAGCATGAAAAACAGCCCCCGAGTGAAGCCATCGAAGTCCAGCATCTGCCAAGGCAGGAGCTGCCAGCATGTCTTCTCGCTTCTCCGGCCATGGACCAATTCTCCTCTTTGGTGGTTTCTCACCAAGTACCCCTTCGATCTCCAGCTACAGCTTCTTCTCAAATTTTGTGTGTCCTTGGCTCTCTGATTGGTGGGTTAGTTTTGCAATGTCATCCAATAGCTGATTGCCGTTTTCTCGACCACGCCTCTCAGTCGCCGGTGGAAATTTTCTGTGGGCTGAGGTGAGATTCACGAACTGGCATCTTTCCCACATTTCAAGCATGTTGTCTTTATCTTCTGCATTCCTTCTTGGTTCTAAAAAACAGTTCTTTGTGGCAGCTGCGTGTGTTAGGCCTGCCTAGTAAGTCATTTATCAGTGTCTTTCTCCCTGGGCAGAAACATTGTTTTGGTGAAACCAATTTATCTATAATGCAGGCCAGACTGTCTCCCACTCACTTAGGTATGCACTGCAGGAGTTTCCTTGTCTTCTTTCCATCTGCAGGGGTCCACGTTTTATCTGAGATGGCGGCACTGTTTTTTTTTTTTTTTTTTTTTTTTTTTTTTTTTTTTTTTTTTTTTTTTTTTGGAAACTACTTCTCTGGTGTCTACAGATAAGGGCTTTCTCTGCCCTGCATCCGTTGTCGCCATTTATCTGGACGCTCATAAAGTCAGGCTGGTTTCGCCAGGCTCCTCCTTCACCCCCCCCCCCCCCCCCCCCCCGGACCGGCAGGATGCTGGCGTGGCGTGCGCGAATGCTTCCATCGGCAAAGTCCCTAAACAAAAGCGTCCCTGGCCGATATATTACAGTGTATAAATAGCATTTCATTTGATTGTTCTCAATATTCACAACTGTTCTGACCTTCATTCAATTTAAATCAGTGGAAAGTGATTGTATATTGATATTTTGATTATTGATAACAATACACAAATTGTTAAGAAATTATTTAAGCTAATGCAGAAAGCTCTTCACAGGTAAGTCGTGGAATTCAGTCCAATGAGCTTAGGGGAATTCAGTTACTAGCAGTCAATGTAAAAAGCTTTGTATACGTTTCATGTTGAAAAGTTGGTGCTGTGAAAAAATAAATGACGTTTTTGTCATGAATACAATTCAATGCTTTCTGCTGCACAAATTTTAAATCGCACCATCAAGAATGGCTAAGCAGTGCAACTAAAGGAAAAAGGATTATTTATAATATGAAAGAACAATTTGCACCAATCATAAGTTTGAATCTTTTCAGAAGGTTCATGTAGGTGGGGAGAGGTGACCCCATCGACTGAGTGTGTGTTTTTTTATTTTTTTTATGGTGGAACATGTACGCAGAAATATAGTAAGAATAAGAAATAACAATTAGCACCAATCATAAGTTCGAAACTCTACAGTTCTTTGGTATGCCCCAGCCGAGAAATAGTCCATTCATGTTCATGGCAGAACATGCACTCATTTATACAGGAAGTCTAAGTAAGGACAGTTATCCACAATCAGAAGGTTGAAATGCTACAGTACTGGGTAGTTCCCCAACCAACTTCGGTTTGCATCAATTCTCATGTTGAAACATGCACACAGAATGACACTAAGAATAAGAAATAACAATTTTTCATTCAGATCTCCACTGCACTGGGGGGTGCTCCAGTGACTGAAACCGTAGTAGGTAATGCACACAGAAATATTGCAAGAAGAAGAAATAATAATGTCACCAATCATCATTTCATAACTCTACAATACAGTGTGGTTCTCCATCCGACAGGTTTCAGTGAATTTCTATCTCCATCTACATTCACATTCCGCAAGCGACCTCATGGTGTGTGGTGGAGGGTACTTTGTGTACCATTTTCATATCCTCCTATTCCAGTCACATATGCGTATGCTCTTGGAACTTTGACAAAAGTGTGTACTGCGATACAGAACATCTCTCTTGTAGCATCTGTCACAGGAGTTTCATCTCTGCGATGCTTTCACAATTACTGAATGAGCCAATAACAAAGTGTGATGCTCTCCATTGTATCATCTCTCTGTCTTCTATTAACTCTACCTGGTATGGATCCCTCACTGATGAAAATTACTGAAGTTACAGCCAAACACATTTGTCTCCCAATCAATACCCGTAAGTTAAATCGTGAAAATTCGCCAATGGAGGTTTAAGCAAATTTTTGTGTTGGAACATGCACAAAGAATTTTAGTAAGAATAACAAAGAACAAATTACACCAATCATGAGTTCTAAACTCTACAGTACATAAAAGTGCTCCAGCCAAATGAGACTTAAATGAATTTTCATGGTAGAAACTGCACAGAGAAATGGATTAAGAAAAAGAAAGTACAATTAACAACAATCCTTAGTTCACACGTCTACCATACTGGAATGTAATCCAGACTGCTGTGGTCTGAACGTATTTTCATCATGGAACATGCTTGCAGATATACAGTGTAAGAATAAGAAAGAACAATTTACACCAATCACTAGTTCAATAATCTACAATACTTTTGAATGTACCACTTGATTGTGGTTGTGGATAAATTTTCATGGTGGAACATGCACGCAAAAATGCAGTTGGAATAAGTAAGACCAATTGACACCAATCATAAGTTTGAAATTCTACAGAAGGGGGCTGATTGAGATTTGAATGAACTTTCATGTTTGAATATGCTGGCAGATTTACAATAAGAATGTGAAAAGACACTTTACATCAATCATGAATTCAAAACATTACAGTACTAGGGAGTGCCCATCCGTCTACAGGTTTAAATGAATTTTTATGGTGGAACATTCTCACAGAAATACAGTAGGAATAAGAAAGAACATTTTATACCAATTATTAGTTTGATTCTCTATGGAGCTGGAAGTGCTCTAGCCCACTGAGATTTGAACACATTTTCATGTTTGAACGTGCTCACAGAATTAAAGTAAGAATAAGAAAGAACAGTTTACACTAATCATAAGTTCAAAACTCTAAAGTTACTTAGGAGTGCCCAACCAACTGTGGTGTGAAGTAATTTTCATGGTGAAAAATGCACACATATATAAATAAAGAAGACTTTTCACAATTTATAAGTCTGAAAATGTACACTACAGGGGGTACCCAAGCAGACTGAGGTTTAGACAAATTTTCATGATGACCATGAATACAGAAATACAGTAAGATCAAGAAACACAATTAGCAGCAATCATCAGGTCAATTTACTAATGCACTGGAGGTGCCATAAACTTTCATGGTGGAATATGCTCACAGAATTGCAGTAAGATTAAGTTCTCCTTCTCAGAAATATGACTATGGAACACACTGCCATGTGATCTACGTCTTACCCTAAACCACTCAACATTCAAGAGGAAACTCAAAATTTACATATTAATGATGACATAACCTCCATTGTTACCCTCCTCTTAGTTCTTTCTCTCTTCTCTCCATTATGGCTTTGAATCTTACCATTCTATTCCTCCTCCTCTAACCAATCTACCTCTTCTATATGTCTTTCACCACATTCTATTGTCTTATGTCTCTGCTTGATGTGAATAACTCACAATCTGTAAGAACATAATGAGGTAATTCCTAAATGGTAATAGGGCTGATGTTCACAATATGAGACATGATTACTGCCATTTGCTAAGTTATTATTATTATTATTATTATTATTGTCATTGTAATAATTTTGATTCTTATAAATTGTCTATGTATTATTGTTACAACTATATTCTAGTATTTTTTGTTTTATTTTATTACTTGTATTACACATTGTATGTCTGTAATGTACTAAACAAATTGTTGACTTTGAGTAAGCCTGGTTAGGTGGAAGAGAGGGCCTGAAGGCCCTAATCTTGCCAGGTAAAATAAATGCATAAAATAAATAAAGAATAATTTACACCAATGATTAGTTCAAAAGTCTGAAGTATTTGGTAGTACCTGACTGCATTTTGATCAAATTTTCATGGTGGAACTTGCACTCAATAAGAATCAAAAAGAAAGAACAATTTGCACAAATAATGATTCTGAAACTACAGCAAGTGGCCGACCCTCAAGTGATTGTAGTTTGAATGAATTTTCATTTTGGAATATGTACTCAGAATAACAGTAAGTAAAAGCAAAATAATTTAACATCAATCTTAATTTTGAGACTGTATGATCCTGGGGGTTTCTGTAGCTGACTGATGTTACATGGTAGGAAATGCACAAAGAATTATCTTAAGAATAAGAAGGCACAATTTACTCCATTGTACATTCAAACCACTACAGCATTGTTGGGTGCCCTTGCGGATTGATGTTTCAGTTTTCCTGGTGTAATATGCAAACAGAAACACAATTAAGAAAAAGAAATAACACAATCAACCCCAATCATCGGTTCAAAATCCTGTAGTACTAGTGTGGGGGAAGGGTGGATAATCTGTTCAAAATTTTACAGCACTGGGGAGATGCCCCTGCAGCCTAATATTTGGGCAATTTTTCAAAGTGGAATAGGAACACAAAAAAACAGTAACAATAATAGAGATAGTTAACACCAGTTTTAACCTCTAAACTCAACATTAAAAGGGGAATGTCCTGCAGGTTGAGCTTTAAATGAATTTTCACGTTGGAACATGAACAGGGAATACAGTAAGACTAAGAAACTACAATTGACAGCACTCAATTTCAAAATTGTACCAAACTGGGGAGTGGCCCAGCCTGTGATTTTACAAATTTTTGTGGGGAAATATGCACTCAGATTGACAGTATGAATAACAAAGAACAATTTACAGCAATTATACATTTGAAATTATAGACCATTGTAGAGTACTACACACAACTGAGGTCTGACGAAACTTTCATGCTGGAACATTGGAACATGCTCACAGAAATACACCAAGAAGAAGTAAGAACAATTTGAACTAATCATAAGTTAGAAACTTTACACTACTGGGAGGTGCACCAGCTGAATGTGGTTTTAATTGAATTTTAATGGCAGAATACATACACAGTAATCAAGTATGAAGAAAAATCAATTGGCACCTATCATAACTTGGAAACTCTACAGTACCATGAGGGGGGGGGGTGATCCAACATACTGAAGTTTCAATTGATTTTCATGGTGTAACAGTAAGACTAAGAGATAACAATTAACATTAATCATCAGTTCAGAACTCTGCAGTCCTGGGAGGGGGGGGATGGGTGCTCAAGCTGACTAAGGTTTTACAAAATTTCATGGTAGAACATATAGGCATAAATACAATAAGATTTATAATGAACAGTTAATACCAATCATAAGTTCAGGGAAGAGCCCGGACACCGCTCTTATTCGTCACTCTAATGGGCATAGTCCTAAAATCTGTTAAGGAAAAAGCAGATATGTGATGTGTCAGACTAAGTTGTTGTAATATGGGTTGGATGGGAGGAGGACAGGAGCAGAAGTACAGCAGAGACTTGGAACAATAAATATAAAAAATTTAACCTGAAGATTAGCAAGGCCAAGATGGCTGAAATGACCAAAAACAAGAAAGAAACAAGTGAACAAAAACTTAATCAGTTTCTCACTTTCAGTACCTTGGCAGTATGTCCTCCAAGGAATTCACAATCAAACAAGAAATCATAAACAGCAAACTTTACAAGCAAGTTAGAAATCCCTGTGAGACAAGAAAATACTTCAGACAGTAAAGTTAACATTGTATCATACTTGCTTTGCCCATATACTTATGTATGGCATAGAAACATGTACATTGTTAAAAAAGGATTACAGCAGAATCAAAGCAACAGAAATGAGATTTATCAAGAATCAAAGTACCAGAAGGGACAAGGTTAGGAATGAGAACAAAATTAGGAATGTGATGTGTAGAGAAACAGTTGTTATCATGGTTTCTATTACAAACATCCTGGGAAAATGAAGACTACAGTGGTATAGCCATGTAATGAGACTGAATAGCATAATAACAGCTAAGAAATACTTCAAATTGAAAGTGGGATAGAGAAAGTTGAAGGAGATAATGGTTATAGAGAGTTCGATCAGAAGCAGTGAAGAATGATTTGAAATGGAATTATGTAGAAAGCCAAATGTTGTAACAATATTGGAAGAAATGGATAGTACATGTTAACCAACCTGGAGATGGATAATGACGATGATGAATGCTAACAACAGGTGAGGGTACTCTTTAAGTGGAAGGTGAATTGATGATTGACATCTGGGATTTAAAAAGTTGGTTATAATGGTTTCTTGGTAGCAGGTTGGAGGAACTGTAAGTAATTTAGAGAAATAGCTACAATGAGGAGTTTAGAGTCTAACATAAATGAGTCTCTAAGACACTAAATTCTGTCTTAAATTGTTAATAAAGGACAATTTTCACATATATTTTTTACATATCCAAGATGAAACTAAAATTTTAAAGAAGTGACAAAACAGTAACACTGCCAAATATGAGATTTATTTCCCTCGCAACAGCAATCCCTACGTTCTATAGGCAAGCAATTTGAAATCCTTAGGAGATGGGATTCATACAGGAGATGGAGAAGATCCTTGTTACAAGATTATTTAATGTGTGTGAAAGAGTCATGAAGATGATTGGCCAACTGCTGTGGTAGTCACTACAAGAGAGGAATTTTTAATCATAGTATGGGCTGCTGTCAAAGTTAGGAAAGCATACATTTCTACATCAATCAACCAATATGCTTATTCCTCATACTTTAGAGAGAGAGAGATCAAAAACCAAGATGAGAAGAATGCTAAAGAGATTAGAGTCCACATAGAGTATTCACTGTAGTCTTTATCCTATGAATCGTATGTGAATGGAACATGGAAAGCAGACAGTGACAGTAGCAGTGGCACAGCCAGGATTTCATTCTGTGCGGGGAGGGGGGGGGGGGCTCTTTTTTTAATCAAGCCTATTGGATTTATTAATCTATGACTTATTTTTATAATTTAACCAATTGTACTATGAAAACAATTTTACAAGAAACAAATTGAGTAGGTTCACATTAATTTGAAAGTGGAAGAGGAGCAACATGATGGAAATGGGGTGTGTATATCAGCCGATAAAATAATTAAGCAGGTTCTATGTTTCTAGCCAAAGAGGAAGGTCTTCATAGTTTAATTAATATGAGACTATGTGTAAAAATTGAACTAAAATAACACTATTGTTGTTCATAAGATTTTACTCTGTGGTAACACTGACCTGCTAAGCAGTAGACACCGCATATGAACAATTGGCTTGTAACCTCAGTATAACAATAACAATAGCAGCAGCATCGAAGCTGGTGGCAACGGCATTAAAATCTCTCACAGTAACAGCAGCACACGTTATCAGTAGCAGCGACCCACTGTCACGTTCACTTGTGCTTGGCAGATTATAGTTACGTTGTGATGTTTTTTTTTATTATTTTTTTTTTAATACATATCAGGTTTAACAATAAATATTTTCACCCCACAATGGAGAATATAGATCTCTAGTGCATTCTGAGACTGAGACATCAACAAAAATCATGTCACATCAGCAACTATGTGGCAAATATTCTTAGACTAACAAATTATTACATGACCATTAAAGTTGCTCAGGTCCAACATTCAAGATACATCTTAAGGCGTCTCTTACAAAAAGATTGGAATATTTTGTAAATAAGAATAATGTTTTACATTAAGAATTACACCTATGTTGGATTCAGATATCAATATATTAAATAAATTTCATAAAATAATCTGTAAGAGCTAGTTAACATGTACTGAATGTGTGTTTCATGTAATGGGACATGCTCTGTAGAGTATGAATTACCAGTACTTGGCAAAGTGAAAATTAGCAGTTGCACTGAGCTATAACTGTAATAGTTAATCAAAAATACATCTGTGCTCTATACCTCTTGGGTAATGTGTCATACTCCTATGGAAGATATAGGTGCCACAGTAGCCCATACATCTTACCATTATCTACTTTGTCTACACCTCCAGAGACATAGCCAGTTGTGAAAGAAGTATTGTTATTTATCACCTTCACTGCATTTAAAGTACATCCACTTTACATATTTATAGTCATGGACAAAGTGTCCACTTAGGTGCTGGACAGCATTGCATAGAGCTCAAGAATTAGTAAAAAAGTTAATTTTGCACATTGTTCTTCTCTAAATATTATGTCTGTGTCCCATAATTACTTCATAACGTGTGCCATCTGTATTTTCTAATCCAAAATATGCTTTTCTCACATGTATGGAAAATACCTCTGTCACATATCTTCTGTTGCAGCATGCCTGAGCATTCCATCTCTGCTGTTCCTTTTCCTCTATATGCTTACTCTCTTTCTTGTTACAGCAAACTTCATTATCCTACATTCTGCCAGTGTCTCATTCCCCTCCTCCCTTCCAGGTTCATTGTCTGCTCCACCTTAAATCACCTTTTCCTTTTCTCTTTTACTCTAACACTTCAACTTTCCCTTTTTTTTTTTTTTTTTTTTTTTTTTTGTCAGGTTCCAACCATATTAATAGACACCTAGCATATCTGCTGGGCAACTACCTTTCACATTACTTCACCTCTCTTACCAATCTAATCTTTTTTAATCCCCATCACCGCTGCCTCTCCTTTCATGCATCAAAAGCCTACAAAGCACATTAACCACTATAACTACTGAGTCCAGTTAGGCAGCAGTGCTAGGAGACTACAGGTGTTCTCTCTGTTTCTATCTCTGTGTGTGTTTGTTCTGAAGGAGGACAATGTAGTATTATAAATTCCTTCTATGTAGCTGTTTGCTGATCACAATCAATTCCTTTTAGTGAGTACCAATTATTTTTCATTTTCAAAAATTCAAAGGTTCCTAAATCTATTGAACTTAAATTCTGTTAGCAGTCTCTAGGCTTACAAACTACTTAAACTAATGTAAACTAAACTAATGACAATACACACCCCCATGCCCAAGGTACAACTCAAACCTCTGATAGGGAGCAACTGCACACTCCACACCATGGTGCCTTAGAGCACTCGGACATTCCACTCTGCATTTTTTATAACTTTTTTTTTAACATTGATTTTCTTATGATGCTTTCTACATATAGATATTCATGTTAAAACAAATAGTTACATATATCTGTATACCCCAAAAAGTTAAGGAAAATCAGTTGGTAAGAAGTGTGTATATGTCATTACAGAATTAACACACATTTTCTGATTATTAATATTATAATGTATTCATTGAGTTTCCAAAGGTTTTCAGGTGCAAACAGAAAAGTTATACTGGCAATAAAGCAAATGTAATGAATCATTTCAAGCTTTATTTAAGTGTAAATCAATGTGGTATTCAATTATTCTGTGTGTACAACATTCCTAGAATAATGTAATGGGACATATTTTATTCAGACATTTTCCACACTCCTTGTGTATAGGCATACAAGTCAGATCACACTAAAATGCATAACAACATTATAGTATTTATAATGTTGTGAGTAAGTCTATAAAATGTCAAACAGCAGGGAATTGAATAAAGCAGAAATCAATGTTTGGGAAGAATACATACTCCCAGTTTCACACTACCATACAGCAACTTGTTACATTCATTTTAATAAAATGAGTGAAATACTTGTGATACCACAATAGATATTGTAGCTAACCTTTTCATCAAAATTAGTCTCCATTTTTGAATTAATACACTTGATATTAATCTTGAGACACTTTACTTTATTCAGCTAAGAAATACAAAATGTGTGCGTTTTAATCAACAAACAGAATAATAATAAAAACAAAGAGTAATCAAACTGTCAGAATAATTTCCAAGGAATAACACAAATGTACTGTGCACTTCATTTAGATTTCTGTGACTCCCACACAGTCCCCCCCCCCCCTCCCCCGTGGTAAAGCGGAGCTCCTGGAATGTAAGGATATCTGTATGTGATTTGCCGTCCTGCTCTTGAGTTTCTGACAAAATTTGTCGGCTCCTCCCCCAGGGCAGTTTGATCTTCATTAGTTGGAGTGTTACCTTCTTGAGTTTCTTTTCTATTATGATGAGTGTACAGTCTTCCTTCAGGCGGTGCTGCTTCTGTATAATCATTGGAACAAATCATGTGTGCTGGTTTCACTCTGTCCAGAGAAACTGTTTGGGACTTGCCGTTACATATAATTTTTATACTATGTTCATCTCTTGACTGTACTTTATATGGAACAGAGTAGGGAGGGTGCAATGGTGGCTTTACAGCATCTGTCCATAACACATGAGAGCAAGAATTGAGCCCTTTGTGCATGAACGTCTTGCTTTCACCATGACGAGGGCCTTGAACAGGACGGAGTTTTGCTATATGTACTCGGAGCTGACGTAGGAAATAAAGACATGTCATATGTTCCTGTCTCTCGTGAAGCAGCAAAGAATTCTGCTGGCAGACGTAAGTTCTCCCCATAAACCAGCTCTGCAGATGAAGCCTCTAAATCTGTTTTGTAAGCAGTTCTAAGGCCTAACAACGCTAAAGGCAATGCCGAAGTTCAGCTTTCAGGATGACACATCCAGAAGTCAGCAAGTCCTGCTATATAGCGCAAGTCTGAGGTAAACTGACCGATGTACTCGAATTGTCGTGGAAAGCAATTATTTTGGAGTTTACTGAATGCGAACGTTATAGGTTTATGATCAGTGTAAATTGTGCATGCTCTTGTTTCTATATACGGACGAAAATACCTTATTGAGTCATAAACTGCGAGGAGCTCCCTATCATATATGTGCTCCACTTCTTCTGTGTTGTTGTCAATATGCGCGGAAAAAAAAAAAACTAAAGGCTGCCAACTTCCTCCTACACTCTGATTTAGAGCTGGTCCTATTGCATGCTGACTCGTATCAACTACTATGGCCAATCTCGCTTCTGGTAATGGATATGATAATAGAACTGCTTGTTTCAAGTTTGCTTTAACCAAGTCAAATGCCTGCTGCATCTCTTGTGTCCACGATAATGGTCGTCGGCCGCTCGTGTTCTTCCCTGACAATGTTTCTGTTAATTGTGCCGGAATCTCAGCTGCTCTCGGTAAATGTTGGCGATAGAAATTAATTGCTCCTAAAAATCTTTTAAGTTGATGATAATCAGTTGGACGAAGCAATTCTTCTATGGCCGCTATTTTCTCTTTGAGGGGTTGTATTCCTGCTGCTGATACAGAGTGACCTAAAAATGATACCTCCTCTTTTCGAAAAATGCACTTTGCCTCACTGATTATGATGCCATACTTGTTTGAGTCGTTCGAAAACGCTTTTCAAATGTTCTTCATGTAATGCTTGGGACTTAGAAAATACTAAAATATCGTCTAAGTATGCAAAACAGCACTTTAGACCTCTCAGCATTTCATCCACAAAACGTTGGCAAGTTTTCGCTGCGTTTTTAAGACCAAAGGGATTTCGGACGTACTCAAAAAGTCCAAATGGCGTGATTACTGCTGTCTTGGGTACATCTTCTTCTGCAACAGGTATTTGGTTATGCGCTTTTTTACAGTCAATCACACTAAATATTGTGGCACCTGCTAGCATGTTAGTAAAATCTTTTAAGTTCGCTACTGGGTAACGGTCAGGGATTGTACGGGTGTTTAACGCTCTGTAATCGCCACAAGGTCTTCATGAGCCATCTTTCTCTTTCACTAGCTGGATTGGTGACGACTATGGGCTATCGGACCTACGTAACACGCCAGCTTTTAGCAAACATTCGAATTCTGCCTTTGTGCTGCAAAACGGTCCGCAGCTAATCTTCTGGGCCGTTGGGAAACTGGTTGACCAGGTGTAGTCTTAATGCGGTGTACTGTATTATGTAACAGCTTCGGCATCGGCGTTTCTATATTCGCCTTTTCACTGTTTACTACCCCAGCTTGTAAAAAATCTGTAGTCTGAGAAATGTACCGCCCACGTACACCTGTGACCATTTCACCATTTTTCCAAATTTGTGCTGTATTGAAATGCACCTCTATATTATTTTTACGCAGGAAATCGGCGCCTGATATGGCTTCAGACACGTCTACCAGTACGAAATTCCATCTGTAGCTGTAGCGGAATCCTAAGTCTACTTCAATGTCACATATTCCTAAAGTTGCTATCTGTGATTTATTTGCTGCTGTGAGAAGTAATTGTGTTGCCGTATTTACAGCTTGGTCAATTGTAAACGATGACACACTACTCACAGTACCCTTTGGCAACGCACTTATATCAGAACCTGAATCAATTAGGTAACACAGTCCTGTTTTTACATCTGTAACATGCAATCTCTGTGAGTGAATAGGAGAAGTTGTCAAATTACTCACCATACTGAGTCCACCGCTGTTCTCATCAAATGCACAAGGTGTCGTGCATATCGTAGCCCAGCTACCAAACCGTCGGTGAAACCAACAAATATTCTTCTTCCTGCTAACCTGGTTGGTTTTTTTGTCGTTACCTGTCTTGCGAACACTGTATCCTTTGTAATTTGGAATAATTGGGATACTTGGTTCTGCAGTGCGTTCAGTTTCTCTGTGAGCTCATATAACTGCTTACTTGTGTCTACTTTCTCGTTAATCTTAATTACTGCCATCTCTTGTTGTTCGGAGCCATCCGAAACCATGGCTAATCTTGACGTATATTTGTGGTCCAGTGCAGCATGAATCTTATCTGCTACAGTTATAATTGGACGAATGTCGTCTTTCTCACAAGCTGCCACCGCTGCTTTAACTGTCCCGGGCAATTTCGTCGTCCATATGTATCGTAAAATTGTGTCTGGAACGTCTGTTTCTGCTACGATACCGCGTAGTTGACGCCAATATTCAGCAGGTGGTTCTGTCTCCCATGTCTCCATACGTAAGAACTTGCTACAGTGTTTGAGTTAGTGGCTTGCACATCCTATCGATGAGCAGTGATTTGAAACTTGTATATGACCGTTCCTACGGCGGTGCGAGAATGACATCAGCGCCTATAACAGATGCTCTTGAATCCAATGCGTTTAACGCTACTGCAAATCTTGTGTGTTCGTCTGCAATTCCATTATGTTCAAAAGCTCTGGTTTTTCCGGCATAAACTGTAGCGTATGTACTTTCGTTAGCGGTCTGTTTACTGCTGTACAGTATATCTGCTGACGATTGGGCTCACCTCCGTATTCTCTTTTAGCACCATTTTCGCCTGCAAATCTTCGATTTGTTTTTGTAACTCGTCGCGTAAATCTTCTGTTATTTCGTGCGCGCTCACGCCGCATCTTGTGTCGACGACGTTGCTTGATTCTGCATATCTGCTTGTAAATTTCCGTTCTTTTGCGGGGTCACCATTTTGTAGCTAACCTTTTCATCAAAATTAGTGTCCATTTCTTAACTAATACACTTGATATTAATCTTGAGACACTTTATTCATCTAAAAAATACAAAATGCGTGCATTTTAATCAACAAACAGAATAATAATAAAAACAAAGAGTAATCAAATTGTCAGAATAATTTCCAAGGAATAACACAAATGTACTGTGCACTTCATTTAGATTTTTGTGACTCCCAGAATATTAATGAATCAATCAATAGATGAATGTCTAGTGGGGTTTTTGGTGTGGCACAAATTGATACATCCAGCAGCATAAAGTCATGTGAGTGGGTAATTAACATGCATGTGGACATGTCATATTAGAGTGATTTTCTGCCTGACAAAGTGACAATGTTTTCAAGCACTACCTTTTGACTTATCCAATACATCTCCAGAGTGCTATAAATAACAATAAGTGGCATATGTAAAGTTGAAAGCCCTTCAGTTTTTCCATGTAGGCCTACACAAATGCAGTGAGGGTCCACAACGGTATGCTGGTACCGGGATACTAATATTTTCTACACCTTCATTTTATCATACAGGATGACGGTTATTGAACTATGTGAAATAAAATCATCATAACGTCTTAACAGTTTGTATTAGGATGTTCAAACTGCACACTTGGCTGTGGGGGCATGGTGGGAATTAGTTTAAGCATGTGATTATTTGTGCCATTTTCTTGATGGCACGGTGATTACTAAACAGCACATGAAGGTATTGGAAAATTATTTCATCCCCATTATTCAAAGTAAGCACAGTTTTGATAAGATGTGGTTCATACAAGACAGAGCTCGACCCTACTGAAGCAGAAGAGTGTTTGTGGACTGCATTCTGGATCTGGGGCAGCCAGAGGCCACCAGCATGGGCCTTGATTGGTCACCATATTCTCCGTGTCTGAACAAATGTGACTCCAGTTTTAGGGCTATATTGAAGACATTTCAATGGGTCATCCAGAAATTATTTTGCTATTTGTCTGTGCCACATAATATTCATGGAAGCCAGACATATTGAACATGCCGTAATCTAAATCAGAATATCTGTAGTGTCATTTAGATGCTGAATGAAGTGTGTGCATACCGTACTTTGCAACTAATATATACGAGGCGCGAGAAAGTAAGTTCCGTTTCAATTTATCTCCGCTGCAGCGCTGCGATTGCAGTTCTGCACATGCGCTGTAGACGATGTGTATCAAGGAGAAGAACGTGCGCCATTGAAGATAGCTGTCAGTTACGTACGCTTTGTTGTGCTTGTTTGAAATGTCGGCGTTGATTGAAAATCCCGCCGCCTGTGAAATCAGGTTGGTGATTCGGTTTCTGAATGCGAGGAAAGTGAAACCAAGTGAAATTTATTGGCAAATTTGCGATGTTTACGGACCAAATGCGATGAGTGATTCGATGGTGAGAAGATGGGTCCGACAGTTCAATGGCGGGCGTAGTGATGTGCACGATGAAGAACGAAGTTGGCGTCCACCTTTGGTTACAGAAGAACTGGTTCACGCGATTGATGACAAGATCCAGGAAAACCGTAGGTTTACAATTAGTGCTCTCGCTATGGACGACGAACTGAAAGAAACTGTTTCCAACTGGTTGAAGACACAGGCGGCAGATTTCTATGAAGAAGGTAAGAAAAATGCCTGAAAATTTTCGGCACTTATGTGGAAAAGTAGTTTAAAAGTTGTAGAGTTTTGTGCAATAAAAATGTCTTATGTATCTGTGTACAATTTCATTTTATTACCAAACGGAACTTACTTTCTGGATGCGCCCCGTATGTTGTTTCATATAGTTCAATAAATGTCACCTTTAATTACCTAATGGCTCATTTTTCTACCCAATTATTACATGTTTTGTCCCCCACCTTTTAACACGTTGGCTGCCGTGTGGCCTGCGGCGGCCACATCATGTGGCTCTGGCATGCCTCTGATGTCATCCGGCAGGCAACATGCTAAACTCCAAGAACCCACAAACCTATCAACAAACTGTCTTTTGAATAAGTCAAATTAATAATATGTAATACGTCAAGATTCCAATCTTATTATTAATTTTTTATTTATTTCTCTTGACAACTTGTTTTGGTACACTGAGGTACTTTCTTCTGGTCTTGTATCTTAGACCATTTATGCTCTTATAGAAGTTCTTGACATAGTTGTTGTTAGTGCAGATGGCGAGTCAAATATAAAAACAATACAAATATCTATAAATGTGAATGTCTGTTCGGTGTACGTTTATCACGTCTGAACCACAAGACATAAAGAGCTAAAAATTTTTACAGTTACTAAAGCCTACCCGGGGAAGGCTTTAGGCACTGTTTTATGGCGATCAGATAGCTATTTATCTATATATATATATATATATATTAATGTGAATGTCTGTTCGGTGTACGCTTATCACGTCCGAACGACAAGACGCAGAGACTTAAATATTTGCACAGTTACTAATTTATACCTGACGAAGGTTTTAGGTATGGTTTTATAGCGATCTGGTAGATATTTAGTAATTTGAAGAATATAACGCGAAATGCGGAACAATAATTACTCTTTGAAAATTATATTTCCTCTTTGAAAATGGTTTCATTGGTTGCATTGTTGCATGAGGGTTGATAATGATAAAAGGGTGTAGTGTATTGGGCTGTAAAGTTATCGGTGTATATAAAATTCTACAGAAAGCAAACGAATGGTCTGTGTGTTACTGTTGTCCGAAGTCTTCCGTTGTACACCATAGCAGTTCCATGCCGATAGCTATAAAGGGGTGGAAGATATGGTGGTTGAAAGTCGTCAAATTATAAAAAAAAAAATGGATTGAAGGTCATCCATGACGTTTGCGACTCTATAGAATGGAGGTTACATACAGCGAAACGCAAGAGCGAAACGTGATCCACAGACCATATCTTTGGTCTACGCGTGTTACAATGTCTTCAGCTCTTTCTGTGAAAGGATAAGCATACGAATAAGGAAATATAAGAATAAATAAATAGCACACTACTGAAAGATAGCTTATCTATCATAATCAACCAACACGCGAGCGAAGCCGCGGGTTTAAGCTAGTATACAATAAAACACACCATCTCAACAGACAGATAACAAATTTGAGATGCAACGACAAAAGACTAAACAGAAACTCGGAAACTTACGTCACTCCACTTAGCAGGAATTAAGTAGTAAATTTCAAGAGCAACAACAACAGCCCACCTGACTGAAACAAAAAGCTGAAAATAGCAGAACAGGTGGTGATGCAAGACGAAATAGAAGATAGGTTTGTTGGCTAAATCTCCCTATCAAATTGTCAGTAACTTAAGGTTCCTTGAACTTATCCAGGTCCCATCTCCCTATATTCTTACTTTTCTGCAGTTTCTTCAGTTTCAGTGTACAGTTCATAACAAATAAGATATAGTCGAGTCTATATCTGCACTGGATATGTCTTACAGTTTAAAACCTGATTTTGAAATCTATATCTAAGATTATCAATTTGCCACCACGACTTATTTTGCCTTCACGTTTTTGTCGAAAACAGCTGTCACTGTTCAACTTCAACATAGCCTGCATTAGGGACGACTGTCAATACTTTCAAGATTTCAGGTGTAAGATGTTGACTGTTACATTTTGCCAAACCAGGCAATATTCTTAAATGATTAACAAGTACTCCATTAACTGTTTCCAGTTGTGCCTAAAGTGGGTAAATTCCCACATGTAGTGATTGAAATTAAGTATAACAATTTATCTTCAAAATCACGAAACAGGTACATAAAAAATTTTGCTGTAACTGTCAAGTTTGTTATGTCAAAACACTTTATCACAAACACTGAATAAATATATCAGACCACGTTTTTGCACAGAAATTCCGTAGCATGACATAATCATCCAATTTTTCGTATTTGATTCGCCTGCACTGCAGTAAAAACATGACAAATCCTATTACTTTCTTTATCATCTTCTAATATTTCAAATACTATACCAAACCTATGTAGACAAGGGCGGATTTGGGGGGGGGGGGGCACATGGGTACGTGCCCCCCCCCCCCCACCAGCAGGCTTATAAAAATGAGAGAGAGAAAGAAGGGGGCGGGAGAGGGAGGAAGGGAAGGAGAGAATCTCAGCAGAGGAATAATTAACTTTTACTTACAGACAGCATGTAATAGTGAGTTTAAAAATGCAAAATCCCTGTAATTAACATAATGTAAATCAAATTTTTTGTTATGCTTCCTTTTAATTGCTTCTTGCGCCTTTTTTGTCAGTAATTTACGATAATACTAAATAATGGTCGTTTCTGATTGCTTGAGAGATAAATGAGATATTGTGTACGTTTTATTCATACGTAAATAAAGGATTTAAGTATATGAAAAAAAAGTGAATTTCTAGGACAACGTTCAGGCTGGTGCATTCAGGTGTTTTCAGCAATGAGTTTCACACCCTGGATTCTTTTCCTAGACACTAATAAATAGTACTGCCACGCATTATTAACAGTTTTATTTGAAGCTACACGTTTTGATTTTTTTAGTTATTGGAGCAAATTAGAAATTTCAATGACATTTTTCCGCACATGAAATACAAATGATTTTCATGCTAGTAGAAATTCTTGTAGAAACACAATCAGGTGTAATTTTGTTGATCAGGACAGCTTTCTTGAAAACTCGTCACGTTTTGCGTAGTAACTTTATAAATCCCGAAAAAGAAATTGGATCGAAACAAGTTGGTAATGAAGTAACAAATTTGGGCCCTAGATTGTTTTTATTTTAAAAAAATTATCATGAGGGCATTGTTTTCCCAAAGGAAACAATAAGTTTCTGACAATATGGTTCTAGCAATGGTTTCGTTGTTTATGAATGAAAAATGCAGAATTCGTATTAGCATTTGGCTAAATGAGTCAAGACTGATCTTGAATAAAGAGGCGCATGACGAGTCGTAGTAACTCACGATCATAGGCTATAATTTATATTGATGCAATAGGAAGGAGTTTTTCATTTCTAGCACAGGTAGGATTACCAGATTGGAAGAGTAAAATACATGGGAAAAAATTCAGAATGTTACGATATTTTAATTGTTTTGGGCATAAATAAACGTTACAAATAAAAATGTTACCTTTCAACTTCAAATCAACTTCCTACAGAAAATCTTTGACTACTGACAGATAATTAATTTTGATTTAATTTCTACGTTCCCACTCGTAATTGGTACTTGATTTTACAGAGCCATCCAAACTTGGACCTTTTAATAGTATTCAGAAAAGATTTGCTAGTTCAAACAATTTTCATGAAATTTGAACCTAATTATGAGCTGGTCCTTTATTAAAGCAAGAGAAAATGAAACTTTCGACTTTGAATTAAGTAAATAACTGAGAAATATGAAAATTTGTGCTATGCCGCGTTTCTAACCCATGTTTCGTGCTTGATTTGATTTCATTTTCTCAGGGAAGCCAAAACAGTCTTGGTGCAACCCGCCACTGCCCGCACCGAAACTAAGTTTATTGTGCGGTATCGCTCCCTGTATATCTAGTAAAGCCAACCAATGCCCTTGAACAGTGCAAGGAGTCCCTTTACCAGTTCTTTATTAGACACAATTTCTTTGGGTCTGGTTGTCCCAAATGTTCTGTGCCTTTTACTCTCCACTGTTGTTCAAATGTTTGTATAGTCTATGGGACTTAACTACGGGGTCATCAGTCCCTAAACTTACAAACTACTTACGAACTAGGACGGCACAAATATCCATGCCCGAGGGGGGATTCGAACCCCCGACCACAGTGGCCGTGCACACCGTGACTGGAGCGCCTCAGTCTCCTCGGCCACCGCGGCCGGCACTCTCTAATGCAATGCATTCGAAGATAAGATGTGATGCAGTTTCATCACCGTCATCACAGATCCTACATTTAGGGTCCTCTTCTGTAACCCCGATTGTATGTAGGATGTTTGCCGCTTACTAGGCAGTCTCGCGCTGACCAGTGCACACAGTGGTCGCATCTGCACCGACAACCCTAACAAGTCTTCTGCCAGACTCTAACTGCCAACTTACCCGCACACTAATAACGTAGTGTCCCAGCCCATTTTACTTTTTAACACTGCGAAACGAATTTATACCACTGCAAGCCCTTTGGTTTCCACAATTTCGGAAGACATAATACGGACCAAAATAAGAAGAAAATGTTGAGTAAACATGGGCTCAAAAATACATACCTTAGAGCTTTGAGCAAATCTTGAAATTCCTTTAAGGCATTCATGGTACATTCTATGTTTAGTAGACTTTTTTCCGATTGTTTTGGTCCGTGCTACCTCTCCCAAAATTTGGAAAGCAAAGAGGATGCAGTAGAACAGATTTGTTTCACAGTGACGAAGATAAAGAAGTGTTCATGGCGTCACTGGATGACATTTCCAAAAGTGATTCCCTTATCAAAATCTGTTGTCTGCTTCCTTTACGACTCATAGAGATTTTTATTTCAGAAATCCCTTCATATAGGCCTACACAATGCTTGTCATTCCGAATATTAGTTAGAGTTTCGAGTAAAAATTTGTAATAATTTGTTCAATAAGTTTTTTTTTTTTAATGAGGGGGAGGCCATTTTGCAACTCGCACGGGGAAGCAGCTGGGCTTCCGCCGGTCCTGGTGGTATTCCCACTAAAAGAATGTTAGTATTTTTCAGACACATGAAAATGTGTTGGAGATCAAAGATCGCTTCACTGCAAGATATTTTGTTAGTTGATGTCGATCGTTACAGAGTCATGTGACTCCCAGAAGGGTTAAATTTTACTTACGGCATCGGCGGCGTACTGTGGTTAAGTTCGCAACAAAATTTTCGCTTTATGAGGATAATTGATTTAGGCTTTACTGGCTAGGCATGGGTACATACAAGAACCTAACAACAGCATTAATTATGTATCTCTGGGTCAACACGTAAAATTATTCTCTCTCATTCTGTGTGATTGTTTTTTCAGAGTTCATTGCCAACATCAAGCCACAACGCCGTCGAGGCTTTAAGTAAGATTTTTTTCCCTAGTTGTACCTTTCCTTTGATTTCGTATTTGCTTACGCTCAAGTACTTTATGTTGGCTGCGCAACTTTTGTGTGACTATTTCATCAGACATTTTTTTTTTTTTTTTTTTTTTTTTTTTACATTTTCAAAAGACGATCTGTTTGCATTTACCTGATTTTCTGGTTACGTCTTATTGTGTAGGCGTGATGGTAGTTCTCACAGAATGTCTTCCTTTATTAGATTTATTGCATCTGTCTGTAGCTGTCAAATTTATCGGTAAGTTCATATTTCAGACGAGACGAATGTTCACAGCACGAGTTTGTTGCCTGACTTGATTTTGTCCCGCGCAATGCATATATCCCACGCGTCTTTTTACTTCATTTGTTAATGCACTTACTATATCGTTTCCATATTCTTATATTAATTTCGCGTAGTTCTGTTTTCTTCCCTCATAGTAATTCTGACCGGAATGCGATTTTACTTCTTGATCTTGATCGTTGAACTCATAAATTACACTTCCAGCTTTGGAGTCTGCATGCCATTTCTACATACGCATAGTGAAAGTAGAAATATCCTACATTTTATTCAACTGACAACTTACCGTGTCATTGTGTTGCAATAACATGGTTTTAACTGATAATTTCACTCGGTTTATGCCCAGTGTCTATCACTGTACTGCTACAAGCGAAATTTTACAATCTTTATTCCTGATCCCATTACTTAGTTACAGTGTGCATCTCGATGACACAATACATGGCACATTTTGAAAGACGACACAATTGTTTTTCAGAATTTAATAAGTACTTGAAGAACTGATGTACACATCACCATAAAATAACAGGAAAAAAACGCATAAGAATATAAATAGCATTTGTGAAATACTGAGGTGGCAGCAGTTCAGTTTCCTGCACATTTACTTTAGGCGCGCATAACCACTGACGTCGGCGACCGTAGAGACATCTATCAGTTCGTCTGTAGACAACTGTTTCAACTCTACCTAGGTGGCGTTGCCTGTTCAACCACGCGCTGTACGTCACGCTAGTACTTCGCTCTACGGCCGCAGTGTAGCGCTACAACAACGTGAATCTAGAGAGCCTGTAGTGATTTTCTAAACGTGCGCCTAGGGGGAACCCAGTACCTGGCGCGTTTTTCGCAATGTCCGATAGATGTCTCTACGATCATGCTACCGTGAGCCCTTGCGATGGTATTTGGCGCGCTTTTTGGAATGTAGTGCACAGCCATTCGGTGTTGTTCGTAGCAATGGTGATGGAGAACGTAAAGAGTGTCGTGAAGTGCGAGAAGTTTGAAAAGGTTTTTACTAACGTTCCAGCTCTTGCATCCCATGTGAGATGGATCCACGAGACACCTCCTTATCGCTGTGACGTTTGCATGAAAACATGTCGTGATTCGTATGATTTAAAAAGGCATGTTAGTGCGATGCATACAGGGGACGACTCGCGTAAAAGATCGAAATCATGTCCAATTGCGATTGCAAAATTAATAAGAAAAGCGCTGCAAAACATTTTCAGTGTCATGGGTGTAGAATAGAGGAAGAAACGTTGAAGTTTATAGATATTACAACTTTCGAACAGTGGAAGACTGCAATCGAGAAGGAAACGAATTACAGCTTTGTTACACAACAGCGTCAGATAAATGGTGTACGGGAATTCTGCAATCACCGGAGTGATTCTCTCAAATCAAGGGGCAAGGTGTCCTTTCATTAAAAGTAAAAGGGTCGAACAAAATAGGTGGATATTGTCCAGCAGTAGTGACACAGTCGTTACCCAGTGGGGAGGTTATTGTAACTTTCCAAAACACTCATATAGGGCATGAAAAATAGGTTGGCAGGAATTTGCTTACAAATGAGGAAAAGGCAGAATTAGCTAGTAAAATTGCAATGGGCACGGCCCCCACAGGGTGGGGCTGAGTGGACTCTTGGGTACAGGACCCGGTGCTGAAGGTGGCCCGAGCCCAGCCCTAAATGATTCAATTTTTTGGTTACCGAAATTAAAAACGAACTAGAAAAAACATGTTGAATGTTTTTTATCCAACGAAATTTTAGAAGATTCTACAGGTAATTGTAGTACATATTTATGATAAACAGCTTATCTTAATTGATTACTTCGATATATGCTCTTAGTTATTTCCATTGGTTGGTATTGTACGTGTGTATTAGGTAAGGTGTTCAACCGTACCCGTTGTTTTTTTTTTTGTGACAGTCACGATGCTTCTCTGTCTGTCCCGAATTTTTTCAAAGGTAATTCGGCGCATCTATTTGTCCCGGATTTAATAATTATGTTCCGAATCAGAAATTTATCTCACCTGTATCGGTCTATTTTATTATTAGCTTTAATTATGATGGGAAACTGTTTGACACAAGTTAGAATATACGTCATAATTGGATGCCCCCCCCCCCCACCAGAAAACTCTGACTACAGACCTCCTGTGGCCATTGTAAGTAAAATCTCAATTTTAAGGAAAATAATTTTATAAATGAAGCTTACCCTATCAAATTTATACTTTCTTATACCAGGTTAAAGAACATTCTACCAACAGCGTGAGTAAGATATGTATAAATTTTCAATTACAAACTACTGCACACATCCGTATAAAAGGACAGGGGGGAGGGACTGTCTCTGTTTCTGGGTCCAGGACCCGCAATCGAATGTTGCGGCCATGGGTATGGGTATCCCGATTAATACAATTCTGGACGAGATAGTGACTAATTTTGATGGTACCTTGTCTAGGAGAGAATTAACGACAAGAAAAGATCTGCAAAACATAATCCAGCTCTACAATTTGAAGAATGACGGCGTTCTGAACAGTGAAGATTGTCTTCAGCGTGGATGCTTGGGTGGCCCAAATGAATGCTAATTCTGATTTTGTAAGCATGTACAAGCCACAAGGCAGCATATTGTCCGAGTGGCTCCAACTAGATAAACAAGGGTTTTGTTTGATTTTATCTAACGATTGTCAAATACAGCTTCTTCAACAGTATGGAAACGATATCATTTGTGTCGATGGTACTAATGGATACAATTTCCAATTGTATATTATACTGATTTTAGACGAGTTGCGAGAGGGTTTCCATTGTGCTTTTATGGTGTTGAGCAGGGGAGACACGGTTGAAATGCAAGTTTCTTTAGTAAGGGACGGGAAAATAAAGCCAAAGTGGTTTATGTCTAACATGGACGACTGCTTTCTCAGTGCATGGGTTGCGGTGTTTGGCCTCAGACATAGGCAATTGTACTGTTCCTGGCACGTGAAAGTACAAGGTGAAGAATATCAATATGCAACATACAAGAGAATTAAAACGTTGCTCTATGAGAGAGACATCGATACTTTTGAAACTATGAAGCACAATGTAAGGGAAATTTTACGCTCAATGAAAGAGACCAAAATGTTTGTACAGTATTTTGAAAATTTTTTCAGCCAGCCAGAAAAGTGGGCTTACTGCTACCGTTTACTTGCTGGTATTAACACTAGTATGGCACTGGAAAGTCTCCATAGAACACAAAAGCATATTTACTTGGATGGGAAAAATAAAACGTTTCAATAAAGACATCCATGCCCTAATGACGTTTCTGAATTATAACATGCGTGATAGCCACATTGCTATCTATAAAGGGAAAATTTCACATAAACTCTCTGTTCTGCAGTTACACCACAAGCAGTCATTGAAGTTATCTGAAACACAGGTATTAGCTGTTTCCCAATTTTTGTGGAATGTGAAATCAAGTACCAACACAGAATTGTCTTCAGTAGCGAAAAACGTGGATGTGAGCAAGTGTAATTTGCGGTGCCAGGTCTGTGAGTTTTGCATACCGGTAAACGATTTCACTTGCACTTGTGATGATTCAGGTGTTTTGTGGAACATGTGTAAACATATCCATTTAGTATGCAAAGTAATGAAACACACAAGTTCTGTAACAAACAGTGGAGAAACAGCAGTTCCATGTGCTGAAGCAAAACCACTTGTACAGTCATATCTAACAAACAGAAGCCAAATGATTGTGGTAAATTCAACCAACAAATCCAATTTTCTGAAAATTAAAACTGGTCTACCACAGGGGTCTGTCATGGGACCCTTCCTGTTAATGATTTGCCCAATTTATTACCCTATAAAACTATAATGTATGCTGATGATACCACCTTTATCACTACACACAATGATATAAATGAAGCTGAACAAATGAATAATTCTATGATGAATATGGCAGCACTATGATTTCAAGAAAATAGGCTCACGTTAAATGAAAACAAAACTGAACATATCCTTTCCACCCTAAGAAACATTAATGATGAACATAACAATCTTAGGAACTCTGTAAAATTGTTAGGTATCCACCTAGATAGAAAATTGAGTTGGAGTGTGCACAAAGGAAAAACTATGCAGTAGGTTGGCTACAGTCTTCCATCTCCTTAGACATCCTGCAGAAAACTTTAGTACTGTGTCAGTAAAGAACGAATGCTTATGGCTTACCATGCCTTCTTCCACACTCACCTTCATTATGTTGTACTTCTGTGGGGAAATTCTGCTGGAGGCAAGGATGTCTTTATATGGCAGAAAAAGGCCATTAGGTGTATTTTTGGATTAAATAATCAAACTTCCCGCAGACAGCATTTCATAGACCATAAAATACTTACTGTTAGTAGCTTATTCATTGACTTATATTAAACAAAACATACATTTGTATGAAATGAGATCTGATGTGCACTCACATAACACTAGAAATAACTTATTGGACCTGCCCTGGACCCGACTTAGTAAGGTCCAAAAAAATTTTCTACATGCAGGTAGATCATTTTTTAATAATATTCTGTACAAAATAAGGGTATTACCTGAGATTAAATTTATGAGATGTATGGAAACTTGGTTGAAAGGAAAGGCATTTTATGATATGAATGGATTTTTTAATAATGACAAACTTGAACTTCCTCTGTAAATATAAATATGAAATGTAAATTAATAAAACTTGATATTTATGGTAAACTTGGGCCTACTCTTATAAATGGTACCTTAAAGTTGTTATGATTAACTTTAAATTATTCATATCTATATTTTTTGTAAAATGAAACTATATATGTAGTGACCATGCCTCATCCAATTTTGTAATTGTCTATGGGCAAATAAATAAATGTGCTCCAGCACTGATTAAAAAGACTAACACTGATTTGGAGAAATGGAAAGCTGCTTTACTTGCAGAATTTTCAGAAACGTTGATGAGCATCAAATTAGATGCAGCATTTGAGGCCATGAAGAGGCACATAGCACCCATTACATTTATTGTTAGTGCTGCAGAGGAGACAGACAGTATTAATTTTCCCTCAATGTCAGGTATTAGGAAAGAACCTGCAAACAAAAACAAAAAAAAAAAAAAAACAGCACCCAAAGGAAGTTTCAGTCAACTAAGAAAGCACCTGTATCAAAGAAACTTAAATTATGCAACCCTTCATGCAGTGAATGTGATGCAATCACACTTTCAATGGTGACAGGACTGTCAGAAGACCTTCCATTTTAGGTTTTCCTAACATGTTTTCTTAAAATTGCCTTACTCTCCAATGTTTGTAATGTTTCCCACTTATGTAAAAATTGGCATTACATTATTTCTCTGCAGTGTGGAAATACTGTCCTGTTTTCAGTTATTAGCCTTTTAATCCAGAACCACAGTATTAAATTTTGTTTCATCTAGCATGGACTGACTTATCATTTAATTAGGTTATTTCAGTTGCCTGCAGCGATTAGGCTACTGTGGATACATTGTTAACTTTTCTTGTAGATCATACATATACCTTGTGGTGTTCCTAATAATTCATCTTGATAGACTTTCTATTTCATTTTTGTGCCTTATTGTAAAAATAAAAAATTCTCTCTCTTTGTGTTTTATCTGTTTGTATTAATTGTGGTAATAATGGTTCTTCTTGTTTGTTACTTTTGTATTATGTAGCTACTAAGTTTGTACAACAGAATATCACAGTCAGTTGTTGGTACTGCACATATGAAAATGTCAGTATAAAGAAATTTGCCTATTATGTGTCACTGTTAGTATTTTATTTAGTAAGGCAAAAATAACTGACTGGGTTGACCTGACACTTTAGAGCCCATGCTATGAATCACTTACCTGTTTATTTATGAAGGCTGTTAGTCTCATATAAAAGTTTTGGAAGACTTTTGCTAAAGCATGACAAAACTGGTGCCGGTCCATTGTTTTCAGTTCATACATGACACCTTTCTTGTGTAGTGGTGAAATATTTTTTGTGGAATATACCACCCAAGAAGATGAATTGTAATTAATTGTTAATGCTTCTACAGTAAATGCTACTACTTGTATGTAATTAGCATCCACTGATATTTATTGAGTATTCTGATTGTAGTCTTAGACAATTTGTTGCAACAGAATTTTGTATCTTGATGTGGTTTAGTTTTGGGTAGTGAAGTGAGGTAATCAGGGGATGTTATTACTGAAAGTTTTTGAGTATATATTTATAATGTAACTGTTACATCTGCTAGGCACTATGTTGAGTAGGCAGTCAGTTAATGTACTGCAATCTTAATGAAGATTTTTGTAGTTTAATGATATTGCACTTGTTTCTTTTTTGGTGATTTTTATAAATTGCTTTTGATATCACTTGTCCAAGTATTTGTTTCTCTTGTTTAACATACAAATAGTATTTTGCAGCTAGGATTGCATATTGTAATTTTCTTTCCGCATTAAGCTATTTGTGATTTTCAGAATTTGTTTAAGTAATTTTACACTACAAATTGCAGAACCATAACAAGACATGCGACATGTCTTACAAAGGTGCCACATAGACTCGTGAATTATACAAAACAAAGTGAATAAAACTTCTGAAGCACTAAAAATGTGCCTAGGTGTTGAGGAATGTTCATAGACTAGTTACTGTCACACCTCCCCAGGTCATCTGAAGATGACAGCTAGATATGGTTTCTGTCGTATCCGCAGCCGCACAACCGACTTGGTGCACCACACCACGCACGGTCCGCAACAAGCACCGCTGACGCTGCACCAGGAAATCCACTACGGAGCGAGTGGACGTGTCGTCTGCTGGGCTAGCTGCAGCGTATACACACCACAATCGATAAGATTGATCTAGACGGCACTTCCTTCGCCACCAGAGTGAGCACTACTGACAACAAATGTAATGATTTGCCAAACCTGTCAATATAAGCGAGCCACAGAGCCACTTCCAGCAGTTCTTGTCTCACCTGGGAAGTGTCTACGACTCTGCCTTCGATCAAGGATTAAAAAAGACCATGCTTGGGCTCTTCGAGAAGAAACCGGATACTGACAACTTACCGGATTGGACTCTTCGCTACGCTATGGAAAGTTCTGTTTGCCTTTTTGGTGTTTATGAACCTTGTCACAGACTGTAACGCCACTACTTATTAGCAGACTTTCTGTTACGTGTCTGTTTTCAGAATGCAAGAACCAGTTTATTCAATTTGTTTTGTTGTGTGCAGACTGAACTGTTTGAAATAAATTTTGTTACATCAGTGGAACTTTATTTGTGTTATAGTGGCGGAGTATAACAGTTTCCTTTTGCCAAGTCCAGATGAGGATACCACCTGTCAGATTTGGAGAAGTCATGTGACTACTGGAAATTAAAACTAGTTGTCTATTGTTATTGATGGTCAGGTGATAGTTACCTGAGCATTTTTTTAATCAAAAACATTTATTGTGCTGACACTGTAGTGTTAATTTATTTCTAGATTTACATGTTGATTTCAGATTTAACAAAGACGTGATATCTCAAGGTGTCTTGTCCAAAGCTGATGGGTGGTATCCTCATCTCCAGTATTCCCATTTCTCCTTAATTTCTTTTTATTCCTGCTGTCATCAATTGGATTGCAAACATAGTTTACAATGTTTGTGTGGTCATTCATAAATCAAATTTGTCTTTGGCAATGTTTATATTTTAAATGTAAACTCCTCACGAGGGAACAAAAGTAATCTGATTTCATCACCAAGCATTGTGATATTACCTCTAGTTTTTGGAGGGTTTGTGTGTTTTGGAATAATTGTTAGAATTTTGGCTTGGTGGCAGAACAAGCGTAAACAATTTGTGTATTTTAGTTTAAGATTCTGTATTTTTATATACATGATCAATAATTGGAGTGAGGTGAATTATTTTAATATTAAATGGCTTCAATAAATCTTCTGTTTCAACGTTAAATACAGTTCGTTTATCAAAAATGAACAATTGTCCATTTTTAAAAATAATTTTTTTCCATTTCATTTTTTTTTAGAATTCTTACATTTGATTGTAATGAAACTTATTGCCATGGGGTGACATATATACACAAAGACGATCAGAGCATCTTTCTTTCCTCCACTCCCCACTCACAAATTTCAATTGGCAGAGGGGGGGGGGGTTAATTCAACTAGTGCCCAGTAAAACATGAAACATCGCTAAAATTGTTTGGAAACATTTCCATTTCATTCGCTTGTTGAAGAAATTCTGAACATTTGAATAGGGCAAGAAATGTATGATGAAGGGAATATGCTTGCAAATTTTATTGTTGTGAACAACTGATGTCTCCAAGAAGATTGTGAAATTAACTTGTAATAGTCTATTCATTTCAAAGTTCATGGACATTCCACCTTTGTTAGATGACTGTGGGCAATTCATTACTTGATCTAAATGTTAATTATCCATGCTGATTTTTTTAGTAGTATCTTTGTCAATTCTTTCAGGTGTTTGGTGTAAAATTAGGTTCACCCAACTGCTGAGTAGACACATGTCAATGTTTTGAAGAATATTAATAAAGTGAGATAAACTCTGACCTGAGATGTGTGAAAAATACAATAAAATGCTGGCCAGAACTAACCTCAGCTCTCCACCGCTGACAGATACACAGAGAAAAGGGTACCCTTCACTCCATATTTACATCCCTCCTTCCTGATGATGGAATTATACTCCAAAAGCTAGAAGTATGTTTTCCAACTTTTTTCTGTGCATATGTTAGTAGCACTTTTCTATGACTTAGTATCATCTGACCCAGCAATTAGTACAAATGTGAAAGTTAAGTGTCCTGCAAATTTATCAAATCTATTAAACCCCTTCATGGAGAGCATTTGCTTAATAAAACTGAATATTGCACTCTGTTTAAGCGTGTTTCTGCTGTACCTGCCCTGACTTGTCACCATTACATCTTTCAGTTTTTGTACTGCACTTTCGGGCATACAACTTTGTTTCACTTACACAATTTACATAGTTTATCTTTCAGGACATTGCTTTTATCTTAACCATACTTTTGCTGATTTGTTTGCATGTCAAGTGTGAATATGTAGTAGGCTTTTTTTTTTATCAAATATATTGTTAAGTGATATGAACTGAAAATTTTTCTTAGCCTGTAATGTATAGAATTTTGCACAAAATAAATGGTGATTATTCTTGAAAAATGTTTGCTTTTACTAGAAGAGTATTTGTGAATGTTTGTTTCTCCTCAGGGTAAGACTGATTTAGGATTAATTTTAGTAGGCCTACGTTTATTGTCATGAAAATTACCAAGTTTCATGATGATTAATTTTGATAACATTTATTACACATTAGCCATAAAGCACCAGTGTTTGCAATCCAACATATGTATGTAGCAACAAATTGGTCAACTTGGCTGGTTGAAATATGTTACCATAAGCTGGGGTTACATTGGTCCCCTGATTGTAACTTTACCCCACTGGTCAAAGAAAGTTTTAATTTTCCTATGTAAACTTTGACTTTAGTTTGAAATAAACATGACAGGATACATTCACAATGTACAAAGAATGAGCTCCAGGGATGTCAGTTAACTACAGCCAATTACTAGTTTTGTACCTGTTGTGACTGATGAGGGTGCTAAAGTGAATTGTATTGAATGGAAAGCTCTACTATAAATCACAGAATTAAAATATAAACTATAGTTTTTCCTTGGGTTGATTGGTAAGAATTATCTGTCCACCATGACTAACAAAACATGGCTAACTTTTCAAGTACCAGAGCTTCAGTATCTGCGCAATTAGGCTGATATGCATACTTTCCGGTAACCTCAGCATATATTATCTTTGCAAATTATTGTAATAGTGTAATATTAATCTGAAACAAAATAATCAGTTGCTGATACATTGTTCACCAATATACTGCAATTGTCATTTTCTGATTAAAGTTAAATATTTTCTACCACAGGGTTCAAAATTTAAAGTTTTATTTATTCTTCATGCTCATGTACATATTTTCATTCAGTTTTCTTTGTCAAAATATTTTATCACCCTTTTATTAAGAAATTACTCAGTGGGTCAATGTAACAACTAAGTGTGGGTAATACTGACCCACTATTTAATTACAGTACCACAGCAACATATGTGATGAAACAGAAAGGAAATTAAGAACTAAGAGCTACTTTTCAAGTTATTAAAATCAGATGACAGTGAAAAAATTCACAATACAAAATATGACATTTTGGATGATTCAGTTATTATATTCTTCATATTTGTCACCTGTTTTATAATTTTAAATCTTCTGTTGCCATGTTTGTATGCTATCGGCCGAAGAGCAGCTTGTTAGCTGCTGCCAGCTCCCAGCCTGTCCCATTAAAAAAGCAAATGTGCCATATTTGGTGGATTTTGTATTTATACTCCAATATTACGAAAGTGGGCAGATTAAATGCAACGGTGCTTGAAAGACATTTGCAAAACATGGATTTTAATTTAAGGTATGTCGTAATTAATTACGGAGAAATTATGCCTATATGTATAAAACTTTTACCGAAGCAAGTCATTAGGTAATTGGTACCAAAATTTTAGGATATAAAATGTCTTTGAAAAGAAAGAGATGAATTGTATTTTCATTATTTTGAAGGAGCCACTCATTATGCATTTCACACTTATCATACCTTTCAGCTCACATAGAGACTTAAACGACACACTTTCCATATATTCTCTGAACGGCAACACTTTCACTTAATTTCTAAACTGAGGGTTCTCCAAACATTTCCTGCTATCTGCAGCATCTTCCCTCCTGGATGTTGACAGGGCAATCAGACATCTGAGTGAGAACTGCATCTGAAAAATCACGAACATTACGAAGATTATCGACAGTGGGTGATTAACTGAAATGTTGTTATTTTGTACAGCAGAAAATGTTTTCGGTAATGGTATGGAAGAGAAGGTACTTCAAACAATGTTTATATTTACGAATGTAGCATTAGCTTTCATGCTTTCTGTAGACTGGGATACCACCTGTCTGCTTTGGTTCATGACGTCATCAAGATGTCGGAAAACCAGTATACGGGATATCTTAATACTAGGCTACTTCTGTATTGTAGATATAAATAATCTAGAGTTATCATAGATAACAGAATGTACTATTCATCACAGGTCTCAGCCCAAAAATGCGCGCCTTCGGAACTCACATAGGAAAAAAAAAAAAAAAAAAAAAAAAAAAATCTCTCGGTTAATCTACACCTAACAATCAGAGAGAAGCTACAGATCACTTTATAAACACAATATGAATCTGTTTTCTTTATAAGCAAACTATCGACCTTAAGTACCACATAATCACTAGCGCCTTCTACAAACACGCACGCACCTAAAAACTACCGCGCTGCGATAACGTCATAGGTAAAAGCTGACGGGCGGTATCCCCGTCTACATGTGAGGGCAAAATTCTGTGCGTATCCATGTCCAATTTTCACGTAAAATTTTGTCAGTTGGGAGACTGAATACACTAACCTCAGGCCCTGATGTATAATTGCATTTACAGGCCGCAACAACACTTTCTAGGCGTTACGTATACAAATATCAGATAACGTAGCACGCCAAACGAACAGTACAGTATACACATAGACCATAGAGACATCTATCGGTCTCCATAGAGCTCACTTGTCTCCCACTGTGTCATGGCTTGACTCCAGACGATTTTCGATCGCAAGCGCGACCGTAGAGACATCTGTCGGCCTTCGGGTTCCCACGTATTTCGGCCCCTAGGCGCACGTAATTTAAACTGAAAATATAAATTGTAAACTCTTATGATAAAACAGTAGGCATTAAATTCAAGAAAATGTTTACTGTTGTAATATTTAAGTGTATGAGTTGCTTTGGGAACTTTTAAATATATTATCAGTTATGACAAATAAATCTAAACCCAGTAAAACATTGTGGCTTCTCTTCTATATACCTCAAATTGGGCAGCTGCGAAGTGACAGAAACTCTAGAAGAATGAATGAAAATTTTTGCACGCCTCTGACGGCGTATAATGAAATGCAAACTAGTGATGGACTAACCGCTGATATTAAGAGAACAGTCGCTTTAGTCAAAACCCGCGATTGATTGTGGTTTAGAATCTGAGGAATTCACGAAATAAATACCTCCGCGATTTATGCTCCTCCTGCCATTTGGTGATTGAATCGCAACGATTCATGGCTTTCCTGCTTATGCAATTCCGGCGACTTGGTGGTTTACCATGGAACTTACAAAAATTGAGTTATATAGTACTTTAATAATGTTTCGTCCGCCAGTAATTAATTTATCGTCTCTTCGTTGTTATGAAAGTTACCGGTATGTTGTGAACAAAGAACAGTAAATCTCAACAAATCAGCCAATAGTAAGTTGTTGTTGTTGTTGTCTTCAGTCCGGAGACTGGTTTGATGCAGCTCTCCACAATACCCTATCCTGAACAAGCCTCTTCATCTCCACATAAGAACGGCAACCTACATCTGCCTGAATCTGCTTACTGTATCCATCTATTGGTCTTCCTCTGCGGTTTTTACCCCACACACTTCCCTCCAACGCTAAATTCACAATTCCTTGATGTCTAAGAATGTGTCTTACCAATCTATCCCTTCTTTTAGTCAAGGTATGCCAGAAATTTCTTTTCTCCCCAATTCTGTTCAGTACCTCTTCATTAGTTACGCGATCCACCCACATAATCTTCAGCATTCTTCTGTAGCATCATATTTCAAAAGCCTCAATCCTCTTCCTGTCCGCACTGTTTATCATCCATGTCTCACACCCATACAAGGCAACTCTCCATACAAATGCCTTCAGAAAGGACTTCCTTAGGCTTAAATCAATATTCAATGCTAACAAATTTCTCTTTTTCAAGAATGCTGTTCTACCCATTGCCATTCTGCATTTTATATCCTCTATATTGTGACCATCATTTGTTATTTTACTGCCTAAGTAACAAAACTCATCTACCTCCTTTATTGCTTTGTCACCCAATCTAATTCCTTCAGCATCGCCTGATTTTCTTACACTGTACTCCATTACCCTAGTTTTGCTCTTCTTAATGTTCATCTTATATGCACCTTTCAGCACACTGTCCATTACATTCAATTGATCTTCCACGTCCTTTGCTGTATCTGACAGAATTACTATGTCGTCGGCAAAATGCAATGTTTTTAATTCTTCACCCTGAACTTTAATTCCTTCTCCAAATTTCTCATTGCTTTCCTTTATATCTTGCTCAATGTACAAATTTAATAACAATGGAGAAAGGCTACAACACTGTCTTACTCCGTTCCCAACCACTGCATCCCTTTCATGCCCTTCAACTCTGACAACCGCTGCCTGGTTTTTGTACAAGTTGTAAATAATCTTACGCTCCCTATATTTTACTCCTGCTTGCTTCAGAATTTGAAAGAGTTTATTCCAATCAACATTGTCAAAAGACTTCTCCAAATCTACAAAAGCTAGATGTGTAGGTTTGCCTTTTGTTAATCTATCATCTAAGAGAAGCCGTAAAGTGAGTGTTGACTCCCGTGTTCCTACATTTCTCCTGAACCCAAACTGATCTTCCCTGAGGTCAGCTTCTACCAGCTTTTCCATCCTTCTGTAAATAATTCGTGTTAATATTTTGCAACCATGACTTATTAAACTGATGGTTCTGTAGTTTTCACACCTGTTTGCACCTGCTTTCTTTGGAATGGTGATTATAACATTTTTCTTCACGTCTGAGGGTACTTCACCTGTCTCATACATCTTACACACCAGGTGAAACAATTTTGTCATGACTGGTTCTCCCAGAGACTTCAGTAGCTCTGAGGGAATTTCATCTACTCCAGGGGCCTTGTTTCGACTTAGGTCTTTCAGGGCTCTGTCAAATTCTTCTCTCAGTACAGTATCTCCTATTGCATCTTCATCTACATCCTCTTCCCTTCCTACAATATTGTCTCGAAGTTCATTTCCTTTGTAGAGCCCCTCTCTATACTCTTTCCACCTTTCAGCTTTCCCTTCTTTGCTGAGAACTGGTTTTCCATCAGTGTCCTTGATATTCATAGAGCTGTTTTTCTTATCTCCAAATGATTCTTTTATTTTCCTGTAGGCTGTATCTATTTTTCCTCTATTGATACATTCTTCTACATCCTTGCATTTGCCTTCTAGCCTCTCCTGCTTAGCCATTTTGCACTTCTTGTCAATCTCATTTCTTAGTAGTCTGTACTCCATTTTGCCTGTTTCATTTACTGCATTTTTATATTTTCTCCTTTCATTGATTAAATTTAGTATCTCCTGTGATATCCAAGGATTTTTTGTAGGTCTTGCCTTCCTACCTATTTTGTCCTCTGCTGCCTTCACTATTTCATCTGTTAATGCTACTTTCCACCGTTCCCGTCAATTGTTGCCTAAAGGTCCCTCTAAAATTCTTAAGCACTTCAGATTCCTCCAGTTTATCCAGGTCCCATCTCCTTATTTTCCTACCTTTTTGTAGTTTCTTCAGTTTCAGCCTACAGTTCATAACCAACAAGTTATGGTCAGAGTCTATATCTGCCCCTGGGTATGTATTACACTTTAAAACCTGGTTCCGAAATCTATGTCTTACCATTATAAAATCTATCTGGTATCTCCCGGTGTCTCCTGGTCTCTTCCACGTATACAACCTTCTTTTGTGATTCTTAAACCAGGTCATTGTTATAACTAAATTATGTTCTGTGCAAAATTCTACCAGGCGGCTTCCTCTTTCATTACTTTTGCCCAGACCATATTCACCTACTATCTTCCCTTCGCTTCCTTGTCCTACTACCAAATTCCAGTCTCCCATAACAATTAAGTTTTTGTCTCCCTTAATTGTCTGAATAATTTCCTTTAGCTCCTCATATATTTCTTCAATTTCCTCATCATCGGCAGAGCTAGTTGGCATATAAACCTGTACTACTTTTGTCGGTGTTGGCTTCGTATCTATCTTGACAATGATAATGCTATCACTGTGCTGGTCATAGTAGTTTACCCACATTCCTATTTTCTTATTCATTATCAATCCTACTCCTGTGATATCGCCAACTGATTTTGTATTTATAATCCTGTACTCACCTGACCAGAAATTCTGTTCATCCTGCCACCGAACTTCACTAATCCCCACTATATCTAACTCCAACCTATCCATTTCCCTTTGTAAATTTTCTAATTTTCCTACTCGATTAAGGGATCTAACATTCCACGCTTCAACCCGTAGAATGCCAGTATTGTCTTTCCTGATGATCACATCCTCCTGAGTAGTCCCCGCCCAGAGATCCGAATGGGGGACTATTTTACCTCCGGAATATTTTACCCGAGAGGATGCCATCATCATATGTTCATACAGTAGAGTTGCATGTCCTCGGGAAAAATAATGGCTGTAGTTTCCCCTTGCTTTCAGCCGTTCGCAGTAACTGTGTAGCAAAGCCACATTAGCTGATGTTTCAAGGCCAGCTCAGTCAATCATCCAGACTGTTGCCCCTGTAACTACTGAAAAGGCTGCTGCCCCTCTTCAGGAACCACCTGTTTGTCTGGCCTCTCCACAGATACCCCTCCGCTGTGGTTGCACCTACGGTATGGCTATCTGTATCGTTGAGGCACACAAGCCACCCCACCTCGGCAATGTCTGTGGTTCATGGGTGTGGCACTAGTAAGTACAGTTTACAATTTTTGTTACTTTTGATTTCATTTTGTATCAGTTGAAACCAATGTGAAATTGCGTTGCCGAGATACATTATATACTAATTAATATTTATAGTAAAGTTCAATAATGCTCATGATTTTCCAGACGCAGTTCTCACTATAAATACTTGCTTCTGTACTCTGAGAAACTTGAAGATTCAAGACAACTCTTGAAGAACTTGCAGGTTAAATGTGACATATCTGATAATATAAGTGAGCAAAATGTGTGTAGAAACTGTGTGTGAATGAACAGCGTTTCACTGAAATCATTATTTGATATTAAATTAATGATAAATACCGGTAAATGTGAAATGCAGATTGTCCCCTAAATCCAATACCCATAAATTTTCTGCTATGATTTAGGGTGATATTGGTCCCTTACCGCTGAAATCTTGAGTTAGGTGACAGACTTACTTGTAGCATAGCATGATGTTTAAGTTGGATTTTAAAGCCATTGGCTTACTTTTAAGGTGAATTAAGTGCAAACACAGATTTTCCATTTGAAATTTGATCCTGTGAATAGTTCAGGTGAAATACATTAGGCCTACTTGGAGATAATATACAAAAATGTAGGCTACTGGTGTATTTTTATTTGTTTACTTTTTGGTTCTCTACTTCATACATTGTACTGAAATGCAATCATGACATTGGACAAGTCAGAATAAGTGATGTGATAGAGGTAGCCTACTGTGAGGATTCCATAAAACAGATTGGTGCTTCTTTACACTTGTAAAAATGCCGAAGGGGACTTGCTGTATTGACAAGGCTCTGTAGCAGTAACGTATCTTATAGGGAGCAGGATTAAATACATTTTCTAAGTTACTTTTCTCTAAATATATTCAGGTAAGTACTATTGTACTGAGTAGTAGAGTATAGGCCCAATTTAAAATTAAAGCTGTGGTTGACCAGCTGCAGTGCCTATAGTTTTATATAATAAGTCTGAACATTTCCCAATAATTTGTTTTGAAAAAGATGGCAGCTACAACTGTGGAAAAAATTAGGTAATTTGGTAGAACCTGTGTACATCGAAGGAGACGGCATTGCCATCGATATATATCGAATGTTCAATATAGTGTTTCTGAACCACAGATTCGGGCGCTACATACCCTCACATACTAAAAAAAAAAAACTTCTTGTTTAACTTATACCTAACCTAACTTTGACTTTAAAAAAGTGATCTGTAGCATAACCTTAAGGAGGTTAGGTATAGGTTGAACAAAAGTTTTTTTTTTTTTTTTCTTGTATGTGAGGCCACATAGCACCTGAATCTCCGGTTAAGAAACACTATATCAAACATTATATATGCATACAAATATTATATAGGAAAAAATTCCTAACAGGAAAAATATATGTAAAAAAAAATAAAAAATAAAAATAAAAAATAAATAAAAAAAAAATAAATAAATAAAAATCAATGAAATCTACTTACCAGGCGAAGGAGCACAGGCAGTGATAGTAACAAATAAACACACACACACACTTATACAAACGCTAGCTTTCGCAGCCTAGCTGCTTTGTCAGGCAGAAGGGAAGGGGAAAATCCCCAACGTTTCCTCTCCCACATCTACGCCTGCAGTTCAGAACATCCTCCTTCAGGCCAACCGCAAATTAGCAACCCACCACCTCAAAAAACTATCCAATCTCCTGGTCACCCACCTCCAGAAAGGCAATACTCTCTCCCTCAAAAACCTCTCCAATAAACCTCAAATCCTTACCCACTGCTTTAAAACCCTTATCATTTCCTTTTCCCTCTCCTTCCCTTCTGCCTGATGAAGCAGCTAGGCTGTGAAAGCTGTGTGTGTGTGTGTGTGTGTGTGTGTGTGTGTGTGTGTTTTTTCTTTGATGTACACGGATTCTACCAAATTACCAAAAATTTGTTAAGTTCTATCTTTTCTTCAATTTTGACACACTAAATTATACTGGAGCCTTTGTACCCAACTCTGTTACAAAGCTGAAATATTACAGTTTGCTCCCTTAATTTCAAATTTGCTTAAGTGCTGCCTCTTAATTTTGTTCCAAGAAACATGGTAGTTACAGTGTAGTCTGATCTATTTCAGCTATAACAGCAAGTTGTACAAAAACCTTCATACTTTTATAGAGACTTAATTGTGCATAAATTAAGTAGTCACATTAAATACAATGAGCAAAGTGACATATTTCGGGCACATTTCAGACTAACCAGTGCCCCCATAAAAAGAGTTAAGATATCTTTTTTGGAAGGTAAAATGCATCAGACAGTTTTGAAAAACAAGAAACTCACATTAAAATCCATTTATTTGGCTGTAAACAATTGTGTTGTTACACATGGCTTTGTGGCTTTGTTAGTAGACACTAAATCATACAACTGGTTTGTACAATACCATATATGTTTATCTGTTACAAAATTGTTTTATACAATTGTTACATGGAATGCAAATACTTAGAAAAGTTACAACTTTCATTTTTTAAGCTCATCTTATAGGTTTTTACAATTCATTATGTAAATTACATATAAGGTTGCATGCTATAAATAACAATTTGGTTTCTTCTTTTTGAATAATTTTCTTCATCATTCTCCTCCTGTTTCTGAATCTTGCTCACTCCATCAGATTACATGAAATATTTGTATAACAAATATGAGCAAGACAAAACATACAAATTACAATTCAGATGCCCTACATTCTCTTCTCTCTCTCTGTCTCTCTCACTTACATCATTTCCAACACGAGACAGGTACCCACTACATACTTTTATATGTTCACCGAACAAAATAAAACACTTATTTTAATGCAAAATGGAAACAAATGTTTAACACTTGGGTGTATTCCACCCCTGGTCTGCCCTCTTTCATCTACTTAAAATTAGCTGTTGAAACTCTTTCTGCCTTCCAGCATTGCTCTACTTATTGCTACATTGATGATGTAAAATACAGTACAAGGCATGGTTCACTGTTTTTCTACAAAATGTCCCAATTACAATTACTGGTATATACATTTTTTTCAGAAGTTCAGGGATTATTATTGCCTGTCTTAATATTCTAGATGATATTCCTTATCAAAACACTTGTCCTGAAACATAACTAAAGCAGTAGGATTAATGTAAAAAGCATAACATTATAAAGACTTTGATATTTAAGCTAACTCGCTGTTACATGTATTACAATTCTGTGTGACTTATTGGTAGCCAATAAATTTGTAAGACCTCCTGTGATTCCATTTTTCTCTCTTCATTGTGTCCTTTCTCTGGACAAGAGAGTCAACCAAATGTCAGCTATTCTTTAAATTAAAGTATAATGTATGGTGATACTCATATTTTGGATAGTTTTAAAATGATAGAGGGCAGTTGGTGTTATCCAGTTGTTGATACAACACATATAGCCTATTTGCGACAAAATAAAGGAACATTTAGTTGTACTAAGTCCATCGCTTGTACCAAGAAATTCGAGAGCTTAACAGTGTAAGGATTATTATCCACGTGAAATTTTAGCTTGGCCTTTCCGAGTTAATTTCACATGCTGTTCACTGTGTTACACAGTAATGGCTTAAGGTGGTGGAGGGGTGGTGGTGGTGCTGGTGGTGCCCAGAACCTGTAAGTAATCAAACTTCACTTAAGCACAACATTTTTAACAAGATAATGTGTGTAAAGAAACAGTGAAAATCTGTATCTCCATTTCAGATGGCACTATAGCATGTAATTTAAGTCTATTACTCACATAATTTTACATTTTGTTAGGCTTTATGCAGCCAAGTAGGATATTCGTGCTGGGTCTACAACACAAACAATTTTTTTTAATTATGCGTAAACACAATATCATCTGCAACGAAGCATACTAGTGTGGGGTTTGTATCTGTCTTGAGTCGCCATGATTGGCCTCATTTGAACTCTTCTGTCAGGAGAGTAAACTTGTAGTTGGAACGGCTACGCATGTCAGATATGGGGTCCCATATTGGTTTGATTCATGTGGAAGATATCTGTAGTGGGAGTACACTTGGCATGACCTTCAGCTCAACAGCAAAGGGAAAACTGTCAGGGTTGATTGCAAGTAACTTACGGGGATGGGGGGGGGGGCGGACTGTCACAAATGGTAAAATACCTGTGGTTACAGGTGTCAGAGGGATGCATTTTTTAGGATAGGGAGGGGGGAAAGAAAACCAGTTTTGAGAGAGCTTGGAAGACACCCTCAGTTTGAAAAAAAAAAGATAACCAGGAGATAATTTTAGCAAACAATGTTTAACAGAAAATACTCAGAAACTGCCAGTAAATGTTAGTCAGACCATTAGTATGCAATATCATTTATCTTTATTACATCAAAATATTCCAGGACTCAGAAATATACTTGATAAAGTACTCATTTGTATTGAAGAAATAGATTCCTCTAACGCTATTGACATAATTTGCCTCTCTGAACATCACATTGCCACTGGTATAGATATGTTAAACAATCCAGGATTTAATTTAGCTTCACACTTCTGTAGAGTAGATATAGAGAGAGGAGTTGCCACATTCATTAAAAACTGCTATAAATTCAAGAATATCGATGTAAATAAATTCTGGCTAGAGCAGCATTTAGAAGCTTGTGCAACAGAAGTAGAGTTCTATAACAGATGCTATATAGGCTAATAGTAACTGTTTACTGAGCACCTCCAGGAAATTATAATCTATTCCTAAATAATCTAGAAGCTCTATTGGGTTATTCAACAGGAAGAAATAAAGAAATCCTGGTTGCTGGTGACTTTAATACAGATTTTCTTATGCAGTCCTCCAGTAAAAATTTATTGCAGTCAGTAACTTTGTCTTTCAACCTAATTCATACCGTAAACTTTACAACTAGGAAAACTAAACATATTCATTAAGAATATAGTAAGAACTGTGTGTGTGTGTGTGTGTGTGTGTGTGTGTGTGTGTGTGTGCGCGTGCGTGCACACGGTCTTGTGTACTTGCAGTGTGCACACATTTTATTTTATTCATTTTTTAATGTATATTTTGTTTATTTTATTTTTCTCCCCTCACTCGCCTCCCCACTCCATTCCTAAGCTTGATCTCGTCATTCCCATCTAACCCATGCCCAGGACTGTGATGTAACCATCCTATCCCCTCCATTCCCCTCCCCTCCCCTCCCCTCCCCGATTTACTCATCGCAGAGCGTGATTCGAAGTGCTACAGCCGGAGGTGATGGTTGTATGACTGTGTTGTGTGCCTGTGTGATTGTGTGAGTGTTCTATTTTCTGAAGAAGGCCATGTCTGATAGCTGAAAGTGTTGTATGTGTGTGTCTTTAGTATGTGCATGTCACAGCTCATCGCCACATCTTTGTGGTGAGTTGTAAACTGTCCTTACTATATTATTAATTCCAACTTGGACTTTCCGTTATTATATAACATATTCATTAATGATGTTATTATCTTTTTTGAAAACTGTTTTCCTCTAAAAGTAACTTGAATTAAACAGAAGTCTATAATTAAACCATGGATTACACAAGGAATTAAGATTTCTTGTAAAACAAAAAGGAAAATGTATCTATCAGCCAAGAGTAGTTACGATGATGATTATTTAACTAAATATAAGGAATACTGTAAAATATTAAAAACAGTTATTCAGGCATCTAAGCAAATGCACTATGAAAAGATGGCAACATCAGGAAACCAAATAAAGACAATATAGGATATAGTGAAAGAGGAGACTGGTAGAACCAGAAAGGAACAATAGCAGGTAGCATTAATAGTAGATGAGACATTAGTAACTGACGGTCATAGTGTGGCAAATCTATTTAACAAGTACTTTATATCTGTTACTGATAGTATGGGATTGTCTGGGTCAGTAAATAATGCCCTTGAATATTTGAAACTAGCATTTACAAATAACTTCAGGAACATGAATATGTCACTCACTCACCACCAGAAATAACTTCCATAATAAAATCTTTAAAAACTAAGCATTCTAGTGGTTACGATAAAATATCAACAACATTAATTACAGCGTGATCTTGTGAATTTAGCACCATTTGAAGTTATTTCTGTAACCAGTCTATTATAACTGGAACATTTCGTAATTGGCTCAAATATTCAGATATTAAACATGTATTCAAGACCGATTTCACTTTTGTCTGCATGCTCAAAAATTCTAGAAAAGGTAATGTAAAAGCAGCTTCAAAGGTAATGTAAAAGCAGCTTCTCAACCACCTTACCATGAATGGCATTGTCCAGAACACAGTTTGGATTTCTGAAAGGTTTGAATATCGAGAAGGCTATTTACACATACTGTGAGAATGTACTTAATTCATTAGATAATAAATTGTAAGCAGCAGGTATTTTCTGTGATTTGTCAAAGGCATTTGATTGTGTGAACCATGACATCCTTTTAAGTAAATTAGAATTCTATGGTGTCATGGGAAATGCTGTAAAATGGTTCAAGTTGTACCTCACTAACAGGAAACAAAGGGTGTCAGTGCAAGTTAGTAGTGAATTAAGCCAACAGTAATCATCGGACTGGGAAGAAATTACATGTGGTGTCCCCACAAGCAGTGGCGCAACCAGTAGTTTTTTCAGGGGGGGGGGGGGGGGGGGGGCGGCATTCGTATATAATGATATATTTTGACACTGAGTGCTGAGGCACACATATTATATACATACATACATACATACATACATGCATGCATGCATGCATACTTACATATACATACACATATAGTTAACTGTGTAGCCTGTTATATTAACCAACGTGAAATTCGTTTATGGAATATAAATGCTATATGTTTCAGAAGTAGAAATGTGCAATTTTAAATGTTTAACCCTTGTATTTTATTAATTTTCATTTATTCAATGAAGAAATGTTCCAGCCATTGGTTCCACATAGGAACAATAAACACAAAGTTAGCTTAGGTAAACAAACAGTGCAATAATTTACAAAGTTCAAACAAAATAATATGTATTAAATGAAAAAAAATTAATATAAACTATTGGACAGAAAAAATACTATTTAATATAGAGAAGAAATGTAAAATGATGTATCATAACCCTTAGATTAGTATAAGATTATACATTGCTGTTATTTAGTTATTCTATTCTTTATATATATTGTCGCCAGAATTTTTAGACTATATTTCAAACTGAACCTGATTGACATAGCATTAGAAAAATCTTTTATTACAAATGACAACAATTTCGGAAATAAAAATGAACTCGAGTTTTTTTTAGTTATCTAAAATATTGTAGAATACACATAGCCTACCCAAAGTAAATGTCTTGAATAAAAAAATTGGTACCTGCTGTTGTAATTTTGAGGTGATTTTATTAATCAATTGATTTACCAATCAATATTTAAGTACAAAACATCATGTTACGACTTTTTTCGCTGTATACGTTAGCTTAAAGCTTACTAAAAGGTATCGTCCAAGAGTCCGACGACCGGTATTTTCGATAAAAAAAAAAAAAATAATAATAATAATAAAAAAAAAACTATTACATTTCGGGGAGGGCCAGGGCCCGGTGGGCCCAAAGCTAGTTGCGCCTATGCCCACAAGGCTCCATCTTAGGGACATTGCTTTTCCTTGTGTACATTAATGACCCGTTATCAGTTACACTACCAGAAGCAGAGTTTGTTATGTTTGCATATGATACAAGTATTGCAATAAAATGTATGTCAAGCATAGTTATAGAAAGGTATGCTTATATTTTCAAGAACACTAATAAAGCCAACTCATTGTCATTAACCTTTTGAAAGACTGACTACATGCAGTTCAGAACATGTAAGAGATTTCCTGACAGCATATGCATTAAGTATGAAGAAGATCAGATAGAAGAGGTTGACAGTATTAAATTCCTGGGATTACAGCTTGATAATAAATTCAGTTGGGAGTAGCACACAACAGAACTGCAGAAACGACTAAAAAAATCTTTATTTTCAACACGAGTGTTATCAGACAGAGGAGATATAAAAATAAAAATGCTTGCATACTTTGCTTACTTTCATTCCATAATGTCATATGGTATGATATTTTGGGGTAACTCTTCAAGTCAGCAAAAAGTCTTCAGAGTCCAAAAGCATGTAATATCAATTATTTGTGAAATAAATTCATGGACGTCCTGTAGAAGCCTCTTCAGAGAACTGGGTATATTAACTGTTGTGTCCCAGCCTTGTCGTCACTTTTGTGTCCCAGCCTCGTCGCCGCTTTTGTGTCTCGTTTCCGTTGTAGGTGTCGGTGGCCGAGTAGAAAGACCGACACAGGAATAAAGGATGCACACTTGTGCAGGTACGGAGGTGAGCAGCCAGTGGGACAGCAGAAACTAGAAACATTAGAGTAAATTAGAATGAGATATATATTGCACAGAATTTAAACAATACTTAAATTTTACATAGCTCAGTACTGCAGAATGCTGTTACATAGTTGAGCTAGAGGCCTGCCTAGTGCCTGTCCGATAGCCAAGTCTTCACTGGTGCCTATCTGATTCCGAAGTGTTAACTGGTTCCTATCTCAGTCCCAAGTGAACGATGTCATTCAGTGGTGACCACGAGCGGAGTTGTAGCAGAGGGTGCTCGTGGCTGACGTCATAAGAACGCCACGCCGTGTGTGGATGGCGGCGCACGGCGAAAGTAGGTGGCGTGCACTTTAGACTTGTGCGACACCACATTAACTACTGCCTCTCAGTATATTTATTCCTCAATAAAATTTGTCATAAATAATACATCCCTTTTTCCAACAAACAGCTCAGTTCATACATACAATACTAGAAACAAAAATGATCTACACAAGGACTTAAAAGCGCTTACTTTTGTTCAAAAAGGGGTCCACTACTCAGGAACACACATTTTCAATAATTTACCATAAAGTATAAAAAATTTAGCTAGAAATAAAGAACAGTTAAAGAGGAGCCTAAAAGACCTTCTACTTGCCAACTCATTTTACTCCATTAGTAAATTTCTAAATTGTATCAAATGATGCATGTATCGGTATTCAACTATATTAGTATTACTATATTATCAGCTAAAAAAACTTAAAAAATGTATGCGTCTGTATTTATATTATTAGTATTATCTATTATTCAGCTTGTAAATTTTATTTCTTGACATGTTCCACATCCACGAGGATCTCCTCAACATGGATCTACAGAACGAAAAACTAATCTAGTGTAATATGTAATTATTTTGGGAACAATTTGTCAGTAACAGAAACTGCTTCATAGAGCAACGAAGTATCATATGGTCATTTGAAAATAAAGCACCCTGTAATTCTTGTAAACCTATTTTGAAAGCACAGTGTATACTAACATCACCAAGTCTGTTCATGAGGTGGTTACTTACATAAATATATTAGTGACACAAAACAAAAATTGGACCTTCAGTCAGCATGTAAACATAATTAAGAAAATATGGGCCACTGCAAATGCATAAAAAGGGGGGGGGGGGGGGGGAGACTGTACAATAAACTTTCTAACCACATCAAGACACTGAAAGAATAGTAAATATTATTAGTGAGTCCGTCTGCGTAGCTCAGCGGTAGCATCACTGACTACCACGCAGGGGGCCCGGGTTTGATACTCGGCAGGGGACTGGGTGTTGTGTGTTGTCCTAATCATCATCATCTCATCATCATTGGCACGTAAGTCACCCATGTGGCGTCAAATAGAGAGACTTACACTAAGGCGGCCGAACAAACCTGCAAGGGTTCTCCCGGCCAAGAAAGCCATACGCTCATTTCCTTTTTTTTTCGTAGTGAGTGTAAAAATTATTTGCAAGGTTGGTGATACTTCATTCTCAATGAATATATGTTCTGCAGTTTAATAACTTGTTTCTTTAATTTAACTGATACTGCAATTATTAGACCGTGCTGTTATTTAAATACACTAGCCTGTAATGGTTATCATATTACTTTACATGCTTCAATTACTTATAGTAATATAATATCAGTTTTACTGTTAGGTGCCATATATTTTTAAGATGTATGTATAAAAAAGCGGTATCATGCACAGCTATCTGGATGCTTAAATAAATGAAAAGTTACTGCAGTTTGCTTTCCAGTGCCATATCCTTTTAACTCAAAATTTATGAATTAACAAATGTTTGTATTGTTTATGGGACTTAACTACGGGGTCATCAGTCCCTAAACTTACAAACTACTTACGAACTAAAACGGCACAAATATCCATGCCCGAGGGGGGATTCGAACCCCCGACTGTAGTGGCCGTGCAGACCGTGACTGGAGCGCCTCAGTCTCCTCGGCCACCGCGGCCGGCATGAATTAACAAGCTGAGATCTTTACTATAATTGAAACAATTAATGTGAGATCAGTATTCCAGCGCAAGCCCCATGGGGAATGATTTTATGCAGGTGTTTTTTTGAGTTGCTCATGCGTTGGTAACGGCTGCAGCTGTGGTGTCGCACAAGTATGAAGTGCGCGCCACGTACTTACGCTGTGCGCCACCACGCACGCACGGTGCGGCGTTCTTACGACGTCAGCCACGAGCGCCCTCTGCTGCAACTCCGCTCGTGGTCTCCACTGCAGTGCATCGTTCACTTGGGACTGAGATAGGAACCAGTTAACACTTGGGAATGAGATAGGCAACAGTTAAGACTTGGCTATCGGATAGGCACTAGGAATCATCAGTAGGCAGGCCTCTATATAAACTATGTATCAGCATTCTGCAGTCAAGAACTATGTAAAAGTTAAGTATTACCAAGACTCTACAAAATATATATCTTGTTCTAATTTAGCCTAGTGTTCTAGTTTCTGCTGTCCCACTGGCTGGTCACCTCCGTACCTGCACAAGCGTGCATCCTTTATTCCTGTGTCGGTCTCATTCTACTCGGCCATCGACACCTACGACAACCAGCGATGTGGACGAGACACAAAAGTGGCAACGAGGATGGGATACAAAAGCAGCGAGTGCACAACTCGGACTCTGATTGGCTATGATGTGGTATTTCCAAAGGCGGGTCCACACTGAGCGCGCCGTGTTGCGCCGCGCTTCGCAAAACTGGTGTGCGTGTTGTGGCACATTTGGTTTTTTTACTGGATATACATTAACGATACATTTTTATATACATCACCTGTTGCAGATGTTCAGTGGTAGAATGCTCGTAGATCTTGTTGCCCGCCTGCCATTAATACATTACAAAATAATAGGACGTTGGGTTCTTAAGGCGTCTTGTATTGAACCAACAATGTGACACGTTTCATTTTTTATGTATATTTATTTATCCATTGCACAAAAGTGATGCAAGAGTAAGACATCAGGACTACACTTTGACAGACAACAATGCTGACTACTCCATTAGTAACTTCATACTACTACTGCAGACTGCCCGAGTTCGCGCCAATTAGCGCGTATTAATATCTGATAATATTTCTAGAACCTTCTAGAACACGGAAGTACAACATTTAAATATTTAACAATTTGTTTAATAAACATTAATGACTCCTGCTTTACGCAAAGATACATAAAAGCATGTCAGATGTAATAATAAGTTCTTTTACATCAAAATAAACAGTAGAAAAGATCTTAAGTAAACCACAATTAGTGCAGTGTTAATATATGTTTACATTGTTGTTACTACAATCTATAATTAATTAATTTAGTTTGTTAGCAGACCCTAGTAATGCAGATGATGATTAATATGACTTGACAGAAGCGCTATAAAATGCTTATGTAATATAAACATGGAATATTAGGCTACAATACTACGACCAACTATGGTATCGAATACTTCAGTTATTTAAATAAACGGAACCCTCCTGGCTAAATATATTACAGCGTCCAGTGTGGACCCGTCAGTGAACCAGACAATATCCCCCAATGGTGTCGAACTATTTTGTCCACTGCTCCCTACTTCCAATTGTTATAATGAAAAGCTTATTGAAGCAGTATGGGGTTATAATATAGTTGGCTGGCATTTCCCCAACCTTTCCTATATTTACCTCACTCACTATTTTAGTGTGTGATTCTGGATATCCCAAAGAGTTCCAGTTGTTGCCAGTTTTGAGTCTGTATGCACCAGCCGCTGCCTCCATCTTGACCCAAAGGTGTAATGGGGGCATATCCAGCATGGTTTCCATCCCAGCAGTTGGTGTGCTGCTAATTCCGCCTATTATGGCTAAGCAGGCTAATCTCTGCACCTTACCAAGCTCCTTAGCAGCAACCTGCTGTTCTACCTTCTTCCACCACATGACCGCCCCATAGGTGATCCTGGGTCTAATCACTGTGGTGTATATCCAGTGCATACCCTTGGGGCTCAGGCCCCAATTTTTGCCACAAGCTCTCCTGGTACTCACAAGAGTACCTTTTGCCTTGGAGCAAATATTCCTGATGTGAGGGGTCTATGTCAGTTTCTCATCTAGGGTAACCCCTAAATATTTCACTGTCCCCTTCACAGGTAGCGCTTCATTGAAAAGCTTTAGATTCCAACTTGAATGTTGTATATGCGTCTTTGTGAATGGTACAACAACAGTCTTCTTAGGACTAACCCCCAGATCCTGTTTTCTGCACCTGTCTTGCACAATGTCCAAAGCACTTTGTGCCATATTCTTCACTGTGTCAGCAAATTTGCCAAGTATTACTATGACAAGATTATCTGCATATCCTTGGCAAAAGTACTGCCTAGAGTTTAATTCTCCAATGAGATCATTCACCACTAGATTCCACAATAAAGGGGAAAGAACTATTCCTTGCGAGCAACCCCTAGTGGTGTTGATTACCATTTTTTCATTCATCATGGTAGTTTCTACCTTTCTTCCACTGAGCATGGCCCTAGTCTACCTACATATAGTGGTCCATAGGTCATGCACCTCTGCTGCCCTAACCTGGAATCGAAGGTCGTGTTGCTAAAAGCCCCCTCGATGTCCAAGAAGATACAGAGGGCTATTTTCTGAAAGTGTAGTGCTTTCTCCATCTTCCCAACGAGTTGGTCGAGAGCTGTCTCACATGATTTACCTGGCTGATATGCATGATGGTTTGAATGTAGAGGAGCCCTACTTAAACTCCTTTCTCCAACATGCACATTAACCAGCTTTTTTAATGTCTTAAGAATGAAGGACAGGCTGATTGGTCTCATATCCTTGGCCTTGGTATGATCAATTCTCCCTGGTTTAGGAATGAAGACAACCTTCACTGCCCTCCAGGCATTGGGAATGATTCCTGCTGCTACGCTAACCCTGAATAACCTGCATAGGAATCTAATAAGATTTTCTCCCACTTGTTGCAGGAGAGCTGGAAAGTATCCATCGGGGCCAGGTGACTTGAACGGTTGAAATGTTCCCACCGCCCATCGGACCTTACTGAGATCGACACACTCCTTGGCCAAATCCCAGTCCTCTTTGTGAATACCTGAGAACTGTTGTCTCTCAGGAATCGCATTCTGGTCTGAGTTATCCCCCAGAGTATATTGAGGAAAGTGAGTCTTGAGGAGCAGTTCCAGCGTTTCATGTGCTGTCTTTGTATACTCCCCATCCTCCTTCCTCAATGTTCCTCCTGGATTAGTTGGTAACCTAGTGAGGATTTTATGAAGTCTCGCTTCAGCAGCCGTGCCCTCCACTTCCTCACAGAATACCTTCCAGAATGCCTCCTTTGCCCGTCTGATGGCAAGGTTGTAATTGACAATGGCCTCACAATACTTTGCCCATTGTCCTTTGTGCCTCGCAAGGTTAAACAGTCTTCGTACCTGTTTCCTCTGCATTTCCAGGTTATTATTCCACCAAGGCACATTCCTATTTGTGCACTTCTTGGTGATTGAGCAGTTGTCCTGGTATGAGGTCACTATAGCAGAGGTTACGGCCTCTGCTACTTCCTCAAACTCTGCTGGATTCCTTATCAAAGTTCAATTTCCAATAGGCTGAAGTCAAGGTATTTCCTATATGTCTCCCAGTCCGTTTTCCTGGGGTTCCTATAGGCCATGGTCTGTCTGGTTCCCATTTCAACATTGAATTTAATATACATGTGACCGGATGAGGATGGCTCCAGGGTCACATGCCACTGTTTGATGTAACTTCCCATCATCATGGAACCAAAAGTTATGTCAATTACTTCTTCCCTTCTACTATTCCTGAATGTAGGTTCATCACCCCTATTCAGGATCTCCAAGTTGTTAGATAGGAGAAATTCAAGAAGGTGCTCACCTCTACTGTTGGTGTCCTTGCTGCCCCTTGATAGATTGTGGGCATTGGCATCACATCCCACCACCAGTTCGTCACCTTGCCGATGGCAGGCTTCCGTCAGTCTCCTCACTTCCAAAGGAGGAGGAAAGCTGTCTTCGTAAGGAAGGTATGCTGAAGCCAAAACAATTTCCCTCGTGATACCTTCCTCACGTTGCTGCATCCTGATGGTCACCTGGAACAAAGATCCATCATTGGTATGAAAGGTATTCCATTTCTAACATAAATGCATGTTCTGGAGTTTTTTTAGATTTCTAGCATAAATCAGCTTACCTCCAGTACCACTGAGGCCCAGTACACCCCCTTTGTATAAATAGGGTTCTTGTATCAGGGCCACGTCCACCTCCTGTCTCCCCAGGCGACGGCTCAGGGCAGCAGTGGCCCCTTTACTGTGCTGCAGGTTTATCTGCAGCACTTCCAGTCCTCATCTTGTTGCCATTATTGCCTTTAAGGTCTTTGATTACCCTGACGCAGACCTGCAAGAACCCTAAAAACAGTTTCAGGCCTTGCTCTCGCAATGCCTTCAGGGACTTCTCTCCGACCTCCACCACCATGGTTCGTCCTTCCGGAACGACCTTTTGGTTAATTACCCTCCAATCCTCTGTCAAGGCTTTTGGGTTCTGCACCCTTATTTTCTCGAACAGAATCTTTGGAGAGACATCCTTAAGGATCTTTGGTACCCATATTGATACCTTTGCGGTCTTCAGGAGTTCGGCTGCTGTCTTGACCAGCAGCTTCGCATCCTCCCACGGGGATATCATGGGCACCTTGTACTTAAGCCATTCTGCTGAGTGCTCCCCCTTGCAGACAAAAATGAGGGCACCGTGATCTAGATAGACCCTCCTGAATTTGGGTCCTGGACCAGCGTCCCGCCAATCTCTTCAAAGAGGGCCATCTGCACGAGCTCCTCCTGCTGCGAGGTGATGCTTACCAGTGGGTATCCTTCTTGGACAACCACCACTCTAAAGACTGAGACTGCAGTACTATAGGTCGGTTTCCCTATTTCCTGCCTCAGCCTTTTAGGATCATGCTTGTCCGGAGAGGAGGGAGTCTTAGATTCCTCCCTAACCCTCTTGCCACCTGTCTTTGACATCGAGAGGGTCTGTGTATCCCTTTCGACCTGAGGCAGTTTCTTTTTGGGGGTCTTGGGCTCAAGCCCTTTTGATTCCCTCCATTTATGTTTAGGAAGCCATTCATTTCCTTCCTTTTGCTTCTGTTCCTTGAGAAGTTTCCTCCTCTGAGCCCCAGACAAGGCCTTAATCCTAATCTGGTCCAACTTCTCTGATACAGTTCCCACTTCTTGCTCAGGTCTAGACCCTGACTGAGAAGTAGGAGTGCACTCCATCGGTCTTGATCCTGATGTCTGAATATCTGAGGTCTCAGATTGCCCCTCGGATTCTTTTAAAATAATTTTTTTCTCTGTGTTCATCTTAGTCCCACAAGATTTGGGGATTTATATGGTCCACACCACGATAACCCCACGCGGTGCAAGGCAACTTACTCAGGGAGGTCGCCCGGTATCCCTGAGGCTCCGTTCGAGACACATCCACCCATGTGCCACGCACCACTCAGCACGGGTCGCACCACACCTTGGGTTGGGGGGTAGTTTAACATCGTGTCCGGGACGATGCCAATGTGGTTAGAAAATTTAACTATGCAGAAACATTGTGTGTAAGTAAATATAGGCTGTAGTTTATGCACTTTCTTTTGTGTTGCTTTTGTTTATGATATGTGAATCTGCCATTTAAAATCATATCATAAATGACATCTGTCATAGCTTTAGATCTTGTAAACACTTTTGACATTAACCATGAACTGCGTCTGTAACTGGACCAGCAGCAGATCCAGAGGGGGTTTTCTCCTTATAAAAGCTATCTTCAACTTGGTCTAGCCCTCTCTAAAACTACTTGGTTTTAGCTCAACTGGGTCAAGACCCTCCAAGCCAAAATCCTGGATCCACAACTGTGTTTAAGACTGTTGAGTCTCTAAATTTTCAAACACCAAGTAGAGAAACATGGCAATTATTAAGAAACCTGACTGGAAACAAAAGTTTGTGACAACATTCATATCAGCTAACAAGATTTACATTTATTGTCCACATCCAGGAACCAAGGGATAAAATACACAACACATGTGCAAACTTATATTGTTCAAAAATAACACTAAAGAAAATGTTCTCTGTATTTAAATTTTCTGCTGTTCTTAAAACCAAGAAAGGCATCCTGGAAGTAATGAAATCCATTCTTAATTTCTTCCACATAGTAGCAACTAGACAAAAAGATGATTGGCAGATTTCTTGTCTGCATCTCATAATCTCAGTTCAATCTCACAGGTGGTGCTCGGTAACACAGTCATTGAATGCTAGACTATGAATCCAAAGGTTGCAGGTTCAATCCCTGCTCAGTTCTAGGGTTTTTATATGTCACTTCACTTCTTTCACCTCTGACAAAATGATTTGGAGCTCAGGTAAACTAAGTCCCCCCTTTAACTGACTGGGTAAGTCAATTCAAAGATTAGAGGAATGCAATGGCACACCACATCCAACGGGACCATGCCTAATAAAGCACTGTGGTATTCAAACCAGTCTTCAGATTACTGACTGCTTTACCGTTTACCAGTCTCTCAGCAAGTAAATAAAAAAGAAATCATAGTACACAAACCCAACATTGCATCATGTCAGCCAAAGAGCTATGATGTTCTGAAGAGTGTCCATATGATAATTTCTAAGGGAAGCCAAACCGGGGAGAAAAGTATTTATAACAGTCTGGAAGGCAAACAATTACTTTTAAGTAGTCATAACGAAGTTCAAGTACCAACCCTGTTAAAAACTTAGTTCTGTTATTTTAAAGTATGCATTGTAATAAGTATATGGGAAGAAAAACTGTTGACTGTGCTAATTTTTTTCTGTTTCCTGAGAGATAAGGAGACAGGGTACCCTTGTCATTGGGAATGGGTGCCCTCGGTAGTTTTCAATCCTTTTATTGAAATTACATTCAAAACTAAGATATAAATATTGTAATTTAAAACAGTGTAATGCATTAATCACTGTGGGTATTGTTTCCTATGTGGCATTACTGATGGGTGACGAATTTACAATACTTATCAGAAACACCATAACTATTGAGAATGTACTTAAGAAAAGTCGTCTTGCTTGCACACAAAACATGCCACACTGCTCATAGAAGTATTACATACTTGCTGTATGTTTTTTTTTTTCCAACTACTGTACTTTAATATTTCATCTCATTTTATTTGATACTCAACACGTATAGAACATTGTTTAATACTATGAAATTCCGTTCAAATTTTAAAATGTTTGGAAATTATATATCAGATTAGATATGGTAAAATAACTGTTTATTTGAGTGATTTTCAGATATTGTTGGCTTAGTGTAGTTACCAGTATCTGTGAAATAATAGTTGTTTGGTCACTTGTGAGAGCAGCAAAATTGGTTGCAGTAAAGCATGATTTTTAAAGTACAATATTTTAATGTAAAACAGTGTTATTAGCTAATAAATTAACAAGCTCTTCTGCCATTTTAGTTTCCCATCATTACATGCTGGCATTATCAATATACACACATGGAACCAACATAGATAGTCCTCTCTAGAACTTTGGAAAAATTTCAGTGTCTAAATGTGACAAGGATAACATTTTGGAAGAAATCAAAGACCTAAAATAGATTATAGGAATTTGTAGGGCACAAAAATTTAAAATGCTGCAGAAATCTAGACACAAGAAATGCATGGCATGAAGACATAAAAAATGCACATCCCTGTTTACACAATTTCTGATCTTAATTTGTTATTGTTTTAAGTATGTATTGCATAATGCTGTCAATTTTCGTTGAAATCTTGCACAAAGACAAAAATACAGTAAATGGTAATTAATTGCATTTTCTACAGTATAATTTATGGCTACATGTTAACATTCAAGATGATGTACAACTTAATGTCCAGTTTACATTCAAAACACACACAAGAGACACTATTAAATCTCAAGTATGATACCATAATTAGTGAAAATTTTTATTCATTTTCAGCTCTGTTGGAAATACACATGCGAATACAAGGCCAAACTCTGTAAAAAAACACATTGCCCTTCAAAGGCGAAACAAATTGTTACTTTTGTTCAAAACAGAACATTGATATGCAAAAGTAATAAGATTCTTCATATGCATTCCTTGGAAAGGAATCAGAACAGAAAAAATGCTTACACAAAAAATTAGACGGCTGAAAGGAATAATACACAATACATTCTGTCATACTAGAAAAGAAACTAGAAGACAAATCTTCACAGGCTACATCAATTATAACAGTAATCAACAAATTCTCAAGTTCTATAAATCATTTAAAATAACATTTGGAGAAGCCCTACATGTTTAATAATTCTGTTACTATCTGTTAGATCCTTCAGTAACATAAGTCAACAGATTTGCCTGTAGTTACTTGTTGATGTTCAGTTTTGCCATTGGAAGCAGGCCTCAGGATCCAACAAGCCAGATGGATTTTTTGGACACTTGTGTGTCCTACAATAATACTAACTTAGTAACAATTTTAATTTACTAGTATCTTAATGCTGGTAAGATTTCCTCTTTTTTCCCCTGCAAAGCAAATCCCTAACAGCCATGATTAAATACACTGATTTTGTAGGAAAAGACAGACGAGATTGCATTAAAACTATACATTTCCTTTCAGATATAATAATTTCTACCCACACACATCAAGCGATTTTTAAGATTAAAATAGCAATTGATCAGGATATGCTGCAGGTGAAGGTAAATTAGTGAAGGACAAAACCTGGTGGCAGTGCCTGTTTTCAGACCTTGTACAGAAGTTGATGGAAAAGTACATCCACTCTTCTTTTGCTATCAGACTGCATGACAAAGGGAACTACCGAGAAATTATGGGATAGTGTGCTTGCTTGATGTAACATACAGGACCAAGTATGATATTCCAATATTCTTTGTAACAGTAAAGACAAATGTGTGCTATTTAGTGGTAGTTTCTTTTTACGTTCAAATAGAAGACACAAGGTCAATTTCAGAAGCATTAAATATTTTCAAGGAGTGGAACACAAACATGAATCCCGTATACTGGGTTACTGATTTCTCTGAGTCCAAAATAAATGCAATTCATTCTGTGTTTCCCTGTTCCAAAGTGTATGTGTTCATTTAACAGAGAAATGATTTGGGAAAGGTGATTAGGGTCACACACAAAAGAACAAAAAATATGAGCTAGAATTTTTAATCTGTGGAACGGTATTGCAGAGTCATCCTTCATGCACGAGTATATTACTAAAGTTGAGAATACATGTTGTTTTTGATAAACCAAATGATTCTGCTTTGCAGTACTTTGATAAATGATGGGTTCCAGTGCATCAAAGGTGGGTGAAGGCTTTCAAGTACAAAAGTATGTCTGCTGTTGAAGTAATGAACAAATTGGTGAAACATTCAGACCTAGAGCATAATACAGACACAACATTAACAGGCCTCATTACAGTATTAGTTAACTGTTACCTTCCTAGCCTCATTGAAAAGTATTGCAAGTTAAATTCCAGTTAAATTGTACAGCAAAGACATCCCTTTATTTCTGCATAGGAAGACACCAAAATTTGTTAAGCATGTGATGATGCGATATTGAAAAAACTGACGTAAGTGCAGAATCAGTAACTATAGTGGCTACAGGACTGTCATATAAACAGTGCAGAAATTGAAGAATGCCTTTACAAAGTAGATTTCGCAAAACCTGATTGTTCATGTCCAGTTTTTTTAAAGTTTAAGTTTCTGTGCAAAAACGTTTGTGCCATCTCCTGTTTCTTCTCAGAATGGGGATTTGACAAATTAAATTTCACTTATAGGATTAATCTTCAGTTTGTTTAGATAAAACATATTAGTTTCATTCAAGAAGCAGTTATTGTATACAAACATTGCAGCACAGGGGTTACAGAATACTAGCAGTAATCGAGAGCAAATGAATGTCTTAACATTTCTGAAACATTAAGCACTAATTTTGCAGCACGTGATGGGCAAGAGAGATTTGTAAGAACTTAATAAATCTGACTTAATTGCAGTACTGAAACAGTTGCAAAAATGAATTAACACCTTGAAATCTCGCAACATGATGTGAAGGTATCAAACCCTACATGCAATGGACCTCCGTTAGCAGTGGTGTCAACTTTCAAAAGATAGTATTTCAGCAGTGATTCCACATCTCCATTGGGTATATGTAATTCTGCAAGAGCAATTAGTAGGTGCTAGGGGCAGAGGTGGGGAGAGATTTGATCTGGTCTGCTTCTCAAGAAGTTATGAAAAGTTGATTGTCGTTGATAATTATGTGGGAATAAGTTAATTCCAAGCTGTGATCAAATATACTCTTTGGTGTTAAAGTGTTCGAGTAGATATATTTGTTCCTTGCTTTAGTCTAGTTTTCTTCTTGATTATTTAAGTGGAAGTTTGAGTTTCTGAATAAAGAAAAGTGTAGATACAGAATTCCTCTACATAATTGGTGACCCCAAGATGAAAATAGTCCATGCACAATAATCACAGTCTTGTTTAGAGCGTGTTAATAGCAATGGAAGATGCAGAGAAATCGATTCTCGCAATTCAAGAAGAGATTCAACAACTACAGCAGCAGCTAGAGGTTCTGGAAGTTTTTACGCCAAGCAATGATGATAGCTCAGCCACAATGGATTTACTAATTCCGGCGATATCTTCTATGCCGCAAACGCATGCAAGAGTGGAAGGCCGCACACAAAATGTGACATTAGCACCGTGGTTACAGTTACGAGCCCCTCAGTTTTTGCCAGCGCAACCGGAAATATGGTTCGCAATTTTAGAGAATATTTTCACACACCCAAAAATTATAGACGACCAAGAACAGATTACGTTAGCCGTCAGCAATTTGGATCAGAGGGCTACATCCATAGTCTCTGATATTATTCAACAACCTCCACGCCATCAAACCTACCACGCTTTTGAGACAGTGTTGATCACTCGTAGTACCAAGACACCTGCACAGAAGATCACACAGGTGTTATATCATGAAACAAGAGGCGACAGAACACCATCAGAGTACTGGAGACAATTATGGTCTGTGGTGGAGGTTAATGTAGTTTCAAACGAGTTGTTGCTCCACATCTGGCAATGACAGCTGTCTTTGGAAGTGCAATTACTGCTAATAACACATGAAGGTCAGTGTTTAGATAAACTGATACGTGTAGCTGATCACTTACATGACACTGTAGGTTCAGCAGCAGCAATGTCTTTAACACCAACAAATACTGAGAACATGCAAAGTAACCAGGTTTTAGAGGTGACAGATAAACATACGCAACTTTACGTTGCAGCATCCAGTTGACAAACTCCAAATTTATCAGGACCGCAACTAGATTTACAAATGACGCTGGAAAATTTGGCGGACCGATTGCAAGCATTAGAACGTCGGATGGAGGCAAATTAATGGCTGCGGGCACGGCGTTCCGCTAATCTATCGACTCAGAAACACACTGAAACTCAAGAGGACAATCCCGGCATCTGCTGGTATCATAGACAGTTCTGACCACAGGCTATGAAGTGCACGAAACTGTGTAGTTACCCAAATGGCAAGGGCGGCCCATAATAGGTGCCATGGGTCACGTCATCTCCAAAAGGCGCCGACGACGAGGGAAACACTGCTTAGCAGCTGTTGTCACAACCCGGCACAATGGTAATGTACCCACAGAAAATGCTGAATCTTGTGATTCTCAATTTGAACGAGTGTTGAACAGAAATGTGTGAGTAAATCGCATAGATTGTACATAACTGACAAACGGTCAGGTTTAGTCTTTCTGGTGGACACTGGTTCAGAAGTTAGCACTCTTTCGACATATTTTACACCTGACATGTCAGCAATAGAGCCCTTACAACTGCTAGCTGTCAATTATTCTAGAATCAAGACACTAGGTCACAAGTAGTTGATAATCGACGTTGGTTTTGAAACTGATTTCAAGTGGACTTTTGTAGTTGCAGACATTTCCACACCTATCATAGGAGCAGATTTTCTGGCTCATTTTGCACTGTTGGTGGACATGTCTTTAGGCCGGCTTACATGTAAAGACAATAGTAATGGAGTTAACGGAGTAGTAAGCAGTGCTACAGACAAGACACAAACGTGGAACTGCCAATAGGACCTGGACTGACCAAGGAACAATACCAGCGGCTATCATAAGCATTACCGGTGTTCAGACTGCAGGTCTCCGCCTCAATCCAAAGAAGTGCCTCTTCGTCGCCAAAGAGATAACAATCCTGGAGCACCTAGTCAACCTGATCCAGATAAAGTAAGGGCAGTCACAGAATTTCCAACTCCTCAGCACATTTGTGACGTGAGAAGTTTTCTCGGGCTGTGCTCATACTACTGACGTTTCATAAAAGGATTTTGTAACAAGCCATGTCCATTACAAGAACATCTGCAAGGAGACACCAAATTTTACTGGGATGAAACAAAAGAAAGAGCTTTCAGGGCACTTAAGGAGGCTCTAACTTCCGCACCAGTGCTAGCCTTGTACGACGAGAATGCAGAAACAGAACTTCACACAAACGCCAGTGGTTATGGGATTGGTGTAGTGCTTGTACAAGTTCAGGAAGGTGCTGAAAAAGTGATAGCTTATGAGCCAAGAGTACTCTCAAAGACCGAGATAAACTACTCTACAACTGAAAAAGAATGTCTCGCGGTTATCTGGGCTATCAACAAGTTCCGGCCGTATTTATTCGGCAAACCATTCACCGTTGTGACAGACCACCATTCTTTGTGTTGGCTGACTAGCTTGAAGGATTCATCAGGTCGACTAGCAAGATGGGTACTAAGACTAGAAGAGTATGATGTCACAGTGGTATTCAAGAACGGTCGCAAACACAAGGATGCCGACTGCCTTTCGAGGAATCCATTAGTGGAACACAACAGCATGAATGAAATTTCAGCCCTAACTGAATTAGGTGACATTACAGCTGAACAGAGGGAAGATCCAGCACTATTAAAAACAATAGAGGCCTTGGAGAAAGGAGAACCGACCAACAGAGAGTTCCAACTTATAAATGGAACATTGTATAAGAGCAAATACGATCCACTGGGCCCCAAATGGCTACTTGTTGTTCCGGCTCATCTCAAGCCAGCTATTCTTAAATATTTGCACAATGCTCCAATATCTGATCATCTGGGATTTGTGAAGACCCTCGACAGAATCAGATGCAGGTATTATTGGAAAGGTCTCTACCGATCTGTCAAGCACTATGCGAGTCACTGTAAAGAGTGCCAGCGATGGAAGCATGTGCCGCAATTACCTCCAGGACATCTCGTACCGATTCCGCCGGCAGCAGCTCCATTCCACCAAGTTGGGATCGATCTTTTAGGGAGGTTCCCGAAGTCAACAACCAGTAACCATTGGATAATAGTCTGCACTGACTACCTCATACGCTACGCTGTCACCAAACCTGTGCCGACTGCAGAAGCTCCAGAGATCACAAAATTCCTTGTAGAAGACATTATTTTGAAGCATGGAGCACCACGTGTCATGATATCTGATTGTGGAAAAGTATTCCAGTCAAAAATAGTATCAGAGGTAATGTCATGGTGCAACATTTTCCACAGAATGACAACTGCATACCATCCTCAGACAAATGGTCTAACAGAACGTTTTAACAAGACGTTAGCCGACATGCTGTTGATGTACGTCGATGTTGAGCAGAAGGATTGGGATACAATTCTGCCAGTCGTGACATTTGCTTACAATACCGCAAGACTAGATACCACAGGCTTCACTCCGTTTTGCCTGCTCCATGGCCGTGAAGCTGAGACGACAATGGATACGCTGTTCCTGTTCCAACCGGAAGACACTCAGGATGACTATGTTACACAGCTCATCACCAGGGTCGAAGAAGCAAGACAGCTGTCTTGCATACGGACACTGGACGCCCAGGAGAAGGACCATCAGCGGTATAACGACAAGCACCGACCTGTTGTGTACAGCCCAGGTGATCTGTTATGGATTTTTACCCCTGTACCGAAGGTTGGACTGTCAGAAAAGTTATTGAAGTGATACTTTGGTCCGTATCGTGTCATACGCTGCCTGTCAGCCGAAGTTGAAGATTATGAGCCGTCGTCGAAATGTCAAAAACGAAGAGACATTGTTCACGTCCTGCGCATGAAGCCTTACTACAATCCTGAAGAGCAGGTAGATGACAATGGCTTCTTGTTCAAGGACTTTAAGGGCGGTAATGTTCCTGATGAAGCCATGACAGGAACGTCTGTCGTCGATAATCGCGGAGAAGGGAAGGATTCTCTTGAACTGTCATACAGAGGACCCATGACACGGTCGAGATCCAGGACATTGCAGCTGGCTCCACAGGAATCATAACAGCGTGTCGCTGTTTCTTCAGGAGAGGGAGCAATGCCGCGAGAGACCATGAACACCGACTGCCGGCCTGGCGCAGGGGATAGCGTCACGGACTGCGGTGCAAAAGGTCAATGGTTCAATCCCGCCCGCCGGCAAAAATTTATTTCTTTGTAATTAACAATTCCAGAAGGTTCTACATCTTTCTTATGTTCACTTGTAAATTCTACTTGTTTCTTATGTTAACTGTTTTTCTAATTTCTGGTAAATTCTGTCTGTGTATAAGTGCTGTGTTTAGTTGCCTTCGAAGTCAAGCCGCTTCCATTTCAACGCGACAATTTGTCATATCAGCAATTTGCAGCAACAGCCACTCTTACACAGTGTGAAACATAAGACACTACATTATATACGTACAAGTACAGGACCTGCGGTCACGTGTTGTGTCCGTAGAATTTCTCCAGATAAGCTTTTGGAAATTAAGACAGTTTTTGAAGAAATGCTGAATGCTGGTATCATTCGATGACCTGACAGTGCCTGGGCAGCTCCATTCCATCTGGCGAGGAAAAAAGATGGTTCATGGCATCCTTGCGGGGATTATCGCGGATTAAATTGGTTGGTTGTTGGTTGTTTTGAGGGCACTAAACATCTAGGTCATCAGTCGTGGGTTAAATGCCAGAACCATTACTGACAAATATCCTGTCCCCCATATTCATGATTTCAGATATGCATTGACAGGCGCAACAATTTTTACAGTCTTGGATTGCCGGAAAGCATTCCTGTAGCACCAATGGACATACCTAAAACAGCGGTTATCACGCCATTCGGTCTTTTCAAGTTCTTGCGAATGCCTTTTGGGCTCAAAAATGCAGCCCACACCTGGCAACAATTTATCGATGAAGTGCTGCAGGGATTACCTTTCGTCTTTGCGTATCTGGATGACATTTTAGTGTTCTCTGGTTGCAAAGGCGTTCATCGCGCACTGGTTGTCACGTTTCATTTGTCCCTTGCACATAACAACAGACCAAGGAAGACAATTCGAATCCACTCTGTTCAGTGAGCTGGCTAAACTGTGTGGTTTTCAGCACCACCACACTAACAGTTACCACCCTCCCAGCAATGGAGTGGTGGAAAGATGGCATCGAACTCTGAAGGCTTCACTTATGTGCCATCAAGAAAGTTAGACTGAAGCACTTCCGCTGGTATTTTTGGGATTACGGACAGCATACAAAGCTGATACTGGCACATCAGTAGCTGAGATGGTGTATGGAGAAACTTTAAGAATCCCATCTGAATTCCTTTCTGCTGCCCCGCTTCCAGACCAGACAGAATTACCATTATTGGAACAGAGGATTCGAGATCAAGTGGCTAAGATTCGGCAAACACCAGCTATACATCATGGTTCACACCCTGTTTTTGTACACAAGGCACTGGCAGACTGCACACATGTAATGCTGCGTACCGTTTCTGCACGGACACCTCTTCAACCTCCATATACAGGCCCCTAACAAGTTTTAAAACGAGGTCAACACACATCTGAGATCCTTCAGAATGGGAAGAACAGTAGTGTCAGTGGAAAGACTGAAACCAGCTTGGGTAATGCCAGAACCAACGTCAGATGACCAGACAAACAGCACAGAAGGACACGGAATTGAAGAAACCCTAAATTATCAATCATACGACGATACAATTGGCCTAGAAGAAGTTACTCCGGACTCGCAGGTGACCATTCGACATGACTCAACACCAATACCAATTGTTCGTACAAGGGCAGGAAGAGTGATCAAGTTTAAATACCCCTACATCCCAGGTGCTTCACACTTTGGAAGGGGGGCTGTGTGGGAATAAGTTAATTCCCAGCTGTGATCAAATATACTCTTTGGTGTTAAAGTGTTTGAGTAGATATATTTGTTCCTTGCTTTAGTCTAGTTTTCTTCTTGATTATTTAAGTGGAAGTTTGAGTTTCTGAATAAAGAAAAGTGTAGATAAAGAATTCCTCTACAATTAATACAATATTTTAAGTTATTCAGTTACTTTATCACTTTATCTAGTAATTAAAGGCCTGTTGATTCTCCATTGACTATTGCAAGTCGCCCCAGTGGCGTTGCGTAAAAAAACTTCCACCAGGCAGGCATTGGGATCTTATGGCCAGAAATGCCACACAAAATCAGCATTGAGTCAATGTTTTGCTTCATGTTAAAATTATCTGCAACAGAATACAAAAGTTTCAATTAAGCTAGTACAAACAGTTGCTTAAGCAATAGGCAAATAATTCAGGTAAATTTATGCTCACTATGTTTAATTTTTGAAACTAACACTTTAAAAATTTGCAAGGTAATACAGCAGATTGTTGGTAAATAAATAGATCTTAAAACAAATTATGAGCAACAGCAATTTCTTTCTTATGATTAGATTTCATCATTAGAGTCAGAACTGTTCCGCAGAAAATAGTACAACAATCAGGAGGCTGTATTTAGCATTAAGCAGACAATAACAGTATTGCCTGGGAAAACAAATAAAATGGTTTCCATAAAGTGGGAAGACAACGATACCGTAGGTGAAACATGTTTAGCAAAAAATTATAAACTTGTTCTTAGTAAACAATAACTTTAATTTTTCTACACATTACTGGATAAACACCGAGTTCTTGTGATTACCAACATTCATTCAAACTATACTACCTGAACCAGGCCTACAATATACACATGGGCATGTAAAAATATGTCAGTAGGACACTTGATGTTATCCAGATATGTGGCTGAAATGAGTTTGTGGAGGCTCTATTACGTAGTTTACTTAAGCAACATGCCATGTTACAAAACAGACTACAACACACTCAAAGTATTGGTGTATATAGTAAATTGTAACTAATTATACACAAAATTTGAGAAACTATTCATAAAGCAAAAGAGGTTGCATTCACTCTGTTACATCTCAAGTCAATGTGCAACATCCGTTTTTGTGCGCTCTTGCAATGTTTTTTGATAGTAACAGAAAAATCGAATTTTGCATACTCTGTGAGTGTGTGTGTGTGTGTGTGTGTGTGTGTGTGTGTGTGTGTGTAATTTACTCACATAATCATCCAGCACCATTTGATCTGAGAAACTTCATACACATTGCACTCAACTGTGGTTTTTGTGCTTCTGGAACAGCTCTACACAGTGTACAGTAAATTGAGTGTAATTCAAATACTTAACCTATTGCTAGCAACGGATGTCATAAAAATAAACAATACCAGAAACAGCTTAATACTTGGGGGGGTATAAAATTTACATTTTAATGTAAGGTAGAGGTTAAATTAACATTATATGAAATGCAAAAAGATTTAACATGTATCTTATGTATAGGCCAAAAGGCTAACTACTTACAAAAACAGACCATACCAAATCAGATCAATCACACCACCCTTCCAAAACCCCTTACTAACTTCTCCTGTGTAATTGTATGTACCCAATACAGATGTAGGATCACTGCTGAATTATGCCACTGCTAAAGGCTGTCTGTGTGGTTTGATACCTCCACATCATGCTGCAGTATTTCAAGGTGTTCATTCATTTTTTCAGCTCTCAATACTGCAATTATAAGTCAGATTTATTAAGTTCTTACAAATCTCTCTTTCCCGCTGATGTGCTGTGAAATTAGTGCTTAATGTTTCATAAATGTTGAGCAGTTCGTTTGCGTCTTGATTGCTGCTGGTATCCTGTAAGCCCTGTGCTGCACTGTTTATGTACTACAACTGCTTCTTGAACCAAACCCATATGTTTCATCTAAACAAATTAAAGGACTAGTTCTATAGGTGAAATTTAACTTGTCAAATCCCCATTCTGAGAAGAAACGAAAAATGGCACAAAAGTGCTTGCATGGATACTTAAACTTTTGGAAATCTGGACATGAACAATCAGGTTTTGTGAAATCTACTTTGTAAAGACATTCTTCATTTTCTGCACTGTTTACATGAAACAGTCCTGTAGCCACCATAGTTACTGATTCTGCATTTAAGTCGATGTAAGACTTGATTGTGGAATTTAACTTTTAATACTTTTCAGTGAGACTAGGAAGGTAACTTAACTAAAACTGTAACAACACCTATCAGTGTCTTGTCTGTATTATGCTCTAGGTGTGAATGTTTCACCAATTTGTTCATTGCTTCAGCACCATTTGTTGTGTTTATACTGGCAAACATACCTTTGTACTCAAAAGCTTTCACTCACCTTTGATGTGCTGGAACCCATTGTTTATCAAAGTACTGCAACGCAGAATCATTTGGTTTATTAAAAACAACATGGATTATAACTTTGCTAAATTATCAATACACTCTTTCATGGAAAACGACTCTGCAATACCTTTCCACAGATTAAAAATTGTTCCTCTCTTTTGTTGTTCTTTTACATGTGACTGTAACCACCTTTTACAAACCATTTCTCTGTGAAATGAACACATATACACTTTGGAACAGGGAAACACAGAATGAATTACTTTTATTTTAGACTCTGAGAAATCAGTAACCCAGTATACCAGATTCATGTTTGTGTTCCACTCCTTGAAAATATTTAAAGCTTCTGAAATTGACCACGTGTCTTCTACTTAAAGGTAAAAAAAAAAAAAAAGAAAAACCACCTACTGCTAAATAACACACATTTCCCTTTACTGTTATAAAGAATAGTGGAATATCATACTTGGTGGTCTTGTATGTTGCATGAAGCAAGCACATTGGGCCGTATGAATAAAACTGAGCATTTACTTTATACTCTGGATTCCAGAGAACATACTCAGGTTCATATGAATAAAGGGAGTCAGAGAATGTACTTCAAGCGAGTATGTTCTCAGCGTGAGTGAAGGGTGGGAGAAGTTGCTCAATGCAGAGAAGATTCTCCAATTTCATATGAATAAAACCAAAGAAGTTGCTCACAAGCGTAGAATATACTCACGGATTTGGAGTGAGCTGTGTAGTATACTTCGCGTTGAGTAAGTTCTAGTGCAACAGGTGAGATGGCAGAATTTATGGCTATTAGGGAAAAGAAGATATACATGGCCCAAAGAAACACAGAGGACAGACACTGCAAAATCTTATACAGATTTAACAGTGATTATTAATTGGTTGTCAGACCATTTTCTTCCTCAAAATCACGAAAGGAGAGGAGGCGCCCTTTCTAACATGATGAAGACGTTTCTCCGCTATTTAGCTGACCCAGGTTTCCAGACGGGTGTAGCAGAGGACATTGGTATACACCAGACAACTGTGTCTACTACGTTTTCATATGTGCTGCAGCATGTGACAGCTAAAGCTCCTATATGGATAAAGTTTTCTAGTAACACAGAAGAACTGCAGATGGCCAAAGCGAAGTGGCAGAGCAAGTATCGGTTCCCTTGTGTGGTGGGTGCATTGGATTGTACTCATATACCAATAATAAAACCATCTGCCCATGGGGACGAATATATTAACAGAAAAGGTTATGCTAATGTAAATGTACAGGCGACTTGTGACGCCTACAAACTATTCACAAGTATTGACGCATCATGGCCTGGCTCTGTCCATGATGCCAGAATTTGGAGAAACTCCGATATCCAAAATGTACTGCGGGAAAACACATGCAATGCATTAATTTTATGGGACGAAGGCTACAGCATTGCACCATCGCTAATGACTCCATTCCAGAACCCGCGAATACCAGACGAAAGGGCCTATAACAGGCTACATGCACGGTAAAGAGTAATTATAGAACGCTGTTTTGGACAATTAAAAAGACAATTTCCAGTGCTGCAAGCCAAAATAAGACTTTCACAAGCAAAAATCCCCAGTGTAATATTGCCGCGAGAGACCACGAACACCGACTGCTGGCGTGGCGCAGGGGATAGCGTCACGGACTGCGGTGCAGAAGGTCACCGGTTCAATCCCGCCCACCGGCAAAAATTTATTTCTTCGTAATTAACAATTCCAGAAGATTCTACATCTTTCTTATGTTCACTTGTAAATTCTACTTGTTTCTTATGTTAACTGTTCTTCTAATTTCTGGTAAATTCTGTCTGTGTATAAATAGCAGAGCACTCTGCCTGAGAGGCAGTCAGTGCTGCGTGTATGTTGAGTTTGTAATAAAAGTGCATTCAGCATAAGTTCTGTGTTTAGTTGCCTTCGAAGTCAAGCCTGTTTCCATTTCAACGCGACATTGTTTGGTGGAGGCGCCGGGTACACTGTGCAACAGGTGCATCACCGTGGCTCCGATTATGCAATGTAAAAGTCGTCAGCTACACGGACTGGAACCGGAATACAAGGGATACATCCTTCCAAAAGTCCGTATTATCAGAAGAACGATGGAGACAAAACCAGCAATAAGCCAGCTGCACATCAGACACCCGTCGGTGTTCTCTGGAGATGCTTGACAGGAACCCAACAAATGGCTAAAAGGGTTCGACCGAGTCGCCAAGTACAACAGGTGGGATCATATGATGTGCTTGGCCAATGTTTATTTCTACCTGGACGGAACAGCCCAGCAATGGTTCGAAAACAACGAAGACAAGTTGAATGACTGGGAGACGTTCCAGGAGGAACTTAAGAAGACGTTTGGAGACCGCCAGCGACAAATCCGCTCGGCGGAAGAACAACTGAAGAACCGGGCCCAACGACATGGTGAGCCGACACAATCGTACATACAGAATTCTGTGTAACATAGTCAATCCGAACATGACTGAGGCAGACAAAATCACGCACCTGATGAAGGGAATTGCAGGAGATATGTACCAAGCTCTTCTGATAAAAGACGTCGCTACGACAGAAGAGTTCATCAACTGGTGCCAGCGTATTGAAGAGATGCAACAAAGGAGGGTTGGACGCAAGAAGTATGACAGACTCCCAAATGTAGTCCCTGTGGCCATTGTGGAAGACCAGAATGACTTCGCTTCTCTCATACGACAAATCGTGAGAGAAGAATTACAACAGTGCATGGCAGCTGGGTCTATTAGACCGAGCGAGCATCAGATTATGGCCATGGATGTGAGCCCTGTAAGTCACGAGGGCGTAGATGCCGCGCGCTGAGGATGAGGTATTTCAAACATTAGCTCCTGTCTGCCCCGTCAATCGCACACGACGTGAAGAATGGCGTCGCCCTGCTATGACTTACGCTGCAGCCGCCAAACGGCAGCCCATGAACCGGCCGACGCGACCACAGCCAACTCTCCCGGTAACTATGAGGCCCCGCAGAAGAACAGAAGAACAGATGTCTGGAGGACAGAAGACAACACACCACTGTGTTTCCACTGTGGACGCCCTGGACATGTCGTACGCTACTGCAGAGAGAGGAGGCGAGTATTTGATGATTATTTTGCCGCAGGACATCAGCCGTCGGAGCAGTTCTATCCCAGGCAGTCACCTGCTGATGAGTTCAGTCGACCTATGGGAAGAAGCCCATCGCTGTACCCTAGACGAGGTCGCTCCCCGACACACCGCAGCTGTTCACCATCGCCGTACACAGATACCAGCCGCTCCCCTAGCCACCGCACCCAGGAAAACTAAGCGAGGTGACCATCGACGGAGGTGAGGCCGCCGCAGATGAAAATCATCCATGGACGACAGTCGCTAAGATGTCGGGAAATCTCATCGACGTCATAATCGACGGCCAACCTGTCCGGGCACTTGTTGATTCAGGAGCCTCTTTTTCTGTATTATCGGATAATTACCACTGCACACTAAAGAAGACAATGTTCTGTAATACGGGGACAACTGTGCTGAAGGTCGCGAATGGAAAGTACGTCCATCAAGCAGGTACTTGTGTCGCAAGAATAACCATCAACAACAGGACGCAGCCGTTTGAATTTGTCGTGTTAACAGAATGTAGTCACAATGTCATCCTCGGATGGGACTTCCTTCAGGCATCCCAAGCTATCATTGACTGTGGAAGATCTGAGCTGCAAATTGAAGAAGTTGTCCCGCCGGATACACGTAATACAGAATTTTCTGGGAAGTTATTCGTTGTTGACAATGTGACGATACCGCCGTTGACAATAAGAAGAGTTGCAGTTACAAACACAGATGACTGGTTATGCTGTGAAGTTCTTGTTGATAGTAAAAAGTTTATCAGGCTCACAAAATGAATTTACATACCAGGGCTATCATAAGCAATACCGGTGGTCAAGGAGAGATTTGGATCACAAATTGTCATGCGCAGTCACAACTTATCCCCAAGGGAATATGTATCGGGACAGCTGAACCAATCCAGGACGGTGAGCTCAACGTCATCAATGAAGACCCATGCCCTGCTGTTAGTACAGACAACACGCTGGAGGAAACAAACGTGGAACTGCCAATGGGGCCTAGACTGACCAAGGAACAACGCCAGCGGGTGTTAGGTATACTACGCAAATTTTCTGGTGCATTCACACCTCAGCAGGGGAAAAGTCAGACGAAAAGGCCCACAATAAAGCACCGGATCAATACTGGGGATCATCCGCCAATTACCCAGCGTTCGTATAGAGTGTCGCCAGTTGAAAGACGGATAATTCGGGAGGAAGTGGAGAAGATGTTGCGAGATGACATTATTCAAGCTTCAGAGAGTCCTTGGTCGTCTCCGGTGGTCCTCGTAAAGAAGAAGAATGGCACGTGTCGATTCTGTGTCGACTATCGGTGGCTGAACAGAATCACAAAGAAATATGTCTACCCATTGCCGTGCATTGACGACACTTTAGACTGCTTGAAAGGAGCAACATACTTCTCAACTATGAACATGCAGATAGGTTACTGGCAAATCAAGGTTGACGAAGCTGACAGGAAGAAGACTGCTCTTATTACACCTGACGGCCTCTATGAATTTAAAGTAATGTCATTTGGGTTATGTAATGCTCCAGCCACATTCAAACGCATGATGGACAACTTGCTTCGACACCTTAAGTGGACGATGTGTGTCTGCTATTTAGATGACATTGTCGTTTTCTCAAAAACTTTTGAAGAACATCTGAGTCGCCTGTCAACTGTGTTGAAGTGTGTACAGACTGCAGGACTCCGGCTCAATCCAAAGAAGTGCCTCTTCGTCGCCAAAGAGATAAAAATCCTGGGGCACCTAGTCAACGGAGATGGTTTCCGTCCTGATCCAGATAAAGTAAGGGCAGTCACAGAATTTCCAACTCCTCAGCACATTCGTGATGTGAGAAGTTTTCTCGGGCTGTGCTCATACTACCGATGTTTCATAAAGGATTTTGTAACAAGACACGTCCATTACAAGAACATCTGCAAGGAGACGCCAAATTTTACTGGGATGAGACAAAAGAAAGAGCTTTCTGGGCACTTAAGGAGGCTTTAACTTCCGCACCAGTCCTAGCCTTGTATGACGAGAATGCAGAAACGGAACTTCACACAGACGACAATGGTTATGGGATTGGTGCAGTGCTTGTACAAATTCAGGAAGGTGCTGAAAAAGTGATAGCCTATGCGTCAAAAGTACTCTCAAAGTCTGAGATAAACTACTCTACAACTGAAAAAGAATGTCTCGCGGTTATCTGGGCTATCAACAAGTTCCGGCCGTATTTATTCGGCAAACCATTCACCGTTGTGACAGACCACCATTCTTTGTGTTGGCTGACTAGCTTGAAGGACCCATCAGGTCGACTAGCAAGATGAGCACTAAGACTCCAAGAGTAGGATGTCACAGTGGTATTCAAGAATGGGCGCAAACACAAGGACGCTCACTGCCTTTCAAGGAATCCATTAGTGGAACACAACAGCATTAATGAAATTTACAGCTGAACAGAGGGAAGATCCAGCACTATTAAAAACGATAGAGGCCTTGGAGAAAGGAGAACCGACCAATGGAGAGTTCCAACTTATAAACAGAACATTGTATAAGAGCAACTACGACCCACTGGGCCCTAAATGGCTACTTGTTGTTCCAGCTCATCTCCAGCCAGCCATTTTCAAATATTTCCACGATGCTCCAATATCCGGTCATCTGGGATTCGTGAAGACCCTAGACAGAATCAGATGCAGGTATTACTGGAAAGGTCTCTACCGATCTGTCAAGCACTATGCGAGTCACTGTAAAGAGTGCCAGCGACGGAAGCATGTGCCGCAATTACCTCCAGGACATCTCGTACCGATTCCGCCGGCAGCGGCTCCATTCCACCGAGTTATGATCGATCTTTCAAGGAGGTTCCTGAAGTCAACAACCGGTAACCGTTGGATAATAGTCTGCACTGACTACCTCACACGCTACGCTGTCACCAAACCTGTGCCGACTGCAGAAGCTCCAGAGATCGCAAAATTCCTTGTAGAAGACATTATTTTGAAGGATGGAGCACCCCGTCTCATGATATCTGATCGTGGAAAAGTATTCCAGTCAAAAATAGTATCAGAGGTAATGTCACGGTGCAACATTTTCCACAGAATGACAACTGCATACCATCCTCAGACAAATGGTCTTACAGAACGTTTTAACAAGACGTTAGCCGACATGCTGTTGATGTACGTCGATGTTGAGCAGAAGGATTGGGATACAATTCTGCCAGTCGTGACATTTGCTTACAATACCGCAAGACAAGACACCACAGGCTTCACTCCGTTATGCCTGCTCCATGGCCGTGAAGCTGAGACGACAATGGATACGCTGTTCCCGTTCCAGCCGGACGACACTCAGGATGACTATGTTAAACAGCTCATCACCAGGGTCGAAGAAGCAAGACAGCTGGCTCGCACACGGACACTGGACACCCAGGAGAAGGACCGTCAGCGGTATAACGATAAGCACCGATCTGTTGTGTACAGCCCAGGTGATCTGGTATGGATTTTTACCCCTGTACCGAAGGTTGGACTGTCAGAAAAGTTATTGAAGCGATACTTTGCTCCGTATCGTGTCATATGCCGCCTGTCAGACGAAGTTGAGGATTATGAGCCGTCGTCGAAATGTCAAAAACGAAGAGACATTGTTCACGTCCTGCGCATGAAGCCTTACTATGATCCTGAAGAGCAGGTAGACGACAATGGCTTCTTGTTCAAGGACTTTAAGGGCGGTAATGTTCCTGATGAAGCCACGACAGGAACGTCTGTCGTCGATAATCGCGGAGAAGGGAAGGATTCTCTTGAACTATCATACAGAGGACCCATGACACGGTCAAGATCCAGGACATTGCAGCTGGCTCCACAGGGATCATAACAGCTGGTCACTCTTTCTCCAGGAGAGGGAGCAATGCCGCGAGAGACCACGAATACCGACTGCTGGCGTGACGCAGGGGATTGCGTCACAGACTGCGGTGCCGAAGGTCGCCGGTTCAATCCCGCCCACCGTCAAAAATTTATTTCTTTGTAATTAACAATTCCAGAAGGTTCTACATCTTTCTTATGTTCACTTGTAAATTCTACTTGTTTGTTATGTTAACTGTTGTTCTAATTTCTGGTAAATTCTGTCTGTGTATAAATAGCAGAGCACTCTGCCTGAGCCGGCCGCGGTGGCCGAGGTGACTGAGGCGCTCCAGTCACGGTCAGCACAGCCACTACGGTCGGGGGTTCGAATCCCCCCCTCAGGCATGGATATTTGTGCCGTCCTAGTTCGTAAGTAGTTCATAAGTAGTTTGTAAGTTTAGGGACTGATGACCCCGTAGTTAAGTCCCATCGGCTTAACAAACATTTGAACATTTTTTTGAACTCTGCCTGAGAGGCAGTCAGTGCTGCACGTATGCCGAGTTCGTAATAAACGTGCATTCAGTGTAAGTGCTGTGTTTAGTTGCCTTCGAAGTCGAGCCTATTTCCATTTCAACGCGACAATATTAGCCTGCTTCGTGTTGCACAACGCAGCAAAACAATTAGGCGATGAAGATTTCGAAGCACCAAGTGAGGAAGAAAGTGAACTACAAGTGTGGGGAGAAGAGCAGTCTTCAAACATACATACTCGTGGCCTTAATAGAAGGCAAGAAATTGTCAATGTCATTCGGCACTGGTATTGTTGATATGAAATATCTCCTGTATATAGGTTTCATATCTCCTCTTCTGTAAATATATATTTTAAGTCTTCTTTCCTGTATATATTTTTCATGTGTTCTCTCCTATATATTTATGTTATTTCTTGTACAGCTGTCATTCATTTGTGTATATATCATGGTTTATAGGCCTCTTGGGGAACTCACCATGTAAAAACTTGAGTAACGCATCATGCTTGGTACCTCTATGGTGATGTGGAAACCCAAGCATTTAGTCAATAAAAGAAATTAATCATTATCTGTTTGTTTATTTTTATTCCTTTTATCATGTTACATATAGTAATTTAACAGAAATGTCTGGTTGCTTATTCCAACATTAAATGGAATGCATATGTTGCCATATCTAATGTTATTTTGAAGGGACTAAACAGGTAGGTCATAGGTCCCCCATATCTAGTAACTCTTTACTATCAGGTCAGGGAGATGAATTTAAAAAATTAAGTCATACAGGAGACCCATGACAATTGTAAGAGTAACAGAATATCTGTATACCCAGGTGGATTGCTAATTGTTAATTCATTTCTGTCCATGATCTGTTTTAAGATTGCAGAAATAAATCTCTCTTTGAACCTTGTATAACATGTTTCAAGAGCCTAAATGTATTCCATTTCTTCCAGTGATCAGCATAATCTGTCCATAATATATTGTTTTAGATGTTAATGGATGTACAGTATTTGTTCCCTTATTAATCTGCTGTACCGATAGTTGTTTCAAGAATATGGTGACAGTGCCAATAACAATGTTTAACCAAGGAATATTCCAAATTGTTCCACTTCACCAAACACTGTTTCAGGAATTTGTTGCAGCTGATGAACAATATTTTCTGACAATGATTACAAATACCTCACAAACATCAATCTCATAGCACCACGGTTGTATGGGTTCCAAAAGCCCCACAAACAAGGGATTCCAGTAAGACCTGAAGTTTCTTCAGTTTCATCGCCCTGCCACAAACTAGCCAGAGAGGTAGATTCACTGATTATAACAAAAACTAAATTTCAGTCAAAATTTGGAATACCTAAATGACTTGCATTAGTGACCAACGTAAAATATTTACCAATTCCACCTAGTGTGAAGGTAGAGTCATTTGATGTCAGCAGCCTGTTCTCAAATATTCCACTTGGGGAGGCAATGTAATTTTTAATTAATTGGTTAGATAGGAGAAAAACAAATCCACTGGAAGCAGAGGAAATAATATTGGCAACAGAAACATGTTTAAAACAAAATTATTTTCCATTTCAACAGACACTGTATACTCAATCTGGTCTGGCAATGGTCCCCCCCCCCCCCCCCCCCCGAGCACCTTACTAGCTGAGATGTTCATGTACAACTTTGAACAGAAATTTTTAGAGAAAGAGCCACTCAGTTCTAAAACTCATTTCTGGTATAGGTATGTGGATGACGTAGTTTGTTTGTGGACAAACACCACCAGACCAGATAACATATCCACATTTTGTTTCTACCATCACCTGATGACAATACTTTCTTACACAATCCCACAGTTTCAATATTTTAATACCAATGTAGCCTAAGATGTGTTCATTTAAATTCCATTTCTTTTGTAGTACACTTGTTCTGCGGTGTAGATTCATACGCATAAGAAATTTGCAAATTAACATATATTTGAAAACCCATCTTTGTATATGTAATCTCAATGTTACGATGACCTAAGAAGCCGAAAGCTGCTAATAACAAACAAATAGAAATATTGTGGAACAAAAATATTTCGTGTTTGTTTTAAATATTTGCAGATTGTTGTGGTAAACAAGTGTTTAAACAGCAACATTTCAAACTGGATTTGTTACTTACAAATTATTCCACTTATAAAAGAAAAATTTCCCTATTTATGATGAAAGTGTGTCAGTATGTTCTCTGTTCCTGATGTATGGAAGACTTTGGTAAATTACAAATACACATGAATTGAATTTGTGTACAACATGCGCTTGGCATAACTACACCAACTTTTAACAGACTTACATATTTTTATTCACATTCTGCATTTCTTTGTTTATAACAGAAGATGCCTCATCAGCAGATTCAAAAACGAATTTTATTTGTCTTTGAACTGAGAGAGAAAGGGGAAGGCGGTTTTTCCTTAATCATCTAAGAATATATTTTCTTTTTAAATCTCTTTACACCAAATTTGTTCTTCTACCACAGTACCTCATAACTTCCAAATTAAGGCAGGTTACACAGAACATACATTCTCACTTTCGCTGCGGCTGACGCTTAGAAGCGCCCATGCTCAATGTAGGATAGCGTCGGCCACAGCGAAAGTGTTAAATAAGAGCTGTTCCTTCATCTGTTTATGCTGAGGATCATGAAGACAATAGGAAGCAGATGGATCTGCGAATTACTTCACAGTGCAAGTTAAGAGTGTGTCCACACCATGTGTTTATATCTTTTAACACATTCACTGCCACAATTACGTCAGAGCTGCATGCTGTGGCTGCCGGCGCCCACATGGCAGCGAATGTGTTAAGATATAAACGGCTGGAGGGGACATTCCCTGACCTTGTGCATTTAATTAATTAAAAAGGCATGTTAAGGCAGGCTGTATGTGCAGTGGTTGGAATCTACATATTACAGAACATATATTGTCCAGTTTGCAATCTGTGCCTTGAAGCAAAGCTGAAGTTAACTGGCTATTGCAATTCAACACATTGGTGGTTCCATTTAATGTTTTCAATGGCGCATATATATATATATATGGATGACTTACCCAAAGGACAGGCTTGTCGACAGACACAAAAAAAATCACACACAAACACACATATAAGCTTTCGGAACCGTTGGTCACTTCTTCAGTAAAAGAGGAATAAAGGAGAGGAGAAATGGAAGGATACGGGTGTTAAGGAAGTGGAAAAGGAGTCATTCCAATCCCAGGAGGGGAAGGACTTACCTTAGGGGAAAAAAGGAAGGTAAACAAATACACACACACACACTTCCAAACGCAAACACACATAGACAGACATATATGAAACATGTTGGTATATTCTTTTGTAGCTTCTTAAAATGGGTCAGAATTAATAAATAGCATGATTAAATGTCATTAACACAGTTATGTACAGTGTTTTCTTTATAAGCTGTTGATTTACACATGGACAAACTTTTAGATTTGTAGCAGTGGATGTAGAGATTTTCACAATGTGAAATGTATTTGTCATTCATTTCTGAAAGCAACATAGACAAAATAGAAAAAGCAAAATTCTAAAATTAGTTCAGAAGATGAATGCAGTTATTTGTAAAAGGATGCAATACTTGGTGGGTGTGATGGGGGAAACTACAGCCTGAAGGAATGTACTACACAGCTTTTTGATGTGCAGAATATCAGGAAATAAGACTTATTACAGTGTAAGAAAAACAATGATTATGCCTGTTCAAAAGAACAAAAAATGGCAGGCTCAAAAGTGATAACTGTGGTAGCAGAAACATGAATTTTGCTTTGACTGTCATCTCTAAATAAAACTTAGCATGTCTCCCTATTCTCATTAAATGTCAAATATTGTTTTTCTTTCTGGCATTTTTCATTATTTACATGAAACCAAACACCTCAGCACAAGTATCGCATCTACTCCTGGAAGAAAAAGAAGTTTTTTCTTGTAAACTATGCACTGTTCTTAATCAAAACTGTGCAGCACAATGATCAGGCTATAAGTTACATGTGTGGACCTTCATCCACTTGTCTCTTTATTTGAACCTCTGAGTGAAATGGACACTGATTTTACATCATGTGAGGAATTCCAAATTAACCCTTTCGCTGCGGCTCACGCTTATAAGCATCCGCGCTCAATGTAGGATAGCGTCAGCCGCAGCGAAAGTGTTAAATTGTGGATGTACTTGAATTTGGGCTAGGAAGCTGGCATATAAGTTTGCTATAGTAAATGAAAAATTGCACTTAGTACACAAAGGTTGGCTGTTCTTAGTATAAATTCTGAAAAACTGTACACAGTGAATGACAATGCTTAATTATTTTTTCTTTTCCAAAGTGAAATTTTAGATTTCCATTTATGTACAGATGTAAACCATTTGAAAATTACAAAAAAAAAAAAAAAAAAAAAAAAAAAAAAACACGCCAGGCATTTATAATAATTATTTTAGTTCAATAACTGGGCATTCCCTGTCAAATCACCCACGTCACGTTGTCCATCTCTGAATGTTGTGATACTACCTAAATTCGCTTATATTTATAATGCAATTATTTAAGCATTAAAGTTTCAAAGAAGATGACACAAAAATATTAAAGATTTTTCACTTTTGAATGTCTGGCAAAATCACAAGGGTACTAAAAAAAGGCTTCATCACATTTCTCCAACCTACTGGGAACCTAGTTTTGGTCTTAAATAATTGCCAGGATTATAAGCACTCTAATGGATGGTTATATTATAGTCACACAAATAAATGGAATATCTTGACTTAAATTGTAGCATCTACACTCAAGCCAGGAAAAACAAATCCAGCCAGTTTTAAACAGTTGGAACTGAAATTATTATAGAAATGAACGGAGTAAGCAACATTAATCATGGAGTTTCGGAATAAAAGCCATAAACATGCTTCCCCTCCCCTCCACCAATGTCAAGACTTCAGTAAGTAAGTGCACATAGAAATTGCTTGCTTTTAAAGCCAGAGATTTCCATCCCAAGACATGACCTCAAACTACCTCGTCACTGCACCAATAGCGAAATATATAAAAAATCCCCAGTAAAACGGCAGTGTCTGTTGCTAACGTTAATAGCATGGCGTGTATGTTGGCAACTTTGAGTGTTTCTGAACCACAGATTCGGGCACCACATAAAAAACCCTTCTTGTTTAACCTATACCTAACCTAACTATCGCTTAAATTGGTCAGTTTTGTACAGATCATAAAATAAACTAACTGTGGTGTAATCATAATATTATGTAGTGTTTACCAACATTTGTAGCGTGTGGGCAACAGACTGCAGTTTAGCCAAATCCCCTGTACCTTCTTCCCACATGATACTTGAGAACACTTTTAGACTAGCTGAAATACATCTCTTCTTGATCTGTGTGCTATGACCAAAAAACTGATTTTACTTACATGTGGTATTTCTCCAAGCAGAATATATACAAAAAAATTTTATGATTTCAGTCATCAGACACCAACACTATGGGATGATATACTTCTTAACTAAAAAGAACCAGTTTGACCTAATGATATCTTTATGTTCATGCAGATAACTCATGTTACATACTGCTGTCCAACATTTAATAACACAGACAGCTAAAAGTAAAGCAGATTGTTCTGATCAACAGTACATAAGCTGCCACACTGAAGAATACAGCAATACCAAATTTGTGTAAATAAAATAATTTACACATTTCCATTCAAATAGGCCTACTAGTATTTAAATATTTTGAAACCTACACTGACAATGCTGATATCACAAAAAGAGCCACAATCTACTTTCTGAAAAATAATCTCTCACCAATAGGCATAATTTCATTGACTTAAGAAGGCTGCAGTGTAGACAGGACCACAAAAATTAATTTCAAAACTTTCAGCAAAATGCACCCATCTCTGTTCATGGAATGACCCTGTACATGAAAATTGTTTAAAGAATATGGTGCAAGTATTTGCCGGACACCACACAGAATTAAGAGTAAACACCTTTTAACCATGACATTATAAACTAGGACATATTTCTGTCACTGATTCACTGAAAATAATGTTTTACTAAATCATTTATGTAAGTGGGTGTGGTACTGAGTAAGTGAATACAAATAATCATTTTAAATATAATTTTTAATTAAAAAATACACCACAGAGGAAACAGCTACACTAATGTAAAAGTCTCTCCTCCCTCATCAGTTTCTCTCTTTTCCTATCGAGTACATCCAGCTGGGTCAAAAGCACAAGTCTCTGTAATTCAGAAGATGTTAGATTAACAGTCTCATCTGTTTCGTACGGCAGTCACCGACGCTTTGAGGGGTCGCTTTTGCCCTAGAAGTGGTGAATACTGTTGCACAGTAACTTCTGGCGCTTCTTCCACGTCCGTATCTAAGTTCAAAACCGTAGACGGTTCATAAATTGTCACATCCGAATCTCCCAACTCTGCACTTGGTGTGCTTGCAAATTTTGGTGTGCTTGTTTCTTGAAGTTCGCTTGAACCACTACTAGCCCCTATTACGCATGCACCTAAAACAAAAAAACAATATTAGCAGTTAGTATATCAGTACTACATTCTTTGAAGCAAGAATATGTAGTAAGTTGGTTCATGCATAAAGTGGATTTATCTAATTATATTATTGCACTACTATACTTTCGCTGCAAGTTGACTAATTTGAATGACTTCCACAGAAAACTTTCATTTTCATGTAATAAAGAGAAATTGTTTGCTAATCAACAATTTAAAAGCGTTAAACAAGAAATAAAGAAAAGGGTAACGGGAACTTACCAGGAATCCGATGGATCGTGGGATTGCAATCGTCACCGTCCATAAATTTAAGAAACATCTCCTCCTATTTTTTAAAAACAATTTTAACATTTTCCGTTTTATTAATGTCCATTTTGTTTTTTTACATGTGATTTCATATTATGTATCTTCTTCATTATCTGGGCCTCGGATAGACCTTTTCTGAATGTCGCCCTGTAACGCACAGTTACATCGCTGACACACTCCGCCTTTTCTCTTCTGGCACCTGGCGTTTGTGCCTTGCTAATTAGCGCAGGATAATCCTTAATTATATTAACAAATTCAATTTCAGATGCATCCATAGTAAAAATCCGTAAGCTCACTCACTTCCGTACACAAACTGACCACCAAAGATCTTTGTTCTTGAGAACTTACTCCAGAAGGAGGGGAGGTAGTGAGAAAGTACTCCATGGCCAAAGCATTTACTTCAAAGATTTTATTCATATGAAATTCGGAACTTACTCAGAGAACATTCTTTTGATCTGAGCATCTTCTCTGAAGCATATGCTCTTTTTTACTCATACGACCCATTGTCCCATACTTCCTCAGTAGTTCTCTTTGCTATGCAGTCTGATAGCAAAAGAGGAGTGGATGTACTTCTCCATCAACCTATGTACAAGGTCTGAAATGAATATTGTCTCCTGTTAACTCTTTTAGCCACTCACTGACTTTGATCTGCAGAGCATCCTGATCAATTTTTGTCTGTTTCATCTTTGAATGTGTGTTATACAGATGGTTATATATTGTTTGATCTGTAGGATACAACATAACATTGTTATGGTCTGGCATGGTGACTGTACTGAAATTTGTCTTAAGAAAATTTTAAAGATGCATTGTAATGACTGGTACTGATCTTATTCCTTGCTTAACAACATTTATTATTTCATTTGCTAGCATAGGATCCATTTTTCCAGTTAATTTCACACTTCCTGTACTGTGTGAATGAGAGTCTGCTGGAGAAGCCACCACATGAAATTGCAGGTAGCTCTTTGGCTTGTTTTGGGACTCTAAATCCTCCCTCAAACCATCCAATACCTGAAACATAATAAATTTACTTAGGAATACTAAGTGCTAACAGTTTGATAAAGTGAATGTTGACAACTGACGATAAAAAAAATATTTTGAACAAATGTCTAATTAGAATGTAAACTCACCTTTTTGTTTATTCTAGAATGAGCCCCTTCGGACTCAAGTAAGTACTCAGGATAGACACGAACACATTTCACAGAAAATGTGGCCAGGCAACCAGTTTTCTTCATGTCCATAATATGCAGTCTCTTCTTTGGGTTCACATGGTCAGTCTTAGAGTAAACGTAAGTACAAACTACATGAATATAATGATGCAAAAATATAAATAACAAGCATTGGTAAAATTTTACTTGTGACAGTCGTGGCATAGTTTTACCAATACTGGTCACAACCGTTGGATGCTACTTGAAAAAGTAATCACATAGAATGAACTGAATAATCATATGTGCTGTTTGTTATCTATGGTTCAGTTTCTTGTATGTACCCTAAACCAGTCAGTAAATTACTTATCCTTGTAACGTTTCATTTCTGGCAGTAGCACACTATGCCACCACTACCAAAGGTAATACTTAACCAACCAATTTGAAGTCTGTAAAAAGTAATTGCCTCAGACAAAACAACAGTTGCTTTCTTTATAATGGTAATTATCACAAGGCCACTAAACCATATTCAAATGCATCAGCGACAATCACAGAATGTGCAGAAGACCTAATTGCCCTGCATTTGCTTCCCTAATGCATTACAGTGTAAGGCAGCCAACATTTTGAATTAAAAATGAGATTATGAATTCACATTCCTCCTTTGACCAGTGACATCACAATGTCTTTGTTGTTGTTATTATTGTTTTTGTGGTTTTAGGGCGCACAACTGCTAAGGTCATTAGCACCCAGATAAGAACAGAGATTCGCTAGATCTCGTAAAAATTGGTAACTACCAGATAGAGTATCAAAAAAAGGCTAAAAACGAAAGATAAAATCAATTAAAAGGGTTAAATATCTTTTGATAGATTGGCCATGTTGATAAAACGCAAAACTCTAGCAGCTGCTCGTGTGTCATCAGCTAAAAGTTCCTCCAGAGTAGACGGAAAGTGAAGAGCTACACGAAAATGATTAAAATTGGGACAAGACAGTAAAACATGTCGCACCATCAGCAATTCACCACAGGAGCACAGCAGTGCAAGGTTCGGCAGTCCCAAGAATTTCGTTGTCCCCACGAAAGGGAGAGCTACGGGACCGAGACGTATAGATGGTGGAAGAAATTCCTTGTACCTCCAGAAGTTTATACACACCATTTTCTCGGTGGAGAATTGGAAGCCGTTCGCAATGCTCCAGGAATATAGGTGGTCAAGACAGCGTTGAAGACAACGCTCCAAGAGACATGTCCGCTGGGCGCTGCAATAAACTGCGAAATCGCCTACAAAAAGGGATCTGGAAACGTTGGCTGAAAGGCAATCTACGATCGGATTGATTGCGATGGCAAAGAGAGCCACACTCAAGACAGAGCCCTGTGGCAACCAATTCTCCTGGCGAAAGGTATCTGACAAAACAGAGCCCACCCATACCCGGAACTTGCGAACCGCCAAAAATGCTTGAATAAAGAAAGGGAGGCGGCCACGGAAGTCGAAGAACACTGCTACCGTTTGACGCTTCCTTAAAAAGTTATTCATAATAATGGTCGATAAGGTGACGAGGTTATCAGCAGCAGAGCGGTGTCTACGAAAACCACATTGGATATTAGTCAGGAGGCGCCGAGATTCGTGGAGCCAGACCAACCGAGCGTTAACCATGCATTCCATCACCTTACAGATGCAGCTAGTAAGAGAAATAGGGCAATAACTTGATGGAAGATGTTTGTCCTTCCCTGGTTTGGGGATGGGCACAACAACGGCTTCACACCAACTTGTGGGAACCGTACCTTCATTCCATATGCGATTATAGGTGCTGAGTAGGAAACACTTGCCCACAGGAGAAAGGTTCTTCAGCATCTCAATACTGGCCCGGGTGCAGAAGATCGGGACAGGGCGAGAGCACGGTCTAGCTCCTGCATGGTGAAGGAGACGTTATAATTTTCACAATTAAAAGAGTGGAAAGAAGGCGGCTGTGCCTCCTCTACCTGTTTGGGAGGGAGGGAGGCACAGCGGTAACAGGCAGAGCTTGAAGCCTCCGCAAAGAAACAGCCCGATGTGTTGGAAACATCAGCAGAGTCCACAAGGACTGCGTTCTCGATGGTCAGGCCAGAAATCGGGGAGTGGACCTTTATGCCGGATAAACGGCGTAGGCCAACCCAGATAGCCAAGGAGGGAGTAAAGTGGTTAAAAGAACTGGTAAAAGCAATCCAGCAAGCCTTTTTGCTGTCGTTTGTAACTCGACGACATTGCGCTCGCAGTCGTTTATAGTTGATACTATTCTCCAACGTTGGGTGGCGGCGGAAGGTGCGTAAAGCACAGCGCCGGGCTCTAAGAGCATCACGGCAGGCTGCAGTCCACCAGGGGACCGAGACGCGACGTGGAGAAGAGGATGTATGAGGTGTGGAATGTTCGGCAGCTGTGAGAATAACCTCTGTGAGGTATTCGACCTGACTGTCACAGCTGGAAAAATTCTGATTGTGAAAAACAGCCATAGAAGAATAAAGCCCCTGTCGGCTTTAGAAATTTTCCAATTGGTGGGATGAGGAGATTGGGAATGATGCAGAAAGTGGATGACACAAGGAAAATGGTCACTCGAGTAAGTGTCAGAAAGTGAATACCACTCAAACCGACCAGCAAGCTGGGGAGTGCATATCGCGAGGTCTATATGGAAATAGATGTGTGTCGTGTCGGAAAGGAAGGTCGGTGCACCGGTGCTGAGGCAGACAAGATTGAGGTGTTGGAGAAGGTCCACCAAAAAGGAGCCTCTCGAACAAGGTGCCGGAGAGCCCCATAGTGGGTGATGGGCATAAAAGTCGCGTACCAACTTGAAAGGTGGAGGGAGCTGGTCAACAAGGTGTAGCACATCTGCCCTAGTAAGGGCGGATGACGATGGCGAGTAGATATTACAAAGGGAAAAGGAAAAGGTGGATAGAGTTATGCAGACGGCAACTGCCTGTAGGTGAGTATGCAATGAAATGGGATGGTAATAGACGTCATCTCGAATGAGCATCAGAACCACTCCATGGGCTCGGGTACCTTCCACAGGTGGCAGGTCGAAACGCACAGAGGTGTAGTGGGGGAAGTCTGCACGATGACTTGGACATAACTCAGTTTCTTGGAGACAGACTAGAAGCGGGCAGTGCAATCGGAGTAGTAGTTTTAATTCCTTCCGATTGGAACGAAAGCCACGAATATTCCATTGAAGGAGTGCCATGAGAAAAAATAAGAGAAGAAAGGAAGATAAAAAGGAACATCAGGTGGGGTCACCTCGACGGCCGATGAGGACCGGACTTCGAGGGAGCACTACTGTCACCATCTAGAGGCAGAGAGTCATGTTCCATAGGTTCAACTGATACATCTTCCACCTTCCCGAGTTTATCAGGAGGGGCAGCTTCCGCCGCCGGTAAAATGCCAGTTGCCCGGGAAACAGTAGTGCGTTCCGGCGAGACAGAAGATGATCGAGGCCAACTACTGTTGGGTGGCATGATGGATGGGTCACGCCGTGGCGGGGAAGGAGAGGAACTTTTTTTTTTTGTTGGCTCTTCTGGAAGAGTGACGGTGAGAAGAGGCAGTTGATGGTTGAGAAGCCTGAGAACGCAAAAAATCTTCACGGACAGGTTCCTTTTTCAAAGTCCGTGTACCTGGGTACCTGAATCCTTAGTAGGTCGAGCGGAGGTGAGGACCTTACTGTATGTGCCCGCTGGGAGGACAGTGGGCTTTCAACTCGCCAACAACTTTTGAGCGGCAGATGTTGATACCTTTTCCGTAACCCAAATTTGCTGGATGACCTGTTCATCCTTATATACAGGGCAGTCCCGAGAGGAAGCCGCATGGTCAGCGTTGCAATTAAGGCAGTGAGGGAACGGAGATGGGCAATCCCCCTCATGGGCGTCCCTACCACAAATGACAGATTTTGCTGCATTAGGGCAAGATTGACGGTTATGGTTGTATCTGTGGCATTGGAAACAGCGCGTTAGGTTTGTATATAAGGGTAGATGGAGATAACTTCGTACCCCGCTTTGACCTTCGATGGGAGTTCAACTCTGTCGAACGTAAAAAACACAGTACGAGTTGGTGCCAGCTGGTTATCTATCTTTTTCAAAACCTTATGCACGGCTGTTACACCCTGATCGGACATATAGGTTTGTATGTCTTCATCAGACAACCTGTCAAGGGATCTCGTGAAAACTACCCCCCGTGACGAGTTGAGCGTGCGATGCGGTTCTACCTCGACAGGAAACGTGTGTAACATCGTAGTCCGTGTTAGTTTTTGGGCCTGGAAGGCACTGTCTGCTTCCAGCAACAATGTACCATTGCCTTGACGCGAATATGTCTTAACAGGGCCAGCAATCGCATCAACACCTTTCTGAATGACAAAAGGATTTACAGAATTTAAATCTTTACCATTAGTTCGAGAGGCAACTAGGAATTTCGGGAGACTGGGCAAAGTTTTCTTTTGCTGAGGCGAATCTATCTTTCGTTTCTGGGTCAAAGTCACAGAAAAAGAGAAGGAAGTCATTGCCGAAGTTTCCCCCGTGATTACTGGTGTCTCCGATGGCGCGCTCCTTCCTAATGGGCGCCCTCTCTGAGGGCTTACCCGCCTTAGGTGATTGTTCACACCTCCCGAGAACTGACGGAGGGACCAATCAGCATGTTCGGAAGGTACCAGCTCAGGTAATCACCCCTCCCTGGGCCTGGCCTTTACCAGGGGGTACGTACGTGCCCTACTTGTCTACCCGGGGTGGGGAATTACGCGTTACCCCGTCACCTGCTACGCATGATAATGCGTGGATCGGCTTTCGCAAAGGACGCCCGTCTCCGGGCGAAGGCATGAACCGGGAGGGAAAGTGAAGCAGCCTGGGGCGGAAGAAAGGCTGCTTCGGCTCGGGGCCCCGTGCGCGCCGCACACGTATCCTCAAAAGAGCCGTGGGCCTCCTGGGTGGGCAATGATGCAAGTGTCACAACCTATATCATACCCTAAATTAAGTCGAGAATACCAAAAACCCATAGCTTCACTTACACTATTAATCTAAAATGAAGTCCACACTATAACAAACAAACTCAATTACACGGCCAATATAAAAAATTATCAACACCAACAATGCTTAGCTAATATTCACAATAGTTACCCACACAATCCAATGCCATTACCAAACACTAACAGCAGAACACTGAATTCTAGGAAATCAGATGAATCTAAACTGGCCAACATCTCCCCCACAAAAAAAAAAAAAAAAAATTGCAATCTCACACTTCAGCTAACAACATCAATGACCAAGACATAACTTAAAAACAAACTTCCAACACACCACAACCATTACAACGGAAAATCACTGAACACCATGAGGTCACATGACACATTATGTCAACAGTCAAAGTTGATAGGTGCATAGAACTTACGCCATTCATAATAATTGGTTAAACTGTATGACGCTTCTCGCTGGGCTGCAGTGGTTATGTTGGCAACAATAGTGATGACAGCAGCTCAGATGACCAATAAATGTTTTTTCATGACAACTTCAATTGAAACAGAAATTATTTTTTTCTGAATGGACAAGGGTACATACAAGAACCTGTCAACCATAGAGCAGGCACAGTATTAATTTTGCTGCAAATGAAATGAGCAGCAATTATATTTACTCAGTAGCTCGTGAAAAATATTAACGCAATTCTACACTTCGCTGTTCATCTGTTGCCAACATAAGCACTGGAGCCCGGTGAGAAGTGTCGTAAAATTTTACCTAATAATCGATTAATAATGGAAATTCTCTACTGAGATGTGAAAATAATTTTCAAAAGAGATAGAGGGGCTGGCTAGTACATACCATAGTTTAATTTAGTTTCACTGCTGTGTGTGTGTTTTACTACTACCAGTACCAAACTATGGTAAGTACTAGCCAGCAGGAGTGAGACTCACTATTGTAGCCTTTTCCCAATGTTACTCAATGTGTACATTGAGTAAGCTGTGAATGAAAGCAAGAAGGAATAAAAACCTTGGGTCAATTGAAGTCCATGATCCAACCCTTCGACTCTGACCAATGACATCATATCTAGTTAAAGACCATAGATTGTTTACAAGCAGAACATAGATTATAGATTACAATTTTATGTTTAAAAAGTGATCTGTAACTTCTCTCCAATAATTACGTATACCTTAACTGTGAGGTGGTTCCCCCTCCTCCCCGCAAGTGAGTGCCAAGATCTGTCATCGGTGATACATTCTGTAATTTATGAGGATAATCACATATTCCACCCCCATGAACCACAGACATTGCCGAGGTGTGGTGGCTTGCATGCCTCAACGATACAGATAGCCGTACCGTAGGTGCAACCACAGTGGAGGGGTATCTGTGGAGAGGCCAGACAAACGTGTGGTTCCTAAAGAGGGCCAGCAGCCTTTTCAGTAGTTACAGGGGGAACAGTCTGGATGATTGACTGAGCTGGCCTTGTAACATCAGCTAATGTGGCCTTGCCACCCAGCTACTGCGAACGGCTGAAATCAAGGGGAAACTACAGCCGTTACCGTTCCCGAGGACATGCAACTCTACTGTATGAACATATGATGATGGCATCCTCTCGGGTAAAATATTCCGGAGGTACAATAGTCCCCCATTCGGATCTCCGGGTGGGGACTACTCAGGAGGATGTGATCATCAGGAAAGACAATGCTGGGATTCTACGGGTCGGAGCGAGTAGGGAAATTTGAAAATTTAAAAATGGAAATGGATAGGTTGAAGTTAGATATAGTGGGGATTAGTGAAGTACGGTGGCAAGATGAACAGGATTTCTGGTCAGGTGAGTACAGGATTTTAAATACAAAATCATTTGGGGGTATCACAGGAGTAGGATTGATAATGAATAAGAAAATAGGAATGCGGGTAAACTATTATGACCAGCACAGTGATCGAATTATCATTGTCAAGATAGATACGAAGCCAACACCGACAACAGTAGTAAGGCTTATATGCCAACTAGCTCTGCCGATGATGAGGAAATCGAAGAAATATATGAGGAGCTAAAGGAAATTATTCAGACAATTAAGGGAGACAAAAAACTTAATTGTTATGGGAGACTGGAATTCGGTAGTAGGACAAGGGAAGGGAAGGGAAGATAGTAGGTGAATATGGTCTGGGCAAAAGGAATGAAAGAGGAAGCCGTCTGGTAGAATTTTGCACAAAACATAATTTAGTTATAACAAACACCTAGTTCAAGAATCACAAAAGAAGGTTGTATACGTGGAAGAGACCAGGAGACACTGGAAGATACCAGATAGATTTTATAATGGTAAGACATAGATTTTGGAATCAGGTTCTACAGTGTAAGACGTACCCAGGGGCAGATATAAACTCTGACCATAACTTGTTGGTTATGAACTGCAGGCTGAAACTAAAGAAACTACAAAAAGGTAGGAAAATAAGGAGATGGGACCTGGCTAAAGAAACTACAAAAAGGTAGGAAAATAAGGAGATGGGACCTGGATAAATTGAAGGAACCTGAGGTTCTTAAGAATTTCAGAGGGAGCTTTAGCCAACAATTGACAGAAACAGGGGAAAATAAAACAGTAGAGGAGGAATGGGTAAAATTGAGAGATGAAATAGTGAAGGTAGCAGAGGACAAAATAGGTAGGAAGGCAAGACCTACAAAAAATCCTTGGATAGCACAGGAGATACTAAATTTAATCGATGAAAGAAGAAAATATAAAAATGCAGTAAATGAAACAGGCAAAATAGAGTACAGACGACTAAGAAATGAGATTGACAGGAAGTGCAAAATGGCTAAGCAGGAGTGGCTAGAAGGCAAATGCAAGGATGTAGAAGAATGTATAAATAGGGGAAAAATAGATACAGCCTACAGGAAAATAAAAGAATCATTTGGAGATAAGAAAAACAGCTCTATGAATATCAAGGACACTGATGGAAAACCAGTTCTCAGCAAAGAAGGGAAAGCTGAAAGGTGGAAAGAGTATATAGAGGGACTCTACAAAGGAAATGAACTTCGAGACAATATTGTAGGAAGGGAAGAGGATGTAGATGAAGATGAAATAGGAGATACTGTACTGAGAGAAGAATTTGACAGAGCCCTGAAAGACCTAAGTCGAAACAAGGCCCCTCTAGTAGATGATATTCCCTCAGAGCTACTGAAGTCTCTGGGAGAACCAGCCATGACAAAATTGTTTCACCTGGTGTGTAAGATGTATGAGACAGGTGAAGTACCCTCAGACTTTGAGAAAAATGTAATAATCCCCATCCCTAAGAAAGCAGGTGCAGACAGGTGTGAAAACTACAGAACCATCAGTTTAATAAGTCATGGCTGCAAAATATTAACGCGAATTATATACAGAAGGATGGAAAAGCTGGTAGAAGCCGACCTCGGGGAAGATCAGTTTGGGTTCAGGAGAAAGGTAGGAATATGGGAGGCAATACTCACTTTACGGCTTATCCTAGAAGATAGATTACGAAAAGGCAAACCTACATTTCTAGCTTTTGTAGATTTGGAGAAGGCTTTTGACAATGTTGATTGGAATAAACTCTTTCAAGTTCTGAAGCAAGCAGGAGTAAAATATAGGGAGCGTAAGGTTATTTACAACTTGTACAAAAACCAGACAGAGGTTGTCAGAGTTGAAGGGCATGAAAGGGATGCAGTGGTTGGAAAGGGAGTAAGACAGGGTTGTAGTCTTTCTCCATTGTTGTTCAATTTGTACATTGAGCAAGCTATAAAGGAAAGCAAGGAGAAATTTGGAGAAGGAATCAAAGTTCAGGGGGAAGAATTAAAAACATTGCGTTTTGCCGTCGACATAGTAATTCTGTCAGATACAGCAAAGGACCTGGAAGAGCAATTGAAGGGAATGGACAGTGTGCTGAAAGGTGCATATAAGATGAACATTAACAAGAGAAAAACTAGGGTAATGGAGTGCAGTGTAAGAAAGTCAGGTGGTGCTGAAGGAATTAGATTGGGAAACGAAGCAATAAAGGAGGTAGATGAGTTTTGTTACTTGGGCAGTAAAATAACAAATGATGGTCGCTGTACAGAGGATATAAAATGCAGAATGTCAATGGGTAGAAAAGCGTTCTTGAAAAAGAGAAATTTGTTAACATCGAATATTGATTTAAACCTAAGGAAGTCCTTTCTGAAGGCATTTGTATGGAGTGTTGCCTTGTATGGGAGTGAGACATGGACGATAAACAGTGCGGACAGGAAGAGGATTGAGGCTTTTGAAATTTGGTGCTACAGAAGAATGCTGAAGATTAGGTGGGTGGATCACGTAACTAATGAGGAGGTACTGAACAGAATTGGGGAGAAAAGACATTTCTGGCATACCTTGACTAAAAGAAGGGATAGATTGGTAGGACACATTCTTAGACATCAAGGAATTGTGAATTTAGCGTTGGAGGGAAGTGTGTGGGGAAAAAAATCGCAGGGGAAGACCAAGAGATGGATACAGTAAGCAGATTCAGACAGATGTAGGTTGTCGTTCTTATGTGGAGATGAAGAGGCTTGCTCAGGATAGGGTATTGTGGAGAGCTGCATCAAACCAGTCTCCGGACTGAAGACCACAACAACAATCACATATTATTATCTACAATACACAAGTATTACAATATTATTCCATATATTTATATCTGTTGATAGTGTTTCTTTTGCTAGTTAGCACATCTACATAGCGTAACTTGTGAGGCTCAGATATGATGTCATTGGTCAAAGCCAATGGTTTGTATCGCGAACTTCAATTATGCCAAATCCTTGCTGTATGGCAATGACACTGTAATTCTGTCGGAGACAGCAAAGGAACTGGAAGAGCAAATGAACTAATTGGACAATGTCCTGAAAGAGTAGAAGACCATTAACAAGAGAAAAACAAGGGTAATGGAATGTAGTCAAAATCAGGTGTCATATTAGGAGACAAGAAATTAAAGGTAATAGATGTTTTTGCTATCTGTACAGTAGAATAACTTCTGTCAGAGTAGACAAATACAAATGCAGTATGGCAATGAGAAGAAACGATTTTCTAAAGAAGACAAATTTGTTAACATCAAATATTAATTTAAGTGTTAGGAATCCTTCTCTGACAACTGAAAATTACATTGTGGAACTATATAACTGTGCTACACAAAGAGAAAAATTTAATTCCACAGTTGAAGGCACATCATCTGGGGAAAGTTTTATATACAGATCATAACATCTCAGCCCGGACGTTTTAACTGATGAAAATTTAATTTCAGTTAACATAAAATGATTACCATTGTACTCAAAACCAACAACAAGAGAAGTAATGCAATTACTCAAAAACAGTAACTCATCTGGAGAAGTTCATATATATTTACTGAACTATGGAAGTACTCTGGTGACACCTGATACTATATCAGAAATATTCAATCAAATTTGGAAAACACAGTTCACCATTAATATGGACATCTGCACTAATACATCCACTATATAAAAAAGAAGCAAATAGACCCTAACAACTATTGGGGACTCCCTCCTACCAATGACCTACAAGCTCTTATCCAAGATGTTTTTAAAAAGGGCAGAAGAAATACTTGACACAGACAATGAGGAGATTATCAGGCACAATTTAGGAAGGGAAATTCATGTACAGAGGAAAATAGTAGCGAGTTAATATACGCCTATATTTACTTTTATGGATTTCAAAAAAGTGAGAGAGACGATTAACAGAAATACATTGATTTATGTCAAATGAATTAGAATTTGATAGTAAAACAACTAAAGTAATTAAAGCAACTTTGAAACACAACTTCCAAAGAACAGTTTGGGGGAGGGGTGGGGGGAGATTGCAAAAACATTTGAATTGAAGAAGTCACTTGTTGAGGGAGATGGTTTGTCACCTCCCTTTTTCAATTGTATATTATTGCTAGAGCTCCATGAAATTAGTATATGCTATAAATGCTAAATATATGCTACATAAGTCCTGTAGATGCTAAATAAGTAAATATCTAAATACAAAAATTGTTAAAACTGTCTGGGGATAAGTTCACAAGCTGTTTACTCCCAGTATTGGAAACTAAGTTGATAATTTTCATGCAGTTTTTCAATTATTGGTAGCTCTGTTAATTATACTTAAGTTGTAAGATTTCTTAGCATTATTGACACTCAGTTTGTATTCTTTCTTAGCATTATTATACACTAATCTATCATTTTCTGTCTTATATTTTCTATACAAATCTAAATAAAACTACTCTGTTCTTCATATTCAGTAATTGGGGAGTATACCACTGACATTGGTTTTTATGTTTATTCTTTTTTGTGATAAGGGATTAACCTTGCATACTATTTTTGGAATATATTCATCAAAAAGTGTACAGAAGACTGAAAAAAAAACTTTCAAACATGACATCAGCTGAACAACATTGGTAACTGTCAATTAACCCTTTCCAGTTATAATTGTATAATGCTTCCTTGAAATTACATAAAACTGCTTCATTCAGAGGTCTTTACACTTCTTTCTTAGTACATGTACCAACTACAGTACCGGTACTCTTATTAGGTGACTTGATATTACTTAAATCACAAATCACAGCATCATGGTCTGAAAACTGAAAGTGACTACTTCTGAGGAACAATATGCTCTATCCACATTTGAAAAAATATTGTCAAGACATTCTGGTCCCCTTGTCTTTTATTAATTTAGAAAATGAAAATTGTATTGCCTTAACAGATTCTTTACTGTATTCACACTTTGATTATCCTCTGTTACATCAAATGCTAAATTGACATCTCCCTCTATAGTAATACTAAATTTCTTCCATTTCGGCCTACATAAAAAGTTGAACAAGTCATCAAGTATGTATGTATATATATATATTCTAATAGTTCATATGGCAATTCTTCTTCTACACACCAATGCTCACTTAGACACAAAATATCTACCAAATTATCAACAGCAATTTTGCTCTTAAACATGCTTTTTTCATTCTACTTTTATCATCATATGGATGTGTTTTAGTGGATAATCCTTCCCAGATGTGCATACATCACACTCCCCACATCCTTTGTCTCCTAGATTAGTAACAACAACAAAAGTAGAGGTGACAGGAGTTGGTCATCATGCTAGTGTGGGCGTGGAGGGGCTCCATTATTTTTTTAAATTTTAGTAACATATCACACCTACCAGCACTTTCTTCCTTTTGAATTGTAATTATTAAAATATCTCCTTGAAGTGTGAAGGTATGTTGTTTGTCTTGTACATCTTTAGGTAGAATAGTTTGTCTCGGCTGACTCCCAAGGACATTAGTAGTTCTGAAAATATAATGAAGGAACATAGTTAAGTCTTAAGTCATTTAATGTTGTTTAATTTTTCTTGCAGTATCACATCTGTCACCTTTCTCTACACCCTATTCCCTCATTATCATACCTTGAAGTTTCAGTGTTGTAAAGTAAATGAAATAGCAGTAATTGAAGTGAGTCACCCACAGCCTGTGCCATATGGATCCTCTCCACAAACACCAGCTTTTTTGAATTGCGCAGATGGAAACTCTCCCTACAATATATCCTATGCTCCCGCAATACCCCAGGCCTAAACCTTCAGTAATTCCAGCCTCTACCATCCTTCCCTTCCTCCCCCTGCCACACACTATCCTTACATTCATCTCTCAACCCACCACACATTTCATTCCCTTTACTTTCTTCCCCACTGTTCGTCAGACAGCACTGGCATATTCCACCACCCATGCCCCACATCCCCCCCTCCCCCCCCTCCTGCTTCCCTCTCATTGCCACCTCCTCACCTCCATCACTGGTTGCTTTTGCCTAGGATGCTGGGTAGTGCAGATCGGCCCCAGCGGGCGAAGACAGCGGTTTTGTGTGTGTGTGTGTGTGTGTGTGTGTGTGTGTGTGTGTGTGTGTGTGACTGACAAAGGCCTAAAAGGCCGAAAGCTATAATGTTGTAGTCTATTATTTATGCCTTTCTGTGGCTCATCGGACTTGACAGGAGGTATTCAGTTTAATTTATGAAAGAATATAAAAATGTTGCAGATTAAACTGGTTAATGGAATGCAAACATTTAAATAATTAACTGACAGGAAGTGCAAAATTTCCAATCAGGAGTAGCTTAAGGACAAATGCAATGATATAGATAGATACTAAGTGTTCAGTTTATCTGAAGACACTGAAACATGTTGAAAACTAAACTTATAGTTCAAATTTGTTCAACTTGGAGATAATGACATTTAATGATACCAAATTCGACATCTTACCCCACTGCACCCTGTTTGTGCGGGAGTGGAGGAAACTTAGAAATTTTAAACTTGGAACCTCATTTATTGTTGCAGATTTGATTATACAGGGAAACAATCATTAAGTGTCATCTGGAACATTTTTTGCGTTTTGTGACAGATGGCACTGTAACCACAATAATCAAACTGGATAGAAAAGAATGTGTTTCAAAATGGTATCCAAGGACACTCAAATTAACCCCCACCTCTGCATTCTGAGGGTAGGACAGGCACTCATTTCATAACTTAATGGATGGAGAAGTGAAGAGTGCCTGTATAAATGGTGTCTTTTTCCCCGAGGAAGACTAATGGCCGAAAGCTGAAGTTTTGTGTGCAAGAGGGTCTTTTTTATGTGCCTGTCGCAGCTCAATGTGCGCCTTTGTTGCTAGTTGCATTATGTCATTAATAAGAAACCTCCACACACTTAAAGAAAGGTCATTTACATGATAATTGAAAAGAAACCTCTCAGATAATTTAACTGTACACTTGTACATACAAGGTTACATACTGTATCCTTTGTTTATTAAAATTCAGGTGCAATTAATGAAAGCCACTTACTTTCAGTGCTGAAGATTTCACAGCAAATGGGTAACAATGTCACTACAGCAGCCTGTACAGAAGGGCCTTAAGCAACATCTGATTTAATACTTTAAATGACGTCATTTCAAACTCTTAAGGAAGATTAATTATTGGAAATACACACTGACATACAAAGTTCGTAGAAATGGTTCAGAAGAATGTTTGAGAAGCAGTTTTGATTGCACCAGGAAAATATTACAGTTCCAAAACACTGTGCATCAATAACAATTTTTATAAAATTATTATTAAATGATCTACTTCATTAAAAAGAACACCAAGACACCATTTTTCAACTGTACACTGCAGATGATAGTTAACTGACTGCAAGTGGTCACATGTTGCTAGAAGACAACAGACACAAAGGCTTTTGCGTTAAACACTAATCTTCCTTCCTTCCACAGGCTTTTCTCTGAACCTGTACAGACTTGCAGATGTCTACTAGCTTGCTGATACCTTAATGCAGAAAATTATCTCAACAAATTATCACTGTTATTAATGTTTTATTTGTATTATGCATTCAATTTGCATATTTATTTGGAAGTTGTGACTAGTTTCAGCATATTTTTGCCCATTTTCAAACTTCTTGTCTGTGCTTCAGCTACAAGGAAAGCAACCTATTTAATTTTAAAATAAGAGCTTGATTACAAAAATGTTTTTGCTCATGTATGCATGTGCAGAAACAAACTATTTTATGAAGCTATAATTTTAAAATTAAATCAGTTGGTTTTCTTCAGGCGAACGGTTTGAAAATGGATAAAATGTACCAAAACTAGCCAGCTGCCAAATAAATGTGCAACTGGGGTGGAGAAGAATACTAATAAAACATTAACTGGTTTTTATTTGAAAGCTTTAGGGCAACCCATTACTGAATAAATGTGAAATTGCATGCAGGCTGAAAATAGCCACCAGTACTAAGGGATTAACAATATTTATTTTTATTAATTATCCAAGTCCACTAAACATTGGGGAATTCATTCAGTAAATATTTATTTCTAAAAGGGTACAGAACCAGAGCTAGACCATTTTGCATGGATTGACCAGTACATACAGTCTATGTTACTAATCTTTCATTTAAATGTACACCAAGATAATGTTTCAATGAATTAGGATGTCATTTTAGACAAACTTGGGCCATATATTCTGTTTAAATAAGCACTGGGTCACAAAAATTAATTCTGCCTTGTACTTTTCTGAACAACTGATGATAGCAAGTGCTTTCTGTAGGAATAAGACTCTTCTATAACTTCCACAAGTTGTGGAACTTACACAACATTATGATTGTAATTCAGTAAAATTAGCAATGAAATGTAGTTCCTTGTAAATAAATTGCCTGAAATTAGCTATGATAAAACATTGTAATGTTTTCTGAAGAGGGTTTTGAAACTGCCTCTGTATTATTTTATGGTATTATGCTAATAGTTTGTGTGGTGTGTGTTGTAACCCACAGTCTGAAGTTACTGTTTTCTGAACATGAAATATAGCACCTTCAGGCTCACATTTATTGGAGACTATCTTAACAACTGGTGTAAAACAATATGTTGTCTGGTTTTTGAACTGTTCATCAGCTGTCAGTGAGGAACAACCGTTTTCATATTATGCATTCTTCCACTCTCATGTACCTCTTAGAAATATCCTGTGGAGCTAATCTTTTGCAGCAATAACAATGTGATAAAATAAAGCGTGATAACTATAGAAATTCCAGAGTGCCATCAGGCCACATTTCAAATAACTAAATATACTGTACCTCCAACCTATAGGTAAGCCTGTTTTCTCTCAATGGGAAATTATATAACTGACGTTACACTATATAAGAGACAACATGTGTCAGTTCTTTAACACTTTGGCTGCCATGTGGTCGGCAGTGGCCACAGCAGGTGGCTCTAGTGCACCTCTGATGTCATCACGGCAGTCAATGTATTAACATACAATTCCCATGACAGCTATTTACACAACCTATTAACAGTTGTGCTTGTAAGGTATTGTGTGAAATTAACATTTTGCAAGAGCTGTGTAACTTTGTACCTACTTAACTAAAATAATGATGTTGGTGACATTTGAAAGTATTTTTATTAGTTATCAGTTTATTTAAAATTTATTGTGATTTTTACATGCACATGGGCTTTGAATGTGTCATTTTTCAGAAGCGCTTGCACCCATCGGTGTTGGCCTTGACCTGTGGCAATGGCATGTTGTGTAGTAGGCAATGTGTGTGGTGAGCTGTTTGCTTCAAGAGGGCAACAACAGTTACCGAGTGAACAAGGGTACATTAAGCAGGTGTCAACAACAGAGCAGGAACAGCATTATTTTCTTTATGGTCGCTACAAAACATTAACCAAGTCATTCTATGTTGTTTGGATTTCCAAAAATATTAACAGCTTGGCAAATCAGGCAAGGGCGTTGGGATGGGAAGTAAAAATTTAATGAGCCCCCATGATTTAATTAAAAAACTAATCAATTGAAACATTGATTATTTGCAGTTGGCAATGACTGGAATACACGTTTTCCGCCATGGGTCATAGGAGACTGGTGAATTTCTGTAGTAAAATTATGCCTTTTGAATGATGCAATATGTCTACAAGATGGGCCAACATAGATGCTTTGTTGCACTTTGCAGTAGGCCTTCTTGCTGCTGGTTTATTCTACCACGCAGTGTCCTGGATTGGAGATGTGAGGTGCCAAATATCTTGACAATGGCAGATAACGAGGTCTAAGATTAGCTTACACAACTGCTAGTACACTGTACAAAGTGAACATCTGACAGAGTAAATGCCACATTGGTTTATGTTTATGTAGTATATATATGCAGTGATTCCATGGAATAATGGAAAGTCCAGGCTGTAATTCAACAATATGAAGATAACTTACAACTCACTACTGCTCACAAAAAACAACTGAAGCTGTCAGCATTAGCCGTGGTCAGAAGAAAGGGAATCCATACTTCACAAAGACACAACTGTCATCTCCCATCACCATAGTTGGAAGTACGCTCAGGTGAATGCAGATAAGAGGAGAGGATTTATTTATTTATTTATTTTTTTTTTTTTTGTGGTTTTAGTGCGCACAACTGCTGAGGTCATTAGCGCCCGAATCAAAACTGAGATATACTGAAGGATAATAAGCCTATATGAAAACAGCTAAAAACATAAGGTAAAATACAACATAAGGAAGAGCCAAATGTCCATTGACAAATTGGTCAAGTTGATAAAATTCAAGACTCGAGCAGCAGCTCTTGTGTCATCAGCTAAAATTTCTTCCAGTGTATTTGGTAGATTCAGTGCAATCCGAACAGGAGTAAAATTTGAACAAGACGATAAAACATGGCGCACTGTCTGCGTGTGACCACAGGAAAACAACGGTGCAGGGTCACCAGTTAGCAAGTGGCGATGGTTGAATCGGCACTGTCCGATTTGCTGTCCGGGCCAAGATGACCTCTTCTCGTCGCGAGCGGCGTGAGGTGGTCCTCCAAGCCACCGGGAGCAGGTAAATGGTTTGAAATTTATAAAATTTATAAATGGATAAAGAAAATACAGAGCATGTACTCATGTAAAAAAATTCTTCTTTCGATCACTCACAAAGAATACATGAAACAGGCAACAAATTTAATTAAACATTCTTATATTTTGAATTTGCACAATAGTACTTTTTTTGTGGTTTTAGGGCGCACAACTTCTAAGGTCATTAGCGCCCAGATAAGAACAGAGATTCGCAACATCTCGAAAACATCGGTAACTACCAGATAGAGTATCAAGAGAAGGCTAAAAACGAAAGATGAAAACAATTAAAAGGGTTAAATATCTTTTGATAGATTGGCCATGTTGATAAAACGCGGAACTCAAGCAGCTGCTCGTGTGTCATTGGCTAAAAGTTCCTCCACAGTAGACGGAAAGTGAAGGGCTACACGGAGATGATTAAAATTAACACAAGACAGTAGAACATATCGCACCGTCAGCAATTCACCGCAGGAGCACAGTGGTGCAGGTTCGGCTGTTAGCAAATGACGGTGGCTGAAACGGCAGTGACCGATCCGCAACCGGGCCAGGATGACCTCCTCTCACCGAGAGGGGCGTGAGGAGGTCCTCCATGCGGTCGGGATCGGTTTTAGAGTTCTCAATTTATTGTCGTGGAGTGAGAACCACACACTGTGCCAGGACGATACAATACTCCGGCGAAGAGCCCATTGAACATCGTCTGATGGGATGCAAAAAGTAGCCATGTGAGGCAAAAGAGCTGCTGCCTTGGCTGCTATGTCAGCGGTTTCATTCCCAGGCACACCCACGTGGCCAGGGACCCACAGAAAAGAAACGTGACAGCTGTCATCTGGTAGCAACTGGAGGGAGTGTTGGAGTCAATACACGACAGGATGGGTCGAGAAAGGGTCCTTAAGACTCTGCAGGGCACTAAGGGAGTCCGAACATATGGCATAGAAAGGTTGGCAGTGGCGGCAGGTATACAAAACGGCCTGGTGGAGGGCAAAAAGCTCAGCCGTGAAATTAGAGCACTGGTCAGGGAGCTTGTATTGGAACAGGTTGTCCCCGACGACGAAGGCAGATCCGACACCGTCAGTGCTCTTGGAACTATCAGTGTAGATAAATATGGCATTATCAAACCGCGAACGGAGTTCGACAAGCTTCGAGCGGTATACCAAATCCAGAATGCTCTCCTTGGGGAGCGAACTAAGTTCAAGGTTGGTGTGAACCTGGGCTTGATGCCACGGTGGCAATGGGCTGTCGCTAAACCGAAAGGAGGAAGGAAGGGTAAAATCGAACCGCTGAAGCAGGTGGCAAAACCGAACTCCAGGTGGAAGCAAGGCTATCGCAGACAACCGATATTGGCTATCAAGTGAGTCATCAAAGAATAATGGGTAAGATGGATGGTTGGGCATTGACAGCAGTCGGCATGCGTACTGACACAGGAGTATGTCACGCCGAGAGGTCAAGGGTAATACAGCAGCTTCGGCATAAAGGCTTTCAACAGCACTGGTATAAAATGCACCGGTCAATAGGCGTAATCCCTGATGGTGAATGGAGTTGAGACGGCGGAGAATGGATGGCCGTACAGAGGATTATACAAAGCTTCCGTAGTCGAGCTTCGACTGAACAATGGCCTGGTAAAGGTGAAGCAGGACGGTACGATCCACTCCCCATGATGTGCCACTGAGGACACGGAGAAGATTGAGGGACCGGGCACAACGGGCAGCCAGGTAGGACACGTGTGGGGACCAGCAAAGTTTCTGCTCCAACATTAGCCCCAAGAATTTTGTTGTCTCCACGAATGGGAGAGCAACGGGGCTGAGACGTAGAGAAGGTGGAAGAAATGCCTTGTATCTCCAGAAGTTCATACATACCGTTTTCTCAGTGGAGAATCGGAAGCCGTTCGCAATGCTCCAGGAATATAGGCGGTCAAGACAGCATTGAAGACGACGCTCTAGGAGACACGTCTGCTGGGCGCTGCAATAAATTGCAAAATCGTCTACAAAAAGGGATCCAGAAACGTCGGCTGAAAGGGAATCTACGATCGGATTGATTACGATGGCAAACAGAGCCACACTCTAGACGAGCACTGTGGCACCCCATTCTCCTGGCGAAAGGTGTCTGACAAAACAGAGCCCACCCATACCTGGAACTTGCAATCCGCCAAAAACGCTTGAATAAAGAGGGAGGCGGCCACGAAGGCCCCATGTGTGCAAAGTGCGGAGAATGTCCGCTCTCCGACAGGTATCGTAAGCCTTCTCCAAGTCGAAGAACACTGCTACTGTTTGACGCTTCCTTAGAAAGTTATTCATTATGAAGGTCGACAAGGTAACGAGGTGATCAGCAGCAGAGCGGTGGCAACGAAAACCACATTGAACATTAGTCAGGAGGCATTGAGATTCGAGGAGCCAGACCAACCGAGCGTTAACCTTGCGTTCCATCACCTTACAGACGCAGCACGTCAGGGAAATGGGGTGATAATTGGAAGGAAGATGTATGCAATGAAATGGGATGGTAATAGACGTCGTCTCGAATGAGCATCAGAACCCCTCCATGGGCTGGGGTACCTTCCACAGGTGTCAGGTCGAAACGCACAGAGGTGTAGTGGGGGAAGTCTGCACGATCACATGGATGTAACTTAGTTTCTTGGAGACAGACTAGAAGCGGGCAGTGCAATCGAAGGAGTAGTTTTAATTCAAATGTTCAAATGTTTGTATAGCTTATGGGACTTAACTACGGGGTCATCAGTCCCTAAACTTACAAACTACTTATGAACTACTTACGAACTAGGACGGCACAAATATCCATGCCCGAGGGGGGATTCGAACCCCCGACCGTAATGGCCGTGCATACCGTGACTGAAGCGCCTCAGTCCCCTCGGCCAATGCGGCCGGCAGTAGTTTTAATTCCTCCCGATTTGAACGAATGCCCCGAATATTCCATTGAAGGAGCGCCATGATAAAAAATGAGAGAAGAAAAGAAGATAAAAGGAACAAGCAAGCGGGGTCACCTCGACAGCCGCTGAGGACCGTACTTCGAGGGAGCACTGCTATCGCTATCTAGGGGCAAAGGGTCGTGTTCCATAGGTTCAACCGACGCGTCTGCCACCTCCCTGAGTTGACCAGGACGGGCAGCTTCCACGGCCGGTAAAGGGCCGGATGCCCGGCAGACGGAGCGGCCCGGCGAAACAGAAGACGGCCGAGGCTGGCAACTGTTGGACCGAAGAGTCACGCCGCGGCGCGGAAGGAGGGGGGCTATTCTTTTTGTGTGCCTTCTTAGAGGCATGACGGGCAGAGGAAGCGGTTGGCAATAGAGAAGACGTAGTCTTGAGGAAGTCTTCCCGAACGTGTTCTTTTTTTGAACTTCGGGCAGCGGATTTAGGTGCCTGGGATGTGTGGGAACTGGCCGACGAATGTACTGTAGAATGGGCAGAAGGGATTGGAGAGGTGGAACGAGCAATTTCCAGGCTAGATGACCTGAGAACAGTGTCACAGAAGGTTAAATTGCAGGTCTGAATGCCTGCCTCCTTAGTTGGTCGAGGTGAGGTGAGGACCTGGCTGTAAGTACCTGATGGGAGTACAGTGGGCTTTCTACTCGCTACTAACTTCCGTGCGGCATAGGTTGAGACCTCCTTAACGCGAATCTTCTGGATGACCCACTCTTCTTTACAAACGGGGCAGTCCCGTGAAGAAGCAGCATGGTCACCCATGCAATTTATGCAGCGAGGGGATGGAAGTAGACATTCACCCTCATAGGCACCCCTGCCACAGGTGGCGCACTTGGCTGCATTAGGACAAGATTTACTGGTATGGTTATATCTCTGGCAATGGAAGCAGTGCATATTATTGGGTATATACAGGTGAACGGAGATTACTTCGTAGCCCGCTTTCACCTTAGATGGTAGGTCAACCCTGTCTCAAGTCAAGAAGACAGTACGAGTCGGCACGAGGCCATTGTTTACCTTTTTCATTACGCGATGAACAGCCGTAACTCCCTGATCGGACATATAGTTGAGTATATCCTGATTGGATAACCCATCCAGCGATCTCGTGAAGACTATCCCCCACCCCGCGAAGAGTTGAGGGTGCGGTGAGCCTCCACTTTTACTGGGAAAGTATGCACAAGTGTAACCCAAAGTAATTTTTGTGCCTGGAACGCATTCTCAATCTCAAGCATTAAGGTCCCATTGCGCTGTCTGGAGCAGGTCTTCAAGGGACTTGCGATCGCATCAACGCCCTTCTGAACGATAAATGGATTTACAGCAGAAAAAGCCTGATTGTCAGTACGCGATATCACCAGGAACGTAGGAATGTTAGGCAAGACTTTCTGTTGCTGAGAATCATCATGTTTCTGCTTAAGGGTCAATGTTATAGAAGATTTGGAAGGTTTCATAGCGGAGGTGTCTCCCATGATTACCGGCGTCTCCGATGACGTGCTCCTTCCTTGTGGGGGCCCTCAATGAGGGTGCACCCGTCTTAGGTGACTGTTCGCACCTCAGGTCACACCTCCCGAGAACGGACGGAGGGACCAATTGGCATGTTCAGAAGGTATCATCTCGGGTAATCACCCCTCCCTGGGCCCGGCCTTTACCGGGGGGCACGTACGTGCCCTACATGTCTACCCGGGGCAGGGAGTCACGCCTTACCCCGTCACCGGCTGCGCAGAGCGTGGGTTGACACGCACAGGGAGGAAAGAAAGGAGGAAGGAGAGAATGGGATGAAGGAGGGAAAATCTCAAACGCCGAGGTGGAGCTGAAAGGGCGAGTCGAGGACAAGGAGAAAAGAAAAAAGAGGGGAAGGCGAAAGAACAGGAAAGGAAAAGGACCAAGAAGAGGAGAAGTCTGGGACGAAGCAAAAAAAGAAACCTTGGACTGACCGAAAACGCTCGTCTCCGGGCGAAGGCACAAACCGGGGGTAAAGAGAGAAGCGGCCTGGGACAGAAGAAAGGTCGCTTCGGCTCGGGGCCCCGTGCGTGCCACACACAATAGTACTTAGTTAACATGAAAATTTAGTTGAAATACTGGTAATTGTGAAGGACGCTTGTACGGGCACCCGTTTCGACAAATCTCGAATGCGCGACCACACTTTTATATGTGGCGTAATTTCAGTATTTTCCAAGATGGCGGGAGGGTTAAATTGTACTGTATGTAAATGTCGCTTCTAGGTACTTTACCTCAACATACCTCGTTTTAAAATACTTGTACTGGCAATCCTGTGACAGCAGTAAAAGATAAATCTGTCTGCATCCCGTGAGATTTTTTAAAAATAAACTGAAACATGAAGAAGTAGTTGAACTTACATTAATCTTGCAACATATCAAAATGCACCAGATATCGAGGTATGGTGGTGCGTTCGAGATTTATCGAAACGGGCGTCCATATAAGTGTCCTTCACAATTAGCGAAGTATTTGCATAAATTATTAGGATTCAATGTAAAGTCATTCTAGAAAGTGTTCCAGTTGAACTAAGCCTTCAATGCTACCATTTGGAAAACTTTAACTGTAAAATTTGAACCTCATGCACACACAACACATAGCTTTTACTGTCTCAATTACCACCGGCACACTCATTTCATTTTCAATAACTTCACACATCACTTGTAGTCAACACTGTTCATGACACTTTACCAATCTTAATGCAGGAAGCATCTGCAAATCCAGTGTATCTGAATCAGAGGAAATATAACTATCAGGAAGAGTAGTACTTTTGTTTAATAGCATACAATAAAGACAATCGGCCACCTATTCTTCGATATAATCAATTTATTATTGTTGATTTCAAAGATGGGAAAGGGGGGGGGGGGCGGTTCTGCATGTTGTGTTTCAGCATTTACTGCCAAACTTGTAAAAGTAGACTTCTTCCACTTTTGTTGGGAACCCCTTATAGCCCTAAATAGCATGTTTTAAAGTTGGGCCATTAGTAGCCTACTTTTAAATTTTTAAAGAAAATAAATACAAGTAGGAACAGGAATGAAACTTCCATGAATGAAGAATGTTTTAAAAATCATCCACAAACAAATAAAAAAAAAGGTAATTACAGTCATTGGAAAGTTATGATAATCATGTATCATCTGCTTCATTAGGCCTACTTCAGTAATGTTCAATTTCCATGAGTGTTAGCTTCGGTTTCTCTACTAATAATGATGTGTTTGTGTTGTAGAGTACCTTATTCAGAAATACTCTTTTTCGTAGACTCAACTGAAAAACCAATTCTATAGTTTTTAATAGCCTCCCTAGGCTCTGATGGCACGTATCAAAATGTGGGGGATACACTCAATGTACTTTGATACTTTATCAACTGCTAATTCTAGTTCTTTAGCAGACCATCATCCCCTGATTATTGCCATCTTAGTGATTTTTTCTGCTATTTTATGGTGGATGTGTGAAATTAAGTATATCAGCTCTTCAAGTACTTTTCTAAACTATGAGAAACAACAGTAAGCTATTGTCTGTCAAAATATGCCGTGTAATGTGTCATTACGCGAGTTTCGCAACGTAACAGTACTACAGTAGCGGGAAGAAGACTGTAATAACAAAATATTTAAGATGAGAATTTGCTTGTAGTATAGAATAATATTTCGCTTATTTGTGTCTGAGCTTCCCGAGTCAAATTTGTGTGTCCAACGATCCAGATCATTAAGCAAAATCGTGTTTCGGTGTCTGAAAATCTTTGGGAAGAAAGTACAACATGAAATTAACATAAGAATATGAAAACAATAGTAAGCGCATTAACTAATGAATTACAAAGACGCAAAAAATATGTGCAATGCATGGAACAAAATGAGGCTCACCTGTAGACGGGGATACCGCCCACTAGCTTTGAGCCGAGACGTCATCGCAGCACGGCAATTTTGAGGTGTGTGCGTAGTTGTAGAAGTCTTGAGTGATTATGTGGTAGTTGAGTTAAAGACGGTAGTTTGTTTACAAACAAAACATTAGTATTTTGTGTTTAAAAAGTGATCTGTAGGTTCTCTCAGATGGTTAAGTGTAGGTTAACGGAGATTTATTTATTTATTATATTTTGATTTCCCCCCCCCCTTCCCCCCATATGTGAGCACTGAAGGCACGAATTTTTGGACTAATACCTGTGATCAATGGTACATTCTATTATCTATAATAATTAAAGAATATTTGTATCTGTAATACAGAAGTATTAAGATATCCTGGATACTGGTTTTCCGACATGTTGATGACATCATGGGTCAAAGCTGACGGCTGGCATCCCAGTCTACAGTTATGCCCAAAATCAGGTCAGGCAACAAACCCATGTTGTAAACATTTGTCTTGGCCCGTCAAATATAAACATCACCCCAACCGATAACATTGACAACTACAGACAGAAACAACAAATCTGATAACGAAAGACACTCATTAAGAACTACAATCACGCCTACACAATTAACCAGAAAATCAGGTAAATAGCCCCTGTATTGCAAATGAAAAATATGTATTACATCATACAGTCACGGCAAAAGTTGTGCAGCCAACATTAAGCACTTGAGGGCAAACAAATACGAAATCAAGGGAAAGGTACTACCAGGAGTAAAATTTTACTTCCAGCCTCAGCAGCATTGTGTACTGCTGTTGGCAAGGAACTCTGATGTTTGAAAACCTATCACACAGAATGAAAGGGGGACAATGAGATACATAAATTAATGATGTTGCTGCTGTGTTGTTGTCAGGTTCTTGTTTGTACCCTTGCCATCAAAAGCGAAAATTTTGTTGCTAACATTAGAACACTACGCAGCCGATGCTGTAAGTAAAATTTAACGTGATCAGGAGACAAATGTCTCTAAAAAATTTTGCTGGTTCAAATAATGTCGCAGAAAGTTAAGCAAAAAATTCTTCTCCAATATATTTTAAGATTCTTTTTTTGTTTTGTGGTTTTAGGGCGCTCAACTGCTGAGGTCATTAGTGCCCGAAACAAAACTGGGATATACCCAAGGATAATGGGACTATAGAAAAACAGCTAAAAACATAGAATAAAAAACAACAAAGAGAAGAGCTAAATGCCCTTTGACAAATTGGTCAAGGTGATAAAATTCAATACTCGAGCAACAGCCCGTACGTCATCAGCTAAAATGTCTTCCAGTGTGTCCGGCAGATGTAGTGCAAGCCGAACAGGAGCAAAATTGGAACACGACAATAAAACATGGAGAACTGACAGCGGATGGCCCAGGAACGTAACGGTGCGGGGTCACCAGTGAGCAAGTGGCGGTGGCTGAACCGGCAATGTCCGAACCACAACCGGGTTAAGATGATCTCTTCTCATCGCGAGCGGTGTGACGAGATCCTCCAAGCCACCAGGAGCGGTTTGATAGTCCGAAGCTTATTATTTGTAAGCAAAGACCACACATTATGCCACAATGATATAAGGCGCCGCAAAAGAGCCCCTTGAATATCATGCGATGGGACATAGTACAGAGCTGTCCGACGTAAGAGAGTTGCAGCCTTGGCAGCGGCATCAGCAGCCTTGTTACCAGGCATGCCTGCGTGGCCAGGTACCCACAGGATGTGAACGTGGGGGCCGTTGGTAGCTAATAACTGAAAGGAGTGGTTGATTCAATGCACAATAGGATGGGCCGAAAAGGGGTCGCTCAGACTCTGGATGGCGCTGAGGGAGTCAGAGCAGATGACAGAAAGGAGAACGGTGCAGGCGGATAAATAATACAGCCTGATAGAGGACAAAAAACTCAGCTGTGAATTTCGAGCAGTGGGCATTAAGCCTGTACTGAAAACAGTCATCCCCGACGACAAACGCACACCCGACACCTTCATTGGTCTTTGAGCCATCCGTATATATGAAAACTGAGTTTTCGAGCCGTGCACGAAGTTAAAGAAACCTCGAGCGGTAAACAGCATCCGAGGTACTCTCCTTAGGGAGTGAGGCGAGTTCGAGGTGAACGCGAACTTTAGCCTGAAGCCAAGGTGGCACTAGGCTCTCACTTATTTGAAATGTGGAAGGGAGAGTAAAATCGAGCTGCAGAAGCAAGCGTCGAAAACGGACTCCAGGAGGGAGCAGGGCAATCGCAGACAGTGCATATTGACTGTCAAGGGAGTCGTTAAAGAACAATGGATAGGAAGGATGGTGGGGCATCAAAAGCAAACGGCATGCATACTGACACAGTAATATGTCACGTCGATAGGGTAAAGGTAATTCGGCAGCTTCGGCATAGAGGCTGTCAACAGGGCTTCTGTAAACAGCTCCTATCGCCAGGCATAACCCCCGATGGTGAATCGAGTTTAGGCGGCATAAAATGGACGGCTGTGCAGAAGAGTACACGAAGCTTCCGTAATCCAATTTTGAGCGGACAGTGGACCGGTAGACGTGAAGTAGGACGGTTCGATCCGCTCCCCATGACGTGCCGCTGAGGACACGGAAGATGTTAAGGGAATGAATACACTGGCCAGCCAGATAGGACACATGCGGGGACCAACAGAGTTTCCTGTCCAATATAAGCCCTAAGCATTTCGTCGGCTCCACGAAAGGCAGAGCAACGGAGCCAAAATGGAGAGACGGTGGAAGGAACTCTTTGAATCTCCAGAAATTTATACACTGGAGAACCGAAAGCCATTGGCGACACTCCAAGAGTAAAGACGGTCGAGACAACGCTGAAGACAGCGTTCCAGGAGACACGTTCACTGGGCACTGCAGTAAATTGCAAAGTCGTCCACAAAAAGGGAGCCAGAGACGTCAGAAGACAATCCATAATTGGGTTGATTGCTATGGTGAAAAGTGCCTCGCTCAACACAGATCGTTGTGGCACCCCATTCTCCTGGCGGAAAGTGTCCGACAAAATAGAGCCCACTTGTACCCAGAACCTTCGATCTAGTAAAAATGCTTGAATAAAAATTGGAAGGCGTCCGCGAAAGCCCCATGTATGGAGCGTGCGGAGAATACCCGTCCTCCAACAGGTGTCTTAAGCCTCATTTAAGAAGCGATTTTTCGATATTCTGTCCGTAAGGGGGTGAAATAGGGGATGAAAAGTTTTTTAAAAATACGTAGCTATTTAGGCAATTTTGAAGCTAGAACTACAAAATTTCGGATTTTAATTCAGAGTTCGAATTTAAAAGACACGTGTTTCGGCATTTGTTGAAATTCGACAAATAAGGGGGTAAAATAGATGACGCAAAAAATTGATTTTCAAAAATATGTTGCTGTTAACTCAAATTTTAAGCTACAACTACGAAACTTCGGATATGGAATCTTGGTCAGTATTAAAAATCCATGATTTTTAGTATTTTTGGAAATTCAACAAGTAAGAGGGTTAAATAGAGGATCAAAAATTCTTTTTGAAAACACGTTGCTATTGATACAATTTTGAAGCTAGAGCTGCAAAAATTGATATTTGTATAGTTGGTTAGACGTTAAGAAATACGTGTTTCGGTGTTTTTGGAAATTCAACCATCAACGCGGTTAAATTGGCGAGGGGTTGTTTTTCGAAAATATGTTGCTACTTAGGCAATTGTGAAGTTAGAACTACAAATTTTCGGATTTGGATTCAGGATTCGAATTAAAAAGACACGTGTTTTGGTATTTTTGAAAATTCAACAACTAAGGGGCTAAAAGAGGGGATCAAAAATTCTTTTCGAAAACACATTGTTGTCAACACAATTTTGAAGCTATAGCTACAAAAATTGGTATTTGTATTGTTCATTAGAATTTAAAAAATACGTGTTTCGGTATTTTTGGAAATTCAACCATCAAGGGGGTTAAATTGGAGAGGGGATGTTTTTCAAAAATCTTTTGCTAATAAGGTAATTTTGAAGCTACAACCACAAAAATTGGTATATGTTTTCTTGGTCAGAATTAAAAAAGACACGTGTTTCGGTATTTTCAGAAAATTAATCAATTAGGGGGTGAAATAGGGGATGAAACATTTTTTGAAAATACGTTGCTACTAAGCCAATATTGGTGTTGCTATCTCAAATTTCAAGCTATAACTACGAAATTTAAGATATGGATTCTTCGTCAGGATTAAAAAGAAACAAATGGTACAGACCAAACAGCCTACGCGTGCGAAGCTGGGGGGTTCAGCTAGTATATGAGATAAAATTTACGGTACCGGCAGGCGGCAGGCGTGAGTTAATGTTTACACTTTTCTATCATTTTTGTTTGTACCTCAGAACTGTCCCACTCACTCCTTCAGGCTTGCAATTTATGTAGAATATTGTAGGGATAGTAGGGAGAAACGTAACCTTGGTAGTACCTACTATGAAATTTCAATAAAATAGGAACATTCATGAGCTACAGACGTCAAAAATATAAAAATGAACAGACAGCAACAGCTGACAGCGTTAAGCTTTCGCTTTCTGCCACTGGGAAGCGCTACTGCAGACTAGCCACGTGCACAACATGCCCCGCCTCCTTCTGCCCTTGTGGAGGGGATGTGGCAGAACTGTAGTACGATTCAATTTACGCGTGAGTGGAGAGGTTGATCGGGCAATCTTTGGGCTGGCCGACCTGACTACCGCGACGCTAAAAGTAAGGTCACATGTTTGTGTGCCAACCTCCTTAGTAGGACGAGGAGAGGCAAGGACAGCGTTTTATTTACCCGCTGCGAGCTCAGCGGGCTTTCGACCAGCTAGTATCTTCCCCGCAGCAGAGGTCTAAACTTTTTCACGTACTCTGATTTCTTGGATTACCCGCTCCTCCTTGTAAACAGGGCAGTCTCTGGATGAAGCAGCATGGTCGCCCATGCAGTTGATGCAGTGATGGGATGGAGGCGGGCAGTCGCCCTCATGAGTGTCCCTGCCGCAGGTGACGCATTTGGCTGCATGAGATCAGTTTTTAAGCCTGAAAGGCATATCTGTTTCTAACAGCAAACCCCCATTATGTTGTCAAGAACATTTCTTTCAACGGACCTGCAATGGCATCTACAACCTTCTGAATTATGAAGGGATTGACCTTAGAGAAAACATGGCCATCAGTACGGGTAACAATCAGAAACTTAGGAACGTTTGGTAGTATTTTCTTTGTTTGAAGGGCATCCAATTTTCGTTTTTGGGTCGAAGTCAAAAGGGAAGAGAGAGGTCATTGCGGAAGTGTCCCCCATGATTACCGGCGTCTCCGATGGCGCACTCCTTCCTAATGGGGACCCTCACTGAGGGCTACCCTGCCTTAGGTGATTGTTCACACCTCGGGTCACACCTCCCGAGAAACGGACGGAGGGACCAATCGGCAAGGTCGGAAGGTACCAGCTCGGGTAATCCCCCTCCCTGGGCCTGGCCTTTACCAGGGGGGTACGTAAGTGCCCTACTTGTACACCCGGGGCGGGGAATTATGCATTATCCCGTCACCTGCTACGCATGGGGATGCGTGGGTCGGCCTTCAGACACGCACAGGGAGGCAGGAAGAAGAATAGAGGAGGGAAAGAGGGAGACAGAAAAGTGAGAATCTCAAACGTCGAAGCGGAGATGGCTCCAAGGTAGGAACAACAGAGTAAGAAGAATGAGCGGAAAAAGTGAGTAAAAGGAAGGAACGACCAGTAGGAAAAGGAAAGTGTAGAAAAAGAGATGACCTACATTTACTGACACCCGTCTCCGGGCAAAGGCACGAACCGCGGGGGAGTGTGAAGCAGCCTGAGGAGGAAGAAAGGCTACTTGGGCTCGGGACCCCGTGCGCACCACACAAGTACCCACAAAAGATCTGTGGGCCCCCTGGGGGCACACTTTAAGGTGTCTGATAAACTCAAAATAATTTTGTGGTGTGAATACCACATAGGTGGAATGACTTGGTGGAATGATGGTGTGTAAACTAAGAAATTAAGACGCATGAACCAGAAACAAAGCAAAATGGTGAAAGAGTATAATAATGTGAACATCACTGGTGTTCCTGCAGACAGATAAATATAAGAACACATGCTTTATTTTAACAAGAAAGATAAAGAACTGATCTCCTAAATAATTCTGGAAAAATTATGAAAAACACACAGAGCAACAGTAAACTCAAAACAGTGAAACTGCAACATCACCTTCATGTAAGGCTTACACCAATCAAATACTTTGCTATCTGGAACTGAAGAAGTGTTGTATCTAATAGTTGAGTGCGAAGGAAGACTTCAAAGAAGAAACAAACCTCTGCTGAAAGTACACCACCAACAAAAATCAAAATAAGAAGAAATAGATTCCCAGACAGCAAATACATCAACAATTAAAAAAAGAAAAGATTGTGACCATGTGCACCATCCACAAATCGAGAGAGATGACAAGGGAATATAAGGCAGTAGCAAACCAGAAACGAAATGCATAGCTGTAGATTGGGATACCACCCGTCTGCTTTGACCCATGACGTCATCAAGATGTCGGAAAACCAATACAAGGGACGTCTTAATACTGCTGTATTGTAGATACAAATAATATGTAGTTATTATAAATAACAGAATGTACCAACGATCACAGGTCTTACCATAGTCCAAAAATTCGTACCTTCGGCGCTCACATATGAAAAAAAAAAAAAAAAAAAAAAATTCCTCTTGGTTAACCTACACCTAACCATCAGAGAAGCGACAGATCACTTTTTGAACACAAAATATTTATCTGTTTTGTTTGTAAAAAAAACTTATCGTCTTTAACTCAACCACCACATAATCACTCACGCCTTCTACAAACACGCATTCAGCTGAAAACTACCGTGCTACAATGACGTCACGGGTCAAAGCTGATGGGCGGTATCCCCGTCTACAGGTGAGCCCAAGGAAGACCACTAAGGAGAAACACTCAGTGAGCTGCAATGAAAAGGAAAGAACCACAGCAGTTAAGAAGAATAGCAGCCACACGACACATAACTGAACCCAGCAAGAGCTGACAAACTAAAAGAGCAATCACCTGTGAGAAATCAGAATTTCGGTGGGCCAAATATGGCAGCAGCTCAACCTAACAGCAATGCAGGGAATATAAACATTGCTCCAAAACTAAATGACTTCCACAAAAACAGGACGAAAGACAAGATCCTCACAACATTACCCACTAATGTGTGTTGTATTAGAAGTAGGATACTAAGACACTTATGTGATGATGTGAATGTTTCTGTTTCTAATGGATTTGTTTTGTACACATTACACCTGCTGCAACAGAGATGAAGAAGTATACTGGTACCTTTATTGGAGATATCAAATAGCCAAAAACTATGTAGTATGTTACATACCATAATAAGTTATGCAGAATTAAGTTACATAAAAATCATCAATGAAAACCTAATAGTTTTAAGCTTATATTGGTCTCCTGATTGTGACTGACATTTTGAAAAATCTGAATTAGTGTTTAGAAAAATATTGAAATGTAAAACAAACATTCCAATATCTGGGGATTTTAAAACAGAAATGTTGAACACCATGTATGAACTTGCAATAACTAAGGTCCCTTAATGTATACTGCTCTGAACATCCAACATTCAAAGCTACACAGGAGATGCATTTAACAGATACAAGTCAGCATGACAAATTATAGCTCAAGAGTCTGCACAAACAAAACACCGCTTTGTCCCAATGAACTGAATAACTCGTCTATTATTTAAGGAAACTAACATAAATAGAAGCAACTGACATCAGCTATGGAATTGCTTAATGCCTATCTCCTAACGGAACATGTCGTTAATTGGTATAACATACATACTGAAATTAAAAGAACACTTCCCAAATGAATAAACTCCGAGTATGGACTGGTACTGACTTTCCAATTACAATGTATCAAAACATAAGATTTTACATGCAAACTACTGACATTCATACTTACCAAATGTTTACTGCCTGGAGTGTTTCCAGTTATTCCTGCATTTAAAGAGGACAAATAGGTATCTTTCAGTTTTAATTTGAGGGCAGCTTAAATTGCTCCGAGAGCAGGAATAAAATTAATATTCCCCTGCCAGTCCACACTCTTGGAAATCGATGCATATCTGGAAAGATACACAAATATTTGTGATACAGTAAAGAAGAACGTCAATTTTACTTCTATACATTACATTCGCAGCTATTTCAGCTTACTTTCCTACGTGAACAAATGCTCATAAGTGCCAATATACACCGAAGTAAACAGCAGAATATTATCTTTCGTTCTGAAATCAGACGGCAATGTAAATAACATCTAATGTTGCAGAATATACTCGCATTACATTCATACGAAAGAGGCAGAATGCGTTCAAACTGCAGTATCGAGTTTGGTGTTCTGTGGTACAGAGACAAAGTTTTCACCAGTATGCAATTCCATTAGCTCTCGCTATCTTGCGAAGCGTTTTGTTATTCTGATTTTGGACCGAGCTCTTCCTATTTAGCGCCAAGCCACGGCCTCAGCTCTTTCCGTCGCTAACATGCCCCAAGGCAGCATGTCCTGCTGCCATCTCTCGGTGATGACAAGCAACAGAGCGGCACCCACTACGGCTTATCTGTTTCCTAAAATCTAGCTTTGGAGGATAATATTACAAGTAACATACAGCTACTCAATGGTATTAGCTACTTAGATTTATTTTGTTAACAAAATTATACATGCTGACTTTAGATATTAAACATTTGTAAGGAATAAACTTTCTACCCAGCAATATTTACGGTAATGTGTTATACATATTTTCAAACCCTCCCGTAGTAGAACCATCATCGTTCTTACTACGTTGCGAGTGCGGTATTTGTTTCGTGTTTCGCAGTTATTATTTCTTACGTTTGTGTGCTATCGTCTTCGGCTGTTGTCTGCCGCCGCGACGTGCCGCTGTCGCCGACTGCCGATCAGGGCACCACCGCCCGGCCACTTCGGACTGCACTATCGTCGTGTCGCCGCACCGTCGGCGTCCGACGCCTCCGGTGTTTTCGCCGCCGCCGCCCCGGAAGGTGCTCCTCCGGCCCACGCCGGCTTCGCCGCCGCCCAGCGCGCTCTGCCCGGCCGTCAGCCCGTCGGAGCTCGTCCCGCCACCGCCACCGCCGCGCCGCTCCCGCCCCCGCCCCCACCTGGGCCGCCGGGAGGTACGTCCGCCGCCGCCGCTGATCCCGGAGCAGTGTTCTACAGCTAAGGTGACTGCACGACTCTGCCATGTCGACCCTGCCCCCTACTACTGTATCCTCGACCATCATTGTTACCTCGCCCTCCCATGCCCCCACCACCATTTCCTGGAGCACATCCTCCCCTCTTCTTCCTGCCACAATTCCCTCCCTCCTCATCCTCACCACTCCCTCCACCGTCGCCCTCTCCTCTGCCCCCACACAAGCTGCTGCCCTCGTCCCACACTCTCCTGCCCCTTCCTCCGTTCCCCCACTCGATTCCTTCCCTCCCCTCCCCGACTCCCGCGGTGACCGTGCCGCGGTTTGCACCCGGCAGACCGCAGTCGACTCCTGTCCTCTCCCACCCGACGACGCAGCCGCAGGGCCGGCTCCGCGCCACCTTCCAGTCTCCCCTGTCCCCACTCCTGCCTCCCAAGCCCTCCTAAAACCAAAGAAGACAAAACGAGCATCCACAGATGCCACCTCCTCGGAGACGAAAAAGCCCACCGACCCTCTCGCCACTGGCCCACCGGTCCCGATGGAAGCCGCCCCTCTCCCCCCTACCCAGCCTGCACCACCTCCCCCGCCACCCCTCCTCCCCACTCAACCCTCTGCTCTCCACACTTTCGTCCTCAATAACCCTGACCCCCAACTCCTAGACTGCCGTGCCCTCACTCTCCTCTTTCGGCAGTATGCTCCTTCTGCCCCCATCTCTCAAATCATCCCACGGAGGGACTCTGTCCTCCTCAAATCACCTGACCCCGACCACACACAGCTCCTCCACAAGATCTGCCGTGTCCACTTCGGACCCCGTGCCACCCTTGTCCCCCTCCCCCTCCAGCCTCCAATCGCCAATCCCCTCCTCCCCGTCGTCCTCCCACGCTCACTGCTGTGATCACCAAATGGAACCCAGGGATCACAGAGGAAGAGGTGCTGGGGGAACTCCGGTGGGATCCCCGCCTATCCATCCGCTCAGCTCGTCGCATTAACAATGCGACGGGCCCCACCTAACTCATGCGCGTCTTCACAGAAGACGCGCCATCCATCAATCACCTCCTCTGCAATGGGGCCCTCATTTACAACCGCCTGCACCAGGTGGAACCTTCCCGAGCACCTCCCCAGTCATACCGCTGCTCCCGTTGCCTCACATATAATGATCACCTGACCAAAAATTGCCGTCTCCCCCCTGTATGCCCCCACTGCAAAGGCCAACACTTCCAAACCTCCTGCCCTAACCTCGCCGCCACCCCCTCCTGTAACACCTGCGGTGGGGCACACCCCGCCTACTCTTACAAATGTAAGTCCCGCCCCCCTCCCATCAAAGAAGAACTCACCGTCCCTGTCCGTCCCACTGATCCCCCAATCCCCGCCAATAACTCCTTATGCCCTCCCCCCACAGCAGAGGACATCATCCGGTTCCTGACTATTGTCCTCCAAAATATCCACCCTTTCCAGCGCCCTCACACCATCCACCAAGTCTCCCTGGCCGCTCACTCCCTCTTCTACCTTGATTTTAAGGCTACAACCTCCCAAAATCACATCCACTTCAGTGGAGTGGCTTTCGGCCATCTCCGACACCACCCAGTTCGGCCACATCCCCTCCTCAACATCCCTTATGAACATCTCATCCACACCCTCTTCCTCCCTTCCCTCACTGTCACCTGTGCTACTATTTATATCCGCTCCCATGTTCCCATCCCTTATGACTTCCTTGCTCACATTAATAGCACCTTCAAAACCTACGTGGTTGCCACTGACCTCAATATCCACTCCCGCACTCCTGCCGAACTCCGTCGGTGGCATCAGTTCATTCCTACCATCAATAGCGACATTGTCCCACTCCCACGCCTCACCTGACCATGTAGCAACACCACCCCTGATGTCGTCATTGTCTCTCCCAATCTCCTTGGGCGCATCACCGCCGACGTTCTTGACCCCATAGGCAGTGATCACGACCCTGTTCTCCTTACCCTCACACACAATGTTCGTCGCCCACAGAATGCTCACCCACCTCCACGTCCTAAACTCGTCCATGACTACTCCCGAGCAGACTGGGATGCCTTTCGCCTCTCCATCTCCCATCAGGTCGAAATCCACCATCTCCCCCTACACTCTCCCAATGATATCGACCAAGCTGCATCCTTCCTTCAGCAGACCTTGTCTGATGCTATCCATTCCCACATCCCTACCAAAGCTGTCCAGCCGCATCGTCCCACACTCCCTCCACAGGCTGTCCTTCTTCTGCGGGAATCCCGCCGCCTGTACCACTCCTTCCTGCGAACCCGTGACCGGGATATACCCCTCCGCCATCGGCAACTCCAGCGACACGTGCGCAGCCTCCTGACTGCCAAGAAATGCCGAGACTGGCATCAGACAGTGACACGGCTTAATGCCCACCTCCCAATCAACTCGTCCCGGTATTGGAACGCCTTCCACCGCCACACTGGATCGAAACCTATGCCCACATACCCTCTCCTCCACCTTGACCAGCCCCTTCCAGATAATGCCAGTAAGGCTAACCATTTTGCCTCTTTCCTCTCTGATGTATTCTCCATCCCTGAAAATCCTAACTTTGATTATTCCTTGTTCCCAGATGTCCATGAAAAAACCGATGTCTACCTGCACCACATCCCCCCATCGGACATTAACAACCCTATCACTGCACACGACATACAATTGATACTGCGTACCAAACGCAACACAGCTCCCGGCCACGATCGCATCACATACCGCTACCTCAAAGAATGTCCCCTCCCTTTCCTCACCACTCTTGCTTGCCTCTATACCACCATCCTCTACACTGGCTGCTACCCCCGCCTGTGGAAAATCTCCCGAGTCCTCATGTTCCTAAAACCCACAAACCCCCTCTGATGCCTCCTCCTACCGCCCGATGTGCCTCACCCCAGTGTTCAGCAAGGTCTTCGAATCCATTCTGTCCCGTCGCATCCATCACCATCTCCACCTCCACCGCCTTCTCCCAGTCACCCAATGTGGCCTTCGGTCTTCCTTCTCCACTGACGACCAACTCCTTCGACTTATGCATCTCCTTTCCCTCCAGCTAAATTCCCATTTTGCCGCCATCTTTGTGTCCTTAGACCTCGAACAGGCCTACGATCGGGTCTGGCACTCTGGCCTGCTCTTCAAACTCCAAACCTATGCTCTTCCCATCAACCTCGTCCGGGTCATTGTCTCCTTCCTCTCCGACCGCCCCACCTATGTTACCGTCCACAACACCGACTCCCGTCTTTTTTATCCCTCTGCTGGTGTGCCCCAAGGCTCTGTTCTTTCTCCCCTCCTGTACCTCCTGGATACTTCGGATATGCCTAAGCCTGCCCCTCCTGTACACCTTTTCCAATATGGTGACGACATCGCTTTCCTTGCCTTAGCTCCCACCCTTGCCCGTTCCAACCGCCTGCTCCAAGAACACCTTGACCTCTTTGCCGCTTGGTGCAACCAGTGGCTCCTGTCTATAAATCCTACCAAAACCCAGGCGATCATCGTAGGTCGTACAACCCCTTCCTTCCGTCCCTGAGATTTTTATCTGACCCTTCATTACCGTCCCATTCGTCTCACCCCTACCCTAAAGTACCTGGGCCTCACTATTGATCGCACCCTCTCCTGGACTCCCCATCTACACGCTATCCAAGAAAAAGCCCGCCCCCACCTCCGCCTCCTCAAACTCCTTGTTGGCCGAACATGGGGCCTCAACCCTTCTACCATCCTCTATACCTACAAATCCCTCATCCGCCCAGTCCTCTGTGTCGCCCATCCCGCCTGGATCTCCGCTCCCCCATACTTCTACAAATCTCTGGAGATACTGGAACGCCATGCCCTCCGCCTCGTCTTCCGTATCCCACTTTATCCCCCTTCCCCCATGCGGATCCTCTATGATCTCATTACTTTCCCCAGACTTGTTCTCTTTATTGAAAATATCCGCCTCCGTTACATATCCCGCAAATCAGATCCGCCTAATCCTCTAGTCCATCCCCTCCTCTCTGCACCAGGTACATTGCCGCGCCTCCACCACAGTATTCCCCCTGCTCTCCACTTGTCCACCCTGTGGATCCTTTCCCGTGGCAACTTCCGTACCCTCCCCCTTCCGGATGATGCCCTCCGAACTGACATCTACCCTTCATACCAGCTTTGATCCTTCTCCTTGCTCCCTCTCCCCCTTCTCTCCCTGAGGGCCCCGACTATCCCTCCCTTCCTGTCCCTTCTCCCCTCATCCGTCCCTCCGGATCCTCCTCTTACCGCCCTCCCCTATCCTTCTTCCCCGTGGCTTCCTGGGACGTCATCCCTCCCGTCCCTTCCCTACTGGCTCTGTGGATCCTCGCCACCCTCTCCATCTCCTTTCATCCCTTTTCCCGCCACACCACATCTTCAATGCTGTCAGTGCCCCACCATCTACGGAACCTCCTTTGTGCTTCGACAAGTGTGGTATGTTTTAGTTAAATTGTTTTATTTTACGACAGTGGACGGCCAACCCGCAGCCGACATCATCAGTTTTAACTTGTGTATCTCTCAAAGTGTGTGTTGTGTTTTTTTTTGTTTTAACTCCAACTAGCAGACGGTCTCACCATGGCCGCTGCCCTATGCTCATTTTAATTGTGTGTGTGCGCCACTGACATTCGAGCAACTGTTTTTATTCACCACTTTCGCCGTTCCAAGTGTTTTATGTCACCACTGTTTCCTCCATTTTATGTACTTTGTTTTATCTCCATTTTAAATCTCCGTTTTATGTCTGTATTATCTCCGAAATTTTATCTCCTTTGTGGTTTTATGTTCTCCGCTGACAAATTTTATTTCTGTAGGCCGAAGAGCACCAGTGAGCGCTGCCGGCCTGCCCCTTGTTTAGGGGAACTGAAACGACAATAAAGAAAAAAAAAACCGTACTAGAAAAACATTCGTTCTTACTATCTTGCTTGTGCGGTATTTGTTTTGTGCTTCGCAGTTATTATTTCTTCCGTTTCTGTGCTATCGTCTTCGCCTGTTGTCTGCCGCTGCGACGTGCCGCTGCCGCCGACTGCCGATCAGGGCCCCACCGCCCGGCCGATCCGGACTGCAGTACGTCGTGTCGCCGCCACGTCGGCGTCCGACGCCTCCGGTGTTTTCGCTGCCGCCGCCCCGGAAGGTGCTCCTCCGGCCCACGCCGGGTTCGCCGCCGCCCATCGCGCTCTGCCCGGCCGACAGCCCGTCGGAGCGCGTCCCACCGCCAACGTCGCGCTGCTCCCGCCCCCACCTGGGCCGCCGGGAGGGACGTCCGCCGCCGCCGCTGATCCCGGAGCAGTGTTCTACAGTTAAGGTGACTGTTCGACTCTGCCATGTCGACCCTCCCCCCTACTACTGTGTCCTCCACCATCATTTTTACCTCGCCCTCCCATGCCCCCACCACCATCTCCTGGAGCACATCCTCCCCTCTTCTTCCTGCCACAATTCCCTCCCTCCTCATCCTCACCACTCCCTCCGCTGTTGCCCTCTCCTCTGCCCCCACACAAGCTGCTGCCCTCGTCCCACACTCTCCTGGCCCTTCCTCCGTTCCCCCGCTCGATTCATTCCCTCCCCTCCCCGACTCAAGCGGTGACCGTGCCGCGGTTCGCATCCGGCAGACTGCAGTCGACTCCTGTCCTCTCCCACCCGACGACGCCGCCGCAGCCGCAGGGCCGGCTCCGCGCCACCTTACAGTCTCCCCTGTGCCCACTCCTGACTCCCATGCACTCCTAAAACCAAAGAAGACAAAACGAGCATCCACAGATGCCACCTCCTCGGTGACGAAAAAGCCTGCCGACCCTCTTGCCACTGGCCCACCGGTCCCGATGGAAGCCGCCCCTCTCCCCCCTACCCAGCCTGCACCACCTCCCCCGCCACCCCTCCTCCCCTCCCAACCCCCTGCTCGCCACACTTTCATCCTCAATAACCCCGACCCCCAACTCCTAGACTTCCGTGCCCTCACTTTCCTCTTTCGGCAGTATGCTCCTTCTGACCCCATCTCCCAAATCATCCCACAGAGGGACTCTGTTCTCCTCAAATCACCTGACCCTGACCTCCACACACAGCTCCTCCACAAGAACCCCCCGGCCACTTTGGACCCTGTGCCACCCTTGTCCCCCTCCCCCCTCCAGCCTCCAATCGCCAATCCCCTCCTCCCCGTCGTCCTCGCACGCTCACTGCTGTGATCACCAAATTGAACCCGGGGATCACAGAGGAAGAGGTGCCGGAGGAACTCCGAAGGGATCCCCGCCTATCCATCCGCTCAGCTCGTCGCATTAACAATGCGACGGGCCCCACCTACTTCATGCGCGTCTTCACAGAAGACGCGTCATCCATCAACCACCTCCTTTGCAATGGGCCCTCATTTACATCCGCCTGCACCAGGTGGAACCTTCCCGAGCACCTCCCCAGTCATACTGCTGCTCCTGATGCCTCACCTATAATGACCACCTTTCCGAAAATTGCCGTCTCCCCCCTGTCTGCCCCCACTGCAAAGGCCAACACTTCCAAACTTCCTGCCCTAACCTTGCCGCCACCCCCTCCTGTAACACCTGCGGTGGGGCACACCCCACATACTCTTACATATGTAAGTCCCGCCCCCTCCCACCAAAGAAGAATTCACCGTCCCTGTCCGTCCCACTGATCCCCCAATCCCCGCCAATAACTCCTTATGCCCTCCCCCCACAGCAGAGGACATCATCCGGTTCCTGACTATTGTCCTCCAAAATATCCACCCTTTCCAGCGCCCTCACACCCTACACCAAGTCTCCCTGGCCGCTCACTCCCTCTTCAACCTTGATTTTAAGGCTACAACCTCCCAAAATCACATCCACTTCACCTTCTCCCGAACTGACCGCACCCACATCCTAGTTTATTCCCCACACCCGCTCCCTTTTCCTCTCCCTCTACCCACCTTTCAACCTCATTATGGCGCAGCTACGATTTAACATCCTGTAATCCAATATTCGCTCCCTTCCCACCAATAAGCTCCTCCTGATGAACACCTTACACCAACACCGCGTGGATGCCTTTCTCCTCAACGAAACCTTCCTCCTCCCTCACATACATGTCAGTACCACACCCTATATCCTACACCGTCACGACTCTCCACATCCCCCTGCATGAGGTGGAGTAGCTTTCGGCCATCTCCGACACCACCCGGTTCGGCCACATCCCCTCCTCAACATCCCTTATGAACATCTCACTCCCGCACTCCTGCCGAACTCCGTCGGTGGCATCAGTTCATTCCTACCATCAATAGCGACATTGTCCCACTCCCACGCCACACCTGACCCTGTAGCAACACCACCCCTGATGTCGTCATTGTCTCTCCCAATCTCCTTGGGCGCATCACCGCCGACGTTCTTGACCCCATAGGCAGTGATCACGACCCTGTTCTCCTTACCCTCACACACAATGTTCATCGCCCACAGAATCCTCACCCACCTCCACGTCCTAAACTCATCCATGACTACTCCCGAGCAGACTGGGATGCCTTTCGCCTCTCCATCTCCCATCAGGTCGAAAGCCACCATCTCCCCCTACACTCTCCCAATGATATCGACCAAGCTGCCTCCTTCCTTCAGCAGACCTTGTCTGATGCTATCCATTCCCACATCCCTACCAAAGCTGTCCAGCCGCACCGTCCCACACTCCCTCCACAGGCTGTCCTTCTTCCTGCGAACCCGTGACCGGGATACACTCCTCCGCCATCGGCAACTCCAGCGACACGTGCGCAGCCTCCTGACTGCCAAGAAATGCCGAGACTGGCATCAGACAGTGACACGGCTTAATGCCCACCTCCCAATCAACTCGTCCCGGTATTGGAACGCCTTCCACCGCCACACTGGATCGAAACCTATGCCCACATACCCTCTCCTCCACCTTGACCAGCCCCTTCCAGATAATGCCAGTAAGGCTAACCATTTTGCCTCTTTCCTCTCTGATGTATTCTCCATCCCTGAAAATCCTAACTTTGATTATTCCTTGTTCCCAGATGTCCATGAAAAAACCGATGTCTACCTGCACCCCATCCCCCCATCGGACATTAACAACCCTATCACTGCACACGACATACAATTGATACTGCGCACCAAACGCAACACAGCTCCCGGCCACGATCGCATCACATACCGCTACCTCAAAGAATGTCCCCTCCCTTTCCTCACCACTCTTGCTTGCCTCTATACCACCATCCTCTACACTGGCTGCTACCCCCGCCTGTGGAAAATCTCCCGAGTCCTCATGTTCCTAAAACCCACAAACCCCCCTCTGATGCCTCCTCCTACCGCCCGATGTGCCTCACCCCAGTGTTCAGCAAGGTCTTCGAATCCATTCTGTCCCGTCGCATCCATCACCATCTCCACCTCCACCGCCTTCTCCCAGTCACCCAACGTGGCCTTCGGTCTTCCTTCTCCACTGACGACCAACTCCTTCGACTTATGCATCTCCTTTCCCTCCAGCTAAATTCCCATTTTGCCGCCATCTTTGTGTCCTTAGACCTCGAACAGGCCTACGATCGGGTCTGCTCTCCGCTCCCCCATACTTCTACAAATCTCTGGAGATACTGGAACGCCATGCCCTCCGTCTCGCCTTCCGTATCCCTTTATCCCCCCTCCCCCACGCGGATCCTCTATGATTTCATTCCTTTCCCCAGACTTGTTCTCTTTATTGAAAATCTCCGAATCCGTTACATATCCCGCAAATCAGATCCGCCTAATCCTCTAGTCCATCCCCTCCTCTCTGCACCTGGTACATTGCCGCACCTCCACCACTGTATTCCCCCTGCTCTCCACTTGTCCACCCTCCGGATCCTTTCTCGTGGCAACTTCCGTACCCTCCCCCTCCCGGATGATGCCCTCCGACCTGACATCTACCCTTCATACCAGCTGTGATCCTTCTCCTTGCTCCCTCTCCCCCTTCTCTCCCTAAGGGCCCCGACTATCCCTCCCTTCCTGTCCCTTCTCCCCTCCTCTGTCCCCCGTCCCTCCGGATCCTCCTCTTACTGCCCTCCCCTATCCTTCTTCCCCGTGGCTTCCTGGTACATCATCCCCCCCGTCCCTTCCCTACCGGCTCTGTGGCTCCTCCCCACCCTCTCCCTATCCTTTCATCACTTTTCCCCCCACACCACATCTTAAATGCTCTCAGTGTCCCACCTCCTTTGTGCTTCGACAAGTGTGGTGTGTTTTAGTTACATTTTTTTATTTTACAACAGTGGACGGACAACCCGCAGCCGACACCGTCAGTTTTAACTTGTGTATCTCTCCGAGTGTGTGTTGTGTTTTTTGTTTCAACTCCAAATAGCGGATGGTCTCACCATGGCCGCCACCCTATGCTCATTTTAATTGTGTGTGTGCCACTGACATACGAGCAACTGTTTTTATTCACCACTTTCGTCATTCCAAGTGTTTTATGTCACCACTGTTTTCCTCCGTTTTATGTACTTTGTTTTATCTCCATTTTAAATCTCCGATTTATGTCTGTATTATCTCCAAAATTTTACCTCCTTTGTGTTTTTTATGATCTCCGCCGTCATTTTTTATTTCTGTAGGCCAAAGAGCGCCAGTGAGCGCTGCCGGCCTGCCCCTTTTTTAGGGGAATTGAAATCACAATAAAGAAAAAAAAACCGTACTAGAACATTCAAATTACAATGAATTATATAATCTTTGGACAGCTTGGATCGTACGATCTGAGCCTCATTATTTCCATAAGTTTGATGTACAGAGCGATTTTACTTCAGAGTGATGTCAATGGTAATGGGTACACATCTGAGTGACTACAAATTTTAATGTTCCGTCATTTCTCCTCTCTGAATATATCTATCGTACATTGTTAAAAAGAGAGAGAGAGAGAGACAACAACTTCAAGTTTTGGAATCGCTGTTTAGGTTGTAGGGAAGCACTCATCACCACCAAAACATTATATTCAATTACCTAAATACATAATCATTTTTAGGTTTACATAGTTGTATGTGGTTAGTTTAGTATCTTTATTTTGAGTTTACTCCTAATTATTTTTCGATTTTCCTTCCATTAAATCGACGATGAAATAAAGTGATTGCATCCAGTATTGTATTAAATTATTTAGTATTGAATTTCTTTTTAATAGTTTCTTCACTTTATAAATCTTATTATACGAGTTGTAGCATAGTTACTTAATTATAATACTGTTTTAAAGTACAATATTTTTTTATTTGAATGCAGCAATATTATTAACTACTAGTAATAATATAAAATTCTTTATTTATTACGTAGAATTCTTAGCGTCTAAATTCGCCATGCATAATTTAATAATACGATATCAGATTCAGATACATCTACCTTTACAACTTTTAAAATATGATTAAAATTCTATCCATCATATGAATTATTTATCTCAGTCGAAACTCCTTTATCTACTGTTTTATAGTGTGGACTATTTTACTGACAGCAGAAACAGGCCGGGCAATTCGAGCTTTAATTTGTGCCATAGAAGAAGTGTAAGGGGCACCTTTTTGGCCCACTTTAGGTTACGGTAGTAACACTAAAAGTGGGCCTTTGCGATCGTCTTTTGACAACTCGAATTTAAATGAAAATAACGGCTTAATCATGCACCTGACACGAAAATTGAATAACCGAATTTGTAGAGGAGAAAATTCTCTAAAACTTTGCTCTCTTATGTCTTCTTCATATCTAGTATCGTTTCAGAGATATTTGCAAAAATAACGGCGATTTTGGGATGTATGTCTGTCTGTCCGTAACGTGTTCCCTGTTTTTAAGACGAACCGTTCAACCGATCAGCACCAAATTTTGCACACATAATTGTAGGGCCGCCAGAGACCAGAACCTCCTTTTCCAAATTTTTCGAACAAAAAATACGGCAGTAATACCAAACAAGGCCGTTTGTAATATAATTGTAATTGCAAACGAACCGTGCATCTGACACGAAAATTGAATAACCGAATTGGTAGAGGGGAAAATTCTCTATAACTTTGCTCTCTTATGTTTTTTTTATATCTTGCATCGTTACAGATATATTTGCAAAAATAACGGCGATTTGACGATGGCTGTAATGTGTTCCCACCTTTCAACCTATCGGCACCAAATTTTACAGACATAATTGTTGGCTACCAGAGACCAGAACCCCACGTTTTGAAATATTTCGGACGAGAAATACGTTAGTAATAAAAAAATCCGTTTGTAATGTGATTTCAATTGCAAATAAACCGTTCATCTGACGCGAAAACTGAATAAATGAATTTGTAGAGGAGAAAATTCTCTACAACTTTGTTCCCTTATGTTTTCTTCGTATCTCGTATCGTTTGAGAGATGTTTGCAAAAATAACGGAGTTTTGACACCCTATATTAAATTAACGAAAACCAGCCGTCCGCACGTCACGTGACATTCCTCGCCCAGAACTGTCTCTGGCATACGCCATCTTGCGTTGCGTATTTGATGATTTTCTTATTGTAACTTACATGTTGTCATTTCAAAGCAATTGCACACTGAAGAATTAACAAAAATAAGTCGTTCTTCGTACGATAAATAATAATTTAGTGTCTACAAATGCCAAATTAGCATCAGTTAACAACGGCCATCAATAGTACGATATTAAAGAGCGCAATATCTAACTGTTGGCTGTAGTGTAGTGGGCAATGTCTTGGACTGTGACACTGAAGGTCAGTGGTGCGGAACCTGCCAGAACCTAAATTTTTTTCCTACAAGGGTTTCAGACACTATTGTTAATTAATTTTTTATTATTCAAATTATTATTTTGGTCCAAAATGTTTGCAAAAACTTATAAAAGTACAAATCTGAAGTGGGCCGTAAAACACATCAGTGCGATTTTTTTTTATGCAGATGCGCTGCCATGATATACTGGATGGTGTCAGGTAACTGAAGGAGGTTAAAATCCTCCTTGGGCCAACTCGACGTAGCACATCCAATCCTCCTGCTGTAGATACTGTCTGGCTGATCTCGGTTACTTCAGTTGGCCCGTTACTTCCTCATGTTCCTGCCGTTACGTCGAAGTATGCTGCTCGCTGCCACCGTAGCCTGCCACCCCTGCCAGCCGCCCTTGCGGTCGCCTGGCCAGACTGCCACCGCTGTCGCTGTGCCCTGGTGGGCAGTTCCTCGCCGCATCCATGACCTGCTGGTTGCATTGTCGCTGCGCTCCAGGCCACCGCTTCCACCCCTCGAGGATCGGGGACCTCCCTGTGCTTCTCACCGCCGCCGCCTGGTGTTCTTGAGCCACCGCCTGTGGTGCCTTCCCTTCCCGAGGCACTGCCAGTGACGTCGAGTCACTGCTCTTCACTGCAGCTACCGCCGGCGCAGCTTCCGCCCGGCCGAACTCGCCGCACTTCCACCGGCGAGGTCCTGCCGCCGCAGCCGACGCTATCACCTCTGGCCCTTCGCCGAGTGTAAGACTATTATCTTTTTCATCCTTCTTTCTCTCCTTCCATCACTATGGATCAACCCCCCTTCACTACCCATTCTCTGCACCACCTCATCCCTCGCCACCACCACAACCACCTGGAGTGCCTCCTCTCTACCCCAAGTCACCATCCCCCTCTCTGTCATCCTGTCTGCCACCACCTCCACTGCTCTTTCCTCGGCTATCTCTTCCGAATCCTCTCCTGCACCGCCACCACCCCAACAACTCCCTGCCACCATCATAACCACCCCTCACGGATATTCGCCCCTCACCGTCACCACATCGCCTGCTAGAATCGCCGCTTGTCAAGCCACTGTGGCAGAATCGCCTCTGCCCCAACCCCGAATGTCAGCAGTCAGGCCCCGCCCACCCCCGCCACATCCCGATTCAGCATATCCCTCTTCCCACTGTCACCACCTCCTCCAAGAAACCAGCAGAAAAACCCTCCAAAGGCACTAGTGTGGATCCTGTTCCTGTCCTCCCCAAAAAAGCTCCCTCCACCACCACCTCCGCTCCTCCCCCGCCTTCACTGTCCATGGACACCTCCCCAATCCTTGATTCCCAACCCACCGTCCCCACTTCTCCTCAACTCTTTAGCTATTTCCTCTCCCGTCCTGATCCCCAATTTCTGGACAACCGCATCCTCTTACTTAAAATTCTTAAATACTTCCCCACTGCCCCTCCTTTCCAATTAATCCCCTGGAAGGAGTCTGTCCTAATAAAGTCGCCATCTCCCACCTTCCACTCCGACCTTCTCCTGTCTCCCCAGGGTCCAGTTTGGCCCCATGCCACTCTCACCCCTTACATACCTCCACCTTCCCATCCCAACCTCAAGCTCCCCACTGGCCTCCCACCCTCACTGCCATGATCACCAAGTTTAGCCCGGTGATCACGGAGGCTGAGGTGTTGGAGCAGCTCCATTCCATTTCCGATTTGGAAATCCGATCTGTCAAGTGCAGCCACAACACCACTGGTCCCACCTACCTGATGAGGGTGTTCTCCGAATCACCCTCCTCCATCGACCGCCTCCTCACTGACAGTTCTCTAATCTACAACAGCCGTTACAAGGTGGACCACTCCCGCTCCCCACCCCAATCCTATTGTTGTGCACGATGTCACCTCACAGAGAAATGCCGCAACCCCCAACCTGTCCCCACCGTAATCGGAACATTTCCTCAAACACTGTCCCAACCTCGTCTCCCCCCACCTGCAACACCTGCGGTGGCCCCCACCCCACGTATTCCTACAAATGTCAGGCTCGTCCCACTCCGACCATCCATTAGCTGACAGTTCCTGTCTGTCCCATTAACCCCCAATACACCCCAACAACTCTGTCCTCCCCCCTCCTACAGTTGAGGACATCATCTGTTTTGTCACCACTGTCATACAGAACATTCTTCCCTTCCAGCACCCTCATTCCCTTCAGCAAATTATCTCTGCTGCCCACTCTGTCTGGCAATTGGACGCATTTTCCACCCTCTCCCACAACAACTCCCACTTCACCATCTCCCACAAAGCTACCCTTATTTAAACCCACCCATACCTTCTTCCTGTCGTCCCCTTCCTCTCCCACCCCTCCCTAAAAATGTTTGTAAATCTATCAGACCAAACTGCATGGTCATCAATCCATAGCTAACAAACTACTTAAAGCTAAGTAAACTAACCTAAGGGCAAACACACCCATGCCCCAGGGAGGACTCGAACCTCCATGGCAAGCAACTGCGCGCTCCGCAGTGAGACGCTTTGGACCACTCGGCTAGTTCACCATGGCCCACCCCTCCCCCCCCCCCCAAAGCACGCCCACCCTACAAAATCCTTTACCACAACATTTGTTCCCTCTTCATGCACACCCTCTCCCAACACCGCGTGGATGCCTTCTTTCTCAACAAAACCTTCCTCCAACCCCGTTGTTCCATCTCCACTGCTCGTTACACCCTTCAACGTACTGCAGTCCCCCACCCCTCACTCGAGGTGGAGTGGTGATTGACCACCTCCACCATCACCCTGTCTGGCTACATCCTCCCATCAATGATCGTACTGAACACCTTATACATATTCTATTCCTATCCTCCCTCACTGTCACCCTAGCCACCATCTATGTCCGTGGCCATGTACCTCTCCCATATGACTTCCTTTCCCACACTGATCAATCCTTCACGACCTATGTAATTGCTGCCGACCTCAACCTCGCTTCCCGCCTTGAAGGTGAAGTCCGGCGGTGGCGTCAGTTCCTTGCCACGCTCTGGGCGACTCCATTCCCCTCCCACAACCCACGTGCCCCGAAAGCAACACCACTCCCGACACAGTCCTAGTCTCTCCCAACCTCCTGGGTCACGTCCAAGCGGACGTCCATGACCTCATTGGCAGTAACCATGCCCCCGTACTCCTCACCATTGACCCCCACGGTCGAAGGACCCATGACCGGGATATGCTCCTGCGCCACCAGCAACTCCAACGACACATCAGAAACCATTTGAACGTGAAGAAACACCGGGACTGGCGTCAGACATGCACCCGCATTAATGCCATGCTCCCTGGCAATTTGTCCAAATACTGGAAGGCCTTGCATCACCTTACTGGCAATCGCCCCACCCCCACCTACCCTTTCCTCCACAACTACTTTCTGACAATGCCAGTAAGGCACAGCATTTTGCTGACTACCTCTCCAAAGTTTTTGCCCTACCCAACAATCCTAAATTTGACTATTCCCACTTTCCCGATGTCCATGAGTGCACTGATACCTCCTCCCCTCTGCTCGCTCCAGGATTCCAGTATTCGAACCACATCCTCCCCCCCCTCAGAACTAAACACTCCCATCACGGCCCCAGACATTGAATCTACACTTTGCACGAAACGCAACCCTGCCCCCGATCACCTCACATACAGGCATCTTTGTGCCTGTCCAATGTCCTTCCACGCCGCCCTAGCCTCCTCATACAATGTTATCCGTGTCACCAGCTTCTTCCCCGACCTGTGGAAAACATTCCGTATCCTGATGTTTCTACAACCCGACAAACCACCCTCTGATGGCTCTTCCTATCGTCCTACCAGCCTCACCTCCATGTTCAGCAAAGTCCTGGAAACTATCCTTTCTCGCCGTATTCACCAATATTTCCGTCAACACCAACTATCCCTATCCCAATGTGGCTTCCGATCCTTCTTCTCTGTCAATGACCAACTCCTTCGCCTCATCCACCTTCTATCTGTTCAAATTACTGCCCGGTGTGCCGCTATCTTCATTTCCCTCGACATTGATAAGGCCTACGATCGTGTATGGCATTCTGGTCTCCTATTCAAACTACAACAGACCTATGGCCTTCCCATTAATTATGTCTGCCATATACTGCCATATACTGCAGATATGCCCCAACCCCAGCCTCCCGTCCATCTCCTCCAGTACGCTGCTGACACTGCCTTCCTAGCTCTCGCCCCCTCCCTCGCTCGCTTCCAAAACCTCTTCCAGACTCACCTATCCGATTTTTCCTCCTGGTGCAACCAGTGGCTCCTCACTGTCTACCCCTACCAAATCCCAGGCAATCATCATAGGTCATACCACCCGCTCCTTTTGCCACCACGACCTCTACTTTACTTTCCATGACTGCCACATCCCACAAACCACCACCCTTAGATACCATGGCCTCACCCGTGACCATTCCCTTTCCTGGAATCCTCAGCTTTAAACTGTCCGATAAAGGCCCTCTCCCACCTTAACCTTCTCAAGCTCCGTTCCGGCCGGACACGGGGACTGAACCCCTCCACCATCCTCTACACCTACCGTTCCTTAATGCGTCCTGTCTTGTGTAGCTTTCATCCCGCCTGGATATCTGCCCTCCTACTATAAATCCCTCCAGATCCTAGAACGCCATGCCCACCACCTCGCTTACCGTATCTGCTTCTTCCCCCACGTGGATTCTATATGATCTTATCCCTTTCCCCCACCTTGTAAAATTCCTTGAACATCTTCACACCATATACACCTTCCGCAAAATAGAATCTCATCACCCATGTTCCTCCCTCTTTCCACCTCCATACTCTCCACATCCTATCCAAGGGTAATTTCCATCAACTTCCTCTCCCGGATGATACCCTTCGTCCTGATATATACCCCTGCTATCAACCTTAGCCTTCCTTGTAGATTAGTGTCGTCCTTTTCCCTTCCTCCGCTTGGATTCCTGTCCCCTCCCCCCCCACTCCCTTGGAGTCCTTCCGTCCCATCCCATTCCATCCCCACTCCACCCCCCTCCCCTCATTTTCTGCCCACCGCACTTTCCTTCCCCTTTCCCCTCCACTGCGGGGCCTGCTCAGTGATTTTAATCCTGTGTTGGTGATTTTAAGTGTGCAGTGACTTGGTGCTTCAAGTATACGTGTGTTTCTAAAACATCAGCAACCGCCACACAGGCAGAACATAGTGTTGCCATGTGTTTTAAATGTGCTCTTCGTCTCATCGTCATCGCTCCGTTTTTTCAACATGAACGTTTTATCCACTGTGGTTTTTTAAGTTCTAAATATGTGCATTTTGTCATACTTTTCACAGTCATTGTCATTCCACCCATTTATCTCACCATGTATATTTTTAAATTCTTCATATATTGTCACCTGTTTTTATTATTTTCAATCTTCTGCCGACGCGACCACAACCAGCTCCTCCGGCAACTATGAGGCCCTGCAGAAGAACAGACGTCTGGAGGACAGAAGACAACACACCACTGTGTTTCCACTGTGGGCGCCCTGGACATGTCGTACGTTACTGCAGAGAGAGAAGGCGGATATTCGACGATTATTTTGCCGCAAGACTGCTTGAAAGGAGCAACATACTTCTCAACTATGGACATGCAGACAGGTTACTGGGAAATCGAGGTTGACGAATCTGACAGGGAGAAGACGGCTTTTATTACACCTGACGGCCTCTACGAATTTGGAGTAATGCCATTTGGATTATGTAATGCTCCGGCCACATTCGAATGCATGATGGACAACTTGCTTCAACACCTTATGTGGACGATGTGTCTTTGCTATTTAGATGGCATTGTCGTTTTCTCAAAAACATTTGAAGAGCATCTGAGTTGCCTGTCAACTGTGCTGAACTGTATTCAGATTGCAGGACACCGCCTCAATCCAAAGAAGTGCCTCTTTATCGCCAAGGAGATAAAAATCCTGGGGCACCTGGTCAATGGAGATGGTGACCGTCCAGATCCAGATAAAGTAAGGACAGTTGCAGAATTTCCAACTCCTCAGCACATCCGTGATGTGAGAAGTTTTCTCGGGCTGTGCTCATACTACCGACGTTTCATAAAAGGATTTTGTAACAAGGCACGTCCATTACAAGAACTTCTGCAGGGAGACGCCAAGTTTTACTGGGATGAGACAAAAGAAAGAGAATGTGGAAACGGAACTTCACACAGACGCCAGTGGTTATGGGATTGGTGCAGTGGTTGTACAAGTTCAGGGAGGTGCTGAAAAAGTGATAGCCTATGCATCAAGAGTACTCACAAAGTCTGAGATAAACTACTCTACAACTGAGAAAGAATGTCTTGCAGTTATCTGGGCTATCAACAAGTTCCGGCCGTATTTATTTGGCAAACAATTCACCGTCGTGACAGACCACCATTCTTTGTGTTGGCTGACTAGCATGAAGGATCCATCAGGTCGACTAGCAAGATGGGCACTAACACTCCAAGAGTAGGACGTCACAGTGGTATTCAAGAACGGGCACAAACACAAGGATGCTGACTGCCTTTCGAGGAATCCATTAGTAGAACACAAAAGTATGAATGAAATTTCAGCCCTCACTGAATTAGATGACGTTACAGCTGAACAAAGGGAAGATCCAACATTATTAAATTCGATAGAGGCCTTGGAGATAGGAGAACCGACCAATAGAGAATTCTACCTTATAACCGGAACATTATATAAGAGCAACTACAATCCACTGGGCCCCAAATGGCTCCTGATCGTTCCAGCTCATCTCCAGCAAGCTATTCTCAAAAATTTCCACGATGCTCCAAAATCCGGTCATCTGGGATTCGTGAAGACCCTAGACAGAATCAGACGCAGGTATCACTGGAAAGGTCTCTACCGATCTGTTAAGCACTATGTGAGTCACTGTAAAGAGTGCCAGCGATGGAAGCATGTGCTGCAATTGCCTCCGGGGCATCTCGTACCGATTCCGCCGCCAGAAGCTCCGTTCCACCGAGTTGGGATCGATCTTTTAGGGAGGTTCCCGAAGTCGACAACCGGTAACCGATGGATAATAGTCTGCACTGACTACCTCACACGCTACGCTGTCACCAAATCTGTGCCGACTGCAGAGGCTCCAGAGATCGCAAAATTCCTTGTAGAAGACATTATTTTGAAGCATGGAGCACCACGGGTCATGATATCTGATCGTGGAAAAGTATTCCAGTCAAAACAAGTATCAGAGGTAATGTCACGGTGCGACATTGTCCACAGAATGACAACTGCATACCATCCTCAGACCAATGGTCTTACGGAACGTTTTAACAAAACGTTAGCCGATATGCTGTCATTGTTGAGCTGAAGGATTGGGATACAATTCTGCCAGTCGTGACATACGCACAATACGCTTACAATACGCTTACAATACCGCAAGACAAGACACCACAGGCTTCACGCCATTTTTCTTGCTCAATGGCCATGAAGCTGGATACGCTGTTCCCTTTCCAACCGGACGACAATCAGGATGACTATGTTAAACAGATCATCAACAGGGTCGAAGAAGCAAGACAGGTGGCTCGCATACGGACACTGGACGCCCAGGAGAAGGACTGTCAGCGGTATAACGATAAGCACCGACCTGTTGTGTACAGCCCAAGAGATCTGGTATCGATTTTTACCTCTGTACGGAAGGTTGGACTTCCAGAAAAGTTATTGAAGCGATACTTTGGTCCGTATCATGTCTTATGCCGCCTGTCAGACGTCACATACGAACTTGATGATTATGAGCCGTCGTCGAAACGACAAAAACGAAGATACATTGTTCACGTCCTGCGCATGAAGCCTTACTACGATCCTGAAGAGCAGGTGGATGGCAAAGGCTTCTTGTTCAAGGACGGTAATGTTACTGATGAAGTCATGACAGGAAAGTCTGTCGTCGATAATCGTGGAGAAGGGAAGGACTCATTTGAACTCCCATACAGAGGACCCACGACAAGGTCAAGATCCAGGACATTGCAGCTGGTTGCACCGGGAACATAACAGCGGATCGCTGTTTTCCCAGGAGAGGGAGCAATGCCGTGAGAGACCACGTACACCGACTGCCGGAGTGGCACAGGGGATAGCGTCATGGACTGTGGTGCTGTAGGTTGCCGATTCAATCGTGCCTACCGGCAAATATTTATTTCCTTGTAATTAACAATTCCAGAATGTTCTACATCTTTCTTATGTTCACTTGTAAATTCTACTTGTTTCTTATGTTAACTGTTCTTCTAATTTCTGGTAAATTCTGTCTGTGTATAAATGGCAGAACACTCTACCCGAGAGGCAGTCAGTGCTGTGTGTATGTTAAGTTCGGAATAAACGTGCTTTCAGTATAAGTGCTGTGTTCAGTTGCCTTCGAAGTCAATCCTGTTTCCATTACAATGCGACAATATACAAGCCACCCTGAACTAAAACATTTCATGAAGGTGGCTGTGAGATGATTTATGACACAACGAAATTAAAAATATGATAATATGCATCTGAATTTGTTCTCAGCACTGGTGAAAAACAACATTAAATAAAACGGGAAGGTATTCATTAACAAATATAGAAAAGTAGTATGAAATTTCACTGACAATAAATTATTTATTCAGTTCAAAGATTAGCAAGTGGGGGAACCAACTTTGTTAAACAATAAAAGTGCATTCCATTGAAAAACTCACTTAAAGTAATCTGAACTGAACATATTCAGGGAAGGGATTTACAATTAACAAGCATTCAACCACTAACACACGCGAAGCATAGCGAAACGCACAAAACTCAGCGTGCTGATACGAAACAGAAGCAGGCGCCGCTATCGTAGGTGAAATTCAGCGAACCAGAGTGTATCACGCAACAACAGAAAAAATAAACTTCGCAGGTCACTCTGGTCTGTCTTTTTTTACTTGAGAAATCGGCACAACCCATGAAAAACGAGGTGGCCGGGGAGAGATTAAACTCGAGCGTCCTACCAAGGCTCGCTAGAGGGCATTCCCAACCCAACTTGTAACCAAATGGTGGAGGAACCTCTTTGGTAGCATCACAATCAGAGGTTGGTAACGACTACCTATCGACTTGAAGCCAGAGATGCAAAGCGTGCAGCCAGCAACCGACGACGAAAATTCCCATATATACACTCAGACTCCCATGCTACAAGATTGTCATACATGCACATACAGAATAAAGCAAGTACTCGTTCTCACAGGGATAGTGGCATCACGGAGGAACCGTTCATCTTGCCACATTCATAGACGCAATGATAAATTATTAGCAGAATAAAATTCCAGCAATATTAACAGATTACTACAAACACTAACATTTAAAAACATGAAATGAAATGCTATTCCTTATGCCTCCAAACGAGAGGGGTTCTCGTTTAGCAACAAAGGCCATCTAGTGAACTTAGGTAATTTACCAAGTTAAAAATCTAGGGAAGACGACAGACAGCCGTCTTACAAGCTTCAGGCGTTTACAGTCAGTTCCAAACGTGAGGATCGCTTGTAACAAGGTGCTGATACTCTTTGCTTCACCTGACACCCATGACTTGATGGTGCTTGTGACGAACTTAAGAGAGTGTGAAGAACGTATATTAATGTTTATGGTCTGCAGTGTTGTTGACTTTAGCGAAACGCTTAAATCATTGCTGGAGGATGAGGAGCATGAAGACTGCCTGACACTGGTATATTCAAAACATCTCTTACCTTCGAGTATCTATCTAGGCCTTCGGTTGATGGTTCCTCCTCGTATTATAAATGTTCAAATGTTTGTAGAGTCTATGGGACTTAACTACGGGGTTATCAGTCCCTAAACTTACAAACTACTTATGAACTACTTACGAAGTAGGACGGCACAAATATCCATGCCCGAGGGGGGATTCGAACCCCCGACCGTAGTGGCCTTGCGGACCGTGACTGATGCGCCTTAGTCCCCTCGGCCACCGCGGCCGGTTCGTATTATAAGACTTGAACTAGAGACCTATGGATTCGATAGAGAAAAGAAGATGCAGTGTACTAGTGCTTATGAGCTATATGAATGGCTTAAATCTATGAATATGTGTAAAGTGCTTCTTAACATTTATCACAAACTTTCTGAAAATCCTGCTGAACTTAATGCTATAGATCATTATTTCTTCCCTAAGAAACTTATGCCAAAACTGTGTGATCTCACCTATATATTCTATAGTCTACCACAAGTGTTTCAAAACGATAAGGTTATTTCAAAATATCAATATTGTTACCTACATAACTATAATGCGAATGCTAGATGCCAGTTTGATGGGCCTCCGCCTATAAAATTCAACCCTCAACTTTGCAACATAAAAAATAAACATTGCGGTTTTTTCCTAACAGAATCATGTATATATGTTATTTACTCCATCAGTCTGGTAATGACTTGCATAGATGTGTGTTACGCTGTTGTACACAGTATCATGTTTTTTATGTCTGCTCTAGCTTCAATAGGCCCATTTACAGTACTACTGTTACTACTAATATGATGATTCGGTCTTATAATTGCATGCAGGTAGGTAGGTTCACTACAATTAAAAAAAACATAAAATTTGAGATTAAAAATAATTACTTTTTTATTTTTCGAAATTAGACACACATCTCCACATGAGGAGTGCAGTATTACAAAATACTAAAAAAGAAGTACTGGCTCAGATACAATACTACTTATTTGCTTTCTGTTCAAACATTTGAGTAGTGAGCTGATAAACGGATCTTCTTCTTTTTCCACATGAGAAGTGCTAGCATTACAATATTTATCAAACAAATACGTTCTATACAAATGAAATTCAGAACGTATTGTACACACATCTGGAGCAGCAGTAAATACATTGGCATCTCATCTGTGAATTTAATGTGTAAAGATTTCTCACTTATCGCACTGATGGGAGCTGACTTTGGTACTGCTCCAACACATTCGTTTATACATCTATATACATCATCTACATGCGCACTTTGCTTATACAAATAGTTTATAACATCATAATAGAGAGGATTGACATAACATGAACGTCTACACAATTTATCTAACACAAGCCATACTGCTTCATATAAGCTTCGTAAATTCAGTACACCTGCATGCTTTAGGTAAATTCCAAAGTTCATTGATTCAATCGTTAAGGATGCACCTCCATACAATTCTAAAATAGATAGCGTCACTCTAAGAAAACATACATTGGGTGGTAAATGCATAGGGTCATGATTCTTAGTCAATTTCTCACAAATGGACGGTAAAGCCGTTGCTAACTCATCCCACTCTTCAGAGGATAACCTCACTTTCGTACCCTGCTTAACGTTCTCGATTTCAATAACTACAGTCCAACTCCTTTATTCTAAACCTATGTGCACACGTTTTGATCCACTAACCATTAAATTGTTTGTCGACATGAAGTGCAGCAGTACAGGAGGGTACGTGTTCTTCTTCAGCTCTTGATCAGTAGGAGCTGTCAACGGCATCAGAGCGACGCAACGTGGAGGATAATTGCTGTCACCCCAGTGAGATCGATGACGGGAAGCGGTAGCAGTACCTCCGAGTTCTGGTGATCTAACATGTCGACCAACTCCTTCAATGTAGGCGTTGATGACTCAGGCATGGTAGGATGAGACTCAACACCTGTTCCTCCCATCAATGCTGGTGATGTATACTCGCTCCTCTTCTTTCGAGTCTGTGATGAACTCGACTGTTGTATCATTAAATCATCGTTGCTTGTGAGATCAATGATTGGGAGAGATAACAATACCTCAGAGTTCTGCTGCTGATCCAACATGTTGACCAGCTCTGTCAGTGTAGATGCTGATGATGATGGTGGTGGCGGCTCGGACATGCTGTGATGAGTTTCGGTGTCGCTCCTCTTCTTTCAGACCTGATGCATTCTCTGGAAACGTAAACGCAACTTAGGAAAATCGATATGTACAGGGTTTTACAAAAAGGTACGGCCAAACTTACAGGAAACATTCCTCACACACAAAGAAAGAAAATATCTTATGTGGACATGTGTCCGGAAACGCTTAATTTCCATGTTAGAGCTCATTTTATTACTTCTTTTTAAATCACATTAATCATGGAATGGAAACACACAGCAACAGAACGTGACCAGCGTGACTTCAAACACTTTGTTACGGAAAATGTTCAAAATGTCCTCCGTTAGCAAAGATACATGCATCGACCCTCCGTCACACGGAATTCCTGATGCGCTGATGCAGCCCTGGAGAATGGCGTATTGTATCACAGCCGTCCACAATACGAGCACGAAGAGTCTCTACATTTGGTATCGGGGTTGCGTAGACAAGAGCTTTCAAATGCCCCCATAAATGAAAGTCAAGAGGGTTGAGGTCAGGAGAGCGTGGAGGCCATGGAATTGGTCCGCCTCTACCAATCCATCGGCCACCGAATCTGTTGTTGAGAAGCGTACGAACAAGTCGACTGAAATGTGCAGGAGCTCCATCGTGCACGAACCACATGTTGTGTCGTACTTGTAAAGGCACATATTCTAGCAGCACAGGTAGAGTATCCCGTTTGAAATCATGATAACGTGCTCCAGTAAGAAGAACTTGAGGCCCAATCAAGACATCACCAACAATTCCTGCCCAAACGTTCACAGAAAATCTGTGTTGATGACTACAAAACCACGTTCGTGATGAACACTAACCAGTTGATGCTATGTACTGATGTGCTTGATGCTAGTACTGTTGAGCAATGAGTCGCATGTCAACACAAGCACTGAAGTCAACATTACCTTCCTTCAAATGGCCAACTGGAGGTGAATCGAGAAAGTACAGTACACACTAACGGAACACTTGGGTATTTTGACAATTGTCTGCACGAATTATTTCAATTTACATTTAAAGAGAAATACTAAAATGAGCTCTAACATGGAAATTAAGCGTTTCCGGACACATGTCCGCATAACATATTTTTTTCTTTGCGTGTGAGGAATGTTTCCTGAAAGTTTGGCCGTACCTTTTTGTTCAAAATGTTCAAATGTTTGTAGAGTCTATGGGACTTAACTACGCGGTCATCAGTCCCTAAACTTACAAACTACTTATGAACTAGCTACAACTAAGGACGGAACAAATATCCATGCCCGAGGGGGGATTCGAACCCCCGACCGTATTGGCCGTGCAGACCGTGACTGAAGCGCCTCAGTCCCCTCAGCCACCGCGGCCGGCGTACCTTTTTGTAACACCCTGTATATAAATTACGAAAAGTACAAAATTAATAAATAAGGCAACAAAAACGACTCCATGTTCTTAGCACCTATCAATTCTTAGCACGCAAAATACTTCCGAAGTCTATACAAATTCTAATACCGCAATTATGACGTTTACATGCCTTGTAAACAAATGACATCGTGGCTGTTAATTGTCAAAATACGAAATCAAAATTGAATTTGACAGTCTATATGCAGACGGCTAGATGTCACATGTATGTCAGCCATCTAGACAATACAGTAAGTGAATGTAAATACTCTATATTGTTATATTAGACTATAGTGTAATCGCTTATTACACCTAAATACCACCCAATTTATACTGCAGGTCACTTGAAAATGGCACTGTAAGCCGAAACGGGACCGTCATGTTGAAATAAATATTAGTATATAGCAGCGTTGTGATTAATTTTATAATTATTACATCAAAGAACCACCATCTTGCTGCACTCGCTAGACGGTCTGTCTAAGGCCAGGCTGCCTTCAAAAACGTCTCTGTCGTTCTGCTGAAGGCACATGAGAGACACGTTTGTCAATAATAATTGATGGCAACTTTCACAGGTCCATTCGGCATGCTTGTCCCAACTGTACCGCCCTGGATGTTGTCTAGGTGTCAAAGCTAGACCTCGCCATGGACGTCGGGAGTGAAGATCTTCTGATGCAGCCTATTCCATACAATCTGAGAGGAAATATGACGCCCTGTGGCTGCACGTAAATCACTATTCACAATGGTAGCGTTCTTCTCAGCGTTCCTTCGAGCTGAAACCCGTAATTAACAGTCATCAGCTGCTGTGGTAGACGTTGGACGGCCAGAGCGACGCAAGTCGTCGACAGTTCTTGTATCTCTCTACCTCCTCCACATGCGAACAGGATCGCTTTGATTGACATCTGAGATCTTCCCTTGTGGGAGTCTCCCCTAACACAAAGTAGCAATGCGGATACCATCGAAGTCCGCAATAGACCTTCTAAGCTCGTCAGAATTGTAGTCAACACATACACTGCCTTCCCTGGTGTTGTGACGGGAAATGATTGTCAATCTTATGTTCAAATGTTTGTTAAGCTTAAGGGACTTAACTGCGGGGTCATCAGTCCCTAAACTTACAAACTACTTATGAACTACCTTATATTAAAGACTACACAAACATCCATGTCCGAAGGGGGATTCGAACCACCGACGGGAAACGGCTTCGCACTTTATCGGTCTTACTCTGTCGCATTGGTACTGCTCATGCGTCGTTTCTTAGATCGTCCATACATATCACTCAACCTGAACAAAGATTCAGCTTTCGAGACGGGAGGCTGACGCTGACTGCCGTTGTCAGGCTGAGTCCAGCTCCATTAGATAAATGCAGTGCGCGTTATCCTCGTCAAAGTGGTGTGTCTGCAGAGGTCCTGCGTAGAAGGTTTTGATCATTTGGATATGTAGCTCAGATCTTTTTTTTGAGAGAGAATGCTTAGGACGTTATGATATTTTGTTTAAACATTTAGCAAAGGTTTGTTTTATGTAGCTTGCCTAGAGAAGAGAACACTGTGATCATAGTGGAGATAGAAGAGACTTATTTTCATTTCGTGTGTGCTTTCTTTTACAGTTCTTAAATCTTTAGTGTGCTCGCGTGTTTATTTACTAAGAATCGCGTTTAGTTTTCAGTTCAGTTGTTATTTTGATTTATTAGCTCGCGTATATATTTTTCAGATTCGCCGGTAATAAACAGTTTAGTGTTAGGTTCATATTTTTCGAAGCTCACTGTTTATCAAACTTCTGTGTCCTCAGAAGTAATTACTTGGAAGAAACATAGGTTTTTAGAATGGCTAGGAACTGTGACTGCTGCGAACGGATGGAGGCAGAGTTGGTGACTTTTCGCTCGCAGCTTCAGGCGGCGTTGGCTTCGGTGGCAACGATTGAGACTGCGGTGGATGGGCGCCGCTGTTGTGCGCCGCTCGCGGGGGTGCAGCAGACGCCCTGTGCGTCTGTTGTGCCCTCCGATCGGCCTGAGCCGTGGCCAGCCCGCCCACTGCCCGCGAGGAGGTAGCCCTCCAATCCGTGGTGGGTTGGGTCTCCTCAGCGCGTCAGGCAGCGTAAGACTTCCCGGGGGACTGAAGTGGAGGCCTCCCCGGTTAGTCTTCCCAACGGATTAGAGGTGCTGTCTGTGGCAGAGGATGTTCCTGACGCAGATGGTGTTGCTTGTCCTGTACTCGACCCCTGCCTTCAAGATCCGAGCACTCACAGAGGGTGGGTTTGTTGGTAGTTGGGAGCTCCAACGTTAGGCGGGTGATGGAGCCCCTTAGGAAAATGGCTGCTAAAGAGGGGAAGAAATCCAATGTGCACTCCGCGTGCATACCGGGAGGAGTCATTCCTGATGTGCGACGGATTCTTCCGGATGCCATGAAGAGCACAGGATGCAGCCAGCTGCAGGTGGTTGCTCATGTCAGGACCAATGATGTGTGTCGCTTTGGATCTGAAGACATCCTCTCTGGTTTTGCGTGGCTATCAGAAGTGGTAAGGACTGCCAGTCTTGCTTGCAAGATGAAAGCGGAGCTCACCATCTGCAGCATTGTCGACAGGACTGACTGTGGACCTTTGGTTCGAAGCCGAGTGGGGGGTCTGAATCAGAGGCTCAGACAGTTATACGACCGTGTGGGCTACAGATTCCTTGACTTGCGTCAAAGGATGGTGGGTTTTCGGGTTCCGCTAAATAGGTCAGGAGTCCACTATACTCAGGAAGCGGCTACACGGGTAGCGGGGGCTGTGTGGCGTGGACTGGGCGGGTTTTTAGGTCAGAGGGCCTCGGGAATACACAAAATGAGTTTCAGTCTCAAAATGGGCAAGTCGGACACAGGATGAAAGCTGATCTAGAAACCATTGGTATAACAGTGGGTTCCGAAGAACGGTGCTACTCGGTATTTTTCACATGAACAATACTGCCAGAGGTGAAAGAAGTGGAAAGTGACAGATAAAAATCCTAGGACCTAGCGGGGATCGAACCCACCACTATCAATTAATTTTTTTAATGACACATGCTCTGATTGCTTGCCCTCCCCTCCACACTTGTGTAATATGGGTTATGTAATCTGTCTGGCCAGTACCACTGGCAATTGATTTTTTTGATGACTCAGCAGTCTGCCGGCCTTCCACACTTGTGTAACATGGGTAATGTAATTAGTCTGGCCTGATACCCCTGTCATTTTTGGACGACTCAACAGTACCAAACTTGTGTAAAACGATACCCTCGTGACGTCATCAGTTTAGGTTAGTATCACTGTCATTCCCCTACTTATTTAATCAAATAAGTTGTAATGTGGCACTGTTTTCCGCCTTCCAATACTTGTCTTGCGACCCACCAGAATGTATTTAAAAATAGTCGAAGTTCGTATATTCAGGAATGATGTAGAGGGGTGACTAAAGTCGTGTGTAAGCCTAACTGCGTTTTCTTGTAAATATTCCTTCTTTATTTATTGCATTCTGTAATGTCTGTAAGGGTGACTGGTTTGGGATCGTAGAATTTCCGAACTCGGTGAAATGGAGCCACTTACGGGAGAATTCCTGGGAACAACACAGAGAAGTCTACGGCTGGGAACTGCCGGTGGACGGGTTTCCTGCAAAACCGCGTGTAAAACGGAGATAGGTGTTACACAAGCCAACTATTCAGAAACAAAAAGATCAACTGATGCCTACTCGTTAATGGTTCAGCCTAAAAATAGGAAAAGAGTGCAGTAACTTCATAGAACAGAATATTCAGAACAATATTATGTATGTACCATCATATCTCTGACCATTGGTTTTCTAGACCGTGACAATAAAGTAATGTCATTTGCCGCGCTGTATTTTGCAGTCATATGTTCACTTTCATATTATATTATGGCAATAGCAGTGGCGGCGCATCCTATGTGTTCTCTGATTCAGTGAACCCCCGGAAAAAACTCGTGAAAAAGGTAAATAAATAAAACGTGTTCTTAAACTTTCATGCTTCGTTTCGTTCTTCTATCAGATCATATTATATGCACATTGAAAATATTTTTATCACATGAGAAACGTTTTACGTCGAGGAGCCAGCACGTATGCGAGTTGTAGTGCGGCCACCTAAATGCAGTAGGCGGCAGTGGCCGCAACGTAGCATTGTGCATGCGCGGCTGAGGTTCAAATTCTTTCTGAACCCCCTGGAGGCAGCATATCGACGGTCCTGCAGCAGGGAGGAGGGAGGGGAAACGCTGCTAATAACATAGGCGTTGGAGCTGGTAGAGACACCAGCTCCAGGGTACTCGAGCTCTGGCAGTTATGGACGAATCCTCCCGACGCAAAGACAATGTAGCTATTGCACACCTCGCTTTGTGCATTGGCTAATCCTCCATTAAGGCAACATCCGCCCTTCATACTTGTTTTTGGTGCATCGAAGATTCATATTTGTTAAAATATATTATAACTATAAATTAAAGATGCATCAACTGTAAAAGCCGTCAGAAGATCCTATCATGAATAATAATGAAGTCACTACTTCCTACCTAGCAAGAATAGCAGTGCGATTATCGGCATGCATTGCGCCGCAGAAGGTAGTGGGTACGAGAAAGAATGCAAGCAATTTTGTTGAACCCAATCTTCTTTTCAACAGATACGAAAACAACAATTACTTTTGTATTGTTACTTGCCACATGGCTTTGTACATTTTAGCAAATGTGTCGCGATTTTGAGGGTAAATGACATTCATATTCTTCGTTATAACAAATATTGAATAGAGGTGGGGGAAAGCAGCTTTGCGCATGCGTCAGGTTCGAAGGAGATGCTGCTTACAGTGTCACGTGACCTGAAGGTAGCTTGTCTCTTTCATTGTAACAGATTCATTTTGTTACAGTCACTTAACTGTGTAATCAGTTACTGTGTTTCAGTGTTCATGCGCACATTCATATGTTCTTGGTGTTTATTATCAAAGAAAAATGAACAACGTTCAGTATATTTTAGAAACAAATGTCGCAGCCTTAAGCTGGGAAGAGAAGAAGCCTGATAACGCCTCAGCTCGAGTTGAAGCAAGTGCAAACAAGCCGAGGTCAGACATTCTGCAGATTTTTTATTGAAAATATATACAAAGGAGGGGGAGGTGGTAAATCGGGGTGCTTTCCCTCAGCGGTACTCGCAGAGGTGCGTCGAATTATCTCTTTGAACGCCTAGGGGGGCGGGGGGCACTCAAAGAAGTGAACCCTCAGTCATCTGAAAGCACCAGCTGCCACTGGACAATAGGAAGTATTAAATCTTCTGTTAGTTTCTTTGATTCCTTCCTGGGTTTGTTTTTCAACTGACACTCCAGTAACACTGAGCCTGTACGTTAAATAAATATGTAACTATTAGTTTTGCAGACATTTGAGATACTAACACGTTTATGGATCATTTTAACACGAATAAAACAGCAAATCAGTTCTTGTCCATCTCTCTTATCTGTAAAAATTTTAAATTGAATACTTATTTATATTATAATGTAAAACCTCATAAAAGGTAAAATTAGCTCTCTGACTTGCTCCGCCCCTTCTGAAAAATAAAACTGTATGTGCCCTTTGTTGTGACCGAATTTGTGTCAGCTTGATTGTTTTTTGTATGTGTGTGTCAGAGCCTCAGTGATCAATGCAACTGATATAAATATACAAAATATAATATATATAAATAATATAATTATGTAAATAATGTATTTTAGGTAAATAGTATAATTGATACAAATAATAATGTAAGGTACCACTAGATAAAAATAAATTTCCAGTTTGACCCCCCTCCCTGAAAAAAATCCTGCATGCACCCCAGAATAGAAGTATACTATTTTGTTACTTTATATGACAGTTCAGTATAGTTTGTGTGTGCTATTAGATGGTGTGTTATTTTGGTGTAACTATTTTATTCATTTGTGATCGGATTTTACATAAATTTGAAAAGTACCATTATATATATTTGTTATTTCATCGTGTGTCATGCATTGTTGAAGTTTGTGAGAGTTTGATTTGTTGTCAGTGCATCCTAATGGTTCTAGCGAGATAATAGGCATATGTTTCGCTAGCATATTTTTATATGTAACTTTTCCCGATTTGCGTTATATGTCAAAGTGAGTTGCATCATGTAATTTCTAAACTTCAGTAAACAGGTATGTGGTGTATCTATATAGTACATAAATTAAGTGTACCATTATATTTTGGATATTACATTGCTATAGTTTCGTAAACTTAAGAGTTAATGTAAGGTATGAATCATCTATAAACAATTTTCAGAAATGGCATCACAGCTATTTATGTTTTTATGGCTACTAACATCACTTTATACTAATAGTATGGCTTTTTACGGACTGAAATATTTGGGAGATAGGGTAGGCATTTATAGAAATGTTACAATCTCTGAGAAATAACTTGATCTGCATTATCCACTACGTCCAGCAAAGATTCTTTATGCAATTCTGATTACTTTTTTGCATTATGTTCATGAGGAGTGAGGAAAGTCCAAAAACTTTCTACAGGTTTACCCTCAGACAAACTGGAATTCACTCGTTTGCACTACCTGTCACAAAATTAGGAGCACCAATTTCTTTGTTTACTGGGTCATGATAAACTGCCACCATGCAAGAAACTAAACCATTATGATTATGTTACAAAGTGACTTTGAAAACAATAGCCTTCAAAAATTACTCGCTAAACGCAACATAGAGTTCAGCATTGAAAGTTATGGCAGCTGTAAATTCCTAAATTTGATAAGTAATTGCGTTTGTCCTGTACACAAAGTGCGAGCTCAAAAACTCCACAAAATTTAATATAATCAGTAAGTTTATAAAGTACCGTACATAACTATTTCTACATATTTGATCACTGTGCCTTTCAACTTGTAACATAACCTTTTCCCCTTCTTCTGATTCCTTTGATCACTTTTGCATAAGGACGACAGTTGATATACCTAAAAATATTGCTTCCGTAATGCCTCATTGTTGGTTATATTTAAAAATAACGCGGGTTTGGTCAATTCTTATGAAAGAATATAATACGACAATTTGAACACTATTTATTTATGAATGATATCACGACTGATTTATCGCGTAATTGAAGTTCAGCGGATTTCTTTTAGTGGTCATGTGTATTACTTCACACTTTTCTCTATTTAGTGTCAATTGCCAATTTTCGCACCATGTAGAAATTTTGTCTAAATCGCTTTGTAGTTGCTTTTGATCCTCTGTTGACTTCACTAACCGATAAACGACAGCATCATCCGCGAACAGTCTAAGGGAGCTATTCAGATTGTCTCCTAAATCATTTATAAACACGAGGAAGAGTAGAGGACCTATAACGCTTCCCTGTGGAACGGCAGATATCACTTCCGTTTTACTCGATGACTTATCGTCAATTACAACGAACTGTGTCCTTTCTGATGGGAAAATGTGAATCCAATCGCACAATTGGCGAGATATTCCATAAGCACGCAATTTCATTAGAAGCCGCTTGTGGGATATAGTGTCAAAAGCCTTCCGGAAATCCAGAAATATGGAATCGATTTGAGATCCCTTGTTGATGGCACTTAACACTAAATGTGAATAAAGGGCAAGCTGTGTTTCGCAACAGCGATACTTTCCGAATCCGTGTTGACTATTGGTTAATAGGTCGTTCTCTTCGAGGTAGTTCATAATATTCGAACAAAGTATTTGTTCCAAAATCGTACTGCAAATCGACATCAATGAGATTGGCCTGTAATTTTGGGGATCACTCCTATTGCCTTTCTTGAATATTGGAGTAACTTGGGAAACTTTCCAGTCTTTGGGTATGGATCTTTCGCTGATTGATCGGTTGTAAATTATAGCTAAGTACGGAGCTATTGCATCAGCATACTCAGAGGAATTTAGTTGGTATACAATCTGGCCCGGAAGATTTTTTTTGTTTTTTGTTTATTGACTTAATTTGTTTTACTACTCCAGGAAAATCTACTTCTAAGTTTCGCATGCTGGCAACTGTTCTTGGATTGAATACTGGAGTGTTCACTTCGTCTTCTTTGGTGAACGAATTTCGGAAAGCTGTGTTTAGTAATTCCGCTTTAGCAGTACTGTCATCGGTAGTATTACCATTGCTATCGCGTAGTAAAGGTATTATTTGTATTTTGCTGCTAGTGTACTTCACATATGACCAGAATTTCTTTGGATTTTCTGCAAAATTACGAGACAGGATTTCGTTGTGGTAACTACTATAGGCTTCTCGCATTGAAGTCCGCGCTAGGTTGAGAGTTTCAATAAAAGATTGCCAGTCTTGTGGATTCTGTGTCTTTTCAAATTTTGCATGCGTTTTTCTTTGTTTCTGCAACAGTGATCTGACCTGTTTTGTGTACCACGCGGGGTCAGCCCCCTCTTTTATTAATTTATTTGGTATAAGTCTCTCGATTGCTACTGATATTATGTCTTTGAAAGTAAGCCACAACTGATCTACACTCGCATTTTTAGTTTTGAAAGACTTGAGAGTATCACTCAGGAAAGCGTGAAGCGAATTTTTATCTGCTTTATTGAATAGATATGTTTTTCGTTTATTTTGGGTGCATTTGGGAATTTCGACATTCAGTCTCGCTACTACAACTCGATGTTCGCTAATCCCTGTATCTGTTTTAATGCTCTTTACTAGCTCAGGATTATTTGTTGCTAGGAGATCAAGGGTATTTTCGCAATCTCTTACTATTTTAGTGGGTTCATGAACTAACTGTTCGAAGTAGTTTTCAGAAAAAGGAATCAGAACTAGTTCGGACGATGTTTTATATTTGCTACCGGTTTTGAATACGTAATTATGCCAACATATCTAGGGTAAATTAAAGTCGCCACCGATTATAACAGTATGCCTCGGATACCTATTTGAAATGTGATTCAAGCTTTCCTTTGAACATTTCGGCAACCGCATCGTCTGAGTCAGGAGGCCGATAAAAAGATCCAATTATTAATCTATTCCGGTTGTCAGGTATAACCTCTACCCAGACCAGCTCGCAGGAAGAATCTGTCTCAATTTCGCTGCAGGATAAACTGTTAGTAACAGCAATAAACACGCCACGCCCTTTTTTATTTATTCTATCCTTTCTGAAGATCATTTGGCCCTTTGAAAAAATTTCGGCCGAACTTATCTCAGGCGTCAGCCATCTTTTAGAACCTATAACGATTTGTGCCTCAGTACTTTCTATCAGCGCTTGGAGCTCTGGAACTTTCCGAATACAGCTACGGCAATTTACAACTGTTAAACCAATGGTTTCTAGATCTGCTTTCTTCCTGTGTCTGACCTGCCCCCTTTGAGTATAGTGGACTCCTGACCTATTTAGCTGAATCCGAAAACCCACACGAGGCGAGTGTGACGAAAGTTTTCAATTTCTGTGAACTTTCTGGATTCTGGCCTAAGGTTTTAGGCTGGAGGTTTTAGGACGTTAACGAATGGATAGCCCACCACTCCTCTGGCATGGAATATTGAGTACGTCTGTAAACCTTAGACGCTCACCAACTGTTCCTACCTTGCCATGTTTGGTTGGGTCTTTGCTTCGTTCCCCTTATCGTTTGGCTAGTTTGGCTACTTTCTCTTCTGTTCCCTATTTGTGTTCATTTCATTTTAATCAGGTCACACGTATTGCCTAATTATCTTGTACGGGCGCTAAAGACCTAGTTGTCGTGCGTCCATAACATCATATCCATCCATCCATCCACCGAAAACCCACCACCCTTTGGCGCAAGTTGAGGAATCTGCAGCCAACACGGTCGCAGAACCGTCTGAGCCTCTGATTCAGACCCTCCACTCGGCTCTGAACCAAAGGTCCGCAGTCAGTCCTGCCGACAATGCTCCGCTTTCATCTTGCAAACAAGACTGGCAGTCTTTACCACTTCTGATAGCCGCTCAAAGCCAGAGAGGATCTCTTCCAATCCAAAGCGGCACATCATTGGTCCCGACATGAGCCACCACCTGCTGCTGGCTGCACCCTATGCTATTCATGGCATCCGGAAGGACCCGTTCCACATCTGGAATGACTCCCCCTGGTATGCAAACGGAGTGCACATTGTATTTCTTCCCCTCCTTAGCAGCCATTTTCCTAAGGGGCTCCATCACCCGCCTATCGTTGGAGCTCCCAACTACAAACAAACCCAACCTCTGTGAGTGCCCGGATCTTGCCAACAGAGGAGCGAGTACAGGACAAGCGACACCATCTGCGTCAGGAACATCCTCTGCCACAGACAGCGCCTCGAATCTGTTGGCAAGACTAACCGGGGAGGCCTCCACTTTGGTCCCCCGGGAAGTTTTACGCTGCCTGACACGCGCTGAGGAGACCTCCAAATCCACCACGGATTGGGGGGGGGGGGGGGGCGACCCTCTCGTGGGCAGCGAGCGGGCTGGCCACAACAGCAGGCCGATCGGAGAGCACAACAGATGCACAGGGCGTTTGTTGCACCCCCGCGAGCGGCCCACAACAGCGGCGCCCACTCACCGCAGTCTCAAGCGTTGCCAGCGAAGCCAACGCCGCCTGAAGCTGCGAGCGAAGTGTCACTAACTCTGCCTGCATCCGTTCGCAGCAGTCGCAGTTCCTAGCCATTGTAAAAACCTGTGTATCTTCCAAGTAAGTACGTCTGAGGACACAGAAGTTTGATAAACAGTGAGCTTGGAAATATATGAACCTAACACTAAACTGTTTATTACCGTCGAATCTGAAAAAATATATACGCGAGCTAATAAATCAAAATATCAACAACTGAACTGACAACTAAACGCGGTTATTAATAAATAAACATACGAGCATACTAAAGTATGAAGAACTGTAAAAGAAAGCTCACAGGAAATGAAAATAAGTCGCTTCTATTAAGAAGCCTGTTACCTTACAATGTAGAGCTGCTGCTGTCACGTGTGCACTGGCTGGCGGTCACTGAGCAACAAGGTCAGTGACGTGTCTCTATGGCTGCAACAAATTGTATATATAAAGAAGGAGATTACAGTTACTACATACCTGTAAACTATATGTTCTTAAATTTTATATGAAAAGCGCAAGTTTATTTGATTTCGCTGCTTAATATTTGACATGATACCTAGGTCGGTAGAGACGAATTAATCCAGAACGTAGTGAAAGTTACAAGGCGACTAATCACGAAAAGCAGGAAATCCACGTCCGAGTCGCTGCTAGGCACAAATTTTTGTATGTCTCCCCACGGCAGTACATTTATACCTAACACGGAAGCTGGAAATTCGATATCGCGAGCAGACTTTCGATTTCAACTATTTCGACCATTGTAATTCGTCAACATCGAGGAATAGGTAGCAGTGAAGTTGTTACGCTCCTTCCGTTGTTTTCGGCACATTCGCCAGGTCGTCCGTTATCCTCGTCGCTATGCTCCAGGTGAAGTGAGACGCGCTCTACTTCGTTACGCAAAATAATCTTCAACACATCACTATGCGTAAAGGAGCCATTAAATCAATTTGTATACAAAACGAAACTTCCTGGCAGTTTAAAATTGTGTGCCGGAACCGGGACTCGAACCTGGGGCCTTTGCCTTTTGCGGGCAAGCCCACTACCGACTGTGCTATCCAGACACGACTCACGATGCCGCTTCACAACTTTACCTCCGCCAGTACGTCGCCTACTACTGTCCAAACTTCACAGAAGCTCTCCTTAGAACCATGCAACACTAGCACTCCTGGAAGAAAGGATATGGTGGAGACATGGCTTAGCCACAGCCTAAGGGATGTTTCCAGAATGAAACTTTCACTCTGCAGCGGAGTATATACACTACACCACTCTTGACTGGCCTGGCGCAGCAACAGTAAATCAATGTTTGTAATAATAACAGTCTCTGTTGCAAAATAATACTGTTTATTAACGCGTTTCGCGCTTTTGGCGCGTCATCAGAATACTGTAACAGGAGAAAATATATAAACAAACCATGACAGTTTTAGTGCGCGAACCTATCCACAGCTTTAGAAACAAAATAAATAGGTGAGTCGGGACCTACCTAACGGTCAGCAAGATTGCATTCCTTAGTAAAATACACGATGGTAAACATCATTAGTCATAAATAAAAGTTAAAGGCATGGGCATAACCCGCTGATCAAACGTCAACATGAAAGAAAATCCTGAAACAACAGCGAAGTGAGTAAAGACGAACATGAAAATTGTTGACAGCGGTGGACATGGTCGGTGAGGAATAAGTAACTCACCACATGAACAGCACTGCAGTGGATAGGTCCGCGTTCACATTTGAAACACAATACATGCACTGCGTTATCCAGAAAGGTGCTGGTGCGCGGACGGCTGGGGGCAAAGTGGTGCAAGGAGTTGCGGCCGATACCAAGTGCCGGGAGGGGGCGCTGGTAAGCGCCTGCGTATCTCGTGTGAGCGGCTATGATTTAAATGAGAAAATCGACCGACACTGTCGGAAAAAGCTCAAAGAGGAGAGTATGTCTATGTTATAGAGTAGTAAGGGCGGCATAAAGGGGTTAAAAAGAAACGATCATACTGGTGTGAAGTGCGAAACAATTGCACAAAAGCACTAAAGAAGCATTAAAATTATACGATATATATGTGCATGAATGCAGATGGCTTCAGTTACTTGAGTTCGTAAAAATAGATGTTATATAATTTTTTTTATTTATTTTTTTAAGCTTTAAAATTTTTGCTGGTCAGCTGGTCATTGAGGCTAAGTTGACCTGAAGATTTAAGAGACTTGATTATTTCAAATTCATCGAGAAGGTTTAGCTTTTTCCCCTTGGGAAAGTGTATTAAGTGTAGGTTTACTATGACCAGTAGCTTTAAGATGTTCAGAAAATGAGGACTTGCTTTTTATAGAACTTTTTTTAGTTAGAAGGTGTTCTTGGAATCTGGTCCTGAACGCTCGACCCGTTTGCTCTATACAGGCGCAAAGGCACTGAACACAAGTTAATTTATACCCTCCTGAATTGGCAAAATAATCTTTATTCCGATTTCGTTGTGGGTGAGTTGATGCTGGAGGCGGTCGTGGGTAGAAAATGAAATTTTAATGCCATTACCCTTAAGTAGTTTAGCTAATTTATAAGATATAGGACCACAAAATGGTAGAGTGACGTATATCGAATTAGACAGAGGGCTGTGGGTGTCAGTTGCTCGTGATGATCTTGCTGCTGTCGAACTCAACAGTTAGTCTATTAAGCGGGGAGCGTAACCATTGGCGCTTGCAATATATTTTAAATTTGTTTATTCCTGTTGCATATGAACTGGGGAAAGGGATGTATCAAGTGCTCGACGAATCATAGAAGTAAAGAAACTGAGTTTGTGTGAGGTGGGGTGACATGAAGAAGCGTCTATTATGGCATCACTAGTAAATGGTTTGCGAAAGATGTTGTAAATAATACGTCCATCTTTCAATTTAAGATTAAGGTCAAAATAGTTAAGTGACCCATCAGGACCCATCAGTCCATGTGTGAAAGTTAATTTGGGATGTAGAGTATTGAATTCTTGGGTGAGTAAGGGTATCTTATCAGGGGAACCATCAAAAATTATAAAAATGTCGTCCGCATATCTGCAATAAAAGAGAATCTTTGTGCTGAGAGGAGAGCTATTCGCGAAGTATTTGTTTTCTAAGCTGTTGACAAAAATGTCGGCTAGGCAACCGGCTAAACAGTTCCCCATGGCCAGGCCGTCTTGTTGTTTGTATATACGATTGTTGAATGAAAAATTATTGTAAGCAGTAATGATATGGAGGATGGCTATAAGTTCATCGACCTCGTCTTTAATGAAAGTACTTCTATTTGTAAGATTATCAGTAATGATGTCAATAGCTTCCTGAAATGGTACAGTCTTAGACAAAAAAAATTGATCGCCGTCCGGCCGACGCAGAGGCTAAGTCCGAGTCGGTCGCGCAGTGTGGACAATAAAATCGATCGCCCCTCAGAATTCTAAGTCCGGCTATATGCACGATCTGGCAACACTGTAGAATGCGGTACTATCAGGAGGAAGTGTTACTTCCTTCACAAGACAGCTCTGTACAGCATGAGCGCGTGGTCTCGTGGTAAAAGTCGCGTTTACAAGCGTGTATGTAAGCGGTCACGAGATCGAGTCTAACAACCTGCAATTATTTTTTTTTTTTTTAAACCGCATATCGGCTGTCTTTCTTATCAGTGTGGAAGAACCTCAATTTTAACAGCGAAAACTCCCAGAAATAATTACGCGAAAGAGCTCGCTGCTGCATCAAAACTGAATTGTTTACTCTCGGGAGTAGTGGGCACCGGCTACGTCGACGCGCCAGCGGCCGCATCGCGGCTGCCGCCTGCGGACTCAGTGACAGCGGCGCGCCGCTGTGTGTCTATTTACCCGCTGTTATATCCTTACCTCAAGTTCTAGTACTTATATTACAGTCACGTATTGAATTATTCTGACTGATATATATATATATATATACATATATATGAACATAATCTAAACGTCGTAAAGTGGAATCGGTATAAAGGCTCATAGGAGTGACTATTACCACATTTTTCTTGAACGTCATCAGGCCGCTCAATCAGGATTCCTACTCACGACTGTTACTAGTGACGAATTTATGATGCTCTCATTCTGACACCTTAAGAGAAAAATAATGACTGAGTACTAAAATATTTTTATACTCAGCAAAGTGCAACCACAAAGCCAGGGTGCGCCCTATTTTTGCAAACAACTGAGACACCGTTTAGTCGCACTCTAAGGACAAACGACCTAAAAGATTACATCATGCTTTCGTACTCCACCATAATAATTCCCGTTGATTTCACACACAAAACATCGAATAGTGTGCTTTGGGAGTCACCCATTCCTCACCTACTCTTTCGATCACATGTTCTCAAATGATTATCTTTCCTGCCCCTCCACGAATAACCTTCGACAAAAATTATTTCCAGACGAATAGACACGTCGAACATCGATGGGTGTCTTAATTAGCTTAGAATCAGTTCGATTCTGCAGGGACAAATTTGGTAAACTACCAGAACGTTGTCAGACTTTCCCATAATCTGAGAGAATATAGCAAGTAACCACAAGAGGTTTCTTGTTGTTTTGATGTGGATTCGTGCAACTCCTGACACGAAAACAGCTAAAAAGTTCTCCTCTAATGAGACCCGAACCATCGACCAAAGCCACCTCTCTGTGGCAGACTACCACTTTACATCTTTTTTTTTTTTACCTCAGAGCTAGCGAGGAGCTATGCACGCCAGCTCTTTCCTACTACCACATACATCACTAGATCATATACCTCGTTACCTAAGAGACGAGATTAGTTGGAATTTCACCGTGTAAACGATTTTCTGGACCCAAAAGCATGAAATAATAGCCTTCTGTCGCCTCTCGACTGAGAAACCAGTCAGATTATTCAATGGAAATTACAGGAAACATCAAGTGAATTTATGAGCATAGTTCTGTGCCAACCAGGAAGTAAGACGTCGGTACCAGCGTTGACAGACTTACACTGCGATGTTGCCAAGCCTTAGTCATACTATCAACAGGAAGAATAAGAGCCGAGGTGATTGCCAAGCGAGCTCGACAGAGACTTAGCTCGCGCCTCGCGCGCCTGCTGGGGATCCGAACACCTACAGTATATGTCAATGATCCCTGCTCGCAATTCCGTAACTAGCTTTAATGAGTCGATCGTTGTCACTAATAAAAATATACACATGCACTGACCGCTAATTAGCAATAAGTGTCTCAATTATTTGCGTATTCTGTCTTAAGCGCAATAACAACAAACGTCATTCACCAGAGCTGTTTAACACTTCTTCGAGCATTTCCATTGATTATACTGAAAGCATTAGATGTAAGCGTCAGTTTTCTTTACAATTATAGACTCAAAAAATATCTTTCTCGACATAGCTGTCAGTGGCACAAACGAACGAAGAGAGGCAAGCATGCGAAGAGAAATCAATGCAGCATTGTTTTTAAGATGTGAACATTTCTGGGAAGGCTTCGTAACATGGAGTTCAAAATAAGAAGAGCTTCTGTTATCCAAACATATAATTAGGGACAGTAATGTATAGATTAATTTATCCGTCATAATCTCCCATGTTGTATTTTACTTCTTTTTTTCAGGTTGTCTCCAATTTCTTATTTCGTCTTCTTTGAATAGCTTTTAACTTTATTACATTCTGTATTGGGGTTACTTCAGGTTATTTGATGTTATTTGTTTCTAAGTATTTATTTACTTCTTTGGTCACGCTAATGTCGATTTATTCTTTCAGAAGTATACGTATAAGTGTTTCTTTAGTATTTTATCATTCGTTTAATACATATGTCCAACAAAAGTTTACCCTCACTTAACCACTCCGACTGACATTTTTTTTCCATATTTTTGTAGGTCTCATTACTATGGATTTTCCAAACGTCTGTACTTTCTCTTGGACCCTTTTATTTCTTATAATCCGTCTATTATTCTTTTTTTGTCGTCTGCATATCTGATTAGGTGTATGTTTGCAACACTTAAACTAATATTTAATATTCATTCTAGTATTAGCATCACAGTAATGTATAGATTAATTTATCTTTAAGCCAAACTGTCATCCAGTCTACAAATATTGCAAAACTGAAACGTATCACCTGTTGGTTAGAGTCCCATTATATCCCCTATCAAATTCGAACAGCAGATATATTGAAAACCTTTTGACTGTGCAGAACATTCAGGACAGAAAGATCCACATATCCAAAATAACTTTGGGTTAACGAAGTCGAGAATAGTGCTGATATTGGATGCAGCAGTTGCACAGTGTGTGTGTGTGTGTGTGTGTGTGTGTGTGTGTGTGTGTGTGTTGGTTTTTTCTTTCTTTTTCCGCCGTAATATGATGACAGAGTTGATCAGATGGTTATATAAATTGCAGTGACTGTTTTTGTGCTTCCAATGGGTAACGCCAAATTGTCACTATGTCGGAATATATTCCAGATTAAGTTCTGTTTGTGAAAGAATTGCTGAACAGTTGGTGAACAGGATTGACACTGCATGTAACACAAACCCATCAGTTGCCAATTATACGCGGTTAAATTTCTATGACTTGATTTTCCTATGAACGATTTCATTCCTTTCACAACAGCGTTATTACTTACTGAATGTGTTCAAAACAAACATGAGTCTATCACTTCTCGTTCACGTCCACTTCCTGTTCTTCATCACCCACCCACTGTAGATGTCTAATAAATTATGAAACAAAATACAGGTTTATATATACATTAATGGAGTTGTTGATGTCATTTCTCCCGACAGTATTCTGCTATTGTTCTGAAGATGAATACTCAACGTAAATACTTATATTCATTTGGATGAATATCTGAGGTGTCCATTTCAGTTCCACAAACAAAAAAATGGTGGAACTAAGCGAATAAAAAGCGTATATATCCCAAAAAAATAAAAATGAAGAAACAGTTAATGGAAATTCACAAACTCCATCGGAAGAACATGAAAAATACTTTCTTCACCTACAATCCACTGTAATACAAATTCATGGATTTCACAGAAATGCATTACTTAGGCCCTACTTTTGTTTTGGTCCATATCACTGTCACAAGGGATAAAACATGCGAATATTTCATTAGTATTACAGGTCCTGGAACTCCGTCTATTATTACCGAGTTTACAATCACTTTCCGTGTGATATACGTTGCTTGAGACTGATTAAAGGGGCTTTACGACAAACTTTCATTAATCGAATCCTTTAAACTTCGCGGTAGTTGCAGGAAATTGAATTCAGGTAGACAGCGGTAATACTGAATCCTGCTTTCTTTTCCCTAGTAGAGCTATTCTTTGCGTTTGTTGAATAGTTTTTGTTCTCTGTTGACTGGTAAGCTTGATCTTAGTTTCCCTCCCTTAAAAAAGACAACTAAAAATTGTAGATGCGGTCACTCCTCTGGACGAGCGAGCTGGAAGAATCGCCTTGGCTATTTTTGCAAATAATATTCAATATGCTTCAAGTTTTTTAAAACATGTTGTCATTGGGTCTCACATAGGTATGACAGCAGTGAAGATAGCTCGAAACGTATGAATGGTGCGAATACTTTTGTGCAAATCACCTCACAAAAGAGATTTTTCGTTTCAAGAAAGATCTTTCCGGGCCGCCCGCGGTGTCCGAGGGGTCTGAGGTGCTCCAGTCACGGTCTGCACGGCCACTACTGTCGGGGTTTCGAATCCCCCCTCGGGCATGGATATTTGTGCCGTCCTTAGTCTTAGCTAGTTCATAAGTAGTTTGTAAGCTTAGGGACTGATGACCACGAAGTTAAGTCCCATAAGCTTAACAAACATTTGAACATTTGAACACTCGTTTGTCTGCTCCATTCCAATATACGATACACCTGTCTGAATAGGAATAAGAAGAAACAAAGATAAATCGTATGGTAAATAATGAATTCTGCAAATAATTTCTTAGGCAAATTACCGTCTGCTACGCAATTGAAATGCCAGCCATTACAAAAGAAGCCTACGAAACACCTGAGTTCGCAATCGTCAAATGACTTAAAGAATTCGCCACACTTGCCAGTTACTACTATAATATTGTTTATCTGTCATAAAAGAATTTATGTCAGTCATTGAACTGCATTTTGTTGGTGGATCTGTAAGAATGGAGGGGTTTATTTTTCAGAATAAAAGTACAATAGCCTCTCAAAAAAATTTGACAACGAGAAGCAGATAGGGTAGGTATGAATTTGGATACAGTGTCATATTTTATTTAACATCTCCAGTTGCAATTCTCTTTGTCTGGGAAGGGTGTGAATTATGTTGCGGTGGACTGCAAAAATCGTTCAAAAATGTTCAAATGTTTGTATAGCTTATGGGACTTAACTACGGGGTCATCAGTCCCTAAGCTTACAAACTACTTATGAACTATCTAATCCTAAGGACGGCACAAATATCCATGCCCGAGGGGGGATTCGAACCCCCGACCGTAGTGGCCGTGCAGACCGTGACTGGAGCGCCTCAGTCCCCTCGGCCACCGCGGCCGGCGCAAAAATCGTTTTTCACTTCCAAAACGAGGTGACAGTCTACTGCAAAGCAGAAAACAGAAGAAAGGAAAATATAGTCCCTGCCAGAAAGAGACGGTCATATTGTATTTCACTGCTAGTGACTGGCATATTATTTGTCTGGTTATGTGTGTGGTACCAGAATGTGGATGCTTTTTCACCCACTGCTGAGAAACTCTTTCACGGGCAGAAAATAAGTCCTACAATCCGACGTAGTTGAGCGTCAAGAACCAGTAGCGCAAGGATAGTCTCTACAAGATCTGTCTGCCTGTCCGACTCAGAAGCACTCTATGGAAAATGAGCTCAACGCTCAGCTAGTTGAACGTATTGTAATTTCGGTAAGTCTCTATTATGAGCGCAGTGCAAGTTTGGGAACTCTTTGGCACCGGTGTGATCGCCGAGTTACTTCGCTGCGGGTGTGTTCATTCATTACAGACTCACAGTTGCCACAACGCTTTACATAATTAACGCAATTGTCAGATCATTCAGAGACAGGAGATGAACTGTAATAAAATTGACGTTGCTTTCCGAGCCATATTCATTCAAAAATTAAATATTACTTAAATCAGTTCCCGCAGTTACACTTGGATAATTCCTATGCGTTTAATTTGATAGCTGAAAATGTTCGTTAGTGTGGAACTGCCTGGAATTTATTTAGAACTAACTCAAGAATCTAGGCATTCGGAAAAAAAATCTAATCTGTAAGGCGCTTCTCACGTTTCGCGGAAAAGCATCAGCAGCAGTTATATTGTAACCATCGCTAATTTTGGAATTTCTATATCTGAACAGTAGGGATGCTTAGAGAGCAACACGGCGTCACGCTGTCTACCGGCTTTACAATGTGTTAGTCCTGGCGGGGTTAATCTAACGCTGACATCGTAGGTGTCAGTGGCGTCTTCTCTTCTTATGACCAGCAGACCATCAAGAACATGCAGAGAATGAAACCAAGAACCCTTAACATTTGAAAGAAAACACTCGTTTGTACCGGCCGCGGTGGCCGAGGGGACTGAGGCGCGTCAGTCACGGTCTGCACGGCGTTGTGGCAACTGTGAGTCTGTAATGAATGAACACATCCGCAGCGATATTTACCGATGAAAGGAGGGGGCGGGTGTACTTCCCTCCTTATGTCTACGTCTATATATAAAAATGTTAGGCGTATAGCAGTTAATCTCCGAAATTTCTTGACCCATTCCTTTGGAATTCTGACTCAATGTCGCATTCTAGCCCAGGATTGTTCTTAGCTACACATTTCTTGAATATATTATATGTTGTTATTGTGGTCTTCAGTCCGCAGACTGGTTTGATGCTGCTCTCCATGCTACCCTGCCCTGTGCAAGTCTCTTCATCTGAGAATACGTTCGGCAACCGACATCCTTTTGAATATGTTTACTATATTCGTCCCTCGGTCTCTCTCTACGATTTTTACCCCACACGCTTCCTCTAATGCTAAATTAACAATTCTTTGATGTCTCAGAATGTGTCCAACCAATCTATCCCTTCTCTAAGTCAGGATATGCCACAAACTCCTTTTCGCCCCGATTCGGTTAAGCACCTCCCCATTAGTTACGTGATCTGCCCATCTAATTTTCTGTAGCACCACATTTCAAAAGCTTCTATCATCTTCTAATCTGTACTCCTTATCGTCCACGTTTGACTCCCATACAACGCTACACTCCAGACAAATGCTAAGGACTTCCTAACATTTAAATTAATATTGAATGTTAACAAGTTTCGCTTCTTTAGAAACGCTTTTCTTCCCATAGACATTCTGCATTTTATATCTTCTTTACTTCGGCCATCAGAAGTTATCTTGCTACCCAAATAACAAACTTCATCTACTACTTTTATTGTCTCATTACCTAATCTAATTCCTTCAGCATCGCCTGATTTTCTGACATTGCATTCCATTACCTTCGTTACACTCTTACTAATGTTCATCTTATATCTTCCTTTCAAGACACTGTCCATCCCATCAAACTGCTCTTCCAGATCTTTTGCGGTCTCTGACAAAATTACTATGTTATCGGCAAACCGCAGTGTTTTTATTTCTTCTCCCTGCACTTTGATGCCTTCTCCAAATTTCTCCTTCCATTCCTTCACTGCCTGCTCAATCTACAGATTGAACAACATTGGGGAAAGGCTACAACCCTGTCTTACTCCCTTCCGAACCTCTGCAGCCCTTTCTTGCCCCTCGACTATAATAATCGCAGCCTGGTTATTGTATAGGCTGAATATAACTCTTCGCTCCTATATTTTACCCCTGATACATTCAGAATTTGGAAGAGTGTATTCCAATCGACATTGTCCTTAGCCTATCTTTTAAGATAAGTCGTAATGTGAGTATTGCCTCTCGTGTTCCTACATTTCTCCTAAATCCAAATATATAACCTATAAATGCGTTACTTCTGCGATTTTTAGTATAAGCCTTTTTCCAATTATAAAGTTTATATAAATTCATGTATAACACATATTGAAAAATTTGGTATATGAAAACATGCACATATTTTATTAGAACGTTGTGTCAACATTTCAAAGCTTTAGGTCAAGAACTTTCGGAAATATACGGTTTTGAACATAATACTAAACATGGCTCTAGGTTAGAAAGAGTTCTAAGAGGAAAGAGAATTGACGACAAGACGAACACGGAGAGCGTAATGATGAGGCGTAGAGGGAGAGGGAGGAGGTTCAGATGCACAGAAAGAGGGGGGGAGGCTCTGATAGACAAAGAGAGAGGGGAGAAGATGGACAAGGAGTGTGGGAGGGGGGAGGATATGGACAGAGAGAGGCGGGAGGAAATTATGGACAAAGAGAGGGGAACGAGGAGAGGTGCAGAGAGAGGGGACAGAGACAAGGGGAGCGGAGAATGTAGGACGTATAACCAATTCCCATCCACAAGGCAGTAGGAAATTACGTATAAAAGAAATGTATGATGCCTCTTATCTTTCTTTTCCATTTAAACTGCAACAAGCCAGAGCAACGCGTGGACGGGTAAAGCTAGTGCCATAGTAGGTGAAGTAACACATCGATCAGTCACAAGAAAAATTTGATGTCCGCAATTCCATAAATAAAGGGTTGTGAGGAATAGTTACGTAGGAAGGAAAGTCCTGGAGTTTATGATGTTTACGATCCGGACTACTATTACGGAAATGCATCATATCAGACTTCGCAACCCAAGCATATTGATTTTATCACTTCACACTGACACAAGGGCTGTGATGCGAGAGAAGGAAATTTATTATATGCTTCTCACAAAAGGTTATTACTTTTGTACCACTATCGAGTGCAGGAAAGCTCCTCATTTTCGCGTGTGTTGCATGAATTTTGGTCTCACCTAGGTTGTCTTCCTGTGCGGGTAAGAAGAGAGTCATCGGAATAGAGTCTGATTTAGTTACGAGAAACCTGTGCAGATAGTGTCGGCACACTGCGTTCAGAACCAAGACGACGTCTTCCTCTTTGTGTCTTGGCGTGTGCTGGAGTGGGGCGCTGTTTACAGATGCACTTGTTGCGAGTCTCTACACCCGGAACGCACTGCCTTTTCCAGCCTTTTACAAACATAAAACATTCTCCATTATTTCATTTTATGTAATTTAGAGGAAATTGTTTGGGTAATCTTGAATTTTGTAGCTTTAGAAGTCATAAAAACATTCCTTATGGATGTTTTATGCATTCTTATTGTTGCTTGTCTTTTACATACTCGCACACACGCCCACAAGCGCGCGCGCACACGCGTGCACACACAAACACGCACGCACGCACACACACACACACACACACACACACACACACACTGCATGACTTTTTGAGAAGGGACTATTCCTATAGCCTACCCATTTAGCATCATTTCGTAATATTTCTCTAAGGTGTCTTGGAACTGACTCTACTAACTGCCTTGATAATTTTCATTGTGGTTTATTTGTCACCATGTATGTTCTATATTTTCCCAACGGTCGCTTGCGTTTCTTGATCCTAGTGGCAACGACCTCATTACTCCCGCCCACATATCCTCAATAGGATTAAGGTCCGGTGACCGTGAAACGAACTCAATCAGCTTTATGCGATCTTGGCTGAGAAACCATTCTTGAACGACACAGCTTTCATGGATGGGGCTGTGGTCCTGTAAATAAATAGGTATCAAGTTATTTCATCTATTTATATTTGAAGAACGTATTTGTAATTCACGCACTGTATTAATGTTTTGTATACGGTGTCTTACAAGTCGGGTTCAAATATCGTTTAAAGGCCTTTATCAGTTAAACATTTCCGTGTCCATCATGTCAGATTGAGCATGACTGGCTGACTCATACCAAACGATGCAGTTTATTGTTGATAAGAAGACCATCGGAGCAGTTGCCCAACCAGGAGGAACCTCCACTGAATACCAGGCTTCTAACTGAAGTAAAATGCGTGCCATCTATACCACTAACGTGATCCCTATATTTCGCAACTAAAAGTGCAGCGGCTATAGTCGGAAGTTATCATGCCGACAGTACAGGTCATAATCTGCATAAATATATGGGTAGCTTCTTATCTGTCTGCAAATAATTGAGATAAACGCCGTTTTAATTAGGAAACGTGTATTTCTATGCTGCTTTGGTGATCATTTGCAACTAAGTGATGACCAAACTAACATGCATACGTATTCACTCCACGTTTAGTAATAAAAATGGCGTTTATCTCAGTTATTCGCAAACGACAGATGTCCGCCTTTGATAACAAGCTACTCATATCATCGTACAGCAAGACCGCAGGTAGTATACAATTTGTGCAAACGCCAGTCAGGTTTTGTGAGAGCCGAAGGGCACAGTAGTTGGGAAGGGATTAATACAGACTTGTAGCTTTTTCCCCATTGCTGTTCAGTTTGTTCATTGAGCAGGCTGTGAAGGAGAGAAAGGAGAAATTTGGAGAAAGGATTAAAGTACAGGGACAAGAAGTAAAGAATTTGCTATTTGCCGATGACGTAGTAATTGTGTCAAAGCCTGCAATGGACCTAGAAGAGCAGTTGTATGGAATGGACAGTGTCTTGAAAAGGGAGTATCAAATAAACATTAAATACCGCAAAAAAAGAAATTTAGTCTAAGAAAATCAGGTGATTTGTAAGGTAATATATTAGAAAACAAGACATTAAAAGTGGTAGATGAGTTTTGTAGGTTGTCTGTGGGGGGGAAGGGGGGGTGGAGGGTTGGATTGTGGTTTGAAGGCACTCGACTACTCAGATCATCAATCCCTATTTCGGATAATGATGGAAAGTAAATCGGGTGTGATATTTGAAAGGAAGCATTCTGACTTTCGCCTGGAGTGATTTAGGGAAATAATGGAAAACCTAAATCAGGATGGCCGGCGGTGAATTTGAACCACCACCCTCCCGAATGCGGTTCCAGTGTGCTAACCACTGCGCCACCTCGCTCCGCTGAGTTTTGTTACTTGGGTTGTAAATAACTTCTGATGTCCTGAGTAGTAAAGACATAAAATGTAGAATGCAATTGGAGGAAAAGTATTTCTGAAGAAGAGAAATTTGTCCAAAGTGTGGCCTTGTACAGCAGTGAAGCGTGGACGATAAAGCAGTTCAGACAAGACGATAGCTTTCGAAATTTCTTGCAACAGGAGAATATACTGAACAGAATTGGGGAAAAAAGAAATTTCTGGCATATCTTGTCTAAAAGACGGGAACGATTGGTAGGGCACAATCTGAGACACCAACGAATTGTCAATTTAGTATTGGAGGGGAGCGTGTGGGGTAAAAATCGCAGGGGTGGAGGATGAGATGGATACAGCAAGCAGATTCAAAATGGATGTGGGCTGTCTTTCTTACTCAGATACGAAGAGTTTTGCGCAAGATAGGGTAGCGTGGAGGTGGAGAACTGCATCAAACCAGTCTACGGACTGAAGACTGCAACCACAACACACCAAATCATTAAGTAGTGTATCTCATGTAATATTATTCAAAATAGTCATTTTAGACACAGTAATTTCATTTATGAAGCGCCATCATTACGGTAGACTTTCTTCAAATGTGTAGTCCGTTTGTTACGGAATGACTTGCAGTATCTTCTTAGGCATTATCGTTTGCTGTACCAGAAAAGAATTAGGAACAGAATTCGTCGCACAGGTAACTGAAACACCAATTCTTTGAGTGCTGTACACATTTCATGGAATATGCAGGTGATACACGAAAACATAGTTTATTTAAATTCCAAAAATTTTTATTACTGTGTTCAATTTTGACGTTAACCACGCATACCTCACCTTTAGTGTGAAAGCAGGCACGTTAAAAAGATGCAGAACAGAATGTTGTATTTTTATAGAAACTCCAAATTCAAATGTTTGTAGAGCTTATGGGACTTAACTACGCGGTCTTCAGTCCCTAAACTTACAAACTACTTATGAACTAGCTTCCACTAAAGACGGCACAAACATTCATGCCCGACGGGGAATTCAAATCCCCGACGGGGAACAGCCTTGCACATAGTATCATAGAAACTCCCCTCGATATATTTTCTCTATGAGGCTTAAACAAGTTGCCTGCTTTATACATTTTTAGTGAAACCTTCAACCTGCCTGCAAAAAGAAACATCACAGATTCAGTAAAGTGGAGTACCTGTCCGCGGTATAATTTTACACTGCAAGAGCCTACATTTCTTCTCTCTACAAAGTTTTGATGGAAAAGTACCTGATCAGACTGCACTCAAGCGAATGTTATCCACACACGTGAGATTGTAACTAGCTACCACAAATATAATTCATGTTTGAAGAAAGTTTGTTTATTAATGCAACTACTACGACAAAAACACTTTTTAGAATGATTTTCCATGGCATATTATAACGATGTTCCATATACATCCGCATGATAACAGCAAACCATAGAAACAGCACCACTACCTCTATGTCAGAACAACACTCACGTTAATGCTATAGGAGATGCGCAAAACCAGTATCTGTTTCGTCGGAAAAGCCGGTAACCACGTGCTGATTTTCGGGTCTAATGGTCACCTTAGGAACAGTTTGATATTCTGTGTTTGCAACAATAGTGCCCACATAAATCCCATCGACGTCGTTACAGGTAAAGACCGCACAAGGGATGTTGAAAATTATAAATAGTGCAAGCATTGTATAAATTCTTATACATTAAGATTATGTATAATATACATCTAATCAGATATGCAGACGACGCAAAAAGACTAATAGACGGATTATAAGAAAGAAAAGGGTCCAAGAGAAAGTACAGACTTTTGGAAAATCCATAGTAATGAGAACTCCATGTTAGGAAGCCTTCCCAGAAATGTTCACATCTTAAAAACAATGCTGCATTGATTTCTCTTCGCATGCTTGCCTCTCTTCGTTCGTTTGTGCCACTGACAGCTATGTCGAGAAAGATATTTTTTGAGTCTATAATTGTAAAGAAAACTGACGCTTACATCTAATGCTTTCAGTATAATCAATGGAAATGCTCGAAGAAGTGTTAAACAGCTCTGGTGAATGACGTTTGTTGTTATTGCGCTTAAGACAGAATACGCAAATAATTGAGACACTTATTGCTAATTAGCGGTCAGTGCATGTGTATATTTTTATTAGTGACAACGATCGACTCATTAAAGCTAGTTACGGAATTGCGAGCAGGGATCATTGACATATACTGTAGGTGTTCGGATCCCCAGCAGGCGCGCGAGGCGCGAGCTAAGTCTCTGTCGAGCTCGCTTGGCAATCACCTCGGCTCTTATTCTTCCTGTTGATAGTATGACTAAGGCTTGGCAACATCGCAGTGTAAGTCTGTCAACGCTGGTACCGACGTCTTACTTCCTGGTTGGCACAGAACTATGCTCATAAATTCACTTGATGTTTCCTGTAATTTCCATTGAATAATCTGACTGGTTTCTCAGTCGAGAGGCGACAGAAGGCTATTATTTCATGCTTTTGGGTCCAGAAAATCGTTTACACGGTGAAATTCCAACTAATCTCGTCTCTTAGGTAACGAGGTATATGATCTAGTGATGTATGTGGTAGTAGGAAAGAGCTGGCGTGCATAGCTCCTCGCTAGCTCTGAGGTAAAAAAAAAAAAGAGGTAAAGTGGTAGTCTGCCACAGAGAGGTGGCTTTGGTCGATGGTTCGGGTCTCATTAGAGGAGAACTTTTTAGCTGTTTTCGTGTCAGGAGTTGCACGAATCCACATCAAAACAACAAGAAACCTCTTGTGGTTACTTGCTATATTCTCTCAGATTATGGGAAAGTCTGACAACGTTCTGGTAGTTTACCAAATTTGTCCCTGCAGAATCGAACTGATTCTAAGCTAATTAAGACACCCATCGATGTTCGACGTGCCTATTCGTCTGGAAATAATTTTTGTCGAAGGTTATTCGTGGAGGGGCAGGAAAGATAATCATTTGAGAACATGTGATCGAAAGAGTAGGTGAGGAATGGGTGACTCCCAAAGCACACTATTCGATGTTTTGTGTGTGAAATCAACGGGAATTATTATGGTGGAGTACGAAAGCATGATGTAATCTTTTAGGTCGTTTGTCCTTAGAGTGCGACTAAACGGTGTCTCAGTTGTTTGCAAAAATAGGGCGCACCCTGGCTTTGTGGTTGCACTTTGCTGAGTATAAAAATATTTTAGTACTCAGTCATTATTTTTCTCTTAAGGTGTCAGAATGAGAGCATCATAAATTCGTCACTAGTAACAGTCGTGAGTAGGAATCCTGATTGAGCGGCCTGATGACGTTCAAGAAAAATGTGGTAATAGTCACTCCTATGAGCCTTTATACCGATTCCACTTTACGACGTTTAGATTATGTTCATATATATGTATATATATATATATATCAGTCAGAATAATTCAATACGTGACTGTAATATAAGTACTAGAACTTGTGGTAAGGATATAACAGCGGGTAAATAGACACACAGCGGCGCGCCGCTGTCACTGAGTCCGCAGGCGGCAGCCGCGATGCGGCCGCTGGCGCGTCGACGTAGCCGGTGCCCACTACTCCCGAGAGTAAACAATTCAGTTTTGATGCAGCAGCAAGCTCTTTCGCGTAATTATTTCTGGGAGTTTTCGCTGTTAAAATCGAGGTTCTTCCACACTGATAAGAAAGACAGCCGATATGCGGTTAAAAAAAAAAAAAATAATTGCAGGTTGTTAGTTTTGTGTCCCGACTTCGTCGCCGCTTTTGTGTCCCAGCCTCGTCGTAGGTGTCGGTGGCCGAGTGGAACGAGACCGACACGCTGGTGCAGGTACGGAGGGGAGCAGCCAGAAACTATAAACACTAGAGTAAATTAGAAAGATATATATTGCACAGAATGTAACAATACTTAACTTTTACATAGTACTGCAGAATGTTGATACATAGTTGTTAGAGGCCTGCCTAGTGCCTGTACAATAGCAAAGTCTTCACTCGTGCCTATCGGATTACGAAGGTCCTAACTCGTTGCTGTCTCAGTCCGAAGTGACCGGTGTCTTCCGTGGTGGCCACGAGCGGGGTTGCCGCAGAGGGCGCTCGTGGCTGTCGTCGTGAGAACGCCGCGCCGTGCGTGCATGGCGGCGCGCGGCGAAAGTAAGTGGCGCGCACTTTGTACTTGTGCAACACCACAGTTAGACTCGATCTCGTGACCGCTTACATACACGCTTGTAAACGCGACTTTTACCACGAGACCACGCGCTCATACTGTACAGAGCTGTCTTGTGAAGGAAGTAACACTTCCTCCTGATAGTGCCGCATTCTACAGTGTTGCCAGATCGTGCATATAGCCGGACTTAGAATTCTGAGGGGCGATCGATTTTATTGTCCACACTGCGCGACCGACTCGGACTTAGCCTCAGCGTCGGCCGGCCGGCGATCAATTTTTTTGTCTAAGACTGTACATTGGTGTACAAGTTTCTGACATCTAAGGAGACCAGGGTAGAAGTAGGTGGAAGAGTTATGCATATAATGCATATTTGGAGCTTTCTGGTATTATTGGCCCCACTGTACTAGACAATTTTATGAGAGTATTGAATGTTCGTACATGGTCCAATGGCCAAATCATTGGAGAGCGTCAGCAACGAAAATTGACTCGTTTGCGGAAAGTTTCAAATGTCTGTAAATCTATCGGAGCAAACTGCGTGGTCATCAGTCCGTAGTCTACAAACTACTTAAACCTAGGTAAACTAACCTAAGGACAAACACACACAACCATGCCCCAGGGAGGACTCGAACCTCCACGGCGAGCAACCGCGCGCTCCGCAGCGAGACGCTTTAGACCGCTCGGCTACTCCACCGTGGCTAAATGTTCAAATATTTGTAGAGCTTATGGGACTTAACTACGGGTCATCAGTCCCTAAACCTACAAACTACTTATGATATACCTAATACTAAGGACAGCACAAATATCCATGCCCAAGGGGGGATTCGAACCACCGACCGTAGTGGCCGTGCAGACCGTGACTGACGCGCCTCAGTCCCCTCGGCCACCGCGGCCGGCGCGGGAAGTTTATTCCATAAAAAACAGTGATCAAAAACATACCACAGCTGGGCAGTTTCCTTTTGCCAAGCGAGTGATTAATTTAACTGAAATAGAATTTACGCAGCAACAAAATGCCCTTCTTAACAAGGGCCTCAAAAATAACGTTCAACCTATAATGATCAACTAAAGAGAAACCGAGTTGATAGTGGATTTTAAGTTGGCGCTAGACCGGGCCTTCGATGATAATACCAACAAGCTCAAAGTAGCATGTAAAGCTAGTACTATGATAGAGAAGTATGTCAACACGCAGAAATTTAATAATGAACGCTCAACCCTGAAACTGATTAATTCTAAACTCAATGAGCACGATGCTTTGGTGGTGGGCGCGGACAAAGGCTGCACAGCTGTCGTTATTTATAGGGCAGATTACATAGCTAAAATTAAAAACCTCTTTAATGACAATGGGATCATACCCATGGAAGTAGATCCAACTCCCGAATTTAACAAGGAATTATGCTAGTGCTTGTATGCCTGTTCTAACATTATCACTCCTAATAACCGCAAAAGTTCAAACTTACGAATCCTAGAACCCCATCTCTCGGGGCTCAAATCAAAACCCATAAACCTGATTTTTCGATTCGACCTGTCGTCAACTGCATCGGCAATCCGGCCGAACCCTCGGGCAAGATTATACTGCAAATGTTGAAACAGTTTTATGTTTGCGATAATAATTTCTCAGTTACGAATAGCAAGGCTCTGTTCTCCTTAGATGTCACAAACTTGTACTCCAATGTACCAGTTCAGGAAACTATTGACATCATTACTGATAATCTGACAAATAGAATGACCAGCTGAGCAGCAAAAAATCAGTCTTATTACGACATTATGATGTCAGCTTTAGCAAACATCACTTGATGTCTTATTGCAACCTACTTCCCACTCCCCTCCCCCTCTTTCCTCCCCTCCCCCTCACCCCACCCGCCATTTACATTTGCCTTTAAGCTTGCGTCTATACCTGAGTTTACCTCCTTAACTTAATACATTGTTTACCACTTTATCATGTTTACAACACTAATCACCATTAGTATTAGTACTTGAGTGACTCAACACATCTGTATTTAATCCACACATAATGACTACAATTTTAAAGCTTATTTCCAAAAAAAAAAAAAAAAAAAAAAAAAAAAAAAAAAAAAAAAAAAAAAAAAAAAAACACCCCCTAATGCCAAGCTCTCGTGCACATATTTAATTAACATCTATTTTCACGAACTCCAGTAACTGAATCCATCTGCATTCATTCACATATAGAAGATCGTATAATTTTTAATGCTTCTTCAGTGCTTTTGTACAATTGTTTCGCACTTCACACCACTATGATCGTTTCTTTTAACCCCCGTATGCAGCCCTTACTACTCTATAACATAGACATACTCTTTGAGCTTTTTCCGACAGTTTCGGTCGATTTCTGATTTAAATCATAGCCGCTCACACGAGATACACAGGCGCTTACTCCTCACGCTTACTCCTCGCACCACTTTGCCTCCAGCCGTCCGCGCACCAGCACCTGTCTGGCTAACGCAGTGCATGTAATGTGATTCAAATGTGATCGCGGACCTACCCACTGCTGTGCTGTTTATGTGGTGAGTTACTTCTTCCTCACCGACCATGTCTACCGCTGTCAACAATTTTCATGATCGCCTTTACTTACTTCGCTGTTGTTTCAGGATTTTCTTTCATGTTGACGTTTGATCAGCGGGTTATGCCCATGCCTTTAACTTTTATTTATGACTAATGATGTTTACCATCGTATATTTTGCTAAGGAATGCAATCTTGCTGACCGTTAGGTAGGTCCCGACTCCCCTATTTATTTTGTTTCTAAAGCTGTGGATAGGTTCGCGCACTAAAACTGTCATGGTTTGTTTATATATTTTCTCTTGTTACAGTATTCTGATGACGCGCCAAAAGCGCGAAACGCGTTAATAAACAGTATTATTTTGCAACAGAGACTGTTATTATTACAAACATTGATTTACTGTTGCTGCGCCAGGCCAATCAAGAGTGGTGTAGTGTATATACTCCGCTGCAGAGTGAAAGTTTCATTCTGGAAACATCCCTTAGGCTGTGGCTAAGCCATGTCTCCACCATATCCTTTCTTCCAGGAGTGCTAGTGTTGCATGGTTCTAAGGAGAGCTTCTGTGAAGTTTGGAAAGTAGTAGGCGAGGTACTGGCGGAGGTAAAGTTGTGAGGCGGCATCGAGGGTCGTGTCAGGATAGCACAGTCGGTAGTGGGCTTGCCCGCGAAAGACAAAGGTCCCAGGCTCGAGTCCCGGTTCCGGCACACAATTTTAAACTGCCAGGAAGTTTCGTTTTGTATACAAATTGATTTAATGGTTCCTTTACGCATAGTGATGTGTTGAAGATTATTTTGCGTAACGAAGTAGAGCGCGTCTCACTTCACCTGGAGCATAGCGACGAGGATAACGGAGGACCTGGCGAATGTGCCGAAAACAAGGGAAGGAGCGTAACAACTTCACTGATACCTATTGCTCGATGTTGGTGAATTACAATGGTCGAAATAATTGAAATCGAAAGTCTGCTCGCGATATCGAATTTCCAGCTTCTGTGTTAGGTATAAATGTACTGCTCTGGGGAGACATACAAAAATTTGTGCCTAGCAGCGACTCGGACGTGGATTTCCTGCTTTTCGTGATTAGTCGCCTTGTAACTTTCACTACGTTCTGGATTAATTCGTCTCTACCGCCCTAGGTATCATGTCAAATATTAAGCAGCGAAATCAAATAAACTTGCGCTTTTGATATAAAATTTAAGAACATATAGTTTACAGGTATGTAGTAACTGTAATCTCCTTCTTTATATATACAATTTGTTGCAGTCGTAGAGACATTTCACTGACATTGTTGCTCAGTGACGGCCAGCCAGTGCACACGTGACAGCAGCAGCTCTACATTGTAAGATAACAGGCTTCTTAATGAAGCGACTTATTTTCATTTCGTGTGAGCTTTCTTTTACAGTTCTTCATACTTTAGTGTGCTCGTATGTTTATTTATTAATAACCGCGTTTAGTTGTCAGTTCAGTTGTTGATATTTTGATTTATTAGCTGGCGTATATATTTTTCAGACTCGCCGGTAATAAACAGTTTAGTATTGGGTTCATATTTTTCGAAGCTTACTGTTTATCAAACTTCTGTGTCCTCAGACGTACTTGCTTGGAAGATACGTAGGTTTTTAGATTGGCTAGGAACTGTGACTGCTGCGAACGGATGCAGGCAGAGTTGGTGACTTCACTCGCAGCTTCAGGCGGCGTTGGCTTCACTGGCAACGCTTGAGACTGCGGTGAGTGGGCGCCGCTGTTGTGGGCCGCTCGCGGGGGTGCAGCAGACGCCCTGTGCGTCTGTTGTGCCTTCCGATCGGCCTGCGGTTGTGGCCAGCCAGCTCGCTGCCCGCGAGAGGGTCGCAACCCAATCCGTAGTGGATTGGGATGTCTCCTCAGTGCGTGGCAGGCGGCGTAAGACTTCCTGGGGGACTGAAGTGGAGGCCTCCCCGGTTAGTCTTGCCAACAGATTCGAGGCGCTGTCTGTGGCAGACGATGTTCCTGACGCAGATGGTGTCGCTTGTCCTGTACTCGCCCCTGTGCCTGCAAGATCCGGGCACTCACAGAGGTTGGGTTTGTTAGTAGCTGGGAGCTCCAACGACAGGCGGGTGATGGAGTCCCTTAGGAAAATGGCTGCTAGGGAGGGGAAGAAGTCCAATGTGCCCTCTGTGTGCATACCGGGGGGAGTCATTCCAGATGTGGAACGGGTCCTTCCGGATGCCATGAAGAGCACAGGGTGCAGCCAGCTGCAGATGGTGGCTCATGTCGGGACCAATGATGTGTGTCGCTTTGGATCAGAAGAGATCAAATCAAATGTTCAAATGTTTGTAGAACTTGTGGGACTTAACTACTGGGTCATCAGTCCCTAAGCTTACAAACTACTTACGAAATAGCTAAGACTAAGGACTGCACAAATATCCATGCCCTAGAGGGGATTCGAACCCCCGACCGTACTTGCCATGCAGACAGTGACTGGAGCACCTCAGTCCTCTCAGCCACCGCGGGCGGCTCGGAAGAGATCCTCTCTGGTTTTGAGCGGCTATCAGAAGTGATAATGACCGCGTCTTGCTTGCAAGATGAAAGCGGAGCTCACCATCTGCAGCATTGTCGACAGGACTGACTGCGGATCTTTGGTTCAGAGCCGAGTGGATGGCCTGAATCAGAGGCTCAGACGGTTCTGCGACCGTGTGGGCTACAGATTCCACGACTTGCGCCAAAGTGTGGTGGGTTTTTGGGTTCAGCTAAATAGGTCAGGAGTCCACTATACTCAGGAAGCGGCTACACGGGTGGCGGAGGCTGTGTGGCGTGGACTGGGCGGTTTTTTAGGTTAGACGGCCTCAGGAATACACAAAATGGGTTTCAAAAGGGGCAGGTCAGACACAGAAAGAAAGCAGAACTAGAAACCATTGGTATAACAGTTGTAAATTGTCGTAGCTGTATTGAGAAAGTTCCAGTGCTCCAAGCGCTGATAGAAAGCGCTGAGGCACAAATCGTTATAGGTTCTGAAAGCTAACTGACGCCTTAGATAAGTTCGGCCGAATTTTTTTCCAAGGGCCAAATGGTCTTCAGAAACGATAGAATAAATAAAAAACGGGGTGGCGTGTTTATTGCTGTTACTAACTGTTTATGGCCGAGGTGACTGAGGCGCTCCAGTCACGGTCAGCACGTCCACTACGGTCGGGGGTTCGAATCCCCCCTCGGGCATGGATATTTGTGCCGTCCTAGTTTGTAAGTAGTTCATAAGTAGTTTGTAAGTTTAGGGACTGGTAACCCCGTAGTTAAGTCCCATAAGCTTAACAAACATTTGAACTAACTGTTTATCCTGCAGCAAAGTTGAGGCAGATACTTCCTGTGAGTTGGTTTGGCTAGAGGTTATACCTGACAACCGGAATAAATTAATAATTGAATCTTTTAACGGCCCCCTGACTCAGACGATGCAGTTGCCGAAATGTTCAAAGGAAAGCTTGAATCACATTTCAAATAGGTATCCGAAGCATACTGATATAATCGGTGGCGACTTTAATTTACCCTCGATATGTTGGCATAATTACGTATTCAAAACCGGCGGCAAATATAAAACATTGTTCGAACTAGTTCTAATTGCTTTATCTGAAAACTACTTCGAACAGTTAGTGCATGAACCCACAAGAATAGTAAGTGATTGCGAAAATACCCTTGATCTCATAGCAACAAATAATCCTGAGCTAGTAAAGATCACCAAAACAGATGCAGGGATTAGCGAACATCGAGTTGTAGTAGCGAAACTGAATGTGGTAATTCGCAAATGCACCAAAAATAAACGAAAAACATATATATTCAATAAAGCAGATAAAAATTCGCTTCACGCTTTCCTCAGTGATAGTCTCCAGTCTTTCAAAACTAAAAATGCAAATGTAGATAAGTTGTGGCTTACTTTCAAAGACATAGTATCAGTAGCAATCGAGAGATTTATACCAAATAAATTAATAAAAGAGGAGGCTGACCCCGCGTGGTACACAAAAGAGGTCAGATCACTGTTGCAGAAACAAAGAATAACGCATGCAAAATTTAAAGACACAGAATCCACAAGACTGGCAATCTTTTATTGAAACTCTCAACCTAGCGCGGACTTCAATGCGAGAAACCTATAGTAGTTATCACAACGAAATCCTGTCTCGTAATTTTGCAGAAAATCCAAAGAAATTCTGGTCATATGTGAAGTACACTAGCGGCAAAACACAAACAATACCTTCACTACGCTATAGCAATGGTAATAGTACCGACGACAGTACTGCTAAGGCAGAATTACTAAACACAGCATTCCGAAATTCTTTCACCAAAGAAGACGAAGTAAACACTCCAGTATTCAATCCAAGAACAGTCGCCAGCATGCGAATCTTAGAAGTAGATGTTCCTGGAGTAGTAAAGCAACTTAAGTTATTAAACAAAAAACAAAACAAAATCTTCCGGGCCAGACTGTATACCAACTAGATTCCTCTGAGTATGCTGATGCAATAGCTCCGAACTTAGCTATAATTTACAACCGATCACTCAGCGAAAGATCCGTACCCAAAGATTGGAAAGTTGCCCAAGTTACTCTAATATTCAAGAATGGCAATAGAAGTGATCCCCAAAATTACAGGCCAATCTCATTGACGTCGATTTGCAGGAGGGTTTTGGAACATATACTTTGTTCGAATATTATGAACTACCTCGAAGAGAACGACCTATTAACCAATAGTCAGCACGGATTCAGAAAGTATCGGTCTTGCGAAACACAGCTTGCCCTTTATTCACATGAAGTGATAAGTGCCATCGACAAGGGATCTCAAATCGATTCCATATTTCTGGATTTCCGGAAGGCTTTTGACACTATACCCCACAAGCGGCTTCTAATGAAATTGCGTGCGTATGGAATATCTCCCCAATTGTGTGACTGGATTCACGATTTTCTATCAGAATGGACACAGTTCGTTGTAATTGACGGTAAGTCATCGAGTAGAACAAAATGGATATCTGGCGTTCCACAGGGAAGCGTCATAGGTCCCCTACTCTTCCTTGTGTTTATAAACGATTTAGGAGACAATCTAAATAGCTCCCTTAGACTGTTCGCGGATGATGCTGTCGTTTATCGGTTAGTGAAGTCAACAGAGGATCAAAAGCAACTACAAAGAGATTAAGACAAAATTTCTACAGGATGCGAAAATTGGCAATTGACACTAAATAAAGAAAAGTGTGAAGTAATACACATGACCACTAAAAGATATCCGCTGAACTTCAATTACGCGATAAATCAGTCAAAACTTAAGGTCGTAGATTCTACCAAATACCTAGGAGTTACAATTACGAACAACTTAGACTGGAGAGAACACATAGAAAATATAGTGGGGAAGGCGAACCAAAGGTTACGTTTCATTGGCAGAACGCTTCGAAGAAGCACCAGCTCCACCAAAGGAACTGCCTACATTACACTTGTGCGTCATCTCCTGGAGTACTGTTGCCCCTTGTGGGACCATCACCAGGTGGAACTGACGGAAGACATTGAAAAGGTTCAGATAAGGGGAGCTCGTTTTGTTTTGTCACGTTACGGGGGGGAAAGCGTCACGGAAATGTTGCACGAATTGGGGTGGAAATCATTAAAAGAAAAACGTTATTCATTGCGGCGTGATCTGTTTGCGAAGTTTCAATCAACGACTTTTACTTATGAATGTGAAAATATTTTGCCAGCACCCACCTACTTAGGGTGACATGACCATCCCAATAAAATAAGAGAAATCAGATGGAAAACGAAACGATTTAGGTGTTCTTTCTTCCCGCGCGCGATTAGAGAATGGAACGGTAGAGAAAAGTTATGAAAGTGGTTAATGAACCCTCTGCCAGGCACTTAAATGTGATTTGCAGAGTATCTATGTAGATGTAGATGTAGACATTGCCTCATACGTGCAATCGGTCATTTCCCTTTGACCATGCCACACACGAGCGATTTTGAAAGCAATTGCAATTATTATTGCGAACTTCTCTGTCACGAAATTATGGCATGAATTGCCATGTTTAGGAGCGGTTGTACTGATTTCCGTATGTTGTTCACTAATGTATGAAAAACTTGGAAAGGAATTCATTTAACTTGTTTTGGAATGCTTTTATTCCGAACTAGGCTATCTTACACATTATATTACATTTTCATTTGACATCAAGTGTGTCGTGTATATTTTTACAATCTGTATTTGCGAAATAAAATTCTGGAAACCTGTTACGTGTTTTTTAAGCAAATTGAGTAACAGATACGACCTCGGTGAAGAATCCCTGAAAATATATTCCTTTCTATATATTATTTTCGCCGTGGAATGAATATTAAAGCGATTTGATATTAAGAGCATTGCCTTATTTAGGAGGAGAAAATATTTTTCGTAGTGCAACGAAGAATATTAGGGAAGCTTAAAAATATATCTCATGCAACATAATGAACACGCCTTTTACTTTCGTGACAAATGTGTCTTTGTACTCTCCTTTATATAGAGTATACTTGATATCGCCGAGTAAGACCCATTTCCCCCCTTCGTGCCGCCTCCAAATATATGCCGCCAGGGGCCATGGCCCTCCCGGCAACCCCACTCCCCTTATAAAAGTTTCATGTAAAAATGTAACATTGTAACCCAGCTTCAAGTACTACTGGCTGCCACTTCGACAGTTTGAATGTCTCTGCAGTGAAGGAAAAGTATAAATATTAGACTGAGCATGAATCTTTATATTTAAGTAAAGAGAAACATAGAGTTTGTTGATCAAATCAGGAACTGAAACAGCTGTTATTCATACGCCATATTTGAGTGGGCTTTAACATGTAAACACGACAGTGAAAAACGTTTTACGAAATTCAGTTATTGTGCATGTAAATGTCGTGTCTGTATGTGTGTGTGTGTGTGTGTGTGTGTGTGTGTGTGTGTGTGTACTGGGTCGCAAAAGTTTTTTCCAGAAAGATTGCGGGTCTCATTACATAAAAGATTGGGTATCAATGTTCTACTATATTACTTTCCTCCGTTTCGGTCAATCCTCACCTAATAATCGCAATGAAACTCTCGACAACCTCTGGTTCCTTCAGTTTATCCAGGTTCCAGCCCCTGACTTTTCTACCTCTTTGCAGTTTCTTAAGTTTTAATCTACTTGTTTTTCCAGATGACGACATCATCCTGATATACAGGGTGTTTCACTAAGTGTGTTTGCCTCTGTAACTTATAAAATAATAGGATTTGCTCTGCATAACGTAAAAAATAGAAGAAATTAAAAAAAAATTCAGGGAAAATAAAATGCAGCATCCCTATTTTATTGTGTTAAACACTGAAGCAATATTGCTATGTATTGTCAAAGTCGGAATTTTTTTGTTGTTCTATTCCGAAAATACGTTGGAGCGCAGCAAAATTAGAGTCGGCACCGGGTCGCAGAAATCCACACTACGCCACTGTGAAAATTCTTATCTCAGCTCCTGTCCTCTTGATATCTGTCATGATATAAACATAACAAGAATTCTTGATGTATGAAGGTCACAAAACTTAATTTTTGCAAATCCAGTTTACGATTGTTTGAAGTTAGAAATATTTCAGACAAAAATATCTGTGGCAGAGATTTATTACTTAATTTATCAGTAATCGTTATGTAATGAGCTACATTCCGAGTCGAAATGAAACTTATTGGTTATTTAAAAGCCTAGAAATTAGAAATATTATACAGTATAGTATATAACTATACTTGTCATTACCTCATCTGTACTGAATAATTGCCCTCGTATTTTTTATCGACGAAAATTTATCAGTCACCCTCTGATAAAAGTCCGCAAATTCTGTCACAAGATTTCTTTCAATGGAAAGCAAGGCTGACAATCTTTCCTGGAGCATATATTTATGTAAGATTAATTTTCTTATATTCAAATTTGAAAAGCACCTATTTGTTTCGACTGACGTCATGGGAATTATGAAAATTAGCTTCAACAGTTTAGAGAACTCAGTAATCTTCTCTAGGTTTTAAATATTATAAACTGTGATAGGGTAACAGCATCAGATAATTATCTAAATTGGTAGGTAATTTGTGAATGAAACAAAGATCTTGGGACTGCTGTTGAAATATCGGTACTGGGTGGCAGAATGACATACACGAGAAGAAAGAATGCTGAGATAAGCATGGAGAGTTTTGTGTCGCATCCTCGTCACCACTTTTGTGTTTCATTGCCGCCGGTTGTCCTAAGTGTCGGTGGCCGAGTAGATAGAGACCGACACAGGAAAATAGGATGCACGCATGTGCGGGTAGAGAGTCTGAGGTGACCAGCCGGTGGGACAGCAGAAACTAGAAACACTAAGTTAGAACAAGATATATTTCGAAGAGAGAGAGTACAAATACTTAGCTTTGTTAACTGAAGTCTAGTGGAAAGCAGATACATAGTTTAAGTAGATAGAGGCCTGCCTACTGATGAGAGACTTTCCTAGTGGCTTTCTTAATCCCAAGTGAGCGATGCAGTTCAGTGGTGGCCACGAGTGGAGTTTTAGCAGAGGGCGCTAGTGGGTGACGTCGTAAGAACGCCGCGCAGTGCTTGCATGGCGGCGCGCAGCGAAAGTACGTGGTACAAACTTCAGACTTGTGCGACATCACCCCCCACCCCCCGAAAGCGCCGTGTCGTCGTGGCGTAGGGCTGAGAGCCACGGCGAGGGCACTGGGAGGAGGGCCTGGGTGGGGGCGTTACTGGTGGGACGGGCGTCGTAGCTGAGGCTGGGATCACGACGCCGTCTGCGCCCCTGTATCCACCTTGCAATCCCCCGGAAAACCTACCAAAACGAGGGGAAGGGCGCACACCTCCGCCCAGAGGGAGCAGGCCATCTTCTTCTGAGGTGCGTGGCCCAGGCGCCGGTGACACGCACGGTCCCGAAGTCCCACTCGGTGACACTGGCATCTGCAGCGGCGGCGATGGAGGCGCTTCGACCTCCATGGGGACGATCTCGTAGTCCGGGGACGCTGGAACCGTCGGCGAGCGATGTGGCTGTGCTCCCTGGCGATGAACTGGCTCTGGAATCAAGTAACCAGAGACAGGATCGCGCGGCTTCTGCAGGCGCAATTGGTTTGCGTGGCGCCGCAGCTACGACCCTGTGGAAGAACTTACAACAAACATATTGCGACCGAGCACGCGCTGAATGGTGCCCGGCATCCATGTTTTCATCCCAGCAAACACCCTGTACAGCACCAGCGTAGAAACCTGAAAAAGGGAAGCGCCATACGAACTGACTCGGTGCGTGGGAGGCAGCTGCAGGTAAAGGAGAATGCGGTGACGGCGGCCGTGTAGCAGCTCGGCAAGAGACAGGCCATCACGAGGCATGCACCGATACGTAGACAGGAAGATTTGAAGAGCTTGCTGCCTGGAGTGCTGGCCTTTCATCTTTTCCATGTGAGACTTGAATGTTCGAACGAAATGTTCTGCTTCACCATTGGACTGAGGGTGAAAAGGTGCGGTGGTGATATGCTGAATGCAATTCACACGACAAAACTGTTGAAATTCCGCGCTAACAAACTGAGGTCCATTGTCACTGATGATAGTTGCAGGCAAACTTTCGATGTAAAACACAGATGTTAAGGCACTGATTATACTAGTTATACATGTTAATAGGAATGTTGTACCAATAATTACATGTAGTCCATGGAATCCTGTTGCTACAAAGAATGTTGATCTATATACTGCATCTGCAATAGTAAAAGGTGCTTCTCCATATTCATATATTTGAAGTAAAGTAAAATAAAATCCTAATATTACTGTGAAAAATAATCCTTGTATTGCTGGTGAATGATTACATTCTATAATTCTGTGATGTGCTCATGTAATTGTTACTCATGAAGCTAATAAAATTGCAGTATTAAGAAGTGGTATTTATATTGGATTAAATGGTTGAATTCCTATTGGAGGTAATTTTATTCCTAATTTAATTGTTGGTGCTAGTCTTCTATTAACGAATGCTCAGAAGAATGATGCAAAAAATAATACTTCTGATGCAATAAATAAAATTATTCCTCATCGTAGTCCTTTTGATACTAATTTAGTATGTAGTCCTTGAAATGTTCCTTCTCGGACTACATCTCGTCACCATTGAATTATTGTTAATACAATGGCAGTTATTCCAATAATTAGTAAATTTATATTAAATGTATGAAATCATTTAGTTATTCCTGAGGTTAAAATTATAGATCTGATTAAAGGTCATGGTCTATAATCTACTATATGAAATGGGTGAAGGTATTAATCAAAATATTGATGGAATTAATAATAATCCTAAGAATGTTCTAGTTCAATCTAATAATAAATTAAATAAATTAGTTGATGGATCGAATGTTGAAAATAGATTTGTTATCATACTCAGTTAATATTTTTTAAATGTTATTGTTACTTCTTATAATTTTATTTGGTTTATAAGAGATGAAATTTAGTTGATTAAATATTATTATTGTTATTGACAATATAATGAATAGTGAAAATCATATTATTGGTGATATTTGAGGGATTAAGTTTATAATTTATCTTGTCAGAAGTAAACATTAATTTACTATTTTTTGGTTTAAGAGACCATTACTTACTTTCAGTCATCTGATGTATCAAGGTGTACTATTTTTAGTTATGGGACTTAACTGCGGGGTTATCAGTCCCTATACTTACAAACTACGTATCAACTACCTTATACTAAGGACGGCACAAATATCCATGCCCGATGGGGGATTCGAACCCCCCGACCATAGTGGCCGTGCAGACCATGACTGGAGCGCCTTAGATCCCTCAGCCATTGCGGCTGGTTAGATTGACATTCTAATGTTATATTTTAACTAACTCCTTATATTATGTTAGATAGTCATTTACTGAAAAGTTTAACTGAGGTTCATTCAATTACAATTGGTATAAATCTATGATTTGCTCCACAGATTTCTGAACATTGACCAAAAAATAATCCTGGACGGTTAATTATAAATATTCCATGATTTAGTCATCCAGGTGTTGCATCGATTTTAATTCCTAAAGATGGAACTGCTCATGAATGAAGATGCTCTAGTTAATACTCGTACTTCTGTTTTTATTGGTAATGTTGTTCGATTATCAACTTCTAAAAGTCGGAATTCATCTCTATTCAATTCATTTTCAGGAGTTATATATGTATCAAATTCTACATTAATGAAATCTGAATATTCATAACTTCAATATCATTGTCGTCCAATTGTTTTAATTGTAATTATAGCATCTGATGAATCATCAAGTAAATATAGCAATCGTAATGATGGTAATGCAATAAAAATTAATGTAATTGCTGGTAGTGCTGTTCAGATAGTTTCAATTAAATGACCATAAAGTATATTTCGGTTTGTGTATTTTGTTAATAATATATATCTTAGTGAGTATCCTACAATTATTGTGATTAGTAATAGAACAATTATTGTCTGATCATGAAAGAATGATAATTGTTCAATTAATGGCGAGGCTCCATCTTGTAATGATAAGTTTGATCATGTTGCCATATTTTCTAATAAAAGGTCAAACCTTTATTTTTAGAGCTTAAATCTAACATTTCATGTTGTATAAGCGTCAGGATAATCGGAATATCGTTGTGGTATTCCTGCTAACCCTAGGAAATGTTGAGGGAAAAATGTTAAATTTACTGTCATAAATATAATGATAAATTGAATTTTTAATCATTTACTATTTATAGTTATTCCTGTAAATAAAGGATATCATTGAAGGATTCCTCCTATAATTGCAAATACTGCTCCTATAGATAATACATCATGGAAATGTGCTACTATATAATATGTGTCGTGTAAAACAATATCTAATGATGAATTTGCAAGTACAAGACCAGTTAATCCTCCTATTGTAAATAAGAAAATGAATCCTAGTGCTCATAATAAAGGTGGATTAAAATTGAATTTAGTTCCGTATAGTGTTGCTATTCATCTGAATACGTTAATTCCTGTTAGTACAGCAATAATTATTGTTGCTGAGTTGAAATAAGCTCGTGTATCGACGTCTATTCCTACTGTGAATATATGGTGAGCTCATACAATAAATCCTATTAACCCAATTGATAATATTGCATAAATTATACCAATTGTTCCAAATGATGCGTTTTTTCCTCTTTCTTGACAAACAATATGTGAAATAATACCAAATTCTGGTAGAATTAAAATATAAACTTCTGGGTGCCCAAGAATCAGAATAAGTGTTGATAAAGAATTGGATCACCCCCTCCTGCTGGGTCAAAGAATGATGTATTAAGATTTCGATCGGTTAATAATATAGTAATTGCTCCAGCTAGTACTGGTAATGATAATAGTAGTAATAAAGCTGTAATTGCTACTGATCAAACAAATAATGGTGTTTGATCAAGAGTTATATTATTTGATCGTATATTAATTGCTGTTGTAATGAAATTAATTGCTCCTAAAATAGATGAAACACCTGCTAGATGTAATGAAAAAATTGCTAAATCTACAGAAGCTCCTCTGTGTGCAATAACTCTAGCTAGTGGGGGATATACTGTTCATCCTGTACCAGCTCCATTATCTACTACGGAGGACATTAGTAGGAGTGTTAATGATGGTGGTAATAGTCAAAATCTTATATTGTTTATTCGTGCGAAGGCTATATCTGGAGCTCCAATTATTAATGGTACTAATCAAATTCCAAATCCTCCAATTATAATTGGTATAACCATGAAGAAAATTATAACAAATGAGTGGGCTGTAATAATTACGTTATAGACTTGGTTATCATTAATTATTGTTCCTGGTTGACCTAGTTCTGCTCGAATAAATATTCTTATTGATGTTCCTACTATTCCAGCTCATGCCCTGAATATAAAATAGCGTGTACCAATGTCCTTATGGTTTGTTGTGAACAAACATTCTTGCGGTAAAGAGGATAAGATGGCTGAATTCTTAGGTGTTAGATTGTAAATCTAATTATGGGAACATTTTCTCTCTTACCATTAGTGTTGCAGGTCTTATATTCAATTATGATATTAGACTGCAATTCTAGGGGTGTAAAATATTATTTTACTAAGACCTAAAAGATAACTTTTAATTATAACTTTGAAGGTTATTAGTTTTATTAACTTAAGTTCTTAGTAAAATAATATAAATTTGATGTACAGATTAATCCTATTGTTCAGATTATTGGTAGGATAGGAAGAGCTAATACTAATTTATTTATTTTAATTCTTGTTAAACATGAGTTTTCATTTTGTAATATAATGATTGCTGAGAATCTACTTTGTGTATAATAGTATAGTGTAATGTTTGTAAATATAATTATGAAGAATACTAAAACTGTTATTTTATTATCCATTAGTGTTTGAATAACAATTCATTTTGGTAAAAATCCTAATATTGGAGGTAATCCACCTAGAGATAATAATTATGTTATTATCATAAATATGACTTCTGTTTTGAAGTATCTTGTTGAATAGATTTGATTTATGAAGAATAAATTTATTGTTTTGAATATAAAGGTGATGATGCTCCAACAATGATTCCTATTATGATTACTACTAATAAAAATCTTCTTATTTTGATACAGTAAGATAATGTTATTATTGGGGCAATTTTTTGTCATGTTATTAGTATAAGACAATTAATTCATCTTGTTGATAAAATTACTTCTGGAAGTCAAAAGTGGAATGGGCTGCTCCTATTTTTATTAATATTCTTGACATAATTATTATTGATGGAATGTTTTCAATATCTCATCATCTTATATATTTTATTTGAATAATTAGGATTGAAATTAATAGTATTGTTGATGCTATTGATTGAATAATAAAGTATTTATTTAATTGCTAGTTCATTAATTATTGAATTTTTATTATCTGTTAATATGGGAATAATAGATAGTAAGTTGATCTCTAGTCCTATTCAGATACCTAATCAGTGTTATGAAGAAATGCACAGGATCGTTCCTAATTAATGATAGGAAAAGAAATTTTATAGAGTTGTTGTACATTAAAAAGAGAAGGGTTATTACCTTAATAAATGGGGTATGAAGCTATTAGCTTAATTAGCTTATCTTTTTATTTATATTGATGTGTAAGATGGACATTAGTTTTTGATAATTTAATTCTATCTTATATAATGAAATACTTTTACTTTATTTATCGTATCAAGATAACCCACTTAATCAGGTATCTCATTTATTTTAGGTATAAATTAAAAGTAAATTTTTTTATGTAATGATATATTTCTTTAATTGCTGCAAAATTTTGTTTATTTGATTTTTTCATATCATTAATTTATAATATAAATAATTTATTTCAATATATCATATCTAATTAAATATATTCATATAAGTTTTATGTAATTAATATTAATTGATTATTTAAATTTATACATTTATCAAAAGTTGTAGCTACCTACTTTTAAGGCAAAAGAAATGATTATATAATAAAATTTTTAATATAATGTAATTAAATATTTTACATTTTTAATATATGTTATAATCAATATAACTTAAATATATTATGTTATTATAAAATTAATTTAATTACATATGTTATTTATATAATATTATTATTTATTTATATTAATTATATTTAATATATTATAATTTCATATTACTTAATATAACAAATACAATTGTATATTATTAATAATAAAGTTAAATTACATAATATATTAAATAAAAATAATTTATATTATTTAATCTTTCTTTATTATTAGTGTAAAGAAAGATTAAATAATAAAGAAAGATACTATAATACATTTACTGAAATAAAAGTACCATACTTATCTTTATAATAAATAATAAAGAGGTTTTTGTTGTACTGCGTAGGGTAAATTTATTCTATAAATTTTTGTGTTATCAAGTGTAGTTTTTTTTATTCTACGTGTGTTTATTATACATATATCTTGTTTGTTTTATTTTTTTGTTGTATGTGTTTCGGTTATAATCTAAAGTTTTATTCTTGCTTATTTATTCACTTTTTCTTTATATTATTTATAAGTTTTGTTTAACTAAATGTTCTATTTTTTATATTAATTAAATTTAATTATAAAGTGATTTTGGAATTGGTAATTGATTAAGTATTGGCAAATTTTGTGCCAGCAGCCGCGGTTATACGATTAATGCAAGTGAATACTTTTTGTTGATGTAGTTATAATTATTTTAGTTTTAATAATTAATTATTAGGTGAAATTTCATTTTATTTTTTGGTCTTAATTTTGAATCTATGAAATCTATAAAATAGAATAGTATTAGATACCCTATTATTTTAAATGTAAATTTAGTTTTACCATGATATTATTAGTTAAGGTCTTTAAACCCAAAGAATTTGGCGGTATTTCATTCCATTCAGAGGAACCTATCTGATGATTGATAGTACACGATTTAGTTTACTTAATTTATTTGTTTGTATATCCCCGTTATCAGAAAATCTTTTTGGAATAATAATTTTCTAGTTGCATTTTATTAAAATTTATTTCAAGTCAAGGTGCAGCTTGTAATTAAGAGTATGATGGGTTACAAAACTTTTTTATTATGAATTTAATTTTGTAATATTTTAATGAAGCTGAATTTGATAGTAATTTAAATTATTTAATTTAACTGATATTGGCTCTGAAGTGTGTACACATCGCCCATCACTCTCGTAATTGATTATAATTTTTTCTCTTTTAATATGACATAAGTCGGAACAGTAGATGTACTGGAAAGTGTATCTAGTAAGTTTATTCAAGATATAGCTTTTTAGTAGAGTGATTCATTTATGCTGATTTTTAAGTTTGTGCAATTCAGGATGTCCTGAATACTTTATTTTATTATTTTTTTAATTAATTTAATAAAAATAATTTTATTTATTTTTGTCTTAGTATATTATATTGAATGATTTTTTAATTATATTGTACTAGTAATGTTATTGAATTGATAATTATTAATTTAAATTATAATAAGTAGGATTATTTTTTGTACCTTTTGTATCAGGGTTTATCAAAATTTTAATTTGTACAAATTAATATCTATTTAGGTTGATCTATAAAAAAATGATATTTATTGTTTCATACACATTACTATTGTTTTTAGAAATGAAATCTTATTCGTTTCCTTATAAATAGCGTTTCTTAGGAAAAAAATTAATTTTTTAAAATTAATACTTTTTTTGATTTTTAAGTATAAAGTATTAATTTATTAATTTTTTAGGGGATAAGCTCTGAACATTAATAGCCTTTAATTTATTAATTAGTAATATTTAGTAATAAGCTTAGTACCAGCTATTTTTTGTTTACATTATAGTTCATTATTTTTTGTTTTGATTTTATAATTATTTTAGGTTCTTCATAAAGATGTTAAATTTAATTTTAAACTTTTTGTAATAATGATGGAATTAGTATAATTATTTTTTTTTTATTTTATTTTCATAAAATTTATTATAAGGAACTAGGCAATATAAATTTCTGCCTGTTTATCAAAAACATGTCTTCTTGATATAATTTTGAAGTCTGCTCACTGATTAATTTAAACGGCTGCTGTATTATGACCATGCAATAATCACTAGTTTCTTAATTGGGGACTGGAATGAGTGGTTTGACGAGAAATTGACTGTCTCTAATAACTTTTAAGTTAAAAGGCTTAAATATTTCTTGAGGACGAGAAGACCCTATAGAGTTTTACATTTATAAATTAATTTTTACTATATAGTTTATTTTTAATGTTAATTTTTATTTTTCTGTTGGGGTGACATGAAGAATAATTCAACACTTAATTATAAAATCCTTAATTTATGTTCATTTCATCCATAATTTGTGATTATAACATTAAGTTACCTTAGGGATAACAGCGTAATCATTTATTAGAATTCTTATTGATAAAATGGATTGCGACCTCGATGTTGGATTAAGATTAATTATGGGTGTAGTAGCTCAATAATTAGGTCTGTTCGACCTTTAAATTCTTACATGATCTGAGTTCAGACCGGCGTGAGCCAGGTCGGTTTCTGTCCTAAGTATAAGTGTTATTATATTAGTACAAAAGGACCATATTATAAAAATATTTTTTATTTATTGATTAAAGTTAATTATTTACTATTTTGGCAGATAAGTGTGTTGAATTTAGATTTCATTTATGTAGATTTATTGTACAAATAGTATTGATAATATATGATTTATTTACGTTTGTTTTTAAAATTTTTATTATTAATTATTTGTGTTTTAATTAGAATTGCTTTTTTGACTTTAATGGAGCGTAAGGTATTAGGTTATATTCAGATTTGTAAAGGTCCAAATAGGGTTGGGTTTTTAGGTATTCCTCAAACTTTTAATGATGATATTAAATTAATTTGTAAGGAGCAAACTATTCCTTTTATATCAAATTATCTTTGATATTATTTTTCTCCTGTTTCTAATTTAGTAATTTCTTTATTAATTTGGGTTAATTTTCCTTATTTGACTTATATGAGTTCTTTTCCTTATGGTTTCCTATTTTTTCTTTGTTGTACTAGATTAAGAGTTTATACATTAATAACTGCTGGTTGATCTTCTAATTGAAATTATTCGTAATTAGGTTCTTTACATTCTGTTGCTCAAACTATTTCTTACGAAGTAAGATTAGCGTTAATTTTATTATCATTCATTATTTTAATTGGGAGTTTTAACATACTTGATTTTATGAATTTTCAGTTATATTGTTGAATTATTGTTTTTTCTTTTCCTATAGCTTTATCTTTTTCTAGTTCTTGTTTAGCAGAAACTAACCGGACTCCGTTTGTTGTTGCTGAAGGAGAGTCCGAGATAGTTTCTGGATTTAAAATTAAGTATGGTGCTGGTGGTTTCACTTTAATTTCTCTTATGGAATATTCTAGAATTATTTTTATAAGAATATTATTTTCATTAATTTTTTTAGGTGGTGATTTTTATTCTTATTTTTTTAAAGCTTTCTTTAGTTTCTTTTTTTTGTATGGGTTCATGGTACTTTACCTCGTTTTCGTTATGATAAACTTATATAGTGTGAAGGAGTTATTTGCCTTTATCTTTAAATTTTTTATTTTTCTTTATTGGTTTAAGGGTTATTTTTTTTACTTATTTAATTAAATTTTTAAAGAATTTTAAGTTAATAGAAGAATTGAACTTCTGTTCTTATGTTTTCAAAACATTTGCTTTTCTTAAGCTAATTAACTTATGTTTTAATTAATGTATTTTTGCAATGTGTACATTTTTGCAATGTGTACATTTTTGCAATGTGTACATTCTATAAGAAATATGAGAAGTAAATTATTGTTAAAATTGGTCCTGTTATGATATATGGTTCTTCAACTGGTTGTTTTCCAATTCATGTAAGTAAACAAATTACGATTACTATAATTCAGAATATAATTTGATCTATTGGGTAAAATTGATTTCCTCAGAACTTTGTTTTATTGTAGAATGGTACAATTAATAAGATTCTAATTGATATTACTAATGCAATAACTCCACCTACTTTATTAGGGATTGATTGTAAAATTGCATAGGCAAATAGGAAATATCATTCTGGTTGAATATGGATTGTGCCACTAATGGATTAGCTGGTATGAAATTGTCTGGATCTCCTAGTATATAAGGATCAATTAAGCATAATATAATTAGTATTACTATTAAAATAATAAATGTAATTATATCCTTGTAAGTAAAGTATGGATGTAATGGAATTTTATCAATGTTTCTATTCAATCCAATTGGATTGTTAGATCCTGTTTGGTGGAGGAAGAATAGATGAATTATAACCATTGCTATAACAATAAATGGTAATACAAAATGGAATGTGTAGAAACGATTTAGTGTTGTGTTATCTACTGCAAAGCCCCCTCATACTCATACTAATTTTTATTACTGTTGCTCCTCAAAATGATATTTGTCGTCATGGTAAGACATATCCTATAAATGTTGTTGCTATTACTAAGAATAGAATGATTGTTCCTGTTATTCAGGTATTTAAGTATATATATATGATCCATAATAAATTCCTACTCCTACATGTAAATATATGCAAATGAAGAATATTGATGCTCCATTTGCGTGTATGGTTCGAATTAAACATCCATTATTAACGTCTCGACAACTAAGAACTACTCTTGAGAATGTTATTTTGGTATTTGGTGTATAATGTATAGTTAGGAATAGCCTTGTAATAATTTCAATTTTTAAGCATATTCCTAATAATGATCGAAGGTTTTATCATATTGAAATATTTGTTGGTGCTGGTAAAGTAATTAATGAAATATTAATAATTTTAATGATTGGGTGTTTAATTTGTAAAGATTTATTCATTAGTTTATCTTATTTTACGTATAGGTCCTTAATTAATATTAGTGATCTTTACTACTGCTAATAATGTAATAAATAAATAAATAATTATTATTTTAAAAATAACTGTTGAGTTGTTATATACTTTTACTAATGAGGTTGATATTTCTTTGAAATTAATTGAGTAATTTAGATTTATGATTGCTGTATTGTTAATTATTTCTGTTAATATTATTTTATCAATATTGTATAGTAATGTTGATAGAATAATTATTATATATATAATAAGAATAATTCTATTAATTTTAATTTTAAATATTTCATTTGATGCAATTCTTGTAATGTAAATTAATAGAAATATTATACCACCTAGGAATGTTAATAGTAAAATGTATGATAGCCAAAATCTTTCTATTATTGTTCCTGTTATTATTCTAATAAATAAAGTTTGAATAATAATAGTTATTATAATTGATATTGGATGGTTTATTTTTATAAAGTTAATATTTATTAGGTTTGATGATCATATAATTATTATTTTTATCATTTCAAGGGTTAGTTTATAAAAAATATTGATTTTGGGGATCAGTGATGGGAATTAATTTCCTACCCTTTAAGTTTTATTAGTATTTTCTTAATTTTTGTTTACAAGACCAATGTTTTTTAACTATTACAACTAATGTCTATATTTGGTTTATTTATTTGCTTATCAATTTATGTTTCTGGTGTTTACGTTTTTTATTCAAAATGTAAACATTTATTGGTAGTTTTATTAAGATTAGAATATCTTGTTCTTTCTTTATTTATATCAATTGTTGTATTTCTTGTTGAGTATGATTATGATTATTCCTTTCCTGTTAGTTTTTTGTTTTTTTTCTGTTTGTGAAGGTGCTTTAGGTCATTCTATTTTGGTTTCAATAATTCGTTCTCATGCTAATGATTTTTTTAATTCTTTCTTTTTGTGTTTATGCTAAAGTACTTATTTATGATTATTTTTTGATCCCTATTTGTTTATTAAGTAATTGTTGATGATTAGTTGATTCTTTAATGTTTTTATTAAGTCGTATTTTTATGACTTCATTATGCTCTTATTCTGATTTAAGATAATTAGTTATTATTTTGGTGTTGATTTTTATTCTTTTATATTCATCTTATTGAGTTTTTGAATTTGTTGTTTAATAATTTCTGTAAGAAGATCATTTTATTTTTCTTCATATCATTCAAATTTTTTGATTTAATTGTTTTATTATTATGAATTATATTGTTTTGTTCTTTTTATAGTTTAGATTTGTTTTCTTTTTATATTTTTTTTGAAACTAGATTGCTTCCTACGTTGTTTTTAATTTTGGGTTGAGGTTATCAGCCTGAACGTTTCAGGCGGCCGTGTAGCAGCTCGGTAGGAGACAGGCCATCACGAGGCATGCACTGATACATAGACAGGAAGATTTGAAGAGCTTGTTGCCTGGAGTGCTGGCCTTTCATCTTTTCCATGTGAGACTTGAATGTTTGAACGAAATATTCTGCTTTACCATTGGACTGAGGGTGAAAAGGTACGCTGGTCATGTGCTGAATGCTATTCACATGACAAAACTGTTGAAATTCCGCACTAACAAACTGAGGTCCATTGTCACTGACGATAGTTTCAGGCAAACCTTCGATGCAAAACACTGATGTTAAGGCACTGATTGTACTAGATGCCGTCGTTGAGTTCATGGCAATCACAAAAGGAAACTTGCTGAAAGTGTCTACAACAATTAACCAGCGCGTATTCCAGAAAGGTCCAGCAAAGTCAATGTGTAAACCTTGCCATGGTCCAGTGGGGCGTGGCCAGTCTGAGAAACTTTGTAGAGGAGCTGCCTGATGCTCCTCACAAATCGTACACTGTGACGTCATGCTCTCTGTCTGGGCGTCCATACCAACCCAGGTACAATGACGTCTAAACAGTTGCTTTGTCCTAACAATACCCCAATGTCCTTGGTGCAGGAGGCGTAAGATTTCTCGTTGCAGGGAACGAGGAACAATCACTCTTGCTTGGTTGTTTTCGGTATGTAACAACAGAACACCCTGACTTAAAGACAATGCATGACGTTGTGCACAGTAACGTCGAACCAGAGGCCGCTCTATGTCTTTGGCTCTGGCAGGCCACCCTGAGCGAACAAAACGTGCTACCACACTTAGTTCTGCATCCACAGCTGTTTCCTATGCAACCCGACGACAGTTCAAAGGAGAGTCTGCGACAGCGGTAGCATCTCTGGAGTCCATCTGACAACATGCCATTTCTGAAAATAAAATTTTCTGCCATAGAGATAATGATGAAACTTTGTGACGCCGTAAATGATTTCTAAAGCCTCCTTTTCTATCTGACTGTAATTCTGTTGCGTTGGCGTCAGTAGCTTGAATGCAAAGGCAGTAGGACGATCGTGAGATCCAATATGATGTGACAATATTGCACTCAGACCATAAGACGAGGCATCCACTGCTAGCACTACAGGCTTCTGTAGGTCAAAGGGAATCAAACATGCATCACTGAGTAGTGCAGACTTTAATTCGTCAAAGGCAACCTGGCATTCTTTAGACCATACAAAAGAAACATTCTTCCTATGTAAGCGATGCAGTGGAGCTACAATCTAAGAGGCATTGGGAATAAATCTGAAATAGTAGTTAAGCTTTCCCATTACTGCTTGCAATTCATGCACATTCTTAGGAGGAGGCAAGTCTTCGATTGCTCGAAGATGTGACTGTAAGGGATGGATTAATTGGGCATTAATCACATACCCTAGGTACTCTATTTCAGTTTGAGAAAATGAACACTTTGCTTTATTGCAACACACACCTGCTGCAGTCAACACTTTGAAAAGGCACTCCAGGTTTGATAAATGTTCAACTGTGCGCCCTGAGACCACAATATCATCTAAATAGTTCGAGCAGCACGGTACAGCTGTTCCAAAAATCGCTGAAAAATAGCGGGGGCGGAAGAACTGCCAAAGGGTAGGGACTGAAATTGAAAAAGGCTCATGAGGGTATTAATGAAAAAAAAAAACTTTTTTGACTCGTCATCAAGCGGAATCTGTAAATATGCCTCTGCTAAATCAATCTTCGAAAAGAAGCGAGACTGTCCTACTTTGTCCATTAGTTGCTCTGGTCGGGGCAGGGGTAAGTGTATACAATTGTTTGACTGTTCACTCTTGATTTGAAGTCCGCACAGAGACGAAGTTTTCTTGTCGGCCTGGTTAGAATTACAAAAGGCGCGGCCCACTGACTCACAGAAACAGGAGAAATCACCCCACTAGCCTGCCAACGTTTAAGTTCTTCGGCAACTTTATCACGAATTGCGACAGGCACTGGCCGAGCCGTACGAAATTTTGGAACTGCAGATTCTTTTAAAGTTACATGTGCCACGAAGTCTTTTGGCACAACCTAGTTCCGGCGAAAACAAGTCACTATATTTTGCATGTAAAGCATTGATTTTGTCCTGAGGCACTACTGACGCAATTTGAAGCACATCTCTTTGAATTGATAAGCCAAACAAGTCGAATGCATCTAGTCCAAAAATGTTTTGTGTAGATTTGGCCTGAATAACTACAAAAGCGACAGTTTTAATAAGATCTTTAAAAGAGGCAGGCAGGCTACACGTTCCTAGTACGGGGATATTTTGTCCTTTATACGCCGTTAGCACTTGTTGAGACGGTGACAATTTTGGTGAACCCAGAAGTTCATAAGTGTCTTTATTAATTAATGTGACAGCGGAACCAGTCTCAAGCTGAAATTGCACAGTCTTATTTTCTATGGAAAGAGTCACAAAAAGTTTTTGCTTGTGGCGCACGACAGGTGCGCGAATGTGGGCGACGTCTGATACCGTTCGTTTGCTACACTTGCGCATGCGCGGGCCGTGTACTGAATCGCCACACAGGAGATTAATATCACTGTCTCTAGATGGCACTACCGCTGGGTCAGCTTCTGCGCAAGCTTGTGAAGCAACTACAGATTCACCTGCTACTGCACTAAACTTACTTTGAGTAGCTACATCAAGTCTACTGTTACTAGCCACACAGTACTGGGCACTATTACAATGAGAAGTTGCAGAAGGCACTAGGTTCACTACAGGATTGCACTGTACAAAGCAGGGCATAAAATAACATGTTAACTGGGCGACACTTGTGTCGCCCAGTGCTGAGATTTTGTCGCCCAGTGGCTATGGGTAGTGCCGGCAATTTATTTTTATTGAATCACATATAAAATGTACTGGGAATTAAAAAATAACCTCTTCTAAATCTTTTAGAGTATAGGTTCCCAACCTCTTCAGTCTTGTTACCCTTAAGACCTACTAGGGAAACTCATTGAAGACCCCTTCCCCCAAAAAAAATCACTCATTAATATATTATCAAAGAAAGCAATACATGAAAGCACTACCCCTCTTTGTTAATCACAATACACTGCATAAGACACATCTTTTACACTTTCGATGCAGTAATGAAACAATTATATTCAATGAAAAGGTGGGTACTGTTTACCAGTCGCAAGTTTTCTAATGTTTGGTTTTGTTTTGCTTAAGGCGCATCTCAGGTCATCTTCCACATTGAGACAGTTTCTGGTCTTACTTTTTGTCAGTAGCTTTGAGAAGCCACTCTGATATCTATAAGTGGTACCGAACTGTCTTAACGTTCTTAGAGCTCTGTCAGCTATAACAGGATATTCGGGTTCTGATTTTCGCCAAAATGTACAAAGGTCATAATTTTGAAATTACATTTTGAGTGTGCTATCTTCGAGCAATCAGAAGGATTCTACTTTGGTTGAAACAACTTTAAAAATTTCCTCTTCAACAGAAAATGGTCTCAATATCCAGGTGTTGACGTGCTGATTATCCATAGCTGAGGAATTTGCTTAATTGATTTTATAACTGCAGACGTATGCTAAATAACGGAAGTTTAAAACACGATTCTTTAATTTTCCTCGCCTACTCATTGATCACACAGTTGCTTAAACATCGATAGATCTCCGACTTGAACTCTGCGTTGATAAAGTTCAAGTTTACGGACGAAACTTGAAATTTTATCCTGCGTTGTCAAAATATTAGTCTTATTTTCTTGCAATGAAATACTCGGACTTAATTTCACTGAAAAAGTCAGCAAGATACGCCAACATTTCAGTTTTTTCTTTTACTTTTGAGTAAAATCTTTCTCTTTTTGTGTTCCTTGCTTTTCCATAAGCGGTCGTATTTCAAAATGGGCAGAGAGGAGCAGCACTGAAGTGATATGATGTTGCTCTGCAAAGTAAAATAGATCCCCGTTGCCGTGGTCTTTCGTTATACGGACATCTAACGCAAAATAAAAACCGAAAGTACACGATATGGTAGGTAAGAAATCCAAATTTAGTATTGTTCCGCAAACATTTTTATTTATCATTAAAAACATATATGAATAAAAATATATTAAGGAAAAATTAAGCAGCTTTGATTTTAATAAAAAAAAAGGCTTCAAAATACGGTTTTAGGCATCAATATTTTGAAATTTTTTCTGGGGGAGGGCTCCCGGAACCCTCGAATCATCCTTCCAATGTCGCCCAGTGAAAATCCCTTAAAATATGCTCTGGTACAAAGTCATTTTGTTTGTCCCGAACCCTTTTCCGTTGCACAGTTTTAAGCGCTCGACGACGCTTGCTACGTGGGTCACTACATAGTTTTGCAGTAGGTGCAGAAAAACGGGATCGTTACTGCTACGTTGCTTGTGCGGTATTTGTTTCGTGTTTCGCAGATCGTATTTTTTACATGTGTGTGCTATCGTCTTCGCGTGTTGTCGGCAGCCGCGACGTGCCGCTGTCGCCGTGAAGTGCCGCTGTCGCCGACTGCCGACCAGGGCCCTACCGCCCGCCCGCCTGGCCGATCCGGACTGCAGTACCGTCGTGTCGCCGCCCCATCGGCATCCGACGCCTACGGTATTTTCACTGCCGCCGCCACAGCCGCCGCCCCGGAAGGTGCTTCTCCGGCCCACGCCAGGTTCGCCGTAGCCCAGCGCGCTCTGCCTGGCCCCCAGCCCGCCAGAGCACGTCCCACTCCCGCCGCCGCGTCGCGCCGCGCCACTCCCGCCCCCACCTGGGCCGCCGGCAGGCACGTCCGCTGCCACCACTGATCCTGCAGCAGTGCTCTACAGTTAAGGTGACTGTTCGACTCTGGCATGTCGACCTTGCCCGCTACTACTGTGTCCTCCACCGTCATTTTTACCTCTCCCTCCCATGCCCCCACCATCATCTCCTCGAGCACATCCTCCCCTCTGCTTCCTGCCACTATTCCCTCCCTCATCACCCTCACCACTCCCTCCGCTGTCACCCTCTCCTCTGCCCCCACACAAGCTGCTGCCCTCGTCCCACACTCTCTTGCCCCTTCCTCCATTCCCCCACTCGATTACTCCCCCCCCTCCCCGACTCCCGCGGTGCCTGTGCCACAGTTCACACCCGGCAGACCGCCGTGGACTCTTCTCCTCTCCCACCCGACGACGCCGCCGCTGCCGCAGGGCCGGCTCCGCACCACCTTCCAGTCACCTCTGTCCCCACTCCTGTCTCCCAGGCACTCCTAAAACCAACGAGCACCCACAGACACCACCTCCTCGGTGACAAAAACGCCCGCCGACCCTCTCGCCACTGGCCCACTGGTCCCGATGGAAGCCGCCCCTCTCCCCCCTACTCAGCCTCCACCACCTGTCCCGCCACCCCTCCTCCCCTCCCAACCCCCTGCTCTCCACACTTTCGTCCTCAATAACCCTGACCCCAACTCCTAGACTGCCGTGCCCTCACTCTCATCTTTCGGCAGTATGCCCCCTCTGCCCCCATCTCCCGAATCATTCCACAGAGGGACTCTGTTCTCCTCAAATCACCTGACCCCGACCTCCATACACAGATCCTTCACAAGATCCCCCGTGTCCACTTTGGACCCGATGCCACCCTTGTCCCTCTCTCCCCTCAAGCCTCCAATCGCCAATCCCCTCCTCCCAGTCGTCCTCCCACCCTCACTGCTGTGATGACCAAATTCAACCCGGCGATCACAGAGGAAGAGGTGCCGGAGGAACTCCGGCGGGATCCCGCCTATCCATCCGCTCCGCTCGTCGCATTAACAATGTGATAGGCCCCACCTACCTCGTGCGTGTCTTCACAGAAGACGCGCCTTCCATCAATCACCTCCTCCGCAATGGGGCCCTTATTTACAACCGCCTGCACCATGTGGAACCATCCCGAGCACCTCCCAGTCATACTGCTGCTCCCGACGCCTCACCTATAATGACCACCTTCCCGAACATTGCCGTCTCCCCCCTGTATGCCCCTACTGCAAAGGCCAACACATTCAAACCTCCTGCCCTAACCTTGCTGCCACCCCCTGCTGTAACACCTGTGGTGGGGCACACCCCATGTACTCTTACAAATGTAAGTCCCGCTCCCCTCCCACCAAAGAAGAATTCACCATCCCTGTCTGTCCCACTGATCCCCCAATTCCCGCCAATAACTCCTTATGCCCTCCCTCCACAGAAGAGGACATCATCCCGTTCCTTACTATCGTCCTTCAAAATATCCACCCTTTCCTGCCACCTCACACCCTCCACCAAGTCTCCCTCTTCAACCTTGATTTTAAGACTACAATCTCCCAAAATCACATCCACTTCACCTTCACCCGAACCGACCGCTCCCACACCCTAGTTTAGACCCCACACTCGCTCCCTTTTCCTCCCCCTCTCCCCGCCTTTCAGACTCATAATGGCGCAGCACCGATTTAAAAACTTGTACTCCAATATTCGCTCCCTTCTCACCAATAAGCTCCTCCTCATGAACACCTTAAACCAACACTGCGTGGATGCCTTTCTCCTCAACGAAACCTTCCTCCTCCCTCACCTACATGTCAGTACCACACCCTATATCCTACACCATCACGATCCTCCCCATCCCCCTGCACGAGGTGGAGTAGCTTTTGGCCATCTCCGACACCACCCGGTTCAGCCACATCCCCTCCTCAACATCCCTTATGAACATCTCATCCACACCCGATTCCTCCCTTCCCTCACTGTCACCTGTGCTACTATTTATGTCCGCTCCCATGTTCCCATCCCTTATGACTTCCTTGTTCACCTAGATAGCACCTTCATGACCTACATGGTCGCTGCTGACCTCAATATCCTTTCCCGCACTCCTGCTGAACTCCATCGGTGGCATCAGTTCATTCCTACCATCAATGGCGACATTGTCCTGCTCCCACGCCACACCCACCCCTGTAGCAACACCACCCCTGATGTCGTCATTGTCTTTCCCAATCTCCTTGGACCCATCACCACCGACGTCCTTGACCCCATAGGCAGTGATCACGACCCTGTTCTCCTTACCATCACCCCCAAAGTCCATCGTCCACGGAATCCTCACTCGCCTCCACCTCCTAAACTCGTCCATGACTACTCCCGAGCAGACTGGGACGCCTTTCGCATCTCCATCACCCATCAGGTCGAAAGTCACCCTCTCCCCCTCCCGACGATATCGACCAAGCTTCCTCTTTCCTTCAGCAGACCTTGTCTGATGCTATCCATTCCCACATCCCTACCAAAGCTGTCCAGCCACACCGTCCCACACTCCCTCCACAGGCTGTCCTTCTCCTGCGGGAATCCCGCCGCCTGTACTGCTCCTTCCTCCAAACCGGGATATACTCCTCTGCCACCAGCAACACGTGCGCAGCCTCCAGACTGCCAAAAAACGCCGGGACTGGCATCAGACAGTGACACGGGTTAATGCCCACCTCCCCGTCAACTCGTCCCGGTATTGGAACGCCTTCCACCAGCACACTGGATCGAAACCTATGCCCACGTACCCTCTCCTCCACCTTGACTAGCCCCTTCTTGATAATGCCAGTAAGGCTAACCATTTTGCCTCTTCCCTCTCTGACGTCTTCTCCATCCCTAACAATCCTAACTTTGATTATTCCTTGTTCCCAGATGTCCATGAAAAAACCGATGTCTCCATCCCACCCCTGGCTCCTGGTGTCCATTACCTGGACCACATACCCCCATCAGACATTAACACCCCCATCACTGCACACGACTTACAATTGATACTGCACACCAAATGCAACACGGCTCCCGGCCACGATTGCATCACATACTGCCACCTCAAGGAATGTCCCCTCCCTTTTCTCACCACTCTTGCTTTCCTCTATACCACCATCCTCTCCCCTCCTGTATCTCCTGTAAATCTGCCCCTCCCGTACACCTCTTCCAATATGCTGATGACACTGCTTTCCTTGCCTTATCTCTCACCCTCGCCCGTTCCAACCGCCTGCTCCAAGAACACCTTGACCTCTTTGCCGCTTGGTGCAATCAGTGGCTCCCGTCTATAAATCCTACCAAAACCCAGGCGATCATCGTAGGTTGTACTACCCCTTCCTTCTGTCCCTGAAATTTTTATCTCACCCTCCATAACCGTCCCATCTGCCTCACCCCTACCCTAAAGTACCTGGGCCTCACTATTGATCGCACCCTCTCCTGGACTCCCCAACTGCGCACTATCCAAGAAAAAGCCCACTCTCACCTCCACCTCCTCAAACTCCTTGTTGGCCGAACATGGGGCCTCAACCCTTGTACCGGCCTCTATACCTACAAATCCCTAATCCGTCCTATGTGTCACCCATCCAGCCTGGATCTCGGCTCCCCCATTCTTCTACAAATCTCTGAAGATACTAGAGCGCCATGCCCTCTGCCTCGCCTTCCGTATCCCCCTTTATCCCCCCCTTCCCCCCACGGATCCTCTATGATATCATTCCTTTCCCCTGACTTGTTCTATTTATAGAACATCTCCGCCTCCGTTACATATCCCGCAAATCAGATTGGCCCAATCCTCTAGTCTATCCCTTCCTCTCTGCACCTGGTCCATTGCCGCACCTCCACCACTGTATTCACCCTGCTCGCCACTTGTCCACTCTCCAGATCCTTTCCCATGGGCCGGCCACGGTGGCCAAGGGGACTGAGGCGCTCCAGTCATGGTCTGCACGGCCACTACGGTCGGGGGTTCGAATCCCCCCCCTCAGGCATGGATATTTGTGCCATCTTTAGTATAAGGTAGTTTATAAGTAGTGTGTAAGTTTAGGGACTGATGATCCCATAGTTAAGTCCCATAACCTATACAAACATTTGAACTTTCCCGTGGAAACTTCTGTACCCTCCCCATCCTGGATGATGCCCTCTGACCTGACATCTACCCTTCATACTAGCTGTGATCCTTCCCCTTGCTCCCTCTCCCCTTTCTCTCCCTGAGGGCCCTGACTAACCCTCCCTTCTTATCCCTTCTCCCCTCCTCATTCCCCCAGCTGTCCCTCCGGATCCTCCTCTTACCGCCCTCCCATTTCCTTCTTCCCCATGGCTTCCTGGAACATCATCCTGCCTGTCCCTCCCCACTGGCCCTGTGGCTCCTCCCCAACCACTCCCTATCCTCTCATACCCTTTCCCCCCACACCACATCTTCAATGCTGTCAGTGCCCCGCCATCTGTGGAACCTCCTTTGTGCTTCCATGTGGAGTACTTTGACAAGTATGGTGCGCTTTAGTTACATTGTTTTATTTTACAACAGTGGATGGTCAACCCGCAGCCGACACCATCAGCTTTTAACTTGTGTATTTCTCCGAGTGTGTGTTGTGTTTATTGTTTTAACTCCACAATAGCGGACGGTCTAACCATAGCCGCCATCGTTTCCCTCCATTTTATGTACTTTGTTTTATGTCCAGTTTACATCTCCGTTTTATCTATGTGTCACCTCCAACATTTTATCTCCTTATGTTTGCGTTTCTCCTGTGTCAAATTTTATTTCTGTAGGCTGAAGAGCGCCAGTGAGCGCTGCCAGCCCACCCCTTTTTAGGGGAATGGAATTTACAATAAAGAAAAAAAAATAGTAAAACGTTCTTGCATCTGAGAATCAAGAGAAGCACTGTCCAAGTCCACAGCATGTATGACATTTACAGTATGAATTATTCTTGCACTGTGCGAAGTACTGTTTCTAACGGCACCATTATTGGAATTTTTATTCTGCATAGATACTGTCTGCACATGTCCTGATTTGCCACATTGATAACAGATGGAATTGCGACTAGGACACTGCGCAAGTTTGTGGCGAGATACACACTGGGGGCAAGACTTACAAACATTTTTCTGCAAAGAACGTCAGCGCCCATTTGTCCAATTACTTTGTCTAACACGATGGGGCGACCTTTGTGTCGCGCTTTTACACTGGCTACCGTTCACTGACATGTTCAGCATGGCCGGTAGAATTATAAGAATCACTAAGGCTAGACTGAGCACTGTGACTAGGAAAGTGTCCATTGCGGCGCACTGAGTTAACACTGTGGCTTTGCATTTCTACATCTGCCAAGTCAAAGGTGTCATGCGCTTCAATAAGCTGCAGTACACTATCTAATAAGGGATCAGACTGTTTCAGAATCGCTGCCCTAATTCTGGGGTCCTGAATGTTCTGCGTAATTGCATCTCTCAACATCACGTCACTATAAGAACGCCCATAAGAGCAAGTAAAATTACATTTGTGGGTTAAGCCCATCAACTCTGTAATCCACTGTTGATGTGACTCCTCTGGTAATTTTTTTAGTCTGAAAAATCGGTACCACGCAGCGGCTGCAAGAACTTTTCTGTCGTAACGAGCATTCAGTGCCTTTACTATTTGTTCAAAGTCTACATCACGAGGAGATGCGTGGGGGAAACGTTTCTGCAGTAACACGAAGGTCTCGGTGCCCACAACTGATAAGAAAAGGTGCTTTACTGTCTGACCTGTAAGTTGATGAGCTGTGACGAGTTCTTGAAACTGCGCCAAGTAATCGCTCCATTCTTCCTCACGTTTGTCCTACTGGCGAAACGTAGGAAGCGGTGTGGCGGCAGATGTGGGCGCCTGATGCGACGGCTATTGTAGGTGAGCTGCCTGTACCATCAACTGGGACACCGCTTGTAGTAGTTGCGTGATTTGCGCCATCTGTAACTGAATAATTTCCATTAAGTTTGGGTTCGAGGTAGTGGCCATGCTGACCGATTAGGCGCCGCGCATACAAGAAAATTAGTACAAAACACAAATGCAATTTGAAAGAAGAGTCTCTGCAACAAAAAAGTCCAGAAAACATGTAACGGAATGTTCCCCCAAAAATTTTATAATAAGGGTGGGTGGACAGGAACAATTTCTGTGTGCTCTGACTGCTGCTGTCTGGCTGCTGCAAGTGGGCTGGTCCAAGGTTCTTCTATCGCTCCTTGTTGCCACTTTTGTGTCATCCTCATCGCCACTTTTGTGTCTCATTGCCGCCGGTTGTCCTAAGTGTCGGTGGCCGAGTAGAGAGACACCGACACAGGAAAATAGGATGCACGCGTGTGCGGGTAGAGAGTCTGAGGTGACCAGCCGGTGGGACAGCAGAAACTAGAAACACTAAGTTAAGTTAGAACAAGATATATTTCGAAGAGAGAGAGTACAAATACTTAGCTTTGTTAACTGAAGTCTAGTGGAAAACAGATACATAGTTTAAGTAGATAGAGGCCTGCCTACTGATGAGAGACTTCCCTAGTGCCTGTCTTAATCCCAAGTGACCAATGCAGTTCAGTGGTGGCCACAAGCGGAGTTGTAGCAGAGGGCGCTCATAGGTGACGTCGTAAGAACGCCACGCCGTGCTTGCATGGCGCCGCACGGCGAAAGTACGTGGCAAGCACTTCAGACTTGTGCGACACCACAGGGAGAAATGTCATCCGTAAAAGGTGCCATCTAGCAGAACAGAGGGACTGCTACTTCCGACCAACTCAGTGATCTCAAATATCCTTGAGCTCACTGGACCAACTGCACGCAGCGATTGAAGCGCTTCCGTGTTCTGGTGTCTGCTTGTCGAACTGTTTTTGTTTTTTCACGTGTTCGATGTGCAGACAGCAGAAGATCGCAGACAAGAAGTTGGTCGGGTAGCGCTACATCCGCAGAATTTGTTGGGTGTAGGGAGGGGGAGGGGAATCGGATGTCTGGCGGGCAGGCCCGACCAACCATCCGACAAGTAAAGTTGGTCGGAAAGGACCTCCACACGTCCAATTTCTCGGACCGCAGATAAATTAGTCCCGACAAATTGGAACGTGTGTAGGGGCCTTAAGTCAATACGAAGTAAAAAGGGCGATACGACACTGAAATGGCAACATTATTGGGGGGAGGGTGGAATGTGGCTGTCTTTATGCGCAAGTTAAAAATAGATATTGATGTGATTTTTTTCTTCATTATTGGGAGGGGGGAGGACGGCGCCACCTCGCTGGTTATAATTCAAAGAAATTAAGTATAACGAGCGTTGAAATATAGATGAAGGTAAAAAGGCACAGTTGGACGCGGATATATTGATTTCACTTTCGCGAATGGATGCTGTAGAGATGCTGTATGGTTCGCTGCGCGCCGAATGTGGCGTATATGGCGTTTACTCGGCGCTCACTAAGCCGGCGTCAGGAGTGATCGATATAGCTCGACGCTCGGCGCGGCGTCGACTGCGCCACACTGCGGCCGCCGTTGCAACCCGTACGTGCTTCGCTCCAGTGCTGCCCACTGCGCGGCGTCCTCACAACACGAGAAGGTTGGCTCTGTACTGAGGAGCAACTAGACAAAAAATTAAGTATACACACATACAATGGAACTGTCGGCACCAAATGCAGAAAATCATTTACTATAACAATACCTTAAGTGTATCAACTTTCCTGGGGACTGTTAGCCGTTATTAACGATCGTGAAAAAAATATGTACCTCTCGTTACGTAGAGCAACTTATCTTGTAAATATAGCTTCTTCGGGGCACCCTATAGCGGCATTTTCTCTCTTTCACCATACCTATTTAATTTTTGAAGGCCTCAGATTTCAGAAATCTGCGGCGATAATTTTAATTAAACAAATGTAGATAGGTAACACTACCGAATAACAGGCTGGTATCTTGCAGGTATTAAAAATTTAATTGCAAAGGAATTTACGACGCGATCTTCCAGTGGGCCTTAAATTTAAAGAGTTGTAAGGTTTAAAATATTTGTCTAGCAAGGAAACGAACCCGCCTCATCCTGCCTGCTAGTCGTTCTGTTCACTACGCCACTCCCTAGCTTGGTTCCTTGCGGAATTGATAGTATGGTTGTCGCTTGTTCCATGGGGAGGGCGGGGTGTTGTGCCACGTCGCCCCCCCCCCCCCCCCCCACCATTCCAAAAGCCCTTTCGCATGGAGCTTTTTCTTTATTTTTAGTTGCAATGCTTTCTGTGTTGGATAGTGATCTGAAAGGACAGACATCATTTTTAATGCTGCAGCTGTGTCACCAATGATGCAGTTGTCAGCACATCTGCCTAGTAAGCAGGAGAATGAGGGTTCGAATCCCAGCTAGTGACAAATTTTCACCTTTCCTCATTGGTTTAATTCAGTGCCCACTGACAGCTAATGTCGTAAATCTCTTTGTATCTTGTCTGAAGGATCGAGAATGGTTTCTGTTCTTTCACACCAGTGTTTTTCAACCTGTGGGTCGCAATCCGCAGGAGGTTCGCAAAATCTTGTATGGAGTGAAGCCGTCACACGAGGAAGAACTTGTACCATAAAATTAGTAGAGGTTCAGTATTACAAAAAAGTTAGTCTAAGCCGGCCGCGGTGGCCGAGGGGATTGAGGCGCTCCAGTCACGGTCCGCACGGCCACTACGGTCGGGGGTTCGAATCCCCCCTCGGGCATGGATATTTGTGCCGTCCTTAGTTGTAAGTAGTTCATAAGTAGTTTGTGCGTTTAGGGACTGATGACCCCGTAGTTAAGTCCCATAGACTCTACAAACATTTGAACATTTTTTTTTTAGTTAGTCTAAGTGAAATTTATTTATCATTCAAATTACGGAGTTCCTTGTGTAACATTGTTTATGAATTAAATAGATCATAAAGTGTTTTATAATACAATGAGTTAATTATGAACAGGCGCACAGTCTGAAAACAGTTTTCAGGAACCAATCGATAGGTAAAAGAACATGATACAATACGTAATTCTGAAAAATTCGAAAAAAGAATCTATTTCTATACAAATTGTCTATACAGTTGTACCTTTCCAAATGAGCATAATTCGCGTCTGAGTCTTGCCTGAAATGCGAAACACTGGTTAAGAAAAATATTTTTTTCTGTCGGAAATTTTGTAAAAATAGGTTAATGTGCTCCATTCTGAAAAACAGACACAAAGCACTTCGTCCAATAATTTAAAAGAACCGTAGTAAAAGAAAGATTTCCCTTAGAGATAACATAATTTTGTTACGGTTTGTGAGGAGGGGATCGCCAAAATATTTTTACTTGGAACTGGGGGTTCGCATATTCCAAAAGGTTGAGAAACACTGTTTTATCCCAATATAATTCAGATGAAGACTGCCCGTAATCTTTCTTCAGTTCTAATGCGCACCTAGTCCCGACTCTTCGGGAACTCGGCGAAATGTCGCGAGTGATGAGTGGTAATTGGGAGCCACACTATGTCAGTAGCGTGTGGGTAATTTGGGAATTTTGCGTGTGGGAGAGGCGTTTAGGGTAACCCACGTGACCGAGGTGAGAGGTGTGTCCTCGGTGGGACCGGTGCACTAGCTCAGTGCATTCGGTCAGAGGGCTGTCCGTCCTCTATAATAGAAACTGAGCGAAGAACTCAACGATCGACGCAGAACAAATACGAATCCTCGTCCGCAAAGGAGCGAACTACCTGAAAAAAAGAAAAGAAAAATGGTGGGTCAATGGGTCAGTGTGAGTGCCTAGTCAACAGGAGGATCCGGGTTCAAATCCCAGATAGGCATAAATTTTCAAATTTTCCCCGTTTACTTACTTATTTGTCCACTGGCAGTTAACATCGTAAATTGCTTTGTATCTTAAAATGAATAGGTGGGTGTTACCAGAATGCAATCATGTAGGCAGTTCCCACGCATCCACTCCATGGGCATAGGTCTCACTTCAATCACATTGTAAAACTGAAAAATTCAAGAAATTGAGAACTGATGTAGATGAAATTGTGCATGCTTGGGTATTGAAATATTTGCAGGTATCACACACGAAATAATATACAATATTTACTACCTACACGAGTAATTCTGAATGATAGGAGAAAACATTAATTGATCTTGCTTAAAACTAATTAGCGGATATCTGCTATTTTCTTGTTGAATTGGGCTATGGCACGGTTCAACTTCTTTCCTATTCCTGATTTCTTCATATCGAAACCGCAGAGAAAAGCAACAGATCCAATATTTATAGTATCACCAGGGCTGGAACAGAATGAAGACTTTAAATTTAGTTTACAATGTGAATATTGGTATTATTTACTACTTTATGATTAAATACCTTTCAGTAATAAAATTTTTTCTAGAGTATCTAAATATATTTGTGTCCATTTAAATCCTTTCAGGATTTTTGTCGTTGTTTCTGGGCTACATCGGTTGCTTGCTAGTGACATTCGTCTCACGAGCGTTCTGTTTACGTTGTCGCAAAGGAATTCCTGTCTTCAAGACTGTGTTGAGGGCTCATCATTAACTTGCTGGGCTTGGCGAACCCGGGGTCCCTGAGCGGGGGGACTGGTAGCGCCGCCATTCCTCCTACGTGGTGACCTCTGGGCACGCTTTAACTACAACCACAGAGTAACATATACAGAGGAGTAGCCCCTCCTAAACCACTGTCCTACACTCCCCTCGTAGTTCCGTAAGATGCTAGCAGGTTGCAGGCGAATCGCTGGCTTAGGGTGCCTCTCGCACGTCAGATGGTAGCGTGGAGGGGAGAGTGAGGGGAGAGCTCGTGGCGCCTGCCACGAGGCCACGGCTGTGTCCGGTGTGCCGGCGTTTGAGGGGAAGTGGTGGCGGGGGCAGCCGCTACCTGCCGCCTGCTCTGGCCAGTTTAAAGGGCTGCTTCTGACCGCAGCGCCGTCATGGGACATCTTACGGAACTGCTGGAAAACCTCCCTTCCCGCACCCCTGAACGTAGGACCGGGCCCTTACGGAGGTTTCCCGTCTGTATATATTTGTCTGTGCTACAACCGTGTGGTGTGGCGGTGGAACTTTGTGTCTCAGCGAATAGGGATTTTGTCTTCACCACCCAAGTCGCGAGGAAGGACAATACCTTTATAAAAAAAATAATAAACCAGCCTCAGTAACAAGGTGTGCTACGTGGTGATGAGATGCATGGCTGTTGAGGTGGAACAGTCACTAGCGAGCAACCTCTGGGTCTAATGCCGAAATCTCAGGTGTGTACGAGGCTTATCCTAGGCATGCGGGACTCTGTCTAGGCGGACATTTAATTCCCTAGCTGCTCGTTGGACTGAGATGGATCCTTCAACGTTTTCATTTTCACCTCTTAGTAGGATGGACTGGGGGGTACCAACACCCAACCTAACAAGAGGGCTAGGTTTGTCAGTCCCTCGGATTCTGGAAGTATTACACAGAGCTTTTGGAACAGCAACAGTATACAGGCTGCTAGCCAGAAGAAGGCATCTTTGGAAACGTTTGCCATTTTACATTCAGAAAGGTCTAGAGGGCATTGCCGGTAATTTTACAAGGGGGAGTTGGAAAATAAATTTCCAATTTCGACTGTGGACAGAGTTGTGTATGGAAGGAAAAAACACAATCAGATATTAATGATAAGACATATCTTTATTTTCTACAGAATTTCCAAGTACATTGAGACATTTGTCAAACTGCTTTATTACCCTCAAAAAGCCGTCCAGGACAAAATCAGGGTGTTGCAAACAGAAGAAGCGTTGAACGGCTATGGGCGAAAGACAACACAGCAGGTGAACGCGCACGTGCAAGACACCGATACACCAGTGGGTAGAGGTCGGTCACGATCAAGCTGATGGCTCTATTGCAGCTCCTGTGCAAAGCGGAGACCAGCCTATCAGTCTTTTCCCGGAGCTATGCAGAGAAGGTGCGTTTTGGAGGTATATGGGCCAAGTGTGATGTCGAGGCAAATGTTGCGGAGATGGTGCCGTAAATTTAATGATGGACGTCAGAAAGTGCTGGACATACCGAGACCTGGACGGACGCGCATGGCCCCTACAGATGCAAATGTCAGGAAGGTGGATGACATGATTAAAGTGAACCGAAGTATCACCATCGCTGGAGTAGCGGAAGAACTTGGAATCGGACATGAGCGAGCTCACAAGATCATCCACGAAATTCTTCGTTACAAGAAGGTGTCAGCACGATGGGTGCCTCGCCAACTGACTCCGACACACATGGAACAACAGATGGCGTTCTGCCTGGAACAGCTCGTGTATTACCATGAATATGGCAATGACTTTCTGTTTCGGATTGTAAAGGGGGATGATACGTGGGTCCACCATTACACGCACTAATCTAAGGCCGCATCCATGGAGTGGAAAAATCCGCTACCACTTGTCCGAAAGAAGTTCAAAAGCACTCCGTCTGCAGATATGGTGCTACTGACCGTTTTCTGGGACGTCCAAGGAGTTTTGTTGCTGGATTTTTTGGAGGATGCAACCGTCAGTGCTGTGCGGTACTGTGCTACTATGTCGAAATTGAAAGAGGTGATTCGGAAAAAGCGGCCTGGCCTTCTCAAATCTGGTGTTCTGCTGTAACAATGCGAGACCACACTCGTCTACACTAGCCGCCATACAGTCCTGATCTCACACCAAGTGACTTCCATCTGTTACAAGCTTTGAAGAAGACTCGGCGGAGGGCGCTTTGGAAACAATGCTGACATTAAACAAGCCGTTCAACGCTTCTTCCGTATGCAATGCCCTGATTTTTTCCTGGACGATTCTTTGAAACTTATAAAGCTATATGAAAAATGTCTCGCCGGCCGCGGTGGCCGAGGGGACTGCGTCGCGCCAGTCACGGTCTGCACGGCCACTACGGTCGGGGGTTAAAATGCCCCCCCGGGCATGGATATTTGTGCCGTCCTTAGTGTTAGCTAGTTCATAAGTAGTTGCAAGTTTAGGGACTGATGACCCAGTAGTTAAGTCCCATAAGCTATACAAACATTAGAAACATTTTGAAACAAATGTCTCAATGTACTCCCTAAACTTACAAACTACTTATGAACGAACTTATACTAAAGACAGCACAAACATCCATGCCCGAGGGGCGATTTGAACTCCCGACGGGGAACGACCTCGTGCATCGTAGCATAGCGCCTCAATGCGCTCGACCGCTCCACCGCAGCGCACTTGGAAATTATGTAGAAGGATACGTCTTATCTTTAATGTCTCATTCATTTTTTTTTTCCTTTCATACACAACTCTGTCCACATTCGACAGAGGAAACTTATTTTCCAACTCCCCTCGTATTATCTTCATATTACTGTAATATGTTGCGTACTCTGATAACTATGTTTTGTTGATTAATGATACATAAGGTTTCAGATTTTCTAATTGCGTTAGCTGAAAGGCCTATGGTAAAGTATTATTTTTAAAAGTCATTTGAGAAGTGTCCCGCTTTTTGTTACAAAGTTCTCTCTAACACAACTGGGTAACATCATTTAAAATATTTGGCAGCACTTTAACTGTGTGTTAACATCTACGTCTTGTAAAGAAATGTCATCTGAATTCTCTAGACATTCTCTTTCCAGTATGTTGTGGCGTAAAGTCTGCGCCACACGCCAGACGCACAAGAACGATCGTAGAGAAGGCAGCGTATGACCGGCAGCCAATCACACGCGCCGCGCATCCTGGAGGGAGTAACCTAGAGGCGCGCCCTCTACAAGTGGCTATATCTAGGCTGGCATGCGTTTGGAAGAGCCATCTGAACTCGGCTCCAAAATAGGCAGTCACTAGGACTCAGTGCAGCTAACATCGAGGAAGAAGACGTCGCCGCGAGAAGAGAGTGATAGAGAGATTATAAGCTAAGTAACTTTGTCCATATTCATAAATAAAACATGTATTACTAATCTGTATAGCTGTTTTAGATGTCAACGCATCCCAAGCGTCCTGATAGAACCTTTCCCGAAAGACAGGCTGGGAAGGACGACTAAACACTGTATGATGATTCTTTCTTTCTGTTTAGCCATCTTCCCGCACCTGCAGGATCGGCTTTGTTACGTCGGATTTGGCATATTAATATTTTATGGGATGCCCTTCCTGTCGCCACCCCATCCCCCACGGGAGGAAATGTGTACAACAAATGTCTGTGTATAGTGTTATATGTGTGAAAGTGTAAAGTGTTAAGAAATGTTTGCGAATCGTGTAACTTGACGCGGGACTTGGGTACCAGCCCTATGTTCACCAAGGGGGATGTGGAAAACCGCCTAAAAATCACACTCAGGCTGGCCGACACTCCGACCCCTTTCGTTAATCCGCCAGGCGGGTTCGATCCGGGGCCGGTAAGCCTCCCCATCTCGAAAAGAGGTGATTCGTACTGTAGAAACGTATAATCCTCATATAAGAAGAGACAGTGTGATATAAAATTTAATAATTGTATTGTTTCCATAAATGTGAAAACTTTCCTTATCTTTCAAGATGCATCAATGGCGTAGGTAATGTCTTCTTCTGGGGGAGATAAATGGATGTTTAGTGCTGAAGAAGTAAAAGATATTCATTCAGATTAGCATTCCAACCTAATACGAACTGTCGAAGTATTTTAATCTATACAGATGGAACATAGTTTGCACCATAAACGAAAACAAACTTCAGTCATTAATGGCTCTGGGAGAGCAATGTGATGGCTCATGCGCTGCGGCCCTATCTCAAGAGAGGACGCTGGTGGCAACGTCTTTTTAGTTCTGGCGTTCCGCATGTGTCTTTTATTGCAAGAACTCTGTAAGTCATTAGTTTTGTTCGCGGTAGAGGTAAGTGCAATCGACTTTTATATTTATTATTTTATTTAACTATCCAAGATGGCTAGGTGAACTTCTTTAAAGAAATCATAAAACTTCGAAACTTAAGTTCGAATGTTTGTTAAGCTTATGGGACTTAACTACGGGGTCATCAGTCCCTAAACTTACAAACTACTTATGAACTACTTACGAACTAGGACGGCACAAATATCCATGCCCGAGGGGGGATTCGAACCCCCGACCGTAGTGGTCGTGCAGACCGTGACTGTAGCGCCTCAGTCCCCTCGGCCATTAATAACACACTAAACAAATACACTCTTAAATTGTCTAATCTGCAAGCACTTCGGTCTGCACGACCACCACTGAAGCGCCTCAGTCCCCTCGGCCATTAATAACACACTAAACAAATACACTCTTAAATTGTCTAATCTGCAAGCACTTCGGTCTGCACGACCACTACGGTCGGGGGTTGGAATCCCCCCTCGGGCATGGATATTTGTGCCGTCCTTAGTTGTAAGTAGTTCATAAGTAGTTTGTAAGTTTAGGGACTGATGACCCCGTAGTTAAGTCCCATAGACTCTACAAACATTTGAACATTTTGCAAGTACTTGGAGTAGATAACGCTAGTGTAAATGTCGGCATTGTTAATGAAGTGTACCAGAAATTTAAAAAAGGTGTGCCAAATTTAATTCTGGTAAAGTGTTTATGCCACTCTTTGCAGCTAGCAGTGTCTGCTGCATCTGAAATTGCGCTTCCACGGCAACTTGAATTTATTGTTCGTGACACCTGCAATTGGTTTTCCAAATCACCTGTTAGGCAGCAACCGTATGGGCAGATTGATGGTTAAATTAATGATGGCAATTGCCCACTGAAGTTTCTAACTAGGTGGCTATCAGTTGAGCCTGCTGTTGGCAGAATCTTAGATCACTGGCTGGAACTGAGAACCCATTTCAGTATCGTAAGGCAAAAAGAAAAATGTTACACGGCAGAAGTATTATATGAGCTATATAGTGATGATGGGAATCGTGAATTTCTCGTGTTTGTCCATTCTGTTTTAATGCAATTACAACATGTAATGAACGTGTTTCAATCTAATAACGTTGATTCCACAAAACTGTTGCCAGAACTCACAGTAGTTGTTGAATCATTGCGTACAAGGGTAATTAGTCCAACAAGAAAGTTTAATTGCTCCAAAGATATGTGATGGATTATTTTAGATCCAAAGCCATATTTAGACTACAACTTTGAAGAAATGGTTGAATAGCTACGTCTAGCTTGTAAATGCGATCAACAAAAGGAGAAAATGATCAGGGAACGTTGTGTTAACTTTGTAACAGCTTTAATAAAACAGTTGCAGCAGCGGCCTCTGCAGCGGCTGCCTGAAGGAAGGTTTCCTTGTTGTCTGTAACGCATTGCTTAAGCAGAGTGAAAGAGCCTTAGTAGGGCTGTCCCGCCAACTAATATAGAAGCCATCCAAATACAGTGGGATAAATTATCATTGATTAAGTGGGACAATACATCCAACAGTGTAGCATTCTGGGATGAGGTTAAGAAGTACAGAGATGCGACTGGAGAAAATCCGTTTAACGAGTTGGCTTCATTCGCATTATCTACGCTCGTTCTTGTGTGGTCGGAAGAGTGTTTAGCCAGATGAATGTGGCTAAAACGAAACTATGCAATAAAATAAGCTCTGGGATGTTGAATGCTATACTTAAAGTACGAGCAGGGCTTCGACGTCACAGCAAGTGTTGTAAGGATTACATTCTTCCAACTTCAGTTGTGAGCAAAATTTGGGCGAGTCAACCTCATTACAATGGACAGGTGACGAAGAAATACTAAATGTAGGTTTGACAATGATATGTAATTCAAATAGTCCCTATTATACATTTGTAGTTAACGGTTTGTATGTATATTCCAAATTATAAAAGTAAATGCAAATTCATGCTGTCTATAACGCCCCAAAATTATTCCAACGATAAAACTGCGCAACAATGAAACATTTATTTTAGATTTTTTCTGGCTTTTTTTTTTTTTTTTTTTTTTTTGTAGACAAATTTAGCTTTTAGCTATATTAAGAGTTGGTGACACTGCAGGCAACCAAGGAGGTTCCTTGCTACGACCTATATATACCAATTCTTGGGTGCAGAAACCTTTGTATGAGCAACTGAGCAATAAGACTGAATACCGAAAGATATGTAATAACGGAGGTGCAGCATTTATTAACTGGTAGTACGTAAAATAGCTTTAACTCCGCCTGCAGTTGTTGCTAGATTTACTGAGTAAGTCTGCATCACCTGTTGCCGGTCCCAAGCCCGGAAGAAAGGAGGAGGGTTGGCGATTTATAATCGCCGTAAAAGAATTTTAAGCTAATGTTGATTTAGTTTCAGAAAATTGTTAGCATTCAGTGCTTAATGTATTGTTTATTCAGATCTTGATTTCGATCACTGTGTGATCATTATCAGTGCTTAAAACGAACAGTTAAAATACATAAAATTTGTTGTGTATGAACATGGCAGTCTGAGTTTTATATATTTTAACTGTTTGTTTTTAAGCATTGATAATAATCATATGGTGATCGAAATCGACTGATTGCCGACAATTGGAATAAACGTAATTTATGCTGAGCCATAATGGAATCAAGCCTGGTTTATTTAGTTGTAATAATACCATCGTCAATCCAACGTTTTTAAATATCTCGTGATACAATTAAAGCAGGTGGCTCACGGCTCTGTAAGTACAGTAGTTTAAATCATCCAAATTTACTTTTCAATACCACTAACACATGTCGTGGTTGACGAGATTTTATTACTAGTTTCGAATGTGCAATCATCTTAATATTTGCTCTTTTCACAACAGTTACTGCTAGAAAGGTAACTCTCGACAGGACTAAGCTTAAGTGTTAATATTGTTACTTTCCAAACTGAGAAAAAAAATTGAACACGTTTTAAGAGAATTTGTTGCTTTGCTAGTGGTGTTGATGCAACTGTTGGCACAACTGTTTTCATTAGGCGCATCCCAAGAATTGATACCAACACATGAAAGTAACACTACTGTTAACACAAATAGTAGAAACTCACCTACCAGTATAATGATCTGGGTGATTTTGTAGACACAGTTGCTGCAATGATGCCTTACTTAATCCCTTTATCTGTCTACATCATCCTGCAGAGAACATAGGCTATTGTACATAGTTCATAGGCAATATTTAAGGTACTCAGTTTAAAATGCAGTATTTTAAAACTTGTATTCAAACTGTGTACAACAGCTGGGCTGAAGTCGTGCATCAAAAAGGGATGATTAATATTATACTTTACGAAATTACTTTTTGAGGGCTATAGAAGTTGCAGTTGTATCTTGCTTGTAACATCTTGAGAAACTGCCCCCATTATTTTTACCACACAGTTACTGGTAATGACTTGTGTACAGATGTATATGTGGTAAAGTTGATAAGACCTACATTAAAATAGATATGATGGAACTGCAGTAAGGTTGATTAGCTGCATGTGATGATAATGGAAAGTACAGAAAATTTATACTGTACCAGTAGTTGACATTAGATGGTAGTTGAACATTTTTTTTTTTGGGGGGGGGGGGGGATTAAGTTGGTCACAAAACTAAGGCAAACATCTTGAATGAGAAATCATTACTGTGAAACCATTCACTTGGGCCAGCTGAAATACCAAATTACAACATTTCGCAGGTCTGTTTTTCATGTGGCAGTGAGAGAAGGAAGATACACTTGTGACATACTAACCCTTTTTATTAGTCATTTAACAAGCATGATATTAAATAAAGTGTCCACAATTATTTACTTCATTCAGTTGTAGGATAAATGTCTGGGAAATGACTTAGATGTTCATAAATTTGACACCTATGTATATTTTTAAGAACAATTACACAACTGTTACTGAAACTTAAGTAGTATCAATCAAAGCTTACCAGTACAGTATTCAGAAAGGTTCAGATGTAGTACAGATTTAAATTTGATAATCCTTCAAAGACAGAAAAAACATAATTTCAATTAAAAAATTGCAGCAATCACATCCTCAGACGTCACAAATTTTCTCGTTTTGTAGCTTATTCTAGCACATTCGTTGTGTATGACAAATTACACTGCTGACACCTAACCCAATGGTCTTCATCTTTTGAATATGAACATAGTTCAGTGCAGTAAGAGTAATGGTAATGTTCGGAAGCATCACTCAATTATTAAAAAAAAAAAAAAAAAAAGTATGTGGGCTGTTATGTGCTGGCCGCAGTGGCTGAGCGGTCTGCAGCACGCCAGACACAGTCTGCACAGCTGCTACTATCGGGGGTTCGAATGCTCCCCTCGGTCATGGATGTTTGTGTCGTCTTTAGTATAGGGTAGTTTGGAAGTTTAGGGACTGATGACCCAGCAGTTAAGTCTCTTAAGCTTAACAAACATTTGAACATTTTTTTTGGTTGTTACGTTTCTAACAGTAAGGTTGCTCATTGTGCTATGTAGTGCCTTCTCCCTCACTTCTGTGCTGAAGTTGTTTAAAGCAGCAGCTATTATGATCATTAAGTATAATCAAATAAATAGTCCCATAAATATCAAAGAAAGACTGACATCCACATTGTGATAAACTGAAATACTGTCATTTTATCCTAACACATGGTTTACCATTTTGGCTTTAAATGGTGCCTATGATATATTCAAGAATCTCAGCTACTGCATACTCCAGCTGCACCTCTCATGTCTTAAAAATTGTGAAAAGTATGCCTTATGTAATGATATATATTTTTCTCAAACATGCACCACCAAATTAATATGTATGCATCAAATTAAGAAGTTGAACCCTTACTTATGATTTCTAGTCCACAGCAACAAGTCAGAAGCTAACAGCTCAGCTCTGTATATGCAGGAACAGGCTTTCTCAGAGTATCTTTTCCACATCTTAGTCCCACCAAACTAGTTTGTTCCAAAACCTTGCAATGACATTTTACTTAAGTGTGTCATTCTAGTTCAATTTAATCCTGGTGGGTCTGCCAGCACTGCTGTGTTACTGTTGGCAAGGTCTCAAAGATGTTGTCATGTGTGTAGATATTTTGCCTTAAGTGTTCTATCAGAGCAGCTTGCAGTTTATTTTCTACATCATTTGCTCATAAAATTGAAACACTTTGTGGAGATATGATATTCATTTAATTTCACCTATCTCATAGCATTTAAATGTAATGTGTTGTCATGACTAGCCCAATTTTAAAATTAATCTTCTAGAAACATGATCATATATTTTGTAATGCTTACTACAAACCATAATGTTGATGTCTTCAGTCTGCAGACTGGTTTATGCAGCTCTCCACACTACCCTGTTCTGTGTAAAACACTGTATTTGCAAATAAAAATGGCAACCTACATCCTTTTGAAACTTGTTACAGTACTCATCTCTCTGTCTTTCTCTACGATTTTTATCCCACACACATCCTTTTAATACTAAGTTGACATATTCCTTGATGTCTCAGAATGTGTCCCACAAGCTTATTCCTTCTCTTAGTTACGTTATGCCAGAAACACCTTCTCCCCAATTCTGTTGAGCATCTCCTCATTAGTTACATAATCTACCCATCTAATTTTCACCTTTCTTCTGTAGCTTTTCTTTCAAAAGCTTCTGTCATCTTTTTGTCTTAACTCCTTATCCACATTTCACTCCATGCAATGCTACACTCCAGACAAATGCTTTCAGAAAGAATTTCCTAACATTTAAATTAATATTCTATGTCAACAAATTTTGCTTCTTCTGAAATGCTTTTCTTCCCATAGCCATTATGCATTTTATGTTTTTTTTTACTTCGGCCATCAGACATTATTTTGAAACTCGAACAACAAAACTCGTCTACTACTTCATCTCATTACATAATCTAATTTCTTCAACATCAAGTGATTTTCTAACACTAAAGACCATTACCCTTTTAGTACACTTTTTAATTTTCATCTTATACCCTCCTTTCAAGACACTTTCCATTCTGTTCAACTGTTGTTCTAGATCCTTTGCTGTCTCTGACAGAATATCTCATTGGCAAACCACAAAGTTTTTCTTTCTTCTCCCTGAACATTAATTCTTTCTCCAAATTTCTCCCTGCATTCCTTCACAGCTTGCTCAAATTATAGATTGAACAATGGCTGCAACCCTGTCTTGCTCCCTTTCCAACCACTGCAACCCTTTCAGGCCCTTAGACTCTAATAACTGCTGTCTGGTTTTTATACATAGTGAATATAACCCTTCGCTTCCTCTATTGTGCCCCTGCAATGTTCAGAATGTGAAAGAGTGTATTCCAGTCCACATTGTCAAAACCTTTCTTCAGATATACAAATGGTTTCCTTAAGATATTTTCTAAGATAAGTCGTAATTTGAGTATTGCCTTCTGTGTCCTGCATTTCTCTTAAATCCCAACTATTCTCCCCAAGGTTGGATTTCCATTCATCTGTAAATAACTTGTGTTAATATTTTGCAATTATGCCTTATTAAACTCATAGTTCTGTAATTTTCACATATGTACCTGCTTTTTTTGGAATTGGAATTATTATACTCCTCTTTAAATCTGGGGGTATTTCCCCTACCTACAAATCTTGCATAGCAGGTGGAACAATTTTTTCATGACTGGTTCCCCTAACAGTATCAGCAGTTCAGACAGAATATTATCTACTCCAGGGTCCTTGTTTTAACTCATATCTTCCAGTGCTCTGTCATATTCTTCTCACTGTATCGTCTCTCTTCTCATCTTCATCTACTTTCTCTTCTATTTCTAGAATATTGCCTTCAAGTTTATTTACTTCATATAGGCCCTCTATATATATTCCTTCCATCTTTCAGCTTTCCTTTCTTTGCTTATTGCTGGTTTCCATCTGAGCTCTTGATATCTGTGCCGTTGCTTTCCTTGTGTCCAAATGTTTCTTCTACTTTCCTGTAGTGGTATCTATCTGTTCCTTAATTATACATTCTTCTACGGTCTTGCATTTCTTCTCTAGCCACTTCTGCTTACCCAGTTTGCACTTCCTGTCAACCTCATTTTTTAGCCGTTTTTACTCCATTACGCCTGCTTCACTTCCTGCATTTTTATATTTTCTCCTTTCATCAATTAAGTTCAATATCTCATGAATTATCTACGGATTTCTATTAGGCGTTGCCCCTATGCCTGTATGATACTCTGTGGCCCCCAATACTCCATCTCTGAGCTACCTAATCTTCTACTATTTTACTTTCTCCCGTTTTGGTCAATCCTTGCTTAATGCTCCCTCTTAAACTCTCAATCACGTCTGGTTCCTTCTTTTTTTGAGGGGGTTACATCTACTAAATTTTTTACCTCTTTGCAGTCTTCTAAGATCCAATCTACAGTTCATAACCAGTAAGTTTTGGTCAGTCTATATCTGCTCCTGGATATGTCTTAGAGTTTAAAACCTGGTTTCTAATCCTATGTCTTACCAGTATAGAGTCAGTCCAGTACCCTTCAGTGTCTCCTGGTCTCTTCCCATATACAACCTTCTGGTTAAATTGTGCTCTGTACAAAATTCTATCAGGTGATCTCATTCATACTTTTCCCCAGTCCATGTTAACCTATTACATTTCTTTCTCTTTTCTTTCCTACCACCAAATTCCAGTCTCCCATCACAATCAAGTTTTCCTCTCCTTTAATGGTCTGAATAATATCTTTAATCTCCTCATACATTTTTTCAATCTTATATCGGCAGACCTAGTTGGCACATAAACTTGTACTATTATGGTCTGTGTTGGGTTTCTATCTATCTTTGCTATGTGTTCACTATGCTGTTGATAGTAACTTACCCATTGCTATTTTAACCTCTCCCTTCCCCCCCCCCCCCCCCCCACACACACAGTTTGAACCGCAGCAATATAATCACCGCGAATCCAGTGTACATCTGCTTACAAGAAGACCACGTGGGTATTGGATTTTAAATTTTTTTTTATATTTATGGTACGTGAAGTTTGGAACATAAATAACAATCAGCCAAAGGCATTTGGCACAACTTTAAAAGATTCTGGAGAAAATCGGCTTCAAAGTTTTGCATTTACACGTAAGTAACAATAATGAAAACACTTGTGCCATCTGTCGCTGTAGGTCAGGTGGCAGTGTTCTGGCCTCACAACTGAAGAGTGGTTTGAATCCCACTGTGGCAGATATTTTTCTTATTTTTTGTTGTTTTCGAATTCAGTTACATAAAACATTTTTGGATTTCTGTGTTGTGTTGTGTCAGGTTTTTTTATGTTGACGAGCTGAAAATATTATCGTCACCTAAAGCGATCTTTGAGTAATTTAGCTGCTTGGAAAGGCATTAGTAATATGGAGATGACTTTCCAAAGTAGCGCCATAGTTCTTCACAAACTGAACAGTCGAAGACTACCGTCAACTAAAAGTCAAGTAAATACTGTAAAAAATGTAACTTTTTTAAAAATTGACAACATCATTATTAACAACCTTTCATAAAATATAGACAATTACAGATAAACGTAAATACATGCATTTTTCTTAAAAATTACCATTAGATATTACAATGGTGTAAGTATTTGAACACAATGGAAACAAATAAAAATAAAATACGTGCTGATGGTATTTGAACCACAGACCCTATAGTTCCAAGACCACTTAAGCTACACTGACATAAGTTCTAAAATCCGATACACAGGTGATCTCCTTGTTAGAGTGCTCAGAATTTGTATTCACAGAACAATTACTCGCAGGACATGTTCGTTACGCAGAGTGCTTCTATTGCCGCGATGAATTTGACTCGAGCCTTGGCTCGCCACTTGTTTTCTAGGGTTTCGTCTATGAACATTGTAAATCATATACCACATCACATTTCGTGTGCGCTGGAGTCTTATACTTGCATAACATGAACCTCTCAAATATGCATATTTTGAATTTTAGACCAGCAACTGTCCCGCCAAGCAAGTGTGTATCCTTCCGCCGACCACGTGCTCCACCAACAAAGTGCAGTCGCCCCCTAATAACTTTGTTAGTGCTTCTGGACATGAACTTACCTCTCGTGGCATTCATCACAGTGCGTGCATCAATCGCCCGATTAATTATGGACAGTTTTCACAGTTGCATCTTTTTCTGCACATGCAGCCGACTTGGACTATGTCAAGAACATGTCAACCAACTTTGTGCAATCCACACCACCAAGTGTACTCAGTGACTCGCTGAACAGATCTGCTTGTTCTGTCAGTGGCGATGTGAATTTAATAATCGTCAAAGTGGTAGTGTGTCCACTGGTGTGTCCACTTCCTGCATCACGTGCTGTGTCTGCTGCATCGCGTGTACAATAATCAGGTCTGGTTCTCCACAGAGTTGACACGTAGGAACATTCTCGGCCACACCAGTTCGCACATCTGCCCATTTTCACGGCACACGATGGTGTCTCTTCTGCAGTGGTCGCCTGTGTCATCTCACCTCTACCTGCCGTGACCCGCTTACTTATCCTCGAGGCCTCTCCTGATATAACGACAATGTCGAGCTCTTTCGCACCGCCAAAAGAAGTCGGAGCCTCCCGCACTGCTGATGTTCCGGAGGCACCTCCATCCCCACCACATGGACGCCTTCCTAAGCTGCCGCCTTTCTCCTTAGAGGCTCCCTCTATATGTTTTGTGCTGTCTGAACAAATATTCGAACATTATTCGCTCGACAACTCGGCTCGCTACCTGTGCCTAATTATGAATCTTCACGAGCACGTTGATTTGATCTGTGGCCTGGTAACCTCTCCACCTGCATCTGCAGTGAAGAAACCGGGTGTACATGTATGTCTACACGCAGACTGGGTGTTGGCTTTGCTATCCCCACCACTCCCCCTGCACTAACAGCAAGCTGCTTCTCAGCCCCCGAGGATGATGCACCACCGCTAATTCGCTTTCCACGAGAACAAGATCTGTATTACCCATACTACTATTTACACAGCCACTTCAGTGACGCCGCAAGGAAGTGCCGTTCGCCATGTCATGTCTGAAATACAGGGCGCAGGATGGTTTAGGCACTGCTTCCTTCTTGGACAACCATGGGGACCTACATGTGTTCCACTCCATTAGTGACTTTTCTCCATCGAGTGCTCTTTTGTGCATTTGTGACTGTGTTTTTAATGTTCATTTCCTGATTGAAACTGGTGCAGATGTTTCGTTATTGCCTCCTTCGATGGCTACTGGCCCGTTCCGCCCTCACAGTGCTATACTTCTTTCTGTCAATGCAACACAACTGCCGTGTGCAGATGCAATGACCTCTACTGTCTGCCTGGCACCAAAGTGTAAACTTTTGTGGAACTTTTTGCTCACAGATGTGCTGGAACCCATCCTAGGCATGACTTCTTAATGCATCATAAACTTTCTCTAGATGTTGTGCAACATTCAGTATTTCACCATCCCACAAACACTTACTTTTCTTGTGCTCTGTTCACCTCTGACTTTCGTCCTGCTAACTCACCTGCTGTTTGTGAGCGTTTAAGAACTATTAAGAAGATCGAGGGCTTGTCTTCTAAGTTGTGTAGGGAACAAGAACAAATTATAAAACTGTGTTGCGAGAGGGAACATGCTGTTCTCAAGTGCTTTGATTCTATTGAACAGTCAGTCACTCATGTCGAAGTGGTCGAACAAACATCTACGCCATGAGAATGAGGACATTGCTCACCACTTGGCTGTCATGGAGTTCAGTTGGTGTCCGGCTGACATCATCTACGAACACTTACTTTTCTGCATGCACCTCGCATGTATTTGTTTCCGCTCCACCAGTAGAGCAATCTGCTACCGCGGCATGCACGCCTCCTCTAGCTAGTGGCCACCGCAAGTACTCTCATGTGACACCATCTTGTCCCAGTGTGCTTGTGGTGCGCCAGGCAAACATACGTCCGGAACTGTCACTTTCCCGGCACCTCGGTCCGCTCCTCCAGCCATGAGCACAGTCGAGCCACACCCTCCTCGCGCACTCCACATGCCACGCACTGGGCCACATGCCCTTCACCAACTCCTGCTTGGCCCCTGCCTAGCCCATTACAACAAATGTTAGTTGCGAGTGTAAACAAAGCCTTCCTGCCATTGCTCATGCTGTATCAGTATTTATAAACGGCACAGTGCACAAACTGCATCATATCCATGGTCTGCCCATCACTAGCAAGCTGCACCGGCTCAGCCTGGAGAAATTGGCGGCTATCAAAGAACAAATTTCCGAAATTTTAAAATTGGGTATCATTGAGCCCTCATCTATTAGCTGGTCCTCTCCCTTTAATTTAGTATCCAAGCAGGACGGTTCTTAGAATATGTGTGTAGACTACCACCACCTCAATGCACGCACCATAATGGACAATTATCTGATTCCAAACATTGCTGACTTTACAAAAATTTGGCAGGTGTGAAAGTGTCTTCGGCGGTGGACTGCAAGCGAGCTTACCACCAAATCCTTATGGCCCCTGAAGACGTTGAAAAGACTGCTATCACTACTACCGTGTCATGCCTTTTGGCCTAAAGAATGCCACTCAGATTTGGCAAAGATTTATAAATGAGATTTTATTTCCCTTAGTTTTGTTTTGCTTACCTACATGACATTTTAATATTCAGCAACTCAGTCGAAGAAAACAAATAACATTTACAAATCCTACTTTACACCCTTGCCATGGCTGACATTGAACTGAATAACAAGCGCCATCTACATCAAGAATCTGTTTTTTCCTAGGTTTTGTGGTCTTGGCCAAGGGAATCTCCCATCCACCTTATAAGATCAAGCACATAAAACTATTCATTACTACCAACGGTAGCCAGGCACTGCTGAACTCCAGGCCCCACTCACAGTCGCTCTTGCTGGAAATGCACCTCTGGTAATCAGCTTGTTCCTTGACGGATGCCATGTCTTCGACATTCTCAGCTCTGAAAGACCTGCTCGCTAAATCTGTAATCATTGCTCACCCTCATCCTGATGCTGAACTATTCATTACAACTGATGAGAGTGATACTGCCACAGCACAGTCCTCAGCCAATCCCTCAACAGTGTCACTTTCCCTTTCCAATTCTTCTCCAAAAGAGTGAATAATGCTCAAAGGAAGTACTCAATCTTTGTTCGAGAACTCCTAGCCGTCTACGTCCCATTCACACCACCTTTCCCAGAGTTACTGGTGAGGTTTGGTGTGATAGATCAACTTGCAAGCTTCACCCCTACGTCTTCCGATGCCTATGTCGGGAGATATTTGACAAGTTACACTTTATAGCTTACACTAGTATCAAAGCTTCAACTATGTTGGTCACTCACCAATTCATCTGGCAAGATATCAAGCACGATTGCCATGCCTGGGCTCGCACTTGTGTTCCCTGCCAGAAAGCTAATGTACACACTCACATCTTACTCTCCACCCACTCGGCTAATTCCCCATCTTGTCATGTCGCTTTCAACATGTGCACATTGATCTCTTTGGCCCCTTTGCTCTGGCTGATGGTTTCCGGTACCTACTCACCTCCATCGACCGGACCACCCGCTGGGTCGAGGCCCCGCCCATTCCCAACATCGCAGCAGAAACAGTGGCATGTGCCTTCGTGTATGCATGGGTCTCTAGTTTTGGTTTACCTATGTTATTACCACGGACCAGGGCTGCCAATTTGAATCCTCACTATTCCAAAATCTTTGTCATCTCCTCGTTGTCAAACGAATACGTACTACTGCTTATCACTCCCAAGGGAACAGAATGGTCGAGCGCTGGCACCGAACTCTGAGAGCAGCCCTCATGTGCCACGATACACTTGGTGGACCCCTCAGGAGCTCATCATTAATTTGCTGAGTACAGGCTCGGCAACTGGTAGGTGCCACCAGCCTTCTGGCATGGTAACCTCTGGGCACACTTCAGCAACCACCATTTGGTGCGGCGGTGGAACATTGTGTGTACCGGGGAATGGGGATCTAGGCTTGACTGTCCGGGTCGCAAGGAAGGAAATAACTCTATAAAAAAAACCTCAATCTTAAGGTGTGCTATGTGCTGATGGGATGCACGGCTGTTGAGGTGGAACGGTCGCTAGCAAGCAACCTCAGTTATATAAGGCTTACATAGACATTTGGAGCTCTGTCTATGTGAACATTTAGTTCCTGAGACTGAACTGGACCTTTAGAGTAATTTTCCACCTACTAGTGGGATGGGTGTACCACTGGGGAATACTAACACCCACTCTAAGAAGAGGGCTCGGGTATCCAGTCCTGTGGACTCAGGTTCCTCAAAATATTGTATGTTGAGTGTAACAGAATACAGCCTGTTAATCTTTCTCACTGTTAAAAGAAAGGTAGGTTCTTTTGAAAATGTTTCACCCTTTTACATAAATAAAGATTTAGAAGGAATTTCAGATGGTTTAAAATCTGTAAAGCGGTTACGAAATGGTACCCTGTTAGTGGAAACATCGAATTCCCAACAGGTGTCAAAACTACAGTCAGCTAAGTGCCTTGGAGAATATCTAATAGAAACAGAGCTACATAGTACCCTGAATTATAGTAAGGGTGTAGTCTTCTGTAGAGATCTGGTAGGCACTCCTGTAGAAGAATGGATGGAAGAATGGGTTGCTGAAGGTGTAGTGGATGTGCAAAATTTTAAGAAATTGGAGGATGGAAAACTCGTCCCACCTGAGTTCTTCATCCTAACATTTAATAGTCCTCAACTACCAGAGCATGTGAAGGCAGGTTTCCTACACTTAAAAGTTAGGCCCTATGTTCCTAATGCCAAACGTTGCTTTAAGTGTCAGCGTTGGGCATACCACTTTGGGTTGCAAGGCGGAAGCTACCTGTGGCAAATGTGGGAGGGCCGCACACAATGGGTCTGAATGCACTCCACCTATGAGTAGTGTTAACTATTCAGACAAGCATCCAGTCTGGCATAGGGCCTATACAGTTTACCTCCAGGAAAATAAGGTACAACAAATTAAGACATCTTGGCATATCTCCTATTACGAGGAAAAAAGACCTTCAAGGCCCTGCAGCCTCCTGCGCTCGTCAGCTCTTTTGCCTCCACTGTCCAAAAGCCAGTCACCACAGTTGATTCCTCCACACAAATGGACGTTGTCAGTGTTGCTAGAAATAGGTGCCGTGTCAGTGCACCTGTCAGGTGACGGTGGCCTTATCAACTGTTGCTTCCCCATTTACATCAAAAAAAGTGACGTCTACCAACTTTGTTGAGTCCCTCACCATGCACACTGCTGAGTCTACCCATCCATATATTTCAGCTGACCCTAAACCTACTGAAACTCCTTCTAAACTGGCAACAGCTAAGAAGTCTACACCTAAATTGGTATCACAGGCAAAACCAGAAGCGAAACAGACAGAACCTGTCACCATCACTATTAATGATGCTCCATTGGACTCTGCACTAGAGCCTATGGAGCTAGATGTCAGTATAGGGCAAACATCCCACCCCATGGGCAACCCTCTATCTATCGCGGATTCCCAGCCCCATTTGAAAGAGAAGGGGGCTCCCATTTTGCAATGGAATTTTCAGGGATTTAGGACTCTCATGGAGAAACTACGCTTACTATCTCAAGTTCAAAGTTCTCTAGTTCATATCAGTAATGAATGTCTCATTGTCACAGAAACCGATTCTCACTTAAAAAAGGTTCAGATTTTAAACAAACTTGTAATATGTTAATCAAACTCAGATGTTAGTGCTGACACCAAAATTTAATTTATGAAACTCACTCATACAATACATTTCTATTGGGGTTATCTTGACATAACTTCTTAAAACAATTGACACATTTTCAAAATTCAAGTCCTTTCCATTCATATATATGTTGTTTACAAATACATCACATCTTCACCTAAGCACCGCAAAACCCTAACTCTCTTTCTAGGGCTTTGCTCGTTTGCTTATAAAACTTACAAAATTATGGGTATTATCTCTGAAGCTTTAGACAGAAGATTTTATACAATTTTTAAATTTTTACACAAAGTTATGATCTAAAATTTCTGGCTCAATTGGACTGTATTGTATCAGCAAATATATTTATAATTGAACATTACAGTTAAAAGTGTTCACCAAAATGCCTTAACATACAATCCATGGAGGTGTGGGTTTTGAACTTTGTGGCATGTTTTCAGATAATAAATAAAGTTGACATTATCAAATTTACATGTCAAATGGCTTAAATTGGTAAATGAATTGGTATCAATCCATTATTTGAGAATTAGTCAACTAATACATATTGTTTTAGTTTATGTTATTTTGAAGATCTCCATAGGTACATACTGCCTTATTTACATAGATATATTACATTTAAAAAGAATTTTCCTGAACTTTTTAATATCTACAATTAATTTCAATTATGTGTGCAACATTCTGAAATAGTTTATAAATCTAAATAAGATGTCTAAAAAGTTTGTGCCAATCCACAGACAGATAAGGTTAGCTTGTGTAATTATCCCAGAGAGTGTGAAATCTTTGAAAAAAAGGTGATTTATCAGTTTCTATTCTGGCCTCGAGTACTTCAGTTTAGGATTGGGGTCATATGAGATGTTATAAACTGATCGTGATGTGGTAAACATATAAAACAGTAGCCTCTCCATACACACATGTGTACCATACTATTTATCAGCCTCCTATGTTTGGTTGTTTTGTGATTGCATAGATCGACAAGGCCCTATGGGATATGTGCAAAGAATTGCCTTTCACAAATGGGTTACTCTTTTTGATGGTTTGCATCAAAGTACAAGCAGATTTCCACCTTGGCTCTGCCAGATGCCCACCCTTATTTTAGAGTTGATGAATTTTAAGAAAGATTGCACCTCTGGTTTTATATTTCATTGTATGTATTTTACCATTTCAATTAAGCATTATGATTGTACAGTGGTGTACACTGATGGTTCAAAACAGGGAAACTTTTTTGGCTAGTCCTCAGTGTTTCCTGACCTTCACATTTGGTATTTTCCTTCCCACTGCCTATGATTTTTTTTCTATAGAGCTTCAAATGATCCTGAAGGCACTGGAGTAAGTATGTTGTGTTCAGGGCAAACAGTTTCTTATTTGCTCAGGTTCCCTAAGTGCATTACAAACATTGCTGAGAAGTTAATACATGACCAACGGTATTCCTCCAAACAAGGGAAAGTAGGTTGATCTGCTTGTTGCCCAGGCATGTGGGCATTTGGTGAAATCACAAAGCTGATCAGGTTGCCAAGGTGCCTGTAGTGAACATGATTTGGTGCATCTCGCAGTGGTTCATACAGTTGTGGGAGGAAGATTGGGTGACAGTGGCATTGTGGTTCATGAAACCAACTATCTGACTGGAAGTCCTCCTACCTAGCTCTCAGGCAGTATGAAGTGACCCTGAAACAATGCAGGATTGCGCACTGTTCCCTTACACATGGACTACAGAATTCTCTCTTCTGTGATGCCTGTGACATGCAAATAACTGTCCACCACATTTTAACTGAATGTATTTTATATTGTGCTGTGAGGACAACAGTGAATCTTGGTAGTGATTTGCTCTCTATTTTGGTTTATGAGAAAAGCGAGTATGACCAGAATTTTAGAATATTGAGATATGTCTGGACTTAAGTGTAAGCTTATGGCTGGAAATTTTAATGTGTTAGAGTGGCTGGTTATTCATTTTTACTCCTGTTATCAGCCAGCTGTAGTCATCTGCTCAGTTGTTTTAACTACATATACTACTTATGATCTTGATATGCAACAGACTTTATGTTTTAGTTTAGCTGCACATAAAGTTTACCTAGGTTTTTTTCTCATTTTATTTCAGTTCTTGATCTTTAATAATTTTTTATTTAATTGGTTCATACTCTTATTACACTCATTGTGGCATTAAAGACATAGTTACCATGTGCTCAAAACTCCCACATCCATCTCGCTATGTTGTTTTTAATTTACATTTATCATATTATTTTACTCAAGATAAATGTGCTCCTCACTGTTGCTGCAAGTGTTTTTTTATTTTTCATTGGCTATATATAATGAAGTGCAGTGGCATAAGTAATAGCTGAGTAAAGTGTGATCAATAAGTTATAACTGATAATATAGGTGCAAAATCTTCTACAACCACAGTGCCACTAGTAAAATTTTACATGCCTTGTGCCTTAAGTAATTATTAACAGACTGAATGTATGGTGATGTAAGGTGAATTATTTAGTTATGAGAGAGAGGAATACTATAATAATTCTGAAATAGACATGGAAAAGAAAAAGAAAAGAAAAAGAAAGAAAGGTAATAGGTGATAAAGGGCTGGCAGAAATAAATTTCTGTGGATAGGGCTGCAAATTAAAACTAAAGACATTGTAGAAAGGTGGTTTATTATCTGAGATATTGTAAACTGAAAAACTACAGTTTGTTGAAAGATTCAAAGGAATGATTAGGCACCAAACAATAAGTTTATTAGGTCAGGTTTACAAAATACTGCGAAGCATTATTTACATAAAAAACCAGAAAACCAGTAGAAGCTGACCTCAGAGAAAATAAAAAAGGATACCATGAAAAATTGGACACATGCAAGAAATGTTGAAGAAAGGAAATCTGTCATTACAGCATTTATAAGAGTAGGTGAAGTTTGGTGTATATTGAGTGGGTTACTCTCCATGGCATCAGAAGATATACTGAATATAATAAAGAGTACAAAAGTTATCTGCAGCTTGTACACAAGACAATACAGTTATTAAATTTGAAGGACATGAACAGAAAGAATTTTTGAGTAAGGCATGAGACAGGTTTGCAACATATCCCTACTGTTATTCAATTTGTAGGGTGACAAAGTTGTGGAGAAATCCAAGAGAGGTTTGAAACATAAATTAAAACATTCAGTGAGATGAAACTAAAAGTCTGAGTTTCATCATGGCATTGCATGTCTATCAAAAATGGTGACTGGCTTGTAAGGTCAGTCAAATTGAATGAATTTTGTCTGGAAAAAAATGTTATAATACAAAATTAAGAAATGAAAAACAAGATTCAAAGAAACTAAATCTTGTGATACCAAGGGAACTGAATTTGTACATGAGACATTAAAATGGATAGGTGTGTTTTGTGATGTAGGCTACAAAATTAGAGATGATGGGAGTTATAGAGTTAATAAAATACAACTTGGCAATATCAAGAAAAGAATTTTTGGAAGAGATTTGTTAACACTAAAATATGAAATCAATGTTAGGAATAATTTTTGAAAGATACCCAGTCATATATAGGAGGACCTACAGTTTAATGTGTATTCCGAACCATGGTGCTACTCAGTATTTTTCATATCAGTAACACTGCCAGAGGTGAAAGAAGTGAAAGTGACAGATAAAAAACCTAGAACCTGGCAGGGATCGAACCCGTGACCTTTGGATTTACAGTCTGGCACTCTACCACTGTGCTGCCGAGCCACATGGATAACTACTGAAAATTATAATAAATTGAATGACGATGGAAATAATGTTGTGGCACAACTTGATTAAAAGATAGGACAGGCAAATATGACACATTGTTAGGCATCAAGGGATTGTCAATATGTTAATAAAGACAAGTCTCTCTCTCTCTCTCTCTCTCTCTCTCTCTCTCTCTCTCTCTCTCTCTGTGTCTGTGTGTGTGTGTGTAGGGAAGAGGGAGGGCTTTGAATTCTGTAAGCAGGTTTAAAACCCTTTTGCCAATCTGCAGCAAGCTCAATTACATTCTGAGCAAGGAGCCATATTTCATGGTTGCATGTGGTGGAAAAGAAACTGTTTCTGCTCCAAAAGCTGAAAATATGTACAGCCCAGAATCAGTATGCCTATTAAGCAAAAATGCCATGAGCATTTAAGCAATCTTATCCACTGACACACCACACTGAAAATATGTCTTTGATTAACTACTGTGTCCTACTGCATGTGGAATCCCTTAACTACCTGTTGCAAGTACTTGTATAAAAGCAATAATTGACTTTTCAGTACTATTTGCAAGTAAATGACATTGTGATAAACGCATGAGGAGAGATCAGAACAGTAGGTCAGGTGCTAAGGCATCTCCCACTCATGTTGGCATAACGTCAACAGATGACAGTTTCAATATTAGGATGTATGTTTTCATGGCGCAGCAGCACACCTTGTTGCAAGTTTCTCACATAACTCATTCAAATTACTTTTTTATGCTAGTGTTTGTCCTTTGACAGGCAAGAAAAGAGTAACAGTATGCTGGTCTTGCTTGGATGCATTTAGTGAGAAAGTAGCCATTGTTCACATTTCTGTATTTATGCAAACATTTTGAAAAGACACAGAAGCCACAATAATACTATTCTAAATGATGGTGCTTTAGACCTACATCATAATTGTCCTACATTGCATAATTTCAGTTGCTACATCCTCAAATGGAAATTGTTTGACAGCTGCTTATATCAATATTTTACACAAAATGAAGAGTGACTAAGCACTTTGCCTTCTTCAGAACACTGCAGTATTTTAATGTTACTACCACAGTTTTAGCAAATATTACAGATTTGCTCACAGTGTTGGTAGGAAATGGGTGGTGTTGCATAATTTCTATAGTAGACTCCCATGGTCTTAAAAATCTATGTCTTTAAGAACATTGCCCTGTTATTTACTTTGATCTTCTAATAGTCCATCTCCTCCTCCCTCTTATCTCTGACTATGTTCACCTCCTACCTATTGAATCCACCTCTTCCTCTTCACACCTCTACTTCCCCCTGCCCCTCTTCCCTAGATCCAATGTCTTCCATTCATGTTCCTCTCCCCCCCCCTCCCTCAGCAGTTCTAAATGTAATTTCCTACAATGTGTACTTACTTCACTCTTCTCTGTTTACCTTGCCACTGTCCATCTCTCCCTCTCACCTGCCCATCATCTCCACTGCCATCTCTCTTCCCTTCCTTTCCCCTCCCCCTGCCTCAGCACATTTCCCTCCCCCTCTCTGTCTCCCTCATCCTCATCTCTCAATCCATCTCCTCTTCTGCCGCACTCAGTGCATCTTTCCCTCTGCTATAACTAGAAAAACTTTCATGGTAACAGTCAAAAGGTATCAATGTCTATTGTAATGAACCCATATGGTGGCTTAATGAATAAATTTTTTTCTAGGAAAACACATCCATGTGACAGCTCTCATGATGATCAGTTGAATGGTATCAGAAATCCATTAATTACAAACACACCAATATGTGGTTCATATCTGATCTGCGTGTTTATTAGAGCACTGTGTAAAATAATGTATATGTGGTGTCTGCCCTTTCAATCATGTCTGTAAGAACAGACACCAATTTTGACCCTGCAGTTATTATCTACTGATATTCACAGAATGTATGACATTAACTGTGAATGGGAAAAGTTGAAAATTTGTACCCTTTCAAGATTTGAACCAAGGGCTTCTGCTTTCTAGGCTGTTGTGCTGACCCTTACACCACTGGGGACATAGCGATCATCACACCTGCATGGAATTACTCGAGTACACCTCCAGTCAAATACAATTTCTCAACTTTACCCTGTCCACTAGAACTCAAACTCATAGTTTTCTAAACTGTTTCCTGTAAGAGGAAGGGCCAAGGAGTGCCTCTGCATTACCTTGTTATATATATGTGGTGTCTGTTGCTATTGTATTCCTAGTATTGTTTGGTACATGATGTTGTAATATGGTGGCACTACTGCTGCCATATGGTACACTACGACTCATGATAAAAGGCAGTGCAGGGCAGTTGGACTTCACTTTACTAATTCTCAACAGAATGTCTATCTCCTTAATTGGAAGAAGAGCTTACTCAATTTATAAGAAGTTTTCCATCCAACATTCCTTCACCTTCAGTTCTGCAGCATAGATTCTTATTGTTCACTAAAAGATTGAATTCATTTTCATTTATGGTGACTGTGGTTAAAATTTTGATGCTACTGTTATTTTGTATGTTGAGCATTTCCATGAAAAGAGTATGTTAATGTTCCTCTTTTGTTAGAGTTGTTAAATAGTCTAGAACTGAAGGAAGTGTACAACCATTTTACAAAATTTAGTAGCTGTAGCTCATAATCCACATGAGAGTGTCTGCAAAATATTGCACCAATCAGTAATTTCTTGTAGAAGTGTTTGAAGAATGCTGAAGTTACATAAATTTCATCCATGTCATGTGAACATGCATCGGGAACTAGCTGGCAATGACTTTCAAAACAGACTCACATTTTATCAATTAGAAATGTAAATAAGGTCAAACTTTCATGCTCATTTACTAGTCTCCTATGAATCAGAATTTATGAACCATGGTGAGATCAACTGCCATAACATGCACTATTGGTGTATAGAAAACTCTCACTGTATTCATGAAGTGAACAATCAATGTCTGTGGTCAGATAATGTCTGGTGTGGAATAACTGGTGATAAGCTGATCCAGCCATATTATATTGACGGTAATATGCATGGTAATATATACCATGAAATACCTGAACACAAACTGTCACAAATGCTTTAAGGCCTGAATTTGGAAGTGTGACAGACCAAATGGATTCAATACATCATACACAATACACATATGGTAATGTATTTTATTCAGATGTTGCTTAAAATTTTAATTCATGTGTGATACAGTACAATATTTTTTGTATCATCTCCTTACTTAAGGTTAACATGGAAATTTACTTAGAGCAAGGCACCATGGGGCTACCATAGTATTGAAAAAGTAATTCTTTTGGCCCTCTAATATGGTGTGTGAACATCTCTGTCGACCAGTACAGTTGCATACATGCATAGCATGAATAGTATGAGGTTATCAGTCAGGTCTTGATGGATAATTGGCCATACTTCCATGAGTGCAGTATCCAGCCCTAGAAGCATTGTGGGAGGTGCTGGTCGGTCTGCAATGCATCGGCCAACTGCATCCCAGACATGCTCGATCAGGCTTAAGTGTCATGTAGAAGCTGGCCACATCATTCATTCAATTCCCTCAGCATGAAGAATGTTGTCCACCAGTGCAGCTATGTGGGGATGAGCATTATGGTTCACCATGTAATGTATTTAGCCAGGAGGGTCTCGTTTGTTTGTAATATTGAAGTATACGATACCATATTTGATCGTAGTATTGTGCCCTAATATTCAGTGTTTGTATTATATAAGAATTTTATGGCGCTTATGACAAGTCACATTGCTTTACTCACTTTCATTATTTGGGTCTTTTAATGAAATAAATTAATTACTGAAAGTCGTAAGCGTAATGTGGACAATAATGTTTATTAATGAAATCCTTGAATAACAATATCCGAGATTGTCTGTAATGTATTGACCATAATGTGATGCTTTAATATCTGTAAAAGTAAATAATAACAATGATTTAACAATTTCAAATAATGTAAACATATATAAACACTGCGCTAATTGTTATGTACTTACAATCTTTTGTATTGTTTGTTTTTAATACAAAAGTCTCATTATTATATTTGTCATAATTTTGTGCATCTTTACGTAAAGCAAGATTCATTTATGTTTCATAAACAAATTATGTAATTTAATACACTGTAACTTCCGTGTTCTAGAAGGTTCTAGAAATATAACTACGTATTTATACGGGCAAACTCAGTTAGTTGCTAGTCAGTCCTAAGTCAGTTGGGAATAGTATCACTTTGTCAATCAGTATGGAAATTAGTCTTGGATCAGTTTGAAATGTATTACTTGTGTTGTTTGCATCAAGAATATAAATAAATACACATATAAAATGAAATGTGACGCATGTGCAGTTTCATGAACGCATAAAAAGCCGACGTCCTAATATAATTTTGTGATGTGTTAATGGCAGGCGAGCTCTGAGATCTACGAGACCACTGAACATTTAAAAAAAAAAAAAAAAAAAAAACGTGATTTATTAAAAATGTGGCTTTAGTCTTTGTACATTAAAAAGCGCCACATATGGTGCATCGGCCGGGAAAATGCTGTTGATTTTCAGAAACCTGCAAATGTGACAATGTTTCAGAAACAACGAAGAAGCAACATGAAGAAGAAATGATATATGTACACATGTTTTATGGATGAAGTCTTAATAAATTTAACTGGCATGGATTTCAGAACAAAATGAAGATACATAATGAAAGAAATAAAAGGACGCTGAACTAAGACAAAAATTTCGGTATGTTCGAACTTGAAGTGGACTGGACGCCGAAGAAAGTAAGTTAATGTTTGAGTTTTTCATGAAAAAGAAAGTGTGTACAGTTTATTCATTATGGGTAAGGGAAACATTAAAGCGTTTAATGGAGTAGGAGATTTTGCTTCGGACATGCTACAATCAGCACTGAACAAAATGGAAAATACATTATTAAAAAAGTTAACAGAACAACAAAATCTAATTAAAGATGAACTTAAAGATTCTTGTGAAGATACTGATTTAGGCCTAATAAATGGTTACTATACGAGTTGTTATAATGTAGAATCAGCAGGTCAGTCAGTAGAAAAAGGTGCAGATTTTGCTACAGAAATTAATAGGGAAAAGGTGAACAATGTTCCTGTAACAGATGTCAGTCATAATTTTGGATTATGGTCTAAAATTCCTATAAAGGTGTTTCCAGAAAATGATTTGCACCCTGTACATTTTATTTTAAGCTGTGAAAATAGCTTCATTGAAGGTATGTGTGATGCTGATAAGATTAAATGTGTAAAATATCACTTAAATGGTGAGGCATTAAGTTGGGCTAATCAAAACAGAAAACTTTGGACAAACTTTCAGGAATTTAAAGATAGTTTTTTAAATAACTTTTGGTCAGAAATTGACCAACACAGGGTTGAAAGTAGATTTTTGTATGGGCCAACATATAATGGAAGACAAGGAGGACTGTTTGATTTTTGTAAAAATGGATTACAGAAACTAAGACATTTACAGTACCCCTTAGATGTTAGGACACAAATTCATGTGTTAAAAAGTAGGCTACCAAAATATTTGCAAAGAGAATTAATACATGCATCTGATAATGATATAGATGAAGTTTTGAATTTTGTGTATAAAATAGACCTTTGCCTTTCGACAGCAATGTCAATTTCAGGAATAAATGGAATGGGGGGTAGCAAAGAAACAATAAATATGGTAATACACATTTTAATGAGAATAGAAACTACAAACATGCTAATACACAAATAAAACCTAAATGTGATTATGTATTTGTATCTGAATGTGACAATGGTAACTTAGACTTTGTACATGATACTGAAAGCCATAACATTTTACCAGAGAGTGACAATTTTATTGTTGAGGTTAATTATAATGTTCATGTTGACACAAGTGAGGTATCTAATGTTTCTTGTAAAAGGTTAGCTGTTAATTGTGTTAGTCATGACAATGTTGAAGTTCATAATGATGACACCTATAAGGTATGTAATAATAGTTCTGAATATGTTACAAATGATACTGGATCTAAATATGACAATATTGTCATGTTGAAATGGGAGCAAGCGTGACTTCGAAGGCAACTGAACACAGCACTTATACACAAAGCACGTTTATTACGAACTCAACATACACGCAGCACTGACTGCCTCTCAGGCAGTGTTTTCTGCTATTTATACACAGACAGAATTTACCAGAAAATAGAAGAACAGTTAACATAAGAAACAAGTAGAATTTACAAGTGAACGTAAGAAAGATGTAGAACATTCTGGAATTGTTAATTACAAAGAAATAAATTTTTGCCGGTGGGCGGGATTGAACCAGCAACCTCCAGCACCGCAGTCCGTGACGCAATCCACTGCACCACGCCGGCAGTTGGTGTTTGTGGTCTCTTGCGGCATTGCTCCCTCTCCTGGAGAAACAGCAAACTGCTGTTATGATCCCTGTGGAGCCAGCTGCAATGTCCTGTATCTTGACCGTGTCATGGGTCCTCTTATGACAGTTCAAGGGAAACCTTCCCTTCTCCACGATTATCGACGACAGACGTTCCTGTCGTGGCTTCATCAGGAACATTACCGTCCGTAGAGTCCTTGAACAAGAAGCCATTGTCGTCTACCTGCTCTTCAGGCTCGTAGTAAGGCTTCATGCGCAGGGCGTGAACAACGTCTCTTCGTTTTTGACGTTTCGACGACAGCTCATAACCCTCAACTTCGTATGTGACATCTGACAGGCGGTGTATGACACGATACAGACCAAAGTATCGCTTCAATAACTTTTCTGACAGTCCAACCTTCCGTACAGGGGTAAAAATCCATACCAGATCTCCTGGGCTGTACACAACAGGTCGGTGCTTGTCATTATACCGCTGACGGTCCTTCTCCTGGGCGTCCAGTGTCCGTATGCGAGCCAGCTGTCTTGCTTCTTTGACCCTGATGATGAGCTGTTTAACATAGTCATCCTGAGTGTCGTCCGGTTGGAACGGGAACAGCGTATCCATTGTCGTCTCAGCTTCACGGCCATGGAGCAGGAAAAACGCAGTGAAACCTGTGGTGTCTTGTCTTGTGGTATTGTAAGCAAATGAAATGACTGGCAGAATTATATCCCAATCCTTCTGCTCAACATCGACAGCAAGTTGGCTAACGTCTTGTTACAACGTTCCGTAAGACCATTTGTCTGAGGATGGTATGTAGTTGTCTTCTGTGGACAATGTCGCACCGTGACATTACCCGTGATACTAGTTTTGACTGGAATACTTTTCCACGATCAGATATCATGACATGTGGTGCTCCATACTTCAAAATAATGCCTTCTACAAGAAATTTTGCAATCTCTGGAGCTTCTGCAGTCGGCACAGGTTTGGTGACAGCGTAGCATGTGAGGTAGTCAGTGCAGACTATTATCCAACAGTTACTGGTTGTCGACTTCGGGAACCTCCCTAAAGATCGATCCCAACTTGGTGGAATGGAGCTGCTGCCAGCGGAATCGGTACGAGATGCCCTGGAGGTAATTGCGACACATGCTTCCGTCACTGGCACTCTTTACAGTCACTCACATAGTGCTTGACAGATCGGTAGCAACCTTTCCAGTAATACCTGCATCTTTTTCTCTCTAGGGTCTTTACGAATCCCAGATGACCGGATATTGGAGCAGCGTGGAAATATTTGAGAATAGCTGGCTGGAGATGAGCTGGAACAACCAGTAGCCATTTGGGGCCCAGTGGATCATAGTTGCTCTTATACAATGTTCTGTTTATAAGTTGGAACTCTCCATTGGTCGGTTCTCCTTTCTCCAAGGCCTCTATCGTTTTTAATAGTGCTGGATCTTCCCTTTGTTCAGCTGTAACGTCATCTAATTCAGTGAGGGCTGAATTTTCATTAATGTTCTTGTATTCCACTAATGGATTCCTCGAAAGGCAGTCAAAATCCTTGTCTTTGCGCCCATTCTTGAATACCACTGTGACATCGTACTCTTGGAGTCTTAGTGCCCATCTTGCTACTCGACCTGATGGATCCTTCAAGCTAGTCAGCCAACACAAAGAATGGTGTTCTGTCATGATGGTGTATGGTTTGCCGAATAAATATGGCCGGAATTTGTTGATAGCCCAGATAACTGCGAGACATTCTTTTTCAGTTGTAGAGCAGTTTATCTCGGACTTTGAGAGTACTCTTGACACATAGGCTGTCACTTTTTCAGCACCTTCCTGAACTTGTACAAGCACTGCACCAATCCCATACCCACTGACGACTGTGTGAAGTTCCGTTTCTGCATTCTCGTCGAACAAGGCTAGCACTGGTGCTCAAGTTAGAGCCTCCTTAAGTGCCCGGAAAGCTCTTTCTTTTGTCTCATCCCAGTAAAACTTGGCATCGCCCTGCAGAAGTTCTTGTAATGGATGTGCCTTGTTACAAAATCCTTTTATGAAACGTCGGTAGTATGAGCACAGCCCGAGAAAACTTCTCACATCATGAATGTGCTGAGGAGTTGGAAATTCTGTGACTGCCTTACTTTATCTGGATCAGGACGGACACCATCTCCGTTGACTAGGTGCCCAAGGATTTTTATCTCTTTGGCAACAAAGAGGCACTTCTTTGGATTGAGGCGGAGACCTGCAGTCTGAACATACTTCAACACAGTAGACAGGTGACTCCGATGTTCTTCAAATGTTTTTGAGAAAACGACATTGTCATCTAAATAGCAGAGACACGTCGTCCACTTAAGGTGTCGAAGCAAGTTGTCCATCATGCGTTCGAATGTAGCTGGAGCATTACATAATCCAAATGTCATTACTTTAAATTTATAGAGGCCGTCAGGTGTAATAAAATCCATCTTCTCCCTGTCAGCTTCATCAACCTCTATTTGCCAGTAACCTGTTTGCATGTCCATAGTTGAGAAGTATGTAGCTTCTTTCAAGCAGTCTAAGGTGTCGTCAGTGCGCGGCAATGGGTAGACATCTTTCTTTGTGATTCTGTTCAGCTGCCGATAGTCGACACAGAATCGCTGCATGCCATCCTTCTTCTTTACGAGGACCACCGGAGACGACCAAGGACTCTCCGAAGGTTGAATAACGTCATCTCGCAACATCTTCTCCACTTCCTCCCGAATTATCCGTCTTTCAGCTGGCGACACTCTATACGAACGCTGACTAATTGGCGGATGATCCCCAGTATTGATACGGTGCTTTATTGTGGGCCGTTTTGTCCAGGTAGAAATAAACGTTGGCCAAGCACATTGTATGATCCCACCTGTTGTACTTGGCGACTCGGTCGAATCCTTTCAGCCATTTATTGGGATCCTGTCCAGCGTCTCCAGAGAACACCGACGAGTGTCTGATGTGCAGCTGGCCTACCATTGATATTGTGCCCATGGTTATTATGATACGGACTTTTGGAAGGATGCACTTGGTAAATCCCTTGTATTCCGGTTCCAGTCCGTGTAAGCGACGGCTCTTAGGTTGCCTAATCGGAGCCACGGTGATGCAGCTGTTGCACAAGTTACCCGGCGCCTGCACCAAACAATGTAGCGTTGAAATGGGAGCAGGCTTGACTTCGAAGGCAACTGAACACAGCACTTATACTCCATGCACGTTTATTACGAACTCAACATACACGCAGCACTGACTGCCTCTCAGGCAGAGTGCTCTGCTATTTATACACAGACAGAATTTACCAGAAATTAGAACAGTTAACATAAGAAACAAGTAGAATTTACAAGTGAACATAAGAAAGATGTAGAACATTCTGGAATTCTTAATTACAAAGAAATAATTTTTTGCCGGTAGGCAGGATTGAACCGGCGACCTTCAGCACCGCAGTCCGTGACGCTATCCCCTGCACCGTGCCGGCAATCGGTGTTCGTGGTCTCTCGCGGCAATATTGATGTTTATGATGATGATGAGAATATTATGTTTGTTAATGACAATACTTTACACGATAACGATGAAAGTAGGGAATTTGTGGAAAATGGTATTGAAACTGACAGTATATTGTATGTTGAAGCTATTAGTATTGAAAATAGGAAACTCAATGCTCTTGATGAAGGGTTTAAAAATGTTTGTGATGAAATTGTTGAAGACAGGGAAGATGTTGATCAAACTATGTTGTATCTTAAAAATAATACTGAAAATGTAAACTTGGATGATACCTTCTTAAGTAAAATTGTCCATAACTTACCTGATTTGAATTTTGTAAAGAAAATATTAATTCAGAAGTTTAAAAATCACATATACTTTATATGGAAAAAGCTAGAATTGAGCTGGGAAAAAATTATACCCACAGCGGTAGAAACACCGTAAAGTAAAAAGAAATAGGCACACTATTGTTGGTATGGGATCTCTAATAATTGAAAAACAATCCCAAGCAAGCTCAGGCATTATAATTGATTTTTTTTTTTTTTTTTTTTTTTTTTTTTTTTTTTTTTTTTTTTTTTTTTTTGCTTTAAACTGGACTGTACAGTTATTTTTGACCTTAGTTTATAAACTTTTAGTAAACCATTTGACATATGCTAGTTCTTTTGATGTTTTGGTAACTGTTTCATATGTAAGTGTAAAATATTCACTGATAGTAGGCCTATGTTTTTTGTAAAACAATGTTCTATGTCATTACTATGAATACTATTCAAAGTTACCTAGTATGAAAAACATGAGGTATATTGTCATGAAATTGACTGTAAAATCATTCAGTAAGCTAAGCTAAGCTCTTTTTCATATTTTTCTATGCATTCTGTTTCTTGGTAAAAGTGTCATACTATATACTATGCATCCAGATGTGCTTTCATATTATTTTTGAAAACTATAAGAATGTTTATTGCTTAAACTGGTTAGGTTTCTGTGATGTTAGTATTGTTTCTGAAGTACTTTGTGTAAAACATTTTGAGAATCTTAATGACATAATCACATTTGACTGTGAAATTTTTTGGATAAGATGATATTTCTCAGATCACATATAGTCTTGTTCAAGAAAATTTTTTGTTAGTATTTGCCACTGTCATAAAAATCTTGTAACAGTCATTAGTAGACACTTTCATTTTAAGAAAACTCTTGAATTGATTCAACAGATGACTGTATCGTACTAAACTAAAATTGTTGCATAATCCAAATAATTTACAGATGCCATAAGCTGAAGTTGTGAAATGTTTATTGTTTAAACTTTGCTTTCTAAAGTACTTTATGTAGGATATTCTGAGAATCTTTAGTCACAATTGAAATTAATGGTCTGTAATGTTACACTTTTGGTAAAATAGTACTTCCATGTTACACATAGTCTCTTGTTTGATTAATCTGAAAAGTTTGTATGTTACATGCTTCTGTTACTAATGTTTGATTTTGCACTAAATCTTGAGATTTTGAATAAGTAATACTTGTGATTAGGTACTTTAAATTCATAAAATTTCTCAAATTTGTTTCTGTAAGCAAGATGTATTTTCATGTTTCTCTAAATATGTAGCAAATTGATCTGTATAAGCAAGCTGTATTTTCATGCTTTACTAAATATGTTACAAATTGGTTTCTGCAAGTAAGCTGTATCTTTCATACTCTGATATTATACACCATAATCAGGAAATGTTTTTGAACTGTATGAACAATAGACAGTTTCATTATTAGATGTTTACATGACATTTTTCAAATTAATTGCTGAGTTTTATGTATTTGTTGCGATTTTTATCCTGGTAACCATCTTCTACAAAATTATTTATAATGTGGGGGATTGAATGATCTTTGTGTAAGATACTTGATAGGGTACCTATCATTTAAAAATTTCATTATGATTATTTCACCAAAGTGAACATTGTATATTGTATATTAACTTTGACTATGACTTGTATACCAATCCTGACTATGTATTTTGTGTTCTGATGATGTAAAGTTTTGATGTGGTTATTGACTTTGACGGCTGGGGTCTATTGTCATTTATGAAGGTTTCTGGGATGAGACTTGCCTTGAATACTACATTTATAAAATAATATGAAAGAGTAATGCATTCATGAAATAATATGAATAAGTGAATTTCTATGGTGAGCTCAACAGCCGTGTATTTGGTGGTGTTGTGCCCATCTGCTGTCCTGTAGCTGTGCAGGCTGTGGATGCAAACTTTACAGCAGCATATTTTGTGCAAATTTTTAGGTGCTTGTGTGTGGTTCACACAAGTGCCAAACTGGTAGGGTTCATGCTTATAAAACTTCTGGTCACATTTGTTGATGTATTACGTCATAAACTAGCTTTACACTTTTATATTGTCATTAAGACATACTACTGATTATTTTGCTGTCAATATTCACATAGCAATAATCCTCACATAATAATGAAGATCAGTGTTTTTTATGACTGTTAAATAAGACATGATAAAGTTCTCTTATCTGTATGCAATTTAAAACTTGGTAATTATTCTGCATTATCAAATTATTTCCAGTATTAAAAATTGTAATAATTTATTAAGAATTTACTCAATGTACACTTGCATCCAAAAGATTGTTCTAGTAATCATATTTAAACTGTCTTGATGAAATTTAATGTTCTCAGATTTTTTGAAATTTATGCACTGTTAACTCAAATGAAGTGTACACTTATTAACATGCAACTTCATTAAGCTTATCCTGTGTGACTTTAGACTGTACTCATGCTATGTAAATTTGGTTCAACAAAACTTTGTCTGCTTCTTCTATAAAACAATTTATTGTTCTTCTAATGTCATAGTAATTGAATTTAAATAATTGTGCATTTTAGGAATCATATCGTCAGTAGTAAAATATCATTTTGGTAACAGTTTTCTATAAAATCAGTCATTTTATGTTACTGTAGCATGATTTAAAGTTGAGTAATATAGTATAAATTTTGTATGATTTCAAAAAAAGTGTGTGCTCTTGTTCATCCTAAAAATTGATCATAATTCTGTCTTGTGTGGTCTAAATTTAAAATATTTGCTGATTGTAAATATTCCACAATTCTGTAATCACACAATGTCATCCACATATGATGTCGGACATTGTGCGAGGGGGGTATTGTAATGTATTTAGCCAGGAGGGTCTCGCTTGTTTGTAATATTTAAGTATACAATACCATATTTGATCATAGTATTGTGCCCTAACATTCAGTGTTCGTATTATATAAGCATTTTATGGCGCTTATGACAAGTCACATTGCTTTACTCACTTTCATTATTTGGGTCTTTTAATGAAATAAATTAATTACTGAAAGTCGTAAGCGTAATGTTGGACAATAATATTTATTAATGAAATCCTTGAATAACAATATCCGAGATTGTCTGTAATGTATTGACCATAATGTGATGCTATAATATCTGTAAAATTAAATAATAACAATGATTTAACAATTTCAAATAATGTAAACATATATAAACACTGCAATAATTGTTATGTACTTACGATCTTTTGTATTGTTTGTTTTTAATACAAAACTCTTATTGTTATATTTGTCATAATTTTGTGCATCATTACGTAAAGCAAGATTAATTTATGTTTCATAAACAAATTACATAAATTAATACACTGTAACTTCCGTATTCTAGAAGGTTCTAGAAATACAACTACGTATTTATACACATGAATTGGCGCGAACTCAGTTAGTTGCAAGTCAGTTGGGAATAGTATCACTTTGTCAATCAGTATGGAAATTAGTCTTGGATCAGTTTTAAATGTATTACTTGTGTTGTTTGCATCAATAATATAAATAAATACACGAATAAAATGAAACGTGTCACATGTGCAGTTTCCTGAACACATAAAAAGCCGACGTCCTAATATAATTTTGTGATGTGTTAATGGCAGGCGAGCTATGAGATCTAAGAGACCACTGAACATCTAAAAAAATAAAATAAGTCATGTACTACAATGTGGCTTTAGTTTTGTCCATTAAAAAGCACCACAACCAGAAGGAACCCATCTCCTTTGGCACCATCATAAGGCACAACAAAAGATCGAAGGATCTCATTGTTCCAACTTCTATGTTCTCTCCAGATAAGGGAACAATGATCGTCTGGCTGAACACAAAATCCAAACAGAACTTGGTATCATTTGTTACAACTCTAATCCTGATGTTCTTCTGCCCAGTTTCTGTGTACTAAACAGTGTCGTGGTTTTAATGGGACACCCACCATATACCTGTAAAGTCCACATTTCCGAATGCAATTTTGGACTATCTGTGTTGATACTGCCCGTCCCTATGTTAACTGAAGGGTGCATTGCAGCTGAGTTGCATTCAGCCTCCTGTCTCCGTGGCCTGTTAACCGGAGATAACAGTCATCTCTTTCTGATGTCACCTGTGGATGACTTTGGCCTTGCCTTCTTTTAATGGTTCCTGTTGTCTGTGGTCATGTCCAGTTCCTGAAAATTATGCTTTCGAACACCTCCCTCTGTATCTGTCTTGCTTCCAACCTTCCTATAGCTCTCCGTGCCACAGCTTTGGGTAAGACACATTGTTGTTGCATTGCACCACCTGATCATTACACTACATCAACCCAACTGCTTGTGTAATTTGTTTGGTAGGGTAAACACAAATCAGCATCAACCCCATATGCAGCAGCCTTCCATTATTATGATCATCTAGTTTGCTATAATGTTGCTGTCTCCACTTCGTACAACCAACAGAACAACATGGAACTATTTTCAGCCGATGACAATACTTCAGAACCTAGATATCTCAACAGATAATGTAATGTTTTTGACCAGTGTATTATATCGTGATTACAACAGTTGTTGGATCAATAGAGGACTGGTACACTGTCCAGCTAGGTTCCTGGACTTCATTGTAGCTAGACAGTGTAAAATAGGGAATTCTGGGCAGGCCCTGTCTTTTGCATTGTGATGTCATCCGGCAGACATCTGGCAGTGTGCAGTGGTGAGAGACATTTAAGATTCTTTGTAAATGCATAGCAAAAGCGATGCATAAAAAACAAGTAATTATGCAGTTGCAAACTAAAACATTCATGCTTAAGAACTAATGATATATCACCAATTCCCTAAAACTGCAGTGCAAAGGGATTGGGTAGCTCATTGCAAGTAAGCAGATAAAATCAGTGTTGATTTCATTAACTTTAATCCTCTCAAGTAGCATTTATTTTATTTGTAGATATATGGTTACTAATGAAACATACAATAGTCCAACTGGTTTTTTGTTACTGTTGGCTGTACATAATTGAGCTTTATTCTTTGAAAACACAGTAAATTTAAAAGACCTTTTTCAAGAAGCCTATACAAATCTGTGAAAGCACAACATTCCTTTACTCAGTCATGCAAAGCTTCAAAATGTGACTAGAAGTTCTAAACTGAACCAAGGTGTTTCAGAAGAAGTTTTGATAATTTTGAGAACAAAGACTAATACTTTTACTGTGATAGAAAAGAAAGCTGTGTTGTGTTTTGTTTTAACAAAATGAATATTGACATCTGAATCTGTTATGATGTAAGGGAAGACAAGGTACCTCACAATAATTTACTAGTTGTTATGATTAGTGGTGTATGTAGAGCTTGGAAGCAACCAGCTTATTATGTCTTTGATGTCCTCATGGGCTACATTTTGTGGCCATATTGTGTGACATGAGCTAAATGAGCTTTGAGTCAACACATCCAAAACACTCTTTTCTTTAATCCAGTGGACAAGTACAGGAAAGTCTACATTTTGTATGAATGCCTCACGTACTAAAGCTTCTTGAAAACCACCTTTTTTAGATGGAGTAGTTCAATAACAAAGAATTTAATTGAAAGTCATTTAGACAGTCAGAAAAGTGATCCGAATACAACGAACCACTTTTCAGAAGTCACAGGCAGAGCACGACAAAATGTGGAAATTGCTGCTCATTCACTTGTATACCACATGGCCATGGCTCTATTGTATGCTCTAGGAAAGGAATGTGAAATAATTTTCTTTATATTAATCAATGATATTTATGATGCGTATAATTCTAGAGTGCCTATTGATCATGGTGCCGCACTATTGAGTGGGTGCCATCTGATCTTCCACTTTAAGAAAGTTTTGAGATGTTTGACATCATATATGCCATTTCAAAAGGGGTTATTATCTCCATCAAATAGCTTACAGGTCTGAAGAAATTAGAGAATAAAGGAAAGTATATTATTATTATTGTGGTTTTGCAATGTCAGTATATTTTTCCAGCACCCATATTAGATTACATTAAGTTACTAATTACTGTTCTCCACTCTTCTCTGTCCTCCCAAAAGTCCTCAGGAATGTTGTTCTTTGTCATTGCTGACTGAGCATCCTGCATTCATGTGGTAGGTGGTCATCCGTTTTTTCTTCTTCTGTTCGGTGTCCAGTCAAGTAATCATTTTGGAAGCCTTTCTTGTCCCATTCTTCTGACATGTCCACACCATTTTAGATGTTTGTACTCGATGAATTAAATAATTGAATTTTTACATTTAATTTTTTCTCTGTTTACTTTATTTCTTATTCTTTCACTTCTTGATATTCTTGCTGAACATCTCCAGAAATCCATTTCTGTGGCTAATAATTTTGATTTCAGTTGTCATTTTGTTGTTCACACTTCTGAACCATATGTATTAATGCTCTGAACTATTGTTTTATATATCCTTATTTTGTTAGGTGTTTGTCCCATAGAATTCCATTCAACAAAGAAATTGTCGTCTTTCCTGCATTTATTCTTGATCCAATTTCTTTTTCCTGTTTCCCATCAATTGTAATTTTCACTCCTAAATATTTATTTCCTCTGTAGTAGTTATTGTTCCCATCCCTTCTTCTAATATTAAGTCTTCATTTATTCCACCAATTACCATGTATTTCATTTTATTAATGTTGACATTTAGACCTGATTTTTTATATTCCTGAATCAGCTTCCTGGTCATATACTCTATGTCCTCATAGTCTTAGGCTATAATCAGTTGGTCATCTGCAAATTGTAATGAGTATATTGTTCTGTCATTTATTGGTATTCCCACATTTTGACATTTTTTCTTCCAATTCTGTAAGGTTACCTCTGTATATATTTTATACAATGTAGGTGACATGCGACATCCTTGACATAATCCTTTTGTGACTTGGAATCCAGATAACAGAAATTTGCCAATTTTTATTTTTGAAATAGAATTTTTATATAAATTTTGAACTGCTTTTATTATTGTTGGATTAATTCCTATTAACAGTAAAGCTTTCCATAGATTGGGTAAAGGCACACTATCAAAGGCTTTTTCTACATTGACAAATACCAAATGTATAGGTTGTGCTTGACCTATTTTTTTCTATTATGTGTTGTAGGTAAAAAATATGATCAATTGTTGATCTTCCAGCTCTAAAACCTGCTTGTTCTTCATCCTCCTTTTCTGTGTATTCTTGTTCTAAGAAGTACTTAATAATTCTTCCTTATAATCTACTGAAGGTATTGATCACTGTTTTTATTCCTCTATAATCTTTACAATCATCTTTCTTTCTTTTTTTATGTATCACTGAAACATATCCTACTTTCAAATCATTTGGTACATCATCCCCATTTAAACATCTTTCAAAAAGGTTTCTTAATAATACAATTAATTTTTCTGTTGCAAATTTTAAAAATTCTGCAGGAATACCTCCAATGCCTGTAGCCTTCAAGTTTTTAAAGATTTTATTGCACTTTTAACTGTTTCTATTTTCAAATGAATGTAATTATCTGGTAGTTCATTTGTAATTTCATTATATTCAGGGTTTCCCAGGAATTCTTCTGTTTTCTGATAATAGATTTTGAAAATATTTTCCCCAAGAGTTATGAGTAATATATTTAATATGTGTTGTTTCTTTAGAATTCCTTCTTAAATTTTTTTATTGTTTTTCATGCTTCTGTGTTCTTTTTGCCACCAATTTAAAATTCTATTTTTTGACATGGTTGTTCCCAAGCTTTGTTTTTTGCTTCTGCTACCTTTTTCCGGATTTTGGCTTGTTGTGCATTAAGTAGCTATTTTATCTTGAACATTTCTCATGTTTAACCATTTAAAATACTTTTCTTTCTTTAATATCACTTCTTTTTTTATTTCTTCATCCCGGTAGTATAATGAATAATTGGTATGTTTTTCATCTGCTTCTCCTAATGCTTCTTTGGCAGATTTGTGTAGTATACTTATGATATGCTGATACTGATCTTCTGTATTATCAAACTCTGTTTCTATGTTTTTCATCTAGTCGCTTCTGATATAAAAATACTGACCTTTCATTCTCAAAACTGTTTAAATTATATTTAGTAATTTTTATTTCTGTTTGTAAATTTTCTGTAGCACAATTTAGATTTTCTTCACTATTTTTTCCTCAGAAGGGGAATAAAAAATTGGAATTTACTAAATAATGATCACTAAGAGTGACCCTTCTATATGCTCTTATATCATGTATTTTTATCCTTGTTTGATGTTTAATTATAATATAATCTATTATTGATTTTTGATTCAGTGTATCTTTATGCCATGTATATTTATGAATGTCGTTATGTTGATAAAAGCCATTTAGTATTTTTAATGAATTTTTTTCACAAATATCAATAAGTCTATTATCATTACCATTCACCACATTTTCTCCAAATGGTCCCATAATTTTATTTCCAATTTTACTTCCTGTTCTAATATTGAAGTAACCTACAATGGTAATCTCCCTTGTTTTTCCAATATCCTCCATGACTCCATTTAATCCATTATAAAATTTATAAGGAAAGTATATCATAAAATCACAATTAAATCAATAGCCTAGAAAATTATCTTTCTATATTTAAGGTCTTGGTTATGCCTATAATAAATGTGCAGCAGTGGTCAAACACAAAATTTGGCTTCTAATTTTAACAGTAAATGTAGTTGACATACTATTATCAAGCAACACATCAATTGTTGATTAGGGTTTCACTACACAAGGTGTACACACCAAAATTCACAATGATGAATTCATAAAAATCATTACCGACAAACTTTTATTGACATGACAGAAGAAGAGGTAGTGAAATTTCAGTGTGCAAATAGTTGTGACATTGCACATAGCATGGGAGAAGAGGAAGAGTTCGTAAGGAGAATCCAGAGAGAGAAGAAACAAATTATGATGCAGGGGATACTTGCTTGACTGTACACTACCTGGCAGGCTATGTTGCATTCAAGTGTCAAGGCACTGATAAATCCTTGCAATCATGAACTGAAATTGTTTTGACTTCCTGGAACAAGGTCTGATTCCTAGATAACAACAGTTTCTCAAGGAGCTCTTAACTCCAATGACAGACTGGATGAATGTAATAAAACATTTCAAAATTATATTTTCTGGTTTTCATGGCAATAAAATTTTGATTCATGACAAAGTAGTCAAAACTTTGAAATCAGTCATTACAGTACTGTTTACTTTAATGCATGAATATAATAATGGGAGATTTCAATGCCAAGTTGGGAAATGGCAGATATGAGGATCTTGTAGGTCCTTTCGGTTTAGGAACATGAAATGAGAGTGGTGATTGTCTGCTACATGTCACTAATACATGGTTCAAAATACCACCACAAAGACTTTATACATGGAAATCTACAGATGACAAGAAAAACAACATTGTGCAAAACCAGATAGACTATATTTTAATTAATAAGCGTTTTGGAACTAAAGTCACAAGAGCATCCACTTATCTGGGGCAGATGTTCCATCTGACCATATACTACTAGTAGCTTCTCTAAAAACAAAACTGGTAAAAAAAAAAAAAAAATTAAATAAATAAAAAAAAAAAAATAAAAAAAATTAATAAAAACTCGACAGGGAGATAGCTTATGAAAAACTCAAACAGCCTGAACTAAGAACTGAAGTTAGCTAGAATATCAACAATAAAATAGTGACAATGAAACCTGCGATTGACCAAGAAAACAGTACCAGAGTATGGGAAGAGATGAAAAACATTATGCTAACCACTGCTTGAGAAAAAATAGGATATAAAACAAGAGGCCGAAAACAGAAATGGTTGACTGATGAAATTCTTTCATTGATGGATGAACGCCAAAAGTATAAAGCCCAGTCAGATCAAACAAATTACTATAATATTCAGAAACTCATAAGATCCAAGATTAGAGTAACATAAAATGAATGGCTACAACATGAATGTGAAGAAATTGAAAGAATGCAAGCTTCAAATGATGATTTTAACTTGCATTGATTTGATTTGATTTTCTCAAGGAAGCCAAAACAGTCTTGGTGCAAACCACCACTGCCCGCACCGAAACTAAGTTTATTGTGCGGTATCACTCCCTGTATATCTAGTAAAGCCAACCAATGCCATTGAACAGTGCAAGGAGTCCCTTTACCAGTTCTTTATTAGACACAATTTCTTCAGGTCTTTGCAATATTTACCTCACTCACTATTTTAGTGTGTGATTCTGGATATCACAAAGAGTTCCAGTTGTTGCCAGTTTTGAGTCTGTATGCACCAGCAGCTGCCTCCATCTTGACCCAAAGGTGTAATGGGGGCATATCCAGCATGGTTTCCATCCCAGCAGTTGGTGTGCTGCTAATTCTGCCTGTTATGGCTAAGCAGGCTAATCTCTGCACCTTACCAAGCTCCTTAGCAGCAACCTTCTGTTCTACCTTCTTCCACCACATGACCGCCCCATAGGTGATCCTGGGTCTAATCACCGTGGTGTATATCCAGTGCATACCCTTGGGGCTCAGGCCCCAATTTTTGTTACAAGCTCTCCTGGTACTTACAAGAGTACCTTTTGCCTTGGAGCAAATATTCCTAATGTGAGGGGTCCATGTCAGTTTCTCATCTATGGTAACCCCTAGATATTTCACTGTCCCCTTTACAGGTAGCGCTTCATTGAAAAGCTTTAGATTCCAACTTGAATGTTGGATATGCTTCTTTGTGAAAGGTACAACAACAGTCTTCTTAGGACTAATCCCCAGATCCTGTTTTCTGTACCAGTCTTGCACAATGTCCAATGCACCTTGTGCCATATTCTTCACTGTGTCAGCAAATTTGCCAAGTATTACTATGACAAAATCATCTGTGTATCCTTGGCAAAAGTACTGCCTAGAGTTTAATTCTCCAATGAGATCATTCACCACTAGATTCCACAATAAAGGGGAAAGAACTATTCCTTGCGAGCAACCCCTAGTGGTGTTGATTACCATTTTTTCATTCATCGTGGTAGCCTCTACATTTCTTCCCCTGAGCATGGCCCTAGTCCACCTACATATAGTGGTCCCTAGGTCATGCACCTCTGCTGCCCTAACCATGGAATCGAAGCTCGTGTTGATAAAGGCCCCTCAATGCCCAGGAAGATACAGGGGCTCTTTCCTGAAAGTGTAGTGCTTTCTCCACCTTCCCAACGAGTTGGTGAAGAGCTGTCTCACATGATTTACCTGGCTGATATGCATGTTGGTTTGAATGTAGAGGAGCCCTACTTAACCTCCTTTCTCCAACATGCTCAATAACCAGCTTTTCCAGTGTCTTAAGAATGAAGGAGGACAGGCTGATTGGTCTCATATCCTTGGCCTTGGTATGATCAATTCTCCCTAGTTTTGGAATGAAGACAACCTTCACTGCCCTCCAGGCAATGGGAATGATTCCTGCTGCTACGCTAACCCTGAATAACCTGCATAGGAATCTAATAAGATTTTCTCCCGCTTGTTGCAGGATTGCTGGAAAGATTCCATCGGGGCCAGGTGACTTGAACGGTTGAAATGTTCCCACCACCCATCGGACCTTACTGAGATCGACACACTCCTTGGCCAAATCCCAGTCCTCTTTGCGAATACCTGAGAACCGTTGTCTCTCAGGAATCGCATTCTGGTCTGAGTTATCCCCCAGAGTATATTGAGGAAAGTGAGTCTTGAGGAGCAGTTCCAGAGTTTCATGTGCTGTCTTTGTATAGTCCCCATCCTCCTTCCTCAATGTTCCTCCTGGATTATTTGGTACCCTAGTGAGGATTTTATGAAGTCTCGCTTGAGCAGCCATGCCCTCCACTTCCTCACAGAATACCTTCCAGGATGCCTCCTTTGCCCGTCTGATGGCAAGGTTGTAATTGACAAGTGCCTCACGATACTTTGCCCATTGTCCTTTGTGCCTCGCAAGGTTAAACAGTCTTCATACCTGTTTCCTTTGCATTTCTAGGTTATTATTCCACCAAGGCACACTCCTACTTGTGCACTTCTTGGTGATTGAGCAGTTGTCCTGGTATGAGGTCACTATAACAGAGGTCACGGCCTCTGCTACTTCCTCAAACTGTGCTGGATTCCTTATCAAAGTTTTAATTTCCGATAGGCTGAAGTCAAGGTCTCTCCTATATGTCTCCTAGTCCGTTTTCCTAGGATTCCTATAGGCCATGGTCTGTCTGGTTCCCATTTCAACCTTGAATTTAATATACACATGATCTGATGAGGATGGCTCCAGGACCACATGCCACTGTTTGACGTAACTGTCCATCATCATGAACCAAACGTTATGTCAATTACATCTTCCCTTCTACTATTCCTGAATGTAGGTTCATCACCCCTATTCAGGATCTCCAAGTCTTTTATTCCAAGAACTCTGTAAGTCATCAGTTTTGTTTGCAGTAGAGGTAGGTTGCAATCGACTTTTATATTTATTTTATTTAAGTATCCATAGATGGCTAGGAGAACTTCTTTAAAGAAATCATAAAACTTCGAAACTTAAGTCCCTGGGATCTCTAGACCCTATAGGATGAATTTGAGTAGATCCAGTAACCTGTGGAAATGCCAGTAGGTGTCTGCTCTGCAAATGGGAAGAACGCCTCTGCAGAAAATATGAACCGAGATGCTGGTGGACGTGATGCTGTGAGAATAGCCTTTGAGGCACTTGTGGAATTCGAAAGTCAACAGGTCCCATGGTGTAACGGTTAGCATCCGAGTTCAAATCTCGGCGGGACCAAACATTTTTGAGGGTCCGGTAAATCAAAACATCCAGTTAGCCCTTTATAGTATAAATAATAATAATAAAAGACTGTGATTTTGTACAGGAAGACATTAAAAACATCGAAAAAAGGGCGTAAAATCGTAAGAAGTATTCTAGGCACATAAGTGGTAGCCTCAGAATTAATCTGGAAATCAAACAATACACATACATTCAGAATGACATTAGAAAATGCTGATTAAGATTCTATGGACAAATTAAAAGACTGAAGACTACATATGGCTGAATATTGAACACCTTTTTCCAGATATACAGGGTGTTTCACTAAGTCTGTTTGTCTCTGTAACTTTTCGTTCTTACGTGCCGAACAACTTCAGGAAAAGGCAGCTTGGTAATGCGCCGCAGTAACAGACGAAGACCTGCAAGAAGTGAGGAGACGGAGGTGTTTGTTTTAGCTGCACTGCACCACGATCCTCATGTCAGCTTACAAGCTGTTGCTGCAGTCGCTGGTGTCAGTCTCACATCTGTGTGGCGTATAGCACACGGCCACAGGTTTCGCCCATACCGCCTGTCACTGACCCAGGAGCTGCATGGGAATGATTTCCCTGCAAGAGTGACATTCTGTGAGTGGGCCATGCGTAATTTCACGCTGGAGTCTTTACAAAGTGTTATGTTCTCTGATGAGTCCATGTTCACAAATTATGGTGCAGTGAATCGCCATAACATGCACTACTGGGCCACAGACAATCCTTGGTGGGTACACCTGTCGACCGTCAACATAGGTGGTCTATTAACGTGTGGTGTGGAATCCTTGGGGATGAAATCATCAGTCCACACTACTTCCCAGATACACTGACAGGTGAGTTATATCGCGCTTTTTTAGCCGACAGTTTGGGTGGTCTCCTTGAACATGTGTGTCTACACACGAGAGTACATATTTGGATGCACCCAGCCCATTCTACGCATGCTGTTGTGGAAGAAGTAAACAACAGGTTTGCAAGAAGATGTTAGGGGCGCCATGGTCCTCATTCAAGGCCCGCAAGGTCGCCCGATTTAACACCAGTGGATTTCTTTTTGTGGGGATATCTAAAGGATCGTGTTTACGGCACTGAGTCCACATCCCCAGATGATCTAAAACGGCGCATCGAGGACACATGTCGCTCTGTCACACCGGCGATGTTACATCTCGTCCGTAGATCCTTCCAGCGTTTCTCAGTGTATTTCGGAGAAACGAGGCATTGTATGAGCATAAGTAGTTGATTATAACATATTTTGTGGTATAAGTTATGCTTCCTAAACGAAAAATATATAAGGAAAATGAACATACATAGTTTTAAAAATTGGGAGTTGTGCAACACTGCAACAATACCATGCATATTAAGAGAAAATTCTTAACTATAAGACGCACTTAACACCACCTACAAAAAGGTCGCATGGGTGATAAGGTTTTCCATTGTCAATAATCAATTTACTGTTCATATTTTTGATCTGGATACCTTCTTACTGTTTGGCTTCTACATGAATTATGAGGTTCAGGTCATCTAAGATGTGGTTTCCTACTTTGTACTTGTGTTTGAACCTGGTCTGGGGTGCACCATGGATTTCCAGGCTCATAACTCCTTACCCCCAGATAAAATGTCCCATTTCTGCTGAGCATGATGTATGCCTGTCTCCTTGCCATCAGCTGTTAAGCAAGAACTTGGTCATCACAAAAACACTGAAGTAAATAAACTAGTCAAAACCAGTGCTTGGACAACATCCCACATGGTGGTTAGGAAACAAAATAGCTGATCCATGTACTAAGGATTTCCTCACAAAACATGTCCCAGGTGAATATTTTTCCAAGATGGTACTTGCTGATGATTATTTGCAGATCCCACTGGATGAGGAATCACAACGAATTAGGGTCATAAACAGCCGTTTGGATTATAAATATACAAGTGGTTGGTCTTTCGGATCTCTACAACTCCAGCAATCTTCCAGACACACCATGAGCAGTTAATCATTATCATACCTGCAGGATGGGCGTATAAAAAGTAATATTGAACAGTTCACATTTCTGGGCATTCAAATATATAGTAAGCTGTCGTAGAAAATCAATATAAAGGAACTTATCAAAAACTAAACGCTGTGTTATTTACCATTAGAACAGTATCTGAAATAAGTGGTTCCGTAGTTCAAAGTGAAAAGTTGTCTACTTTGCTTATTTTCGTTTGCTTATTTTCGTTCGCTTATGATGTATGGTGTTATATGTTGGGGTAACACTTCTGATTAGGATGCCATAAGAATTCTCCACATACTTTCAAGTCTAAACTGAGGAGTTCCCTTATGGCTCACTCTTTCTATGTTGTCAAAGAACTCCTGGAAATAATTAAACATTGCACTAATTTCTGTGTCACATTGTTGATTGTATTTACTTATGCTTAGATCTGTTGTGTGAAGAAGATTCCTATATGTTTCATTTTATCTACTGTGTTACTACTCTTCACTTACAAGTTCTTATACAGACTCGTTTCATGACCATGGAAACTAGCTCCTCAATTGGGACCTGCAGAACATGATAAATATAACAAAACAAATAAATAAAGTAAATAATTTTGGTAGCATACGAGGATCAATATTAAGATCAGAAGTAACAGCTTTGGTATTGAGAAGACAGTGCTGTTATTAATTATTTTACTGCTCTCAAAAGTTTTGTCCAAAGAATTTTGTAATAATACCTCATAATCATAACTGAAGTCTGTTGTATGATACAACAAAATACTTCAGTTCAGAAATGCCATTTTATAACAGGAGATCTACAATTCTGTATTTGTACAAACTATATATCCTATATAGATTGTGAAAGATTTGCCTTTGTATATATAACTATGTCTGTACTTTTGTGTGTTAAAGAGTGAAAATAAATGCTGTATGTCCATTAGTGATTAAATGGCCTTTTTCATCACATACTGTAAGATGTGATGCTGGAATGTTGCATGGTACAGAGCACAGATATCTTGGTTTCATTACCTGGGTCGCAAGGATGGTAAAAAGCTCTAAGAGAGAGAGAGAGAGAGAGAGAGAGAGAGAGAAACCCTCAGTTGCAAGGTGTGCTGCGTGCTAAGGAGATGTATGCCTGCCGAGGTAGAACAGTCACTAGCGGGCACCCTATGGGGAACCTGCCACACCCCGGCTGAATTTGGCTTACCCAGGCAAGTGGAGCTTGGAGCTCTGCCTGAGTGGATTTCACAAGCTGGTCATGGGGCCAAAATGAAACAAGCACAAAATAATGTTGGTGGACATACAACCGCTGTCTCTAAGTGATGTAAATTTAATGCAGTTCAATATGATCCCCAATCGTTCCCATCCCTAGCACTACGTGTGAGGAAAGTCAGACTCAGACTCGAGATGAAGCCTACTCACCAAACATATGTACATGAATGTATGCAGAATCCTTTCGAACACCAAACCTCAGTTCTTTGTTACAAAACCTTGATGACAAGTTTGGGGAAGTGATAAGTATGCCAAAGATGCATGGCAGATCTGTTTTAATAGAAATAGTGTCCCATATCCAATCTCAGGCACTACTCGTGTATGAGAAACTGTGCAATTTTTCCGTTTCCATCACTCTTACAAGATCCTGAACATGGTCCAATGGATTATATTCCATCATCATTTTCTACTGCAGACCAATGATAAGTTACGCGCGAACTTGGAGCAACAAGGGGTTCATTTTATTCATGTCCACAAGTTTCTGAAGGACAACACGGTTGCTACTGGTGCCTTCATCATGGCCTTCGAGGGTGATTCATTGTCTGAGGTAGTCAAAGTGATGCTCTACTGATGCAACATCAGGCCTTATATTCCTCCTTCTATGTGGTGTTTTAAATGCTGGAGGTTTGGGCGCATGTCTTCCAAATGTGTCATGATTGTGGACGTGCCTCCCATCCGCATGAACTGTGGACACCATCATGTCCCCTTCTTGCTGGACTGCATGACCCTTCATAAAGGGAGAAAGACAACAGAATATAAGACCTTGGGCAGACTTTCCTATTCAGAGGCCAAACGGATGTGTGCCTTCAAACACCTTATGCCACAGCATATTTTACATTGTTGTCAGTCCAGAATCTGTTTGTGGGCCCTCAGGCCCAGTCGCTAAAGTTGCTACATGGTGGTGGGGGGCACCTCCACTCCCATTGACACAAGCCTACTGACACAAGCCATTGGCTGAAGGTGCCACCAACAGAGTTGTAGGGCTTCTGGGTCTTCCTCAGTTTATGAGACAAAGTCTGAAAAGCATTCCAGTTTGAGAAACCACAGGAGAAGAGAGATCACTCTAAAATGATGAAGAAGTCGGAATTGGAGGAGGAGAAAGAGACCACTTCTGCATCTGAAGACAACATGCAGCGACTGGTGTCCATTCAGGACTGAGATCTTGGCAAATCCTCAGATGTGATGGACATCGATCCAGCTGCCTCTCAGCTGGAGGTGACGAGCATTCCTGAGACCTCAACTGCCCCCTGGGTACTTTTATGTACCCCACATCTACTGATAGCATCATCCTTCATTGAAATTGCTGTGGTTTTTCCCACGACCTAGCCAAGTTATGACAACTGTTGTGCCACTTTCCTGTCATTTGCCAAACCCTACAGGAAACACCTGGTATCACATCCAGCAGACCCCTGCTCTTCGCGGTTCCTAGTGGTCATTACAAGAAACATGCAGACTATGGCAGGGTGTCGGGTGGAGTCTGTCTCTATGTCCTTGCTATATGACAGGGTGTCGGGTAGAATCTATGTCCTTACTACTGTACCCAGTGCCAGTTTGTATGGCTCTTGAGGCAGTGGCTGTCAGAATCCTGACAAGATATGAAATTACTCTCTGTTCTAACTTTCCCTGGATGAGGTAGTGCCTTCCGCAGACCTTGCAGCCTTGGGCGCCTAACTTTCTGAACCATTCCTCCTTTTGGGGGACTTCAATGCCCACTACACTTTATGGGGTGGAGCCCAGATCTTGGACTGCAATAGGCCCTCTTGACACAACAGGACGTTTGCCTGCTTAACGCCCATGCTCTTACGCATGGCACATACTCTGCCATTGACATTTATCTCAGCAATTCTGGCCTCTTCCCGTACCTCAGTTGGAGGGTACACAATGATCTTTGTGGTAGTGACCACTCCCCTATAATATTCTCTCTTCTCCAGTCTCAAACCTCAGATCACCTGCCCTGATGGTCTCTGTGGGACTGATGGGTCAGCTTACACCTCAGCTGCTATAGTTACTGCCCCACATCCAGCTGATGTAGATACAACAGGTCAATTCGAGGTGGGGATACCACTCCTTGGCTTTGACCAATGACGAAGTCATGTTTTTTTGTATGACGTCATATCTGCGCAGATGTTTGGAATATAAGTAAATGGAAATTTGTTATTAATTTACTTTCTTCATATGTTTCTTTCTTGTATAATATACGTTGGTTTTGAAGTAGTTGGTGTTTTTTTTTTCTGGATCTGTCTGTATTTCGAGATTTTGTTATTTACTATACATAAAATAAGCTGAAATAAACTGTTCCTCCATGATATGTTCCCAGCAGGTGTACTAACATACATATTCAAGGTAAGTAACAAGTGGTGCCTATTGTGCACTTTTGCCGATTTTTCGTTATTAGTGCTGCGCTGTACAGTTGTATATCATTTTATTGTTTGCATAGTTTTGTCGTTTCTTCGGTATCTTAATTTGAGAGGCAGTGTTAAAATGTATGGTTATGTTGGTACCAATGGTTAATGGCGGCTACTCAGATGACCTTTTTTTTTTGGCAACTTTAGTTACAACGAAAATTATTTTTTTTCTGAATGGACAAGGATACATACAAGAATCTGTCAATCATAGAGCTGGTACAGTATTAATAACACTTCCGTTGCCAACATAAGCAATGGAGATGGCGAGATGGGTCGTAAAATTTTACAGAGTATTATATTATTATACTGTTTGGGTTCTTGACTTTTTCAAGCATTTTTCCTATAGAAATAGTCCTATATCGTTCATTATTTATCTAAAATGCATCATGCTACTCTCATGTGATTTTTTAAAATAAATAAAACAAATTATTATACCATACTTCATTTAATGTCGGTACGGTATATTTTAATTAATTCCCTAGAATCTGTTGATATACATTGATCAGGTTGTATTCATGTATCTACCTACTATCTCATGGTGAAACATCCTTTATTTGTTCATTTCTTTTTTTTCCATCTTAAAAAGATCGTTTCAGATACTGGTTTAATTTAAAACAGGAAATAGCTAGAGTTGGTATTCTCGTTTGTAATCGAGCTATGTAGATCAGTCAAAGATCAATTCGAGTGTCTGATTAGCAAATAACTTAAAAGTGGTATCCTCGTCTGCAAGTGAGATATATAGGTCAATTCAAGTGTCCGATACTATTTTAGTTGGCTTTTTTCTTTAATTTTCGGCAGTGGTATCCCTGTCTGTTATTGAGCCACTGTCAACCAGGGCTACATTGGCCCTTGCGAGGCTACTTTGGCCCACAATGAAAAAAAGTTTTTGATTTTCAGTGGGTGCAAACACATCAACAATTGCCTCTACTACTTATACTACATCATAGGTGGCAGCACCGGCTACCTTTCGTGATGTCTCAAAAACTTCCCACAATGTCCACCAGAGTGCAGTGTCATCATTTTCTGACTGCAACGAAGTTGTAAGATTTTTGTTCTGTTCCTACTTTGTGTTGTAGACTGACTAGCATAAGTGAAAAACATTTGGTAAGTAGACAGTTTATCCTCTGACATTTACTCTTATGCTGAGATGGTAAGGTTGATTAATTATTTGTAGTTCATTGTTAATTTCGAAATGGTTAAATAGTGAGCTACTTGGCTCCATTTTTGGGGCTACATTGTTCAGGCTGACAGTGCAGTAACTGTCTCCCTTCAGTGGATCTGCACCAGGTTTCGGCACCAGGATGGTAATACTACCCCGTCATTGGGATGGAAGGAGCCCTCGGCCCAGATGCAGTTGAAGAGGCTGAACAGCTGACCCTGAAAGTATGCTGAGGGGTGGTAGAGAAATTGGCTGTGGGTACAATCTGGTCCTTGAGAGGTATCAGGACAAGCTGTAATGGCATTTTGTTGTCCCCACATACTAAGTGGAATGTTATACATTTCCTGAGGGTAGGTGTGAAACAACAACTGATTATCCTCAACCCATTCTTGGGCGCAGAATTTTTCGCTGTAGCTTGATGTTGCAGAATTGTGAGTGCAGTACTCTGCCAGGTATTCAGTGATAGCTGCTGAGCCGGTACAAAGGGTATCTTGAAAAGAGAGGCAGGAGATACCCGCCAGAAGAAGAAAGCCAAAAAGGTGCTGAAAATGCGATCACACCTGAGATGAGGATGGGAGAGAACAGATGGTGGCAATGTACCTTTACCAACAGTCCTGTGCAAACTCCTTGAACGTATGGTGAGCCAGTGGCTCATGTGGATCCTTGAAGCTTGGAGCCTCCTGTCTCCACAACAGGGGAACTTCCATTAGGGCCACTCTGCAACTGACAATGTAGTCTCACTTGAATTGGCTATTCATACAGTTTTCACTCAGCATGAGCATCTCTTCAATCTTCAGAAGGTGTACAACACTACCTGGTGCCATATCCTGGCTATGCTGCATGAATGAGGCTTATGGAGTGCACTTCCAATCTTCCTCCAGAACTTTCTCTTCCTTCTCACCTTTCATGTTAGGGTTGGTACTTAGTTTCAGCTCCTATCATATTCAGGACAATAGTGTTCCACAGGGCTCCATACTAAGTATAGAAAATAAGGATAGGCATTGAATTAAAATTTATGCTGTGGCTGGGATTTGAACCTGGGACCTCCTGCTTACTAGGCATGCACTTTAGACCACCCAGCTAACACAGTGTTATGGACAAAGCGACTACACGGACTATCTTCAAGCACGTCTCCCTCCATACCACATACTTTAATTCTGCCTGAATGTTCTCTGTGAAATACATTTCAAATTGCGAAGGCTCTCCTATATTGGAATAGCACCCCAGCAAAGAACGCGAATTGGAACAACCCCTAGTAAGCATAAGGTCCCAAGTTTGAATCCCGGCCACAGCACAAATTTTAATTCAATGCCTCTCCTTGTATTTAATATATTTGGTATAATAAGACAATGTCTCAAAGAACTGAATTATTGTTGATATCCATACTAAGTGTCTCCCTATTTTTGGTGCCAATTAACAGACTCTCAGCTGCAGTTGCTTCAGTGTTTCGGATTCTTGACCCGATCCTCCATTGTGGGGTTCAGACTAACAATGTTTGATTTTTGCACAATTCCAGTGACTAAGCTTCTTACAGAAGCAAGCGTCCCTCCCCTGCGATTACACCAGCAACTGCTGCTACCATCATACGTCGCCCGCATTCATGCCTTGCCTAATCACCCAAACCCACTGGCTTCTTTTTCTATCTCCTGAACTCCCCTCCCAATGATGACAGCACAGGTTGGGTGTCCTAATCATGGCTTGGGTTCACTTCCTTCTTTCCTTCCTTAAGTCCCTTCCCTCTGTCCCTCTACTACTTTTGGTCCCTTCCAACTTGGGGCTGTACATAGATTTGGCATGTGACTAGAGCCTCAGTACCACCAGCTAGTCTCTGTCGTTAGTTTGCGGCATTTATCGACTCGTTCTGTGATGCACAATTTGTCTATACCGATGGTTGTCTGGTGGATTGCCTAACTGAGTTTGCCTATGTCTACAGCGATCAAATTAAACAGCATTACCTGCCTAGTTTTACTGGAGAGCTGTTCGCTATTTATTGTGCTCTTGAGCACCTCAGTTATAGCCAGTGGGAGTCATTTGGCATCTGTAGTCATCAGAGTGGCTTGCAAGCACTTGACCAGAGTTTCTCTAAACATCCTTTGGTGTGGTCTATTCAAGACACTGTCCCCACTCTCGGCAGGTCTTGCCATTCAGTAGTATTTGTCTGGACTCCAGGCCACACTGGCATACCAGGGAATGAACATTTTGATCAGCTGGTCAAGCAGGCAACCACCTCACGACCTCTTGAGATTAGTCTCGTGAAAAAGGCTCTCTGGTTGCCACTACACCGGAAGATGCATGAAGCTTGGAGCTATTATAATCTGCTTCGAGTGCACCAAACAAGCCTTATGCAAACAAGGAATCCATGGCCTTGTCAAAATCTTCATTGAGGTCCACAAGTCAGGACTCAGTTGTCCTCTTCTGCCTTTGCATTGGGCGTACGATTGACCCATGGCTATCTTCTTCACCTTGAGACATCACCCCAGCGTCACTGAGTTGACATTATCCCATCTCCTGATGGACTGTCCCATTTTAGCCCCCTTGTGGCAGCCTTTTAATCTACCAGGAGCACTCCTCTTAGTTCTTGGTGACAATACCTCCTTGCCTCTCTTGTGTCATGTTTTATCCATGCATCTGGGTTTTATTATTCCATTTAGTTGTGGGTGTTACCGCCTGAATTCTCAGGCCACCATGCATCAAGAGACTTTTATTTCCTCTACAACTGTGTAATGTGTTGTGTTGGTACCTTATGCAACACTCTCCATCTGGAGTTTTCTGTTAGTATGTGGCTAAGTGGTTGGCTTACTTTTTCTCCTTGTGTTTTACTTATCCAGGCATTATCTGTCATCCCTTAATCTACTCAACCACTTGCTCTGCTCTTTTTAATTATTCACTCAGTTGTGCTGTTATAATTGTGTACATTATCTCTCTGTACCACTGTGGTTTTTTCCCCTCTGGGGGCAGAGATTTGTCTTTAACTGCATATCGACCTTTGCTTACGTGTATACATTTCAAATGAGACTGAAGACCTTGATGTTTAGTCTCTTTCAAACCTTCATACAACCAGCTAGTCATCACATACTGCAAACTGACAAATGGCCCATGAATGCATGGCCTTATTGCCAGAAAACTCTGAATTTCTTTAAAAGGTAATCATAACTGCTGTGTCCACCATCTTAAAATCAGCCTGATATGAGTTTCGTGCTAGCACAGCTCATTCAGTTGAAACACCAGCCATCTGAGTACACAATCTTGACAGATGCAGATATGCCTGCAGATGCAAATGTTCTCACTGCATGACCTTTTTAACACTGGGGAATCTACTACTATTTCTCAGAAGTGCCCAATACACTGGACTATTGACAGAATACAGCAAATTTATATCTGCAGAAAGAAAATTATAGCATAGTAGTTTGAGTAACAATTTGCAGACACAGTTTTATTTGCCTGGGTTTTGAGATCACCTGGCCGGAATCATATATAGTGAATATATAATTTACTCCCACCGATCTTTGGAAGATGTTGGGTAGTAATGACAAAGGGAGGATTTTACCATATTTTCCAACTTTTGCTGAATCCATATCCTGATTCATTAGCAGTCAGCAGGATAGAGGGCAGCTTATGGACCAATGATGTGCGAAATTTTAATTGCTCATGAGTGCCAGTATTGCCCTTGCAACAATATTACTCTTATGGAAAAATATTACTTTTAATTTATTTGTGTGTTTATGACCTGTTTGATCCTCACTCTCAATTAATGAATCAAGTTTTGTGTCAAGCTTTTGAAGACTGCAACACATATTTACATTACACATTAACATTTATATTTTCAAACAGATAGCACAAACTCAAAATTATGCTACAGTACAATTTTCATTTATTTTGAATGATATGGACCTATGTCTGTGACCTTTCTTAGGTATTAATGATATATCTTGTTAGTGTATGCAATAATTTCACTGGTACTACTATTTTTGTTTACAATACCCACATTTACTCAACAGAAAAACTGTTCTTCTAACACAAAAAAATTGCAGTTGTATTGTCATATAGCCTGGTATGAATAGACTTCAAAAAGTAAGTTACATACATTGTACCACAATAAGACATTTGTAAAACAAAAGTGGAGCAGTGTCAGGAGAGACGTTTATGGTTCATTTGCAGACTCAGTTAAAAAAAAAAAGTTCAAATGTTTGTAGAGTCTATGGGACTTAACTACATCTACATCTACATAGATACTCTGCAAATCACATTTAAGTGCCTGGCAGAGGGTTCATTAACCACTTTCATAACTTTTCTCTACCGTTCCATTCTCTAATAGAGCGCGGGAAGAAAGAACACCTAAATCGTTCCCTTTTCGATCTGATTTCTCTTATTTTATTGGGATGGTCATGTCATGTCTCCCTAAGTAGGTGGGTGCTAGCAAAATATTTTCACATTCAGAACTAAAAGTCGGTGATTGAAACTTCGCAAACAGATCACGCCACAATGAATAAAGTCTTTCTTTTAATGATTTCCACCCCAATTCGTGCAACATTTCCGTGACGCTTCCCCCCCCCCCCCCCCCCCCCCCGTAACGTGATAAAACAAAACGAGCTGCCCTTCTCTGAACCTTCTCAATATCTTCCGTCAGTCCCACCTGGTGAGGGTCCCACAAGGGGCAACAGTACTCCAAGAGAGGACGCACAAGTGTGATGTAGGCAGTCTCTTTGGTGGAGCTGGTGCATCTTCTAAGCGTTCTGCCAATGAAACGTAACCTTTGGTTCGCCTTCCCCACAATATTTTCTATGTGTTCTCTCCAGTCAAAGTTGTTCGTAAATGTAACTCCTAGGTATTTGGTAGAATTTATGACCTTAAGGTTTGACTGATTTATCGCGTAATTGAAGTACAGCGGATTTCTTTTAGTGGTCATGTGTATTACTTCACACTTTTCTTTATTTTGTGTCAATTGCCAATTTTCGCACCAAGTAGAAATTTTGTCTAAATCGCTTTGCAGTTGCTTTTGATCCTCTGTTGACTTCACTGACCGATAAACGACAGCATCATCCACGAACAGTCTAAGGGAGCTATTCAGATTATCTCCTAAATCGTTTATAAACACGAGGAAGAGTAGGGGACCTATAACGCTTCCCTGTGGAACAACTACGGGGTCATCAGTCCCTAAACTTACAAACTACTTATGAACTACTTACAACTAAGGATGGCACAAATATCCATGCCCGAGGGGGGATTCGAAACCCCGACCGTAGTGGCCGTGCGGACCGTGACTGGAGCGCCTCAATCCCCTCGGCCACCGCGGCCGGCAGACTCAGTTCTGCTATGATACAATTAAAAGGCATATCACAATGTGGCAGTGAAATGGATACACTGATGGGTGTGGATACCTGCAGAGACAATACTGTTGCCACTTGTGTAATAGCCGTTGTGAGAATCTATTGTTGTGCAGAGAGAATTTTAAAACCAGACAACTAAAGAGACTGAGCACATGTAAGAAAACACCAAATTTGTCAGTAGGTGTCATTATGTGCAACACAAAACAATCAACCCAAGTCTATTATGTTTCCACTTAGAGTAGCACTACAATCAAGTAACAGCACAATGTCAAACTGAGACACAAGTGCATGCTGCACTGCATTTCTATTTTGTAACTCTCCTGTAGATGGTGTAGTGTGGCCACTGATGGCTGGTCCACACTGTTACTGTCGGCAGACTCTTCGAAGTAAGATGTGCTGGTTGCCTATTATTGTGGCACATATCTGGTCTTGCATGTAGGATTAATTCCAACCATAGTTTACAGAGGCATGATGGCTATGTTTTAAAATAGTGTCATAATGTGTGTAACTTTTACGTGTAGTACAGCATTTAATAAAAGTTACTTGGGCTTACATAATAATGACTAACTTAATTTTGAAGTATCCTTATACTTTACTTATATATATTAACATTCAGGTGCAATTTTACATGTACAGAGAGGTAACGAAATAATATGAACACCATGCAGTATAGTGAATCTTGTTGCATGCTGGCACCACCATGTACGTGTTAACACTGAGACATGACTGCAAAGCAAAATTGACATATGAAGTCTTGCATGTTACCTTGCAGTATATTAAATGGTTTGTTCTGTGAAGGTAAACACAAAAGATCAGAAAAACATGTGATCTTCCTGACTTCCAAAGAGACCAACTCAGTGGTGCGCAGTTAGTAGCAGCCTCTGTGACAGAAACAGGTGAACTGTTTGTTTCACCAGCAAATCTTCAGTAACAACAGCATACACAGAACAAGGAAAACTTGATTGGTGAAGATAGATAGTGGGTGAAACTTGAAGTTAACTGGAAATGACTGACAACCATTAAGAATGATTGTGGTCCTGCAACATAAAACAATGACAGAAATGACTGCAGAAGTCAACACTCTTGAGTAATACTCTTTTAATAAAAACATTATGACTGAAGATTAACATTCATGGAAGGGTTGCAGTTGCTAAACCCTTAATAATGGAAGCCATCGCAAACCTGAGAACGAACTGGTGCCATGAACATAAGACTTAGACACCTGATGACGAAGTATGTGGCATCATCATTTGCATTGCTTCCTACAACCAACCAAGTTTATAACTGTGAAAGAATATGTAACGAACTTTGAAACCACACTCTTTAGTATGATTAACATATTGCTAACAACTTCTTTGGTTTCTACAAATGTCTGCCTAAGTGTGTTTGGATGTGGATATGTGTGAGTGTGTGTGTATTTGTTTACCTTCCTTTTTGTCCCCTAAGGTAAGTCCTTCCACTCCTGGGATTGGAATGGCTCCTTTTCCACTTCCTTAAAACCCGTATCCTTTCCTTTCTCCTCTCCTTCCTCCCTCTTTTTCCCGAAGAAGCCACCACTGGTGGCGAAAGCTCGAATGGTTGTGTGTTTTTGTGTGTGTTTAGTGTTCCTATCGACCAGCCTGTACTTTAGGTAAGTCAAAAATCTTTATTTTATACAATTTTCCTACCTGGAAGGTCTCCTTCTATAATATTATATATATATATATATATATATATATATATATATATATATATATATATATATATATATATATGTTTGTCTTTATGTCCTCTATGTATTCATAAACCTTTCATTTGATTGCAATGAAACTTTGGTGAACTGTTCACTGTATGCCCTCGAAGGTTTCTGACCAAAAAACAAAAGAGCACAACACATAGCTCAGGAGATAAGACGTCATAGATAATGAAGGCCACTGTGTGAGAATACCCAGATTTGTGTGTCAATTATTGGAAAATGGGAGTAGTTAGGGACCTGCAACAAAGTTTTTATGTAATTTCAGACATTTATGAAGCATTTTGTAACTGATCCCCCACCCCCAAATGATGAAATGAAAAGAAGTCTCCTGCTCACAACAGTTTTGCTGTAGATGCCGTAAAACTACCGCATCAGGCGTGACCATATTTTGCATATAGTATCGATATGTATCACTGTATGTGCCATCAAATTTATATCACTGTACGACACATACTTCAGGACATATCTAATATACAAAAGTAATGTCTATTTGCTTTTTTGTTCATATTCTATGCACGGCCATGCCGTACATCCAATTACGATAAAACTTTGTTAACCCATTGCTATTTTTAATCAGATAGTTTGCTTCATGGTTGTTTTCTACTATCAACTTTAGCAGCAGGTAGTTATGCTTTATCACTTACAGATCCCTTTTGTGGTTGTTTTTGTGATTGTTTTTCAAGCAATTTTATAGATTTGTACGTGTGTGATTTTTTTTTTCTGTGCATAATAGGAATAAAAATGATGATTGTTTGGTTTCATATTTATATGCCAATCATCCCATATAAATATTAGTATTGAGAACATAATTCAGTAATTTTTTACTTGAACATTTTTATATACTCTCACAAGGAAAGTAAATGGGCTCGAACAAACATATCTGTATCAACGTTTGGTTACAGGATCTCTACGTACACCTCAATGTGCTGGTGGGTGTCATTTTTCTGCAATGCTCTGCAACCATGCTCTAGATAGCACTGTAAATGTAATTGTAGACGCCATACATAATGCAGATATCTTAACTATAACTTATGTAATAATCATTGTACATGTTCTCTAGCGAATTGTCATCAAAAGCCGTGATGATAGTTGCAACTTTAACCTTCTTACCGAAAGACTGTTGGTATTCACTGCCACTGCTTCCATTGCCTCTTCCTGCACTTACCATAGCACTACCGCTTGCAATGAGTTGTTCATCATTATCATCCCTATTATCATTTTGTAACAACAGTATCTAACTTACGCTCATATTTCTGTACCATAACAGATACGAGAAAGCATGCAAATGATTCATCTTCTACACTAATACCATCTTCAGGAAGAAGGGTTCTTCGCAATACATTAGCAATTGCCGCCCCATCTGACACTTCACCACACAAATAACATCACAAAACGTAACTTCGTCCCTACTGGCGAACTGAAAGGTCAAAGTGCAATGTGGCATGGCACATGCAGAGGCCTCTAACGGATGACTGCAGAGTTTTGCAAATGTGGGAGCATCACTAGTGCAATAAGGGATCTTTACATTGTCTCTCATACGATTTTGGTGTATATGTGTTTGTTCGAGCCCAAGTACTTTCCTTGTCAGTATGTCCTTAGCTACATTCTTCACCACTTTAATTTCCTCTTAATATGCTCACATGGTGAAAAAATGCGCATGCACACGCACACACAAACACGCACAGTGATTAATACGAGTTTTTTGCAGAAAAAATTTAATATCAAACTTACAACACATAAATTTTAATAATTTATAAAAAAATAATATGCTATTTCTAAAATGTTTTAATATCATTTTAGTAGCAATTCTTTATAAAATTCAGTATGTAACAGGATTCTTTATAAAATTCAGTATGTAATAGGAACACAAATACATTTTCACAGATACTTACACAGTTGTCACAATAGTGATAAATGTTTAACAGTGATAACAATTGACAATGCCAAACAACTGACATTTAACATTTTCAACTTCTGTTAACTATCCTCACATGACTAGGTCTGTACTAGCAAATACAGCCAAAAGCATGATTTGATAGCTTTGTTGACGGAAGTAAAGCCTAAACATTTAGTCTGGCATGCAAGGGAAATCAGTTAGAGAATTTAAAATTTATTTCTATGCATACTTCTTACTTGGTTTGAGACAAATTGCCAAATTTCCTTCAACAACCACATTTTTCACCAGCTTCATTATGTTATTTTATTTCTGCCATCTTAAATAATAATACTTCCTTAATAGCATCATATCACCAATTTACCTCTTCAATTTTCATAGAGTTAATATTTCACTTTCTGCAACATTTTTATTACCTTTCCCAATGCTTTGTTTATTTTTAAGCTTAATTTTCTGTGACATATCTTTTACTTAGTTGCATTTACGGAACTACTGAACACACAAAAAACAAACAAAACACTAAAATATACTTTATATGCATGAGATGGAATCCAAAATTTTTGGGACTGGTGCTGGCATCTGGAGAGTAGGAGTAGTAGATCTTTGCACCAACACATACTACTGTGTTGTTTTGCAACAGCTCCATGAAAATGTGTGGTGGTGATGATCCAAACTTTGGCATCAAGGGAACTGACTGCTGCATCACTTTAACACGCCCTGTCACACGTCCGTGCTCACCAGGACCTTTTTGGCAAAAACCAACATGGCGGTAGTACCTCACCTAACGTAATCACCAGATCTGGCACCTTGCGACATTGAGGTATCCCCAAAACTGAAAGAAGTTGAAAGGCCATCGGTTCGACATTCTAGAGAGGATTCAAGAAGCATCCCTGGCAGTGCTAAACACCCTCAAAGAACAGGACTTCCAGAAAACATTTGACCAGTGGCAGAGATGCTGGGACTGGTTTGTACATGTGGATGGAAACTACTTCAAGGGTGATGGTGACCATTAGTTCAAAGGTAAGGTTTTCAACAGATGGCTGCAGCAGTCCTGAAAATTTTGGATAGCACCTCATACTGCAGTGCTACTGCATTAACGGATTTGGTTCTAATGTTATTAACTATAGCATAGGTCAAGGGTGGGCTATTATTTTCGCTCAAGAGACACATTGCAGGTGGAGAGGTTAGCGGAGGGCCGCACTTTGCAAAATGTATTCATTAGTTAGCTTTGCATTTCCCAAAAGATATAAATTGTACCAAAAAAATCAATACATATAAATAAGCTACTCATAGTGTACTTGAAATTAATTTGTTTTTCTAGTTCCATAATATATCGAAGTATATATAATTTCAGAACAAGTTTAATGAGACAAATGCATCCAATCACATTTTTTGACAATTTTTTTGAAATCAGGAGTGAGATTGCTAGTTGAAATTCTTATCACAGTGTACAAGTTAATGTCTATCAAATACCTTCGGTACTTTCTCTTGTTGATCATCAAGTAAGAAAATGTTTGTTCACAAATATGTGTAAATCCAAATAGAGAGAAAATTTTTCCAGAAATTTTCTTGTGCCTGGAAATTATTCAGTTGACAATGATTTGTAAAAGTCAAATAATGTCACAGAATTAAACACTTCATTGACTATGTGGTCTGTCTGCATGTCAACAGAGCCAAGCTGCAGCAATGGTGATGGGACACAACAACAGATTGAATTGAGGCTCAGTTTTGTGAAAGTCCTGAAGTCTTCTTGTGAATACAGCCTCTAGACTCTGCAAATGATGCCTGATCTTATCAGAAACACTTTCTGGCATATTCTATTTTCCTTATAAAGGTAAATGCCAAGAATTACCTTCATTTGCTTGCCTTGCAACTAGACCTAGTTTAAGCTTTTAGATGTGTCCACATTTCATGTGGAGACAATCCCTTTCCTGCAGTGTCATATTCAGCTCATACACTTTTTTCAAATATGTCAGCTACAAACATCACCTAATATGTCCACTCCTCACATCCTATTTTTGTAACAAAATGGTGAGATGTCTTATTCTTGTCCAGAAATAACATAATTTCATCCTGAAATACCCAGACTCTTATTGACTATTTCCCCATGCTCAACCACATCACTCTTCTATGATACATTACATATTCATACTTCGCTCCCACATCCTCAAGAAGAGATCTGAACTGTCTGTGATGGCCCACCCTTGCTCTGATTGCATTCACAACCCCAACAATGCGACTATCTTCCCAGCAGTTACTGCATCAAGAATGAACAAAGTTTGCGTGAATCGCAGGATCTGCCATGTGCACAGTGGCTGATGCTAGTGCAACCGTAATCCAGTGTGCCAAGAACAACTCTGTCCGCACAAATAGAATCTGCACTGTCTTAGTGGGCCGCACAAAATCCTATAGCGGGCCACTATTCACCCACTCCTGACTTAGGTAATAGGAAAATAAATATTTTAGAATACTGTCTGCAGAAGAATGTGTGACTATACAGGGTGGTCTGAAATGCTTGTCAGGAGTTGTAGGGCAGGTTGTACTGAGGTATAAATGTTAAGAAAAAAATTTGATATGTCACGCTGTTTCAGAGTTATTCAGCTTAGAAGTTACCCAATCACGCCGTTTGGCGTGCAGATTCGAACAGCCCACAAGAGACAGCATTGCCAAATGTATCCTCCATGTTAAAGTCATATGGGTATAAACTTGTATATGAAAGGCCGTTGAAACGTGAGGGTAGAGAGCTGGACATGTGAAACAGAAGGTCCTGAGTTTGATCCCCACCAGGGTTATCGTTTTGTTTTTATCCAAATGGGGAAACACATCTGTACTTTTGTCTAATAATTTATGCATGGATTTCATGTAAGTAACAGAACTGTACATCTTTTTCTGCATAAACACATTGGCGTTGGCCCCAAGTATGCACATTTATTCTGAAAGCTACAGTATCCATAACATTCAATAATTGCTCATAAATGCATCCGACAAACGTCTAACAATATGTACCTGTTTGGACATAAATATGGAAAAACAATAAAGCTCATATACAGTCAATGGTCATACATGTAACAAATGCTTGGAAAGTAATGTATAACATAAAAAAATAAACTGATATTTTGGCAGCTGTTTAACATAAGAATTTTATTTTCAGGAGCGAAATGTAACACTAAATTCACAGTAGCAGCTCAAAGTGTCCTCCTCCAGCCTGACGGCACGCATTGCAATGCTGCGTCATTAACTCCGCAAGCTTTCCGAAATCAAAGGTTTCCTTGATTTCATCGAAGGCTAAAATTATTCTTGCAAGAAGCTCTTCAGTTGTGTCTACTGGGGTTGCGTAGACGATTTGCTTCACATGGCCCCACAAATAAAAGTCTAACGGTGTCAAATCTGGTGAACGAGCTGGCCAGAGGAATGGACTGCCTCGGCCAATCCACCTCTGTGGGTACAACACATCTAAATACTTATGTACCGCAAAAGCAAAGTGCGGCGGTGCGCCATCGTGTTAGAACCACATTCCCTGACGGACCGCCAGAACATCTTCTAAGTATAGCGGAAGGACATTTTCATGGAATGCTAAATATGTTGTTCCATTTAAATGGGTAGGGAGTAGGACGGGACCCAACAAAAAGTCGCCTATGATATCTGCCCAAATGTTGATGCTAAACCTATGGTGATAGGATTTAATGTAAGTGCCATGTGGATTTGCGTCCATCCAAATGTGGCTGTTTCGGGAATTTGATGGTCATTCTCTGGTGAAACTTGCCTTGTCTGTACACAACACCATCTTTGTGACATGTGGATTTTCATTACATTTATTTAAATACCACATGGAATATTGGTAACAAGAGGGGTAGTCCTCTTCCACCAAATCGTGCACCTTCTGTAGGTGATACGGAAATAGGTTTTCGTCGTGGAAGACGCCCAATACTACACCATGCGAAACCTGTAACGACGAACAAAAGGATACATTTTGTCATGCATAGTTTGCAGGTATTCTTTAAGAATGTAGTACTAACTTGACTTACTCCCAAAGCAGTACCAATGGTCCTCGAGATGGTACTAGGTGTTGCAGCAACCATTTCAAGAACGTTTTCTTCTAACTGAACGTTCCGTATGTAACGTTCTTGTCCAGTGTCAACATTGGGTACAGCAAAACTTCCAGACTCCCTTAACCATCTATCAACAGCTGAAAAGGTATTTACACACGGAATAATGCAGCTGGGAAATCTTGCGTGGTAGGCAGCGCCATAAGCTAAATGCATATCTGCGTATTCCTCGAAGGAGTACCGATGACGCGCCATTTTACCACTACTTGTGCGTCACGACGACGTCCGTCACTGATGTACCGCACCTCCTTCCTTGTACCTTCGCAGCTACACGAACTCTTCCAGCAAAGATCGATTGCATACGTACAATTCCTAATGATGATCCAATGACAAGTAGAAAAAGGGTGACTACACAGCCGATACAATTACCGTCAGATGTTGGCATAGCGTACATCGTAGTGCAGGGATTGTTGATGCATTGGCCCGAATTCGATCCCCAGTGCCATAGAATATTTTCACGTGTTTGTTTTTGTATTGGTCCCTTGTTCGGTCTGACAAGGAGAGGATGCCTACTCATAGGGGCAAGAACACAGTTCGGCAATTGAACGCACAAGTGGCGTACAATCGAATCCGCGTGTGAGAGTGTTTACTTTTATTTTGTTCATGTCAGTTTATGTATTGCGTACAACGCAAATAAGTCAAAATTATGATCAATATAACATATTTATTAATATTTCATAAAAGGGATAACAAGGAAAGGCAAGGAAAAATATGTGACTGCAAATAGGTTTCCTGGCAACCATAACTATTATCCACAACGTCCAGTTAGCCGATTTTACTGCAACCACAAACCTAATGCTCGTGTGCAGCTGTCGAGGTCTACTGGAAATTAAATTAACAAAATACAAAGTCCTGTATGCTTCAATGACAATCCTTTTTCGGAAAGTTATTTCCAGAGTCCTTGTCGACGCTGTGATACAGTCCTGTCTTGGACATGGATTTGCAATAACAAATATTCCACTGCCTTTCCTTTTCACATCTTTTTATGAAATATTAGTAAATACAATATATTGTGCATAATTTTCATTTATTTGCAGTGCAAGTAATGCATAAATTGACATATAAAAATTAAAAATAATTTCCCGTACTAGGATTCGAACCCACATTCATTGCATCATTGATTACCAATCTGACTTCTTTCCACAACACCAACCACAGCTTGCTGACAGTGTTCCAGACCCATGCAAGAAATGCTATTTTTTCCAAAACGCTTGGCCATCTGGAGCTCCCAGTGCTATTACGTTCATTTCTGGTCATGAACTGCATATACCATAATTTGAATTAGGCAATGACGAGTAGGCGTCTTCTCCTTGTGAGAGAACCACATGGAGAATACGTTTGGCAATGCTGCCTCTTGCGGTCTGTTCGAATCTGCGTGCCAAACGACATGATTGGCTAACTTCTAAGCTAAATAACTCGGAAACGGCGCGACATATCAAATCTTTTTCTTAACATTTATGTCTCAGTACAACCTGCCCTACAAAGTCCTGACAAGCATTTCAGACATTTTTGGACCACCCTGTATATCTTATCTATAATAATGTGTGTGTGTGTGTGTGTGTGTGTGTGTGTGTGTGTGTGTGTGTGTGTGTGTCTGTGTGTGTGCGCGCGCGCGCGTGCGCATGTTTCCTAGAGACTCCAAGATGGCTGGAGCAATGTTGATGAAATCTTCAGATTAGCCCAGCAGGTGATCCTGTGAAGTTTGGTAACAATCGGATGAAGATATTTATTAACATGTATGTAAAAGTTTATGTCTAGCACTTCGAATGACAGTAGCCCCCTAGCGGTGAACGAGCCAACCACTGTTCTTATGACCCTAGTGCTCCAAGCGGCAGCACTGTTGTTTCATATCTGTGACTATTAGTGATGAATATTTGCAATGAACAGATAAATTGATTAATTGCAACAACGTCAAATAACAATCCAACATCTCATATGAGCTCTCTGCGGTGCAGTGGCAGTAACTGTGCAATTCACAGTAACTTTTTTACTACTGAACACATTGCGCGATGATGATTAAAACACAACTATGCTTTTATGGATATAGTGTTAAGAAGTAAGCAACAGGCAAATGTGATCATGGCTAAGTGGTTGCATCATAGACTCTGCTATGAAGGTTTACCGGTTCACATCTACTTACATTTTGCTTTTTTTTTTTTTTTTTATCCCTTATCACAAGTTCTCTCTGCTACATCGATAATCAAATATAATTAGAACAACACTACCATACCATAACACCATTGCATTAATTAAGCATAGTCAGTTTTCAGAGCATTCTAGGCTACTATTGGGCAACAGAGCTATTTCAAATTATTGTTTTAGAATATGCAGGGCTTACTGAAAGATGAAATGTACTGCAAAAATTGTAAAGAGAGTCTAAAAAAATAACATCTGTTCATGTGCACATGCTTTTGTGGTCCTTCTGTTAATATTTCCATACAATATCCATTCTGATATTGTGTGAATTACAATCAACAGAAACTTCTTTTTATGCCCGTACCTTGTAAGCCGTAGTTACATTATCTGTAATTTTTAATTTTTCCCCCCTCTTTGTTATTCTAATGCCGCAAAACGATTTCTAGAAGTAAATACTTTTCTTATTGGGGGAAGTGTCAATATATCCCTTTTATCTGTTTACTTCCTTCCATCGTTACAACATGAAAGATCAATTACAAATTTTGTGTATCAGTTAAAATCTGTCAACTGCTGTTTTTAGCCGTATTGCGAACCATTTTTGTGCTGACTCAGATAAAAAAAGAGCCAGCTTTGGCAGATCTAGGCAGAGTGGAGCCCTTAACAGAGTTTAATTTCTGAACTAATGTGAGATTTGATCGTCGGTCAGCGATGTTTATACAATCGACATGTAAACTTTTAAGTTACAATGTGATATTAGTATGTAAATATGGATTAAACATGCCAAGGATTGTATAAGCATAGTATGCATTGTGTTTAATCTCATTATGTAGAACATAGTAACAAATAAAATACATATACAAATCAATTTTTAGAAATATAGAATATAGATTCCATCCCTACGGAGCCAGGTGGGCCGCTATTAAAAAAAAAATTATGTCGGGTGGTGCAAGACTTTCAAATGGACAACATTCCACTGACTTGCATGTCTGTAACCTACTTGAGTTACCTAACTAGAGAAACAGGGTGCCCAGTTTAAAGAGTAATCTGAACCATGTGTTATTTCTGATGAGTCCTCAAATCATTCAGAGGTGATGGTTATGTTAAAATGCAGACTGAAAAATCATGGCTTAACAGGTAGATCACCATGCCTGACTAATGTGTGTGACTTGTTAATTACTTCTCTGTTTCTCTATATGATTCTTATTTTGAGTAGAATTTTTACCAGCCATGTCATCTAACATTGTTCTCTTAGAGTCATCAATAATATCCATGTATATTTCAATCCCTCCTCTTTACAGCATGAATTACTTATTCCAATACTGATTTTTTTTTGTATGTTATTTGAACTGTGTCTAGTTTCTCTTCAATTTTTCTTCATGGTCTTCTGTATAATTAGATATAAAATGTTTGCTATTTCTACCATTTATCAGCTTGAGTTTCTTGTGGTGGTGTTGGAAAAAGTTTCTTCCTTTGTGTCTTGTGAAACACTAGATTAACACTCCACCAAAATAAATGTACTGATTCACTCATATGCATAATGAAATAAATTGATACGTATTTGATAAATATGTGAAAAAGAAATTCTTAATTTATGAAGCAAACATTTGTGAATACAGCTTAATGTATTGTGATTCAACATTGGATGAGTGACAACTGGTCAGTCCTGTTATGGTCTAAGTAATACACTCACAAAGTGGTAAGTCTCAGCCCAGATTAAGCTATGTAAACTATCAGTCCTAATGTCAGTTGAAACAAGCTGAGGGTGTACTGCTCATGACTCACTCAAGACATGTAGTTAATTGCACCATATTCTGTTGGTAGTCAGCCCTGAAGATCAGCAGTCAGGAGATGAAGTGGCAAAATTCAGTCCACAAGAGAGAATGAGATGACAATCCAGTATATAAATCACCATGTAAAACATGAGGGATTCTTATTAGAGGCGAGTGATGCACTTCTTACTCTTAACATCTTGATGTGCATATTGCAAAAAATTCTTGAAGTAATTTTCCTCATTTTTTCAGTTTTTCCATTTTATAGTCTGAAAAAAAAAAGTAATTTATGCTGTAAAAAATTATAAGATGCAATTTGTTTATGATTATTTCAGTTACACATGCAAGCACAAAGGAGTGAATGCTTGGATGGCAGAAGTGAGCACACTAATTAGTGTAGAAGGCTACTCACAAAGGACATCTTTGAACTTAGATTCTCAGAATTGCACAAAACCAGCCTTAGAATAACACTCAATCACAAAAATAATGGTGGCCTGTGTGAATTACATGCTAAATGTTGCATTCTACCCAAAGTGACATTTTGATACAGAGCGCCGGCCGCGGTGGCCGAGGGGACTGAGGCGCTTCAGTCACGGTCTGCACAGCCACTATGGTCGGGGGTTCGAATCCCCCCTCGGGCATGGATATTTGTGCCGTCTTAGTTCGTAAGTAGTTCATAAGTAGTTTGTAAGTTTAGGGACTGTTGACCCCGTAGTTAAGTCCCATAAGCTTAACAAACATTTGAACATTTTTTGATACAGAGCAACATGGTAAAAAGATATCAGTACCATAGGAGGGAAATTATATGTACTGCAATGTCATCTGTGTATCATTGCATTTTCATCAACACTCAAATAAAACCTCAGCTTAAAGTAATTATATTGCAAAACATACATTACACATCTGATGGTGCTTATAGTAGTCCTCAAAGCACAAGCACAGGAGATCGATGAGGTAATAAAAACAATGTGGAAGACAACCACGCACACATTTTGCTAAAGCCACCTTCAGTTTTCTGCTCTTAAGTATAAACCTATGTTGCAATACGGTTGGCGAAAGACAGTTTATGACACTGACATACCCATATCAGTATTTGACAATGTAATTAGTGTGGATTTTGATACTGGACTGCTTGAATGGGAAAACATGGCACATTGTTCTCTTTCAATTTGTTTTAACCACTTCATCAAACTCCCACATCTGCACTTTGAGCTCTTATTAATTTTGTTGTAAATGAAGCACTGAAAGACAAGAAACAGAGTGGTGTAGTGACTCAAATGTTGGATTCTAAAGCAAAGGTTCCTGGTTTGAGACAAACACTGCCAGTACTTTTTAATTTGAATATACAGTTCTAGTACTTTTTAGATGTATTGAGAGATAATTTTCCAGAAGTTTCTAAGTACACCTGTAACCAGTCAGTACATCTTGTGCTCTTGTTCATGTGTAACAAGTGCATAATAAATTATTGCTGAGTTCAAATTGGTGTTTATTAATCAACTAGCTTCATTCTATGACTCCACTAAGTGACATTAGTCTGGTGGAGATTCTGGGTAAAATTAACTTGGGATCATACACTTCCTCATCAACACAGTGACTTACAAGGGAGACACCAAAGTATGAGCCGTAATCTACTGAGAAGAAGACATTGGAGACTGAATAAGAAGATATGACGTACATGAAGCCAGCAGTTTGCCAACATGTAGGGCATCCTTTAGTGTTCTCTGGCAATAATATTCAAGACTCAGACAAACGGTTAAAGGGATGCAAGAGTATCTCTAAATTTAACAACTGGGGTAACACAGTACACCTAGCTAATGTTTGTTTCCATTTGAAGGGGGCCGCCAAGCAATGGTGTGCAAACCTGCCCTATGCACCCTTGCACCACCACTTACTCCAGTCCCATAACTCGGAAGGTGTACATGATCAAGCGCACAGTCACTTGCGATAGCACCCACGTGATTTACCAACTGACATGCCTGCACTGTGAAGCGTTTTATGTGGGAATAACCGGGAACAAACTGTCCATTCGCATGAACAGTCACAGGCAGACAGTGTTTGTTGGTAATGAGGATCACCCTGTGGATAAACATGCCTTGGTGCATGGCCAGCACATCTTGGCACAGTGTTACACCGTTTGGGTTATCTGGATACTTCCCACCAACACCAATCTTTCAGAGCTCCGAAGATGGAAACTTGCCCTTCAGCATATTCTCTCTTCTCATTGCCCACCTGGTCTCAACCTCTGCTAAATTCAAATTCCCGGCCACCATTCTATAACATCTTTGCCTCAGTTCTCTGGACAGAGCCTCTGCCTCAACTGGTATCTCTGTCCAACTTCTTTGCTTTCTACAAATGTCTGCCTTGGTGTGTTTACGTGCGTGCGTGTGTGTGTGTGTGTGTGTGTGTGTGTGTGTGTGTGTGCTTGTTTACCTTTCCTTTTTTCCCCCAAGATAAGTCCTTCCACTCCCAGGATTGGAACGACTCCTCATCCGATCCCTTAAAGCCCGCATCCTTCCCTTTTTCCCCTCCTTCCTTCTTCTTTTCCTGATGAAGTGACCAACAGTTCTGAAAGCTTAAATCTTTGTGTATGTGTGTGTTTTTATTTGTGTTTTTGTATCTGTCAACGAGCCTGTGCTTTGGGTAAGTATCTCATACTGTAATTGTCTTTTTGAGGTTATAACATACTGTGCCCTCTTCAATGTGCAGAAAAACATACACAAGCAAACCATCATTCTCACCATTTATAGAATATCACAAAAAATGCTTACATAAATATTTGCACTTCACAACAGGAAGAAATTCTCGAAACGTATCATACGAGGCATAAAAAAACTACCAGTGGCATAAACTAAGCTAAGCTGACACACCGCACAGTGACTTTTGGGATTGCTCCCATCAGCCACCGTGTTGTGAGTCAACTTGGCACACTCTGCAAACAATGAAATGCGAAAAATATATGTTTGAATAAATATAAAGCATCAAGAAACTTGACTGCATATTGTTTTAAACACTACAAGGCGAAAACCATGCCAGTGTTAATTTATGTCAATTACGTAATTTTTTCTCTACGAACATGGTTTCATAAGGCATAACATGCGGGAAAAATGTAGATATGTTAACGCAAAAATGGGGACGAATTAACATTGTGAACATGGGAAATTTGACAGGATCAACAAAACACAGTTTAAAAGGTGATAAAACCTAAAATATTGGAACATAAAAATGGGATTATACTGTATAGTAGTAAAAAATGCTCAGCTTTAGATGATATTTTGATGTACAGCACTGAAAACGCGATTTTACATCATCAACTTTGACCACGATTTTTTCAAAAACTGCTGAGTGTCCAGCAAAAAGCTGAAACATGTGTCTCCCTATATTCAATACAGAATGTCCATGCAAAATTTAATCAAAATTGGTAACCTACGTGTCAGACCCCTCCTTGTTAAAGGACATCATACTGTTCTCAGAAACTTCTGAAGAATACATAAAAAGACTGTGAACTGTTCTTAAGTGTCTCAGGCAAGGTGACCTAAAACTTTGTGAGAAGCTTGCTGCAATTCTTTACTTATTACCAGTGCTTTAGTATAAACTTCTGTACGAAAGGTAGACCACTCAATGAGCTGTTAAAAATGATGCTATATTTACTGGGACCAAATCTTATAAAGACTCTTTTGATATCCTGTGAAGAGTTCTGAAGACTTATCTTGTACTTGGTCTGTATGATGAGAGAAAACCTACAGAACTGCATACAGATGCTTGTGGATATGGTGTTGGCACTGTTTTGGAAAAAGATAAGGTAATAGCATATGCTTCCACGACACTTGTGAAAACTACGGGGAAAGTAATCGATACAGAATGAGTGTGTCTTGCAATTTACCAAAAGGCAATCTGCATCTCTAGAAATCGGGTGGAACATCAGCAAGAGAATGATGAAGCATGACTGTCTTCCTGCAGTCAGTGGACTTCTTGATGAAGGACACAAAGCTGTCAAAAATTATGCATACCTAGAGTTGATCGGAACATGTGAAGGAAAATTTAAGATAATTAATGGATTATTTTCCTTTGGAAGGAAGGGGCTATCAGCAATTCCTAAACACATGCACTTAGAAGTTCTACAGAAATTCCATAACACACCTGAGGCTGGTCATCTACGATTTATAAAACCGAGCAGAAGTTTTTAGAAGTGAATGTCACTATGTATCAGAATGAAGGCGGTTTCTGTGAAACCACCAGGATGACTCATACCAATTCTTCCAGTAGGAACGCCTTTCCAGTTTGTTGGGATTAACCTACTTGCATGGTTTGCAACTTCTACTAGTAGTAAAAAGTGGATATTTGTTTGTACTCATTATTTAACCAGATATGTCATTACAAAAGCTGTGAAAACAGTCAAGGCTTCTGAGGTAGCCAATTCATTGTGGAAACATGGAGCATCATGGTGTATAATTACAACTGGGGAAAAATTTTTCAGTTGCGACTTGTGACAGAGATACACTGTCAGTTCAACATTACATACCGTGTGATGACTGCCTACCATCCTCAGATTAAAGGGCTCACTGAAAGTCTTAATAGGCATTGGCTGATGTGCTGTCCTTTTGTCGATTTCAAGCAGAACAACTACAAAGAGGCATTGCCTTTCAGTATCCATGGCCAACAACTTGTTCCTGCAGTGAGAAGGTGTGAACATCAAGACACTGTTCTCATAAGGGGGGAGCAGGGTTGCAAGTGATGCGCTGGAATATTGGAATGGTGTGAGGTATTAAATAGTGTTTGGCACTGAAGCAAAAGGGCCTAGGTACATTTTAATTTGTATATACAGATCTAGTACCTTCTAGATGTATTGAGAAATAATGTTCCAGAAGTTTGTGAGTGTATACATGCTGTGTAAACCTCTGGCTGGAGTCATCACTTCCTGTACTGTTCACACAGTGTCACAGATGGCGTTGACACAAATGAGAACTACATGTATATCAATAGCAACAGTCATAACTAAAAGAACACAGACAGTTGGTACTACCAATTCAAAGTTTCCCATCAGAGGAAATTCTTTATGAACTAATCCTCAGCTTAATACAGCGCTTCACAGTGCCTCAAGACTTGCTGACGTACTGAGACTTAGGAATTATTTCAGATTGAAGTAATCTCTTAGATATCTGGACTTTATCTGTCTGGAATGATTATACATCTTCAGTGCCCAATATTGAGTACTCATTTACTTGTAATAAATTTCACACGTTACCAAAGTTGTGGGATTTTATATTAAAGTATACCTAAGTAACCTTCCCAGTAACATCCCTACAACACCCATAACAAGTTCTTAATAAAACATCACAGAGTTCAAACCAGTCCTATGACACCCCTATGTGACAGTATAAGCACAGTAAGCTGTATAGGATGTGTATGTTTTGTGCTATTATAATTATTGTATCGAAGGAGATTTTGGCATAGTTGATTGAACATGTAATTATACACTGACATAATTGAATTCCACATAACTTCCTTTCTATGATATTAATACCCTGTCACTTTGTTTCTCTCTATTACAATGTCATTGGTGGTAGAGGAAAATGTTTTGTATGGAAATTACATACTGTGTCCCTTGTGAGTATCTGAACCTGGAAATGGGTGAGTAATGCTGATACTGAAATATTTTATCAGTTAAGCAATGAATGATACAAAATACTTGATAAATGGAGGGAAGCAAATTGAAATAGCTAACTTCCTTTAGTCCAGAGAGAAATATTGGTTTCAAAACGTGAAGCTTAGGAAGTGGCAAAGAATTTTGTATCTGTTTTAACCGTTAAATTATACCTATTCTACTGCTATAAATACACATTTGTAAATAGTCAGCATGTAGGTATACATCTGAATACAAACAACATGAAACAGCCTTATATTGACTTATTTAGTACTATTACATAAGGAGTATTTTACTACGTGAATTACATTCTCTAAGGCTCATAGTGTGCAGTGGAAACTGTATACTAGATTAGATGGTTACTTACTGAAGACTGAAGGGCACTTTCTGCATATGAGTAGTCATCTGATTGAGGATCCAATATGGCTTTGTAACTAATTAGTGACTGTCTGTCACGTTGTTCAGTAAAGATCTACAAAAAGAACAAAAACTGATTTAGTCTAATGGATGTTAATTATCTGCATTTTGATTTACTTTTTTTTTACTGCATAAAAAAAAATCAACTTCTCTACTTATGGTACTTTGATCTCTGATTTAATAGTTGTTGATTGTTGCAATAACTTTAATCACTCATTTTCCTAAATACAGCTGTACACACTAGAAAAATCACTAATAACGTACTGTATCTTACATTATAGAGAATTCTGGCACTAAATATGTTAATTTTTTAAACATACAAAACCACATTTAAGGGTACATTCATTTTGCTTATGCCTCTGTCCCACATGCATGAGGTTGGTGTGGTTAATTATGGATTTGGCATGGCATATAGTGTTGTACACGTGAGAGTGCAAAAGCTTTCCTAAAATGTCTATGGATTGTGTAACTGAGGTGGAACTTGGGTACTAGCTCAGCATTAACCACGTGAAATGCGGAAAACACCACATCCATGACAGACAGCACAACACTCCATGTTGTTAACCTGCCACACAGATTTGAACCAGTGCCGACATACCTCCCTGTCCCAGAGAACAGCTCTTTAAAGTGCACGGCTAACCTTGCAAGTATTAAAGCAGATGTTTAAAAATTGACAGACTTGTGTGCACCAACAATACAGGGAGATTTGTTTTAGATTGTTTAGAGTTGAATACTAGCACAAGAATTAACACATCATATGCCAAAAACCTTGGATAATTCTATGATTTTCATAAGCAGATGGCAGCACTAAACTGACTATATGATCCACTGATGTGTGTGCAAATGAATCCAATTACATATGAAGTGGCGAATGAGCAATATGGCACAGTATATTAATAACCAATGTAACAATATGTTACCACATGTATATAATAGTACAAACAGCTTAATCTTTTAAGAGCAGTCTACTGCAACCTGCTGCTAGTGTCACATCGTTCAGAGCATAATTTAATTTGTGGGCATTTTCACTACTGGTCATTTTCTTAAATTCTGTTAGTGCTTCTGTTTTTAAGAGATTTATTCTAATGCATTTGGCGAATTTCATGAAAGATTCTGTTTTAAGACTTTTGAACAGTGGGCGACTTTATCACAGATCAATCAGATACCAGCTACCATTAGTAAAGCACTAGTGTAGTAGCAAATTGAAGTATTTAGCAGCTTTATTTATTTTCACTCTTTAGGTATTTCAGTAGCAGTGATAGGTTGAATAGGGCGTGTGCATGCTGTGTGTGGATGCATGAGGAGTTGGCCACTATTCGCGAACAGCTGAATATGCTTTTGGCCACAATTAGCCGTCTCCAGGCTGCAGCCTCGGGGTGTGGCAGTGGTGTAAAATCTGGACTGTCACCTAGGGCACCTCAGGTATCATGTGAGTTGCCCACGATCTCTGCTGCCTTGGCATCTTCATGTGTTGTACACCAGTGGAGAACAGCAGTATTATATTTTTTATTTTTTCCCGTAATTTTCGACATGATTTTCCGTGTCTTGCCGCACGTGCCTTACGACAGAGGGAGTCCGATGTCCCCTGCCATACGTTTGCGTCCTGCGCGTCACATTTCCGCTACCGCTCGCATTCTGAATCCCCTGGTCCGATTCGACCTGTGCTCAGCAACCGGCACGTGTCGCCGATCCATGCAACTGCGGGCGCGGAACCCGCTGATCAGAGCACCTGTGCTGAAGTCCACACCGCGGATCGCAACCAATCACAGCATTAATGCAATTACGTAGATTCAGCACTACTGCCTAGCTGCGAGATCGTTACAGACGGTAAAGCGCTGTCTGCCGCCGGCTCTCGCCCCGATAGCACGCTCCCCGCTCTGCAGCCCCCTGGGCTCGCTCTCCTACTTAAATCATAATGATTACTTCTGTAGTACCACTGGTGGCTCTCCTCAGGCCGTAATATCAGATATTGTATCCCCTTTTCTGAAATACAATCATTTCGTTACACCGCAACACTCGTGTCCGAGTATGATTTGCTGGTCCTGTCAAACCCCGTCCGGAAAACGCCCACTGCCTTTTCCCGTTCGTGCCATACCTGCACATATTTTGGTGTCAGAATCGTGATCTTCGGATCCACACCAGTTTTCCGGGGTTTGGGAGCGTGTGTTGGGCGAGAGCTAATTGTCAGAAACGCGACGCATGCGGCACCGCTTTGCGTAGCGCGCTGCCTGCCTGGCCGCGTGACCTTGAGGTGCGCACAGCCGGAGTGCTGTGTAGCCGACTCAGCCGCTACCGCCTTACGTCGCCGTAACAGTCGAGGGTCCAGTATCCGATGCCGGAATCCGACACTGTCCATCCGCTGCTGATGCTGCCGTCGCCCGTCGCCGCCTTCTGCTGCCTGCAGTCCGTCTCGCCGTCACCGCATCAATAAATAGTTGAAGTAAGTGCTGTCAGCCACGTTCTAAATCCTCCTTGTAAAGTGTTTTATTGGCGCAGCAACGTAATTTTTAAGTAAGTTCTGTCCCTTAACTTATAACAATGTCACGTGAAGGATCCCCGCGGGACATAGTCACTGGAAATGGTGAGGATAGAATTGTAGACTCCTTACCACAGCAAGTTTCTAACCTTGTGGTGGGGCAAGCAGAGTTTGAGAGGCAGTATGCACGCCTTCAGAAGCAGTTAGCTGAGCAACAAGCGAGAAATGTTGACGTTCAAGTGGATATTGGGGAAAGTGAAGCCTTTAGGGTCTTGAAGGAAACGGTGAACTTGCAAAGAGAGCAAATTGCATTGTTGTTAGAGAAAAACCGTGCCTTGGTGGAAAGGATTAATCAGTTAGACGTGCAATGCGAGGATTTAGCAAATATGGTTAGGAGGTATCAATCTCGCCTTGTGGTGGATACCATGGAAGCCGAGACACAAACACCTGAATATGAAGAGGAGGAAGATCGGCTTACAGACTTGCTGGGGCGTATTGAAGGATTAGCGGGTAAAGGAAAAAAAGGAGTTGCACGTGAGTCACTGAACAAGGTGGGAGAGGTAGCCGCCACTTCGGTAGTGAATTCAGTTGGTAGTTTAACCAATACTTTTCCAGCGGTAAATTTTATTGCTTCCTTTTCTGGAAAGAATAATGAGAATGTCGAAAGTTTTCTGCAGAATATCCGTGACGTTGGCCGTTTGTGCCAGTGGCCAGACGAATTCCTTTTGAATGTTCTGAGGCTCAAATTAATTGCGGACACAATAATGTAAGGAATAGAAGTAGAGAGTGTTTAAATGGAGCGCCTCGCGCGCTCAGCAGACTGCCCTAGCCGCGCCGTATGATTACAAGGCCGCGTGGCGTCACTGGGTCCACCGTCTCTCCCCCGTCCCAGCCGCAGCCACTCGACGCCTGCCGATGCTGCATTTGACGCCGTCAGCTGTGTAGCGCACGTGGCCAACACCTGCCGCACCGCGACCGCTTGGCATCAGTCCGTAGTCCGTACTAATCTTCTGTTTCACTATAATCGAAACACATATGTAATCGTTCTTATAAATGTCAAACAATTTCATGTAATGCTTCCTACCTGAACCTTGTGGAAAAGTGGAACATCTACTATAGCCACTGATATGCCCAGCACTATCGTTATGTTCTGTATTGCATAAATCTATTTTGTCATTCGATCCTTTTCCCAAACCAGAAGATACTTCTGAAGATAAAAGGCATAAAAATTTTATGTTTCTGTAACTTCATAAGTCAGCATCGCTCGTCGCCTAAGCATGCTCAATGCGCTGAAAGTAGAATTCCTGAATTGTAAAATAAATACCTACCAGAATTGGGGCTTAGTCGCCTTTTGCGTATTTGATCGTTGCTAACGCCATATACGTTTTACACAGGAACCGTGTTAACACCGCAGCAGTCCGCACAGGTTGAATTATGCGCAATCAGCCTACTCAGTCAGCTCAGCCAGCCATCCGCACTCGTCAGCTAACTCCAGATAGAAAATGCTCTGCCACCCTGTCACTGTACCCGTGATTGTAAGCTGCCAGTGAGCTCCCGACAGATTGCAACTTACATTCCTGACTCCTGCTGCGCGTGACTTGCAAATTTGTCGCTGTTTACGAGCCGCTGCTTTATTTCTCTACTACACTCAATTAGCCGATAATTCGGAAGTTTACTGTCCTTCACAATTTCCGCCGCTTACAGATTAATTCCAGTTTTAAGTGACCGGACTTGATACTACGTAGAATCATCCATGGCGTGACCAGAATGAATATTAATGGACCCTGTGAGGTTCGTCCACTATAACCACTTTTGGCATTGTTGCCGTGCCTGTTTGCGCTCGTATTGGTGATTGTTGTTGCGGGTATTTTGACAACAATGAAGGCTACCGCATTTCCAAGTTAAGCCTTCCGATTCTGGAGTGCTTTCTGAAAGGATAGACTACATACCTTGTATCACTCACTCACCGTGTCAGGATCTCAGCAATGGATTGCTGGTCAACCGTTCACATTGCGACATAGTTAATCCTACATCCAAGTACCTGCACAGTTGCACTTCACTACAATATGCTGCATTTATCCACTGCTATGTCTGCGTCCACCAGCTGGTTGAAAATGCCTCACTTTAATAATTACCATCCCCACTATTTGCTATACAAGTTACTAAAACATGAGAAAGCCCAAATTACCATAGGACTGTGACGCTACCAAGTACTACGCTATCCCTCTTACCTTGATCGTGATTGCACTAATTGTATGGGATTTATGTCGAAGCGATGATGCAGTTGGTTCAGACAAAACACTACTGCAGAGGTTCCTGAATGCCATACGCATGGCACATTCCATAAGTGAAATCTTGTATGAAGACATGGTCCTCCCTTATTTTTAAGATACCTTAGCGCTAAGAATATAGTTTTTGTAACGTATTTTGCATTTCAAGAGAGGTTAATTGAGATCCTCATAATGTTGTTACATTTGTGCGTATCTCCTGTCGACAAAGTTACTATTTTGCATTTAACCTATAACCAACTGTACTGTAAAATCCCTCTTTGGTAATTGATATTAATATTGTAACTTAGTGTTAGGCCACACCTACGTTGTGTTTATTGTTTATGTTGCTTGATGTAAATGTAGGTACTCTTGTTTCAAAGACTTAGTAAGCCCGTAAATGGTACACTATTCCTATTATGTATAACTTTAGATTACCCTATCTTAATACTATTAATTCTTATTGGGTATTGCCCGCCTACGCTGCGCTCATTAAAACCTCTTGAGGAGGCACGCTACCGCACAAATGGGCACCTCGCTAAGGCAAGTGTGAAAGTGTTTCAGCCTTGCCATTCCAGTCGTCAGCTGACTGCCAGCAGCCAGCACCTTCTAACTTCACCAACCAACACGCTACTGGGGCACTGCTACCGGCCATCCCACCCGAACCTTTGTGAGCCGACCAAGGCGCCCTTGGCTTACGCCACCACTCAAGAGAAGAAATTTGTACTTTCCTATAATTATTTCTATTTATAAGTGTGAATATAATTTGTAACAGACCCTTTTTACCCGCCGTCACCAACCATGGAACTTTTTATTGTAATTTCACTAATTTTTGCGAATGGTAAACCATTCCCATGGAAGGGGGAGGAGTGTACACCAGTGGAGAACAGCAGTATTATATTTTTTATTTTTTCCCGTAATTTTCGACATGATTTTCCGTGTCTTGCCGCACGTGCCTTACGACAGAGGGAGTCCGATGTCCCCTGCCATACGTTTGCGTCCTGCGCGTCACATTTCCGCTACCGCTCGCATTCTGAATCCCCTGGTCCGATTCGACCTGTGCTCAGCAACCGGCACGTGTCGCCGATCCATGCAACTGCGGGCGCGGAACCCGCTGATCAGAGCACCTGTGCTGAAGTCCACACCGCGGATCGCAACCAATCACAGCATTAATGCAATTACGTAGATTCAGCACTACTGCCTAGCTGCGAGATCGTTACAGACGGTAAAGCGCTGTCTGCCGCCGGCTCTCGCCCCGATAGCACGCTCCCCGCTCTGCAGCCCCCTGGGCTCGCTCTCCTACTTAAATCATAATGATTACTTCTGTAGTACCACTGGTGGCTCTCCTCAGGCCGTAATATCAGATATTGTATCCCCTTTTCTGAAATACAATCATTTCGTTACACCGCAACACTCGTGTCCGAGTATGATTTGCTGGTCCTGTCAAACCCCGTCCGGAAAACGCCCACTGCCTTTTCCCGTTCGTGCCATACCTGCACAGTGTACCAGACGCAGCTGATCTGTTCTCATTGCATGGTGAGTGTCAGGTAGAGTGTTCGTGTCGCTTGAAGCAGGGGGCCAATGTGGAGGCTGGCCACGTGGCATCACTCCTTCATCCTGTGAGTGATCAGGTGGCCGGTCCTTCAGGAGGGTCCGAGCAGACACATGGGGGAATGTGTCAGTTATTGATTGGGAACCCCAATGTTAGGCGCGTTATGGAGCCCCTTTGACAGATATAATTCAGGGCTGAATTCCGATGTGCAGGTGGTATGTCTGCCAGGGGGCCTCATCCAAGATTTGGAGGTGGCCTTGCTGGCGGCTATTGAAGGTATGAGGTGCAGTTGTCTGCAAGTTGTTACTCATGTCGGCACTAATGACTCCTGTCGCTTGGGTTCTGAGGACATCCTCAGATCGTATGGGCAGATGGGAGAATTGGTGAAGACTTCTGGCCTGGCACATGTGGTGCAAATGGAGCTTTCACTTTTCATCATTGTTCTCAGAGAGGATCGGTGATTTGGTTTGGAGCCAAGTGCACTGTCTTCCCCACAGTCGGCCCAGGTCAGGTCTTCCGATTGCAGTCCGTGTCCGTTCCCTTCTCTCCTCACTTGATTCCCTACCCCTTCCTCCGCCTTTTCACTACTCCCCCCATATCCTCCCCTGGACAATTCCTCGCCTGGAGCTTTGGTTGGATTTTCCCCAGGATACGAAAACCTCCATTCCATCGCTGATTCTCCGTCACCAGTTCCAAGCACTGCTTGACACATTTCATGGTGCAAACATTGATTACACAGACGGTTCTTTAGTTGATGGCCATGCTGGATATGCCTTTGTCTGTGGTGACCACATCGAACAGTGTTCATTGCCTTTTGGAAGCAGCATCATCACCACGGAACTGGTTGGTATTTTGAGAGCCCTTGAACACCTTAGAGCTCGCCCCAGGGGGTCATTTGTCATCTGCAGCGACTCCCTGAGTGGCTTACAGGCCTTCGACCAGTTTCTCTCTAAACACACAGTGGTGCAAGCAATTGAAGATGCTGTCTTCGCCCTTGGTGAGTCAGGCCGTTCTGTCGCCTTTTTCTGGACGCCGGGCCAACACTTCTGTCTCAGCTGACGTAGGTGTGGCACCCAAGTCAGCCGGGCATCGAAAACCATGCCCAGGAAGCGATGTGTTTCCTCGACCTGAAGTAGTTCACCACCCAGATAGAGTTCTGGGTCAGAGTGAACTACCCGACGGCAACAGAAGTGCATCACGTGGGTTTTCTGCGCAGAGAACTGAAATCCATGGGTAGAGGCCAATGAGTGGGCCTTTCGGATGGCACCCTGCTGCGCCAATGCTAATGGAGCTGAAATACAAGCAGAAGTCATCAGCGAACAGGGAGCAACTGACTGATGACTCCACAGCCGCAGCAAGACCGTTTATTGCCACTAAAAACAATGGGACACTGAGGACGGAGCCCTGTGGGACACCGTTCTCTTGAATACGAGGGGAGCTAAAAAAGGCCCCAACCCTCACCCGAAATGAGCGGTGGGATAGGAAATTGTGAATAAAAACAGGAAGGGCACCACGTAAGCCCCAGTCGTGCAGAGTAGTCAATATATGGTGTCGCCAGGTGGTATCGTACGCATTTCGAAGGTCAAAAAATACAGCAACCAAATGCTCATGCTTAGCAAAGGCAGAGCGAATGGCCGACTCCAGTGACATGAGGTTGTCAATGGTAGAACGGCCCTGGTGGAAGCCCTTCTGTTGTTTAGCAAGGAGTCCATGCTCTTCTAGGATCCACATAAGCTGCCGACTCACCATACGTTCTAGGAGCTTGCAAAGAACGTTAGTGAGGCTAATCGGGCGGTAACTATCAGCCACCCGTGAATCAGCACCAGGTTTAAGCACTGTAATTGTGATGCTTTCCCGCCATTGTGACGGGAAAGCCCCCTCTCTCCACAGACGGTTGAACAAGGCAAACTCTGCTGGAAGGTGCCGGATGAACTGGCTGTGGATCATGTCTGGTTCTGGGGAGGTATCGGGGCATGCTGAGAGGGCAGTTTGGAATTCCCATTCACTGAACGGGGAGTTGTATGTTTCTTGCCAGCACATATGGAAGGACAGCTGGTGCCGTTCAACCCACTCTTTAAGCGCACGAAAGTCTGCATTGTATGCTGCAGTTGCAGAGTTGCGGGCATAATACTCCGCCATATGCTCAGCAATAGCAGCGGCGTCAGTGCATACTGTACCCTGGATCTGTAAGCTGGGGATTGCTGCTGATGGACGGTACCCAAAGAGGCGTCTAACATGAGTCCACAGCTTAGATGGCGAAGCCCGAGAGCCGATGCTGGCAACATACTTCTCCCAGCTGTCCTGCTTGCTCTACCGTATGAGCCGTCGAGCTTGGGCCCGAAGCCGTTTAAAGGCTATCAGGTTGTCTACGGTGGGGTGGCGTCGATGGTGCTGGAGTGCTCACCGATGATTCTGAATGGCTGCAGCAATCTCTGGCGTCCACCAGGGCACGGACTTGAGCCGAGGGGAGCCGGAGGTGGTGGGAACGGAGGCCTCAGCGGCGGAAATGATGGCAGCAGTGACTTGACGAAGCGCCGTGTCCACGGTGGCAAGCACTGGTACAGGAAAAGTAGCAGTGGAGGTGTAAACCTGCCAATTAGCTCGATGGAGAGACCATCGAGGTGGGCTGCCTTCAGAAAATGGTCACTGCCGCAGACGTCATCGTGGGTCCTCCAGCGGAAATGTGGGAGCAGACTTGAACTACAGAGAGAAAGGCCGATTGTCGAGTAGGTGCCTTGTGTTTAAGAGATAGATGTCCTGCCGTGACAGAAGTGTCTTCACATTCCTATCGCAAACTGTCGTCTGTGTCCCACCCCACAATAGATGGTGGGCATTAAAATCCCCCCAAGAGGATAAATGGTGGGGGTAGTTGCGCAATCACTGCAGCGACGTCAGTGATAGAGACAGCTGCATCTGGGGGAAGGTAAAGGGAACAGACAGTGAATTCTTGCCCCGCCCAGATGCGAACAGCAACTGCCTCTAGCGTCGTGTGGAGAGGCACGCCAGCACTGGGGACAGTTGCGAGGACGTAGATACAGACCCCTCCAGAAGCTCTGTCGTATGCCGTATGGTTTTTATAGTATCCCCGATAGCCGTGAAGGGCTGGGGTCCGTTGGGCAGCAAACCACGTTTCCTCAACGCTAAACAGTATACAGGGAAGCGGCACAATTCAGCTAGGCGGTTGAAAAAACCACTGCAATTCCACTGAAGAAGTGCTTGGTCATTGAGCTGAAAAGCAATATTTAAAGTTGAGGATCTGGTTCCTCCATAGTGGCATCTGCTGCCAACTTTCAGGATAGCCATTGTCAACAGCAGTAGATTCTGGAAGGATGAGGATGCCTGTGGGTTTTTAGCCACCAAAGTTTCCTTCTTCATTTTCCGTGGGCGTCCCTCTCGCTGGCTCTTCGGTTTGGAGGCCTGGGAGTGCTTCTTTGTACTGGCATCAGAGTTGGAAGAAGAGCAAGAAGCCCTTCTACCAGCAGGTCGTGGACCCTTCAGCCATCGGATGGGATCCCCATGTGCACCGTGAGAAGCCTCGGAAGGGAGTGTCCCGAGAGACCCCTTCCGAGCGAGGGGAGCTGGAGGAGGCTGCTCCTTCCCCGGCTGGGAGTCGGGGACTGATGTCCGTGATGGAGAGGGGGTAATTGCTCCCACAGGTGGTGTTGTGGGAGCAACAGATGAAGAGGTGCCCCCACCAATCAAGGGGGCAATGGGAGGTTGTTGGCCCTTAGGGGCCACAGTGGTAGAGAGCACTTGCAGAGCCGTCATTCCCATGGAAGGTGGTGATGACATAACAGTAGCAAAGGACGTTACCATCCGTATGGGGTGGAGCCACTCGTACTTTTTGTGTGACTCAGTATATGTCAAACGGTCCAGGGTCTTGATCTCCATGATTTTTCTCTCACAATGCAAAATACCACAGTTTGGCGAGCATGGCAGATGGTGTTGCCCACAGTTCACGCACACAGGAGGTGGAGTACATGGGGCGTCTGGGTACGATGGTTTTACATCGCACCGGTATATCATTACCTTGACCTCCTCAGGCAGTGTATTGCCTTCGAAGGCCAAGATAAAAGCACTGGTGGCAACCCTCTGTACCCTGTACCCACGCTGGACAAAGTGAACCCCCCGACATTCCAAGTTGGCCCACAACTCTTCATCAATCTGAGAGAGGAGATCTCTGTGGTAGATTAAACCCTGGACCATGTTTAGCCACTTATGGGATGTGATACTAACTGGAACATCACCCAGCTTATCACAGGCAAGTAATGCCTGCGACTGGGCTGGGGACGCCCTCTGTATCAGAACAGCCCCACTTTGCATTTTCGAGAACGACTCCACTTCGCCAAACTTGTCCTCGAGATGTTGTACAAAGAACTGAGGCTTAGTGGTCATGAATGACTCACCATCGGAATGCGCACATACAAGATATTGTGGCGATTACGGCTCTGATCTATTAAGGGCCCTTCGTTCCTCCCACGGGATGGCCAGGGAAGGAAACGTCTTAGGGTCATAGGTAGACGCACTGAACTCAGTTTTACCTCGCTTAGAGACGGCGTTTTTGCGACTGCCCACGCTATTAATTGCTCGTTTCATTTTCGTCCCACGAGCAGCTAGGGAAAAGAGGTCCACCCAGGCAGAGCCCCACTTGTTTGGGTAAGCTTTATACAACTGAGGTGCGGCAGGTTCCTCAAAGGTTGCTCGCTAGCGACTGTTCAACCTCAACAGCCATGCATCTCCTCAGCACATAGCACACCTTGAGATTGAGGGTTTTTTTTTTTTTTTTTTTTTTTTTTTTTTTTTTTTTTTTTTTTGTAGAGGTTTGGACCGTCCTCGCGACCCGGGCGATTAAGCCAAATTCCCGGGCTCTGAAACGTACAACATTCCACAATCGCACCGAACGATGGTCGCTGAAGCACGCACAGAGCTTACGGTGTAGCAGACTGTTGGCGCGACACAGCCCACAGCTCAGGACCCCGGGTTCGCCAAGCCTGTACTCAGCAAATTAATGCTGAGCCCCTGAGGGGCCTGGCTAAGACCTGCACTGGGCTTGAAAAAGTTTGTGACCTGGTACCTGTCACCTAATTTTTTCCACAAAATCTGGCCCACACCTCTTCCATGGCTACTTCTTAACAGCAGAACTTTCCTCCTACTATCTACTTCTTTTGAAACTGTTCGTTTCCTAGTGAAAGTCTACTGTTTCTTAACTACACCTACTTCTAACAGAGCCTCTTCCTCACTTAACTGTGGTGCAAGGCAAATCTGTTGGTTGTGCCAATTGTGAAGCTGTCAGGAACTATACTCACTTTGTGACCCCTGTTCTCTGCTACCACCTCTGCTCCCCCTTCTCCCCCCTTAACCTCTGAAGTTTCTCCCTAGCACCATCCAGTCCAGCCTGAAAGGCTCTAATCTTCCCTTCCTGTTCAAGTATTTTTCTGTACCTTGAACACACTTTGCAAAAAAAAGAGAGAGAGAGACTCGTTTGCTTCCACCTTTCCCACACCACTACATCCCCCCTCCCACCCCCCCCCCCCTCAATGAAACCACTTGTCACAACAGCTGCATTGAAACCCAGCACAAACAAACCTACTGCAGCTCAAACACATTGCTTAAGTGTTTAGGATCCCCACCAAATCAGTTTAAAGGAGGGCATAGACACAGTTAAGAGGCAGGCAGCTAGGTTTGTAATGGTAGATTCGATCAATGTGCGAGAGTTCTTGAAAGGCTTTGCAAACTCAAATGAGTCGCTGGAGGGAAGGCAACATTCTTTTTAAGAAACACTGTTGAAGAACTTTGGAGGGCCGGAATTTGAGGCAGACTGCAGAATAATTCTACTGCTGGCAAGCTACATTTCGCGTAAAGACCACAAAGATAAGATCACAGATATTATGGCTAGTATGGGTGCATACAAGCATTCATTTTTTCCTCATTCTATTTATGGGAGTGGAATAGGAAAGCAAATAACTAGTACTGGTACTTACTACCCTCCACTATGCACCTTTAGGTGGATTTTGGAGTATGTATCTAGATGTCTTTTACATTGTGTTATAGCTTCCTTATTCACTTTATTTACTCAATCTGTTTTTGCCTAACTTCTGTGCTGGTACACTGAAAGGAAAGCAACATTGGATGCATCCTTAATGCTACAGGTATCATGTTGTAATCCAGTCATGGGTCTAGGATTTTGATTGGGGAGTGGTTTCACCCAGTTAAAGATGGGTGGGCATCATCAAGGTAAACACTACAACCAAAATACAGCTTCCTGTCCTTGTCTTGTGGTCTCCCACTGTGATATTGAGTGAGATTAGTGCCAATCCAGAATGTGAAATAATTTGGGTGAAGATCAGGGTTAACAGTTGTTCAAACATGGTGACTGGATGTTTTATAGACTCCCGTAGGTCAGCAGCAGTAGTGGTGGAACATTTAAGGGAAAACTTGGAGTATCTTTTGTGTAAATGTCCTAGTCATATCATGGTATTAGATGAAGATTTTAAATTACTGCACATAGCATGGGAGACTCAAATGTTTAAGACTTGCGGTAGGGCTAGAGAATTGAACAAAATTGTTCCAAATGCTTTATCCAAAAATTATCTTCAGCAGTTAAATACAGAATTGATTTTTGGAGGTAACATCTCAGACCTACTGATGACAAACAGACAAGAACTTTTCATATCAGTACTACAGAATAGGCTATCTGTCATCATAAGGCCATTACAGCATCATTGAATGGTTCAGTACAAAAATTTCAGCTCTAGCACTGAGTGTGTTGAGCATCAATGGACAGAGTTCAAGAGCATCATACTGTATACTTTAGACAAGTATGTGTCAAGTAAAATTATAAGAGATGGTAAAGATCCACCGAAGTTCCAAAACACAGTTAGAAAACTCCTACAAAAGCAACGAGAACTCCATGCAAATATAAACATAACTAAAGCTCTGCCGACAAGCAAAATTTATGCAAAGCCAAAATTAGTGTAAGGAGGACTATTTGTGAAGCGTTCAATGACTTCAAAAGTAGAGGTCTATGTACTGACTTGGCAGTAAATTCTACAAAATTCTGGTATGTTAAACCAATAGATAGACAGAAACCATAGGGTCAGACACCCTATGACCTTAATGGCATTTAAACACAAGATGACACACTAGAGGCCAAAATATTAAATCTCTTTTCCCAAAGCTGTTTCATAGAGGAAGACTGCACTGTAGTTTCTACTCTAAATTGTCACATTGATGAGACAATGACTGATACTAAAACAAATAATAGAGGGGTAGAAAAGCAATTGAAATCACTCAACAGATTGGATACCAATTCCATTTTACATAGAGTTTGTGAAGGAGCTATCCCCCATTTTAGCAGCAGTGTACTGTAGTCTATAGAGGTGTGAAGCTTTCCAAACACCTGGGGGGAAAAAAAGTGCAGGTCATTCCCATTTCTGACATCGGACTGTTCTAGAATTTTTGAATATTTTTCTGTTAGAGCATTATAATGTTTCTGGAAACAGTGAATCTTCTCTGAAGGAATCAACACCCCAGTGGAAGCAATGATAATGTGAAGCCCAGCTCATGCTATTCTTCCACAAGACCCAGAGAGCAGTAGATGCTATTCTTCCACAAGAGCCACAGAGCAGTAGATACAGCCCCTATGTAAATTTTGTGTTTGTTGACTTTTGAAAGGCATTTGATACATTTCCACACAATCTCCTAATGTGTAAAATGAGAGCATATGGAATATCAGACCAACTTTGTGGTTGGTGTGAAGAGTTTCTGACTAACAGAACCCAGTATGTCATTCTCAGCAAAGATAAGTGATTTTTAGTGTTTTGGGAGTGTTTTGGGATCATTGTTTTCACAATATACATAAATGACCTCTTAGATAACATAAGAAGTTCAATGAGGATTTTTGCACATGATGCTGTAGTATATGAGACGTTGCAATACATGAAAATTGTAGTAAATAGCGGGAAAGTCATCAGCCAATCAAGCTTGGTACAAAAAGTGGCAATTGACCCACAACATATACAAATGTAACACACTGTGAATACAGAGAAAGTAAAATAATTTATTATATATTTGAGTAATTGCAGGACAATCACTAGAAGCAGCTATTTCCATAAAATATCTTTGAGTGGGCATAAGAAGTGAACTGAAATAGAATGATCACATAAAATTAATCATGTGTAAGGCAGATGCCAAACTGAGATTCATTGGAAGAATTTTAACTGCAACAAAGGAAGTAACTTACAAAACACTCATTCAGCTATTACCTTAATATTCGTTTTCAGTATGGGATCTATACAAGGTAGGGTTGATAGAAAGACAGACAAGATCCAACGAAAAGCAGCACACTTTGTTACAGGTTCATTTAGTAAGTGCAAAAGCATCATGGAGGGGATGGGCAAGCTCCAGTGGTAGACACTGCAAGAGAGCTGATTTGTATTGTTGTATGAGTTTTTTTTTTAAGTTCTGAAAGCATATATTGTTTGAAGAGTCAACCAATACATTTCTTCCTCCTACACAAATCATGAGAATAAAATTAGAGCCCACACGGAGGCATACCTGTAATCTATTTTCTTATGAAAGGTATACGACTTGAATGGGAAAAGGAAGTAGTGACAAAGGCACTCAAAGTATCTTCTGCTGCACACCATCATAAATGGCTTGCAGAGTGTGATTGTGAGATAAGGTGTACCATATTTACTCGATTATAAGATGAGGTTTTTTTCCAGATTTGTCATTCAGAAAATACAGGGTTGTCTTTATATTCACAGACTAGTGAAAGTCGACATTTTTATTACATGTAATCGAATAAGTAAAGCTTCAATATACCAAAGTTGCACTCCCTTCCAGTGCAGCACAATAAATCATATTAAATAATATGTTTTAATTAAAATGTTTAATGCTGTGTATCATTTGAATTGCATTAATTTTGTAATATGCAAGAGTAAATATGAAAACTGCATGTGGCAATGTTAGCTTCAGAACCGAAGAAATCAATATGGCATGTACACAATGAACTGGGTGTACTTTCTATGTTTCGGGTTCTTTGGGTTCTCTTTTACTACATGCATTTCCATATTCCGTGCTTAGTTTAATTTCTTTAGGAAGTCATAGAACATTTTAGAAATACAAAGGCAAAGAAAGAAAAATAATTTATCACTTGGTTCATGAAACCTTCCATTATGTGGACAAGCGACCAATCGATGGCATGTATGAAAAAAAATTTTTTTTTTTAAAAGTCTCGGTCGCAATTAGCTTTATTTCACATGACGTGTTTTAAGAACATCATCATAAGATCTGTGGTACAAAAGAAGAAAATTACATTTTAGATGTTTAAAGCATGTACTTACAATATCTACAAGGAGTACAAACCATATTAATACATATATACTTACAAAAAATTACAACCATCTTAGTATAGCTGCTTGATTAAAACTGAAAACACCATTGTGGATGTCTAGTGACGGTGTAGAACTAGACTCACATGCCTAACTGTGGTGAGAGGGGGAAACACCGTAACAGGTAAACTAGGCCCACTCGCCACCTGATGGCGCAGGGTTAACATTAAAAGTTACTGTGATTCAATGGCTCTTGTATTCTTCCTATGAATATATTATTTTGTCGTTGGTTTTGATTTTCAAGCCCTGATTATATTCATATTGTCAGATTCTATCTGTTGTCTCGTCATCATAGCCCATAAGTGTTAAGTGTCCTTTCACATAATTTATCTACCTAGGACTCTTGATAGATTTTCCTACAATATTAACTTGTAACATATGGTGAGCAGCTATGTGACTGTAATGTTACAATGGTCTACCTTGCATACTTTTTAACATTTTTCATGTGGTTTGTGCTGTATTTAGCAACGCCCAATCCTCTCATTTGGCCCTCTGACGCCTCCCTTGTTGTACGCCCTATCCCATTAGTATTTTTAATGTACTTAAAATTAGTGTCATATATTTTTACAAGACTTAACACTTTTTATAGCCATATTTTTCACAGTTACTATGACTGCACACAGTACAGAGTGCCCAAGATGATGTATGTGTACTTTTATTCAAGTGACTTTTAATGTTAATCCTGCGCCATCTGGTGGCGAGTGGGGCTAGTTTACCTGTTACGGCGTTTCCCCCTGTCACCACAGTTGGGCCTGTGAGTCTAGTTCAACACCGTTACTAGACGTCCACTATGGTGTTTTAAGTTTTAATCAAGCAGCTGTACTAAGATGGTTGTAATTTCCCTTTTTTTTTTTTTTTAAGTATATATGTATTAACATGGTTTGTTCTCCTTGTAGATATTGTAATTACGTGCTTTAAACATCTAAAATGTAATTTTCTACTTTTGTTCCACAGATCTGATTATGGTGTTCTCGAAACGTGTCATGTGAAATGAAGATAATTGCAACCGAGACTTTTCAAAAAAAAAAAATTATGCAAAGAAAAATAAAATGGAAACAGCTCACAATTAGGTATTATATCAGGATAAAGTTGTGTAACGTCGGTCAATATGAGATGTTTGTTTAAAATGTATCATATCGAGAACAAGGTTTTTTTTTTTTTTTTTTTAATTCTAACATTAAATAAGGCAATATGCAAGCATGTCACTTTTGCACAAGAATGTTATTGGTACAATTACAATGTTCATTATGATACGAAAGCTATTCAAATAAACCACTACACTATCATATCATGTTTTCACCATGTTATGCGAATGATAGTCATAGCTGTTCGTGCAGTCTTGATACAGTATGTGATGTAAAAATGACGTCACATTTGTTCCAAGCTGTGTGAGGACAATGTTACCCACAAAAATCAGCTGTTCCGCAATCTTGCCTTCCCATCAATGCTTGCGGAATGCATTACCAACATAACACTTCAAGATAAGAGCACAGATAGCACTTTGTAAAGTTTTACCGAATTTGAGAGAAATAATAATAAAATCCTGAAGTGTCCCTCGAAAAAAAAGGGGGTTGTCTTAAAATCGAGGTTGTTTTATACTCTGGTAAATACAGTAAATCCTCTCTCCCCTCTCTCTCTCCCCCTGACCCCCTGCCCCCCCCCCTCACACACACACACACACACACACACACACACACACACACACACACACATTCTCTCTAATACTAAATTGACTCTTCCTTGATGTCTCACAATAAGCCCTACAATCGATCTTCCCTTTAGTCACGTCATACCACAAATTTCTGTTCTCTTCAGTTATCTCCTGTACCTCCTCATAAGTTAGGTGGCCCACCCATATGATCTTCAGCATTCTTCTGTATCACGACAGTATGGGTCATCTATACAAGCACTAAAGTAATTTCTTCATTACCGCCTTCTATGTACAAGTTATATACAAATGTATAGTGTCTTGCCAAGACTAACAGATGGCACCATGAGCAAGCTGAAAAAGGAAAGGGGGCAGGGAGGGGTGAGGGCACAATTCTATATATAAATATGGGCGGAAAAGTTTAAAAAGTGCTACTATCTTGTCACAATGAAGGAAAGGAGATCAGGGTTTAACATCCCATTGGTAATAGGCCATTATGGACAGAGCAGAAGCTCAGGTTGGGGAAGGATAAGAAAAGAAATTGGCCATACTTTTTTTATCCACAACCGCATCTGCGGCACTTTATCCGCATCCGCAAGTTCGTTATCTGCAGATATTAAAGTTTTGAATGGGTAACGGTAATAGACAGCAGTACATAAAATCATGGTATGTAATGATATAATTATTGTTGGAGTGTCATTCCTGTGTCAACGTAACTACTTTTGACTTATCGAATCACAGTAGCTGTTCTATACCTAATCCAAAACAGGCTATTCCAAACAGGAAAACATTGGCGATCTGGACACACACAGTAGTGATTCAGAGCCCGTACGATCGGAGCACTACATCGGCTGTTTAATACAGGCAGTTTGTTAAAACTGATCAGCACAGGGGAGATTTTACTTGTGCTTACATTCAAAAAAAGAAACAGTTCTTTCGGAGTTTTACAAAAGGGACACTTTATTTTCCCCATATTAATGCACAAGAGATTATGTGACACAGAGCAAAGCATGTCATTTCAAGCTTTAAAACTGCCTTCTACTTCTAATTGGTAACTGTCAGCAAAAGGAGACATTGTCGGCTGAAGCTACGGCCAGCCTATACAATCTAACATTGTGTACCTTCCTAAATATGTTACTTTCAGTGTACATTGTATCTGATTACGAAAGTTGCTATAAAATGCTATTGTCAATCTTTATTACTTCCATCACCATTTATCTAATAGATAAACATGAACATTTGTATGTTTGTGTGTATTTGATGTGCAGCAGACCCATTCATTCGGTTGCGATGAAACTTTGCCAACATACTGACATAATTAAATGACTGTAAGACATAGTTCAGGAGATATGACATAATAAACAATGAATAGTGTGGTAGATTGCTGCATCATGCGACAATGCTGCACATCTCCTGCTAAACCACTAGATCTATTTTAACCAAATTTGGTGCATGTATTCCTTCCTTGAGGTAACAATCATTGTAGGGGTAAAAACCACGACACGTATATCAGTAGATATGATGTCACAAACAATTGATGTCATGTTCATTTTAAGAACTGTCACTGTATTCATCACAATATACGTTGTTACTCAGTCAGTACCAAGCACTAACCGAAGGCAACCAAAATTTGGGCATGGTACCTCTGGTGGGCAGTGGGCCGGTTTGCCACCGAGAAAGCACTTGACAGACTGCAGATAAGACACGGATTAGGCGCACGTCCCTCGGGTACAGCTACGTCTGCTGTGGCCAGTGGATGAGGACAACAGACTTCCACTCTACCTGGGCCCTGAAAGGATTCAAAGAATGTCCACAGGGTTGAAGTTTTCAGCTAACATTTCAAAAGATGTACTGGGCAGACACCTCACTCTTTATCTGCATATAACACGCGAATATCCACATCGCTCACAATTTTATCTGCAAAGTAAGAAATACTGCAGATATCCGCATCCACGCAGACCTGTACCTATTAATGCATCCAATGGCCATGTTAGACCCACTTTTAACACTGATCTTCAGCTATATTACTTCACATTCTGGATCTGTACTAACTTAAGTAGTTATTTTTAATCACTATAAATACATCACAACCTACAGTGTTCAGTGTATCTTTGTCAAATATGTTCCAGTTGGTGTTTATAATTCCTTTGTCACTGGGAGTTTTAAATTTTGCTGTTATCTTACTATTTATACTACAGTATAACTCAAATTATCCAGATGACTTGGGACCAGACCCTATCCAGATAATCTAATATCCGGATAATTGGATAAATTGTGAAAACAGGCCATTTCTTTAAAGAAAGAAAGGTTCCACTTAATAATGTTAAGTCCAAGTTGGAATTAACAATGTAGTAATGGGACAGTTTACAACTCATCGCACTCATTCCTCCCACATATTACGTACATATTTCTGGAAGGCTGCCCTGTATCCATCTGCACAACTGTGACACAACCTTCCTATGACCCCTCCCCTCCCCTCTTTCCACACCGCAAAGCGTGATTCAAAGTGCGGCAGTCGGAAATGATGGTTGTGAGACTGTGTTGTGTGCCTGTGTGATTGTGTGAATTTTCCTATTTCTGAAGAACGCCATGGCCGATAGCTGAAAGTGTTGTATGCGTGTGCCTTTTTTTATGTGCTTGTCGCAGCTCGTCATTACATCTTTGTGGTGATTCGTAAGCTGTCCTATTACTGTATTGTTAAAGGTTCCTTTTATATTTAAATATGGTACTACTTTAATATTAAATATCTATAGGTGTCATATTTGAGGCATTGAGAGGTCAAGGGTGGAAACTGTGGAGAGATATCATTATTCCGATGTATTTGAGCAGCACAGTGGTGTTACTCTTGGCAATATGGTGTGAGAAGCCATCCAAAATTACTTAATATCAAAGATGGCACTGACTGGGGGACTTCTTATGGCACAGGATACTTCATACGCATTCTGCATCCTAGTATGTTACCTCTCATGTGACAATATCATGGTGCAATTGTTCAGCAACACAATGCTCATCCAAATATGAAAAGTGTGTCTATGAACTGTTTATGTATTCTTCAAGTACACCTGTGGCCAAAAAGATCTCCACATGTGCCCTGACAAAACTTGTAAGATCACCTCAGATATTAATTCTGCCCCTGTGCTAGTATCCAGGATATAAGAGACTAATTACGACAGTTTTGGGCCAGCTTGCTTTAGGAGTCTAGTCCAGCAAGAGTGCATCATCATATAGATATGTGAGCTCATACTAACAAGTTATTTGTATATGTGTCTTACTATTATAATCAATAAAACAATGTCACTTGGCTTTACCACCTGTGAAATTCCATTTCGTTTCCTCCTCTCCTCCTTGGGGCTTCATCTTTTATTGTCACACAGTGTATTACATACATTCTTCGAATACAATCACAAAGAAAAATATCTGTCCGATACAAAATACATTAGAATTGCAATGTCTACTCACATCAATAACAGTTTTGTGGCACTGTAGTTTACGGGCAAGATTTAATCTTTTTCCAGAATTGTCAATGAAAGCCAAATATTTGTACAATACATCATTTGGTGCACCAAGTTCATGAAGCTTTATCATCAAAGGCTCCACAGGAACAGCAGTTTTCATTTTCTTTCCACCCAGCCAACTCTGAAAATAAAAATGTTTTCATTTTTTCTGTTAAATTACAAACAGTAATTTACCAATTTGTCAAAAATAGATTAACATTAGTTTCAATAATCTTTTCAACACTTTCATGGCTATATACATGTATGCCCAGCAGGTAGAAAGCCCAGGCAGCTACAGGCATTTATTTACACCAGGCAAAAAGAAAGGCCAGATCGCTAAGAGCTCAAACATACACCCCGGTGAGGGAGCAACTAAATGAGAACAATAGAATGGGGAGTCACTGTTGTCCGTGTCTCACTACATCTGTTAACGCTGTCATTGTATGCTGTTCTTTCTAACACCGGAAATCATTACGGTTTTCCCCTGCTCATGTCTCTCTCCACTAGGGAGTTTAGCATTGAGCCAATCACGTAGTGAGAAGACAATGTTTATGTTTACTACCTTTGCAATGTCAGATCATGGATATCTTATGAATAGTAGGGGGAAAGATGGCAATGACGATTTGTATCTTTCTTCGGATGAATGTGTGGATGTGTCCGATCCTGCTACAGCTTTTTCAACAACACAAGGAACTTTATCAGAAGATCCCTGTTCTGTAGAGGGAAAAGAAGATGCAGTGGTTAGCGTAACTTCATCACAAAAAAGAAAGTATGACTGGTCGGAGAATAAACTTGTGACAAAACGCCACCTTTTCATGACCACATTTAGAAGTGTAAAAAGATATTTTGAAGAGACTGTGAGTCATTTAGAGCTTTATTTTCTTTCGTAATTTATGCCCATTAAATTTGTTTTTGTTATGTGCATGGAAATGAATAAGTATTATACATTTATTATGAAAAAATGATGACAGTACTAAGAACTAAGAAGTGATGAATGAATATTCATCAACATATTCATTGTTCCAAGCAACAACACTTACTCAGATAACTAGTGTGTGCTTCGTGACTGTACTTTGTGCTGTTTGCACGGACTGGAGTGGAAACTGCTTGCATCGTAGGTCCTTAGACCCTGAATGAGACAATTCAAGACTTCTGAACTGGTCATGGCTTACATAGCTTGCATAGGTGTGTTACTCATTATAACACAAGTGGTGGTGAGTGTGTTATTTGACTTGGCGTGTGCTACGTCGTGGACAATGATGGAAAACGAGGGACTGGGTCAGATGGACTTTCAGCTGCCCCCATGGGGCCAAATTCTCCAGAAATCTCTCTACAGACTGTGGTTAAGTCCGTTCAATGGTTCATTACAATTGTGTTGGGTCAGGCAGAACGTTTTGATTCCCTTGTGTCACAGTTGCCGTCAGCTTCTCTGCCGGTGATTGCTTCCAGTTCTGTGTCTAATGCTACGGCATTCCCGCCTCTTTTCTCTAGTTTTGATAACTCATTAGAAGATTGGGACTCTCATGAAAACAGGCTGCACCAGCATTTCCTTGTGTTTGGGGTGTCAGACCCGACTTTGTGTAAGGCTTTATTTCTCTCATGGGTCTCCCCTCACATCTATCAACTTTTGCATCAATTTGCCCCCCTGCAGGAACTGGCTGCTTTGTCTTTCAACGAGATGTGTCATTTGTTGTCAGCCCATTACCACCAGTGTATTGCGGCACGGGTTGAATTTTACCTGTCGCATAAGAAACTGACTCAGTCCTATCGGTCGTGGGCCGAAGAGCTGCACGATCTTAGCTGTCGTCGTATGTTCATTACTCTGACCCACAAGGAATTGTATGCGGATGATATGGTTCATGATGCCATTCTCAGGCTTGCTCCAGATAGGGAAGGTCATCAACGCGCCTTACAATTGGAAAACTCAACCTTGACAGATCTTCAAAAATGGGATGGGTTGAACCCCAATTTTAACGAATCGAATCCGAGTACTGAATCTTAAATAACAGATGTCACGAATTCCGAACCCGAACAGAATCTTCCGAATCTCGAACCAAAACAATCTGTCAACTCAAGTACATGATTTAAAAAGAATTACTACTCTATCACAGCCAGTGGTGAAGATAAAGCCTTCTGGGATGAATCCCAAATGACAGTATTACAGTAATATTTAAGAAATTAAAATTGCATTTAGATTTTTATTTTAAATCTTAAGGATTTTTTAATACTCCTCCCTCCACTTTGTAGGCTATGAAACATTTAGAGATATATGTTGCTTAGATGTTCTGAAAGAAAATACACTTTCTTTACTCTATTACAAACTGTTTCATTTTGGTGAAATAAAAAATAATTGCATTATGAAGTCCTAGAAAGGAAAGGATTACATTTCTTTTTTATTTTCTTTTTTCAAAGGGGAAGAATCAAAAATAAAACCTGAAAAGATGAGTAGATATTTCGGAAGTTGGAAAAATATTCTTAAAAAATAGGATGTGTAAATGTTAAATAATTTTATAGTGACATATCAGGCATTTCAAAAGTGACGCAGGACATTCAGACACAGAGAAATCTGCATTTATTCAACGTATGTGTGTACTTGTTATTGCCACAGTTTCGGAGGTTAAGCAAGGGTATTTTGTTGCTGTATTTATTCTTTCAAAAATTTAAGATTATGTAACTTGTCTGCACAGAATTTATATTCTTAGAAGAAGATTTAAAAATCAGTACTAGAAGGTGTGGTGTCGCACAAGTACAAAGTGCGCGCCACCTACTTTTGCCGCGCGCCGCCATGCACGCACGGCGCGGCGTTCTTACGACGACAGCCACGAGCGCCCTCTGCGACAACGCCGCTCGTGGCCACCACTGAAGGACATCGGTCACTTCGGACGGAGATAGCAACCAGTTAGGACCTTCGTAATCAGATAGGCACCACTGAAGACTTTGCTATCGTACAGGCACTAGGCAGACCTCTAACAACTATGTATCAACATTCTGCAGTACTATGTAAAAGTTAAGTATTGTTACATTCTGTGCAATATATATCTCTTTCTAATTTACTCTAGTGTTTGTAGTTTCTGGCTGCTCCCCTCCGTACCTGCACCAGCGTGCTGTCTTTGTTCCTGTGTCGGTCTCGCTCCACTCGGCCACTGACACCTACGACGAGGCTGGGACACAAAAGCGGCGACGAAGTGGGGATACAAAAGTGCTGACGAGGATGGGATACAAAAGTGGCGACGAGGATGGGATACAAAAGAAGTCAGTTGCCGTGCTTCATTTTTAACGATTCCTGTTCAGCATAAGAATAATAAAAATGTAAACATTAACGTGATATGTGTATTCTCTGGTGTTCGCCATTGTCTTTCGGGTTTGTTAGGCAGACGGAATTTAAGCCTAAATGTGGTAACAGCTAACACAGAAGATTACATGGCGTAATGTTTACATTTGTATTATTCTTATGGCAAAGTACTATATAAAAAAGTATTGAGTATTTTGTAAGCTGTCATGTTTTTAACTTATGTATATTTTTTTATATAGTGACTAAGTGCAATGTTGCACTTGTTATTTTATACCCTCTTTTTTAAGATGACCAGATGATGGTGACACAGTGCACCAAAACCGGTCGTCACTTAATAAATTGTTAGTTTGCGATCTTGGCTTGTCATTTGGAAACTATAAAACGAATTGATCGCCTCCATACCAGACGATGTCAGGTATTCTTAACTTAGCATTTTTCAAACGTTCATTGTTTGCAGTATGCGACTAGTTGACTCACAATGTGGTGTTCCATCAGCCGCCGTGCCCATTGTCAGCTTTGTTTACGCAACTGCTTCTTTTTCATGCTTTGCATGACGGGTTTTGAGAATTTATTCTTATTGTGAAATGCAAGTATTTATCTAAGTAGTTTCTGTGAAGTTTTATAAATGGTGAGATTGACTGTTTGCTTGTGTATGTTTTTCTGCACACTGAAGGGGGAACGGTATATTATAACCTCAAAAACGTGATTATATTGTGAGATGCCAACATTAACCCAATGTCACAAAAATACTTATGCATACATTTGCACTCAAGAACTTGAATAAATTCTCGAATATCGTCATGCAAAACATTGAAAAATACAAAAAGTAAAGTTTCACTACATAAATAATGAATGCCAGTTAAAGGCTTGTGACAAAGTTAATTATGATGAATGAAATTATGTCAAAAATTTCTACTTCCCATAAAGTTATCAGTTCTAGTTCTGCCTGGTGCTTAAAATAGTACAAAATTCGGATAACCTTTAATAATAGATTAACTTCCTTGCGAGTATTTTGATGCTTCTTTTGTACATGTACCACAAATAAACTAAGAAAATGCAAGAGTGATCCAGTAAGCATATTTTACCATTTAAAACATTATTTACCGCTTTTTACAGCATTTTTGTTAAGTCCCTTGGAAGGTGTAAAAACAGGGTTCTACTGTATAAAGCAAAACCAACTGGGTGGCTATTCTGAAGATTCTATAAATCAAAATTTTTACCTGAAGATTTACGTTTTGTATTACTAACTTTCTTTAATAATAAAACAAACATTCAAAAATTACAGTGTATTATTGAAGCATTATACCATGAAGACACTGTAAATCTGATACAAAACCATTAATGTTAATAATATCACTAGAGAATAAAATGGTTTCCAGAGGCAATTGTCAGCGAAAAGGACATTATGAACATACTGTATAGCAAAATTTTTTAGTAAAAACTTTAATTTCATATTCTATAAGAATAAATAATAAATGCTTAATTACATATTTACCTCATTAATTATTTTTATTTGTACATTTCACAAATTATTGGATCAAAGCATACTAAGACCAACACATTTACCTTAAATTTGAATAACACAATAGGAAATTAATACAGTATAACTTTTTCATGTTTCAAGAAGTATGTCTGAAACAGATGTGTTTAATTCATGTAATCACCTACTACAATACGAGTGAGCATTCAGAAAATAGGTAAATTTCTGATGTTAGCAGAAGACCATTCCATCAAAACTCTCTTTCCGAAAACCTTGAGGTGACGTGATGTGATGGTCTGGTGATGGGCAGTGTGAATGCTGCCATTATAAAAGCATTGTGGAATGTTCTAATGGAACATGACATGACGGACAGTGTGAATTGGCCTTAATCAGACTATTGCTTCTCGTGTGTGTGTGTATGTGTGTGTGTGTGTGTGTGTGTGTGTGTGTGTGTGACCTATTTTATGATACATACATAAAATGTTTGAGGAACAACTTGCATTAACTCCAGAGTACAATAAATACATCATACCTTTGTAAATAAAAGGGCTTCAATGTCATCCCATGCATGCAATGAAGCACGCACAGTTAATGCTGTCCACTGGAACTGCTTTTCACTGATTCCATGTTGCTGGCATAAAGTTAAAGGTGAAAATAGGTTCCCTTTTGGTTCATCCCAGTGATGCTTACAAATGTATGCCAGTGAATCAAGAACGGAATTATTTATGATGTTGTTCTCATTGGAAGAAACAGCTTGTTGCCATTCTGTAATAAATTGTATAATTCTGTTACAAATCATTGCATATTAGCTTCAATACAGATCAAATTCACCACAGCTAGTAAGTTATGACACAAAATTATGATTGCTGTAATTCATATATTTTGATTCCTGTATTCTTGTGCCTGATTTTGATAGGTTTTGTGGGTGTAACATAAAGTTTATTAAGTAGGATGTTGGCAAGTGAAGGGGTTAATTAAGAAATTTTATCCACATGGACTGCAGTAATTTATCATTTATTTGGTGTGTGGGTGAAAACTTAATGTCAGGAATAAATACCTGTTTGTACCTTTTTTTCAGCATAAAATATATTAAAATAATTGTGCTTTTAACAGTTCTTCCTACTGAAAGCAGCCAAAAGCACAACCTTTTTGTAAACTTGGAATTGGATAGGATTCAGTAGGCAGAACATCTGCAACTGAGCATATTGTCATGTTGAAAACTGCAGGTGGTCCAGAATTCAAAGGTTGGTTGGTAATAGAGTACAACACTTTACACTTAGAACATGTTCACAAGTATAAACTCTGTACAGACTGACTCCTGCTTGGAGTGCTCCACTATTTATTCATAGGCAGAATTTTCTGGAACTTATAAGTACATCAAACATAAAAAACATGCAGAATATTCTAGAAGTAGTACAGCTACATCTATATGGGATACTCTGCAAGTCACATTTAAGTGCCTGGAAGGGGGTTCATCAAACTACTTTTATACTATATATCTCCCATTCCATTCTCGAATCGCGCGCGGGAACAAAGAACACCTAAATCTCTCCATTCATGCTCTGATTTCTCGTATTTTATTCTGATGATCATTTCTACCTATGTAAGTGGGAGTCAACAATATATTTTCCCATTCAGAGAAGAATCTTGGCGAGTGGAGTTTCGTAAGTAGCCCACACCACAGCGATAAGCGACGTCGTTGTAATGAATCCCATCCCAGATCCTATATCATTTCCGTAATGCTGTCTCCCCTGTATTGTGAAAATACAAAAGGAGCTGCATTTCTTCAGGCTCTTTCAATGTCCTCCGTTAAACCCACCTGATAAGGATCTCACACTGGGCAGCAATACTCCAAAAAAGGACAGACAAGTATAGTGTATGCAGTATCTTTAGTAGTTCTGTTGCATCTTTTAAGGGTTCTACCAATAAAACACAGTCTCTGGTTCGCCTTTCCCATGACTTATCTATATTTTCTTTCCAGTTTAAGTCTGAAGTAATAGTAATTCCTAGGTATTTTGTGGAGTTTACAGCCTTCACTTTTGATTGATTTATCTTTTAAACAAAGTATAACGGATTTCTTTTCGTACTCATGTGGACGACTTCACACTTCTCATTAGTTAGTCAATTGCCAATTTTTACACCAAAGTGATAGCTTATTCAGAGTGTTCTGCAGTTGGTTTTGATCTTCAGATGATTTTACTAGATGGTAAATGACGGCGCCATCTGGAAACATCCTAACAGAGCTACTTAGATTTTCTCCCAAATCGTTTATGTAAATAAGGACCAGCAGAGGACCAATAACACTACCCTGTGGAATGCCCGATATCACCTATGGTTTAGTCTATGCTTTACCATCGATTACTACAAACTGTGTCCTATCTAACAGGAAATCCCCTATCCAGTCGCAAATTTGGGGCGATATACTATAACCACGCTATTTGATTAAAAGCTGTTTGTGAGGTACGGTGTCAATAGCCTTCTGGAAAGCAAGAAAAATGGAATCGATTTGCGAACCCTTGTCGATAGCTCTCATCACTTTGTGTGAGTAAAGAGCTAGTTGTGTTTCGCATTAATGATATTTTCTAAAACTGTGTTGACCTTTGGTCAATAGATCATTCTGTTCGAGATAATTCATAATATTTTAATACAGGATATGTTCCAAAACCCTGCTGCAAATTGACGGCAATGAAATAGGCCTGCAGTTTAGTGGGTTGCTTCTACTGCCTATCTTGAATACAGGTGTGACCTGTGCAACTTTCCAATCTTTTGGTACAGATCCTTCTTTGAGAGAGCGGTTGTATATGGCTGCTTAGTAAGGAGCTATCACTTCAGCATAATCAGATAGAAATTTAATGGGTATACAGTCCGGACCAGAGGACTTGTTCTTGTTAAGTGATTTTAGTTGCTGCACAACTCCGATGATATCTACTTCTATGTTACTCATTCTGGCCTCTGTTTGTAATTCGAAATCTGGAATATTGGTTTCATCTTCTTTGGTGAACGAGTTTCTAAAAGCTATGTTTAGTAACTGCTTTAGTAGTGCTATCATCGGCAGGATAGCCATTACTATCACATAGTGAGGGTATTGTTTGTGTTTTGCCCCCAGTATATTTAACATATGACCAAAATCTCTTTGGGTTTTCAGTCAAATTTCTAGAAAGAGTTTCGTTGTGATAAGTAATGTAGGCACCTCACATTGAAGCTTCTCTGTAGGCCCGCCAATCCTGGGGATTTTGTGTTCGTTTAAAAATTGCATGCCTTTTCTGTCGCATTTGTATAAATTTTCTTCTGCCCGTGGCAGAATTTGAACTGGGGACCACAGCACAGCAATCTACGGCGCTAACCACTGCACCACACGTGCTGTTGAAAGACTCGTGGCATTGCTCCCGGCAGTTCCAGAGAAGACTTCCATTCTGCCTGCACACCTTCCTTGCGGTGACGATGACCAGCACCAGACCCTCCCGTCATGGCTTCATCATTACCATAATGGTCTGCAGAGTCCTTGAACAAGAGTCTGTTTCTGTCTATTTGTTCTCTGGAATCATGGAAAGGCTTCATACATAGTATGTGCACAGTGTCTCTTCGTTTTTGTCGTTTTGAGGATGGCTCATAATCCTCGACTTCGTATGTGACATCTGACAGGTGGCGTATGACATGATACGGACCAAAGTATCACTTCAAGAACTTTTCTGATAGCTCAACTTTCCATACAGGAGTAAAAATCCATGCCAGATCTCCTGAGCTGTACACAACAGGTTGGTGCTTGTCCTTTTACCGCTGGTGGTCCTTCTCTTCAGCGTCCAGTGTCCGTATGTGAGCCAGCTGTCTTGCTTCTTCCATCCTGGTGAGGAGCTGTTTCACATAGTCATCTTGAGTGTCATCCGGTTGGAACGGAAACAGCGTATCCATTGTCATCTCAGGCTCACAACTATGGAGCAGGAAACACGGTGTGAAGCCTGTGCTGTCTTGCCTTGCTGTATTATAAGTAAATGTCATGACTGGCAGTATTGTATCCCAATCCTTCTGCTCGACATCGACGTACATTGATAGCATATCTGCTAATGTCTTGTTAAAACGTTCTGTAAGACCATTTGTCTGAGGGTGGTAGGCAGTTGTTATTCTGTGTACAATGTCGCAATGTGACATTACCTCTGATACTAGTTTTGACATGAATACTTTTCCTTGATCAGATATCATCATACGTTGGTGCACCATACTTCAAAATAATGTCTTATACTACGAATTTTGCGATCTCTGGGCCTTCTGCAGTCGGCACAGGTTTCGTGACAGCATAGTGGGTGAGGTAGTCAGTGCAGACTATTATCCATCGGTTACCGGCTGTAGAATTTGGGAACCTACCTAGAAGGTTGATTCCACTCCAGTGGAATGCAGCTGCTGCAGGTGGAATTGGTACCAAATGACCTGGAAGTAATTGTGGCACATGCTTCTGTTGCTGGCACTCCTCACAGTGACTCACATAGTGCTAGACAGATCGGTAGAGACCTTGTCAGTAATACCAGCAACTGATTCTATCTAGGGTTTTCATGAATCCCAGATGACCAGATATCAGAGATTCGTGGAAATACTTGAAAATAGATAGCCAGCGATGAGCTGAAACAACCAGTAGCCATTTGGGGCCCAGTGGATCATAGTTGCTCTTATACAATGTCCCGTTGATAAGTTGAAACTCTCCTTTGATCTGTTCTCCTTTCTGCAGGGTCTCTATGGATTGTAATAATGCTGGATCTTCCCTCTGTTCAGCTGTAATTCGCCTAACTCAGTGAGGGCTGAAATTTCATCCATGCTGTTTGGTTTGGCTAATGGATTCCTTGAAAGGCAGTCAGCGTCCTTGTGTTTGCGCCCATTTTTTTAATACCATTGTGACATCATATTCTTGGAGTCTTAGTGCCCATCTTGCTAGTCGACCTGATGGATCCTTCAAATTAGTCAGCCAACATAAAGAATCATGGTCTGTCATGATGGATAGGTATCACCTTTCCAGCACCTTCGTGGATTTGTACAAGCACTGCACCAATCCCATAACCAATAGTGTCTGTGTGATGTTCAGTTTCCCCAGTTTCCGCATTCTCGTCATATAAGGCTAGAACTGGTGCGGAAGTTAGAGCCTCCTTAAGTACCAGAAAGCTCGTTCTTTCGTCTCATCCCAGTAAAACTTGGTGTCTCCCTGCGGAAGTTCTTACAATTGATGTGCCTTGTTACAAAAAGCTTCTATGAAATGATGATAGTATGAGCACAGCCTGAGGAAACTTCTCACATCACAGATGTGCTGAAGAGTTGGAAATGCTGTGACTGCCCTTACTTTATCTGGATCAGGATGCACACCATCTCCGTTTTCTAGGTGCCCCAGGAGTTTTATTTCTTTGGCGATGAAGAGGCACTGCTTTGGGTGAGGCAGAGTCCTGCTGTCTGAACACACTTCAATACAGTCGACAGGTGGCTTAGATGTTCCGCAAATGACCTTGAGAAAACAACGTCACCTAGATAACAAAGACATGTCATCCATTTAAGATGTCGAAGCAAGTTCTCTATCATGCGTTCGAATGTGGCCATGGCATTACATAGTCCAAATGGCATGACCTTAAATTCATAGAGGCCATCAGGTGTAATAAAAGCATTCTTATCTCTGTCAGCTTCATCAATCTCGATTTTCCAGTAATGCATGTGCATGGTTAAGAGTATGTAGCTCCTTTCAAACAGTCTACGGTGTCGTCAATGCGTGGTAATGGGTAGGAACCTTTCTTTGTGATTTTGTTCAGCCGGTGATAGTTGACACAGAAACGCCATGTGCCATGCTGCTTCTTCACAAGGACCACCAGAGATGACCAGGGAATCTCTGAAGGTGGAATAATGTCATCGTGCATCATCATCTTCACTTCATCCTGAATTATCCATCTTTCAGCTGGCGACACGCTATATGAATGCTGGATAATTGGTGGATGATCCCCAGTATTGATACGGTGTTTTATCGTGGGCCATTTCATCTGGCTCTTCTCCTGCCTGGAGGTGGACACTGCAGCTTGCTGCAAAGGGAACCTAACAGCGGGTCGCTGTTCTTTCAGGAAAGGAACAATGCCGCAAGTCTTCCGACAGCATGCGTGGTGCAGTGGTTAGCATAGTAGATCGCTGTGCCTGGCCTGGAATACACCTGAAAACTGTAGTATGGTTAACACCTGCTGATGTTGTTCCTGCATCAGACCAGGCCCTATATGCAATGCCATAGTAGTTTCCTCTAGTGTGTTGTCGGCAATAACAGCAGAGCATGAGACTTCGTCGATGACATTGAGCTCACCATCCTGGACTGGTTCGGCTGTTCCATTACACATTCCTTTGGGAGTGAGTTGCGATTGCTCATGAAAATTAGTGATCCAAAGTGCTCTTTGACCAACTGTAATGTTTATGATAGCCACTATGATGTAGATTTCCTTTCTCATACTAATTAATTTTTTGCGATCGACAAGCACTTCACCGTCCAACTGGTCATTTAAGCTGCTGACTGGAACTCTTCCCATTGTTAGTGGCAGGAACTCAACATTCTCAACAGCCAACAACCTCCCAGGCAAGTCCATGTTACCTGTTCTTGTCGGAATGGCCTTCTCAGTTTGTAGCTCAGATCTTCCACAGTCAATGACAACCTGGGATGCATGAAGGAAGTCCCATCTGAGGATGACGTTATAAATACATTCTGTTAAAACGACAAATTCAAAAGACTGTGTCCTGTTGTTGATAGGTACTCCTGCGACACATGTTCCTGCTGGCTGGACGTATTTTCCATTTTCGACCTTCAACACAGTTGCTTTTGTATCACAGAACATTATCTTTTTTAGTTTGCGGCGGTAGTCATTCGACAATACAGAGAAGGAAGCTCCTGAATCGACTAGTGCCCGGATAGGTTGGCTGTCAATGATGATGTCAATGAGATTTCCCGACATCTTAGCAATTGTCGTCCATGGAGGATTTTCATCTGCGGCAGCCTCACCTCCATAGATGGTGGCATCACCTAGTTTTCCTTAACACGGTGGCTAGGCGAGCGGCTGGTATCTCTGTAAGGTGACGGTGAATGGCGGTGACATGTTGGAGAGCAACTACGTCCAGGATATGGCGATGAGCTTTGTCCCATTGGTCGACTGTATTCACCTGCAGTTAACTGCCACTGAAAGGACTCCTGCGATGGTTGGTGTCTTGCGGCATAATTATTGTCAAATACTCGTCTTCTCTCCCTACAGCATAGTACGACATGTTCGTGAAGGCCACAGTCAAAATACAATTGTGTGTGTTGTCTTCTGTCCTCCAGATATCTGTCCTCCTACGAGGCTTCACAGTTGCTGGAGGATTTGGTTGTGGTCACCTCAGTCGGTTCCCAAGCTGCCATTTGGTGGCTGCAGCATACGTCACAGTAGGGCAAGGCCATTCTTCACGTTGGGTGCGACTGGCAGGGCTGACAGACGCAAATGTTTCAAATACCTCTTCCTCAACAGCTTTGGTGCCCTCATGACACACAGGATTGACATCTATGGTCACAATCTGGTCCTCGCTTGGTGCAACAGTCCTGGGTGCCATAAACTGTTGTGATTCTACTATCACAATTTGTCGTATGAGAGAAGCAAAGTCATGCTCGTCCTCCACAACGGCCATAGGGACAATATTCGGGAGTCTGTTGTACTTCTTTCATACAACCCTCCTCTGTTGCATCTCTTCAATTTTCTCACACCATTGGATAAATTCTTGTGTCATCGAAATGTATTTTAACAGAAGAGCTTGATACATGTCTTCCTTCATCAGGTGTGAAACTTTATTGGCCTCTATCGTATCTGGGTTAACTATGTGACATAGGGCCAAAACATTCTGTATATACAATTGTGTTGACTCACCATGTCACTGGGACGTGTTCTTCAATTGCTCTTCTGATAGAAATATATGTTTGCCAAGCACATAATGTGATCCCACCTATTGTACTTGGCAACTCGGTCAAAACCTTTCAGCCATTTGTTTGGGTCTTGTCCAGCACCTTCCGAGAACACCGATGAGTGTCGATGTGCAACTGGCTTACCACTGTTTGGGCATCAATGGTTCTTTTAATGACACAGACCTTCGGACAGAGGTAGTAAGTATAGCCTTTGTATTCCGGTTCTTGTCCATGTAAGCGACAGCTCTTCTGCTGCCTAATCAGAGCCATGATGATGCAGATGTATTGCAGTATACCCAGCGCCTCCACCAGAAAGAGTCACATTGAAAACTGCAGGTGGTCCGGAATTCGAAGGCTGGTCAGTAATAGAGCACAACACTTTACACTTAGAACACGTTTATCACTAACACAAGCATACACTCAATACAGACTGATTCATGCTTGGAGTGCTCCACTAGTTATAGACAGAAAGAATTTTCGGGAAAATACACGTAAATCAAACATAAGAAACATGTAGAACATTCTAGAAGAAGTAAATACCAAGAAATAAATTTTCTTCTGCCCGTGGCAGGATATGAACTGGGGACCGCAAGCACAGCAATCTACAACGCCAACAACTGCACCCCGCATGCTGTTGGAATACTCACAGCGATATTAGAGGAAGAAAGTAACTACTCCAGTTGTACAATTTTTACTGGATCACACATGATCAATTCCAGGCAGTTTAAAATGCATCAACTAGTGTAAAACCATAACTGCAAGAATTAAACCAACTCAGTGGTAGGAATCGGTAAAGGATTACATGCTATTCATGTGCAAAAATAATTTAGGGACACCACAAGACTATGTGTAAAAATATACTGACTGACCAGTCTAATATATGACAATAAACAAAGAAAACACATGCGGAGGCAGCTTACTAACCACCTTGCCTGCAATCAAGGCAGTAAGGAAAGCAACAAAAGGTCAGAAACCCATGAAGTAAAAGCCACAAGGCAGCCACACAATGCTGGAATAGGATCGAAACCAACCAATAAAACTGGCTGATGCAAGCTAGTAAAATTGAATGGTGCCATCTAGACTGCTTTGCTAGTATTATGTGAGAGAGTAAACTACTGGAGAGTATTTTCTTTCTTAAACGTACTTAATTTTAATTTAGAAAACACGTCATCTTCCTGAATTCCACACTCTCAACTACATTAAATGGTAGATGTTCTTCAACAATATATCATCAGATCTGTTCATCAACATTTTCCTTATTTTGATGAAGGCACTGGTCTTGACCCAAATCTGGCAATTTTTGATTGCTTAGCACATCTGACGAATTTCAACTGGTTTTAGCTGTTTACTTTCATAAAAAATTATATAGAATGAGTTCATTTAAAATTAAATGTAGGATGCTTAAGCTGAATTTTCTCATGATGTAACTTCATAAAACTAAAAACATGGAACTTTGTAGAGCCACAGCACAAGCAGAATGGGAGGTGGAAGCAAACTCCAGAAACAATGAATACAACACTTCAACTTTGCTGGATGTCATGAGCAAATACTGTGACAGTCTCATACTAAGACTATTGTAAAATAAGAGTGGTGCATAGTCCGAATTAAAGTATATGTCCTAGGTTTCCTGCAGATCCAGTTCTGTTGTGGCACATATAAGAAGTGCATCAATGTGTGGGAATGAAATGGAAACCTGCCAAGACAATATGGTTGTCCTCTCTGAATAGCTGCTGTGAGAGCCTACTGTTCCACAATGACTTTTAAGACCTGACTCCAGGTTAGGCTACAAAGAGAGGCAACCACAATATACAAATATAATTTTAATTTGAACAAGAGCAGCCAACAATGGCTAGTAGCACTCAAGGTTTGAAAATATGACATCTTACCTTGGAGATGAGTATGTGACAAACAAGTTTTACCTCAATCAATACTGAGCCAAGGTGTGTACTGACCCTTCATTGGAGCTACAGGTTAGAATATTTTGACAAGTATGACTTTCTGGAACTGGATGTTTACATTTCATCCACAAACCAATGCTTTTAATTTATAAGGTAAACATATAATCTCAGGTTTTAACACAGCTGTTATTGTAATAAAATGTAATTATTTACTGCAAAACATATTTGACAATGACAATGAGAGGATATCAGTAATACTTTATTCTGAGAATCAAGTACGTATGCAATTCAAACTTACCAAGTAGCTGAACATAGTTCAAAACTGTCCGTCGGTCAATTCCATCTGTGGTAAAGTAATTTTTTGCACAAAATCTAAGCTTCTGAATTTTCCTTTCAACATTTGAAGTGTATCTAACAGCTAGATGGAATTGTTTCATCTGCAATAAAAAGAAAACAACAAGAAGATTTACTTCAATGGCACACAGCTTTACATCCAAATATGAGAATAATATGTCACTACATCATGATTTTAACATGCAATTATAAAGTGCCAAAGCTACCATCAATCAAATTTATCAATATGAATAATGACTTAACAAAGTAATGTGGAAGTCTTTTGGAGCAGTTATCAAGCATACATGGAATATATAATGAGGATAACTTGCAACTCACTGTAAAGACAATCGGAGTTGCAAAAAAGCACATAGAAAATACAGTGATCCCCACACAACCTAAATTTTTGGCCATAGCCTTCATCACATAAAAAGAACACACAAACACATTTACATATTCACACAGGTAAAACTCATTCACACATGGCTACTGTGTCTCTGGCTGCTATAGATCAACTGGCACTTCAAAAGTGAGTAGGGAGGGGAGGGAATGTAGGGCAATGGTGGTTAGACAGATCTGAACTGTCTGGCAGAGAGGGCGGGTATTGATAGGTGGGAATGTGAGATGCACCTTGGAATGCAGCGAAGGAAAAGGGCAAGGGCAGTGGCAAAAAGGGGAGAAGAAGAGAAGAGGAACAAGGCCGCACAGAATTAGAAAAGTGTGTAAGATGGGGAGGGAAAGGAACTGTTGGGTAGGGATTTGGGGAAGGTAAGCTACCTTAAGTTGAGGCCAGGATAGTTTCAAAACTGCAGAATGTGTTGTAATGTTAACTCCCATCTGCATGTTTCAAAAGATCTGGTGGTGGAGGGTACGATCAAGATGCAGCCATTGAATTGAACATGTTATGCTCAACTTCATGTTGTGCTAGAGGGCGGTTCATCCTGCTCTTGGCTAAAATTTGGTAGTGGCCATTCATTTTTATGGACACTGGTTGATAGTCATACCAACATAAAAGCTGTGTATTGATTGCAAAGGAATTGGTAAATGATATGGCTGCTTTCACAGGTGGCCCTGCATCTGATGGGGTAGGATAGGCCTGTGATGGGACTGGTATAGAAAGTACCGAGTCAGTGGATGGCCAGGTCTAGTGATATGGTCTTCCACAAGGATGTGATACTTGTAGCAGAGAGCAAGGGTTGTGGGTGTCATTGTGATGGACTGGGATGTTGTGGAGGTTGCGTGGGCGATGGAACACCACTTTTAGAAAGGGTGGGAAGGATTTAGGGCAGGATGTCCCTCATTTCAGGGCATGATGCAAATCAAAGCCTAGATAAAGGATGTAGTTACATTGTTCCAGGTTAGGATGGTATCGGGTGACGAGGGGTGGGGGGAGGGGGTTGTTCTTTTGTAGGGCAGATGGGGTTGTCTGTGGATGTGGCACAGGAATATTATTTGTGAACTAGGTCTGGGAGATAATGACTGTTTGCAAAGGCCTTTTGGAGCCCTTCAGTGAATTGATCAGGGAGTTCTTGTCACTGCAAATATGCTGCCCAAGAATGTGGAAGGGTTGACAACAGTCAAAACTGTAGATACAGTTGGTGACCAACCAGGGAGCAGTCATGCTGGGTTGAGTAAGACCAGGTGAAGCCAGACCAGAGAGAAACTGTTGAGGTTGTGAATGATGAAGGATAGGGTGTCAAGATCTGGAGTTGAAATCATGAAAATGGCATTGACAAACCAAACCAGACCAGAGATTTGGGATTCTAGGAAGGTTTCCTCCAGAAGGCTCCTGAAAAGCTGGGCATAGGGGAGTGCCATGTAGTTGTCCATAGCTGTGCCACAAATTTCACTTTTCTATCTTCCCTTTAAAGGGAAAGTAGTAATATGTCAGGATAAAGTTGGTATGGGTAATTAAGAAAAAGGTATTTCGTTTCTGTAAGATGTTGAGAGAAGTAGTATTTAAGACAGGCAAGATCATGGGCATGAGGGATGTCTCTGTGTAGGAAGGTGATGCCAACAGTGATGACCAAGGATCCAGGAGGTAAAGGGGTAGGGATGGTGGAGATTGATAGAGGAGTTGTGTGGTATCTTCAATGTAGGAGGTTAGGCTTTGGACAATTGGTTGCCGGTGTTGATCAACAAGGGTCGAAGTTCTTTCAGTGGGGGGAGAGAAATGGACTCAAGGGAAAGGTTCTTAGAAGGGCTGAAGTATTTCAGTAGGGATTTGAGAGGACCCATTGGACTCCTATGATGTGGTTACTCTGGCAGACCTTGTAGGTATATGAGCCTGACAATTGGCAGAGGCCTTCTGCCAGTTTGTCACTGTGATTCATCACAACAGAGATGGAACCCTGTCACTATGCAGGCTGGTTAGTCCTGAACTGGTTGTAGGTTGTGTAAGACTGTTCTTTCTTCTGTTGAAAGTATGAAATTAAGTTTCAGTCCTATCCAAAAACCTCACCTTCAGCCCAATATGCAAGTTTAATCATATGGTACTTATCAGACAACTGCTCTCCTCAGGATCCCTACAGTGGAAACACTACTATGCTACCAACCTTTCAACCAAAGCCTACCCAATTCCAAGACTGAATCCTGTCTTGATTGGTTCATGGCATGTTCCAACCATGACCCATATAACCACTCCCTGGACACCTTAAAATAATTATTTACCTACAAACTGACTCACTGTACTTTCCAAGGTCCCTCCTTAAGAATGACATTCTTTCAACAGAAGAAACCTAAAAAAATCAAAACCCACTACCTCATTCCTCATGTGTGTTACCAACTATGTCATAACAAACAACAACAACAACAAGAACAACAACAACAACTACTACTACTACTTTGAGGGGAAACTATACCAACAACTGTGCAGCATAGCAAAGGACACCCACATGGAACCCTCCTAGGACACCCTATTTATGGGTAATCCTAGAGGAAATGTTCCTAGCATCCTGAAGTCCCAAACCCCTTATCTGGTTCAGGTTCATGGGTATAAATTCATGGTTTGAAGTCATGATCAGTGCACTCTAGGTTTATTCATTCAGAATCTTGACACCTTTCTCTTATCTGCTTCACCTGATCCTCCTCAACACAATATGCTACTTTCCTGGATGATGATCTTTTCTCTGATGGTACCATACATAACCTTAGTCCACATCAGACCCACCAACCAGCAACGATACCTGCACTTAAACAGCTAACACTCCTTACACATTAAAAAAGTCCCCTAAAGCCTGGCCATTTTTGGATGGTGTACCTGCAGTCACAGCTGTTGCCTGAGCCAGTATACTAAAGGTCTCACCAAGGCTTTCACAGACAGGCAGTAACCCAGACCTAATTTACAAGCAGATTCCCCATGCAATATCCCCACACACTAACAATCCTCCCACTACCTCAACAAACCAGTCAGAAAGGAGTGAATACCATCCCAGACTGGAACAACTGAACCACATCCTTTGTCAGGACTCTGGCCAACTATCGTCATGCCCTGAAATTACGAAAATTCTACTTAACACGCTTCCAACCCCCCTTTCCTCTATAATGGTGATCCATCGCTCACCAAACTCTGCAACATCCTAATCCAGCATTATGCCACCTTCACTTCCAACCACCTGCTACAGGATCATATACCTGTTGAAGACCCAAACTGCATGACCTGCCCAATCCATTCCACCAGCACTTCCTACTACAGTCCTGTTACAGCTCTATCCTACCCTGTCAGGAGCTGGACTACCTTTGAAAAAAGTCACGTTTTATACCAGCTCTTCTGCAACCACTGGTCAGCTTTCTATATCTGGAGGTCTTATTAGCTGTCCATCAGAATAAATGACCACTGCTAAACTGTCACCAAAGGGAAGGTAGACCTCCCTGTGGCACAACATGCAACAGAGCATAAGACATTACACTTAAATGGCTGTTTCACCACCCAGGCCATCCGATTCCTTCCTCCATCCATCAGCCCTTCTAGACTACACAGATGGTATGGATCCTTACAACTTATCCTTGGCTCCCAAAACTAGCCAGGCCTTAGCCTCTATTAACTTCTCTCCATGCAACCCTCTCCACAACAGCTTCCTCTATCTCTGTCCTACCCCTCCTTCGCTTTTCATAGCCCCATGCCACCCTCTTTCTGCACATCTTGACATTGGCACTAACATCTGTGCTGCACATGCCTTGCCTACATTCCACGGACCCTCCCTTCCACATTCCTATCCAGCTACTTGGCCAACTAATTTTCCTGCCTCCTATCCTTACCCCTGCACCAATGCCAAAATAAAATTTCCCATCTTTTGGGGACAGAATACCTAACACTGTTTCCATGGCATCAGTTCACAATGATATTTCATATGGCACAACCATGCCTCTGAAAATCTCCTATACAACTACAGCTATCTCAGGGAAAGTGTTCTGAGCAGATAACACACCTGCACCATCTGTGCATCACTATCTGATTACATTTGTTAAGCAAATATAAGTAACGTAAACTCTCTAATTAAAAAACAGCACCATGAATAATGATAACTAATACCAATACAGAAATTGTATCATATTTTCTTTTTATTCTCTCTCTTTCCATGTATCACTGTATTCTTTGACTTGTACCACATTACAGTACATACTTCATGCAGAATGTAATTGAAAAGGACCAAATAAAAAATATATCAACTTCAATGAAGGGCATCTCAAAACTGCAACCACAGATGTTAACATTGAGAATGTGCTCAATGTAGAATTGGATAACAGGTGTGTAAAGTTGGATGCAACAACTGTCACAGGAAGAAAGATTATGACATATTTTATATAAAGAAGTAACAAGTAATGATTGATGTATCTAGCACACTAGCGCAGTGTGGACAATATATTCAATCGCCACTGAGAATTCTAAGTCTGGTGATATGCACAATGAAGCAACACTGTAGAATGCGGCACTGTCAGGAGGAAATGTTATCTCCTTCTCGAGGCAGTACTGTACTGTATGAGCTTGTGGTCTCATGGTAAACATCACGTTTATAAGCGTATGTATAAGTAGTCACGAAATCGAGTCCAACAACCTTCAATTTTTTTTTAAATCGCATATCAGCCGTCTTTGTTACCACTATGGAAGAATCTCAAATGTAACAGCTAATACTCCCAGAACTAATTACACAAAAGAGCTCAAGGCTGCATCAAAACTGAACAGTTTACTCTTGGGAGTCCTTTAAACCTTGCATGTGCAACGGCTACAGTGATGCGCCAGTGGCACATTGCAGCAGCCGCCTGCATACTCAGTGACAGCAGCGCACCACTGAGTCTATTTACCGGCAGTTATGTCCTTACTTGAAGTTCTAGTACTTATATTCCAGTCACGTATTGGATTTTCCTGACTGATGTATGAACATAATCTAAACGCCATAAAGTAGAATCAGAAAAGAGGGTCATAGGGGTGAGTATTACTACATTTTTCTTGAATGTCATCAGGTCGCTCATTCAGGATTCCTACTCACGAATGTTAATAGTGGCGAGTTATGATGCCCTCAAGCTGACATCTTAAGAAGAGATTAATGATTGAGTACTAAAAGATTTTTTATACTGAGCAAAGTGCAACCACAACACCAGGGGTGTTCCCATGTTTTGCAAACAACTGAGACACCATTTAGTCATACTGTAATGACAAACAATGAAAAAAACTACGTCATGTGTTACTAATACACAATAATAGTCCTGCTGATTTCACAAACAAAACATCTAATAGTGTGGTTTGGAAGTCACCCATTATTCACTCACTCTTTTGATCGTATGTCCTCAAATGTTTATCTTTCCTGCTCCTACTCGAATAACCTTCGAGAAAAATTATTTCCGGACAAAAATATACATTGAACATTGATTGGCGGCATCATAAGCTTGGAATCGGTTGGTTTCTACAGGGACGAATTTGTTAAACAACCTGAGCATTGTCAGACTTTCCCATAATCTGAGAGAATACATCAAATAACCGCAAGACGTTTCGTGTGATTTTCGATGTGGATTTGTGTAACTCCTGTCACGAAAACAGCTAAAAAATTATACTCCCGTGAGACCAGAACCATGGACCATTGCCAACTCTTCGTGGCAGGTGACTTACTTTACCTCCGACCTAGCGAGGAACTGTGCAAGCAAGCTCTTTCTTATTACCACATTCATCACTAGAACATATAACTTGCAATGAAAGAGTCAAAATTAGTTGCAATTTCGCCATGTTAACAATTTTCTGGACCCAAAAGCATGAACTAATAGCCTTCTGTCACCTCTCGAGTGAGAAACCATTCAGATTATTCACTGAAAATTACAGGAAATATCAAGTGAATTTATGAGCATGCCAACCCGGAAGTAAGACGCTGGTACCGGCATTGACGGACTTACACTGTGATGTCACCAAGCTTCAGTCATACTAGCAACAGGAAGAATAAGAGCCGAGGCGATTGCCTCACGCGCCTACTGAGGGTCCGAACACCTAAAGTATATGTCAATGGGTCCTGCTCCCATTTCCTTAACTAGCTTTAATGAGTCGAGTGTAGTCACTAATAAAAATACACAGATGCACCAACTGCTAACACGTTAATAAGTGTTTCAATTATTTGTGTTTTCTGTCTTAAGCGCAATGGCAACAAAAGGTCATTCACCAATGCTGTTTCACAAGTCTTTGAGCATTTCCATTGATTATACTGAAAACGTTAGATGTAAGCAACAGTTTTCTTTATAATTATAGACTTAGAAATATCTTTCTTGATATTGCTGCCAGTGGCACAATCCCCAAACAGAGGCAAACAAATGAAGAGAAATCAATGCAGCATTGTTTTCAAGATATGAACATCTGTGGGAAGACTTCGTACATGGAGTTCAAAATAAGAAGAGCTTCTGTTATCTGAACATAGAATTAGGGACAGTAATGTGTAGATTAATTTATCCATCATATTCTCCCATGTTCTATTTTATTTCTTCTGTTCAAGTTGTTTCCAGTTTCTTATTTCGTCTTCTTTCAATAGCTTCTAATTTTATTATATTCTTTATTGTGTTACTTCAGATTATTTGATATTGTTTTTTTGTAATTATTTATTTTTTACTTCTTTACTCATGGTATTGTTGATTTATTCTTCCAGAGGTCTATGAATAATTGTTTCTTTAGCCTTTTATCACACATTTAATACTTATGCCCAACAATAGTTAACCCTATCTTAACCACTCTGACATATTTTCCCCCCATATTTTTGTAGGTCTCATTACTATGGATTTTCTAGCCGTCTGTACTTTATGTTGTACCCATTTTCTTTCTTATAATCCCACTATTATTAATTATTGTGTCGTCCGCACATCTGATATGGTGTATATTTGCAACACTAAAACTAATATTTATTCTCGTATTAGCATCACATAAGCATAATGTATAAGAATTTATACAATGCTGGCACTATTTATAATTTTCAACATCACTTGTGCAGTTGTTACCTATAACAACATCAATGGGAATTAATGTGCGCAGTATTGTTACAAACACAGAAGCTCAAACTGTCCAGCGTTTCTTATACTTCCTAAGAAGAACATTAGACCTGTAAATCAGTATGTGGCTAGCAACTTTTCTGGCAAAATATATATTATTTTTGCGCAGCAGTAACGTGAGCATTGTTCTGAGATAGAGGGAGTGGTGTTGTGGGTACTGTTTGCTGTTATCATGCGGATGTGTACAAAACAATGTTAAATAATATGCCATGGATAATTATTCAAAAAAGTGCTTTGTAGTAGTAGTTGCATTATTAAACCAAATTTCCTCAAACATGAATTATATTTCTAGCAGGTAGTTACAATATCACTTGTGTGGATAACGTTCACTTGAGTCCAGACTAATCAGGCACTTTTTGATGAAAACTTTGTAGATAGAAAAAATGTAGGCTCTTGCAGTGTAAGAACTATCCCATGAACATGTACTCCACTTTACTGAACCTGTGATGTTTCTTTTTGGAGGCAGGTTAAAAGTTTCACTAAAAATGTATAAAGCAAGCAACTTGCGTAAGACTAATAGAAAAAAATATTTTGAGGGAAGTTTCTATAAAAATACAACATTCTATTCTGCATCTGTTTAATGTGCCTGCTTTCACAGTAATGATCAGTTATGCGTGGTTAACATCCAAATTGATCACAGTAATAATAATTTTTGGAATTTGAATGTTTTCAGTTATCACTTGCATATTCCATGAAATGTGGACAGTACTATAAGAATTGGTGTTTCAGTTACCTGTGTGACAAATACTGTTCCTAATTCTTTTCTGGTACAGCAAACGATAATGCCTAAGAAGATACTACAATCCCTTCGGTAAAAAATGGACTACACATTTGAAGAATATCTGCTATAATGATGGTACTTTATTAATGAAATTATTGTGTGTAAAATGACTAGTTTTGAATAATATACACAACATACATTACATAATGATGTGGCCTGTTGTTGTTGTTGTAGTCTTCCGTCTGTAGACTGGTTTGATGCAGTTCTCCACCACCACGCTACCCTATATTGCGCAAAACTCTTCGTCTCTGAGTAAGAAAGACAGCCCACATCCCTTTGAATCTGTTTGCTATATCCAGCTCGTCATCTACCCCTGCAATTTTTACCCCACATGCTCCCCTCCAATACTAAATTGATGATTCATTGGTGTCTAAGAATGTGCCCTACCAATCGATCCCATCCTTTAGCTTATCAAAGGTGGACATCTGTCATTTGCATATAACTGAGATAAATGCCATTTTTATTACGAAATGTGTAGTTAATGCAAATGCATGCTAGTTCGGTCATAATTTAGTTGCAAATTATCACCCAAGCAGCATGGAAATACACGTTTCGTAATAAAAATGGCATTTATCTCATTTATTTCCAAATGACAGATAAGAAGCTACTCATATATTTATGCAGGTTCTGACCTGTACTGTCGGCATGATAACTTCAGACTATAACTGCTGCACTTCTGTTAGTTGCTTAATACAGGGATCACATTAGTGGTATAAATGATATGCATTATACTTCAGTTAGAAACCTGATATTCAGTAGAGGTTAATCCTGGTTGGGTAACTGATGCAATGGTCTTCTTATCAGCTCTAAATTGCATCGTTTGGTACGATTCAGCCAGTCATACTCAATCTGACATTGAGGATAGGGTACCCATAACATAATGGATACTGAAATGTTTAACTGAACATAGCCTCTTAGCAATATTTGAACCTGACTTGTTAGACACAATAAACAAAACATTAATACAGTGCATAAATTACAAATAGATTCTTCAAATATAAATAGATGAAATAACTGGATAGCTATTTATTTACAGGACAACAGCCCCATCCATCAAAGTGGCGCCTTTCAAAAATGGTTTCGCAGCCATGATCACATAAAGCTGATGGAGTTCGTTCCATACTCACCGGACCTTAATCCGATTGAGAATGTGTGTGCGGAAGTAACGAGGTCGTAGCCACTTGGATCAAGAAATGAAAGTGACCTTTGCGAAAATATAGAACATACATGGTGGCAAATCAACCACCATGAAACACTTGTTTGTCTGCTCAGTCCAATATATGATACACCTGTCTGAATAGGACTAAGAAGAGACAAAGTTAAATCATATGGTAAATAATGAATTCTGCAAATAATTGTTTAAGCAAATTACCATCTGCTATGCAATTGAAAAGACATCCATTACACAAATTTATATGTTACAATTAAGCAATCAGTTTACTGCAGTATTTCCACTGTTACGAAATCTGTGGCCCATTAGTTACTTGAATAAATACACTTCCCACTCTGAGTCAAGTATATGACATGTTTTGGTCTCTTTACAAACAATGGCTGATGAATGAATACTGTTGAAGTGCCATTACATTTATTGTCTGAAAAACCGTTAAATACGAGGCACGTCCAGAAAGTAAGTTCTGTTTGGTTATATAAAACGAACGGGTACAGATACAGAAAAAATATTGATTGTACAAAAATCTAAAACTGTTAAACTACTTTTCTACATAGCTTCCAAAATTTTGTAGGCAATTGTCATAGCATGGCACAAGGTTTTGTGTGCCTCTTTCATAGAATGTTGCCACCTGTGTATTCAACCATGTGGTAACATGTTCTTTCAGCTCGCCATCATCATTGAAGTGTTGTCCACCAAGGACAGAATTTAGGTGTAAGAAGAGGATTACTATCAAAAGATTTTTTCCCTCACGATAATGACTGACCTCACACACCGAATGTGACCAAACAATTCTTATGGAAATTTCAATGGGACCTGTTTGATCATCCTCTATACAGCTTGGACCTCTCTTGATCATCCTCTATACAGCTTGGACCTCTCTCCTAGCGACTTTCATCTCTTCTTACACCTAAAATCTGTGTGTAGCAGTATGTCAGTAGCCTTATATGATGTGTCTGCTTCTTAAGCGAGGGCTGTTTTGGGTCCAGTCCCTCTGTAGATCAGGATTTTAACCCTCTTTTGATAGAGGTACAAACAGTTGTGATGCACACACCACTAACGAACAGTGCACAACATTCTTTTGAATCGCCAGATGTAAAGCATCATGTTTGCAATGCCATTGCCTTTTGTTTGGTCTCAACCATTTAAGAAGATAACAAAGGTAACAGAATAAGTCACTAATAACAGCAATATAGTTATACTTAAGGAGTGAACTAATGACGTTTCAGCAAAAATACAATAATTTGGATTTTGTCACTTTGAAACTGAGTGTGCAGTACTCCTGCTCCCAACTTTTGAAACCTGTCGGACCAGTGACAACGTCGCATGATGCTCAGCTCATCATAGTTCATGACTTACATGAGTTATTGGGTCTTCCTTAATGTGTACAATCATGAATACTGGAAAGATCTTTCTTGAAATGGGAAATCTCTTTTGTGAGGTGATTTGCCTAAAAGCGCTCGCACCATACATACTTTTCCAGCTGTCTACACTGCTATCATACCTATATGAGACCCAATGACTACAACATGTTTTGAAAAACTTAAAGCATACTGAATTTGCATAAATAGCTGAGGCGATTCTTTCAGCTTGCATCTGTAGCTTAAAGAAAAAATGGAAACTGAGAACTATCTTACCAGTCACCATAGAACATAAACTATCCAATGACCACAAAGAACAGATCTACTAGGAAAAAGAAAGCAGGGTTCCAGTCCCACCCCAGCACACATTTTCAATTTTACCACTGACTACCTGAATTCACTATCGTGCAACTACTGAGAGGTTTCAACATTTAGAATTCGACTAATAAAAGGATGTCATAAAATCCCTTTAATCAGTCTCAAACAACGATTATCATATGGAAAGTGACTGTCAACTCTGTGATAATCGACGGAGTTCCAGGACCTGTAATCCTGATGAAATATTCACATGTTTTATCTCTTCTCTAGGGCAAGTGATACATACCAAACAAAAGTAGGACCTAAGTAATGCATTTCTGTGAAATCCAAGAATTTGTATTGCAGTGGTGTGTAGGTCAAGAAAGTATTTTTCATGTTCTTACGATGGAGTTTGTGAACTTCCATTGACTGTTATTATATTTTTATTTATTGGCATAAATACGAATTTTATTTGCTTAGTTCCAGCATTTTTTGGTCTGTGGAACTGAAATGGACACCTCAGATATTCATCCAACTGAATACTAGAATTTACATTGATTCCTCATCTTCAGAACAATTGTGGAATACTGTCAGGTAAACTTACATCAACAACCTCATTACAGCAGGTATAAATCTGTATTTTGTGTCATAATTTATTAGAAATCTACAGGGGGTGTAGGGGTGAGAGCAGGAAGTGGACATGAATGATGAAGTGATAGACTCGTGTTTGTTGAAAACTTTCTGTAAGTAATGACACTCTGTTGTCAAAGAAATTACATTGTTCGTACGAAGATCATGTCACAGAAATTTAGCTGCATATAATTGGCAACTGATGGCTTTGTGTTATGTGCAGGGGTGTCGATACTGTTCACCAACTGTTGAGCAATTCTTTCACAGACAGAACTTAATCTGGAATACAATCCAATGTAGTGACAAGTTGGTGTTATCCATTAGCAGCATATAAAGAGTCTCTGCTATTTCTATAACCATCTGATCAACTGTGTCATCACATTACGACCCTATGGTTCTGGTATGAATATTGTGGGATCCCGGAGCTTGTATTTATATGAAAATGGCTGGCATAAGAAAAAAAAAAAAAAAAAAAAAAAAAAAAAAAAACATTGTGCAACTGCTGCATGTGTCAGCAGTATGCTCTCCTTCATTAACCCATAAGTTATTTGGGTTTCTCTGGATGTTCTGCACAGGCAAAAGGTTTTCAGTATAACCACTGCTCATTTATTGTTAGTGGACATATTGGGACTCTAATCAACAGATTAAATTTTTCATTTTTGCAATTTTATAAACTGGATGACAGTTTGGCTTTAAGATAAATTAATCTATACATTACTGTCCCTAATTCCACGTCCGGATAACAGAAGCTCTTCTTATTTTGAACTCCATGTTAGGATGTCTTCCCCGAGATGTTCACATCTTGAAAACAATGCTGCATTGATTTCTCTTCGTTTGTTTGCCTCTGTTTGGGGATTGTGCCACTGACAGCAATATCAAGAAAGATATTTTCTAAGTCTATAATTATAAAGAAAACTGTTGCTTACATCTAACGTTTTCAGTATAATTAAAATGTTCAAATGTTTGTTAAGCTTAAGGGACTTAACTACGGGGTCATCAGTCCCTAAACTTACAAACTACTTATGAACTACCTACAACTAAGGACGGCACAAATATCCATGCCCGAGGGGGGATTCGAACCCCCGTCCGTAGTGGCCGTGCAGACCGCGACTGAAGCGCCTCAGTCCCCTCGGCCACCGCGGCCGGCTTCAGTATAATCAATGGAAATGCTTGAAGAAATGTGAAACAGCACTGGAGAATGACCTTTTGTTACCATTGGGCTTAAGACAGAAAACACAAATAATTGAGACACTTATTAATATGTTAGCGGTTGGTGAATCTGCGTATTTTTGTTAGTGACTACAATCGACTTATTACGGCTAGTTAAGGAAATGCGAGCAGGGCTCATTGACATATACTTCAGGTGTTCAGATGTTCAACAGGTGTGCAAGGCACAAGCTAAGTCTCTGTCCAGCCTGCTTAGCTCTTATTCTTCCTGTTGATAAGTATGACTGAAGCTTGGCAACATCACATTATAAGTCTGTCCATGCTGGTACCAACGTCTTACTTTCGGGTTGGCACAGAAGTATCCTCATAAATTCACTTGATGTTTCCTGTAATTTTCAATGAATAAACTGACTGGTTTTCACTCTAAAGATGACAGAAGGCTATTAGATCACGCTTTTGGGGCAGAAATTTGTTTACATGGCAAAATTGCAACTAATTTTGCCTCTTACGTTGCAAGTTATATGTTCTAGCAATGTATGTGGCAGTAGGAATGAGACGGTGTGCACAGCTCCTCACTAACTGTGAGGTAAAATAGTCGCCTGCCATGGAGAGCTGGCTATGGTCCATAGTTCTGGTCTCACGGGGGTAGAATTTTTTAGCTATTTTTGTGACAGGAGTTACAAGAATCCACATCGAGAATCACAAGAAATGTCTTGTGGTTACTTGCTCTATTCTCTCAGGTTATGGGAAAGTCTGGTTCAGGTAGTTTACCAAATCCGTCCCTGTAGAAACCAATTGAGTCCCTCTAATTATGCCGCCAATCAATGTTTGACATGTATTTTCATCCAGAAATAATTTTTCTCGAAGGTTATTTGAGTAGGGGCAGGAAAGATAAACATTTGAGGACATACGATCGAAAGAGTAAGTAAGAAACGGGTGACTTCCAAAGCACACTATCGGATGTTTTGTTTGTGAAATCAGCAGGAGCTATTATGGTGTAGTACTAACACATGATGCAGTTTTTTAGGTCATTTGTCCTTACAGTGTGACTAAACGGCGTCTCAGTTGTTTGCAAAAAATTGCGTTTGCAAAAAATGGTGTTTTGGTTGCACTTAGGTCCGTATAAAAAATGTTTTAGTACTCAGTCATTAATCTCTTCTTAAGATGTCAGCGTGAGGGCATCATAACTCGTCACTAGTAACAATCGTGGATAGGAATCCTGAATGAGCAACCTGATGAAATTCAAGAAAAATGTAGTAATACTCACCCCTATGATCCTCTTTTCTGATTCTACTTTAAGATGTTTAGATTATGTTCATACATCAGTCAGGAAAATCCAATACGTGACTGGAATATAGGTACTAGAACTTCAAGTAAGGACATAACTGCAGGTAAGTAGACTCACAGCGGTGCACCACTGTCACAGAGTCCGCAAGCGGCTGCCGCAATATGGCCGCTGGCGCGTTGCCTTAACCAATGCCCATTGCAAGGGTAGAGGATTCCCGAGAGTAAACAGTTCATCTTTGATGCAGCCTTGAGCTCTTTTGTGTAATTAGTTCTGGGATCATTAACTGTCACATTTGAGGTTCTTCCACACTGATAACAAAGTCAGCTGATACGCCATTACAAAAAAAATTAAAGTTGTTGGATTCAATGCCGCGGCTGCTTATACATACGCGACTTTTACCACGAGACCACATGCTCATACAGTACAGTACTGCTTCAAGAAGGAGATAACACTTCCTCCGTACAGTGACGCATTCTACAGTGTTGCCAGATTGCGCATATTGGAGGACTTAGAATCCTTAGGGGCGAGGAAATATATTGTCCACACTGCACTAATGACTCGGACTTAGCCTCTGCGTTGGCCAGCTGGTGATCAATATTTTTGTTTAATACTGTACCTCAGATGATATGCCTGCAGAGGTGTAAGTTGGGGGAGTGGAAAGGCTAGTGCAGTCATTGAATATCCTCTCGTTTCAAGAGCTCCTCAATCTACACTTTTCGATGGAGTCATACACAGTCATAATAAAGGCCAAATGCACTCCCAAAAGATGTACACAGAGGAGAAAAGTGTAATAGTAATGTTGACTGGTGTCATTTTCATTTCTATCACTTTGTATTACCATTAGTTATCTTTTGTACTATAATGAAGCAGTCCTTTCTCTATGTGGATCAAGTTTTATTTAGCTATATTACTTGGCAGTGAAACATCATGCAAAAGTTAATTAGGAAGGAAGGAAGCTTAGGGTTTAACGTCCCGTCGACAGTATGGTCATTAGAGATGGAACTAAGGCTCAGAGTTTAGGGTAAGGAAGGGGAAGGAAATCAGTCGTGCCCTTTGAAAGGAACCATCCCGGCATTTTCCTGGACTGATTTAGGTAAATCATGGAAAACCTGAATCTGGATGGCTGGATGTGGATTTGAACCACTGTCCTCCTGAATGCGAGTCCAGTGTGTAACCACTGAGTTAATTAGGTTCTTAAGTTTTGCATACCAGTGTTTGTAGTGTATAGAATTCTGATACTCAAAGTCATCTATTTTGCTTTGGTGTCATTAATTTGTGTGACTGATTCCTACACATACAGCACAAAATATGTTGCTACAAAACTTCCTGGCATATTAAAATTGTGTACCAGAACTGGGATTCGATCCTGGGACCTTTGCCTTTCGTGGGCAAGCGCTATCCTGACACGCTTCATGGTCTGCTCTCACAACTTTATTTCCGCCAGTACCTTGCCTCCTACTTTCCCAACTTCACAGAAGTTCTCCTGCAAATCTTGCAGAACTAGCACTCCTGGAAGAAAGGACATGGGGAGTTTCCAAAATGAAACTTTCACTCTGCAGTGGAGTGTGGGCTGATATGAAACTTTTTGGTAGATTAAAAGTTCACAGAAGTTTGGAAAGAAGGTGGCTAGGTACTGGCAGAAGTAGAGGCAAATGTTCCAGGTCCAAATCCCGGTTGTGGCACACAATTTTAATTTGCCAGGAAGTTTCATTATTAGCGCACACTCCACTGCAGAGTGAAAGTTTCATTCTATGTTGCTATATTTTAAGTACATACACACGATGATACTACAGTGCATTTACAGTAGGTTGAGCATCATATGTTGACAATGAGACTTGCCAATAAATATATTATGATTCCAAGTTCAATTGGCAAGCTCTGTGTATTTTGGACAATTTACTGCAAACATAAATTGTAGGAAACAAACAATGTTTCTAAATTATTCCTCCAGTCATAGAATGTAATAAAATCTAAACTGGTATCTCCCCAAACTTACACCTCTTTCTGTTTCACAGATAGCTTAGTGAAAACTAGGATTGTGATAGGAAACTCAAAATTCTTAGCAAAGATCTATGTGATGTCTGTTCAAAAAGTTCTGGAACATTCATACTTTCATGTCAATGGACTGTTGGAGCAAAATGCGGACTGGGTTCCCTGCACATGGCTGTGTTGAATGTAGAACTGCTGGAAGTATCTCTATTCTATGACTATTACTTATTGTTCAGTGCTGTAGTGCATAGAGCGGTCTCATAGTTTGCGAATTTCTAGATGGCAGAGTTAGAGAAGCAACACATTTGGATTAAATTTTGTGTGTAACTTGGGAAAACCTTTACAGACACACACCAAGTTATGCAGGAAGACTAAGGCAATCAGTGCTTCAAGACATATTCAGTATTATGAATGGTTCACATAGTTTTTAAAATGGAATGGACTGAGGTTTGAAGATGACCCTTGTTCAGAATGAACTTTGATGTCCAACAATGATACTCCTGTCATGAACATTAAAAAAAAAAAAAAAAAATTGTGTGTGTGCGAAATAAAGACAAATAAAGTGACTGCAGAAGAATGTAACATTTGGATAATGTCATAAAATCCTAACAGCATCTTGGAATGCCTCGTATTGCCGCCAAGTTCGTCACATGGCTTATGAGTCAAAACCAGAAAGACCATCACCTGGCAATCTGTCTGTATCTTTTAAATCGAGCACTGTGTTCCCCATCCTTCGTACTGTTCAGACCTGATCCCTGCCTGTTTTTTTTTTCCTCCTAAAGTTGAAAACTCAATTGAGAGGACAATGATTTTCAACAATAGACAAGATAAAAGAAAATTTGCAGACGCTGCATCAGGTGATCCAGCAAGAGTGGCCAAGAATGATTGTGGAAGTGGTAATTTGTTGAGAGCAGTGTATCAGTTGTGGAGGAGACTATTTCAAAGGAGAGCATGCACTATAAGTAAACAGTAAGTACAAAAAATTGTGGTCAAAGTTCCGGAATTTTTTTGAACAGACCTTATATACAGCTAAAACTACAAAAAATTATATTCTGGTAGCAACTCCCAAGAACACACTTTTACAGGATGATCTCATGTGAGGTCTTTAACATTCAAAAGGAGACAACACATCTTACACTATCTCATCAAAACCTGTATTTTATTTCTAATGATATAGAAGTATGTCATCTATAGAGAAAAAAACTGGTACGTAGAAGTTAATCATACATTCATCTTCACTTACTGCTGCTTCTCTGTTCTGTCCCAGCATCCTGAAAAAGAGAAGAATACAATATATCGTAAATGATGCACAAAAAATATTTTTCGATAAATAATGCACTATTACAATTGAAATATTTTCCAGAGTCAAAAACCATCAAGTAAAACCTTTGACCTTGGAATTCAGCATTTTTATGGTGAAGAGTCCACTGAACATGACAGCAATGGCTCTATGATATTGAATTATCTATGCAGGGGCCATACCAGATTACTGTGTAAATTAAGTAGCTTGCACAACATTATTGACTCAGGTAGTGTCATCATCAGTTGTGTCCACTGTTGCGATCACACCAGAATCCAACATAAAAGCCAGCCCAGGGCTCGGCAGAAATTAGATATGGTGTGGACTGGTTCTTGCTTTGGAACCCAGGCTTAAGCTACGTAACAATCTTTCCAAATAGAACCCCGTATCTACATCCTTTCTTTGTAAATTAACTAGACTGAGTCACCACTAACTTGTATGTGCCAGTAACTTGCCTTCTATAAAAGTCCATGGTAATTCTTTCAACATTGATATTTACATTGAAGAAATCATTTACTTTTGTTTTTTGTTGTTTGTAAACTGCTCATGGCATGTCCAATTTATACTGCACAAAGTGTAGTTTTGGAATGCTATTAATCTACTACCAAAAGACAGCTGTTTATATAGTATTTATCTACTACTTTTGCTACTCCCTGCCTCCTACACTCACAAAGCACATATACAGTGGAAATTCCATTTTACAGTCTCTGATTTTGTGTTTTTTTTTGCAATTCGTAGCCCCTGTAAATAACCTATAACCTATAAGATCAATGGTAAAAATTCTCCAATTTTACATTTTGTCCTAGAAAGGTTTACCACAATTCTATGTTTTTACTTGACTTCTCATTTTACTTTGTCCCCCCCCCCCCCCCCAATTGACATTTGATGTGACTGAATGAGTTATAAGTGACAAAAGAGACAGTGGTTCACTTCGACTTTGTTGATAGAGTTAAGGGATATGCAAAGACCCATCATGAATGATACAGTAAAACCTCATTTTTACGTTCCCGGTTTTTACATTTTCCTGCCATTTACACCGTTTTTTTTGTCGGTCCCGTCAAATTTCCTATGTTCACAATGTTAATTTGCCCTCGTTTTTGCGTTAACATACTTACACTTTTCCTGCATTTTACACTTTTTGAAAGCATGTTTGTGAAGAAAAACTGACGTAATCTACATAAATTGACGCTAGCATGGCTTTCCCTTAAAGTATAGTGCTTAAAAATTATTTGCAGTCATGTTTCTTGACACTCTACATTTATTCAAACATATATTTTGCGTTTTGTTGTTGGAAGTATACGGCTAGTTGACTTACGACGCGGCGATTTGTGGCGATGTACTTTCTCTTTCCACCAGCTTCTTTGCCAGAGCGCCTGGTGTGTACTCAAATAATCAGAACTAGTTGCTTTGTTGATGTGAGAAAAAGAGTTGCATTGTTTTTGTGATACATATTTTTGACTAATAAAGAACGTTATCTGTCAAAGTGGGTATCATAATACCCACAACCTCAAAAAAGTGATAATAGTGTGAGATGCCGATCCTATGCAAACGACACAAAAATACTTGTGCGTATGTTTGTACTCAAGAACGCGAGTAAATTCTCTAATATTGTTGTGTGAAACATAGAAAAATACAAAAAGAGCGGAACTTCAGGAGTTTTATTACTTAATTAAGGCCGGTAAAAGGCAGTAATTTTGAAGATGTGTTATATAGCCCAGCAGTGGCATCCTCAATTATAATGAATGAAATTACGTCAAAAATTTCTACTTCCCATAAAATTACCAGTTCTGCCAGACGCTTAAAATAGTAAAAATTTGGATAACCTTTATTGTATAATAAACTTCCTGGCAAGTATTTAGATGCCTATTATGTACATATATCACAAATAAACTATCAAAATGCAAGGCTGATCCAGTAAGCATATTTTACCATTTAAAACATTATTTCCTGCAATTTACATTTTCCTGCATTTTACACCATTTTACTGAAATCCCTTGAAAAGCGTAAAAATGAGGTTCTACTGTATTTATAGGCTCTCCAGTATTCCTCTGACATGACTAAAGACCTTAGCATGACAGCCATCTACAGGCAGAATGGAAAATTAGCTGATGCAGTTCCAAATTCCGGAGTATCAGCGCATGCGCATGAGACAGGGTGCTGCAGTAGGCTTTCTAACATCATGTCCGATTTGAATACTGGCTAAGCAATAAATCATAATAGAACCTGCAAAAAAAAATCAGACTTTATTTTGTTATTTTGCAAGTACACTTTTTAATCCAGTAGAGTGAAATGTTCACAGTAATGCATTGCAATTTTGATGAATCTATTTTATTATTTTTCTGATTATGAGGTGATATCTATTAACAAGGTTGTTGCAAGAGATTAATGAATCTCTGATACAGTAGTACTTTGCTCTTCTACTACAGTCTTCTATTTTTGCAGCAGAAAACTACAATATGAAATACTTTTATTCATTTTTTCTCAGTAGATAAATTTTTTTAAAAATGCCAAAATTATATAAAAATCAAGTACCGATCCAAACAATTCACAGATCGTGGACAGCAGAACATAGATTATTGAAAGTTCATTGTTATTGATACTGTTGTAACATGCATTTGTGAGAAGTGCAAGTGAAAAATCTTGTATAGGTTAGATGACTGTCTTATGCCACTGTAAATTTAATCAAAATATCCACAGGTGTACTGCCAGTTATAGTGTCCAATAGGCACAATATTTCAGCAATCATACATGTCGCCATCATCAGGTGAACTGACGGACTGAGCTCCTGGAAACACGCCGGCACAGAGATCCGAACGCTATGGCGGCTCGAGGGGAAATGTTCCCCTCAAGCCGCCGCTGTAACGTGTGGATCTCCGTGCCGGCGCATATCCACGACCTCAGTCCATCAGTTCACCTGATGATGGCGACATGTATGATCGCCGAAGTATTGTGCCTGTTGGACACTATAGACCGGCAGTACACCTGTGGATATTTTGATTATCAAATACGCCGGGAGAAACTCAAGAATCACAACTGTAAATTTGTCTACTTCAGACCAGATGCATTTTGCTTTATTTTAAAGCATCATCAGTGGTCAACTGTGCAAGAAATATTTTGTTTTCCATTACTTGTTTGATTTTTACTAAATTAGATCGCTAACAGTTTTCGTGCATTAGAATTATTTGAGTCTGAATAAAATTAACTACTAATGTTACTCACATATTTTTATGTTGTCATCTTCATGTGTGTTTTGTAGCACATTACCACTTGCTATCACTGTTTATATTCACACTATTTATAATTACACTTTCTTATAAAAGTTTTTGAAACATCGCCATTTCTGTGACCTAGCAGACTGTGTATGTCGTTTGTTTTGTTTCTGTTTATAAGAAAGTGTAATTGTAAATAATGTAAATATGAACAGTGACAGCAAGTGGCAATGTGCTACAAAACACATATGAAGAGGACAACACAAAAATAATTAAGTAATATTAGTGGTACATTTTATTCAGAATTAAATAATCCTAATGCATGATAAATGTTGTCAATTGAATTTAGTAAAAATCAAACAAATAATGTAAAACAAAATATTTCTTGTACAGTTGACTACCGAAAATGCTTTAAAATAAAGTAAAATGTATCTGGTCTAAAGTAGACTAATTTACAGTAGCACAAGACAGTCTGTGGTGTCGCACAAGTACAAAGTGCGCGCCACCTACTTTCGCCGCGCGCCGCCATGCACGCACGGCGCGGCGTTCTCACGACGACAGCCACGAGCGCCCTCTGCTGCAACCCCGCTCGTGGCCACCACGGAAAGACACCGGTCACTTCGGACTGAGATAGCAACGAGTTAGGACCTTCGTAATCAGATAGGCACCAGTGAAGACTTTGCTATTGTACAGGCACTAGGCAGGCCTCTAACAACTATGTATCAACATTCTGCAGTACTATGTAAAAGTTAAGTATTGTTACATTCTGTGCAATATATATATCTTTCTAATTTACTCTAGTGTTTATAGTTTCTGGCTGCTCCCCTCCGTACCTGCACCAGCGTGTCGGTCTCATTCCACTCGGCCACCGACACCTACGACGAGGCTGGGACACAAAAGCGGCGACGAAGTTGGGACACAAAACAGTCGCCTAACATATACAACTTGTACAACTACAACTGCAGAGGAGGAGAACAAAAACACAAAGAAGAATTAATAAAAATCTTGTTTCAAACATTAACGGTAATTTCAACAAAAAAATGCTGAGTGTTCTCGCTAGACTCTAATAAGGAGAGTTGTGTACAGTTAGTTGCATCTCTTGAGTAGGAGTAGAAGAAATCAACGAATTCATCAAAATTTCATATTTCATCACACTTTTCTGTCTCTTGTTGTCTCATTTCGTTTATAGAAAAGATAACTCGTGCTGCATTGTTCCCATCATTCTTCACAGTGATCATAGACAACATCCCGGTGCCAAACACTTCAGCATGCCATTGGTCTTATTCTAGATTTATCTATTCTACATTTAATTACCTTCACTTACACAGATTTTATACAATGTAGCTCTATTAGAGAGGATTAGGATTTTAAACATATACGGTATTGACAATTATGCATGTTTTTGCTCGTATTTTTCTGTGATCTTGATGTTTTCCTTGATTCAGCATTTTCCTCAATTTTGCATTTTTTAAGTCTGGACCACACAGAAACGTAAAATACAGGTTTCACTGTAAACACACTCAGTTTGGCGAGTGGTCTCCTTTAGTCCTATATCATTTACATAGTTCCAGAACTTTCTATCTGTGGGTGTGTAAAGCCTCCAATTCTTCCTTCTCCCCCTCCAACTTGGTTGAGATATTACATGTCATGTATATTACTCCATTGACTTTCCCACTTCATTGATGCAAAAGTCGCAACTGTCCAATTTTCATCTTTCCAAAACATAAAGAATGCCATCAAAGACTTCATTTTGATAGTGATGAACCATCCATACAGAGTTGAGGTTTTGTCAAAAAGCCATTCTACAATAATGGAATCAACAAGCTGGTCTCTTGTTAGGAGAAATGTGCTACCATCCATAGTGACTATTTTCTAAATAAATATGTAGACATGAAAAATATTAATAAAGTTTGTTTTATTAAAAAAAGTCAGAGGCATTACTTTTCAGTATGCCATAGTATATTTATCTGCTAATTTATCATTGACCTTATCCAACATCATCAAAAACTGTTCAATGTCACATCATATGGTTTTTAAATACCCCCCCCCCCCGACTTTTTTTATGTAAAAACGCACCAAGCCATAACATCGGCCAGAATCCAAAAGACAAACAGTACAAAATATGCAACTTGTAGAGAAATACAATAGCATATCACAGAAAATTACCATGAGTATGGATTCCACATTAGTGGATTAAGCTGGGGGAGGCGGGAGGGGGGTAAGTAGGTTCACTACATATAAATAAATTGTTCAGATTGTATGGCCTTGTGTCTTCTTGTAAAGAGATATTGCTATTTCATAATATCTAAAATTCGGTGTTTTCTCTAGCTCTTCAGAGACCGAAAAAATCTTATACTTACATACCAATACAGAGTACTGAAAGAATTAAGTCAAAACAAGACCTTTGAAGTAAATGACATCCTCTCAAAACTAATGATATAGTGAGAACAGCCATAACGTAACTATGAAATAAATCGCAATTTGCGATCAGTTATGGCTTCACTGTACTAGGTTTAGATGGAATACCAAAGTGCGGCAAATGAAAATTTGTGTCCAGCCGGGATTTGAACCCAGGATCTCCTGCTTACTAGGCAGATGCGCTGACCACTCTGCCACCAAGGACACAGTGACCAGCCCGACTGCAGAGGGCTCTTCCATGCACGTCTCCCGCCACACCCAAACCTCCATTTGCCACGCTGTCTCCTATTACCACAGCCTATTTGTTCATTCACTGCATTTTGGTATTCCATCTATACCTAGTACAGTGAAGCCATAACTGATCACAAATTGTGATTTATTTCATTCATTTAAATTCTGTAACATCATCAAAAATATATAATTATAATGTAACTATTCCACCTGGTGTTCAAGATGAGTGAGAGAAATGAAATAGCCTCAGACATTTAAAAGAATGTAATAATTCCAAGCTATCAATTAAATAAGTCACAATTGCAAAATATTAACACAAATGTAAAAGCTAATGTTGGGAAAATCACTTTGGATTATGGATGCAGTAAGACATGAGTCAACACTGAAACTATGACTTATTGTAGAAGATAGGTCAGAAAAATCCAAAACTATGTTCGCAAGTTTTGTAAATTTGGAAAAAGTAAAATGTTAACTGGAATAAACTCCTGTAAAATCTGAAGATAGCAGGGTTAGCATAGAATGAGTAAAATGTTATGTACAACCCGTACAGAATACTAATGCCAGTCATAAGAGTTGAGGGAATTTAAGGAAAGTGATGGTTGAGAAGGGAGTGAGACAATCTTGTGGCCTAACCCCAATTTTATTCAATCTGTACACTATGAAAACAGTAAACGACACCAAAGAAAAATTGTGGGACTGGAAGAAGGAATAAAAACTATGAGCTTGCCAATGAGATCATAATTGGTAGAGAAGGCAAAGAACTTTGAAGAGAAGTGGGACAGTGTTTCCAAAGGAGGATATGAGATGAACATGAACAAAAACAAAGTAAGTGTAATGGAATGTAGTCAAATTACATCAGGCGATGTTGAGGAATAATTAGGAAATGAGACACTAATAACAATAAATGCATTTTGCTATTTGGGTAGCAAAGTAACTTGAGAAGGCTGAAGTAGAGAGAATATAAAATGTAGTGTCAAGGGCAAAACAAAAAAGTGTTTATGAAGAAGCTAAAATTTATTGACACCAAGTTTAGAAATAAGTGTTAAAAAGTCTTTCCTCCAGACATTTGTCTGGAGTGTAGCAGTGTATGGCAATGAAACATAGATGATAAACATAGCGGATAAAAAGAGAACAGAAGCTTTTGAAATGTGGTGCTGAACTCGAATGCTGACAATCAGATGGGTTTACTCATGTAATCAATGAGAAGGTACTGAATTGGACTGTGAAGAAAAATTTGTAGCACAACTTGACTAAAAGAAGAGATTGAGTGATAGGACACATTCTGCGACGTCAGGAACTAAGTTAGTATTTGGGTGGAGAGAGAGAGAGAGAGAGAGAGAGAGAATGTGTTGGAGGGGTAAGATTTATACATGAAGACCTAAAGCTGAATATAGTAATTAGGTTCAAAAGGCTGTAATTTGCAGCAGTTTTTCATAGAGATACAGTCTTGCACAGGGTAAAGATATGTTAAATAAGTCTTTTGAATGAAGACCATGTTGTTGTTATGGTCGTCAGTCCGGAGACTGGTTTGATGCAGCTCTCCACCCTACCCTATCTTGAGCAAGCCTTTTCATCTCCTCATAAGAATGGCAACCCACATCCACTTGAATCTGCTTACTATACGAGTCTCTTGGTCTCCCTCTGCGATTTTTACCCCATACACTTCCCTCCAATGCTAAATTTACGATTCCCCGATGTCTAAGAATGTGTCCTACCAAGCGATCCCTTCTTTTAGTCAGGGTATGCCAAAAATTCCTTTTCTCACCAATTCTGTTCAGTACCTCTTCATTAGTTATGCGATCTATCCACCTAATCTTCAGCATTCTTCTGTGGCACCACATTTCGAAGGCCTCTATTCTCTTCCTGTCCGCACTGTTTATCGTCCATGTTTCACTTCCGTACAAGGCAACACTCCACACAAATGCCTTCAGAAAAGACTTCCTTACCCTTAAATTAATATTCGATGTTAGCAAATTTCTCTTTTTCAAAAATGCTTTTCTTCCCATTGCCATTCTGCATTTTATATCCTCTGTACTGCGACCATCGCATGTTATTTTACTACCCAAGTAACAAAACTCATCTACCACTTTCATTGTTTCGTTACCTAATCTAATTCCTTCAGCATCGCCTGATTTTCTAAGACCGCATTCCATTATTTTTGTTTTGCTCTTGTTAATGTTCATTTTATATGCTCTCTTCAATACACTGTCCATTCCATTCAACTGCTCTTCCAGGTCTTTTGCTGTCTCTGACAGAATTACAATGTCATCAGCAAAACGCAATGTTTTTATTTCTTCCCCCTGAACTTTAATTCCTTCACCAAATTTTTCCTTGCTTTCCTTCACCGCCTGCTCGATGTACAAATTGAATAACATCGGAGAAAGGCTGCAACCCTGTCTTACTCCCTTCCCAACTGATGCTTCCCTTTCATGCCCTTCGAGTCTAATAACTGCGGTCTGGCTTTTGTACAAGTTGTAAATAACTCTCCTTTCCCTGTATTTTACCCCTGCTGACTTCAGAATTTGAAACAGTGTATTCCAGTCAACATTGTCAAATGCTTTCTCCAAATCTACAAAAGCTAAAAATGTAGGTTTGCCTTTCCTTAATCTATCTTCTAAGATAAGACGTAAAGTGAGTATTGCCTCCCGGGTTCCTATGTTCCTTCTGAATCCAAACTGATCTTCCCCGATGTCAGCTTCTACCAGCTTTTCCATTCTCCTGTAGATAATTCGTGTTAAAATTTTTCAACCATGACATATCAAACTGATGGTTCTATAATTTTCACACCTGTCTGCGCCCGATTTCTTTGGAATGGGGATTATTACATTTTTCTTAAAGTCTGAGGGCATTTCGCCTGTCTCATACATCCTACACACCAGTTCAAATAGTCTTGTCATGGCTGGCTCTCCCAGAGACTTTAGTAGCTCTGAGGGTATGTCATCTACTCCTGGGGCCTTGTTCCGACCTAGGTCTTTCAAGGCTCTGTCAAATTCATCTCTCAGTATAGTATCTCCTATTTCATCTTGATCTACTTCCTCTTCCCTTCCTACAACCTCGTCTCTGAGTTCATTTCCTTTGTAGAGCTGCTCTATGTACTCTTTCCACCTTTCAGCTTTCCCTTCTTTGCTGAGAACTGGTTTCCCATCTGAGTTCTTGATATTCGTAGATCTGCTCTTCTTGTCCCCAAATGTCTCTTTTATTTTCCTGTAGGCGGTATCTACCTTTCCCCTTCTTATACAGTCTTCTACAGATTTGCATTTGGCTTCTAGCCACTCCTGCTTAGCCACTTTGCACTTCCTGTCAATCTCATTTTTTAGTCGTCTGTATTCCATTTTGCCTGTTTCATTTACTGCATTTTTATATTTTCTCCTTTCATCAATTAAATTTAGTATTTCCTGTGATATCCAAGGATTTTTTGTAGGTCTTGCCTTTCTACCTATTTTGTCCTCTGCTGCCTTCACTATTTCATCTCTCAATGCTACCCATTCCTCTTCTACTGTTTTATTTCCCCCTGTTTCTGTCAATTGTTGCCTAAATCTCCCTCTGAAATTCTCCAGAACTTCACTTTCCTTCAATTTATCCAGGTCCCATCTCCTTATTTTCCTACCTTTCTGCAGCTTTTTCAGCTTCAGCCTACAGTTCATGACTAATAGGTTATGGTCAGAGTCTATATCTGCCCCTGGGTATGTCTTGCAGTTTATAACCTGGTTCCGGAATCTATGTTTTACCATTATAAAATCTATCTGATACCTTCCGGTGTCTCCTGGTCTCTTCCATGTATACAACTAACAATAACATATTCTGTCCTTATGGTGTTTGTGACTAGAAACAAGAATGGATTTAGGACGATCTGTTTAACTCACAAGCACAGTATTTAAAATAAATAAATTTCACACAAATTACATATCCTATCTAAAAGTCAGACTGGAAATTTATACTGTAACACAAAAGTCTATAAAAGGGTACTGGTAGGAAGGCAAATGTGTTGATCAAACCTAGTACTAATTTATATTTTTATCACTTACGTCAGTAAATCTGTAAGTTCCTGGACCTCCATACGAGTTGTAAGGTATTGAACATATTGTGAAACAGCTGCTGGACGTGCTGCAAGTATGTTGTAGAAGAGCGATTTCTTCAGAGTGCGGAGCAGGAAAAGAACAACCTATGGTAAAAATATTAAAATGTTAGTTTTATGGTCCTATTAATGGAATTGATTAGTCAGAGTAAGATATTTGAAGTGTGATTTTTACAATTAAGTGATCTTCAATTAAAATTATTGCAACATTAAAGATTAAAAAATAATTTTAATATTCCAGTAAATCTGCATGCAATGGTGCAACCACTACAAATTGTGGTCTGATGGCTTGCATTGGATGCCTAGCATATTATTTTGTTTTATAACAGTAAGGATCAGTGGAGGCCCATCATACAACTTAAACATCATTCTTTTCCAACGACACTACAGAGTTTTGTTTTTGAGAGATATGATCTACATTTTATGTTCACCTTAGTCACATACTAAAAATTAATGAGAAAGTTGTCATTGGTTGCTCATTGTACAACAAGAGGCAAAAAGATTGCCCAGCCTGAATAATTAAAAGCCAAAGAACAGAGCATTGCACATGTAAAGATACATTGCAATCTAACTCATCCAATAATGTTATTTGGATATCAGTAAACGAGCACATAAAAACAGTTGAAATATAAACACTCCATGTTGGAAGAATTACTACAACAATGAGCATTACACATTTATTTTATTGAGTGAAGAGGCCACCCGCCCACTGTAATAAAAAAAGTTAGTAAAGATTTCATAGAGCAAGAACGAACAAATACAATCCCACGTCTGCAAGGAACCGATCTGCCTAAATAAATAAAAAAAAGGAAATAGATGTGAAGGATGAACTTTCAAATCTATATGGAGTCTATTTTTGTAACCTGGGCAGGTGATATTTTAAATCACTACAAATTGTGCAATGCAGGCTTTTTAGGTCCACATTCTTTCAAAAGATTCCATATTATAATAGTCTAATCTTTAAACAAACAGACAAATGGTCATAGTAAAAATATTGAAAATGAGACAGCAGAGGACCCTCCTCCACTTGCCCTGCCAACCCCTTGGTTACCTAGTTTTAAGCCTGGAACTCTGCTATGGGTATGAGGATACAGCCAGCAGGCCCAGTGGATGCCGATCATTGTCCAACAACAACGAGGGAAGAAAGTATTTTCACTCTGGATGGGAGACTGCCTGGTCACTCGATATCAGAACTAGTTGTGAGTGCAGGTGGAAGGATTGTCGCTCCCCAGAACCCTGGACCTTTCCCCTCCTTGTTCATCCCCACAGCCTTCCTCATCAGTGTCTCCCCTGTTGGGTTTCCCTTTGCCGAGCTGACTTCCCCTCTTGACACCCCCATTCTATAACAAAGATTCTGAATGGCGGACACCTCTGACACCTTCAGCGGACATCCCCAGGCTGCAGCTGTCTGGTACCCATGCTGCAGAGGATGTGTGCCCACAGGCAGCTACTTGGGTGCCCGCAGGAGCTCCGCAGAGTACACAGAACAGCTGTCTTCACCAAGGACATTGCCACAGCCTGCCGAGCCCTGGCCTGTCAGCAGTTGCTACTCCTTCCGGCATTCCAATGTGGAAATAACTTCACTCCCAGCGGTGGAAGATTGCTCTCTGACTCTGGGCCCATCACACCTCTGTCCGAGGAGGAGGCAGCTGTGCCTGGGCCATTTCTGTCCAAACACGTTGCAACCACCATGGAGGGATTTACGGACCAGGACAACACTGCCATGGAGGTCGAGGGATGTGGTAAGTCACCCACATTGCGGCACAGACATCTGTGCGATCTCACCACACAGCCGCAGCATCACAGATGTATACATCCACATCTCGTCATCAGGCAGCAACACCATTGCAGCGAAACGAGCAGCATGTGCTGTGCATTCTGGCATGCCCTCTATAGCATCTGCCATCTGCAGCTGGCTCTGACTCAATTCCTTGTGAGCTTTTGGTTGAGTTCCAACTCAGTTTAGTGCACCTTGAGAAGTGACAAGCTCAGAGTGGCACAGTACTTGGATGTTAGGTTACTTTCCATGGTTTGTGCTCCACGACTGTGATATGTTTCCAATACTCCGAGGTTTGCAGCTATCAGCCGATCTTTTTTTTTTAAATTCTTTATTAGCAAATCATGATTTCGGCCAGTCACTGACCATTATCAATGCTAAAAAGTACAAGAAAAACACACTGTTACTACACGAAAATGTTACATACAATTCTGTCATTATGACAGACATAACAATGTTGTAATTAATTATACATACTACGTGTTCAACTGAAGACATTATTAATATGGATAACTCACACCACGCCAAGTATGACAACTGGACATTTTTGCCGTTTCAAAACTGCACATACACTATTTCAAAAATGAAAGTGGATGATGTCATAGAACATCATTTGGGCATGTTCTGCCCTCTACAGTATAATGAGTATAACAGTTTTTATCAGTTTTTAGCTCATTACAAACAGTACTGTAAGGTTCTGAAAAATGTCATTAAGAATGCAAAAAGTATGTGGTATGCAAAAAGAATAGCAAACTCTCGGGATAAAATGAAAACTATCTGGTCAGTCGTGAAGGAAGTGTCTTGTCAGTAGCAGCAGGTAGAAGATATAACGTCAGTGCATAGTAGGAATGTTTCTGTTACTGACAAGTTAGATATATGTGCAATATTCAATAATCACTTTCTGAATATAGTAGGGGAACTAAACAAAACTCTAGTTTCTACAGGTAATCATATAACGTTTTTAGAAAATGCCTTTCCGAGGCTGTTACCTGAAATGGTCCTTCATGATACTTCCATAGGTGAGATTGAGTCAATAATTAAATCACTAAAGACTAAGGACTCTTGTGGATATGATGGGGTATCTAGCAGAATTCTAAAGTACTGTTCTCCATATGTTAGCCCAGTACTAAGCCATATTTGTAATGTTTTCTTTCAGAATAGTCAGTTTCCTAAAAGATTAAAGTACTCAGTACTGAAACCACTTTATAAAAAAGGAGAAAGCGATAATGTAGACAACTATAGACCTATTTCTATGCCATCAGTTTTTTCTAAAGTTATTGAAAAGGCTGTATATTCAAGATTAATTGATCATATCAGTTCACATAATTTATTGTCAAACATTCAGTTTGGTTTTAGAAGTGGTTTAACGACTGAAAATGCTATATTTTCGTTTCTCTGTGAGGCACTTGATGGGTTAAATAAGAGGCTACGGACATTAGGCGTCTTCTTTGATTTAACAAAAGCGTTTTATTGTGTTGATCACAGAATATTGTTGCAGAAGTTGGAACATTATGGAATACGGGGCATAGCCCACAACTGGTTCACCTCTTACTTCAATAATAGACAACAGAAGGTAATTCTCCGCAATGTAGAAAATGGCTATGACGTAAATTCCCAATGGGGCACAATTAAGTATGGGGTGCCCCAGCGGTCTGTTTTGGGACCATTGCTGTTTCTTATTTATATAAATGATATGCCTTCGAGTATAACAGGTGACTGTAAAATATTTTTGTTTGCTGATGATACCAGCTTGGTAGTGAAGGATGTTGCTCATAATATTGACACAGTATCAAATAATGCAGTTCAAGAGATAAGTTCATGGCTTGTAGAAAACAAGTTGATGTTAAATCACAGTAAAACTCAGTTTTTACAATTTCTAACACATAATTTGACGAAAGCTGACATTCTGATTACACATAATGGGCATGTGATAACTGAGACTGAACAGTTCAAATTTCTAGGTGTTCATATAGACAGTAAGCTGTCATGGAAAGCCCATGTTCAGAATCTTGTTCCAAAACTAAATTCTGCTATATTTACCATTAGAACAATATCTGAGATAAGTGATTTTTCAACACGAAAAGTAGTCTATTACGCTTACTTTCACTCACTTATGACATACGGCATTGTTTTTTAGGGTAACTCGCCTGATGAAAAAAGGATATTTCTGGCTCAAAAAAGGGCGGTTCGAGCAATATCTGGTGTAAGTTCGCGAACGTCATGTTGACCCCTTTTCAGTAGTCTGGGAAGTTTGACTCTGGCGTCACAATACGTTTTTTCTTTAATGTCGTTTGTTGTTAATACTATCAGCTTATTCCCACGAGTGAATACTAGACAGACGTCAAATCTACATTTGCATCACACCACCTTAACACTTGTGCAGAATGGGTACAATATTCTGCAGCATCCATTTTCAATAAGCTGCCACAAGAACTAAAGAATCTTAGCACTAATCCACAAGCTTTCAAATCTAAATTGAAGAGTTACCTCATGGGTCACTCCTTTTATTCTGTCGAGGAACTCCTAGAAAAGTTAAACAATTAAGCTAATTCATTTTTTTCTTTATTGATTCTTTTCACTTTGTCTTAAGATTGTCGTGTGTAAAGGACTGCTTAAAAATTTTCTATTACCATTCTTGTGTAACAATTAATGTATTGACTTGTTCCATGACCATGGAGTCTCACTCCTCAATTGGGTCCTATGGAACAGAAAAACCAATAAATAAATTAAAAAAAACAGAATAAATAAAATACAGAAATCAAAGTAATGAAACAACATAGCTTTCATTTGTGAAAAGTTTACAAAAACATTGTAATAAAATTGAAATGAAAGGTTGCCATAGAAAGTGAAACAGTTAAAAGCAATTGTTCTAAGCCATTTACGAAAAGTAAAAACATTTCTGTATAGGTGTTCGGCTTATTTGTCAATTAATGATTGAACAAAGTCATTTGATACATATCAAATGGAAAAAAACGAACAGGCTGTTGTACTTAATACTTAAACTCACACCTAGATGCCGCTGGGCGTTACTGTTTTACGGCATCGATGACATGTCCTTTGCTAACAATGTCAATGAGTATTAAGTTACGTGTCAAAGATAAAATGACCATTAAAAAGTATACCATTTAAAATAATAAACATCCCACATGTTTGATAGCCTCTATTAACCCTGTACTAGAATGTAAAATGATTTCAGACATGAGCACCAGTACAGATTTTAAATTACGCAAACAGTACTCATGTGTTAAAGTGTCCATAGCTGCTACATATAGGCGAGGGGAGCAGGTTTAGTTTGTTCCTCCTGGATCACATTTTTGCTTGTAACTACACAAGCAGTTTTCAAATAATTCCCAAAAATGGGTGTTGGCCCACTTTAGGTTACGGTAGTATCACTAAAAGTGGGCCTTTGCGATCATTATTTGACAGCTCGAAATGTAAATGAAAATAACAGCTTAACCATTCATCTGAGACGAAAATTGAATAACCAAATTTGTAGAGGAGTAAATTCTCTACAACTTTGCTCTCTTATGTTTTCTTCATATCTCGTCTCGTTTGAGAGATATTTGCAAAAATAACAGCGATTTGACACCATCCATTGATTTTACGAAAACTAGCCGTTTGCAGATTTCACGTGACATTCCACACCCAGAACTCGCTCTGGCATACACCATCTTAAATTGCATATTTGATGATTTTCTTATTATAACTTAAACATTGTTATTTCAAAGCAACGGCACACTGAAGAATTAACCAAAACATGTCATTCTTCGTACGATAAATGATAATCTAGTGTCGAAAAATGCCATATTAGCATCAGTTAACAACTGCCATCAATAGTACGAAAATAAAGGATGAATTTTGTAATTGTTTGCTGTAGTGTAGTGGGCAGCGTGTTGGATTGTGATGCACATGGTCCGTGGCTTGGGACCCGCCACTCCCAAATATTTTTTCTCCTTTTTTCCTAAAAGGGTTACATGTTGGTTGCATAGATATTATCACAATAGTAGAGTCGTAATCATATCACTATAATTTTTTATTATTTACATTATTATTTTTGTCTGAAATGATAAAACTACAAATTTAAAGTGGGCCATAAAATACGTCAGTGCGATTTTTTTCATTGTGACTTGCTCATTGAGCAGGTTACATCCTTCTGCTTGCTGGTGGCAGATTTCCAGATCCTCAGGCAAATCGATAAACCTTCCCTTCTCACCCCTATGTAGCACGACCTGGAAATGACAATAATACGACATATTTCTAAGGCAAACAACTATCCACATGATGTGAGTAACTTGTATAGGAGAATAGCCAACAAATTTGAAAACGAATCAGACCCTAGTATCAGCATTAATGGGGAAAGAGGAAATATTAGGTTTGCTTGTTTGCCTTACTATGGCAAAATGAGCACTAGAATCGCATCGGTATTTAAAAGATATAATGTAAAAGTGGCATTTGAAACCGCAAATTGCCTAGGTAACATTCTTGAGCACACCATAGACAAAATTAATTTAAACCATATTTCAGGAGTCTATAGGATCAATTGTCCGGATTGTGGAGCATGATATGTGGGGCAGACAGAAAGGAGATTAGAAACCAGATTCACAGAGCACATTGCGATTGAAAGAAAGGACGCAATCAAAAGATTGTGAGTATTTAGCCCACCTGATAGAATCTAAGCATAAGGGGCCAAGCCTAGCAAACAATGTAAGGCTGCTACATAGGGGATACAGGGTTCAAACATGTGGGATGTTTATTATTTTAACTGGTATACTTCTTAATGGTCATTTTATCTTTGACACGTAACTTAACACTTGACATCGTTAGCAAAGGACACATCATCGATGCCATAAAACAGTAACGCCCAGCAACATATAGGAGTGAGTTTAAGTATTGATTACAACAGCCTGTTCATTTTTTCCATTTGATATGTATCAAACAACTTTGTACAATCATTAATTGACAAATAAGGCGAACACCTATACAGAAATGTTTTTACTTTTTGTAAACGGCTTATCATGGCTTTGAAACTATTTTCTAAAAACAAGTGACAATGTGTAGAACAATTACTTTTAACTGTTTCACTTTTTATGACAACCTTTCATTTTAATTTTATTACAATGTTTTTGTAAACTTGTCACAAATGATAGCTATGTTGTTTTATTACTTTGACTTCTCTATTTTATTTATTCTGTTGATAAAAACTGTTATATTCGTTATACTGTAGAGGGCAGCACATGCCCAAATGGTGTTCTATGACGTCAGCCACTTTCGTTTTTGAAATAGTGTTTGTGTAGTTTTGAAATGGCAAAAATGACCTGTTGTCATACTTGGCATGGAGTGAGTTATCCATATTAATAATGTCTTCAGTTAAACACATGGTATGTATAATTAATTAGAACACTGTTATGTCTGTCATAATGACAGAAGTGGTACCTATGTAACATTTTCATGTAGTAACAGTGTGTTTTCCTTGTACTTTTTAGCACTGATAATGGTCAGTGACTGGCCGAAATCATGATTTGCTAATAAAGAATTTTAAAAAAAGATCGACTGATAGCTGCAAATCTCAGAGTATTGGTACTTGGATGTGACAGTGAAGTGTTTACAAAAACAGTATTTTGAGGTACTTGTTGAAAAGTAGGTCGCTCTGTAACTGGCTGTATATGTTGGCCGAGAGGTGTGAGGAAAGAAAGAATACAAAACTATGCATAAAAAAACAGTGCAGTGGCTGTGTGCAAACCAACTTTCAAATTGAGCACACTTTTCTTGCTTTACAGTGTAGCAAATGCAACTTATAAATGCTGTTTAGGTGGATAGCCTTAGTAGTTAACACTACCTGTTTGGCACAGTTCAACTAACTCCATATTTTCCAGTGCTGCTCTGGATTGCCCGCCCCCACCCCCTCCTCCTCACTCTGCCAATACTAACAAGAGAAAAAACAGCTGACAGAAACTTAATCTACAACTCCACTGCACAAAGCAAGTAACAGTACCAAGTAATGTGTTTCATGTTGATATAATTATGCAATTTATGTGTTGTTAACAGAGCTAAAAATGAATGAACTAATTATGAACTTAGTTTCACTGCTAATGATTAACATAGGGACTTTTAACCCTTTCACTGTCATGCCTGTATATATACGGGTGGTGATTGCTACACATCAGGTGCGGCACCCGTATATATAAGGGTGATAATTGCTACACATCAGATGCGGCACCTGTATCTTTCATTTTCGTATGTGGCTCCCATTTTTAAACTGTTTTCTGTATTTCTTTGCCTTTATATGTACCGCTCTCTGTTGGGACTGGTTATAACTCTAACCTCAACAACAGAGTTGTACTGCGTTGTTCTTTGTTGTTCACTTGCTACAGTGTACATAATGGCATCTTCGTCTTATGTTGGTCTAAGTGAATGAGAAGTATCAGCTTTAAACGAGTTATTCAGCACCTTGGAAAGTGAAGATGAAGATCCTAGTTTCAATTACATAGACAGTGATATAAGTGATGATGAAACTCCAGCCCATTTTCATTGTGATAATGCGCATTTGCGTGACAATTCAGACGCTGCCAATGTCGCCCGCCGCAGTGTGCCGTCACCGCCTGTGGCACAAACAGAAGAAATGATTCGCTGGGTAAACAGTGAGTTTCATCCAAAAGCCCATAAATTTAGAGAAACGAGTTCTGGTTTCAAAGACTTTTTTGCTGGGTAAACAACGCATCTGAAATAATAGATTATTTCGAATGTTTTGTTACTCCAGAACTTACGGGTAAAATAGCTTTCGAGATGAACAGATATTTTCAGTACTTGATTTCTAATACAGATCCAGCAGTGTCATCTAGACTACGTAGATGGAAAAACACAAACTCCTAGGAAATTTACTTGTTTTTTAGCGGTAACAATGCTAATTTCTAGAAATAAAAAGCTGAGCCTGAACGACTGTTGGTCTACCAATAAATTACTACACATTCCAATTTTTGGCGAGGCAATGCCGAGAGACCGCTATTTGTTGCTACTTAAGCTCCTGAATTTCTGTGATAATGAGCAACAAGAACCAAATAATAGACTGTGTAAGACAGACATGGTGTTGAATGACATTAGAAAAGTGTGTAGCAAAAATTGTTATCCTTTTGAGAATCTTAGCACAGACGAGTCTTTAGTGCTTTTCAAAAGACGTTGTCCTTCAAACAGTATATAGACAAAAAGACATAGATTTGGTGTAAAATTTTTTGTGATAGCGGAAGTCAAAACGGACTACATCTTAGACTTTATAATTTATACAGGTGCATCAAAATGGCTGAGTGTATTTGTAAAACACTGGGAATTTCTGGCTCTGTTGTCTTGCAACTCATGCAGCCATTCCTTGGCAAAGGTCACAGTCTATACACAGACAACTGGTATACAAGCCCACTTCTTGCTGATTTTTTGCACAGAAATCAAATGAATCTGTGTGGAACAGTAAGAAGTGATAGGGGAAAAAATGCCTATCATTGAGAAACCATAAGTAAAAGGAGAGTCGTGGAGTAAAAATTGTGGACATATTATGATTGTGAAATGGCTTGACCAAAAAGTTGTTAATATGTCATGTTGACACAATGGTACCAACTGGTAAAACAAACTGAAAAACTGGAGAACCAGTTATGAAACCTCTGTGCATTCAAGAATATAACAAAAATATGGGACCCATAAACAATATATATGCTGCTAAGTTCAGTTCAATGTTTACATAAAACAGTAAAGCGGTACAAAAAAGTATTTTTCCATGTTATAGACTTTGCTGTGGTGAATTCTCATGCTGTGTATAAATTAAAAACAGGGTCAAAGCTACCATTAGCCACATTTCAATTAGAACTGATAAGACAGCTCATCAAGAAGTATGGCAACGAATCGAGAAAAAAAAACAAAAAAAAAAACGATTAGGGTCTCTTCTGATGACTTGCCTACGAGACTGGCAGCCCGCCACTTTCCACAGTTAGTTACACCCATACCTGGAGGAAAACAAAACCCTCAGAGATATTGTTACGTGTGTTCCAATACTCAACTGGATCCAAAAAGAAGAAGAGACACGAGATATCAATTTACAGAGAGCAATGTCTGTTTGTGTAATTCTTTTCAAATGTATCATTTGTTGTAGAAATTCCTAGTAATTGTTTTTGTAAAAAAATACATATTACATTGTCATATCCAGCTGCTCGTCAGTGTAATGTCTTTCTTTTGACATGAAAAAATAAAAGAAAAATAATTGACCATGCGTAACTCTCCCAACGCCGCAGCAGAAAAAGAATTTGACTGCGAGAAACTTCGTTTCTGGTGCCGCATATGGGTGTTCCACAAGCTTTTCCGACGCCGCAGTGGAAGGGTAGTCTTTAAAATGTTTGTGAAATGCTGTAGGATGTTTTAGAACTAATTCTGAATAAGCTTTTCATTAAGATATTAAATAGCTCTTCTTTCCTACATGCATCTGTGCATTTACATAGAGCTTTTAAACTGAAAAAGTTTGGAAGAGACATTAGTCTTTGAGTACATAAAAGATTTTATAATACTGCAACACAGAGGTAACATTTTTATTGAAAAGGTGTCAATGGCTAACTGGATTTTTATTTCTACACCAACTGTAGTTATTGCAGCAATGCCCTAACCACAATATAAAAGCAAGTAATTTACCTATGTTGGTTTCCAAGACAAATGGAGGCTTATAACAAATTACAAACACGTAATTTCCAAAGAAATGTTCAAGAAATCAGGACATGAATTCTAAATGATGTTATGATAAAAGAAGAAAATGTATTTTAAATTTGATTTCAAAGTGACAATAATGTAGAATCATAACTACAATATTTTCGAAAACTGCAGTGTATTTATTTCATCTCTTGTTGCTGAAGAAAAATCATATTTCAAAGTTTCATATCATTACCCTGGAATAAAGAGATTTAACATATTGAGTATACAAGGCGATTTAAAAAAATCATTTACAAAATTCAATTGCACATTAGAGAATGCAATAAGGATCTGTAATCGCATAGAAACCAAGGGTTACAAATGTCATCCTGGGCTTCTAAATGGTTTAGTAGTTATTTAGTTGCAAATCACAAATTTATATATACTACAAGAGATTCTCCAAGTTTTGCCCAGATGTATAAAGACTTGCCTGCCATCAAAACTGCTTTTAATACTGCACCACAGTATTATCAGCAAACAACTGCAGATTGTTACTTACTCTGTCAGTAACCATGGTAGCCATAAAACTGGCCCACCATGACCAATCCAGTGGCCAAAAAAGGTTTCCTGTTGATGGGCCCTATCCTGTCTGTTAAAATCAAATGTGACAATGAATAGGTGAGCAAACATCATTCAGTATGTCCAGCAAACCTCTCACAAGAATATGAGATATGTGTGACTATCAAGTTTGCAACTTCTTACTTCCTATGTGTTTACTGTTCCTTTTCATATGCCTGATGTGCTCCAGTTTAATTTCAATGCAGTATTCTGATGACTTTCCACTTGCATCAATACATTAATTCAAACTACTTCATTTCATTCACTGCAAAACATATAAGAACAGGGCTAATACAGTTAAGTGTTCACTACTCAATCTGGTATGCAATACATCAAAATGTTTGTAAACATAAGAGACGAAACTGCCGAGGTAATTGGTTCATAGACTTACAAACTATGAAAACTATCTTAAACTAACTTATGCTAAGGAGAAAAAGACACACACACACACACACACACACACACACACACACACACACACACACACACACACGTCCAAAGTAGGACTCGAACCTCCGATGGGGAGCATCCGCGCAATGAGTGTCAAGATGTCTTACGTGGTTTTCTTTGCATACTCACACAGTTCCTTTCTATATAGCTTCAGCAAGACCTTGTTAAGAGCAAATAAACTATGCCAGTTAAGCACTCTGCACTTTCCATCATTAACAACAGTTATTTCACTTCCTGTTTTAAGATACTTTTCTTTCTTGGCAAAAAATTTCTTAAAACTATAGCACATCAGGTACAAACTGACAACCTGTTTTGAGTACATTAAGATATAAATACTGTATATTATCCATCAATTCCACACTAACCACAGTTAAACATCCCTCCCCCCCCCCCCCCCCTCTCTCTCTCTCTCTCTCTCTCTCTCTCTCTCTCTCTCTCTCTCTCTCTCTCTCTCTCTCGTGTGTGTGTGTGTGTGTGTGTGTGTGTGTGTTGGGTGGGGGGGGGGGGGGCGGTGTGTATTTTCAATAAATGGAGTATATTTACTTACAGCAAGCACTGCATTACCATCGCCCAGAGCAATGGCTTCATCTAGAAGTTCCTTTTTACTATCTAAGGAACGATAAAGCTCCAGAGAATACCGATGTCCAAGCAACATTTTTGTAATTGTATCACGTACAGGAAGAGGTGTCCAGTGAACCTAACAAGAAAAGGTACATTTTGTTGGCACTATATATTACACAATAAATTAGTATTGCACATAGAACTTGTTGTACCTCAACTTCTTTCCGCAACACTTGCAGTTCTTCTTCAGGGCTTCTGCTACATTTAACCCCAAAAGACTGTTGTTTACCAGCATCTAAAACTGAGCAAATTACAGTTTTTAAAGGAAAGAAAGATGCTAAATGTTACAATTAACATAGTGCTAATGAGAAAATTACAGATTGCGCTTTTCGCATCTTATGGATAGAAAAATTCAAATGTTCAAATGTTTGTATAGCTTATGGGACTTAACTACGGGGTCATCAGTCCCTAAACGTAGAAACTACTTATGAACTAGCTAACACTAAGGACGGCACAAATATCAATGCCCGAGGGGGGATTCGAACCCTCGACCGTAGTGACCGTGCAGACCGTGACTGGTGCGCCTCAGTCCCCTCGGCCACCGCGGCCGGTGTCTTATGGATAGACTGATGTTTTTGTTGCTTTCTATTACTATGGAAGAGAACATCAGTTGAGCATAAAAGAGACTAGAAAAATCATGACTGGAATGATGAGATTACATACTAACTGATAAAGAATGTAATTTAGTAATGGATGGCAGTACCATGCTGAAACCTATAAGAAAGTGTTTAGTTCAATGACTCATTAGCAGAACATGCACTGACCTAGTTGATTTTCTCATTTCTGAGATTTCTTGATCTTCTCTTGCTGCTAGTTCTGTTTTTATAGTGCTATGTCATATGTGAATATGAATAATTTTCATAATTAAAAACACACACACACACACACACACACACACACACACACACACACACACACACACAGAATATCACACTTCACCGTCTGGTAGTGATTTGAAAGGAACTAAGAGCACACCCCTACACTGTCTCACTACACTCAAAACCCATACGCTCTATCCATCCAATCCAATAGACCAATGAATGAATATTAGCTTGCTCCACATGAAAGGGTACCTAATTTTACAGACCCTGGCAATGGTGGGCTCGCAACTTCCCATGTGTAATATTTCATCTGTTCACTCTCATGCTTTCACCGACCAAGAAGGTGGTGATGATATAATAATAGTAATAATAATAATAATTATTATTATTATTGTTGTTGTTGTTGTTGTTTACCAGCTGCAACAAACCAACATTCTTTTACACACCTTTGATCGTTACTTTGACAGCTGAACACGACTAAACTCCACCATGGTGCTGCCCTCTGGAATGTGGTACAGCACCACTTTGGCCCTCAGCCGCCATACTCACTAAAAGAACTTGCAAGCTATACTCTGTACGGTGAGAGAAGAGCTTTGACAGTTGAGGTGGCCATGGTGCACGTGGCTCGGGCGGCCACGCTGGCCTATCAGGTGCTGAGCTTGTGTATATGTTACCCAGGCAAACCGCCAGCGTTGCCTTACTGCAAGGCCACCCCGAGCCACCCTACCCAGAGTCGGTCAGTGGTGCCGTGTGCTTCGTTCAGCTTTGTGTTTGTGTGCTCCGTAACCTCTCCGAGATTCTTGTCATGTGTGTTCGGATATGAATAATGGCTTCCTGCAGTTCAGAGAAGAGGCCGTTTGGAAAAGGAGCTACACTGAGATCACAAGCACTCAAATTTATTTACAGATTACGTGTTTACTTTGAAAGAGAAAGGGACAATGGTGGGCCTTTGATATCAGTAAGTAGAGTGATTGACAGGGTGGCAGAGGCATTGAATATCTCAACAGCAACTGTAAAAGAGAGTCACAAATGATAAAGAGACTGCAAATTCAGCTGGGAGTCCTGTTATTGTGACGCCTGGGAAATTGAGAAAGAGATTGTGCCGTGTGACTGAGACAGAGAACTTTGATGAAAATGCCATCAGACAGAACATTTATGTGTACTATAGCCGGAAGGAGTATCCAAAACTTAAGAAATTACTGCAATCACTGTAAGACAGTTGGTTTGTTCAGAGGCAAAATGACAAGTCTCCCTATCGTTTTGATGAAAATTGGCTTCTGATAGGAAAAGTTTTCAGGTAGAAAAGTAGTAATGTAGTCCGTCAATCAGGAGAATGTCATATGGATTGATGAAACATGGGTCAACATGCGTCATGCATAATCAGTCATGTGGACAGATGACACACGCCACGGGACTATGAGTGTGCCAACTGTTAAGGGAGGGTGACTAATTATTGTTCACACTGTCTCTATGAGCAGTTTTGTGCCCAAAAAAACTGTCGATTACCACGAGGAGATGAATGCTGCAAGATTTAAAGAGTGGTTCATTACTTGTTTGCTACCAAACATCAGACCTGCTAGTGTTTTTGTAATGGACAATGCGGCATATCATTGCATACAGTTAAATAAGGCACCAATGGCTGCTACAAGGAATGGCGAAATGGTCAGCTGGTTGACAGATAATAGTATACCACAAGAAGACAATATGCGAAAAGCAGAACTTCTTGAATTAGTGAAACGATATAAGCCCCGAAAGATGCAGTATGAAATCTATTCGCTAGCAGAGAACCAAGTGATACGTCTTCCACTGTACCACTGCCATTTCAACGTCATCAAACTGGACCCAAATAAAATCAGATGTCCTGGAGCGAACTAAAACCTTTACGTTGCGAGATACAGAGAGGCTGGTAAATGAGGCTGTGACAAGAATAACACCATAAAATTGGAAGAACATTGTGAATCACATGTGGAAAGAAATTAGAAGGTCGAACATCGAAGAAGGCATAAGAGAAGAAGCCATGGAAAATACTGTCACTTCTCTATCAGAAGATGAAGACACCAGCAGTGAAGATAGCAAAACCTGTGTCATGGCGAGAGATGACCAATCTGATGACAACAAACTTGGAGTTTCCGTTCTCCTACAGAAAAAATAAAGGTAACGTCTTCAGTCAATATTTTACATGTAATATTTGTCTTTATTGCTGTAGCTTGTTAATGTCGAAAATCAATTTGTGAGCATTTGTATGAAGCACAAATACTATCAGCGCATGAGAAAGAGATCTGACCAAGGACCATATCGCTGAGTAGAATACTGCCAATGCGAATTTTGTAAAGAGTCATGTAGCATTGTTTGGCTCCGTAGCACCGGCCGCTGCTAGGCTTTGGTTGGGTGGGGGTGGGGGAGGGGGAGGTGTAGTGCCTGGGGACCCTCTCCCCGCCAGCCCAGTTAGTCATTAATTTTGACAACATTATCAGAGGAGAAAAACAGTGATCTATTTGGTATGATCAATATACAAAAAAACAGTCTTGATCGCAGAAATTAACAGCTTCAAGTAACCGGTTTTGACCTGATGTAGGTCATCTTCGGAATTACAAATAGCCCATGTGGCCAGTGCTGCACTCGGCTGGGTTGGGCTGTCCTGGGCTGTTTTGCTGCCAGTAGGTAACTGTTGCATTAATTTCAAAATTAATACAAATAAATAATAGATTAATTATCATATTTATATGTACACATTTACCATCGAGAGAGACACAGTGAGGTATTAGTGAGATATCTAACTGTTTTCTTTGATGACAATATGATCTTGGATGTTACAATGAGGAATATGACAGATGGGGCCTCGAATTTATCTTGACAATAACTGAACATCAGAAGGTTGGGGACAATGAAAGAATCAGCTTCCACTAGAAACAAACATTTCAAGGTGAATTTGTGGCATTTCTACCAAATACCAACATAAGCAGCACATGCCATAGAATATTGGTAGAGGTTTTTTTTTTTTTTTTTTGCACAGTGCAAAATCACAAAATTATTTAACATTCAAAAAATTGTGAAATTATCCAAGAAATTGAAAGAAACATCATCATTTAAATTTAAAAGTGGAAATTGGAGCAATGAAATCTGATCTGAATATAGGTGACATTCGATTCTACACTACTTTGAAACATCGTATTGAGGTTTGCTAAGTTCATTTACGTCACTTTATGGAAACTATTTCTGGCTCATTCTTTGCTTTGGTAGTGTCAACGTGTTCGAAGTTGTTAGTGATTGCCGGTGCATTCAGTGATTTGTTCTTTGTTTTCCTGGAGTAGTTAACATGGTAGTTACAGGGTTTGACTGCAAAAAAGAATTTTTGTCAGAAGGATTTTACATTTATGATAAGGCTAGAAAAATACTTACTTGCAAATACTGCCATGTATGAATCACATGGCAGAAGAAGGACAGTGCTTCAAACATATTCACAACAGTTCTTCGCATAAGAAGAACAAGGAGAAGGCGCTTACAATCACAGGTGTTAAAAGACACGCTACACTGGCACATGTCAGTGTGGCAGCAAAAAAGGATAAGGAAGAACTCGTTTTGTCAATGACTCGTGCATTCGTCAAAGTGAACATTCCATTGGAGACGGTCAATTATCCAAAGCTGAGAGAGTGGATGAACAAATACATACCATGTTTGAGTAACATTAGAAATTTCGGAGGAGAAGAAATATGAGATCAACTTCTGTTTCTGTGGGTTAGAGTGAGAGATAAAATTTTAGGGCTGCTTTTGGCAGTCTAGTGTGTTGTTGGCAATAACCTTGAATGCTCTTTGAAAACTCTCATAAAAACCTTTTGTGTTGATAACAAATTTATTTATTTATTTGTATATATCCTTGTCCAATCAGTAAATTATCCTTGTAAAGAGGACATTTCATTGCCAAACTTATTACACAATGCTGTCGCCATTGAAGTAAATGTGAGTGACCAACCTAAGACTATCACGTATCGGGATTATAAATTGTTTACTGTGGATAATGATGTGTAGAAGTTTCAGCTGTGATGACACGTCATCACCACACGGTCATTATATTGGCAACGTGAAGCCTCACAGTCAAACCAATCCTCATATTTCTTCGTAATATCACTTACTTCATTTACATGAGAATTTTAATTGAATTGAATACACTTTCCATATTCAATATCTGCATTATTATTATTCTGATAATAGGCATAAAAAATTATGAAGAACACTAACACAATATGATGGAATTTCCACAGGAGCATTTTCAAATCAATTTTAGTACTCCATGTAACATTATTTGGAGCAATTATGCTTCTTTCTATTCAGTTAATGCTGGATCCCTCATTCATTTCAAAGACAAATTAGTAGGCCCTAATTAAATTTTGCAACTGGTATTAAACAGTAGGGCCTATTCTCATATTGAGTATTTTGATATTTTTAAAGTGCTGGTGACTTGACGTCAGCTAGAAGACTACGGGAAAGCACACTACCCCGTATTATAAAAGAAGAGGAGGAAAGATTAAAAGATCCTGTTGAAGATCAATGAATGTCTATACTCTGTGATGAAACTACAGATCGAAAGGGACCATGTGTATTTGTAGTTCTGCTAAAAGTGCTCATTTGTGGTGATACAGTTCAAAAGTTGTTTGTTGGGTGGTGTAAAGATTATTTCCAATGCTAATGCAACAGAATGCTCTTGAGCTATCATTAATGTTATACAAAAACTAGAGATTCAGTTGCACAATACAGTTTCTATAACTTCAGATCCTGCATGTTACATGGGAAAAATGTATAAATGCAATTAGGGTTTTGGTTTCAGAAGGCTTAGTGCACACACAGTGTTGGATGCAAAACTAGAGATTCAGTTGCACAATACAGTTTCTATAACTTCAGATCCTGCATGTTACATGGGAAAAATGTATAAATGCAATTAGGGTTTTGGTTTCAGAAGGCTTAGTGCACACACAGTGTTGGATGCACAAATTAAATTTAGTGGGCAATGTGTGGGCTGTGGAACTCGGTGATTTAAATAATTGTGTTGTGCAGGTAAAACATCTCTTCTTAAATACTCGGAAGGGAAAGCATGCATACATTCAGTTCTTAAACAACAAATTTGAAGATCAACCCACAAAAGCCAAACATTTTCCCATTCCAGTAATCACCAGATGGAACTCGTGGTTTAAAAGTGTGGAGTATATTGGGAAATATCTAAGTGATATAGTAGAATTTGCTGAAACTATTGAAGATGGGAGTATTGCAGTAAAGTATTTTAAAGGCTTGACTTCTAATGAAGTAATCAAAATTCGGTGCATGGCAATTTCTCTTGTTGAGCATTGGTCCAAATGTTGTCATTTGCTGACATTGTTAGAGAGCTCAAAGATCCCATTAATACATTTATTACAGTCAAAACTTAATGACATGACAAAGGGACCCAAATTACTACATGATGGCTTTTTCTTCGAGACAATCTCAGATAAATTAAATAAACTGCCAATGCATATGCAGGTACAACTAACACCCATGTTCCAAGCTGTGGGTAGAGCAAGCCTGAAAAAACTGAACCAATTAATACAAAGTGATACAGAAAAGTGTGTGATATCCTCAGTGGGTAAACTGTTTGATTTCTGAAATATAATGAAGGGTGATTTAGGTAATACTGAAATTTCTCAACTAATCAAGCAAGTCCCCATTCTGCAAGAACTTTCATTGGCAGAGTGTATTGAAGCATATTCAGTGTTCAAGAATTAAATCGAAAGTTCTTGTGCGTGATGTAATTAATATTCTTTTGTCCCTTAAAGCAGATTATGGCCATTTTGAGGAAGCGGCAGTTAAGGCTTTGCGGGTTCCAATTAGTAATGTTGACAGCAAAAGATCATTTTCAGCCTATAGTAAAAATGACTTACCGGAGAGCAGCTCTCATTCCCAGTAACAAGGAAATAATGGTTTCTCTTGCCTTCTCAGAATGACTTTATTGTTCATTTGTAAATTATGTAAGCTAGGTTCTGTTTATTAAAGTAGCTGTATGATTATTTCCCAGACATTCATTTTATGGTGTATACAGTATTTTTAGAACTTTATAATTTTCATATTTTTGAAGAAAAAAAAAAGATACCATATCACAAAAAATGCTATTAATGATTTTTCTTTCGCTTTTACTGCTGAAAAATGAAAATAAAATGTAGCGAAATTATTGACGAAATGAAGCCCCCCCCCCCCCCCCCCCCCGGGAGCTCGCAGCTCTTTTGTGAGTACGTGTGTGATGCGCACGGGTCCTCAAGCCATTGCAGCCTTCCTTCTTACTTTCCTGGGTAGCATTACCTATCCCAGTTCCTCTCCTCCCCATCCTAATTCCTCCCCACCCCACTCATCTCCCCCTCTCTAGGTGGTTCTGTTCAAAACTGCACGGCTATTACTATGGTTCCAATGATGGTTGTAGCGATTTTGATCTTTGTTATTTTGTTTTGTTTTTAATGCAGTTCGGCCCACCTCGGTGTTTGACCTCCATAAAAAATAAAAATTACAGTTACCAGTGAGAGTCATTTGGGAAAGAACTCCAGACCTAGCCCCTATGGTGTGTATCCCCGTCCCTTCCTTTCCCATTTCCTTCCTTTCAATAGCCCCCTATCCCCACTAGGTTGCCAGCATGTGTAGCCAGACCGTTTGTGTGTGTGTGTGGGAGGGGGGGGTTGTTTTGTACCCTTATGGCTGGGCCCCCTGACAACACAGGGATCACACTGCTGGTACCAGAGCTGCAACCTCTCCATGCAGGTCAAGGGGTCAATATCTGTGCTCATGGGGTATCGGGACTCCTGGCAATGGCCATTGTGCCAGGAGGTCTTTGCTGTGGCTGGGTGGTGCCCATGGGGACAGCCCCCAATCGGAGTGGGTGGTAACATGGCAGACATTTTACATGATGAAACGTGTTAAGTTAGATAATGGTCATAATGCGGCTGTCTCAGAAACCAGGACCGCCAGCCAGAACACACGTCGTGCAGCAGCAGCTCTACATTGTAACTGGATTCTTAATAGAAGCGACTTATTTTCATTTCGTGCATGCTTTCTCTTACAGTACATCAAACTGTAGTGTGCTAGCGTGTTTATTTATCCAGAATCAATGTTTAATTGACAGATCAGTGTTGATATTTTAATTTATTAGCTCACATATATATTTTTCACATTCGCTGTTAATAAACAGTTTAGTGTTTGGTACATATTTTTCTAAGCTCACTGTTTATCAAACTTTTGTATCCTTGATCATATATTTAGTCAGATTCGCTTCAAAGGAACACATTAGTGTCCACTGCATATACTTAGATTCCTGTCAAATTCACAGTTCGGTGTAATCTCCCACAGTTTAAATCACAACAGTCATACTTATTTGGAACATATATAGGTTTTTAGAATCGCTAGGAACTGTGACTGCTGCAAACGGATACAGGCCGAGTTGGTGACTCTTCGCTCGCAGCTTCAGGTGGCGTTGGTTTCACTGACAATGCTTGAGAATGTGGTGGGTGGGTGCCGCTGTAGCGGTCCGCTCGCGGGGGTGCAGCAGACACCCTGTGCATCTGTTCTGGCCTCCGATCGGCCTGCAACTGTGGCCATCCCGGTCACTGCCCACGAGGGGGTCGCCCCCCGATCTGAGGTGGATTGGGAGGTCTCCTCAGTGCACGTCAGGCTGCGTAAGACTTCCTAGGGGACCGAAGTGGAGGCCTCCCCGGTTAGTCTTACGAACAGATTCGAGGCGCTGTCTGTGGCAGAGGATGTTCCTCACACATATGGTGTCGCTTGTCCTGTACTCACCCCTCTGCCTGCAAGATCAGGCCACTCACAGAGGGTGGGTTTGTTAGTAGTTATTGCTCCAATGTTAGGCGGGTGATGGAGCCCCTTAGGGATATGGCTGCTAGGGAGGGGAAGAAGTCCAATGTGCACTCCATATGCATACCAGGGGGAGTCATTCCAGATGTGGAACAGGTCCTTCCGGATGCCATGAAGAGCACAGGGTGCAGCCAGCTGCAGGTGGTGGCTCATGTCGGGACCAACGATAAGTGTCACTTTGGATCAGAAGAGATTCTCTCTGGTTCTGAGCAGCTATCAGAAGTGGTAAAGACTGCCAGTCTTGCTTGCAAGATGAAGGCAGAGCTCACCATCTGCAGCATAGTCTACAGAACTTACTGCGGACCTTTGGTTTAGAGCCAAGTGGAGGGTCTGAATCAGAGGCTCAGACTGTTCTGCGACCGTGTGGGCTGCAGATTCCTCTGCTTGCGAAAAAACGTGGTGGGTTTTCAGGTTCCGCTAAATAGAACAGGTGTCCACTATAGTCAGGAAGCGGCTCAAGGGTTGCGGGGGCTGTGTGGTGTGTACTGGGCGGTTTTCTTTTAGGTTAGAGGGCCTTGGGAATACACAAAATGTGTTTCAGTCTCAAAGGGTGCAGGTCAGACACAGGAAGACTGCAGATCTAGGAACCATTGGTGTAACAGTTGTAAATTGTCGTAGCTGCATTGGGAAAGTTCCAGAGCTCCAAGCACTGATAGAAAGTTTTGAGACACAAATCATTATAGGTTCTGAAAACTGGCTGACGCCAGAGATAAGTTCGGCCAAAATTTTTACAAAGGGCCAAATGGTCATCAGAAAGGATAGAATAAATAAAAAAGGGGGTGGCATGTTTATTGCTGTTACAAACGATTTATACTGCAGCAAAATTGAGGCAGATACTTCCTGTGAGTTAGTATGGGTAGAGGTTATACCTGACAACCGGAATAAATTAATAATTGGATATTTTTATCGGCCCCCTGACTCAGACGATGCAATTGCTGAAATGTTCAAAGAAAGCTTGAATCACATTTCAAATACGTACCCGAAGCATACTGTTATAATCGGTGGCAACTTTAATTTACCCTCAATATGTTGGCATAAATATGTATTTAAAACTAGTGACAAATATAAAACATCGTCCGAACTAGTTCTGAATGCATTTTCTGAAAACTACTTCAAACAGTTAGTTCATGAACCCACTAGAATAGTAAATGGTTGCAAAAATACCTCTGATCTTCTAGCGACAAATAATCCTGAGCTAGTAAAGAGCATCATAACAGATACAGGGATTAGCGAACATAGAGCTGTAGTACCGAGACTAAATGTCAAAATTCCCAAATGCACCAAAAATATATGTATTCAAAAGAGCAGATAAAAATTCACTTCACGCTTTCCTCAGTGATACTCTCCAGTCTTTCAAAACTAAAAATGCGAGTGTAGATCAGTTGTGGCTTACTTTCAGAGACATAATACCAGTAGCAATTGAGAGATTTATACCAAATAAATTGATAAAAGAGGGGGCTGACCCCCCGTGGTACACAAAACAGGTCAGATCACTGTTGCAGAAACAAAGAAAAACGCATACAAAATTTAAAAAGACACAGAATCACCAACACTGGCAATCTTTTACAGAAACTAACAACCTAGCGCGGACTTCAATGCGTGAAGCTTATAGTAGTTTCCACAACGAAATCCTGTCTCATAATCTTGCAGAAAATCCAAAGAAATTTTGGTCATATGTGAAGTACACTAGCGGCAAAACACAAACAATACCTTCACTATGTGATAGCAATGGTAATACTACCGATGACAGTACTGCTAAAGCAGAATTGCTAAACAGAGCTTTCCGAAATTCGTTCACCAAAGAAGATGAAGTGAACATTCCAGAATTCAATCCAAGAACAGCTGCCAGCATGCAACATTTAGAAATAGATGTTCCTGAAGTAGTAAAACAACTTAAGTCACTAAACAAAACAAATCTTCCAGGCCTGATTGTACACCAACTACACTCCTCGCCGAGTATGCTGATGCAATAGCTACATACTTAGCTATAATTTACAACTGATCACTCAGCAAAATATCTGTACCCAAAGACTGGAAAGTTGCCCAAGTCATCCCAATATTCAAGAAAGGCAATAGGAGTGATCCCCAAAATTACAGACCAATCTCATTGACGTCGATTTGCAGTAGGATTTTGGAACTATACCTTGTTCGAACTTTATGAACTACCTCAAAGAGAACGACCTATTAACCAATAGTCAAGACCGATTTAGAAAGTATCGCTCTTGCAAAACATGACTTGCCCTTTATTCACATGAAGTGATAAGTGCCATCGACAAGGGATCTCAAATCAATTCCATATTTCTGGTTTTCCGGAAGGCTTTTGACTCTGTACCTCACAAGTGGCTTCTAATGAAATTGCGTGCTTATGGAATATCGCCCCAATTGTGCGACTGGATTCACGATCAGAAAGGACACAGTTCATAGTAATTGACAGTAAGTCATCGAGTAAAACAGAAGTGATATCTGGGTTCCCTAGGGAAGCGTTGTAGGTCGCTTACTCTTCCTTGTGTTAATAAACGATTTAGAAGACAATCTGAATATTTCCCTTAGACTGTTCACAGATGTTGTTGTTTATCGGTTAGTGAAGTCAACAGAGGATCAAAACCAACTGCAAAGCGATTTAGACAAAATTTCTACATGGTGTGAAAATTGGCAATTGACACTAAATGAAGAAAAGTGTAAAGCAATACACATGGCCACTAAAAGAAATCCACTGAACTTCAATTACGCGATAAATAAGTCAAACCTTAAGGTCGTAATTTCTACCAAATACCTAGAGTTACAATTACGAACAACTTAGACTGGAGAAAACACACAAAAAATATTGTGAAAAAGGCGAACCAAAGGTTACATTTCATTGGCAGAACGCTTTGAAGATGCACCAGATCCACCAAAGAGGCTGCCTACATCACACTTGTACGTCCTCTCCTGGAGTGCTGTTGCCTAGTGTGGGACCCTAATCAGGTGGGACTGATGGAAGACATTGAGAAGGTTCAGAGAAGGGCAGCACATTTTGTTTTATCACGTTACAGGGGGGAAAATGTCACGGAAATGTTGCATAATTTGAGGTGGAAATCATTAAAATAAAGACATTATTCATTGCAGCGAGATCTATTTATGAAATTTCAAACTACTTTTACTTCTGAATGTGAAAATACGTTGCTAGCACCCACCTACATAGGAAGAGATGACCATCCCAATAAAATAAGAGAAATCAGATTGAAAATGCAATGATTTAGATGTTCTTTCTTCCTGCGTGCTATTAGAGAATAGAACGGTAGAGAAAGGTTATGAACGGGTTAATGAACCCTCTGCCAGGCACTTAAATGTGATTTGCAGAGTATCTATGTAGATGTAAATGAATTGATACAATGTCACTACCTATGACAAGAGGACCTTCCCCTCTCTTTCTACTCCCTGGGAGGAGGACCAGCCACGTCGGCTTGGGATGAAACCCTTTCCAGATTACCTGGTCTGCACCAGGACAGACGGAGGAATTTTTGTGTCTCGTTTCCGTCGTAGCTGTCGGTGGCCTAGTGGAATGAGACCGACACAGGAATAAAGATAGCACGCTGGTGCAGGTACGGAGGGGAGCAGCCAGAAACTAGAAACACTAGAGTAAATTAGAACAATATATATATTGCACAGAATTTATACAATACTTAACTTTTACATAGTACTGCAGAATGTTGATACATAGTTGAGCTAGAGTCCTGCCTAGTGCCTAACTGATAGCCAAGTCTTCACTGGTGCCTATCGGATTCCGAAGTCTTTACTGGTTCCTAACTCAGTCCCAAGTGAACGATGGTCGTTCAGTGGGAGCCACGAGCGGAGTTGCAGCAGAGGGCGCTCGTGGCTGTTGTCGTAAGAACGCCGCGCCGTGCGTGCATGGCGGCGCGCGGCGAAAGCAGGTGGCGTGCACTTTGTACTTGTGCGACACCACAGGAATGTTCACCGCCACCAAGCTGTTGTTCTTTGTTGGCGATGTTCCAGTGTCAGTAACCCCTCAATAGTCATAAGTCATTGAACATGATTCAGGAAAATATTTTCCATTGTGACCTCCTCCTCCTCCAAACTGATGACGAACCCTGGGCCAATCTGGATCGGCAAGGTGTTCATTTTGTTCTCCGTGTGCAGTGAGACCCTAATGATAATCAAGTGGATACCGGCACATTTATCTTGGCCTTTGAGGAGGATAATTTCCCAGAGAAGGTCATGGTAAAGATCTATCATTGTGATGTGAAGCCATATGTTCTGCCTCCCATGTGATGTATCCTATGTATGCAGTTCGGGCATATGTCTCCTCGTTGCACAGCGATCCCTGTATGCGGTGAATGCGGATGTCCACTCCATGAGGGGAACCCCTGTGTTCCACCTCCAGTATGTGTCAACTGTCACCAACACCACTCTTCTCACTCACCAGACTGTCCTGTGTATAAAAAGGAGAAAAAGATTCAAGAGTACAAGTCCCTTGAACACCTTACATACCAGGAGGCCACTGAAAATTTGAGCGTGTGCATCCTGTACAAATGTTAACTAGCCTTGCCTCGATTACATCCTCCACCCCTCTCCACTCATCACGTTCCCAACCCATTCTTCCCCCCCTCCCTCTCCTGCACCTCCCTTGCCCCCCCCTTCCCCCCTCAGTGTCTCCCTTTTCCCTCCCACCTAGAGAAGTGCTCCCCTTCTCTGACACTTGCCGTTAAGGTGTCCCCTCCTAGGGTTCCTCTTCCTGGTGTCCACCAGATAGGAGGTCCTCTGCCTTAAGCCGATCTTCATCGGTGCCAGACCTTACTGACACAATTTCTATCTCTGGGACCTGTCCTTCCTGTCCTGCGAGAGAGAGAAAGAGGAGAAGAAAAAGAAGCACAAGTCACAGGACAATGCCCCTCCGGTAGTGCTGCAGGCGCCACCTTTGTCCTCATATTCAAATAACCCAACTGAACTTGTGTCTGATCCGCTGTCATGTATGTCGTTTGTTTCTTGTTGGTGATGGAAGTTGACCCAGCATTGTGAAATGCATCAGTCCATTCGCCTTCTATCTCGATTCTCGATCTGTTCTCATACAACGGAACTGTAACAGCTACTACTGTCACCTCCTGGAGTTGAAACATCTTATTTCCTTTTACTCTGCAGCTTCTTTTGTTCTGCAGGAATCATATTTCACTGATGGCCATTCACTGACACTCTGTGGGTTCCATGCTTTCTGTCGGAACTGTGTTAGCCCCCTACAAGCATCTGTGGAGTCTGCACCCTAGCTTGTACAGATGTTGTTAGTTGATTGTTCCCTCTCTGTACTACACTGGAAGTGGTTGCTGTTAGGGCTCACTTACACACTTCATTAACAATTTGTAATCTCTATCTCGCTCCTGACAGGCCACCTACGTCTGCTGCCCTCACAGTACTCTTTCAGCAACTCCCTCCTCCCTTCATCATTCTTGGGGACTTCAAAGGCCATCATCCTTCATGGGGCAGTGCTCTTACAACTAGTAAGGGCCACCTCATAGACCAATTCCTTGCAGATCACAACCTGTGCCTTCTCAATGATGGCTCCCCAACACATTTTAGTACCTCTCATGGCACCTTTTCTTCCATAGACCTTTCACTCACTTCTCCTCCCCTTTTCCCTTCATTTCATTGGTTAGCGTATGACAACCTTTGCGATAGTGACCACTTTCTGTTGATTCTTTCGCTCCCCTCACATTTGACGAAGGACAGGATACCCAGTTGGGTTTTCTGTCATGCTAATTAGCCTTTGTATACATTCCAGGTGGTTTTCATACCATCCCCGTCTGATTGTATAGATGCTGTCATCAGTGATGTATACACTGTGATTACTCAAGCTGCAAGCATTGCTGTCTCCCAGTCAACAGGCCCTCCTAGCCACCATCCAGTTCTGTGTTGGAACGAACCATTGCCGCAGCGATTTGTGAGCACCAATGAGCCTTGCAACATCGAGTGTGCTGGGACGTGTTTTCTCACATCCTTAGGATCTTCCGTACCCACCACAGGTGTACGCTATGCTGTGCTCCATCCAAGATTGCCGTTGGCCATCTTCAATCCCTGGCCTTGCCTTACCAGATGGAGTCTGTATTGATCTATTGGTTCTCGCAGAGCACCTTGCAGCTCACTTTGCGAAAGCATCAGCTATGACTTCCTACCCGGTAACTTTTCTTCTCAAGAAACAACAGGCCGAAAAATTTATGTTTCACCACTCCCCAGGAGGAATGTTATAACAAACCCTTCACTGAATGGGAACTACTTCTGGCCCTTTCCTCTTCTCATGTTTCTGCACCTGGCCCCGATTCCATCCATAATCAACTTTTCCAACATCTCAGTACTCCACAGTGGCAATATCTCTTCCAGGTATTTCACCGCATTTGACTCCAAGGGGTTTTCCCCTCACAATGGAGGGACAATATAGTGGTTCCTGTTCTTAAGCCTGGCAAGGATCCTTCATCCCTGTACAGTTACCAGCTGATTAGCCTGACAAATGTGCCATGTAAACTGCTCAAACGGATGGTTGCCCACAGATTATGCTGGGTACTTGAAGCACATGGACTTCTGTCACCTTACCAGTGTAGGTTCCAGAAGGAAAGGGCTACTATAGACCATCTCCTATGACTGGAAACAGCAAACAGAAAGGTCTTCTCAAAACGTCAACATGTTGTTGCTGTTTTCTTTGATTTACATAATGCATATGACACTGCTTGGTGTCGTCATATTTTAAGTACCCTCCATTACTGCGACCTACAAGGCTTCCTACCAATTTTTATCCTTCAGTTATTATCCCACCGCAGGTTCCATGTAAGGTTTGACTCTTCCTTCAGCTCCCCATAGACCCAGGAGAACGGTGTTCCACAGGGTTCTGTGTTAAATGTTATATTCTACTTAATCGTCATCAATGAGTTGGAGAGCTCCGTTGGGTCCTGAGTTGTACATAGACGACTTTTGCGTATGGTACAGCTCCCACTCTGTAGCCTCGGCTGAACACTAGCTCAAAGGTGCCATTCGGCAGGCTTCCACATGGGCTCTCTGCCATGGTTTTCAGTTTTCCCCTTCTAAAATGAGAGTAATGCATTTCTGTCATCGAACTAAAGTCCATCCTGGCCCAGAACTCTTCTGGGATACTCAACATCTGGAAGTTGTGACACAGTACCGTTTCTTGGGCCTCCATTTTGATAAAAAAAACTGATGTGGCTGCCCCATATTCAACAGCTGAAGATAAGCTGCATGCAGAAGCTTAATGCCCTATGTTTCCTAGCTCACTCATCCTGGGGTGCAGATTGTACAACACTAATTCATATCTACCGAGCTCTGATTCAGTACCGCTTAGATTATGGGTGCCAGGTTTATGGCTCGGCAGCTCTTTCTGCCCTGAAATTGTTAGACCCAGTTCGCCATTTTGGCGTCCACTTGACTACAGGTGCCTTCTGGACCAGTCCTGTTGACAGTCTCCTTGCTGAAGCAGGAATCCCCCCTCTTTAGACTAGGCAGCATCAGCTTTTGGTGTCCTATGCCATTGCCATTTGTCCATTCCCTGATCATCCCACATATCACGCTATCTTTAAGGGCGATGGTTTTTAGAACTCCTGGTACTGGCCCTCAGGTAGAATTACCCATCGGATTGCGGCTTGCTTCCATTTGTAGGGACTTCCAACTTCCCTCCCTTGACTGTATGCTTCGTGCTACACCACACACACACACACACACACACACACACACACACACACACACACACTTGGATGGTGCCGGCCACAAATCTGACTGGATCTCTACCAATCTCCAAAAGCTTCAGTCTCCCCCATAATCTTCCGGCGTTTGTTGTACACAGTACTTGAAGAATTTCAGGATGACACAATTTTCTGCACTGATGGATTGAAATTTGCATTTACATTTACCATTGGTATGGAATGCCATTCTCTGCCAGAATCATGCAGTGTGTTTACGGCAGAACTGACGGCTATTAGTAGAGCACTTCATTGTATCAAACAGGTACCCTGGAGCGTGTTCTAATATGTTCTGACTCAATGAGCAGCCTGCAGGCCATAGACTGATGTTACTCCTCATATCCTTTGGTCATTGGTGTCCACGTTCTGCTTGCTGACCATCATATCGCTTGCTCCATTGCTTTTCTCTGGGGCCCCAGTCATGTAGGTATTCTAGAAAATGAACAAGCTGACTAGTTGGCTAGAGTAGTCGTAACTTCCTGCTCCTTCCCCTGGGCAATCCCGGGTGCGGATTTGCGGGTGCAGATGAGATTGCTACTCATACACTAATGGAACATCAACTGGCAGGCTACTGCCCCATCTAACAAACTCTGCTATATAAAGTCGACCACTGCATCTTTGAGTTCTTACTTATGCCCTTCTCGAAGGAAATCCACTGTCCTTTGCCATGTCTGCATCGGTCATTCCAGGCTGACCCATGGTTTTATTTTGCATAAGGAGCCTTCCCCACATCGTGGTTGTGGAGCCCTACAATCTATGGCCCATATATTAGTGGAATGTTCACTCCTCTTAGTGCTCCATGCCAAATATGGAATTCCGCACTCATTGCCCTCAGTTTTGATGGGTGGTTCATGGATGGCTGACAGAGTGTACTTGGATTTCTCCGTGGAAATGGTTTTTATTCTCAGCCATAAGATTTTTATCTCTGATGCTTGGACAGTATGGGTGGGTTTGAGGCTCTTCCTGCAAGCAGCAGGGTTTGGAGCCACTCCCCCCACCCTCCCGATGACTTCCATTTCTCCTTTTAACTTGTTTGTAATTAACATTTTTCCCTTTTTAGGCTTCTGCTTTAGGTGCATACAGTGTTCTCCTGTATTTGCTCATTGTTAATGTGCCGTGCCAGAGCCTTCTTGCAGTTACGTGTCGCCGGCCAGACTGGTATCACTGGTGGTATCGAGAGCGAATTTGACCTAAAGGCCAGAGTGCATAAGTGGCGGCGCGCTGCTTTTCCTGGAGGCAAAAAGGTCAGAGCGGGTGAACAGTAACTTTTGGACGGTGGCGCCGGAGTGAGTAAAGTGTTCATAATGATCGATCATGGTCGGAGTTATACATGAGGGCATATGTGTGTGCTCGACGTGGAAATGATCTGAAAAGTCTAGTCAGCTCTCAGGGACAGCTGGTGTTAAGGAAAAACCTTAACTAGAGGAGCCAGTGTGAGGAAAGGTCAACCAATTGTGGCCAAACTGTTCCAAAACTTCAGGATGTACAAGGATTTTGTCACTTGTTAGTGTGCTGTCTGTGCTCCCTGTGATGCCTGTGTACAGCCGTCCCGCTGAGAGACTTGCGCTGCTAACATGTCATGTCACATTTTGCTGCAATTGTTTCAATTTGACATTACATGGTGTTTGGCCTATAGGTGGCTAACCTTACGTTTTCTATGTATGTGTGGTAACAGTTCCTGTGTTTCAGGTGTTTCACCCAAGTTGGTTCCTTGTGCCTTGTAACTAAATGTAAGTGGCAAAACATTTAAGGCCCAGAAAAGGGGCAATGTCTTACTGTTGGATGGCAGTGGATCGGGAGGACATAAAATTTAGCTCCTGTGATGATGACTCAATTAAAGCCAACCTCTCAAGTTGAGTAATACCTTCATACTATGTAATTACATAATGCTTTCAGACAAAACCTGACGGATTTGCTTGCTTTCAAGTACTGAGAAAGGCTAAGTTTACTGTTATTAATTCATTGATTTCATTTTGTTAAAGGTTGTCGGTATTTAAGATACATTCTCTGTTGATATTTGATTGTTGGTGAAAATTCTGTGTCATGAGATATGTGTTTAGTAAACAAAGGAGGCCTCTAAGTTTTGTTTTATGTAAATAATTGCTGTAATAAATTGGCTATATTTTATAACAGTTTATTTAGGCTCAGTACCTTACCACTTCCTCACCCCCCTACCATATCAATGGTAGCAGAGCATACGAGCAAGTGGTGCGGCCTACCAATTAATCTTAGCTAATTGTTTTATTCTGAGTGAGTTACTAATACTTGTTCTTTCACAGGTTACCCTGAGTGCAGTACGGAACCAAGGAATGTACTGGGGATATTGTATTTAACAAAACCATAATTGGAGTATGAATTGTCCATACATGGAGAAAACAGACGGGAGCATGATAGAATTAGCGCAATGGCTACGCAGAGTGGTGGGGCGCAGCCTTGTTGTTGACGCCGAAACTGTGGGGCAGGTGAGTGAAGCCTGTTTGTCTTGTAGTACCCTCCTCGAATGCATTCAATCTAGCATGCAGCTGTTGCAGGATAGTGTTCCTGGCCGGGCACAAGTTTTCAGAATTCAAGCACAAGCACACCATTTGTTTAATCGTGTTAATGATCTCAGAACTTTAACTGCTAGGCAGAACAGAAAACGGCCATTCAAACGTTGTGTGATAAGCTTATACAATTGCACTTGCAAAGTAGTTTGATCTCTTGACTACGTGGCGAAGGCGGGGAGGGTGTGCATAGTTTTGGCAATAAACACCACATTTCAAATAATTCTTCTGGTGAGGGGAGTGGTGAGGGTAACGAGGGCGGAGAAGGTTCACATAGGTTGGGTGACAGAAATGAAATTTCGAATAATCCTAGGGGTGTAGGCGCTGACGCAAGTTGTTGGAAACTAAATAGTAAATTATCTAATCGTTTCTCTACCTTGTTGGCTGCCGCACCTACGCTCGCGATAGATACTCATGAGCAATTAGTACAATTAATTTGCATCACAGTAAAATTACAAAATTTGAGTGAAGCATTATGAATTCCTGATACCGTTGTTCTGCAGATGATGTGTCCGTTGGCTGTAGGAAAACTTCTAAGAGTAATTACTGATGCCATTAATGCCAACCTAACGTTGGGTAATTTCAGAAAACAGATTTTGCGTGATTACACCTCAGAAACAAAATGCTGTGAACTTACGAATTCTTACGTTTATCGCGTGGAACAAACATCTGAAGGATTGTCTCAGTATATTGAGGATGTTCGGACAGCAATATCGGCTCTGTGTGTAGAAACTTCGTAAAGCAGTGCAGTCAGTAGCATCGTCGGAGGTTTTGGGAAGAAGATAGGTCAAGAGTGTTGTTTTGCACTAAACCGCAAACATTTGTTGAATTAGATTAACTAGTTTCCCTAGTCGAACAGGTCCAATTTAGAGATGCTAAACGGAAGGACAAGGCTGCAAAATATCAGATTCCCACGGCGTAGCAACAAATGAGAGTACCACCGCCAATGAATGTAGAAAACCTGTTGTGTGTTTAGATGTAACGAAATGGGACATGTTGCTCGTGAATGTATGCACGGAGGGAATAACAAGCAAATATCCTCAGAAAACCGTTATGTATGCTTTCGGTGCCATGAGCAGGGACATCTCGCCCGTAATTGTACCAAGAATGAGAGTAGAGGGAGAAACAGCTGACGGCAGGCAAAAAAGGGGAGGTGTAATAACGTTACGACCTTAATAAGGAAAACACGTAAGGTAAAGGGATTGCCAAGCAATAACCTCCCCTTTATATGCGCCACGGTTCATGAGGAACCGGTGTGTTGTTTATTAAACTCAGGTAGCAGTGTTTATCTTATTGACGAGGCGTGGTTGCGACATATCGCTGTTCTGTCTAAAACCTCACAAATTCAGAATTCGGAACTGTCCTGTCAAAATGTTAACAGAGAATCCATTCCTGTTATAGGACAAGTCAAGTTATATATAGAAATTCAAGACTTGAGTTGACCAATTCAATTTACCATGTCTAGCTATGCGCGTCATACTAGGGGGTGATTTTTTTCAAAAGACGGGGTGTGTTTTAGATTATGTTGATTCTGCCCTCCGATTCAGATTTAGGCCCAATGTTAGATATCTGTGGTGTCGGCATAAGGGGTGACCACGTGTGTGTAACATTCAATCCAGGGGCTCAAATTTTGACACTTCACACTTCAATTCTGAGGAGAAGGAAGCGCTATTAAAGGTGTTAGGGGAATTCCCTGATGTCTTGACGGATCGGTTGGGGGTGACTAACAAACTTAAGTACACTATCCGGTTGAGTGATACTGTACCGGTTAGGCTATCATCTTATTGTTTATCGCCTCCCAAAATGAAGGAGCTAAGGAGATTAGTGGATAAGATGCTCACCGAGGGAGTAATTAGACCGTCTGTATCTCCGTATGCCTCCCCTATGTTTTTAGTCCCCAAACCTCAAGGTCAAGGGTATAGACCTGTGGTCGAATATAGGGCGCTAAATAAAACGGTTATACTCGAATCCGTCCCACTTCCCGACCTACACAATTGTTTTGCTTGGTTTGCGGGTGCTAAATATTTCTCGATCTTGGACTTGAACCAAGCTTATCATCAAATACCATTATCTGGGGAATCTAAGTATTTAACAGCGTTTACCACCGATTGGAATTTGTTTGAGTATAATCGCGTTCCCTTTGGCCTTGACACCGGAGCGGTGGTATTATCCCGTTTGTTGGACTCTGTATTGGGGGACCTTAAATACAAGTGTGTGTACAATTATCTAGATGATGTGATTTATAGCCCTAGATTTGAGGATCATTTATTACATATTCCACAAGTACTTGAACGGCTACGTGACGCCGGCCTACTGTCAAGCCTTCCAAGGTTAATTTAGCACCACAAAGAGATATCTTTTTGGGGCACATTGTATCGACTGAAGAGGTGAGAATGATCAGGAATGAACTCTAGTGATACAGAAGTTTCCGATCCCCAGGAACAAGAAGGATATTGCTAGATTCGTCAGAATGGCGAATTTCTTTTGCAAGTATGTGCCTCGATTCGCTCAGTTACCGGTCCTCTTAACCAACTCAGGCAGAAGTGTGAAACTTTCGTTTGGGGGGGCTTCTCAACAGGCTTCTTTTGACACTCTAAAGGCTGCTTTGGCCAGCCTGAATTTGACAAGCCATTCATCCTGCAGACTGATGCTTCATACACCGGAGTTGCCACAGTTCTGCTTCAAGAATTTAATGGCAAAAGAAAACCTATAGCCTATGCCTCTCGAGCATTAACTGAAGTCGAGAAGAGGTTTTCGGTCTACAAATTGGAAGGTTTGGCCGTGTTGTTTGGGCTTGAGCAGTTCAAATTCTATTTGGAGCATACACAGTTTCTCCTCGAAACTGATAACCAGGCCTTATCGTGGGTGTTGGCCTGACCCCAGAAGACTGGAAGGCTTGCTAGGTGGGCAGTCCGAAAATCGGCATTCCGTTTTGATGTGCGGCATATAAAAGAATCTGATAATCAAGTGGCGGATGCCTTGAGCTGCATGTTTCAGACTGAGGAAGAATCGGAAGAATTAGAGTGCAAAGAGTTGGAAGGGTTGAGTGTTTGTACCGTATCAGGGGAAAGGTCGGGTATAGTTGGTAGGATATCCGATAAGCAAGAAGGGGACTCTGAAGTTGAGTGGAACTAGGGTTTGTGCTATACTTGGGGAAGTACCCGAACTTTTTGATAATTTGGGCACTAGGCACGAAAAGGATCCGAAATTAGGCATTATTAAAGGTAGATTTGAGGCAGGGGAGGAAGTTCCGGGCTACACTTTGAGCAAGGGCACTCTGTGTTACACCACTCGTCATGATAATAAGCCAAAAATTTGCCTGCCATCCAGTTTGGTTCCGGCCATATTTAAATACTTTCATGAAACTTGTTGTGGTGGGCATTTGAGGGTGGGGAAGACCCTTACTAAAATCAAGGAGAAGTTAACATGGCCTACATTGAATAAAGACATTAGGCGTTTGGTCAGCCAATCCCAAGATTGTCTTCAGGCGAAACCCAATCCAAGTTCTAAAAAGGGTGAATTGACTGCCGACCGAGCTGAACACCCTATGGATAAAGTTTTTATTGATCATGTTGGTCCTCTCCCATGTACGAAACAGGGAAATAAGTATTTGTTGGTAGTAGTAGATGCCTTCTCTCATTTCACCTGGTTGTTCCTGGGCCGTGCTAGTACCACTGGGGTCACTGTCCAGCATTTGTCCAAAATCTTCTTGATATTCGGTACTCCCAGATAATTAGTGAGTGATAATGCTCAGGCTTTTCTTTCAAGACAGTTTAAAGGGTTTTGTTTTGACAAGGGCATACGTCATATCACCACCACACCTTATTACCCACAGCCATCATTTGCCAAACGCGTGAATCGTAATCTGAAGTCGGCACTTATCATCTTTCATTCAGGTACTCAGACCCGGTGGGACCAGTCTATAGGGTGGTTAAATTTTGCTATGAATACCGCGCAGCATGAAGCTCATGGAGCAACACCCGCCAGTCCTATGTTTACCTTCCCCGTGAATTCGCCCTTGTCTAACGTTTGGTCGATCAACGATATATCGCCAGTAGACTGTAGTGCAGAGACTGTTAAGGAGAACTGGAAGGCCGCTAGAAGCAATATCTTGCGAGCGCATAGGAAGCAGGCAGCGCGATACAACAAGGATAGGCGTCCTTGCACTCTGCGAGTCGGGAGCCAAGTTTATCTTAAAAACTTTTGGGCGCTAATAAAATTACATCTAAAATGTTGCCATGATTTGTGGGTCCATACGAGGTAATCAAGGTGCTGACTCCAGTTACATTCTTGGTTCGTACAAGACCCAGTGGTAGACGAATAAGAGCTCACATCAGCCAACTCAAGGTAGTAAATAATTGTGATCAGTGAGAGTTTGTGTAATCCTTTCCCCGGGAGTTTGTTTTAAGGGGGGGGGGGGGAGAATTGTGCCGTGTGGAGCCTTCTTGCAGTTACGTGTCACCGGCCAGACTGGTATTGCTGGTGGTATCGAGAGCGAATTCGACCTAAAGTCCAGAGGGCGTAAGTGGCGGCGGCTGTTTTTCCTGAAGGCAAAAAGGTCGGAGTAGGTGAACAGTAACATTTGGAGGGTGGCGCCGGAGTGAGAGAAGTGTCCACAACGAACGATCATGGTCGGAGTTATACACGAGAGCATGTGTCTGTGCTTGACGTGGAAATGATCTGAAAAGTCTAGTCAGCTCTCAGGGACAGCTGGTGTTGTGGATAAACCTTAACTGGAGGAGCCAATGTGAGGAAAGGTCAACCAATTGTGGCCAAACTGTTCCAAAACTTCAGGATGTACAAGGATTTTGTCACTTGTTAGTGTGCTGTCTGTGCTCCCTGTGATGCCTGTGTACAGCCGTCCCGCTGAGAGACTTGCGCTGCTAACATGTCATGTCACATTTTGCTGCAATTGTTTCAATTTGACATTACATGGTGTTTGGCCTATAGGTGGCTAACCTTACGTTTTCTATGTATGTGTGGTAACAGTTCCTGTGTTTCAGGTGTTTCACCCAAGTTGGTTCCTTGTGCCTTGTAACTAAATGTAAGTGGCAAAACATTTAAGGCCCAGAAAAGGGGCAATGTCTTACTGTTGGATGGCAGTGGATCGGGAGGACATAAAATTTAGCTCCTGTGATGATGACTCAATTAAAGCCAACCTCTCAAGTTGAGTAATACCTTCATACTATGTAATCACGTAATGCCTTCAGACAAAACCTAACTGATTTGTTTGCTTTCAAGTACCGTCTGAGCAAGGCTAAGTTTACTGTTATTAATTCATTGATTTCATTTTGTTAAAGGTTGTCAGTAGTTAAGGTACATTCTCTGTTGATATTTGATTGTTGGTGAAAATTCTGTGTCATGAGATGTGTGTTTAGTAACCAAAGGAGGCTTCTAAGTTTTGTTTTATGTAAATAATTGCTGTAATAAATTGGCTATATTTTATAACAATTTATTTAGGCTCAGTATCTTACCACTTCCTTACCCCCCCCCCCCCCTACCATATCAGTTAATAAACGAGGGTTCTGGATCTGTAGTGCTGTGCCTTGCAGAATTCCGCTTTTTTTAAGTCCTGTTTTAATTGATATTAACTCCCCTTTCAGTGCCTCTATTTTACTAACGGTATATCCTTAGCTGACCACACCCTTGCTTGCATTTCATTCACAGGTCATGGGACTGATGACCTATCTGTTTGGTCCCTTCCATCCATCAACCACCATTGACGAAATGAAGTAAAAGTAGCGAAAAATATACCGAAATAGCCTTTTAAAAATAAAAAAATAAAGCAAAAATTTTCACCGGAAACAAATGCCTATAAACATTGGAAATGTAATGATGACAACCTAAGCCGATTTTTTACGAAACTCTACAAAGTGTAACTAGCATCATTCGGCTAAGAGCTACTGAAATGCTAAAAGCTTTTAACACATTCATTCAGCTCAAAACCTCATTAAGTCTTTGTTAATTGTATAATGGTTCTCGGACACACATACATGGTGTCTAAAAGTTCAGTGAATGGTGCCATATCTGAATGGAAACTCCGGCATATGTGTGCGTTACAGTCCTGCATGACCGAGTAAGTGAGCATGAAAATTGTGATGAGCTGATCACAGCCTAAGTAAATAGGCTGCCTGCATGAATAATCACAGATGAGCATACAACGCTTGAGTGAGTCTATAGTTTGACCGAGTCTAACTATTATGGCCGAGTATGGGAGGGTTGATCGGGTCTAGGCCAGTGTCTGCTCTCGTTAAGTGATATCTTTTCCGTGAATGACTACAGCAAGCACAGAATTATCATTTTTATTGTGTTTGTGTGAAATCATGTAAATCTAGTAAGAAGCCTATGTATGTAAACATCAATGTCTACAATACATATTTTTGTTGGCTTTTCTATGGAAACCTCATGTGTTGGAGACTTATTGTACATAAACTGCTGTAAATTGTTAGTTTTCTGTTGGGAAAGAAAAATCAGTTGTCAGAAATCTCTCACACAACTCGCCCACAGATACCGGTAGAAATAAAAGTAGTATGACTGTATTTTCAGCATTTATAATTAAATTCTGTGAATATGACATCTTATTTATTTTTACGAGATTAAATCTGAACCTATATTTACCTAATGAGAAAATTATAATTACTGTACTTCCAAACAAAATATTGCTATGTTCTTCTGGCTGTCATTCCAGGTAAAGCATGAAAATCTTTGGGTAATCATATTTGTGCAGTTAATTTGTACTGTCTTGTATCCAAACAGAAGTAGTATAATTCAAACAATACTGACATGAGTCTTACAACATAATGTGTGGTACAGTGGTTAGTGTCGCAGATCACTGTGCTGGAGGATCCTGGTTCAAATCCCGCCAATGACATAACAAATTTCTAGAATGTTCAACGTTTTTCTTATGTTTGATTTACTTGTAAGTTCCAGAAAATTATTTTTATGTATAAATAGCAGAGCACTCCAAGCAGGAGGCAGTCTGTTCTGAGTGTATGCTTGTGTTAGCAATAAAGCTGTTCTAAGCGTAATGTCTTGTACTCTATTAATGACCAGCCTTCGAATTCTGGAATATCTGCAGTTTTCAACATTACACTTTCTGGTGGAGGTGCCAGATATCACGCAATACATCTTCATCATCGTGGCTCTGATTAGGCAGTGTAAGTGCTATCGCCTACATGGACAAGAACCAGAATACAAAGGGTATACTGACTACCTCTGTCCGAAGGCCCGTGTCATCAAAAGACACAAGGATACGAAAACAACAGTAAGCCATCTGCACATCAGACATGTTATCTGGAGAGGCTGGACAGGGCCCAAATAAACTGCCCAAAGTATTTGACTGAGTCACCAAGTATAATAGGTGGGATCAAATTATGTTCTTGGCAAATGTATACATCTACCTAGATGGGATGGCCCAGGACAAACTTGATAGCTGGGAAAAATTCTGGGCAGAACTTAGCCCTTTAGCTGCTGCTGCTGCCGAGCATCCGGTCTGTCGAGTCGTGCGCGCCCTCGCGGTGGCCTAATCCTGCTATCTGCGATGACAGGTGTCCCCACAGCCTGCTGTAGGTGGCTGAGCCAGCCGATTGGCTGACCTTGTTCTGAGCTGAATATTCCTGCAGCCAAAGGTGGTCATGGCTGTCCCGCCTTCTGAGTGTGATCCCAGACACACAGTGTATCTGGACACTTCTTCCATGGCTTTGAATCTGCACTTGTATTACTACATAGACATTATGCACATTGAGACTGCTTACTGGCCATTCCACATCAAGTAACACTATTTCGAAACATTCTGCTGCTCGATCATCATGCATTCCACAGAATTTTTTTTTTTTATTATGAACATTTACACATGTAGTCTGTGAATATTGGTGAAGTTTGGCAATCGTCTAACTAACACTGGATCAGATATAGTCACTTGTTTGACTTCATTTGCAAAGTTGTGCGGATTAAGCATGAATTTCTGACAACTTTGAGCTATTATATCTAGAGCAATACCTTGTTTAAAAAAAAATTAAATTTGGCCACCTTCTGTAACTACATGCATTCTCTTAAGAATAATAAAGAAAATAATTATGTGGGTCACATTCAGACAGAAAACGCTAGGCAAATTTGACAGAAAAAATGTACCCAACAATTTCTCTTAAGTTCAGCATCTTATATCTGAGGGACTACAAGTGTAATGAATATCTAGTCGACATTTGTGTCCTGGACTCGAGTAATCAAAGTCTTGGTTTAATGGCTAGAAATCGTTTTCTTTCCAGTCAAATGTGTCACTAAAGTGTGCTCTTTTCCTAACCATTTCACGGTCACTATTTTCGGAACATTTTCCTGCTCAACCATCATGGATTTCAGAGAAATTTTATATAAACATTCATACATGTCCCTTATCAAGGTTGATGAAGTTTGGAAATTGTCAAAGTACTACTTGATGAGATATAAACACTGGTTTGACATCGTGCGCAAAGTTGTGCAGATTGAACTTGAATTTCTGGCGACTTTGAGCTATTATAACTGGGGCAATATTTTGTTAAAATAAATTAATTTTGGCCATCTTCTATAACTACACATGTTCTCTTAAAAATAATAAAGGAAATACTTTTGTGAGCCACATTCAGCCAGAAAATGTTAGGCAAAGTCGCCAGAAAAAAATCGATGCCCAACAAAATCTTGAAGTTCAATTTCTTATGAAGAAAATAAGGGACTTGAAGTTGAATACTGCAAAGAGGAACACAGCAACAAACAGTACAGCCAGACCACTGAAAAGCTACTGGAGTAGAAGGGCGGAAAGGCAAATCAGTTCTTGTGAAAAGGGAATGATTGCCGGTCTACGAAATTTCTGATTTTTTGTACTTGACTTACACAAAAACACATAATACGAAACAGAAATCAACAACGAAGGACTGCAGCAGTAAGCGCAGAAGCAGGTTCGAAATATGAGGCCGAAACTCAGAACAGCTACTGAAATGGTGCAGAAATACAGCTATGCGTCTACAGACGTCCACAGCACACAGGAAGTGGGGACTCGGCACATCTGAACAGCACAGATGCAAAGTCTCGGCCGCACGCCTGGGGATGTCCACACCACCAGTGGAAGGGTGCGGAGTGGTGTCTCTAGATGTCTACAGCAGTCACAGGGTTAAGAAGACATTTAGAGACCACCAGCAACAAGTCTGTTTATCAGAAGAGCAATTGTAAAACAGGGCCCAATGACATAGTGAGTAAACCCAGTTGTATATACAGAATGGTTTGGCTCTATGTCACATAGACTGAGGCAGATAAAATTTCACACCTGATGAAGGGTATTGCAGAAGACATGTATCGAGCTCTTCTGTTAAAAGACGTTTCAAAGACAAGAGTTTATCCAATGGTGCCAGAAAATTGAACAGATGCAACAGAGGAGGATTGGACGAAAGAAGTATCACAGATTCTCAAATGTACTCCCTATGACCATTGTGGAAGACGAGCTTGAGTTTGCTTCTCTTATACAACAAATTGTGAGAGAAAAAATTACAACAATTTATGGCAGCTGGGACTGGTGGACCAAGTGAGCACCAGATTACGGCCATGGATATCAGTCCTGTGTGTCTTGACGAAGCCAACTCTGCTTAGGAAGAGGTATTTCAAACATTAGCAACTGTCTGCTCCGCCGATCGAAGATGAGGCCGAAGTATACACCATGGTGGCATGTGTGACTGGAATTGGAAGAAAGATGGTAGGGGAACTGACTCCAATTCACTCAGAAGAGATCTAACACAGGACACCTGTTGTTACACCCAATCTTTGCGGAATCTGGAGTACTGTATTAGGAAAAGAGATGGTGGTTCAGGTGGTTAGGTAAACCACGGACAGTAGCAGCGTAATTTGCCAGCAGTTGTTACCACATGATTCGCAGAGGAGGCACCCCAGCCTCCACAAGGATACTATTTACAGGGCTTGTTCTAAAAGCTCCTGTCGCAATTCTAACTGCACAGAGATGGACTGTGTACAACATCTGCAATGCTGAAGGCAATGCCAAACCATAAGCAACACTGCCGCAGTCCAGTCGTGACAGAACAAGTGACTTATAGCACTGCAGCAGCATACTGTGATCTGCACCCCAAGTGGCACTAAGGCAGCGAAGGGCATTAAGGTGCTGCCAGCACTTCTGTTTAAGCTGACAAATGTGAGAAAGCCATGTCAGCCGGTCATCAAACTCTTGTTCCAAGAAACGATGCGTTTCTACTACAGTAAGTGGTTGGCCGTCAAGATAAAGCTCTAGATGTGGGTGGACTGTCTGACGCCAACAGATGTGTTTAACACACGTCTTGGTAGCAGAGAACTGAAACCAATGGAAGAGAGCCCATGTCTGTGACTTGATTATGACTCCCTGCAGCTGGTGTTCAGCAACACGTATACTTGAAGAACTAAATTAGATGCAGAAGTCATCAGCATATAGGGAGGGAGACACTGACAACTCTATTGCTGCTGCTAGGCCATTAATAGTCACTAGAAACAGGGGAACACTCAACACAGAGCCCTGGGGTACCCCAGTCTCGTCAACGTGCAAAGAACTATGCTCCGCACCAATCTGTACGTGGAAGCTAAGCAGTGCTAAACAATTTCTGATAAAAATGGAGAGCAAGCCCTGAAAACCCCAATCATGTAATGTATTAAGAATGTGGTGTCGTCAGGTCGTGTCATAAGCTTTAGATAAATAAAAAAAGACAGCTATCAAATGTTGGTGTCTTGAAAATGCTGTTCAGATGGCAGACTCAAGGGGGACCAGATTATCCAAGGCTGAGCGCCCTTTGCGGAAACCACTCTGTCATGGAGATAGTAGATTGTGAGACTGAAGGAGCCAGCATAGCCGCCGCCCACCATACATTCTAGCAACTTGCAAAGAACGTTTGCGAGACTGATGGATCAGTAGTTGTCTAATTCGTGCGGGTTTTTGCAATGTTTCAGCACTGAAACAATGATACTCTATTTCCACTGAAAGGGGAAGACACCATTGCTCCAAATGTGGCTAGAAGAGATTGCTTTCACACCTCTGACAAGCATTTTAACTAGTTGTGGATGCGGTCTGGCCCGGGGGCTGTGTCAGCGCAGTGAGTAAGGGCGCTGAGGAGTTCCCATTCAATAAATGAAGCATTTTACAGTTCCACATGATGAGCTGAGAAGGACAGTCTTTTTCACTCCTCCTGCTATTTCACGGCGCAAAAGGCTGGTGGATAATGCAAAGATGCTGAACTCTGCGCATAGTGCACAGCGAAGTGTTCGGCAACTGCCTGTGGATCTGTGCAAACTGCACCATTCATGGAAATCCCAGGCACACTGAAAGGACTCCGATAACCGAAGCCATGCCTGATCTTCCTCCACACCTGGGATGAAAAGGTGAGTTATCCAATGGTAGGCACATACCTCTCCCAGCACTCCTGCTTGTGTTTTCTAATTAATTGTCAGGCTCAGACATGAAGCAGTTTTAAACCATGAGAATCTCCAAAGAAGGGTGTTGTTCGTGATGCTGCAGTGTGCACCTGCAGTCTCTAATCACCTCAGCAATCTCCGGTGAGCACGAGGGCCAGGGTGATCCCGAAGAAATGGGGATTGCACAATCAGCCGCAGAAATAATGGCCGAGGTAAGGATGCGTTGGAGAACCAACAATGGCAACAGAAGTAAAAGTGTCCCAATAAGGTTTATTAAGCGCCCATCTGGGCAAGCATTCAGAGGACTGACGCTGGGGTAGTGACAAGAAGATCGGAAAGTGGTCACTACCACACAAGTCATCATGCACTCAGTAGTGGATAGATGGAAAGAGGCTAGGGCTACATACTGATAGGTCGATGGCCGAGTAGGTACCGTGTGCCACACTAAAATGTGTGGGGGCACCACCATTTAAAAGGCAGAGGTTGAGTTGGGATAGTAATGACTCAACATCTATACCACGGCCAGTAATCACGGTACCACCCCATAATGCGTTATGGGCATTGAAGTCACCCAATACCACGTAAGGTGGAGGTAGCTGGGCAATCAGAGCAGCCAGCATGTGTTGATGTACCTCTCCATCAAGAGGGAGGTACACTTGGCAGATGGTAATGTCCACTGCAGCCCTTACCCTGGCAGCCACAGCTTCCAAAGGCGTCTGGAGTGGAACAGCTTCGCTGTAGATAGAGGTAAGGACATAGGTGCATACTCCACCTGAGCCCTATGTCAATCTTCATAATTCCTATAGTAACTATGATAGTCATGTAAGAACATATAAAACACATCATTCCATAGGTTCACCTGCTGCCACTGATGGTAAACCCACAGAATCCAGGACCATTGATTCAGGGGAATCGGTGAGGGTGAGGTCCTCATGGGATGCAAGGATCTCAACCTTGTCTTCAGAGGCATAAGATGTACATTGTGGCTTAAGAGCCACTAAGGGGTCTTTTTTCTTCTGCTTCTTACTCTTCTTACTCTCTCGGTGACCCTTAGGATTCAAGGACTTCACTGAGGCATGGAGATCCATCAGCTGTTGGCTGGGGTCCTCCATGGCACTTGTTGAAGCCTCAGAAGGGATCGCTGTGAGGGATCCCTTCCTTGCAAGAGGTGCTGGAGAAGGCTTCAGACATATTTTATGTGTCCCAGCAATGAGTACATCTAGTGAACGGTGTTTCAGCAAAGCAGGCATGCTATTCACGAATTGCCACAGCCAATTAAAAACTGACCATGACAGTGATCTGCTGATGATTCATAGTAACTATTAATGTTCTCATACTGCTGCTTCTGTTGCTGTTGTTGTTTGTTGGTTGGATATTTAAGGGGGACAAAACTGCAATGGTCATCAGTCCCCCATTCCATCACTAAGCATCACAAGTAAAACTGTGGACGTGAAGGAAAAGTGCCTATAGTCTAAAATTGCAAAGTGGGAGGATAATCCCAGAGATTCCACAAAACAACAAAGTCGACAAGAAACAAAATGAAAAGAGATGATCACACAAAGACACCTAAAAATGAAAGGAAATAAAGAAGCCGATGTCAGTGGTTGGCCGACTATAAGAGTATAAAAAGAAAAGTCAACCAGTCGGCAGCACAAGGAAACCTCCAATTAGAGAGAATGATAAAAAAAAAAAACCTGCTCGAATAAAAATTAAAACTGAATTTGTCGTTGTAGCATCGTCACCTAAAAATCTGATAAAATGTCAGGGAGGTTAAAACTCCCCGCAAGGTGGCTAAAACAGGGCAGTCCAACAAGATGTGGACTATTGTCAAATGGGAGCCACACTGATACTGGGGTGGGTCCTCACCATGAAGGAGATGTCCATGGGTGAGCCATGTATGACCAATGGAGAGTCGACGCGGCACCACAGAGTCCCGGTGAGAGGCCCGCATGGAGGAACGCCACACTGCCATGGCCTCCTTGATTACCCAAAGTTTGTTGGGCTTGGTCAGGCTATGCCACTCAGCATCCCAAAGCCAAAGTACCCGATGGCGCAACAATGAACGGAGATCAAAAGCTGGGAGCTCGATCTCCAGAATGGACTCACCGACAGCCTGCTTTGCAAGCCTCTCAACACATTCATTGCCAGGAGTACCCACATGATCCAGATACCAGATTAACACCACTGATCGCCCAGAAAGTTCAAGGGCACAAAGGGTCTGCTGTATGGCCAACACGAGTGGAAACCGCCAGTAACAATGGTCCAGAGCTCTAAGGCTGCTCAGGGAGTCGCTGCAAATAAGAAAAGTCACCTGAGCAGGACCAGATGTGCTCGAGAGCTCGGTGAATGGCCACCAGCTCCGTAGTGTAAACACTGCAGCCATTCGGCAGTGTGTGCTGTTCCACTCGATCACAATGAACATAAGCATACCCCACGCAGCCATTGACCAGAGAACCATCTGTGTAGATCAGGTCGTAACTATGGAACTTGAACCCAATATGGAGATGGAAGGGGAAAAGACTCAAGGGACCGAACTCGAAAAGGCAATCGTATGACTTGATTGGGGGCGTCGTTGGTGGGGGCGGATGACCACATCAGAAAAGAGAAGATGACAGTTCGGGTGACCCTGGGAGAGATGTACATTGGCTGCATAAGCCGCGAGCAGGTCTTGGCGGTGAACCCCCAAAGGTGGGATCCCAACCTCTACCACTAAGATGTTCATGGGGCTGGTGCGGAAGGCACCCATCATGATATGACCCCCGCACAGTTGTGAATGGGGTCCAGTAGGTGCAGCGCTGCAGATGACGCAGACCCATAGGCAATGCACCCAAAATCGAGACGGGACTGACCATTGCTGTGTATAGCCCCAACAGTGTGGAGCAATCAGCACCCCAGGTAGTATGACCCAGGTGTCGGAGAATGTTGAGACAGCACCAGCACTCCTGTTTCAGCTGGCGAATGTGGGGAAGCCACGTCAGCTGGGCATTTAAGACCAGCCCTAAAAACCGATGGGTGTCTACTATGATAAGTAGTTCATCATCGAGATAAAGTTCAGGGTGAGGGTGAACAGTCCGACGCTGACAGAAGTGCATCACTCTGGTCTTGGTGGCAGAAAACTGAAAGCCATGGGTAAGCACTCAGGACTGCGCCTTCTGAATAGTGACCTGCAACCTGCGCTCGGCAACTTGGATGCTGCAGGAACTAAAAGAAATGCAAAAGTCATCAGCGTAAAAAAAAGGGGATACCGACGATCCAACTGCTGTTGCTATACCATTGATGGCCACTAAAAATAAAGGAATGCATAAAACAGAGCGCCTGAGGAACCCAAATTTCTTGGACATGGAGCCAGTAAGCCCGTGTCTCAAAACCCAACACAACTGCCGACTTACTAGCTGCTCTAACAGTTTGCATGGAACGTTAGCCAGGTTAATGGGCCGATAGCTATCTAGGGAAAGAGGACGTTTGCCGGGTTTAAGCACCGGGATGATGATACTCTCCCGCCATAGTGACAGGAAAGCACCATCACACCAAATGCTGTTATAGACCGCTAGAAGATTACGCCGACTGTCTGCTGAGAGGTGCTTCAGCATTTGGCTATGGATGCTATCAGGCCAAGGCGCTGTGTCAGGACAATGTGTAAGAGCACTGAGGAGCTACCAGTCAGTGAAAGAAGTGTTATAGGATTCAGAGTGGCGGGTGGTAAAGGAGAGGGGCCGGCATTCTACTCACTGCTTCAATGTACGGAAGGCCGGTGGATAATTTGCAGAGGCAAAGGCACAAGCATAATGCTTGGCAAACATCTCTGCAAAAGTGGCCGGGTCCGTACATACAACTCCATTCATGGAGATTCCAGGGGTTCCTGCTGGTGTCTGCAATCCCTTTAGCTGCCTGATTTTATTCCAGACCTGTGAGGCTGAGATACCCATCCCAATAGTTGATGGCCTCTCCCAGCACTCCTGTTTCTGTCTTCTGATTAGCTGGCAAGCACGAGCGAAAAGCCATTTAGAAGCAATGAGGTGCTCCTGAGAGGGGTGCCGTTTGTATCGCTGTAAGGCCTGCCTGCGGTATTTAATGATGTCAGCGACCTCTGGCGACCACCAAGGCACTGCCTTACGCCGTGGGCACCCTGATGAATATGAAATTGTAGATTCCATAGCAGAAACTATGGAGTGTGTGGTGCTCTCGACCACCACATCGATGTTATAGAGTGGAGGAGGGCCAACAATAGTAACCGAGGTGTAGCCTTCCCAGTTAGCCCTGTGCAGAACCCACCTAGGCGGGCGTGCTGGGGACGGACGTTGTGGAAGTGACAAAAGGATCGGAAGATGATCACTGCCACACAAGTCATCCTCAGCTCTCCAATGGATAGATGGTGGAAGGCTGTGGCTGCAGATAGACAAATCAATGGCTGAGAATGTGCCATGTGCCACAATAAAGGTCCTCAACAACTCTGCCACAGCAAGAGATCATGAAACCACCCCACAAGGGATTGTGGGCATTAAAGTCCCCCAATAGCAAGAAAGGTGGGGGAAGTTGCGATAGAAGTGCAGACAAAACAGCCAAAGTTACACCGCCATATAGAGGGAGGTAAAGACTGCTGACAATGATCTCTTGTGTTGTCCTTACCCTAACAGCCACTGCTACTGTCGGCGTTTGAAGGGGCACAGGTTCACTATATACAGAGGTAAGGACATATACACACACTCCACCTGACACCCTGTTGTACACAATATGATTTCAGCAGTATCCCCTATAGCCCTGAAGGGCAGGGGTCCGCATTGGCGGGAACCAGGTTTCATGGAACCCTCCCAAATGAGGGCAGCTGGAGAAGGTTGTTGCTTCTCGCTGGAGGGGAGGGGGTTGCTCCCGAAGCAATAGCCTTGGGAGCAGGAGGAGGAATGGAGCCCCTAACCAATGTGGGGGCAGGCATGATTTGGCGGTCCTGCGGGCCTATAGAAATAGATACTCTATTTTCTGCAGCAGTTGCCAGAGAGGATTGTGATGACATCACTGCTACAAAGGAGGCAGTCATTGTGACGGGGTGTAGTCGCTGATACTTCTTTCTGGCCTCAGAGTAAGAAAACCGGTCCAAAGTCTTAAATTCCATGATTTTCCATTCCTGATGAAGAACGGTGCAATCTGACAAACAAGGACGATGATTCAGGCCACAGTTCACACAGATGAGAGGCGTTATACATGGAACATCCGGGTGTGCTGGATGTCCAAAGTCCCTACATGTAGCAGTGGAATTATATCGAGAGGACATGTGGCCAAATTTCCAGCATTTAAAGGACCTCATAGGGGGAGGAATATAAGGCTTTATGTCGCACCTTGACCTTCTCAGGAAGGGTATCGCCTTCGAAGGCCAGGATGAAAGCACCGGTGGCAACCTTTCGATCCTTTGGTTCCCTATGGACAGGCCAGACAAAGTGGACTCCTCTACGCTCTAAGTTGGCGTGCAACTCGGCGTTGGGCTGTAACAACAAGTCTTTGTGGAGTATTACGCTTTTGACCATATTTAGCGACTTATGTGGTGTGATGCTCCCAGGGACATCACCCAGCTTATTGCAGGCAAGTAATGCCCATGATTGGGCCAGGGATGCTGCTTCTATGAGCACTGCACCGCTTCGCACCTTTGACATACTTTAAACTTCCCCATACTTGTCCTCAGGCTGTTCAACAAAGAAAAGAGGCTTCATAGATGTAAAGGACTCACCATCTATGAGGCTACAAACGAGGAATTTAGGAGAATATGGCTCATCTTTATTTCTAGCTCGTCATTCCTCCCACGGTGTAGCCAGGGAGGGGAACGGATGAGGGTTATATGTTGCCGCATTATAGTCAACTCTTCCTCTCTTAGAGATGGTGGTTAAACGCCCACCAGAGTTGCTCCGAGATTTCTTCATGGTGTTTCCACGAGCAGCTAGGGATATAAAGGTCCACTCAGGCAGAGCCCTGCTTGCCTGAATAAGCCTTATACAAGTGATGTTGCTTGCTAGCGACTTCCCAACTTCAATAGCCACGCCTCTCCTCAGTATGTAGCACACCTTGAGACGGAGGTTTTCTTTTTTCTTTTTTTTCTTAATACACGTTTGTACTGTCCTCGCGACCCAGGCAATTAAGCCAAGATCCCCGGACTCGGGAATGTACAACGTTCCACAGTCGCGCCGAACGATGGTTGTTGAAGCACACACAGAGCTTACGGTGTTGGCGTAACACAGTCCACAGCTCGGGACCCCGGTTTCGCTAAGCCTGTACTCAGCAAATTGATGCTGCAAACAAGTAGGAAGTGTTAACAGTTATTCCCTAAAATGTGTAGTGTTATTTGTATATTTTCTTCATAAATAGGTCTTTTTCTAGGTTACAGGTATAGTACTCATTACATGTGTGCATAATGGCAAAATAAATCTTGTTTGGAAATTAGTCTCATTTTCTTTCTGTGAGTCTAAAAAAAAAAAATATTACTTTTCACATGCCATATGACACTAATTGTGTCATGAAAATGCATTCAGTAATATTAATTTTGTGTTAATAGAAGGTGGAACACACACACACACACACACACACACACACACACACACACAGAGAGAGAGAGAGAGAGAGAGAGAGAGAGAGAGAGAGAGAGAGTGGGGAGGGGGGGGGTAGGTAGGTAGGTCAGATATGTGCTATGCAGCGAGGAAATGTGAGCCAAGGTGAGACTCGGAGTGACTAGTCATGCTTGGTTACTCGCATACTCAAAGTCTAGACAGCAGAAATGCAGGAAGTATGAAACTGAGCTGTCATGTGAGCCAGAAAACAGGTGGCTCGGTCACTCATTCATTGGGCAAACAGTAACCAGCTGCAGCACTCTAGTGTGTGCATGTGCAAGGGTCTTCAGAGATTTGAGGAGAATTAATATACAGTATGCACCGTGTTGTGGCATCGCTATTTGCCACACAAGTTGCCGCACAAGTATAACTTGGGCAATAAGTCACTCTGTAGTACTTCAGCCACCAGGGGTGTCCCCAGTCTCTGTACCCATTTGATTGCTTCACACACTGGCCAATAGGAAGAAGGGGGCTCACCACACATGGGAGTTCTAAAGTTCTATCCAGGAGTCAGCAGAAAAGTTCCTTATATGGAAGCCAGCAGTCTGCCTTAGCTCAAGCTAGAACTGTTTACTATTGCCTTGCAGAACTGTGTAATACTTAGGATGAAGTTTGTACCCACACAAGCACAGCAAAGTTAAGTATTCATTTCATCTAGTAAGTAAATACAAGTGGACTAATCACTTCTTTTAGTTACAGAACTATGTCCACATTCTTGCTCGTCATGGTCCACCTCCTGAACCCGCTGCATCCCAGAGACATATCACACAACACGTGACTGGCAGTGTAAACAGACTGCAATGACTTGAACGTAGTCAGTGTGAAAAGAAGTTTCACAGCACAATAAAGAAATGTGTAAACATCATGTTCTGTTACAAATTGGGGAAGACTGTGATGGCGACAAATGGTATTTTGTTGCAGGTGCATGGGAGGGAAGGCTGTTGTTGTTGTTATGGGGGGTTTTAGGGGGACTAGACTACTGTGGCCATCAGTCCCCCGCTTCATATCTAGGCGACACGCAGAAAAACAGAATCATCGAAAAATGTGCCTGAGCGAGATTTAAAACAAAGCAGAATAAAAGAATGCATCGTCAATGAATTATTGACTGAGTCACCACGAGACAATACGAAAGACACCAGGCACACAGTAACAAATACGAGACAAAAATGACAGAGCCAGTGAATGTGGTTGACCGACCATATGTATAAAAAGGGAAAAGTCAACCACATAGCGTACAAAATAAAAACTGTACTCTAAAGACACGTCAAGGGGAACATAGAAAATTATCTAAAGGACCACCCAGAGCAACTGTTAAATCCCCCCCAGCACGAAGAAATCATAAAACCAAATGAGCCACAGAGGCATCATCGCCGAGCACCAAAGAGAGAGTGTTCGGGAGGGTAAAAGAATGCCGCAGTGGAGCTAAAATGGGACAGTGGAGTAGGAGATGGACCACAGTCAATGGGGCACCACATTGGCACACAGGCGGGTCCTCTCGACGGAGGAGGTGACCATGCGTCAGATGGGTGTGACCAATGCGGAGACGGCAGAGAACCACGGAGTCCCTACGGGATCCCAGCTGCGAGGACTTCCCGACAGATGTTGTGTCCTTTATCGTACGCAGCTTATTGGGCACGTCCAGAGCGGACCATTCGGCGTTCCACAGTTCGCGTACTTTATTGCGAAGCAACGGGCGGAAGTCTGCTTCTGGGAGGCCAATCGCCAGAGGGCGGGAAGGGGTAGCCTGTTTGGCTAGCTGGTCAACGCTCTCGTTGCCCGGAATGCCTACATGGCCCGGGGTCCAAACGAATGTAACACAGCGACCGGAGTCACTAAGAGCCAGTATCGACTCCTGAATGGCCCTGACCAATGTATGACGAGCATAACACTGATCAAGGGCCTGTAAACCGCTCAGCGAGTTGCTGCAGATCAGGAAGGAGGTCCCAGGGCATGTGCGGATGTATTTAAGGGCGCGGTATATAGGCACCAGTTCTGCGGTGAAGATGCTGCTGCCGGGTAGCAAAGAGCGTTGTTCAACATAGGCGCCATGCATGTAGGCATATCCAGTGTGGTCGCCATCCGAAGAACCGTCTGTATAAATGATCTCGGAGTTACAGAACTCACGGAGCAGGGCAGAAAACTGATGCCGTAGGACCAGAGGAGAAGTAGAGGTCTTCGGCTCACGGGAAAGATCCAACCGAATCCGCGGCCGAGGAACAGTCCAGGGAGGAGCATGGAGAGTCGAGTGGAAGGGACGGTTAAGAGGAAAGGAGTTAAGGGTCGAGAGAAGCGATTGGACACGCGCTGCTATCGGGAGTCCCAACCGAGGTCGCCTCTGCGGCAAACGAGTGACCTCCTCCGGAAAGAGGAGTCTGTTATTCGGATGCCGAGGGGTACAGTGAACTCTGGCAGCATACTGGGCGAGTAGTAGTTGGCGCCGGTATCGCAATGGGGCGACTCCAGCCTCTGCCAAGAGACTTATGACAGGGCTTGTACGAAAGGCTCCAGTGGCCAGACGGATGCCGGTATGATGCACTGGGTCGAGAACTCGCAGTGCAGATGGAGAGGCTGAGCCATAGACCTGGCTTCCGTAGTCCAGACGTGACTGCACCAGAGCGTTGTACAGCCGCAGGAGGACTGGGCGTGCTGCCCCCCCAGACAGTATGGCTGAGGCAACGAAGGATGTCCAAATGCCGTGAACACCATTGCTTAAGCTGGCGCAGATGAGGGAGCCATGTCAAACGCGAGTCAAAAAGGAGACCCAGGAAACGGTGTGTGTCCACAACCTGAAGGAGCTCACCATCAAGGTAGAGCTCCGGATGCGGATGTACCGTGCGTTGGCGACAAAAGTGCATCACCCTGGTTTTCGCAGGAGAAAATGTAAAACCATGGGCAGAAGCCCAATTCTGCGCCCGATGAATGGCTGCCTGCAGTCGTCGTTCAGCTACAGTTGTACTAGCGGTATAGTAGTACAGGCAAAAGTCATCCGCATAGAGAGAGCAAGAAACTGACGGCCCCACTGCAGCCACTAGGCCATTAATGGCCACTAAGAAGAGGGGTACACTTAGGACGGACCCTTGTGGTACCCCATTCTCTTGGATATGGGAGGAACTGAAGGAGGTGCCAACACGGACTCGAAAGCGGCGCGAAAGTAAAAAATTCTGAATAAAAATTAGGAGGGAGCCACGGAGACCCCACCCATGTAGCGTGGCAAGGATGTGATGATGCTATGTCGTGTCATATGCTTTCCGGAGGTCGAAAAAGATGGCGACGAGGTGGTGACGTCGGGCGAAAGCAGTACGGATCGCCGACTCCAAAGAGAGGAGGTTATCAATGGCAGAGCGACCCTGCCGGAAAGCACCTTGTTGTGGGGCGAGCAGACCCTGATAATCGAGAACTCACAGAAGTCGCCGGCTCACCAAACGTTCAAAAAGCTTACAAAGAATGTTTGTGAGACTTGTGGGATGGTAACTGTCAACGTTCAATGGATCCGCACCTGGTTTCAGCAGAGGAATAATGGTACTCTCCTGCCATTGGGACGGGTATGCTCCCTCGATCCAGAGACGATTGAAGAAATCCAAAAGATGGTGTTGCGAGTTTACAAAGAGATGTTTTAACAGTTGACAGTGGATTCGGTCCGGTCCTGGGGATGTGTTGGGGCAACTGGCAAGAATACTTTGAAATTCCCACTTGGTAAATGGCGCATTGTACGGCTCCTGGCGGTTTGTGCGAAATACCAACTGCTTTCGCTCAGCCCGCTCTTTTAAGGCACAAAAACCTTGGCTGTAGGCAGTGGACGCCGAATTAAGAGCAAAGTGCGCTGCAAAAGACTCGGCAATGATGGTCGGGTGGGTATGAATATTTCCGCGATCCCTGCCGGTGGACGGTAGCCTGATATACGGCGAATCTTCGTCCAAATCTGGCTGGAGGAGACACGGGGTCCAATTGCGGAAACATATTTTTCCCAGCATGCCTGCTTGTGCTGCCGGATAAGCCGACGTGTCTGGGCCCGAAGACGCTTAAATGCAACCAGGTGGTCAAGGGTGGGGTGGCACCGGTACTGCTGCAAAGCTCTGGGGCGATTGCGGATAGCTGCTGCTATCTCCAGTGACCACCAGGGCACTGGTCTTCGCCGAGGTAAGGCAGAAGAAGATGGTATCGCGGACTCAGCAGCAGAAACGACAATGGAAATAATTTGGTCTACTGCCATTGTCGCATCAGCAGGGAGAGGGGTATCCAACGTTGCAGCTGAAGTGTATGCTGCCCAGTCGGCCCTTTGGAAGGACCAGCGGGGTAGGCGTGCGTGGCGTTGGTGGTGGGGAAGCGAAAGGAAGATGGGAAAGTGGTCGCTTCCACAAAGGTCATCATGGACCCACCAGTTAAGGAGTGGACGTAAGCCCGGACTACACACAGAAAGGTCTATGGTGGAAAAGGTGCCATGGGCCACACTAAAATGGGTTGGAGCTCCTGTATTAAGAAGACAAAGGTCAAGTTGGTTAAAAAGTAGTTCAAATTCTTGACCACGTCCTGTAGTCACGTTGCTCCCCCATATGGGGTGATGTGCATTAAAATCTCCTAAAATAAGAAATGGTGAAGGAAGTTGATCGATCAAGGCTGCCAGGTCAGCTGGTGCCACTGCTGCATCAGGAGGGAGATAAAGGGAACAGATGGTAACGTCCCGTGTTGCTCGAACCCTGACAGCGACAGCCTCCAGGGCTGTGTGAAGTGGCACCGATGAACTATAGGCAGAGGTATGTACATATAGACATACCCCGCCCGACACCCTATTGTAGATGGTGCGGTTATTGAAGTACCCCCGGTAGCCCCGAAGGGTGGGGGTCCGATCACTAGGAAACCAGGTTTCCTGGAGAGCAACACAAAGAGGTGGAAAAGAGCTCATCAGCTGACGCAATTCAGCCAAGTGACTGAAAAAGCCTCCACAATTCCATTGGAGGATCAGACTGTCTCCTGGTTGATGGTGCATGAAGATGAAGATGGAAGAGGAGTGGTATTAGCACTCGTCTCTGGCTGTGTAGCCTGATCCTCCGTGTCCATGGTATCCCCAAGATCGGCAAAGGCTAAATCTTCTGGCGTTGCGAGAAGGATGACCTTATCCTCAGGCATGTCAGGTGCAAGGGCTGGGGGCACTGAGGCCGCCAGTGTATCTTTGCGCTTTACCGTCTTGTCTTTCTTATCTTCCCGTCGTTCCTTTGGCCTACCGGAGGAGGGGGGTTTCTCCGGCATGGCTTGAGGAGTGTGGGAAGACTGAGAAGCCAGACGGCTTTCCGGCCGAGGGTCCTTCAACCGCTGGCTAGTGTCGGATTTCTGGGGTGCCATGGTGGGAAGGGGAGAAAAGGTTCCCTTCCCAGAAACAGAAGCCAGAGAAAGGAAACCCTTTTCTGGCTGGGGAGCGGGAGTAGCCACTCCCGACATGGGGGGCAGTACCTGCCCCACAGAAGATGGTGTGCCTCCAGATGTCTGGGAGGCCGAGGTAGAGGGGCGGCCCATAGGGCCCACAGATGGAGGTACAACAGGGCGAGAAGTGGCCACTGGTGGTGGCGCCATCGTAGTAGCTGCAGAATATGACGGAAGTAAAGATACTGGATGCAGCTTTTCGTACTTCCTCCGAGCTTCTGAGTACGTTAGTCGGTCCAAAGTTTTGTACTCAACTATCTTCCGCTCTTTCTGTAGAGCGGGACAGTCCTGCGAACAGGGAGGGTGGTGACTGCCGCAATTGACACAATAAGGAGGAGGGGCACAGGCAGTGTCCGGATGGGAGGGATGACCACAGTCCTGACAGGTTGCAGCAGCATTGCAACGAGAGGACATGTGCCCGAAACGCCAACACTTGAAACATCGCATTGGAGGGGGGATGTACGGTTCGACGTCACATAGGTACATCATAACTTTGGCCTTTTCGGGCAGATTGTCACCCTCAAAGGCTAACACAAACGCGCCAGTGGCCACCCTATTATCTTTCTGACCCCGAAAAATGCGTCTGACAAAATGTACTCCACGTCTTTGCAGATGTTCGCGTAATTCCTCATCCGTCTGCAGCAAAAGATCTCGATGAAATATCACCCCCTGTACCCTGTTTAAGGATTTGTGGGGCGTTATTGTGACAGGAATATCGCCCAAGTGGTCACACGTTAAGAGGCTTCTTGATTGAGCAGGGGTCTCCGCCTGAATCAGGACCGAACCGTCACGCAATTTAGACATACCGGCAACTTCGCCAAACCTTTCTTCGAGGTGTTCGACGAAGAAGGAAGGCTTAGTTGCCTGGAAAGATTCCCCATCCTGTCTGGTCACAACTAGGTATCGTGGTGAATAGTGGTCAGTCTTCTTCGTGGGCCCACGTTCCCCCCATGATGGTGTTAGGGAAGGGAACGATTTGGGGTCGCATCGAGCAGCATTGAAATTGAACTTACCAAGCTTTGAGACACCTGACTTAGAGCCAGGATTTTCAGAGGTTTGTTTCCTCTTCATTGCGGAATATCCGCCCCGATGCCACCCACTCCGAAACAGGGGCTCTCCTCAAAGGCGCCACCCAGCCACAGCAACGCCACCTGGCAGGATGACCGTTGCCAGGAGTCCTGATGCCCCGCAAAGACAAGCATTGACTCCTTGGCATGCATGAGGAGGTCACAGCTCAGGCATCGGCAGTGTGATCCCGGTGCAATTCAGGGGGCTCAACCATGAGGGTACATAACAGCCCCACCACACGGACTGGCTACCGTCCTGGTGACCTAGCGGGGAGGGAGCTATGGCGAGGAAGGGATGTGGAAGGAAGGGGTAGGAATCCACGCCGTAGGGGCTAGGTTGGGAGTTCTTCCCCAAATGGCTCACACTAACTCTGAAATTTAGATGGAGGTCTAACCCCGAAGGGGACCTAACTGGGCCGAAAATGGTGAAAACGGCAAACAAAACATAAGAGAGAAACCAGGAGTACCGTGGAAATAGCCCGGCCATCATTGTGAGAACACCTAGAGACGGGGTTGGAGAAGGGTAGGGTGGGAAGAAGGATTAGGGAGGGAAGGGAACCAGGAGGAGGAAAAGCGGCCTGGGAAACTGGAAGGAAGGCCGCTACGGCTCGGGGACCCATGCGCGCCACACACGTACCCATAAAAGAGCTGTGGGCCCCCTGGGGGGGGGGGGGGGGAGGGAAGGCGTGAGCAGAAAATGTGTTGTCGATGTCTGACCTGAATGTGGCTCATCCTCGGTTGTTTCCTTCCCTTCACAGAAGCATTTAAAAACATTTGAAAACACATTTTCTGCATTCCTTCCCGTACACCTACACCAACATTCCATTTGTCTCCATTACAGTCTTCCTCAATTTGTAACAGAACTTTATGTTTACACATTGCTCCATTGCACTGTGACAACTCCTCTCGCACAATGTTTAACTGGTCACAATCTGTTTACAGTGCCAGTCACAAGCAGTGCATACTATGTATCGATTCTCCTCAAGTCTCTGAAGGCCCATGCGCATATACGCACACAAGGGCCAAATTGCCATTCAGATATGACACCATTCACTGAACTTTTTAGACACATTGTATGTAATAATAATTATCCCAGTCAAATATAAGCTTCTGTTCTATCTAAATTTATCTTTGTTCAATATAAAACCAATGATAAAAACACAAAACAAAGCAGAAATGATATAGATTCAATGGGAGGTTTTTGTTTTACTTACTGCAGTTCAGAGATTGTTCTGATATTAATGACAAGAGTGGTGCTGCTTGAGATTTATTAGGATCCACTGCAGATATCTTTGACAGCATTCCTTAAAAACAAAACAGAACACAAAATTAAATAAACAATTAAATAACTATAGAGAATGTAAAATAATATAATTAGAATGAGGATCACATTTTAAGTCATAACATTGTAAACAGTAGCTAGTTAAATTAATACAACAAAAAACAATTCTATGCACAAATATATATTACAAAACAGTATGTCTCAAGACATTCTCTGTATTGAATTTATTTTCATCCCACATTTTTATAATTTATTGGAAAACCTCATAGTACTAAAAAATATCACACAATATATATTTGGCTCAACAGATGAACAGGTCTACACCCTCAAAACAATAATCAGTTACTGTACTCGAAAGTCCAAACGCTGCATGTCCGTCTTTGTGAACATCAAGAAGGCATATGACTCCATAGACTGGGAGGTCCTGCTGAACATCCTACATGTGTTCAGAGTTGACATTAAAAGCCAGGCATTAATTAGAGCACCCTAACAGATACAAAATCAAAAGCAGAATTCCTTGTGTCTGTCTCAAATTCCTTTGATGTCTAAATACGGGTCGGGCAACATGATGGCCAGTCTCCAATGCTTTTATAAACTGCATCCTTGAGAAGATTATCAGAACATGGCGTGAAAGATTAATGGAAATTGTTGTAAATTGGAACAAAATTGAAGGCGATCGAGGTAGACTGCTTGACGTTTGCTGATGACATTGCCAGTCTGTCAAATGTCAAATAACATAGACACCACTAGAGTTCAAATTGAACTGCTACAAAAAAACTGGTCTGCAAATATCATTTGAGAAAACAGAAGTCATGAGTAACATTAAAGATACCAACACCAAAACTTTGTACGGAATATGGAGTTACCACCCAGGTAGACTACCTTGATGAGATCATCATGAAAATTGATCTGGACAAGGAAGTGCAATGGAATGGATATGCAAACTATAAACAGCTTACCAAACATACAACACGATCTAAAACAAAAACTGTCTTTCCCAAAACAGTAAGATATGTAACTACAAAACAGTTTTGAAGCAAGTTGTACACACACACACACACACACACTAATTTAGTCCTTACTGTGATCTTGAGATTAGATTACCTGCTCCTTCCAAAGACCTGTATTTAAGAAATCCTTGTGGATGTGGAACATGTCAAGCTTTGCTTAATTTTATTTTCTAGAAAGTAGGAAAAAATTCAGCTCAATAAATTAACACACGTACCATCAACCATGTACCACATTATCACACTTGCCCCTTGCTTTAGGGAAACTCCAGCAGTTCTGATTCACTTGTCACTGAGATGAACAGCAGGTGCCAAGCTACTCGCTTCTAGAACAATGAGGCCTTCCTTGTCAACAATGGTAACTTACTGGTGCATAGATGTGTAAGGATCAATTTTATCTGACTGGAACAAGATCAATATCAGTACCCAAGCACACCAACAAGTGTGCATACCTGTAACTGCTCTCAGCTTGCTGGAATAATCTAGAGTTTATGTGACTCTGTTTGTCTAGCTGCAGTCCCCTTAATCCTTCTAAAGTCTTATAATCCTTGCTAACCCAACAAATCCACAAACAACCAGGTGGAAAAACCAAATGCTATGTGGACAAACCACAAGAACATCTCTCTGCCTATATGTAAGGACACTGCACACCACAGCACTACAAAAAAAGGAAAAAAAAGTTAATATTTACAGCCATTTCTTCTCGGTTGCTACTTCAATTATGTAGTGCTTTGGCACTAAAGATATTGAAACTGAATTGTGTAGAACAAGTTTGGTACACACACAAATTCAGTTATTAAAGGCAGAACTTTCCATGTGTGTATAATATTGCACAAATTGAGAAATAAATGGTGCAAATATAGAACAGTAACTACAGATCAGATTTTAGCAAGTATTTGTATGTGTTTTACACAGTATTTTGTCTAGCACAAACATTAACTTAGTAACAAATTCCGGACAACTCATAAGTTATTAACATTTGGGCTGAATAAAGAATTTATTTATAAGTGAATAAGTTTACATGGTGGTTCTAACTTGCCATTTTATTGATGAATAAACTATAACTCAGGTAATATGATAGCTATGTTGTATTACTAACAAGGGAACAGTCCAATAAGACATGTCGAAACCTACCCTGAAATTCTTTACACAGGCAGAAGACAACGAAAGAAATGCACTATCAAAATTTTAGCTGCTAAGAGGCACTGCAAGTATTTTTTAAAAATAGCTGAAAATTGCCAAGTTCATAGCGCGCCAGGTGGCGGTACAAATGTACACCCCTACTGGCGCTGTAGCAACAGTGCATGCACAACTAGGCACACACGCACACAGACACACACAGTCGAGGTCAGCTGTATATTGCAAACAGGAAACACAATACAACCTGAACGTAATTTGTAAAAGACAATGATAGTCAAATGCACAAAATTCTAAAATTGTTTTAAGGAATGGCCGACAGGATCTGTTACAAAATGTGGTACTGCTAGACACATTTCATTTCAACAAATTACAAGTCCACATTGACAGAAGTTGTCTATGACATCAAACACTGTCATGACTTTATTTTCTCTGCTAACCACTTTTATCAGAATTTCACGTGCAAGAATTGAACTGTCGGTATCAAGTTATTCAAAAAATGTTTGTATCGTTAAAGCCAGGTGTTCACCAGAGCAAACAAACTAACAAGGATGAGCAAAAGAAAATTCTATCTGGTGTACCCGGTAGGCCTATTGCAGGTTTTACAACTGGATGCCACTGCAGCTGCTTATGTGTCCCTAACCATTCCCAGTTACCTGATCGGAAAATAGAGACCTGCAGCTTAATGTGTAATCCAAACTACATTTCTTTCGTAGCCACGCCACCATCTTTGAGCAGTGAATGCTCTGTTAAAAATTGCAATGAAAAAATTTGTGGTCTGAACGGGATTTGATCCCGCGCTCTCTGGTTCACGAAATGCACACTTTGCCACTAGACCAGTAGATCTGATACGCGTAGTGTTAGCGCCAGCCGTGTCACCTCCTTAGACGATACTTGACGTCGGTAATCAGTGTTCTCTTTATAAAAATCTGCTCAATGCTAATGAGAAGCCAGAGAAAAATTGCAGCCGACATACAAGGAAAATTTTGGACCAGCGCTAAGGGTAGTTGGAGATGAATTCTGTGTAAAGTGCACGATCTCAATGCGTGTCTTGCTTCCATACAAATTGAGTCACACAGATTCTTCCTTCCCTTCGCCATTTTGCATAGTCCGTCAAAAATAGTGTGCTCGCCATGCACAATAATCCTCACTGAATAGCAAAGTTTCGCGCTGTGGCTCTAACAGGGTATAGTTGTATGCTGTATGGCGAATATTACCTCCAAAAACTAAAAACCAACAACACACCGTTCGCAGGCAATTTTTGCTTCCCCGTGTTCTCTTCCGTTCCCTCTAGTATAAACGATTGAACCCATATACAAGCAAATGGTAGTGAATTTTCTGCAAATGCTCATTCGTTCATGTTCGCTTCCATTCACTACATTGTAAACCAGACTTTAGGTGCTTAATATTGGTGACTGTGAACTCTGTATAATTCCGATATGTGGCACTGCGTGAGTGATTCGCCAAGTTGCGCGCTAAGCAGGGAGGGCTGTACAAACCGCTGTTATAAGCTGTTCTTCACGCAGCAAAAATGCATAACTTCATTTTTTTTTATTTTATTTATTTTTTTTTTTTTTTTTAATACGTGAAGTGCCTCTTAGCAGCTAAAATTTTTGGAGTGCATTTCTTTCGTTGTCTTCTTTCTGTGCAAAAAATTTCAGGGTATGTTTCGACATGTCTTATTGGACTGTTCCCTTTTAAGTATGACTCAATAATTGACTGCTGACTTACATACAAAATCATTTCTGAAGCCAAGGTGTAAAATAGCAGTTACGTCTTTGGCGTGACGTCACGAGTGCTGGACTGCTGTGCACATCGCTCTCGATTTTTTATTTAATTTTAGGATTAATATAATTATTTTAATTGTTATTTCGTGACAATATTCAATCTAGAGGTGTTCTAGTAAAGGTTCGTCAGTTATTTTAGCGGTTGTTGTGCCGTAATTGCTTTAAGTGGTGTTATTTGTGTTCGCGTGTGCGCCGGCATCGACGTCTTACTGCTTTGTTTACATCTGGTGGCGAGTGGTTCCAGCCGTAGCGGTCTCCGAAAGCTAAGTTCTAATAAGTGTTTGTGTATTGTAGTTAAATTATTAAAGTTTTAGATTTCAGGAGGTGTTATCGCGCTAGTTGTTTATTAACTTTAGTACTTTTCAACAGGTGACTTGCTGTTTTTAACGTAGTTGAGGTTGGGAAACTTTAAGTTACGGTATTTGATAACTCTTGTACTCTCACAGTGTTTAGTTGTTTTATTAGTGACGCTTGAATTTGAACTTGTTTATACAAGCAACAGTGTAAAGTTTCTGTGGTAGTGTTATTTGCTCTTTTCTGATACTATTAGTTGTTGTTACTTGATTTGTAGAGACTGAGGTTTGTTGATTGCTGTAGTTAAGAGGTACTTCCTACTTATTTTGTAGAAACTTAACTTCATAACGTAGACGTCTAGTTTTTCTTAACAAATTATTGTAAAATTTTACCATGAGTGAAAAGTGTGGGCTCTGTCGTAGGGTCGTGCGTAGTGGGCTGCAGTGTGGGATTTGTAGTAAGTATTTTCATGGGGGGGAGTGCAGTGGGGAAGACAGTGGGCATTGTGGTGAGGTTCTCTCCTGGAACTGTAGGATTTGCAGCAGGAATAAGTTGATAGAGGAGCAGGAGCGTTTGATCTGCGCCCTTCAGGTGCAGTTGAAAAACGCTGAAGAGGAACTAGGTAGGTTGAGGAGGGGAAGGGGGGCTGGGGAATGGGAACTGGCAGTTGGCAAGAAGGCAGCTAGGAGAAGGTATTCAGATAGCTTTACATTGCAAGTTGCAAATAGGTTTGACCAACTGTCAGAGTTGAGTGGAGATGAACCTCCTGTAGCTGTAGGTGTAGGAAGTACGCAGCAGACCTCAGCTTTTGGTAAGCCGAAATCTGTAGAGAGGTCTCTTAGGAAGAAGAAGGTTCTGCTGCTAGGTAGTTCTCATGGCAGAGGTGTTGGCCAACAGTTGCAGGAAGTACTTGGGAGTGAGTACCAGGTCACCAGCATAGTGAAGCCTAGTGCAGGGTTAGATCAGGTCACTTGTAACATAGGGGACTTATGTAGGAATTTTTCAAAAGAGGATCAGGTAGTTATAGTGGGTGGGGCCGGGAACAGTCTTGATAGGGACGGGGAATATGATATAGGTGGTGATCTGGAAAGGATAGCAACTGAGACTGGTGGCACGAATGTGCATTTCGTGCAGCTGTTTCAGCGTCATGATAGGCCTTGTCTTAATACGGCTGTCAGCCGTCTTAACATGGGGCTTGAGAAGGCGCTGATGACGGAGGGCATGGATCACATTGCAGTGGTGCCAGTTGAAACTATCCAAAGGTCGGATTTTACTAGGCACGGTCTGCACCTCAATAGGTATGGGAAGGGGAGGTTGGCAAAGCTCATAGGTGACAGTGTAGTAGGGGGTGGGGGTTTCACTCATGGAAAAATTCCTGTAGTAGTTGGTGTTAGGGCTGCACCTTTTTTAGACTGAAGACAGCTGATAGATATTCCTGCTTAAAGGAAGTCCCTCTAAGAAATGATGAACCACCTTTGACAAAGTCTAAGAATATAAGTAATAAGGGAATTACTGTTTTTCATCAAAATATACAGGGTATCAGAGATAAAGTTAATGAAATGCTTATTGATACTGATTCTGACATTATTGGAATTTCAGAGCACTTTTTAAGTGGTGTGACAATTAAGAGACTTCCTTTGCCAGGATACAGGTTAGCTGCCTTCTACTCTAGGAGTTCTTTGCAGTGTGGGGGAGTGGCCATGTATGTAAAAAACGATTTTTCATCGGAGTCAATCGATTTTTCTAAACACTGCACAGAACAGATATTTGAATGTTGTGCAGGAGTTGTTAATGTTAATGGAACTAAACTAGTAATAGTTGTTATTTATAGATCCCCTGACTCAGATTTTAAAATGTTTCTGCCCAAGCTGGAATTGGTTCTGGGTTCACTGTATAGGAAGTATAAAAATTTAATTGTGTGTGGAGATTTCAACATTAATTTTGTAGGTGATAGCTCAAGGAAAAGTCAGCTGTTAGATCTATTTAATTCCTATAACATGATGCAAACAGTATTTTTTCCAACGAGAGTGCAAGGAAATAGCAGTTCTACCATTGACAATATTTTTGTTCATTCTTCATTATTAGAGGGGCACTCTGTCAGCAGAATAGTAAATGGCCTATCAGACCACGATGCCCAACTTTTAATTCTAAAAAGTATTTGTTCTCAAACAAATGTTAAACATAAATATCAACTACTCAGAAAAGTTAATCCAGTTGCAATTGAGACCTTTTTAAGCCTAATTAAGGAACAAGAATGGCAGGATGTTTATAGTGCTGATAATGCAGATGATAAATATAATGCTTTTCTGAACACATTTATTATGCTGTTTGAAAGTTGCTTTCCGCTAGAACGCTCAAAACAGGGTACTTTCAGTAACAGACAGCCAGGGTGGATGACAAAGGGGATAAGAGTATCATGTAGAACTAAGCGGGAGTTGTATCAAAATGTTAGAAGCAGTCAGAATGAAGATGCAGTAGCTCATTACAAACAGTACTGTAAGGTTCTGAAAAATGTCATTAAGAATGCAAAAAGTATGTGGTACGCAAAAAGAATAGCAAACTCTCGGGATAAAATTAAAACTATCTGGTCAGTCGTGAAGGAAGTGTCTGGTCAGGAGCAGCAGGTAGAAGATATAACGTCAGTGCGTAGTAGGAATGTTTCTGTTACTGACAAGTTAGATATATGTGCAATATTCAATAATCACTTTCTGAATATAGTAGAGGAACTAAACAAAACTCTAGTTTCTACAGGTAATCATATAACGTTTTTAGAAAATGCGTTTCCGAGGCTGTTGCCTGAAATGATCCTTCATGATACTTCCATAGGTGAGATTGAGTCAATAATTAAATCACTAAAGACTAAGGACTCTTGTGGATATGATGGGGTATCTAGCAGAATTCTAAAGTACTGTTCTCCATATGTTAGCCCAGTACTAAGCCATATTTGTAATTTTTCCTTTCAGAATGGTCAGTTTCCTAACAGATTAAAGTACTCAGTAGTGAAACCGCTTTATAAAAAAGGAGAAAGGGATAATGTAGACAACTATAGACCTATTTCTATGCCATCGGTTTTTTCCAAAGTTATTGAAAAGGCTGTATATTCAAGATTAATTGATCATTTCAGTTCACATAATTTCCTGTCAAACGTACAGTTTGGTTTTAGAAGTGGTTTAACGACCGAAAACGCTATATTTTCGTTTCTCTGTGAGGCACTTGATGGGTTAAATAAGAGGCTACGGACATTAGGCGTCTTCTTTGATTTAACAAAAGCGTTTGATTGTGTTGATCACAAAATATTGTTGCAGAAGTTGGAACATTATGGAATACGGGGAGTAGCCCACAACTGGTTCACCTCTTACTTTAATAATAGACAACAGAAGGTAATTCTCCGCAGTGTAGAAAATGGCTATGACGTGCAATCCCAATGGGGCACAATTAAGTATGGGGTGCCCCAGGGGTCTGTTTTGGGACCATTGCTGTTTCTTATTTATATAAATGATATGCCTTCGAGTATAACAGGTGATTGTAAAATATTTTTGTTTGCTGATGATACCAGCTTGGTAGTGAAGGATGTTGCTCGTAATATTGACACAGTATCAAATAATGCAGTTCAGGAGATAAGTTCATGGCTAATAGAAAACAAGTTGATGTTAAATCACAGTAAAACTCAGTTTTTACAATTTCTAACACATAATTTGACGAAATCTGACATTATGATTACACATAATGGGCATGTGATAAGTGAAACTGAACAGTTCAAATTTCTAGGTGTTCATATAGACAGTAAGCTGTCATGGAAAGCCCATGTTCAGGATCTTGTTCCAAAACTAAATTCTGCTATATTTACCATTAGAACAATATCTGAGATAAGTGATTTTTCAACACGAAAAGTAGTCTACTTCGCTTACTTTCACTCACTTATGACGTACGGCATTGTTTTTTGGGGTAACTCGCCTGCTGCAAAAAGGATATTTCTGGCTCAAAAACGGGCGGTTCGAGCAATATCTGGTGTAAGTTCGCGAACGTCATGTCGACCCCTTTTCAGTAGTTTGGGAATTTTGACTCTGGCGTCACAATACGTTTTTTCTTTAATGTCGTTTGTTGTTAATAATATCAGCTTATTCCCACGAGTTAGTAGCTTTCACTCGGTGAATACTAGACAGATGTCTAATCTACATTTGCACCACACCACCTTAACACTTGTGCAGAAAGGGGTGCAGTATTCTGCGGCATCCATTTTCAATAAGCTGCCACAAGAACTTAAGAATCTTAGCACTAATCCACATGCTTTCAAATCTAAATTGAAGAGTTACCTCGTGGCTCACTCCTTTTATTCTGTCGAGGAACTCCTAGAAAAGTTAAAGAATTAAGCTAATTTATTTTTTCTTTATTGATTCTTTTCACTTTGTCTTAAGATTGTCGTGTGCAAAGGACTACTTAAAATTTTTCTATTACCATTATTGTGTAACAATTAATGTATTGACTTGTTCCATGACCATGGAGTCTTACTCCTGAAGTGGGTCCTATGGAACAGAAAAAAACAAATAAATAAATAAATAAATACAAGTGGGATACATTAGCTGTCAAACTTTAAGAGGACTTAGAAAGAAGATAAAGAAGATAACACTGGGTTCTGAACACATATTAAACATATATTAAGTAAATATTTACATAATTTATCAGAAATTTGTTATGTGGTTAAATATTAAAACATTTTAGAAAAATCTCTCAAAAAGGCTTTTTAAAAAAATTGTGGACATTGTCTTCTTTCCTGTCTGCAGATGAAGCTTCAGTATGTCAGGCAGCAGTAGCGTCACCAAGGTTTCCTACGCCAAAAGAATTTCTTAAAAATTTAATAAAAAAAGCCTTCTTGAGAGATTTTTTAAACATGATTTAATATTTAACCATATTAGAATTTTTTTATAAATTATTTAAATATTTACTTAAAATATTGTTAATATGTATTCTGAACCCGTATTATTTATATTCTTTCTAAGTCCTCTTATAGTTTCATACCTATATATCCCATCTGTAACTACTATTTTATACCTTGACTTCAGAAATGATTTCGTATGTAAGTCAATAGTAGCTTACAATCAATTGTAACATTTGTTAACAGATCTGAAGATGGGCAGCTGTCCAGAAACCGGTCATGTTATAGAAAATAGAAGCGATATGCAGACGGATATTCAAGAATTTTATTCATATGACGATCACAGAAAATCCCTCAAGACTCTTAAGTCTAGTTTTGATAATCTTTTCTGATGAACAACACTTAGTGGTTATGTACAAAAAACATGAAATTACCTGATATTGAGTCAGCATCGACACAACTGCCATCTTGCCCAATTTCAGCTCTAACCTGTTGTGATAACCTTGCAGTGCCACTTCTGGATACACCACAAAGTTGGCTGCTGGACTGAAATAAGATTAAGGGATAAAATTTAGTAACTAGTCCCAAAATACCTTTAACATGCATATAGAGTTTATACAATAACAGCTACATTTATGGATTATTAAAAAATTGAAAGATGCACAAAATAGTTGAAAAGTTAGTGACCATCAAATAAACAGGGGAAAAGCCCTTGTAATGATTTTAGATGGGTACTCAGCAAATCACACTTAAGCAACTGGCACAGAGTTCATTAAACCACATTTTTGTTGCTACTACTTGAATTACAGATAGTAATTGCTTCGTGTGACGTAGCAGCCACTGCTACAGGCTCGACTAGCAGTTTCTAAAATGGAGCAGCAACTGGATTTGAGCATGTTCAATTCTAGTAGCTGTAGGTGGTAATTGTGGAAACTACTAGCCACTACAAAGCGTTGTTATCACCTCGTGTGACAGAAAACTCACTAGTAGCTCTCTTGTCAGCAGACATGGTGTTAACTGTTCAGTCAGTGTTGACTGTTAATTGACATTGTGATTGAAAAGCATGAAGGAAATGGTAAAAATTTTTGGGTAATTTTCAAAAATATGAAGCATTTTAGGAAATATACTTTTGGAGTTTTACTTATAGAACTAAATCAAACTGGATTTAACATTCCCCCTGAAGAACAGCTGAGATAAGAAATTAGGAACATTAAGGACGTAAACAAAAATTAAAAAATAAATAAATCCTTCAAAAGTGGTGTGGGGGCAGAAGATAACTAAACCCAAGTTATTTTGGTTCAACAAACAAGATTCCGTTTTGAGGACTGTCATAAGTGATAATCAATCCAGCTTAAATATGGTTATATTATACAATAATTAAACATTATAGGTACCACAACTTTTGTTGGCCGATTGCACCCACAATTTGATTTTCACATTTCTAAACAACTGTTATTTTTTCCCCTCATCTCTGCCAAAATCAATGACATAAATGTTTTGCCACAATTTTACAATAAAATTTCATTATTTTCATTGACGCAAGCAAGTGTCAAATGTGAATATTACTGTGTGGACATAATAAAAGAGGAATGAGATATGCATGACACTCCATTAGCTGCTACCTGCTTGCACAAATCAACAGCTCAATTTGACTAACTAGTGGCGGCTATATCACAACCACTTGCAGTGAGTAGTAGCAGTTACAAAAATCGCCTTGTGTGACCATGCCTTATGTATCTACCATTTCATTCTCAAATAGTGCTCTGATTTATCTTATTTTATTATGCCCACAATACATAATTTGTTATTTTATTATGATGATCATATCTCCCTGTGCATGTGGGAACATACATAATAAAGTCAGATCAAAATTTCATAAGTCGATCTCGACACAATGAAAAATGTTGTCATTGTAATAATTCACACAGCTACTCATGTAACACTTTTGTGACACTCTCCCCCCTGTATTGCAATAATATAATATGTGCTGTCCTCCTTTGTACTTTTGATGCTCTCCGTCAATCACACCTGATAAGCTTCCCATACCATGTAGGAATATTCCCAAAGATGATGGACAAGCATGATGTAGGCAGTCTCTTCAGTAGTTCTGTTGCATATTCTAAGAGTTCTGCCAATGGATTCTTTGGTATGTCTTCCCTACAACATTTTCGTATTATTCTGTCCAATTTAAGTTGGTTGGAATTTTAATTCCTTGGTGTTAAGTATTTAGTTGAATGCATGGCTTTTAATATGATTAATTTACCTTGTAGAAACCATTTAATGGTTCAATGTTTTGATAAGGTGAGAGTTAAAAGCCATCAAATACATTATAAAATACATCTTAAAACCTATCAACTGTTTATTAAATCCTTAAAAATTGACTAGTTTTGGTCGTAAACCATCATCATGGATAAACTACACAAAAGCATACATTTATTTTGTACTTTTGTGTAATTGATCCATGAAGATAGTCTACGACTGAAACTAGTCAATTTCCAAGAATTTAATACACAGCTGATGGTTTTACGGTGTATTTCATGCCATGGGTTTCATTTGGTACTCATGTGGAGGAGCTCACTATTTTCATTATTTTAGTCAACTGTCAATGTTTGTACCATACATATACCTTATGTAAATCATTCTGCAGTTGGTTTTGATCTTCTAATGACTTTAATAGACAATAAATAACAGCATCATGAGCAAACAACCTAAGAGGACTGCTCAGATTTTCCCTTAAATTGTTCATATAGACAAAGAACAGCAGAGGACTTATAACACTATCCTGGAGAATAACAGATCTCAACTGTTTCCACTGAAATCATTCCAATAATTATTATTAACTGTGTCCCCCTTAGAGAAAACCATTATTTCAATCAGGTATCCAAGACTATATTCCATAAGCAGGCAATCTGATTAAAAACCATCTGGGATGTATAGTGTCAAAAGGGACTCCGTTTGAGATCCCTTTTTGCTAAGATTCTTCACTTTGAGTGACTTTTACAAGAATGATATTTTCTAAAACCATGAAGACTATGGGTCTCGAGACTTATGTTCAAGATAATTCATAATGTTTAAACACAATGTATGTGCCAATATGCTGTTGCAAAACAATTTCTAAAACCATGAAGACTATGGGTCACGAGACTTATGTTCAAGATAATTCATAATGTTTAAACACAATGTATGTGCCAATATGCTGTTGCAAAACAATTTCAATGATATAGGTCTGTAATTGAGCAGATTACTCTTATTACCTTCCTTGAATATTACTGTGACCTGAGCAAATTTCCTGTCTTTGGGTACAGAACGTCTGATTGAGCAAGCAGTTGTATATAAATGCCAAGTATGGAGCTATTGCATCAGCTTACCCTTACAGGAACTTAAATTGGTATATAATCTGGCCAAAAGTCTTCCTTTAATTAAGTGATTCAAGTTGCTTCACTACTCCCAGGATATCTACTTTCACATTACTCATGTAGGCAGTCCTTTCTAATTTGAATTCAGGAATATTTACTTGGTCTTCTTGGTAAAGTCCCTTATTGAATGTTGAATTTTTTTATATTTAATTTTTGTCAAGATCCATTCAGTAAACAACAATTTTCTTTCAGTATACAAAGAGAGGAAAGGTATAAAAGACAAATCTAACAAATGTGATGTATAAAAATGTTTTTAGAATTGAGTATGGTACGGGTGAAGGTAAAAAAGCATGCATAGCCTGAATAGTAACAGAGCATCACACACTCTCTCCAATATCACCACTTTTCACCAATTCCTTGTGAAACTTAACCAACAAAGTGGCATATGAGTCTATGGCAATTTTTCCAATTCCAAGTAAACAAGAAATATCACAAAATGTAAATAACAGGTATGTTAATAATTAAAATTCTGAGTGTGTAAATACCACCGTAAGTCACCAAATGTTTATTTCCTTTTATATATATCTAGAAAACTGAAAATGAAATGAAAATTTAAAAAAAAGGGGGGGGGGGAATACAGTACCCTTCTGTTGTTACATTCTTTTTTAATCTTCCCTTTTCTTTACTTATGACTAATTATCTATAATTACAGTATAAATGTGAAACCAGTTGAAGGAAGTCATGTACATCTACTATACAGTGTTGGCTGAATTCTTGCAAAGATCTATTACAGTCAGACAGATTTTACTTTTGGGTAAACAGGTCCACTTGTTGTCTCATACGAAACTATGAAAGCAACAGGCTGCTCAGACATATCATTTATAGTAGGCCTCTCAGTATACATTACTTAATACATAATATAAATTTGAAATGGTCACAAAAATCAGCCATCCAGCCACATATGAAGGTTTACTGGAACTCTTTACCTAGGTTTTGATATCATTAATTTTTATCTTATTCTGAACAAGTAATGGCCCTCATTAAATCACATATTGGTCAAATAAATTGAATACAGCAGTTCTAGTTGTGGAGGATCTTAAAACATAATAAAATGGTTGCTTAACTTCATTCACTTTATTTGACCTAGAAGTGACAAAGCGATCCATTACCATTTCTCATGAAAATAACATTAATGATATATATAGAAACCTAGGTAAAGGGCTCCAGTAAACATTTACATGAAACTGGCTGGCTGGCTGATTATTTCAATGTTGGCTACATTTTACTCTTGGCAACAGCAACAGCACAGTGCTGGCTGGCACTCTGTGAGGTAATTAATTTACTTATCAGACAATGGAGTAAAATTTTAATTAGAGCAGTGGCATAGTGTGCTGATGTTGCCAATGATTGTTGAATACATGATGAAAACCAAATCTCTCACAATAAGGGCACTAATCTTTTGTATTGACCAATTGAGCATACAGTCCTGGCATCTTGGGTGATTGTGTTTGCAGGATCAACAACACAGTACAAAATCTTTGCCATGATGTTAATATTCCTAGAAATCCACATAGAATGACTTGATTTGTCTCATTCACAGCATGGAGTAAAAAAAAAAAAAAAAAAAATGATGTTCCTGCTCTATGGTTGACAGGTTCTTACATGTACACTTACCCACTCTGTAATAGTAATTATCCTCACAAAACAAAGATATCACCACAAAACATTTGCGTTCTCACACGATTGGCTTATGTCAATGTCACATGATTGCCAACATTGTTACGAGATGCCACCAGTGTGGTAAGTAAAATTTGACCACCATTGTAGTGTCAGTGAATTAATTATCTTCATAAAATGCACATTTCATTGCCAACATTAGCAACTCCACCACTGCTGTTGTAAGTAAAATTTGGTATAACTGTAGACTGGGATATCACCCGTCTGCTTTGACCCATAACGTCATCAAGATGTCGGAAAACGTTGTATACGGAATATCTTAAAACTTCTGTATTGTAGGTACAAATAATCTGTAGTTATTATAGATAACAGAATGTACCATCGATCAGGCGCTCACATACGGAAAAAAAAAAACCCTCTTGGTTAACCTATACCTCAAAGAGAAGCTACAGATCACTTTTTAAACATATAATAATCGGTTTTGTTTATAAACAAACTATCGTCTTTAACTCAACCACCAAATAATCACTCACGCCTTCTACAAACACGCACGCACATCAAAACTACTGCGCTGCGATGATGTCACAGGTCAAAGCTGACGGGCGGTATCCCTGTCTACAGGTGAGCCTAAAATTCAAACAACAAGGGTTAATACCCGAAGCTGTCAACCATACAGCAGGAATAGCTCTTATTATTTATTTCATGGTCAACACAAAATATTATTCCTGAGCTTATATGTGACTGATATTTTAATGAGCATTCAATATTATTAATATGCTGCATCTGCTGTAAGTAAACTTTTCCTGAATGTTTTCACACTTACTGTCATAAAACTGCTGAATTACAGCCGTGAGATTTTAAAATTCAATGTATAATGATAACAAAAACATTTCCATTACATTTAAAACACAACCTAGTTTCCAGTATGTATAAAGGCATCATGGTACCAACAAAGTGAACAGATTCATGCAGAAAGTTCCAAATTGTACTTTAATATAATGACTCTAAAATAACATAATACATACAATGGAGAAAAAATTCTGATCTTATGTTTACTAATACAAATACATGGTCCCTGATGGAGACCTTAAAAAGCTTTCTACATGGCAACAGTACAATCATATGTCTAAAACACTAGGTAAAGCTGAGATGAAGGATTTACTGGTATATACTGTGTCATGTGCTGTGTGTATTGGTACCTAAAATCTTACTGCAACACTTTCTAGGTCACTTGCAATACATGCCTATGTCTTTGTTATGTATTTACATTAATCAAGCAGAACATTATGACTAAAAGGTAAAGATGATTTACCCAGCCAGTTAAAGTGAAAAGATGAGGCTTAATTCCTACTATGCATTTACCACAGCCATATAATGTACTGCATTCTACTCTGGGGCAACTCCACTGGGGTAAAAAAGTTTTCTCCTGGCAGAAAAAGGAAATTAGATGTGTGTCAGGTGTCTCCAAACAAAGTGTATCCTGTAGGCCACTTTTCAGAAAATTAGGTGTCATGACAGTTCCTTCGTTATTTGCTTAATATGTACAAAAGAACACCAAGAGAGCTACAAATTAAGGCAATCCCTTGAATCAGAGAGGAATGACTGACCAACGCTTCTCAGGAATGACGGACCAGCCCTTCTCTGGACTAAGCAAGCCCCACAACAGCTACACATACCTCTCGATCAGTGTCATGGGGACGTCGCGATGAGTCATAGCAGCGTTAGGTTGGCAATGTAGTACATTTCAAGTAGCTAATGGCATGTAACTTTGATTTTACGAATATGTCATGATTTCAAAGGTTGCGGTTAGGCAGGAATAAAAGAGTACAGCTTCAATTGTTATGAGCGAATTTTATGATTTTTAGGAACATGACACGATTGTGACGGTTGTGGTTAGAAAGGAGCCAAAGAGTACAGATTAAATTGTTGCAAGCGTTCTACTCAATCATGAACATTGAAAAAATTATAGTAATTCATATAATTTGAGAGACAGACACACATATTTCGATTTATGTAACAAGAAAGTGTTACATCTGAACAGATAGACAGTCATGTGGTGTTCTACATTCGAATACTGTGATTCATTTGGAAAATAAAATAATGTAAACATGATGATAACAAATTCATTTTCACATATTCCAAACATTGTGTGCTACCAATGCCATTCATCTCAGCATCCACAGTGACTGTTGCCAACACTGCCGCACCACGTCAAGTAAGTACATTAGGCCATGCCGCTGATGGAGACTTTTGTCCACATACCTTGAAATGAAACTTTTTAATGCTCTACCACCAAAAGCACACACTTCCACATTAAAAACCTTCCACGTTCTAAAACTGGCTTAAAAAGACGGCTTTGTATGCCAGTGAAAAATATTTTGAATGTGCTAAAGATGATGTAAAATTCTAACCTGCAGTCCTTGTATGTTTGTATACAGATCTACAACACCTTCAGTGTTATTGTATGTCTCATTATTAATCCACATATATTTGCTCGAATAAGGCATAAAACAAGAATATAACTTATCATTATTTATAAATTACGACCGACTATGAATTTAAATCCATTGTTTCTCAGTCTTGGACAGTCTCTGTTGTTACAGATGTTCTTTTTATTGCAGAAGTTTTAGATTGAGATTGGTGTCTTGTTCTAACAGCAAAGAATAAACACAATAGACTGTAACTTTATTAGGCAGTGAAGATAAATAATAAAGTGCCAGTTTGAATAGATAAAATAAATCCATAACCACATTACAATCTGACCTGCAATACCTAGAACATGTCAGAGGTCTCCAGGTGCAATGCGGTACCTAGATGTGGATAAGGAAACATTGGAAGAAGTGATCTTGTTAATTTAAAATAATCAAGAAACAATAAAGGGTTAAGCCAAGAGACTGGGTATATCAGTGAAAAACCACTGAAGAAAAATGGACCAATTAAGGTAGGAAGAACAAATGTACTACCATCAGAAGAATCTATATTAGCAAATTCTACTACCACTACTGCTGATTGGGGATTTCCATTGCATATTACTATATTAAAGTTATAGCAAAAACTTCACTCCACTGACTCAATGAAAACTACATTTGTTCCAAAAGAACATGATGTATTCACTACCCCACTCTGTGATGTGATTGGCAAGCTACCTCTGCCAGAGCTACAGGCTGATTGGCGTAGAATTCATTATAAATTTCCCGGGAGAGTTATAGTAAAAGAAGTTTAATGTGAATAAAAACTTTTTTGTAGAGTGTTTCAAATAAAGGATAGACAATTATATTAATAGAAATGTGTATTTCACTGATACCTAGCTTATCAACATTTTACAAAACTTCCAGTTTTCAATGGAGATCATACTCATACTACACTAATATTTATCCCAGGACCATTCTGCATGTGTTTATAACAAAACAAATTTGAGGGGTCAATGTAACCCCATGTCATGGGTAACATTGACGCTTTTTCAATTTTTTAAAATACTAACCTATAAAAAATATAACATACACAATGCACTATGGGTGTTTGTACAGAAATAATGTACATTAATAAAAATCACCTGGCACAGAAATTGATATATGCAAGAGATATTCTATATAAAAAAAAAATCAAAAAGAGGTCAGTCTTACTCCAAATGACGGTAGGCAAGTAACTGAACAGAATTTGATTAATTTTTGGGCTATTAACAAAACGATTTATCTGCAAAGGTTATATGAGACTTTCAAATTCTAAACCACAAAAGTGGCACTCTCTTTAATACTAATGTATACAGCTGTATACGTCGTTTTAATGAATTGTTAACTTACATCTTCGTCTTCGAAGTTAAATGCTTTTGCCCTGGCACTGGTTTCACTGTCATTCCAGTAATCTTCATCTTCAATGCGTGTTGCCATTTCTGATATTCACTTGATTCGGTTGTTAGCCTTGTAATATGTGAGAACTGCACTTGGCGAAGTATGTTTAAACTTGAACAGTCTCAATCAACAGTCTCCCGTACAAACGACAGTTCTAGCCAGTCTATCTCCGAAATTACTGTCATATCCATTATACGTTCTAACACGTCATATGCACATAACAAAAACCATCTGTAATTACCTTCGTGTCGACAAAGCATTAAACTACTACAAAAAAGAAACTGTAATATCCGTGCAGCTTCTAAAAAATAGGAAATCAGTTGATATTTACAATGACGTGTTAAAATGAAAATAACATTACTTGTGGTAACATAATTATCACGAATAAGAATATTATGATATGTCATGCATTATCTCAACAAAAAAAGATGCCAATAACACTTTGAAACCAAAATAAACTTGTCTACATAATTTGGCATAAAACATTGTTTCACACACGCCAGTGATGTACTTTGTTTACATCGTTACAATCAACATAGCCAACATAACAGCAATAAAGACCATTATTGGTTGGAAATTCAAGACCGGTCTGAACGCTAAGCTAAGATTTGTCTGTGAAAATGTCATATCGTAGTCTATGAACCGGCTGTTACTCTCATTTTTATACATATTCTTCAAACACTTTGAAATAAAAGGTAGAAGTTACTTACCGTTGTTCCCCCTTCTGGGAATGTCTTCCTGTTGCGTAGGAGTTTCGATCGCGGGAAATATGATTGCTTAAATTCCTTAACGCTTACGGTAATTCATCTTACCTTATCTTCAGAACTGTAGGCCCCCCCTAAATGGATCATAGGTGCACTACACATCATATGCCAATACTCACGTATTTGATTATACACAATATTTTTGGTTGCGTTCTTTTTCCAACGTGTGTGTCAAAATGATCCGAGAACGACAACAGTTCAACTATATTTAACACAAATCTTTAATAAACGTATAATATATATGAAATGAGCATCATTGTTAACTATGCCATATTAAAAAAAGTACCTGGAAGCTATAAAAAGAATTGGGCAAAAGATCTGGTGTTGCTCAAGGGCGTACCCAGGATCTGAGCTAGAGGGGGGCTGGCCATATTATCTTGGACGAACCGGGAGCAGGATCAACATGCAGATTAATATATCATATAAAATTAGGTGTATGTATGTATACATATATGTTTGTATTTTTCAAATCTCCTCCTAAACTACTGGACAGATTTCAGCTAAATTTGGTGCTCATATTCCTTATTATCCGACAACGATCGCTGTGAGGAAAGAAAAACATGCGACACATATTTCAGGATATATGACGTCATAAACAATGAGAGTTGCAGAAAACTGGCGGCGTGAATGACGGGACTTACCCGTCCACTATTAGAGAATAATAGAAATTAGCAAGTTCCAACAAACTTCACATATAATTTCAAACATTTACCCAAATTTTTCCCGCTGACAACCCCAGAAAAATTATGAAAGGAATAATGTTTATCGCTTATTAATTTTCCGCCGTTCATGCTATAAAACTACGGCATTTGGCATAACGTTACAATTTATTATTTCTACACTACTAATTATATTCGCAAGTCATTTTACTGACAGTTTGCACATATTTCAACTGAATATACCTCAAAGTTACTTAGTAGTACGACACATAGTTCATGAGATATGACGTCATAAACAATAAGGTTCATGAAAAACTACCTATCATACATGAGGTTTCAATTTGTTATGCCTTTACTACCGACCATATTCCCAATATGTTTGCAGACAATATGCGCATATATCACTCAACGTATCTAGGAAATTATATCATAGTATGACTCATAGTTCAGGAGATACCACTCCAAAAAACAAAGAACTGAATGAATATCTGCCCCAACACACAGGAGGTTGTAATTCATTACATCTTTAATATCAGCTCCATTCGCAACATATTTTGCAGGCAGTTTACGAATGAACCTGGAAAATGATATTACTGAAAATTATATTGCTGAAAATTATATTACATAGTTCAGGAGACATGATAGCATAAGGATTGTCCTGCAGGGAACCGAAACTGAAATGGGATACAAGGTGATGGGCAGAGGGGAAAGAAGGAGATGGAGTAACATAAGAAAGGAATAGATACACGCCCGAGCAACGCCGGGAACTAACGCTAGTTTCTTAATAAAGAAAACAGGGATAAGTGCAAACTCCTTTTAAAAAACATCATAAATACAAGAATTCACTTAAATAAAAATACAACTTTTTAACTGAGTAATAACCTCCTGGGATTCGCTGCAAATTTGTCAATTACTTTATTTACGAAGATCTCACAGTTTTCATTTACATAATTTCTGTTACGCTCATCAGGCACAACCCAGTAAGCCTTTCTTCTCCCATAGTGCTCCTAAGCTAGGTCTTCACTCTCCGAAGTGCACTGAAGGAACGTTCCACAGTCGCCGTTGTACATGGAATAGTGCTCAAAATTGTTAGTGCCTTCCTCATGCCAGGGGAAAAAAATATTGGTCTCGCTAAATAGGTCAACGACTTCTATGTCCCTTAATTTTGCTTCAGGTAGATTCTTTTTCTCCATAAATTGTACCATAGGTCCAGTTCTCCGTTAATTCCATCCAGACCATAGAATTTAAAAAAAAATTTCTACATTTGTGTGGAAGTCTGATGTACTGGTTTTTGACATGTTCAATGGATGTAACTTATTTAAAGCAAAAGCAGGAGTATTTTCTTGTGAAAATCGAACATTTAACGATGACATGAGAGATTCATTGTATGGAATTACTAATGAACATCGCCAGTATTCGCTGTCATTTTCTGATGCGGATTGCATCTGAATTTTTGCTTACAAGCAAAACGTGGAACAGTAATTTCGATTTCCAGTTCTTCTGCAGCAGCTTTTGCCTTTCCAAGTAATTCGCTAGTTACTCTGTCTGCTTCGTTTCTGTCATTATTGAGAACATCAAGGATTTCTGTGATGTGTTGCCTCAATGAGATCATATCTATAGACTTAGATTGCAGGCCTTTAGCTACTGGCTCCAAAAGTGCTGAGTATTTGGCTATTGTTAGTGTACCTAAAATGAACACTGATTTTGTAATGGCTGAATGCAGTTGATATGCAGATTTTCTTGTTGCATAATTTCCCTCTGTGGACAACTTCTCTAGAGCTCTCACAATGTCTGTGAAATGCTGAGAAAATAGTCTGATGGATTTATATTTTTCAGACCATCTCGTCTCACACACTCTCGATAAATTTGCTGCGTATTTTCGACGTGTTGTCGATTCCCTAAAAAAGTTTATTGTGTCTTTCACAGTGGCAACAGTACTCCTAATTTCTGGTACTGCATTTGCATCATTCACCACAAGGTTGAGTTTGTGGCTTGAGCAATGAACGTATGATCCACGGTAATATTTCTTTCTTAAAATGGCTTGTACTCAGTTCTCTCTGCCTGCCATTGTAGAACAGTCATCAAAGCCAAATCCCACACAGTTTTCTGTTGGAAGATTATAACTGGTTAACAAACTGTCAGTTACTTCGGCGATTGAAGAGGCATCTTGTGACTTCAGTTCAACAAAACCTACAAATTCTTCACAGATTTTCCTTTTGCTTTCGTCGTAGAACCGCAAGCCTATTGATAGCTGTTCCTTCCCAGCTATGTCTGCTGTTTCATCAGCCAAGACTGCGTAAAACATTGCCTTTTTAACGTCAGCGGCTACATTCTCCCTAATGGTATAGTCTCACAAATTTATCAATTCATTTTGTATTTTCGGGGATGTGTAAACGGCATTGTGGCGACATTTTTCGAAATGACTCCTTAACTTGTCGTCGACAGAATCGATTCTTAATTTCAGTAAATGTAATAAAACACCTCCATCTGCTTGTTTCCCTCTAAGAGGCATATCATCTGTGCCGCAGAAAACTATACAAGAAAGAATCGATTACAATATTTCCCTGTTTTCATCGATCACTTTTTGATGCACATTATGCAGTTGGATGTCCACTGGTACATTTTCGCCGGCCGCGGTGGCCGAGGGGACTGAGGCGCTTCAGTCACGGTCTGCATGGCCACCACGGTCGGGGGGTTCGAATCCCCCCTCGGGCATGGATATTTGTGCCGTCCTAGTTCGTAAGTAGTTCATAAGTAGTTTGTAAGTTTAGGGACTGATGACACCATAGTTAAGTCCCATAAGATTTACAAACATTTGATTTTGGTACATTTTCAAGAAAAGTTTTTGCTGCAGCTGACGCTGTTAACTGCAGTGAAGTTTTAGCATGTTTCCGACAGTCTTCATGCATATTCTTAAATTTTGTGAATGGCCTGATAATAAAGGATCCCAAAATTCGTAATCCCTTGTCGGGACCCAAGGATTTAGTAAGAGCTCCTTCTTCTTTTCCACTGATAGCTGCGTAGTTAGTCCCAGATCATTTTCGTTGCAGTCACTTTTAATTACATAATCCGAATCATCTTTGAACCCACAAGCTAGCTGGGGTGTTGTGTGGGAATAAGGAACAGGGACTGCTGCAGTCACAGGTGCTACTGTTGAAGTTGACTGTTGTGATTGTGACACTTCATTTTTCTTTTCATCTTCATCGCTTCCGCTACTACTGTTTCGACTACTTTTCCTTCCTTGAGATGTAGACCCTAGAAAATTTTATTTTCCTCTTACTTAGCCACAGAAAGAAAATAAAGATAAATAGACGACAGTAGATAAACACTGAGTTCTACACGGATCTACATCTACATATATATGCCTCAGTACGAGCCCCAAATTTCTCTTATCTTGTCTTTGTGATCCTTACGCGAAATGTAAGTAGGCGGCAGCAAGATCGTTCTGCAGTCAGCTTCAAATACCGGCCCTTTAAATTTCCTCAACAGAATTTCTCGAAAACAACGTCATCTTTCCTCTAGCGATTCCGATTTGAGTTCCCGGAGCAATTCTGTGACATTCGCGCATTGGTCGAACCTACCAGTAACGAACCCAGCTGCTCGCCTCTGAACTGCTTTCATGTCTTCCTTTAAACCGATCTGCTGCGGGTACCAAACACTTGATCAATACTCAAGACGTGGTCGTACAAGTGTTTTATACATCTTCCCAAAATTATCCCAATAAACCGAAGTCGGCGTCCGCCCTACTCACAACTCTCCTTACACGTTCGTTCCATTTCCTATCGCTCTGCAATGTTACGCCTAGATATTTGATCGACGGGACTGTATCGAGAAGCTCACTACCAATGCTGTATTCAAACATTACGGGATTGGTTTTCCTACTCATGTGCATCACCTTACATTTTTCTACATTTAGAACTAGCTGCCATTCATCACACCAACTAGAAATTTTGTCTAAGTCATCCTGTATCTTATTACAGTCAATTAATAACAACACCCTCCCATACACCACAGCATCATCAGCAAACAACCGCAAATTACAAGTTACTCTGTCCATTAGATCATTTATATAGATAGAAAATAATAGCGGTTCTATCACACTCCCCTGTGGCACGCCTGACGATACACTCCTCTCTGATAACACTCGCCGTCGAGAACAACGTACTGCGTTCTATTAGTTAGGAAGTCTTCCAGCCAGTCACAAATATGTGAACCTATTCCATATGCTCGTATCTTCGTTAGCAGTCTGCAGTGTGACACCGCGTCAAACGCCTTTTTGAAACCGAGAAAAACACAATCTGCCTGTTGCCCTTAGTCCATGGCTCGCAAGATTTCATGTAAGAAAAGGGCAAGCTGAGTTTCACACGAGCAATGTTCCTAAATCCTTGCTGATTCATAGAAAGAAGCTTTTCGGCCTCAAGGAAATTTACTATATTCGAGCTGAGAATATGCTCCAAAATTCTACAGGAAACTGATGTCAACGATATTGGCCTGTAATTATGTGGGTCAGTTCTCTTTCCTTTCTTATAAACGGGAGTCACCTGCGCTTTTTTTTTTTTTTTTTTTTCCATGCACTAGAACTTTGCGCTGAACTAAAGATTCACGATAAATGCAAGCTAAGTAAGGGGCCAATGCCGCAGAATACTCTTTGTAAAACCGAACTGGTATTCCATCCGGACCAGCAGACTTTCTTTCATTCAGCTCTCTCAGCTGCTTCTCTACACCGGAAATACATATTACTATGTCTTCCATTTGGGAGTTAGTGCGTTGATCAAATGATGGTGTATGTTTGTACGGTCCTCCTGCGTGAATGATTTCTTAAAGGTTAAATTTAGAACTTCAGCTTTCCGTTTACTTTCTTCTATTACTGTTTCCGAACGATCAACGAGTGACTGAATAGAGGCCTTTGATCCGCTTATCGATTTTACATAGGACCAGAATTTTTTCTGATCTTTTGCTAAGGTATGGCTGTGGCAATCATTGTATGCTTCACGCATCGATCTTTTTATAGACGCACGGATCTCTGCTAACTTTTGCCTGTCTTGATTTGCATGATCATTCTTGAAGCGAGAGTGCAACAGCCTTTGCTTTCTCAGTAGCTTTCTAATATTATTATTGTACCACGGTGGATCTTTTCCATCCTTAACCGACTTTATAGGCACATATTTCTCTAACCCACTATTTACAATGGATTTAAATTTAGTCCACAATTACTCTACATTCATTGTACCGGAATTAAACGGCGTCCATTCATTTTCTAAGTGTGATGCTAACAATTGCTTATCGGCTCTTCCTACCAAAAACACGCTCCTAGTTTTCTTGACTGGTTTATTAACTTTGGTCACCATTGACGCTATGACGATATCATGATCACTAACTCTTGTCTCTACAATGACATCGTTAATAAGGTTGGGCCTGTTTGTAGCTATGAGGTCTAAAATATTTCCATTGCGTGTGGGTTATCGGTTTAATTGCTCAAGACAATCTTCAGAAAACGTGTCTAATAGTATTTCATAAGACCTCTTGTCTGTACCGTCTGAAATAAAGCTAGATAGGTCTTAAGGTTGAAATCTCCCCCGAGTAATATTGCATGGACCGGATACCTACGAACTACTTGGCGTAGAGTTTCTTTGAATGACTCTAAAACTGCTACAATAGCACTGGGGGGCCGGTAAAAACACCCAACTACTAACTTCACTTCTCTTAGTCCAGTTATATGTGTCCAGATAATTTCAGTCACTCTCAACTTCGAGCTCAGTAGAAACAATATCTTTGTCCACTACAATGAACACTCCCCCTCCAGTTGTGTCCGATCTGTCTTTCCGATACACATTCCACGCCTCGCTAAATATTTCCGACCTTTCCACATCATGATTTAGCCAGCTTTCGGTGCCTGAGCACAATAATTTTCCTGCAACGCGGTAAATTCGGGAACTTTGTTTTTAATACTCTGAAAGTTTACGGTTAATATTTTGATAGTGGAATTATTGTTCTGAATGCGACCTGAATTCGCTGCCTGAATGTTGACTGCCGAGTGCTCATCAGAGCTAGTGCCTAGCCTAAAAAAAACCATGTGCACTCTAAAAGTACTCTGCTACCCTAGTAGCTGCTTCCTTAGTGTAGTGCACCCCTGATCTATCTAAAGGCGTCCTACAATCACCCACCAGATAACGGAGATCCAGAAATCGCCATCCATGGCTGTCACAGAGTCAGCGAAGCCTCTGATTCAGACCCTCCACTCGGCTCCAAACCAAAAGACCCCGGTCAACCCAGGGAATAATGCTACAAATCGACAGCTCTGCTTTCACCCCGCGTGCGAGACCAGCAGCCTTCACCAATTCCGGCAGCCACCCGTAGGACGTGAGGATGTCCTCAGAACCCAAGTGACAAGCGTCATTGGTGCCGACGTGAGCCACAACTTGCTGCCGGCCGCACCCCGTACGCTCGGAGAAGACGCAACTTGCTGGCCACAAATCCAAACTCGTGTTTTAATACCACTCTAGTCCCCACTAATGTCTTGGTAAATAATTTTCGTCGCCAAGCGCAGTCTTGGAAACGGATGCGTTCACCTCCAAGAGTGGAGCGGATTAATCACTAGTTTTGCAACTAATGAAAAGGCAGTTTGTCTGTGCCAAAAGCGTTTCCCTCCTTTTATTACTGAAGCGCCATTAGTGACGATTTGTAGTGTTGCTAACTTACACTCAAGAGTGCCCGTACCTATGCACAAGGGGGGGGGGGAGGGGGGTGCCCCCCTAGCTCTCAGGGAAAAGAAAATATACAGTTTAGAGAGGAAATTTTTTAAAACAATGATGTGAATGTCATTTTTTTTAGAAACAGGATAAAGTTTTTAGCAGGGTTGGAACTGGCTACTTCAAATTCGGCATTTGTCTCTCAAAATATTAAATAGCGCAACGCTTTCCCCAAGGTTTTGCCCCCCACCCCTCCCACGGAAAATGTCATATGGCGCCCATGCTCATACTTGTCATCCTGGGGTTGAATTTCAATGTTTTCATCCTACAGGTGATAGATTTTATCAGTGTTTCAACTGCGTTTGCCGCCAATTCACTACAATTTTCCAATTTTCACTTGTTCAGTTCTGACTGCGTGTTGTCTGTGTTTGTAGTGTCCAAGCGCCAGTTGACTTGTAATCAATATATATTACAAGTCAATTGACTTTTGGTTGGCGACGTAATAGTGCCCGCCAGCAGTTCCCTGGAGACAGTAACGTGCCAATGAAAAAAAAAAAAAAAAAAAAAAAAAAAAAAAAAAAAAAAAAAAAAAAAAAACTTGCCACGTCGGGCTACATAAACGCTTTCGAATATTTTCTAGGGGGGGGGGGGGGGGGGGCAGCAGCCCCCCCCCCCCCTGCCCCTCGCTGGGTACGCCCACGGTGTTGCTGCTGAAGGTTAAATACAGGGTGCCGACTTAAAATTTTCAAATAAAAAAATCTCTGGAACAAAAGTAGACAATGAAAAACCCCTTTCAAGAGCATGAACGTACTGCAAAGGCTTATGACAGTAAGTTTTGTGAGACAGTCTAAAACGTAAATAAGTGTCATTTGCAACACGAACTTATGTTTCTTTAAATAGATACCCCACATTATTTTTATGCAATTAATAGAATGACAAATCATAAAAATAATGGCGTTGGGTGCATCAAAATAACTCCATTAGCTTACATCCAGAGAAAATGCGAAACGCAGTTGTTTGAAATAAATGAAGAACGCAGCTAGCGTGTCCCAAGGCTCACGAGAGACTTAAGGGTATATTTCACGGAGCGAATTTGGTCGCTAGTCGCTGGCGTATTTGGACGCAGCTGCTAAATTCGCTCCGTGTAAACAGGGACAGCGAACAAAGTCACTGCTCCGAAACGCGAGCGTCTAAAGTTGAAGGGTGGGCTACTTTAGACGCTGGGCGCTGGCGTTTTTGGTCGCGTCTAAAGTAGCCACCAGTCGAGTCAAAATGTCGAAGGAAATTATAAATGCTGGCGTTGTGATACTCGCAGTTTTAAAAGAACAATTAATGAACCAAAAGCAAAACGGAAAAGTAGAAAAGAATAAAAGAAAATGGATTAGAAGGTGGATTGCACGGAGGGATAAATATGGGGCTTTTGCAAATCTTTCGTGTGAAGGTCCTTCTGCCTACAGAAATATAATGAGGATCACATAAGAAAATTTCAATAGATTACTGTAAATGGTAGACGATAAAATAAGGAAACAGAATACCATCATGAGGATGGCGATCTCGCCAAGAATAAAATTTAAATAATCGTTATTTTTAATGTCCCATAATACTGGAAAACTTCAATAAATTTGATTACAATTCCACTTCATATTTTGTTTGGTGGGACACAGAACTTTTAATATCTTTATTTACGCCAATGATCACAAAATTTTTCGTCGTTTTGACGACCGGTTTCGGCCAGGATGACAATTTTCAAGTCTACAACAAATCAGAAACAGAAGGATACATCTAGTATTAGACTACCTTGTTGTTGTTATGGTCTTCAGTCCGGAGACTGGTTTGATGCAGCTCTCCACCCCACTCTATCCTGAGCAAGCCTTTTCATCTCCTCATAAGAACGGCAATCCACATCCATTTGAATCTGCTTACTATACGCGTCTCTTGGTCTCCCTCTGCGATTTTTACCCCACACACTTCCCTCCAATGCTAAATTTACGATTCCCCGATGTCTAAGAATGTGTCCTACCAAGCGATCCCTTCTTTTAATCAGGATATGCCAAAAATTCCTTTTCTCACCAATTCTGTTCAGTACTTCTTCATTAGCTATGCGATCTACCTACCTAATCTTCAGCATTCTTCTGTAGCACCACATTTCAAAAGCCTCTATTCTTTTCCTGTCCACACTGCTTATCATCCATGTTTCACTCCCGTACAAGGCAACACTCCACACAAATGCCTTCAGAACAGATTTCCTTACACTTAAATTAATATTCGATGTTAGCAAATTTCTCTTTTTCAAAAATGCTTTTCTTCCCATTGCCATTCTGCATTTTATATCCTCTGTACTGCGACCATCACATGTTATTTTACTACCCAAGTAACAAAACTCATCTACCACCTTCAACGTTTCGTTACCTAATCTAATTCCTTCAGCATCGCCTGATTTTCTAAGACCGCATTCCATTATTTTTGTTTTACTCTTGTTAATGTTCATTTTATACGATAGCTTCAACACACTGTCCATTCCATTCAACTGCTCTTCCAGGTCCTTTGCTGTCTCTGACAGAATTACAATGTCATCAGCAAAACGCAATGTTTTTATTTCTTCCCCCTGGACTTTAATCCCTATTCCAAATTTTTCCTTGCTTTCCTTCACCGCCTGCTCGATGTACAAATTGAATAACATCGGAGAAAGGCTACAACCCTGTCTTACTCCCTTCCCAACTGATGCTTCCCTTTCATGCCCTTCGAGTCTAATAACTGCGGTCTGGCTTTTGTACAAGTTGTAAATAACTCTCCTTTCCCTATATTTTACCCCTGCTGACTTCAGAATTTGAAAGAGTGTATTCCAGTCAACATTGTCAAATGCTTTCTCCAAATCTACAAAAGCTAAAAATGTAGGTTTGCCTTTCCTTAATCTATCTTCTAAGATAAGCCGTAAAGTGAGTATTGCCTCCCGGGTTCCTACGTTCCTCCTGAATCCAAACTGATCTTCCCCGAGGTCAGCTTCTACCAGCTTTTCCATTCTCCTGTAGATAATTCGTGTCAAAATTTTGCAACCATGACTTATCAAACTGATGGTTCTGTAATTTTCACACCTGTCTGCGCCTGCTTTCTTTGGAATGGGGATTATTACATTTTTCTTAAAGTCTGAGGGCATTTCGCCTGTCTCATACATCCTACACACCAGTTCAAATAGTCTTGTCATGGCTGGCTCTCCCAGAGACTTTAGTAGCTCTGAGGGTATGTCATCTACTCCTGGGGCCTTGTTCCGACCTAGGTCTTTCAAGGCTCTGTCAAATTCATCTCTCAGTATGGTATCTCCTATTTCATCTTGATCCACTTCCTCTTCCCTTCCTACAACATTGTCTCTAAGTTCATTTCCTTTGTAGAGCTGCTCTATGTACTCTTTCCACCTTTCAGCTTTCCCTTCTTTGCTGAGAACTGGCTTCCCATCGGAGTTCTTGATATTCGTAGAGTTGCTTTTCTTGTCCCCATATGTCTCTTTTATTTTCCTGTAGGCGGTATCCACTTTTCCCCTTCTTATACATTGTTCTACATATTTGCATTTGGCTTCTAGCCACTCCTGCTTAGCCATTTTGCACTTCCTGTCAATCTCATTTTTTAGTCGTCTGTACTCCATTTTGCCTGTTTCGTTTACTGCATTTTTATATTTTCTCCTTTCATCAATTAAATTTAGTATTTCCTGTGATATCCAAGGATTTTTTATAGGTCTTGCCTCTATACCTATTTTGTCCTCTGCTGCCTTCACTATTTCATCTCTCAATGCTACCCATTCCTCTTCTACTGTTTTATTTCCCCCTGTTTCTGTCAATTGTTGCCTAAATCTCCCTCTGAAATTCTCCAGAACCTCACTTTCTTTCAACTTATCCAGGTCCCATCTCCTTATTTTCCTACCTTTTTGTAGTTTCTTCAGTTTCAGCCTACAGTTCATGACTAACAAGTTATGGTTAGAGTCTATATCTGCCCCTGGGTATGCCTTACAGTTTATAACCTGGTTCCGGAATCTATGTCTTACCATTATAAAATCTGATACCTTCCGGTGTCTCCTGGTCTCTTCCACGTATACAACCTTCTTTTGTGATTCTTAAACCACGTGTTTGTTACGATTAAATCATGTTCCGTGCAAAATTCTACCAGGAGACTTCCTCTTTCATTCCTTCTGCCCAGTCCATATTCACCTACTATTTTTCCTTCTCTTCATTTTCCTACTACCGAATTCCAGTCTCCCATCACAATTAAGTTTTCCTCTCCCTTAACTGGCTGAATAATTTCCTTTAGCTCATCATATATTTCTTCGATCTCCTCATCATCGGCAGAGCTAGTTGGCATATAAACCTGTACTATTGTTGTTGGTGTTGGCTTCGTATCTATCTTGACAATGATAATGCGATCACTGTGCTGCTCATAGTAGTTTACCCGCATTCCTATTTTCTTGTTCATTATTAGTCCTACTCCTGTGATATCCCCAACTGATTTTGTATTTATAATCCTGTACTCACCTGACCAGAAATCCTGTTCATCCTGCCACCGAACTTCACTAATCCCCACTATATCTAACTTCAACCTATCCATTTCCCTTTTTAAATTTTCTAATTTTCCTACTCTATTAAGGGATCTAACATTCCACGCTCCGATCCGTAGAATGCCAGTGTTGTCTAATAATTTCCTGATGATCACATCCTCCTGAGTAGTCCCCGCCCGGAGATCCGAATGGGGGACTATTTTACCTCCGGAATATTTTACCCGAGAGGATGCCATCATCATATGTTCATACAGTAGAGGTGCATGTCCTCGGGAAAAGTAACGACTGTAGTTTCCCTTTGCTTTCAGCCGTTCGCAGTAGCTGTGTGGCAAAGCCACATTAGCTGATGTTACAAGGCCAGCTCAGTCAATCATCCAGACTGTTGCCCCTGTAACTACTGAAAAGGCTGCTGCCCCTCTTCAGGAACCACACGTTTGTCTGGCCTCTCCGCAGATACCCCTCCGCTGTGGTGGCACCTACGGTACGGCTATCTGCATCGTTGAGGCACGCAAGCCACCCCACCTCGGCAATGTCTGTGGTTCATGGGGGTGGAGAATACCCTAGAAAACATAAATAATGCATTAACTTACAGTCATCAATACATGTAATATAGCCATATGGCATCATCACAGCATAAGTGTTTCTTCATTAAGGAATGTAACAACAGGTATGATGCATAATATTTTAACACGTTTTTTATATTTATGGCTGCAATGTTATGTTTTATAAGGTACCGTAGTCTATTACTAAATTTGTCCTGTTTCCGAATTGCTGTAGACTTGAAAATGGTCATCACTGACCGAAAGCGGTCGTCAAAACGACGGGAAATTTTGTGATCGACGTAAATAAAGTTATTAAAAGTAATTACAAAAATGATCTCTGATATAAATTCGCAACCATGTCGCACCTTGGGAAACAGAACTGTTTAGTATCACCTAACCTCCAAAACAATATGTCATATGCTACGTCATGTGTTCGGTTTTGTCCCTCCCTTCACTTTTCAGTTAACAAAACACACATATGTGGAATGATAAATTAAATTTAAAAAAAACTTGCATTTACATATACACTCCACAGTGCACTGTAAGGTGCGTTTCTCGAAGAAATCGTCGTCTTTCCTCCAGCAATTCCCATTTGAGATCCCGGAGTATTTCTGTGACGCTCGAGCATTGCTCGAAGCTACCAGTAACGAATTTAGCTTCTTGCCTCTGAACTGCCTCCATGTCTTCCTATAAACTGATTTGCTGCGGGTCCCATACACTTGAGGAATACTCAAGACGTGGTCGTACAAGCGTTTTATATGCTAAAAAAAAAAAAAAAAAAAAAAAAAAAAAAAAAAAAAAAAAAAAAAAAATAATAATAATAAAAAAATGTTCAAATGTTTGTAGAGTTTGTAACTAAGGGGTCATCAGTCCCTAATCTTACAAACTACTTATGAACTACTTACAACTAAGGACGGCACAAGTATCCATGCCCGAGGGGGGATTCGAACCCCCGACCGTAGTGGCCGTGCAGACCGTGACTGGAGCGCCTCAGTCCCCTCGGCCACCGCGGCCGGCCGTTTTATATGCAGTCACCTTTACAGATGAAGTATATCTTCCTAAAATTCTCCCAATAAACCTAAGTAAGATGTCCGCCTTACTCACAGCTGTCCTTACATGTTCGTTCCATTTCATATCGCTCTGCAATGTTACCGATACGCCTAGATATCTGAACGACATGACTGTATGAAGAAGCTCACTACTAGTGCTGTATTCGAACATTATGATTAGATTAATACTTGTTCCAGAGATCATGAATACGACACTTCGTAATGATGTGGAACATGTAAGGTAGTGAAAGGTGTCTGTACAAGACATTACATTACACAAAATACTACATGACACATTTTTTTTAAATTTTATTTCATTTAATTATTATTATTATTTCTTTTACTAATTTATATCTAAAAACTCATCCAATGAGTAGAAGGAGTTGTAATTCAGAAATTCCTTTAATTTATTTTTAAATGCTAGTTGGCTATCTGTCAGGCTTCTGATGCTGCTTGGTAGGTGACCAAAGACTTTTGTGGCTGCATAGTTTACCACTTTATGTGCCAAACTCAGATTTAGCCCTACATAGTGAAGATCATCCTTTATCCTGGTGGTATAGCTGTGCACATTGCTATTACTTTTGAACTGGGTTGGATTATTAACAATAAATTTCATAAGTGAATGTATATACTGTGAAGTTACTGTGAGGATCGCTTTTGTGCAATGAATACTTTTTTTACTCAATGATGAATTACCCCAGAATATGATGCCATACGAAAGCAGTGAATGAAAATAGGCATAGTAAGCTAATTTACTGAGATTCTTATCGCGAAAATTTGCAATAACCCTAACATCATACGTAGCTGAACTCAAATGTTTCAGCAGACTGTGTTGCTTCCAGTTTAATCTCTCATCGATGCACACACCTAAAATTTTTGAAAATTCTACCTTAGTTACATACTTCTGTTCAAAGTCTATTGCCATTTACTGTAACTATATATACAAAATTTAGTGAGAGTCCGTATGCAGATTGTTTTTCCTACTCATGTGCATCACCTTACATTTTTTCTACATCTAGAGCTAGCTGCCATCTTTCACACCAACCAGAAATTTTGTCTAAGTCATCCTGTATTCTCAGAGGCGGCTGGTGCTTCAGACGACTGGGGGTTCACTTCACTTTTTCCATTCACTAGGAACTTTGCACTGAATTAAAGATTAGCGACAAATGCAAGCTAAGTTCAAATGTTCGTAATTCTATGGGACCCAACTACTTTGGTCGTCAGTCCCTAGATTTACAAACTACTTCAACTAAGTTACTTTGGTCGTCAGTCCCTAGATTTACAAACTACTTCAACTAAGTTAAACTAACCTAAGGACAACACTCGCATCTATGCCCGAGGGAGGATTCGAGCCCCCGACGCAGGAGGCCTCAAAAATGTTCAAATGTTTGTAGAGTCTATGGGACTTAACTACGGGGTCATCAGTCCCTAAACTTACAAACTACTTATGAACTACTTACGAACTAGGACGGCACAAATATCCATGCCCGAGGGGGGATTCGAACCCCCGACCGTAGTGGCCGTGCAGACCGTGACTGAAGCGCCTTAGTCCCCTCGGCCACCGCGGCCGGCCAGGAGGCCTCGCGATCCGTAACGTGGCGCTCCAGACCGCTCGGCTACTCCTGCGCGGCCAAGCTACGTAAGGGGCCAATGCCACAGAATACTCTTTGTAAAACCGAACTGGTATTCCTCCGGACCAGGATACTTTTTTGTATTCACCTCTCTCAACTGCTTCTCTACACCTGAAATACCTCCTCCGGAAATATGTCCGCAATTTGGGAGTTAGTGCGTTGATCAAGTGATGGTAAGTTTGTATGGTATTCCTGCGTGAATGATTTGTTAAAGGTTAAATTTAGAAATTCAGCTTTCCGTTTGCTTTCTTCTATTACTGTCCCGGAGTGATCAACGAGTGACTGGATAGTGGCCTTCGACCCCCTTATCGCTTTTACATAGGACCAGATTATTTTCTCGGAAAGATCTTGTATGCTTCGCGCATCGATCTTCCTATAGACACACGAATCTCTACTAACTTTTGCCTCTCTTGAAGTGCGTGTTCTTTTCTGAACCGAGAGTGCAACAGCCTTTGCTTTCTCAGTAGGTTTCTAATAGCTTATTATTATTATACCACGGTGGATCTTTTACATCCTTACTCGACTTTGTAGACACATATTTCTCTATCCCTTAACTTACAATACAAATTTAGTCCGCAATTCATCTACATCCATTGGACCGGAACTACATCTACATGGGATACTCTGCAAATCACATTTAAGTGCCTGGCAGAGGGTTCATCGAACCATCTTTATACTATTTATCTCCCATTCCCTTCTCGAATAACGCGCGGCAAGGAAGAACACCTGAATCACTCCGTTGCAGCTCTGATTTCTCGTATTTTATTCTGATGATCATTTCTACCAATGTAAATGGGAGTCAACAATATATTCTCGCATTTGGAGGAGAATGTTGGCGATTGGAGTATCGTTAAGTAGGCAAGTAGCCCACACTGCAGAGACAAACGCCGTTGTTGTAATGATTCCCATCCCAGATCCTGTATCATTTCCGTGATACTGTCTCCCCTGTACCGTGACAATACAAAAGGAGCTGCCCTTCTTTGGACTCTTTCGATGTCCTTCGTCAAACCCACCTGATAAGGATCCTACAATGGGCTGCAATATTCCAAAAGAGGACGGACAAGCGTAGTGCGTGCAGTTCCTTTAGTAGTTCTGTTTCTTTTAAGGGTTCTGCCAATAAAACGCAGTGTCTCGTTCGCCTTTCCCAGGACTTAATCTACGTGTTCTTTTCAGTTTAAGTCTGAAGTAATAGTAATTCCTAGGTATTTATTGGAGTTCACGGCCTTCACTTTTGATTGATTTATCTTGTAAACACAGTTTAACGCATTTCTTTTCGTATTCACGTGGACGACTTCACACTTCTCATTATTTAGAGTCAATTGCCAATTTTTACACCATAGTGATATCTTATTTAGACCGTTCTGCACTTGGTTTTGATCTTGAGATGACTTTACTAGACGGTAAATGAGGGCGTCATTTGCAAACAACCTAAGAGAGCTGCTTAGATTTTCTCCCAAATCGTTTATGTAAATGCAAGAAATGTTCAAATGTTTGTAAAGCTTGAAAGACGGCTGTCTGCCGTCTTGCCTAGGTTTTTAACTTTGTAAATTATCTAAGTTCACTAGACGGCCTTTTTTGATAAACGAGAACCCATTTTGTTCGGAGGCATGAGGAATAGCATTTCATTTCATGCTTTTAAATGTTAGTTTCTGTAATATTGCTGGGAGTTTATTATGCTAATAATTTATCATTGTGTCTATGAATGTGGCAATATGAACTGTTTCTCCGGACACCAATGTCCCTGTGAGAATATGTACTTGCTTTATTCTGTATGAGCATGTATGAGCATCTTCTAGCATGGGAGTCTGAGGGTATGTATCAGAATTTTCGTCGTCGGCTGCTGGCTGCTCGCTACTAGTGTTTCTAGCTATTATCGCGTACCATCTCAAGCAAAGAAAGACAGACCAGAGCCACCTACGGAGTTTATTTTCCTTGTGTGGTACATCCTGGTTCGCTGAATTTCGCCTACGATAGCGGCGCCTGCTTCTGCTTCGTATCAGCACGCTGAGTTGGGTCAGTATCGCTTTGCTTCGCGCGTGTGCGTGGCTGAATGCTTGTTGATTTTAAATCCCTCCTCCGACGATGTTCATTTCAGATTACTTTAAGTTAAACTTCAATGGGATGCATTTTTATTGTTTAACAAAATTGGTTCCCCTATTTGCTCATGTTTGAACTGAATATATAATTTATTGTCAGTGAAATTTTGTTCTGCTTATGAATATTAGTTAATGAATACCTTCCCTTTTATTTAATGTTGCTTTTCACCAGCGCTGAGAACAAATTCAGATGCAAATTATCATATTTTTAATTCCGTTGCGCCATAAATGTTCTCACAGCCACCTTCATGAAATGGTTTAGTTCGCAGTGGCTTGTATATTAATGATTGTGTGTAGTTCTCGTGATTTACGACGTGTGTCGGCCACCATTTCTTGTCTTCCTGCTGCTAAAGTAAATTTTGAGTCAGTTCTAAATTTTGGGCCGTGGAACAAGATTCTGTTGCAGGAAGTAGTCAGAAGTTCACGCGAACCCTATAACTGGTTCTTACGACCAGAATTATATGTTTGAAGTAAGCTTTTACCTGGCTCCCTTCAGATATAATTAATTTTACAAATAACGGTGGTCTTTCAAGCTGGGACTTACCTGAAGGGTCAGCAGTCTGTAAGCCCACAAACCACTTATGAACCAACTTAGACCAAAGACAACACAAACATCCATGCCCGAGGGAGGATTCGAACCTCCGACGCGGGAGGCCGTGCGCTGCAGACCTCTCGGATACTCCCGCGCGGCTAAGGAACAGCAGAGGACCAATAACATTATCCTGCGGAACGCCCGATATCACGCCTGTTTTGGTCAATGCCTTACCATCGATAACTACAAAGTGTGTCCTCTCTGACAGGAAATCCCCAATCCAGTCATAAATTTAGGGCGTTATACCATAACCACGCAATTTGATCAAAAACTGTTTATGAGGTACATTGTCAAAAGCCTTCTGGAAATCAAGAAATACGGAATCAATTTGAAATCGGTATTCACAACACAGTTTGGTATTGATCTATTCTTGGTGTCTAGAGACGGTGCAAGACGAGACTCTGGTATGTGTTTCTGAGAGCTCCTGCCTACATGGTATCGTTCCAGGGCCCATACTGGTACTGGGAAAATTTCATTGCCTTTGCCCAAGCCGTGACGCTGCCTTTTCCTGTCCTCGGGTAATCACCTGTTCTTGGTTGAAGTCTTATGGTAGTCTTTGAGATTTGTTTCCCTTGTTATTGTAATTTGATTCTTAATGTGGGTTTGCTTATGTCAAGGTACCGATGTCCATTCATTTTCTAAGTGTTGTGCGAACAATTGCGTATCGACTCTTTCTAACAAGAACATGCTTCTAGCCTTCTTAATTGGTTTATTAAGTTTGGTCACCATTTACGCTATGACGATATCATGATTGATAAATCCTGTCTCTACACTGACATCGTTAATAAGGTCGGGCCTGTTTGTAACTATAAGGTCTAAAATATTTCTATTGCGTGTGGGCTGTCGGTTTAACTGCTCAACACAATTTTCGGAAAGCGTTTCGAATAGTAGTTCGCAAGACTGCTTGTCTGTATCACCTAAAATGAAACTAGAATGTCTCAATCTATACTCTCAAGGTTGAAGTCTCCCACGCCTGATATTGTAGAGTCCGGATACCTACGCACTACCTGACGTAGACTTTCGTTCAATGACTCTAAAACTGCTGCAGTAGCACTGTGGAGCAGGTAGAAACACCCAACTACTAACTTCTCTTAGACCTGTTATACGTGTCCAGATAACTTCACAGTGACTCTCAACTTCGACTTCGGTAGAAACAACACATTTGTTTAAAATGTGAAGTAATGATTTAAACCATGAAACAAAAAGAAGAAAGTAAATAACGAATATTTAGATATTTTAATTAGGTATTCTGAAAATAACGCAACAGTATTTTGTGTACAACTTACGAGGCGCGTTCAGAAAGTAAGTTCCGTTTGGTAATAAAATGAAATTGTACACAGATACAGAAGAAATTTTTATTGCACAAAATTCTACAACTCTTAAACTACTTTTCCACATAACTGCCGAAATTTTGCAGGCATTTGTCATAGCGTGGCACCAGGTTTTGTATACCTTCTTCATAGAAATCTGCCGCCAGTGTCTTCAAGCAGTTGGATACAGTTTCTTTTAGCTCGTCGTCATTGGTGAAGTGATGACCGCCAAGGAAAGACTTGAGATGTACTGGATCTTGTCATCAATCGCGTGAACCTGTTCTTCTGTAACAAAAGGTGGACGCCCACTTCGTTCTTCACCGTGCACATCACTACGCCCGCCATTGAACTGTCGGACCCATCTTCTCACCATCGAATCACTCATTGCATTTGGTCCGTAAACATCGCAAATTTGCCGATAAATTTCACTTGGTTTCACTCTCCTCACATTCAGAAACCGAATCACCGACCTGATTTCACAGGCGGCGGGATTTTCAATCAAGGCCGACATTTCAAACAAGCACAACAAAGCGTACGTAACTGACAGCGATCTCCAAATGGCGCACGTTCTTCTCCTTGATACACATCGTCTACAGCGCATGTGCGGAACTGCAGTCCCAGCGCTGCAGCGGAGATAAATTGAAACGGAACTTACTTTCTGGACGCGCCTCATATTTTCTGAAAATAGTATTTCAGAAACTATTCTTATTACGCATGTTTCGTTGCCGGCCGCGGTGGCCGAGGTGGCCGAGGGGACTGAAGCGCTACAGTCACGGTCTGCACGGCCACTACGGTCGGGGGTTCGAATCCCCCCTCGGGCATGGATATTTCTGCCGTCCTTAGTATAAGGTAGTTGATAAGTAGTTTGTAAGTTTAGGGACTGATGACCCCGTAGTTAAAAGTCCCATAAGCTTAACAAACATTTGAACATTTCTTTTGAACATGTTTCGTTGTGGCATGGAAGCTACTTCAATTTGCATTTGCATTTTAACAATTTTTTCCAATTCCCAAAATTACAAGGTCCACCGAAAAAGTTCGCTGAATGGTCCCGTATTTTCCAAACCGTGTTGGCGAGAATGGAGGATAAAGTTCCCGCGCAGACACATTAGGGGAGATGTCAAGGAGCGCCCCCTATTGTGCAAAGCACTGCAGTGAAGCGCTGATACACGCTGCGACCCACATAACAGGGCCTGTGTGAGAACTCGTGTCATTGCAACATGGAGTGCAAAATGGAGCTATGCGTTAACATCAAGTTTTTTTTAAAATTAGACAAAACGGCGACGAAGACCCACGGTATTTTAATGCAAGTGTGTGGTGTTGAAGGGAAGCAGCGAGTAAAAAGTGTGTGTTTGAGTGGTTGCGGAGATCCACCAATGCTTGACCTCAGTTCAAAAATGTTTGTATAGCTTATGGGACTTAACTACGGGTTCATCAGTCCCTAAACTTCCAAACCACTTATGAACTAGCTAACATTAAGGACGGCACAAAGATCCATGCCCGAGGGGGGATTCGAACCCCCGACCGTAGTGGCCGTACAGACGGTGAGTGGCGTGCCTCAGTCCCCTCGGCCACCGCGGCCGGCTTGACCTCACTGTTTCGAGCGATTCCACAGGAAGCGTTTGCTGACCGTTTACAACAGCTGTACAACCGATGTCAGAAGTGTATTGTAGTCAATGGCGATAACTTTGAAGGCCAGGAAAGGTATTTTGTTTGTAACTATTATTTCCTGAGGCCACTCACCCAACTTTTCAATCGCATCTTCTAGTTAATTGTGGTGGTATATTTTGCAAAATTTCTAATTATTAAATCGTTGGTTATACAGTTTTCAAGAACATTAATTACATTGAAACTTTCATACCAAAGAGATTTTTCCCATTTCATGGTTTCGAAGACATTGTCTCTAAACCTGTTACGTAAAAATACCATTTGGGATGAATTTTGCTCCTTAAAAGTGAAATTGGACAAATATGAAAAAAACAAAATACACCTCTCACTTATTTTATACCTCTATAAAACCGCCAAGTTTTATGAAGATCGTTTATTTACACCTGAGAATGTCCACTTATAAGAACAGACAGCATGGAAGCCAGCACCTGACAGAAATATACCAGCTCCACTGACAAAAAATGAGCGTGGCCTCTTTGATGGCAGGAACAGGAATCGGTTACCATGTGACAGCTGCAGAGGAAATGATTACTAACTACAAGAAGTAGGAAGATTTGAAGCAACGCTATCCTTAGTCTTACAGCTGGTGTATTCACTGCAGCGATTTTACACTATGGTTCCATTGGAAGTGGCATGCCATTGACTTAGTCGAACCTTCAAACTGACTTACCTATCCCATTTTATAATGGACCTACAGCTTAATGTGGAGTCAGAAGAACGACCATACTGGATATTTCTCACATACCCAAATCCTAGACAGAGCTGAAAATAGCAACAAGTAATAGGAAACAATCTCTGAACCAACTTGGAATTCAACGCTGGACCTTTGGACATAGCCTACAGCACATACATATTTACATGTTCAGTAAACTAGATAAATGGGCAGTAGTTTCCTACGCCAAGTAGGAACTTGAAAAGATTATTTCAGGCCAGTATGAAAACTGTGGCTTAAGTTTAGAGGAAAGATTGATTCAAATGTTTGTAAATCTATGGAACTTAACAGCTTGGTTATTACTCCTTAGGATTACAAACTAACTTAGACTAAGTTAACCTAACCTAAGGATAACACACACACCCATGCCCGAGGGAGGGCTCGAACCTCCACGGCGAACGGCCGCGCGCACCGCAGCCCGGCGCCTCAGTGCGCACGGCTATTCCAACGCGGCGAGGAAAGATTGAACAAGCATTGTACAGATACAGATATCCACCTAGTCAAAGAGTTCATGATGGGAGAGAACATCAATGGCTGTTGTACAAAAGATGTAAAACAATAAAATAAAGCATAAGACTGTAGATAGAGATAAGGTAAATAAAACGCATTGGCCGCCAAAAGGGAAATCCTTCAATAATTGTCACAGAAATTTTTTATTTGCAGTTTTCTCACAAAATACAAAGAAAATCTGGTATTTGTGAAGGTTATCAATGGCACTAACGTTATAGGATGACTCAGAACTTACAGCTGGATGCGATTCCGCAGTGTCGCCTGATGAACAAAATGCGAGCGAACAGATTATCAGACCAACTGTGTGACTGGATTGAAGAGTTTCTAGCGAACAAAATGCAACATGTCATTCTCAATGGAGAGAAGTCTTCCGATGTCAAAGTATTCGCGGATGATGCTGTCGTGCCAGCTACACTGGTCAAAACAATTAGCGGCCCAGTTGAGATGTCTAGGTTCTCAAGTATTGTCCTCGACGAAATGAACAAAATTGTTTCGACGTCTTTCTGTCAGTACTATGGAGTGAAGACAACAACATTACGGCAACTGAAATACCGGAAATAACAGAAAGTTGCTACAGAGCTGGTTAGTGTTGACTTGTGTTTACTCTGCCAAACGAATTGTACAAGCAGTTGGGTTCAGATAGTGTAGTGAGCAGGTAGTGCAATGCAACTGTAACGTGTCTTACCCGATGCTATGGCATGAAGAGCCATAGGAAGCTTGAAGCGGGACAGATACAGATGGAGGTGGCTGCAGCTATTGGAGTATTCCAAAAGTGTAATACGTCTGTAGCATATGTGGTTTTTATGTTGGTAGTTATTAAGTTGAGCTTTGAGAAGGTAGGACATGTCTTTGATTCACACGTAATGCTGCTTTTCACCATTGGCGATAAGCAGAATGTTTACGTGTAGGTCATGCTCACCCGCAAATTTAGAGAAATGTTAGGGTCCAACTACAATATGACTATCCTATTTATCTTCTTCTTCTGGCTTGCTTTTCTTCTCCAGTCCGTATATATGCACCGAAATTCTCGGATTTTGTGCCTAAAATTTGGGAATGTCTTGTATTTTGACTGGGAACTCTGAACCTGTAAAATTGTACCATCCGGGAATTTCACCTCCGGGTCTGTGGATGATCTCTAAAATGATAATTTCTCTCACAAGCCAGAATTGACCATGCAGGGTCGGCGGTTAGCAAATGACGGTGGCTGAATCGGCAGTGACCGATCCGCAACCTGAAGAGGATAACCTCCTCTCGCCGAGAGGGGCGTGAGGAGGTCCTCCAAGCGGTCGGGATTGGTTTTACAGTTCTCAATTTATTGTCGTTAAGTGAGAACCACGCACTGTGCCAGGACGACACAATACTCCGGCGAAGAGCCCGTTGAACATCGTCCGATGGGACGCAAAAAGTAGCCATGCAAGGCAAAAGAGCTGCTGCCTTGGCTGCTATGTCGGCGGTCCCATTCCCGGGCACACCCACGTGGCCAGGGACCCACAGAAAAGAAACATGACAGCTGTCATCTGCTACCAACTGGAGGGAGCGTTGGATCCGATACACGAGAGGATGGGTCGAGAGAGGGTCCTTAAGACTCTGTAGGGCACTAAGAGAGTCCGAACAGATGGCATAAAAAGGATGGCGGCGGCGGCAGGTATATAAAACAGCCTGGTGGAGGGAAAAAAGCTCAGCAGTGAAATTCGAGCACCGGTCAGGGAGCTTGTATTGGAAACGGTTGTCCCCGACGACGAAGGCAGATCCGACACCGTCAATGCTTTTGAAACGATCAGTGTAGATAAATATGGCATTATCGAACCGCAAACGGAGTTCGACAAGCCTTGAGCGGTATACCAAATCCGGGGTGCTCTCCTTGGGCAGCGAACTAAGTTCAAGGTGAGTGTGAACCTGGGCCTAATGCCATGGTGGCAATGGGCTCTCGCTCAACCTAAAGGTTGAAGGAAGCGTAAAATCGAGCCACTGAAGCAGGCGGAAGCAAGGCTATCGCAGACAACTGATATTGGCGATCGAGTGAGTCGTCAAAAAATAATCTGTAAGATGGATGTTTGGGCATCGACCGCAAGCGGCATGCATACCGACACAAGAGTATGTCACGCCGAGTGGTCAGGGGTAATACAGCAGATACGGCATACATACTTTCAACAGGTCTGGTATAAAATGCACCGGTCGCCACACGTAATCCCCGATGGTGAATAGAGTTGAGACGGCGGAGAATCGACGGCCGTGCAGAATAGTATACAAGGCTTCCGTAGTCGAGCTTCGACTGAACAATGGCCTGGTAAAGGTGAAGCAGGACGGTACGATCTGCTCCCCATGATGTGCCACTGAGGACATGGAGAACATTAAGGGATCAGGCACAACAGGCAGCCAGGTAAGACACATGTGGGGACCAGCAAAGTTTACGATCCAGCATGTGTCCCAAGAATTTCGTTGTTTCCACGAAAGGGAGAGCTACAGGGCCGAGACGTAGAGATGGTGGAAGAAATTCCTTGTATCTCCAGAAGTTTATACACACCGTTTTCTCAGTGGAGAATCTGAAGCCGTTCGCAATGGTCCAGGAATATAGGCGGTCAAGACAGCGTTGAAGACAACACTCCAAGAGACACGTCCGCTGGGCGCTCCAATAAATTGCAAAATCATCTACAAAAAGGGATCCGAAAACGTCGGCTGAAAGGCAGTCTACGATTGGATTGATTGCAATGGCAAAAAGAGCCACGCTCAAGACGGATCCCTGTGGCACCCATTCTCCTGACGAAAGGTATCTTACAAAACAGAGCCCACCCGTACCCGGAACTTGCGATCCGCCAAAAATGCTTGAATAAAGAGAGGGAGGCGGCCACGAAGGCCCCATGTGAGCAATTTGCGGAGAATGCCCGCCCTCCAACAGGTATCATAAGCCTTCTGTAAGTCGAAGAACACTGCTACCGTTTGACGCTTCCTTAGAAAGTTATTCATAATAAAGGTCGATAAGGTGACGAGGTGATCAGCAGCAGAACGGTGACTACGAAAACCACATTGGATATTGGTCAGGAGGCGTCGAGATTCGAGGAGCCAGACCAACCGAGCGTTAAAGATGCGTTCCATCACCTTACAGACGCAGCTGGTTAGAGAAATAGGGCGATAACTTGATGGAAGATGTTTGTTCTTCCCTGGTTTGGGGATGGGGACAACAATGGCTTCACGCCAACTTGTGGGAACCTGACCTTCATTCCATATGCGATTATATGTGCTAAGTAGGAAACACTTGCCCGCAGTAGAAAGGTTCTTCAGCATCTCAATATGGATGGAATCGGGCCAGGGTGCAGAAGATCAGGACAGGGCGAGAGCACGGTCTAGCTCTTGCATGCTGAAAGAGACATTATAACTTTCACGATTACAAGAGTGGAAAGAAGGCGGCCGTGCCTCCTCTACCTGTTTGCGAGGGAGGAAGGCAGGGTGGTAACAGGCTGAGCTCGAAGCCTCCGCAAAGAAACGGCCCAATGCGTTGGAAACATCAGCAGGGTCCACAAGGACTGAGTTCTCGACGGTCAGGCCAGAAATCGGGGAGTGGACCTTTATGCCGAATAAACGGCGTAGGCCACCCCAGACAGCCGAGGAGGGAGTAAAGCGGTTAAAAGAACTGGTAAAACCAATCCAGCAAGCGTTTTTGCTGTCGTTTATAACTCTATGACATTGCACTCGCAGTCGTTTATAGTTGATACTATTCTCCAACGTTGGGTGGCGGTGGAAGGTGCGTAAAGCACGTCGCCGGGCTCTAAGAGCGTCACGGCAGGCTGCAGTCTACAGGGTACCGGGACGCGGCGTGGAAAAAGAGGATGTACGAGGTATGGAATGTTCGACAGCTGTGAGAATAACCTCTGTGAGGTATTCGACCTGACTATCACAGCTGGAAAAGTCCTGATTGTGAAAAACTGCCATGGAAGAATAAAGCCCCCAGTCGGCTTTAGAAATGTTCCAACTGGTGGGACGAGGAGATGGGGAATGATGCAGGAAGTGGACGACACAAGGAAAATGTTCACTCGAGTACGTGTCAGAAAGTGCATACCACTAAAAACCGACCGGCAAGCTGAGGAGTGCATATCACGAGGTCTATATGGGAATAAGTGTGTGTTGTGTCGGAAAGGAAGGTCGGTGCACCGGTGTTGAGGCAGACAAGATTGAGGTGTTGGAGAAGGTCCACCAAAAGGGAGCCTCTCGGACAAGGTGCCAGAGAGCCCCATAGGGGGTGGTGGGCATTAAAGTCGCCTACCAACACGAAAGGTGGATGGAGCGGTCAACGAGGTGTTGCAGATATGCCCTAGTAAGGGCGGATGATGATGGTGAATAGATATTACAGAGGGAAAAGGAAAAGGTGGATATAGTGATGTGGACGGCAACTGCCTGTAGGTGAGTATACAATGAAATGGGATGGTGATAGACGTCGTCCCGAATGAGCATCAGAACCCCTCCATGGGCTGGGGTACCTTCCACAGGTGGCAGTTCGAAACACACAGATGTGTAGTTGGGGAAGTCTGCACGATCACTTGGACGTTACTTAGTTTCTTGGAGACAAACAAGAAGAGGGCAGTGCAATCAAAGGAGTAGTTTTAATTCCTCCCGATTGGAACGAAAGCCGCGAATATTCCATTGAAGGAGCGCCATGATAAAAAATGAGAGAGGAAATGAAGATAAAAGGGAACAAGCAGGTGGGGTCACCTCGACAGCCGCTGAGGACCTGACTTCGAGGGAGCACTGCTGTCGCCACCTAGAGACAGAGAGTCATGTTCCATAGGTTCAAATGATACATCTGCCACCTAGCCGAGTTTATCAGGAGGAGCAGCTCCCGCCGCCGGTAAAATGCCGGTTTCCCGGCTAACAGTAGTGCGTTCCAGCGAGACAGAAGATGATCGGGGGCGACTACTGTTGGGCGGCGTGACGGATGGGTCACGCCTCGGCGGGGTAGGAGAGGAACTCTTGTTTTTGTTGGCTTTTCTAGAAGAGTGACGGTGAGAAGAGGCAGTTGACGGTTGAGAAGCCTGAGTACGCAGAAAATCTTCACGGATGGATTCCTTTTTCAAAGTCCGGGCATCTTGTTTAGGTGCCCGCGGTTTATTAGAGGTTGACAAAGACTGAACTTTAGAAGCAGCAGGAGGAAGCGGGGACGTGGAACGGGCAATCTTCGGGCTGGCCGATCGCACAACTGTGTCAGCGAAAGTTAAATCACAGGTCTGCGTACCTGCATCCTCAGTAGGTCGAGTGGAAGTGAGGGCCTTACTGTATGTGCCCGCTGGGAGGACAGTGGGCTTTCGACTCGCCAACAACTTTCGAGCGGCAGATGTTGATGCTTCTTCCGTAACCCGAATTTGCTGGATGACCTTTTCATCCTTATATACAGGTCAGTCCCGAGAGGAAGCCGCATGGTCACCGTTGCAATTAAGGCAGTGAGGGGACGGAGATGGGCAATCCCCCTCATGGGCGTCCCTACCACAAGTGACACATTTTGCTGCGTTAGGGCAAGATTGACATTCTACGGGAATTCAACTCTGTCGAACGTCAAAAACACAGTACGAGTCGGGGTCAGCTGGTTATCTACCTTTTTCAACACCCTATGGACAGCTGTTACACCCTGATCGGACATATAGGTTTGTATGTCTTCGTCAGACAACCCATCAAGGGATCTCGTAAAAACTAACCCCGTGACGAGTTGAGCGTGCGATGTGCTTCTACCTGGACTGGAAACGTGTGTATCAACGAAGTCCGGATTAGTTTTTGCGCCTGGAAGGCACTGTCCGCTTCCAGCAACAATGTACCATTGCGCTGACGCGAACATGTCTTAACAGGGCCAGCAATCGCATCAACACCTTTCTGAATGACGAAAGGATTTACAGAATTGAAATCTTTACCGTCGGTTCGAGAGACAACCACGAATTTCGGGAGATTGGGCAAAGTTTTCTTTTGTTGAGGCGAATCGATCTTTCGTTTCTGGGTCAAAGTCACAGAAGAAGAGAAGGAAGTCATTGCGGAAGTGTCCCCTGAGATTACCGGCCTCTCTGATGGCGCGCTCCTTCCTAATGGGGGCCCTCTCTGAGGGCTTACCCGCCTTAGGTGATTGTTCACACCTCCCGAGAACTGACGGAGGGACCAATCGGCATGTTTGGAAGGTACCAGCTTGGGTAATCACCCCTCTCTGGGCCTGGCCTTTACCAGGGGGTACGTACGTGCCCTACTTGTCTACCCGGGGCGGGGAATTACGCGTTACCCCGTCACCTGCTACGCATGATAATGTGTGGGTCAGCCTTCAGACACGCACAGGGAGGAAAGAAGAAGAATAGAGGAAGTGAAGAGAAAGAAGTGTCTCAAACGCGGAAGCGGAGACTAATGAGGAGGAGAGAAAGGCTAGGAAAGTACAGCAAGGAGAGAAAGACAGAAGTAAAGGTTAGGAAAGGAAGAAACCAAGGAAAAAGAAAGACTAGGACAGGAAACCACCTATACTCACAAAAGACACCCGTCTCCTGGCGAAGGCATGAACCGGGAGGGAAAGTGAAGCAGCCTGGGGCGGAAAAAAGGCTGTCTCAGCTCGGGGCCCCGTGCGCGCCACACACGTACCCACCAAAGAGCTGTGGGTCCCCTGGGGGGACACAGTTTTCAGTCTTCTGTGGATCTCAATTGGAGGCGTATATTCTGCAGCTAGAACTCGATTACAGCACGCTGTTTCTCACGCACCGACATAGTTACTTTACAGACCGCCATGTTACTCGGTACTACTCGAAGCCCTCTGGCGGCAGAGATTTGTACTTTGCGTCAGCTACGCGGCAAGGACAACCGAGTAATATGCAGGACATACGAAACCTCAACCATGCTGCGAACAGACGAAAAAAATTTGGAGGCATTACTTTTCAGCATCCCCTCATAGCTCGGACATCGTTAGCCGTAGGGGGTATCGTAAAAATAAAGGTTAGGTCATAAAAAAATGTTGTCAGTACTGTGATGCATAGAGTTTAGGTCTCAACCGCTGCTACGAAATAGATGAACAAGGTTGCTTTCCTATATAAAATATAAATGTTTGAGGTAGGTAATTCGAGCGCTACGATGTTTTTCGTGATATACTGGCCGTTGATGTGGTGTTTTTTTGTATTGGGAATATGATGCATGGATATTGTTGTTAGCAATTATTTCATGGTGAGATTATGAAGATCTCGACCACTGATAAGAAATAGACGGATTCGTAAAAATAATATATAGACGTTACTTCCTTATATAAAATAAATGATTTTGCTCTCTACGATGTGTACTTGCTCATCTTTAGTTGTACGAAAAACAAAAAGCTTGATATACTGATCGCCTCTGTCACGGTTAAATATTCGTGCTTGTGGAGATTTGGGTTCCTAACCGAGTTTCGTGAAGGGCAGTTGGCCATACTGCGTATACATACGCATTCCTTGCTGTTTCTGGCTTCAGGCAAACAGAGGGTGGACGCTTTCACCTGCCAGGCTGGGACCGCGCAAGATCGAGTCGGGAAACTGGCTGGTCTAGTTTTAACCACACCAGCGTAAGGGTGGAAGATTTTGTCAATTGTACCTGCACTCGTTTAATGTTGATTAAATAAATTGTTTCTATGTAAAAGGTCACGTCAGAAAACCTAGGTCCCTAGCGTCATTGGTAATTGTTTATAAACAATTGTTGTTAAACATTACTTCCGAGAGAAATATTCTTTCTGAAAAAAAAGTTACTGCGGTTAAAAAATTGTTGCAGAAAGTAAGTTCCGTTTTAATTTATCTCCGCTGGAGCGCTGCGATTTCAGTTTCGCACATGCGCTGTAGACGATGTGTATCAAAGAGAAGAACGTGCGCCATTTGGAGATCGATGTCAGTTACGTACGCTTTGTTGTCCTTAATTGAAATGTCGGCGTTGATTGAAAATCTCGCCACCTGTGAAATCAGGTCGGTGATTCGGTTGCTGGATACGAGTAAAGTGAAACCAAGTGAAATTTATCGTCAAATTTGCGATGTTTACGGACCAAATGCGATGAGTGATTCGATGGTGAGAAGATGGGTCCGACAGTTCAATGGCGGGCGTAGTGATGTGCACGATGAAGAACGAAGTGGGAGTCCACCTTTGGTTACAGAAGAACTGGTTCACGCGATTGATGACAAGATCCAGGAAAACCGTAGGTTTACAATTAGTGATCTCGCTATGGACCAATGACGACGAGCTGAAAGAAACTGTTTCCAACTGGTTGAAGTCACAGGCGACAGATTTCTATGAAGAAGGTATACAAAACCTGGTGCCAACGCTATGACAGATGCCTGCAAAATTTCGGCAGTTATGTGTAAAAGTAGTTTAAGAGTTGCAGAATTTTGTGCAATAAAAATTTCTTCTGTATCTGTGTACAATTTCATTTTATTACCAAACGGAACTTACTTTCTGGACGCGCCTCGTACATACTAAGTACAACTATTATTCAAAATAATCGGAGGCATACCTGTCGGCGGCGGAGGCGATGGCGGACGGTTAATTTGATACGCAAATTTAATATAAATAATCGGCGGGCTGTGGTCGCTTGCGGTTCAGAAGTGACGCTGATCTGGCGGGGGAGTACAGGTCTGGACATGTCGGGGGGCGGAGCCTGGTTGGCAGTGGATGGCGGTCAAGTACGACGGGTGGGACAGAGGTGGGGGGGGGGGGGTAGGAAAAGAGGGGAGGTGGGGGGTTGTTGTGCTGACATCTAGTGGTTGAAATTATAAGTTTAAAAAAATTGGGTTATTGTTAACAGCATTCAAATTTCTCGGGGGAATGACGTCATCCGAGATGGCTACTAGTGGCGTTGATGACAAACAAAAGACGGGCGAATCTCAGTGGGGCGATACCCCTATTACTAATGCCGCAGTCGTGTGGCCGAGCGATCTAAAGTGCATTCCCTACACCATGCGTCAATTCGATGCAGATCCTCCTGCATCTCAATACAATTTTCCATTTTACAACCTCTCTATATACTACCGCATCATCCGCAAAAAGCCTCAGTGAACTTCCGATGTTATCCGCAAGGTCATTTATATATATCGTGAACAGCAACGGACCCACGACACTCCCCTGTGGCACACCTGACATAACTCCTACTTCGGAAGACTTCTCTCCATTGAGGATGACCTGCTGCTTTCTGTTATCTAGGAATTCCTCAATCCAATCACACAATTGATCTGATAGACCATATGCTCTTACTTTGTTCATTAAACGTTTGTGGGGAACTGTATCAAACGCCTTGCGGAAGTCGATAAACACAGCATCTACCTGAGAACCCGTGTCTATTGCCTTCTGAGTCTCGTGGACGAATAGCGCGAGATGGGTTTCACACGAACGCCTTTTTCGAAACCAATACTGATTCCTACAGAGCAGATTACTAGTCTCGAGAAATGTCATTATATTCGAACATAATACATGTTCCAAAATTCTACAACTGACCGACGTTAGAGATATAGGCCTATAGTTCTGCACATCTGTTGGAGGACCCTTCTTGGAAACGGGGATGACCTGCGCCATTTTCCAATCTTTCGGAACGCTATGCTCTTCTAGAGACCTACGATACACCACTGCGAGAAGGGGGGCCAGTTCCTTCGCGTACTCTGTGTAAAAACGAACTGGTATCCCATCAGGTCCTGCGGCCTTTCCTCTTTTGAGCGATTTTAATTGTTTTTCTATCCCTCTGTCAATTATTTCGATATAAGCCATTTTTTAATCTGTGCGGCAATCTAGGGAAGGAACTACAGTGCAATCTTCCTCTGTGAAACAGCTTTGGAAAAAGACATTTAGTAATTTCGCCTTTAGAGTGTCATCCTCTGTTTCAATGCCATTTACGTCACAGAGTGTCTGGTCACTTCGTTTTGATCCACCTACCGCTTTGACATAAGACCAAAATTTCTTAGGACTTTCAGCCAAGTCAGTACAAAGAACTCTACTTTTGAATTCGTTGAACGCCTCTCGCATAGCCATCCTCACGCTACATTTCGCTTCGTGTAATTTTTGTTTGTCTACAAGTGTTTGGCTACGTTTATTCTTGCTGTGAAGTTCCCTTTGCTTCCGTAGCAGCTTTCTAATTCGGTTGTTGTACCACGGTGGCTCCTTTCCATCTCTTACGACCTTGCTAGGTACATACTCATCTAATGCATATTGTATGATGGCTTTGAACTTCCTCAACTGTTCCTCAACACCATCTGTACTTAAGATAAAACTTCTGTGCTGAGCCGTCAAGTACTCTGAAATCCCCTTTTTGTCACTTTTTCCGAACAGAAAAATCTTCCTACCTTTTTTAATATTCCTATTTACGGCTGAAATTACCGATGCTGTAACTGCTTTATGATCGCTGATTCCCTGTTCTGCATTAACTGTTCCGAATAGTTCGGGTCTGTTTGTCACCAGAAGGTCTAATATGTTGTCACCCGAGTTGGTTCTCTGTTTAACTGCTCAAGGTAGTTTTCAGATAATGCACTGAAAACAATTTCACTGGATTCTTTGTCCCTGCCACCTGTAATAAACGTTTGAGTCTCCCAATCTATATCGGGTAAATTAAAATCTCCTCCCAAAACTATAACATGATCGGGAAATCTACTCGAAATATTTTCCAAATTATCCTTCAGGTGTTCTGTCACAACATCTGCTGAGCCAGGAGGCCTATAGAAGCATCCGATTACCATGTTCGAGCCTGCTTTAACCGTGACCTTCACCCAAATTATTTCACACTTCGGATCTCCGTCTATTTTCTTCGATACTAGTGCACTTTTTATCGCTATCAACACGCCTCCCCCTTCACTGTCCAGCCTATCTCTGCGGTAAACATTCCAGTCTGAGTTTAGAATCTCATTACTGTTTACATCTGGTTTCAGCCAACTTTCCGTCCCTAGTACTATGTGGGCATTGTGATCGTTTATTATTGAGATCAATTCTGGGACCTTTCTATAGACGCTCCTGCACTTAACTACTACTAAATTGATCATTTGCTTCCCTGTTGTGTTCTGCCTACTGCTACCTTGTCGCGGATCAGGAGGCATCTTGTCGGGCCTAGGGAGGGAGTTTTCTAACCTACAAAACCCCCATGTGCACTCCACACGTACTCTGCTACCCTTGTAGCCGCTTCCTGCGTGTAGTGCACGCCTGACCTATTCAGGGGAACCCTACATTTCTCCACCCGATAGCGGAGGTCGAGAAATTTGCAGCCCAGATCTTCGCAGAATCGTCAGAGCATCTGATTTAAGCCTTCCACTCGGCTCCAAATCAGAGGACCGCGATCGGTTCTGGGAACGACACTACAAATAGCTCAGATTCCACCCCGCGAGCGAGGCTTTCTGCCTTCAGCAACTCCGCCAACCGCCTGTATGAACTGAGGATGACCTCTGAACCCAGCCGGCAGGAGTCATTGGTGCCGACATGAGCGACAATTTGCAGTCGGGTGCACCCAGTGCTCTCTATCGCCGCCGGAAGGACCTCCTCCACATCTCGGATGAGACCCCCCGGCAAGCAAACAGAGTGCACACTAGCCTTCTTCCCCGACCTTTCCGCTATCTCCCTAAGGGGCTCCATCACCCGCCTAACATTGGAGCTCCCGATCACTAATAAACCCCTCCCCCCGTGTGCCTGCTCGGACTTTGCTGAAGGAGCGGCCACATGCTCACTCACAGGCAGAGCGGGCGATGCCGCACGGCCAGCCTTCCATTTGAGCCTCCGCCTCGAGCGACGTGAACGCCATTGAACCCGCCATTCCCCTGGGGGAGAGGGTGGCCCAAATGGGTCCGGTACACGCAAAGATGTCTCGACAGCAGGGACCGTGGGTGAAGCATGTGACACCTGAGGTGTCCCATGCGACGCACCAGACTCCCCACTGACGCTAAGTCCGAGGCAGCAGCCTGAAGGTGGCTGATCGCGGCCATCAGCACGCTAAGCTGTTCGCGAACGGCGGCCAGCCCCTCCCGCGTCCGTACGCAGCAGTCACACATCCTATCCATCCTAACAAATCAACAATTTATTGTAGAGTTTAAGTAATAGACTTTTAACTAGACCGCTAATTCCCTACAGGAGACTGATAGCTAACTAAACGGGGGTTATTAGAATACTTCTTGTTGGAAACAATGGAAATTAGCAAAAACCTTCTCTGAACTGAAATCAAAATATATGCGGAAATCACTCCTCTACCGTAAAAGATCTACACGAAATATAGAAGCTCCCTAAGCCAAAGAAAAGCTGCAGGCGACTGACAAACACGCACAAACACTGGTATTTATCAAAATACGAGAGAATGTACTCTTAAAACAGTAACACAAACGAAATCTTTCAAGTAGGTGACAAGAACACTTAAAAACAGAAGCACTAAACGAAAATTAGGAAACAACAAAATTTCACGAAAATTAAATTATGACACTTAGCGCTCTGTGTGATGCAGCAGTGACAGCAGCAGGCACTGCTTGCGGAGGGTCTGCATGAGTCTTGGCAGGTGGCCAGGGGAGACGTAGGGGTCGTGGACAAATGCAGTGGGGGGGGGGGGGGGAGGTAGCGCGATGAAAAGGCCAGAAGGGCATTAGGGCATTGGTAGACAGGGAAGGGGAGTTTGTGACACTTGCGGGGAGTGACACTTGCACGGAAAGGGAATTTGTAGACACTTGCGCGGAGACCCGGACGCTGCAGGTAGTGAACAGGGTGTTCCAGAAGTAGGGATACACCACCCCTACTCCACGCCCTCCAGCCGCTACCTGTGCCGTATTCAGGAAAAGGCCCACCGAGCGAGGTAGAGCTGTAGTAACGGCCCGGAGATATCACAGCCTCATTCAACAGGGAGATAACACGTCATACAAATATCACTCGATTTACAATACAGCACCATGTGAAGAGGAATGTGATGAAATCGGCATTGAGCGCAACCGTTGCTAACTACAATTTCGGATTTACTGCATTTTGAGTCAGAATTCGCATCTATATTCGCATTTATCGCAAATGCGAATTTTTCCTGTCCCTAGTAATACCTCTAAAAATAAACAGCTGATCAAGGCACTAAAAGCAATGGCAGATCTTTGGGTGTATTACTACAAATAACTAAAACACAATTTGATCGTGGAATTATATACAATCTCATTATAAAGGTTTTTTGTAGGTGGTTTTGAGCAGCTTTTAAATATGTTAGGAATAGCATTATGAAATATAGACAGCTACACCTTATGTTTGTTATGAGATATCGATTTCGGCTAATTTCAGGTCATCTTCAAGTCTCAAACAACAGGTGTTACTTATGCATTTTTCCATTGGCACTCATAACCTTTAACTGTTTATACACGATGTCTAACGTTGTTAGTCGCGTTAGCGATGAAAACAGAACCCAGAATCTTTGCGTCTAAATGATACATATATTGGTGTGATGTCTTATTTCTAAAGAACAAACATCACACCAATACATATATAGCTCTCGGTAAAGTGGAACGGTACGATGTCGTTACGTAGCACAGCACGGCGACTGGAAACGCAGGAGAAGTGCAAACAACGTTCTCTCCTCAGAGGTATGATTCTATATTAGGTTCGACGTAGACTTCTACAACATACAATCTACACGGCGAAGATTACACCAAAAAATTTAACGTTTCGTCTACTTTGGCGATAGCAACCAAATTTTAAAATCTTGTCTACTATGTAAAGATTTAGCAACACAAAACGCTTCAAGTCCATAACTTCACTGGTTTTCGAGTTCTCAATTTTTAATATGTTTTTAATGTTATTACATGAAAAACAAATTTGGGACTCACACTACAGTTTTCATATGGCAGATTTTGTAGGTAAATTCACAAGACATAATTCAACGGTTCTGTGCATTCATTTTATGAGAAATACCAATCATTTGTTTTCAATGTTTACTTCAAATTTCTACATTTAAGTTTCTTTAATTATTAGTACTTAAATGTGGTGATGAAATAAATAAATTACTTGTATATGTGTAGCCTTATGCGGCCAAACTACTTAGGTCATCGGTCGCTAGACTTACACTACTTAATCTTACTTAAAATAACGTAGGCAAAGTACAAACAAACATACCCATGTGCGAGGAAGGACTCGAACATCCGACCGCGCAGTTTGTGACACAAATTACATGTTTGATAATATTAATGCATAGAAGTATGAAATCACGTCAAGACTACTTCCTGCAAAAATTTCGACAAAAAAAGTTGGCACTGAGTTCAGAAAAACAAAATTCTGGTATTTTGGATTTTAACATTTTATCAAAAAATGAATATTACTACAAGAGATACAGCCATTCAAATTTACGGGCACCATAACGTATTCCCTTCCTGAGTAAATGAGCTGCTTCTTGTAGTTTCAACACCTTTTTCTTGAATGTTCTGAATATAAATCTTCACACAGACTTCTTGAGGAGGAGAGTGATACCGATATCTGATTGTAAACCACTGCCTATTACCTTAGACCTTTTTGACTGTACTGAACAGGAGTTCCGCGTATTCCGTAATTTATATTTATACAGTTAACAGGCAATGTAATTTATAACCAACTATTTATTGGCTGTCAATTTCGCTTTATTTTTCCTGGAAGTCTTGCAACTTGTTTCTCCCTGTTGGTTTATGCCAAGTTCGGAGTAAAAATGGTTCTATATGACGGTGATAGAAAATAGAATTTGTCTTTAGGATTTTTCGGTGTGTGACATTCCCTTACACATTCCGTACTTCATACAGTTCTTAGATGTATTTCTAATTCGAATACAGCCATATCGTTTTGGGGTCTACGAATAAACGCTTCAAGTATGTAAAATACTCATTGACTTATTATTAACGTCTTTTAATTGAAGGTTTAAGGTTGCGTCTCCTATTATAAAGCATAGTAGCTATTTTTAAAGAGATGGAAGTTGCGCGATAGTGGGGTTAACTTTATAGCGGTCAATTACATCAACGTATCTGTGCAGGATGCCTAATATATTTATTGCTTGCGCAGGTGTCTTGATATGCTTAGTGTTCTGAATAATATGCTTTTAGGAGGTATGACTGTGGAAAGTCATCGTCTTGTAGTAGCAAAGAATGTCTTAATAACTCTCCAAACATTATCACTATTAAAATACCTTTTTGTTTTCAGGAGGAACACTCAACGAATTCATATGTAGTTAGAACAAGTTACTATATTGCTCTTCAGCTTTGAAAGGGTTGTGCAATTTCACTGAGTTTCGTGTTATGTTGACAGTGTGGAAACTTGACAACAGCAGTGCTAGACTTCTTGGTGTGCCTGTACCCAGGAAAAGCCATGAGCCGTCCCAAGGGCCCCGGGTTCCACGCAAGTGTCACAAGTGTCACTCCGCGCAAGTGTTCCAACCCCGGGAAGGGGACGGAAGGAGGGAGGGGAAGAGGGGGAGGGTGCTCTCAGGGATGAACGGAGGGAGGGGAGAGGGGTCAAAGCTCATTGGAGGGTAGATGTTGAGGTGGAGGGCATCACTCTGGAGGGGGAGGTGTTGCAAGTTGCCACAGGACAGTATGTGGAGGGTGGGACACAATGGTGGCGGTGCAGCATTGGGCCAGGATTTAAGAGGAGGAGTTGAACAATGAGGTTGGGTAGGTCTAATTTACAGGAGATGAATTGCAGGTGGATATGTTCAAGGAAGAGAAGGAGGTGGGGAATGGGGATGAGATTGTTCAAATGTTTGTAAATCAAAGGGATTTAATGTATGCAGTTATCAGTCCCTGGGCTTATAAACTATTTAAACTAAGTTTTACAAAGGATAACACACACATCCATGCCCGAGGGAGGACTGGAACCTCCTATAGCGCGCAACTGTACACTCCACAACAAGGTGACTTAGAGCTCTCGGTCACTTCACTGTGTCAGATTATATTGTACAGGATCCACAAGGGGAAAGGGGGGGGGGCAAACTCGGAAGGCGAGGCAGAGCACATAGCTTTTGAGGATTTGGAGGAATTTTTTAAAGGCAAAGATCCAGGTAGGGTTAGCAGAGAAAAAAACGTGGCTGATAAGGGATTTATAGGTATAGCGGAGAGTCGAGGGGCGCAGTCTCCAGGTTCAGATGGAAAGGAGTTTGAGGAGAGGGAGACGGCTGTGGGTTTTCTCTAGTATGGACGTAAGGTGTGGATTCCAGGAAAGGCTTAGCTAAGGTTAAGCCCTAGATATTTTGAGAGTGGAGGTGAGCCGGATGGGATGGCCATAGAGGGTCAGATAAAAATCGTTGTGTCAGAAGTAGGGGATCGTTCGACGTATGATGATCGCCAGGGTTTTGGCAGGACTGATAGAAAAGAACCACATGCATGGCTGAAATTTGAGCCCTTTTATATCAGACATTAAATTTCATATGCATTTCATGAACAAGGCAATATTTCACTTTCAGGTCAGTAGCATTTTGCAACCACACATTCGCAGTTATCTCACAAACAGTGGAACCATGTTACCCTCATCAGTCTGTGGGTCCACATATGTGGACTTTGTGGTTTTACTTCGAAATGTTTATGATATGTATCTATTGATTAAAGTCCTCCAAAACACATTTTAGAAAGTTTCCTAGTTTCAGTCCGTGCCGTTAGATTACACCACAATCTGCGTTCAGTGCCCACTGCGGTATTTTGAAAATACGGGTCGGTGAAACAGCTACAAAGTAATACTCTATTCTATATGCTACATATACTTTCTCTTTTGCTTTACATATATAACATAGTCACAAATGCCCCAGTGGATTAGCCGTGCGCACTGGGACACCGTAGTGCGATGCGCGCGGCCGTTTGCTATTGAGGGTTTGAGTCCACTCTCGGGCATGGATGTTTGTGTTGTCCTTAGGTTACATTAACTTAGTTTAAGTTGTTTGTAAGCTACAGACTAATGACCACGTAGTTGAGTCCGATAGATTTACAAACATTTTGAATTGTCACAAATGTGAGTGACATATAATTTTTTTTTTCCAAAATTATCTCTTATAGTGAATACAGTGGCTATCGAATCTCGAAGTAGATGTATGTTTACTTCAGGTCGCCATCTTAAAGTTATTTTGGTATTGTGTGATGAAATCCTATAATTATCAATTTGTTGTGACAAATGTTGTGTAATTTTTAGAATCTCTATTATTTAAATAGCAAAAATTAATTTACGGCATTATTTTCAGTAATCAACGATGAAAAAAATTCAGATGCTGGAAGAGAGTAACCTCAGTTCACTTTCAGATGATGAGAGTGAACAATTACCGGATGAGGAGGCTTTCCTTGCATCTGCATTTCTACTCACCATGCACAAACCAAAATAGCAGACCCGACATCTGTTAGGTCACAGGACAGTGGACATAAACAGAAGTTACGATGTACTTGCAAGAATTGCCTAAAAATTGTTTCGTAAAATTTGAAAGTAGCGTGATATTAAAATATCTCGGGCAGTTGAGATCTGCAAATGTAAGTTAAAATGCTCCCTGCTGCTCTAAATTACTTTATGAGTGGCAACAGTACATGTGCAACGGAAATTTATCTAACTGCTCACTCCTTAATGGAGCAGCCAACGTTTTAACAAACACAAAATCAATGTTAAAAATAAAGGAATAGATAATTAAACATGGCATGGGGAGCATGAAATCACAAAGCAGAGGTTTGATACTTTAAAATCATAATCTATTCAGAAAAATGAGCAAGCAACTAAATGTGGGGAGACCAAATTAAGCACACACCTTGTACAAAAGTGAATTAAATCAAATAATTACTGCCCATAATAAAATTGTTTCTGTCCTTTATGAATATGGAGATAACGTGGGAGGAAATTTGCAAACACACAATGGGTAGCATAAAGCACATTCATTCATTCATTCACAGACACGTGTATAATGCTTGGCGGTACATTACTCTGCAGGAAAACTCGATAAAAGCGGCGAAACAAAGCGTCGGTGGTGTCTTGATGAGATGTCAGGTGACTTGATCACAAGTTTTAAGTATACTGTGCACCAAACTCATGTGTGGGGTGGCAGTGGCTCACTATTCTTAAGTACCACGTAGTGTGTGACCACCCCGGATTTCATAACATTTACAAACAGAAATTGATTTAGAATAAGCGAGTAAAGCACACACGAAAAATCTTATATCAGAAAGCTAGTATTAATAAAACCATGGGTGAAGGCCGAAGTAACGATTGTTATGAAAACACGTGGTGCAAACGGTCATACAAGACAGGAAAGACAGAATCAAACAAGAAAATCTAAGAAATATTTAACATACTCGCAGATACAGATGTGATGTGAAAATGTTAGTTAAGAACAGCAAGAAAATTCGAACACACTAGATTTACACTAAGACTGAAGGCCACACACGTGTATTCTAACTTGAGCAAAACGGACACAAAATCATCACCAGAAGGAAAATACAGATAATAAATTTACACTCAATTACACGAGTTCTGTAAATTAGGAAACACTTCGACTAGTATAGCGAAAGAATTACTCAAGAAAACTATCACTGAAATCCAAGACTGCCTGATCACAAAGAAACCAAAGTCCTAACAGCATGCCTTCCCCTCAGCATGATTCGGCAGAGTACTTACTTCCACAGTTGTCAGAGTCAGAATCAAGAGTGAAAGTCTAGGGCCACAGGAAAAACCTTCTCCTGCCACAAACCGGATGTAGAGCGCGCTAAAAGCGAAGCAGAGTGCGTTTAGAGACTAGTGTTTACCAACTCTTGCTATCTGGCCAAGACAATTCCCTCTTCAACCACTCCCAGAGGGGTCTCCTGTCACCTCTTTCGTGCAAGATTAGGTTGGTATGACACTAAAAACACGGCCACCTCGCCATTTTGTCAAGTAAGCTTGTCTCTGGCCATCCAGCAGACGCCAGCACAGATGACAAACGACGTCATGTGTTCTTAACTTAAGCAAAATGAGGCCTAAAGCGTGAGGCGGCGACTGTAAGTCATTGTGCAGCAGTCAGTCAATATTAAGAGCAACCTTCCACATTCACATGAACACACAAGTTCAATCACACAGGTAGAAACATATATAAATATGGGGCAAACATACATATACATGGGGCATTGATCATTAATAAAAAGAATAAAATAATTAACACACAGATAGATAACATTAATGGTGCAGAAACACTTTAGGTTAATGAATAAATCAAAATGGAACGCGACCACACATTCAGTGGATGTGTTTCGTCACCCTCCGCTTAGGACCGATAAATATTCTGGAACCAATGCTGTCATACTGGACTGAATCCAGATTAAAATTAATGACACACTGACACATTGAGAACAGAAAAATTTTAAAGAATCTACCTAGTCTGGGCATTGTCTGCATTTTAAAACAAATGATAAATTAAAACACATTAAACATCACATTAGTAAAGATTTTAAATTATTTCATCAACATTTAAAAATGGTAAAGAAGGTGGTATATAAAAAAAAAGAAAAATGGTTGAACATTCATATGGGAGGGCATCAATACATGCATAAACAAAAGTTTTACCAATTAACACAAAAGAAGTGAGTTACAAATGATAAGTTTTCACTTCTGGGAGTGTCCTTAAAGAAAAAGTCAAGTTCGCTTCACTATGGTGACTGTTCATCACTTTTTTACAACAAAGGTTGTGTCTGAAGTTTCGCCACACATCAGTAAAAACTTAGTGGCATCGACGGGGAAAAGGTACTCTACAGGATAAGTGGGTGAAAACTACAACCCACACTTATTTAACACTTTACTATAGCCAAGTTGTCGTTCAGTGTCCATGGTCGTAGTTGATTGTCACTCTTTCCAGCACCAGGTGCCTTGCCGACATCTCTTCCTCTCTGTTTGGATCAGTCTTTATCTTGCATTAGGCACAGATGATGTAGATGTAGAGGACGATGAACTTTGTGAGCACCCTCGATGGAGAGCAATCACAAGAGACAATGCCCTTCCTTCGTGGGATAGTATGTGTGAGGTTCCGTCATCCAAGCAGGAACCAATGATGTGGAATACCTAACTGCCGAAGCACAGAAGTATGTTAAACAAGGAGGTTCCTAAGTCTTTCGCTGTTCTGGTACACGTAGCAACTGGTCTGGTCGTGACAGACGCCGGACATCTATATTTGTGACCCTGCTGCTCTCGTCGAGTGCCGTGCAGCAGGGTGCACGTCGACAGCAGGACCAGCGGTGACCCCGGTTCCAGAGTTTGCCGGCTGCAATCGATGGCTGCGTCAGGGGGCCTTACCCGCCACACTGACTGGAGTGTGCGCCATCTGTCGTCTGCCATCGGTGCACGTGGGGTGAAGCAACACCGCCTAGAAGACGAGGCCTGACAACTGGCCGTACCTACGTCACACCGTGAGGCGGCGACTGCCAGTTGACTGGCTACCAGCTGGGGCACGCCCACCAGCCCGTAGCGGCTGGCCAGTCAGCTCGCGTCTGCCGCCTCTCGGTGTGACGTAGGCACGGCCAGTTGTCAGGCCTTGTCTTTCTAGGCGGTGTCGGGTGAAGGCACGCAGGACACGCCCACCTCTGCTGCGGCAGGCGGGCCAGCGGGCATTAGCTTTACATGGACAGTTCTGCCGGCCCGATTTGTGCCGCGCCGCGCCACGCAGGTACCGACCCGGGCTGAGCCGGTCCCGGAGGGATTCGCCCACTCCGTCCGTCGCGCAGAACCGGCACGTGGAACGTCCTCACGTTTACACGGCCGCGCTTGCAGTACAGCTTTAGAAGGCCGCGCTTGCAGTCCAGAACCATGGCAGACTCACGCTGTTGGACGAAGGAATCCCTGTGAGAATTTATTGAATTATACCGGCAACAGCCTTGTTTGTGGCGAATTCGCAGTAAGGTCTACACAAATAAAAACCTAAAAACGAGGCATACGATAGACTGGTAACTTTATGCAAACCAATTTTTCATAATGCTGATAGGGAATTTGTTGAAAAAAATTCAAGGTTTACATGGTTCGTTCCGAAAAGAAATGAAAAAGGTTTTGGACAGCAATCGATCTGGTACGTCGAGTGATGAAGTTTATGTGCCCAATCTATGGTATTATGACCTAACATTCATAACGAATCAGGGGCTTATGTCGTCAAGCATATCGAATATGGATGGAGAATATGAAAAACATGTGAGTGACGCCAATAAGTGTGCTGTAAATGAATAGCATCTCGATGACAGTATCGCCGCAGAAGACGTTTTTGTAATTGAGGAGCAGCAACGTACCGAAGGAAATGAACAGGTTATAGTTAAATTGCTTTATTTTTCAAAGACGCAGTCACAGATGTAACAAAGGAAGGCAAAAATATACGTTGTGAGATTACAGTACTTAATTAACAAACAATTAAATAAAAATTCTTAGGCTCTTCCTAATTTCAACATTTCGTCTTGCCAAGACACACTCTTTTCTGAAACAAAATATTTCTTGTATAACTCTCTATTCACTTTATCATTTTTGTTTGGATTTCTACATAACATATTTTGCAAACTATTTAGTTCCGTTGTTTGTCGCCAATGTGATTTGCGCAGTAAGAAGGTCTCTGTATCCACAGCTGATTGTGATAGATAGCCATGACTGTTTCGGCGCATAAAATTATGCAAAACACAGATAGCCAAAACAACATATTTTTTCTGGTTTCATATTAATGGTTGTTTTTAACCCTCGAAACCGGGAAGAAATAATGGCGAAAGCATTTTCTACGACATTCCGAGCACGAGATAAGCTGTGTTAGGCGTTCTTCTGCTGGAATGCTTTTTTCATCACTGTATCTGTCTCGGTAATTTTATGCTTAATCAAATCCAGCAAAATGTTAAACGAGGCACACTCCATCCGTAAATAGTTTTTAAAGTCATCGGGGAAATTATTGCGCAGACTTATTAAAGGCAAATGAGTATAGCGGTGACTGTTTTCTTTCACCCAGACAAGGCGCTTTGAACTCTTTCGGTTCATTACAAGTGGCACGCACATCCCAGCCGCAGCGATCGCACGGACACGGTCTCTCTACAGCTGCCACACGCTGCCCTGGCGCCGCGCCGCGCAGAACTTTGGGACTCGCCCGAAACGCCAGTCGGGCCGCTCCTGCGCGGCGAGCGGCGCGCCACCCCTGCTGGGCTGCCGGCCGCCGCTCCACGCGACACGCTACGCTTCCGCCGGCGTTCCTGCCGGCCGGCAGGCGCGCCCGTGTATAGGCCGCTAATAGCGGTGGTAGTGACAGTTGCCTGTGTCAGCCGCTCGTAGGTGTGGCGAAGTGACCCGCAGACAACCAGCTGGGGCGCGCGCACACGTACGTCGTCCCCTCCTCTCGCCGGGGGCAAGACAGCAATGCGACCGACGGCTCGCAGTCTCGCGGATACAGGGAAGCTTGTCGGCATGGCCCAGTGACCTACATACGTCAGCGGTCTAGAACGCAGCCGCTGCTCTTCCAGTGACGCACTGGGTGTTCAAATGTTCAAATGTTTGGAAATCTATCGGACCAAACTGCGTGGTCATCAGTCCGTAGCTTACAAACTACTTAAACCTAGGTAAACTAACCTAAGGACAACACACACACCCATGCCCCAGGGAGAACTCGAACCTCCACGGCGAGCAACCTAACGTAGAAGGCGAGAACCACACTGTGGTGTCGCACAAGTCTAAAGTGCGCGCCACCTACTTTCGCCGCGCGCCGCCATGCACGCACGGCGTGGCGTTCTTACGACGTCAGCCACGAGCGCCCTCTGCTACAACTCCGTTCATGGCCACCACTGAACGACATCGTTCACTTGGGACTGAGATAGGAACCAGCTAACACTTCGGAATCAGATAGGCACCAGTGAAGACTTGGCTATCGGATAGGCACTAGGCAGACCTCTAGCTCAACTATGTATCAGCCTTCTGCAGTACTGAGCTATGTAAAAGTTAAGTATTGTATAAATTCTGTGCAATATATATCTCGTTCTAATTTACTCTAGTGTTTCTAGTTTCTGCTGTCCCACTGGCTGGTCACCTCCTACCTGCGCAAGCGTGCATCCTTTATTCCTGTGTCGGTCTCTTTCTACTCGGCCACCGACACATACGACGGAAACGAGACATAAAAGCGGCGACGAGGCTGGGACACAAAATCTGGTGTTCAAAGCATCGATCCTCGATGGTACGCATCGTCTGTCCAATATATGACTTGCCACACTGACACAGAATCTGGTACACGCCGGCCTTCCTCAAACCGAGATCATCTTTGGCTTTCCCCACCAGTGCACGAATTTTATTCGGCATACAAAAGACAGTTTCAACCTGGTGTTTCTTCAAAATGCGGGCGACCTTCCCGAGAGTGCGCCGGTATATGGAATGAACGCAGTGCCTACATCCTCCCTCGTGTTTTCATCCGTTTCCACGGGTTGTGCTGTAGTGGTTAGGCGGAGAGCCCGCTGAATCAATCTGCCATTCTGTGTATCCATTTTTTTCGGAATACAGCTCTCAGGTGTTCCAATTCCTGGGGTAGACTCTCTGGGTCGGAGATAGTGCGCACCCTATTTAGTAGAGTTTTTAAGTATCCCATTCCTCTGTGAAGGGTGGCGACAGTTGTCTGCGTGTAAATAAAGATTAGTGTGCGTTGTCTTCCGATACACACCATGACCCAGGGTGCCATCAGCTATTCTCTTGACCCAGACATCAAGGAACGGCAATTTACACTCCGTTTCAGTCTCCATAGTGAATTTGATGTTGGGGTTCAAAAATGTTTGTTAAGCTTATGGGACTTAATTACGGGGTTATCAGTCCCTAAACTTACAAACTACTTATCAACTAGCTTATCCTAAGGACGGCACAAATATCCATGCCCGAGGGGGGATTCGAACCCCCGACCGTAGTGGCCGTGCAGACCGTGACTGAAGCGCCTTAGTCCCCTCGGCCACCGCGGCCGGCGATGTTGGGGTGTATGGAGTTCAGATGTGTAAGGAAGTCAAGGCGTTTATCCATACCATGTGGCCAGATGACGAAAGTGTGGTCCACGTAACGGAAATAGCAAGTTGGTTTCTGTTTCTGTTTTACCAAGTCTCTATGAAATATATATCTCGTTCTAATTTACTCTAGTGTTTCTAGTTTCTGCTGTCCCACTGGCTGCTCACCTTCGTACCTGCACAAACGTACATCCTTTACTCCTGTGTCGGTCTCTTTCTAATTGGCCACCGACACCTACGACGGAAACGAGACACAAAAGCGGCGACGAGGCTGGGACACAAAATACACCACCTCACTCGGTTCTCTCGGCAGTGTGGCGTGCACGAACTGTTTCCTTTGGCACTTAGAAAACACTTCTTGACACATATTCGTTGCCCAGTGGCGTTCATTACGCTGGTGCAACGTAACACTCACAACCATCACATCATACAAATACACAAAGTACACAGGTAATTTATAATCCAATGGGTGAAAACATTAAAGTAAATTACACAGTCGTAAATAAAGTACTCTATTTGGGTCAGTTAGTCTTTACAAATCGTGACCCACACTTACCAAACAAAAGTTATAACATATGAGAAATGTTTAAGAAATTTGCTAATACTATCACAGAGACTTAAAGGAATCTAATTTAATAGTGCAGTCGGACAGAGACACAATCACAAGGGGGCGCCAGCAGGAAAAAAATCATTGGCAAGGAGCACATAGCAGAAATAGAATCGCACGGCAGCATTTCTATAAAATTACATGAAATTGACCCGCCACCAGCCTGAGCTAGCGCTACTGTAATCTACCAAGCAAACTACATGCTGGGCCCAACTACTGCATCTACTGCCTACATTCTAGTTCCCGGCCCTTGCAGATCACTGGATTCTTCTTGTCCCTCCGGCGAGTACCTTTAGAATCTTAATAAAACTAAAGACAATTTCAATATAGTTAGTGGCACTACACTTGCTTACTGTCCATTTGGAGCAGTAGCATCAGGATCCGATGATTGCTCCAGCTGACCCCAAATTCCTTAAAAAAACATTCCCTAAGCAAAGTCTCAAAATACATAAAAGTGCAAATTGTCGTTAGAATATAAGCGTGGCATAAAAACAAACAAATGGATAAATTAACATCCTAGTCCTATAATCAGAGAAATACTAAAACAGTACAAGACATGAAACTACATAAACACCTGTAACAATAAAGAAAATAAAACACAGTTGATAAGTGGATAAATTGACATCCTAATCTTATAATGAGAGGAACACTAAAACAAGACATGAAAATCCATAAACACCTGTAACCATCACAAAAATAAAACACACTTGATTAAGTCAGACATATAAATCACCAACTTCCTGAAAAACATAAATCAAGACACACACTAGTGATCAGATGACCTCGTTCAAGGCTCATCAATAAACCATCATAAAATTTAAACATGTCACCTAGGTTCCAGCTAAAATCTACAAAAGAAAGTGATTATGGAGTATAGATTGCTAATCTGTACCACGCGTAGTTTTCCAAATTCGGGCATTATCATGGGCTCGACCTTGTACACTGGGTTGCGTACTTTTCCTCGTCTATCAAATTCAAGTGGGCCTGTTAAGGTATATTCTTCAGTACATCCTTCTCATCTATTATATGTGTCAGATACAGTTTCCTGTAAAAATGCAACAGGAAATTCCATTAGGGATGCTCACAGTTAAGTTCCTCATTTTAAAGCTTGCGTTACGGTTTGTTGATTAATTGGTAAATTAGATACGTCACCCAGTTGGCATTACAAACTCTTGTCACAATTACGCACAATATGTTTCTTAACACATTCTACGCTTCACCAAGCGCTAACCCGATTCTGTCCGGGAGGCAGCACTGTTACAGCGACTTACAAAAGGCAACACATTGGCAGTTTTCAGGACGCAGGGCCCACACATACTGGCTGTGGCAGTACTAGTTGCCGTCCTCCTTGCTCTAGAGAAACACGCCTTTCTCATTCACTGACTGACGGTACTGGACATCAATACAATCAAAAACATTAAATTTCCGTAGCACAGTGAAAATAAAGGTATACCCTAAAATATTGCACTCTGTCTTGATACTTATTGCACTTAAAGGGTATATCTAGTGCAGCAGTTGAATAACGCGAACGAACGACTGATAATTAAACTAAATTTACCCATTACACAGGCGCTCCATGGTAAAGTAGCAATCAAACGGCTGTTTAGTGGAGGCGACATTACCGACGGTACCACAACATTTAAGTGCGCGCAATGAGTCAGCATGCCTCACGCGTCAGCTGATTGTACAGGACGCAACTTAACTCACCCAGTGATGCACATACTCATATGCAGGATAACGAATATTACAAATGCGTCTTCCACGCGACACATCGTCGGCGCGTTCCTTAAAGCCGAAAAACAGTGGAAATTACACCCAAAATACACGATTGTACGGCCACTATGGTCGGGGGGTTCGAATCCCCCCTCGGGCATGGATATTTGTGCCGTCCTAGTTCGTAAGTAGTTCATAAGTAGTTTGTAAGTTTAGGGACTGATGACCCCGTAGTTAAGTCCCATAAGCTACACAAACATTTAAACATTTGATTGGATCTTTCTTTAAGAGAACTTCCGTTACGCCGTCAATCATTTTTCGTCTGACGTGTTCCGTCTCCTGTTCATTGTCATACCGCGAGCAGGGAGGAACCTAGTAAGTATGTTATTGTTTTGTCGTCGAGGGTCCGGGTTGCACTTCTGGCTTTTTGTTTGTGCTACGGGTTAGGGAGACGCACTTCCACAGCCTGCGGAGTGAACGCGGAGTGAACGCGCTTGGAATTTTCTTCCCGCAGTGTGTTATTATCGGCTTGCCAATTATTGTCGTTCCCCCACTTGCGCTTTTTCTTCCCGTAGAAGTCACTTTTGTACCCGCTCTCAATTTGATTGCACCACTGCCTGTTTTGCTGGGTTCGCTGGCCGTTTCCCCAGGATTGCCGATTAGAACTATTATTCTGTTCCTTCTCGGGAACCTGATTTTGATTGTTATTCCCCTTTCCCTGTTTGACTGGAAATTTATTCTGCGGGGGGTCATAATCAAAATATAGATCTTCTAGCAGAGCCTGAAACTGCTACACATCACCTTTGCATCTCCCTGCTAAGAGAGCATTGCAACAGAAGTCGCGGCAGCTTACCCAAACAAATGCTAATGATTTCAGGTACCGGATAGGGGTTGGTCAAATAATAGTTCTTATTTTGCTGATGACATTGTAATTCTGTCAGAGACAGCAAAGGACCTGGAAGAGCAGTTGAATGGAATGGACAGTGTGTTGAAGAGAGCGTATAAAATGAACATTAACAAGAGCAAAACAAAAGTAATGGAATGCGGTCTTAGAAAATCAGGCGATGCTGAAGGAATTAGATTAGGTAACGAAACAATGAAGGTGGTAGATGAGTTTTGTTACTTGGGTAGTAAAATAACATGCGATGGTCGAAGTACAGAGGATATAAAATGCAGAATGGCAATGGGAAGAAAAGCATTTTTTAAAAAGAGAAATTTGTTAACATCGAATATTGATTTAAGCCTAAGGAAGTCTTTTCTGCAGGCATTTGTGTGGAGTGTTGCCTTGTACGGGAGTGAAACATGGACGATAAGCAGTTCGGACAGGAAGAGAATAGAGGCTTTTGAAATGTGGTGCTACAGAAGAATGCTGAAGATTAGGTGGGTAGATCACATAACTAATGAAGAGGTACTGAACAGAATTGGTGAGAAAAGGAATTTTTGGCATACCCTGACCAAAAGAAGGGATCACTTGGTAGGACACATTCTTAGACATCGAGGAATCGTAAATTTAACATTGGAGGGAAGTGTGTGGGGTAAAAATTGCAGAGGGAGACCAAGAGACGCGTATAGTAAGCAGATTCAAGTGGATGTGGGTTGCCGTTCTTATGAGGAGATGAAGAGGCTTGCTCAGGATAGAGTAGGGTGGAGAGCTGCATCAAATCAGTCTCCGGACTGGAGACCATAACAACAATAACAACATTTAACATGTCCTGAAAAAACTCGGCCAGACTGGCAAAGTTCGACTGTCCAAAGGGCGGCATCACTTGTATGTTGTGGTGCACGCGGTCCTGCTGATTATCTGACCAGTACAAAGCTAAAAAGTATTGGTGGAAGCTCTCATAGCTTTCGCCACGCCGCGGGAACGACCTCATCCGCGTCACGGCTTCGCCTTCGAGATGTCCGCGCACGAACTCGATTTTATGCCCTTCGGGCCAGTTCGGCAGAAGCAAGAAGTCAGATTGGTGTACCCACGCCTGTGGATGTATTCCACCGGGCGCGTTTCGGAATACTTCAACTTTACGTACAGTTAGAAAGTGGTTGTAATTGTAGCCCGGTGCTGGGTCCCGTTTACAATGTACAGTCCTGTTTTGACCACGGCTCGAGCTTGCCCGGGAAGGCTCACCCTCGTCGTCAAAAGCGGAACCTGAATCACGTCTTGCATCCTGGTATGAATCGTTTCTACACGTTTTCCACGTGTTCACGTACAGTGTTCACCTGCGTGACCATGTCATCGACGCGCGAATTAGCGGCTTCAACATGTTTTGCAAGTCCGTCGACTGGCGTTTTTACAGCCTCAACACGTGATTTTATATTATCTATCTCCGTGCTGTTCCTACTGACTCCCTCAGCCAGTTGCTCGCGGAGTCTAGACATTTCTTCTAATACCGGCGCCTCTCGACTCTGTGTCATATCGCCCGCATGCGGTGAAAATGACTTCCCGTTTCTAGATATTTTTCATGTCTATGTTACAAACAGATAAACTGACCACACCTTCATGGCAAACACAGACTTGCTGCCGGCCGCGGTGGCCGAGGGGACTGAGGCGCTCCAGTCACGGTCTGCACGGCCACTACGATCGGGGGTTCGAATCCCCCCTCGGGCATAGATATTTGTGCCGTCCTAGTTCGTAATTAGTTCATAAGTAGTTTGTAAGTTTAGGGACTGATGACCCCGTAGTTAAGTCCCATAAGCTATACAAACATTTGAACCTTTTTAACAGACTTGCTCTCTCCACCAAAATTATAGTTCATCGGCCATTCATTTTGGATTTACATGCGTATTTCATCCATTTGAAAAGTCCTATTGCTGCAGTTAAACCATTTTTGTCATATTCAGTGGGTTACAATGATTATCGGAAATTGACACTGTGAAAGTATTCGATCACAAAAGCAATATCATTTCAGTAACCTCTACAATGCCGAAATTGGTCATTAGAGTGTTGCTCTATCTTAGCCAAACGTTCGGCAACCTCTTTCGACTGCTCTCTTATTTGTTCACTGACCTGTTTCGACTGTTCTTTTATTTCGCGAAATTGATCGCTAGTGCGCTGGTCCATTTTATCAAAACGTTCGGTGATGTGCACGGTCATATGTTTGGAAACGGCGGTGAGGGCATCAGGTAACGCAGGGCTGCCCACTGGGACATCCCCATAACACAAGAGGGGCCTCGCTCATGGTGGCTGCTCGCCATCGCCAATGCTTTGTACGCGGTTTTCAAAGGAAAGATTATTTTCTGTATGCGAACCAAATCCCGCGTTGCAGCGTCATTTAAGGCACGTAACATAGTCGCAAATGCACGCACATTTCACACTGTGTAAACTCGATAATTATTTCCCCCAAAAATGCACATAGAAAAATGGTCACTACTGAAAGAGAAAACAAATGTACTGGCAATGCACGGCTGAAAAACACAATGGAAGTACACTAGCGCTTGCGATTTCTACTCATTCATACGCGCGCGCACACACACATTCAAAGGATGGGGGGGGGGGGGGCACCTTGAGAAAGAAATAAAATTTAAAAATAATATCAGGAGACGCAAGAAGGACGAATCCTGGCAGCGGTAAGCCAAATGAAAGTAGCCTGTTATAAAAATCAGCAAGATCTCGGGCATTTGAGATCTGCAAATATGAGTTAAAACGCTCCCTGCTGCTCTCAATTACAACGTTTTAACATACACAAAATCAATGTTAACAATAGATTATTAGATAATTAAACATGGGACGGGGAGCATGAAATCATAAAGCAGAGGTTTGATACTTTAAAATCATAATCTATTCAGAAAAATGAAGAAGCAACTAAATTAAGCATACACCTTGTACAAAAGTGAGTTAAATCATAATATAATTACTGCCCGTGATAAAATTGTTTCTGTCCCAGAGCGGTCTAAAGCGTCTTGCTGCGGAGCTATTGGTTGCTCGCGGTAGAGGTTCGAGTCCTCCCTGGGACATGGCTGTGTGTGTTGTCCCTAGGTTAGTTTACTTAGGTTTAAGTAGTTTGTAAGCTACGGACTGATGACCACTCAGTTTGGTCCGATATATTTACAACCATTTTTTTGTTTCTGTCCATTATGAACATGGAGTTTACATGGGAAGAAATTTGCAAACACACAATGGGTAGCATAAAGCTCATTCATTCATTCACACACAGTGGACGTGTTTAAAATTTCATCAACAAAAACTTTAATATGTTTTTCAATGTAGTATTTATTCACCGTTTAAGACGTGAAATCCACATATGTGTACCTCAAATATTTTAGACTGTACAAGAAATAGAAATACAAATAGTGTAATCCTGAATGTAATGATACGTAACCCTAATAAAAATAACACTGAAAACAATTTTCCTCACTTATTTTATCTTCGGCATTGTAGAGGTTACTCAAATGATATTGCTTTTGTGATCGAATACTTTCATAATGTCAGTTTCCGATAATCATTGTAACCCACTGAATATGAGAAAAAGTGCTTTAACTACAGCAGCAGAACTTTTCAAATGGATGAAATACGCTTGTAAATCCAAAATGAATGGCCTATGAACTATAATTTTGGTGGGGAGAGCAAGTCAGTGTTTGCCATGAAGGTGCGGTCAGTTTTTCTGTTTGTACCATAGACATGAAAAATATCTAGAAAAGGGAAAGTCATTTTCACCGCATGCGGGCGAGATGGCACAGAATGAGTTCTGTGCTGACGTCACTAGTCGCCGTTCCTGGCTGATTCCTCATGTCTAATCACATACGGCATCGGACCTCCCAATGTGTAGAACTTGCAATACAGATATTTATTGTGCTTCCTATTAGCTTCAAAGAACATTCGAGAAGATAAATGCTCTTTAAAATACGTATGTGGTATACCTAACTATACACTGAACACTTGTAAACACGATAGGCGCTGTAATAGGAAACTACAAGCAATACACACATTTGAGACCTGTGTAAATTTTGTATCGTGTAAAAAACGATCTACTCGTTACCATCAACAGTTTACATGCTCCAGCAACAGATGGCGTGAAGCTGAAGAAAGGGCTTCACTGACTCGTTCGTTTTGTTTTGTAGATCAATGTAGGCACTTTCTCAGCGTTTTGACACTCGAAACAGAAAAAGATGTAGGATCAATGCCGGTGATGTGTGTTTTAGGTGAAAATGAAAGTGACATTCCGTCACCCCGTTATTAAGATAAGAAGTGAAAATCTCCGCCGGCCGCGGTGGCCGAAGGGACTGAGGCGCTCCAGTCACGGTCTGCACGGCCACTACGGTCGGGGGTTCGAATCCCCCTCGGGCATGAATATTTATGCCGTCCATAGTATAAGGTGGTTGATAAGTAGTTTGTAAGTTTAGGGACTGATGACCCTGTAGTTAAGTCCCATAAAGTTAACAAACACTTGAAAATATCCTCTTCGAGACACAAATGAAGGAGAGACATCACCTGAGAATGGGTATCGACTAACATCATTTGCCATCTTTCGAAATTTTTGATGCATCACTATTATAAACCTAATCTGCTGTTTGCTGTTGAGCTGCACAGTATATTACGTCGGCTGCAGACAGTAAAGATCACGCCTGCACAGGATACCACACTACGTCTCCAGTCGGATATCAACTTTAAACTTCTGTGCCGCGGCGGACTAGCCGTGGGTACTGAGGCGCCGTGCTGCGGTGCGCGCTGCCGTTCGCCGTCGGCGGTTCGAGTCCCCTCTCGGGCATGAGTGTTAGTGTTGTCCTTAAGTTAGTTTACCTTAGTTTAAGTAGTTTCTAAGCTACGGACTAATAAGCAAGTAGTCGAGTCCGATAGAGTTACAAACATTTCAACATTTTTTTATTTAAACTTTTGTACACACTCAGCATTTCGCCGATTGCTTACAGAGTTCCTGCGTGGTCTGCATCTGAACTGAGGGGATAACTGAACTCTTCCGAAAGAACAGGCACCACATATACCGTATATCATCTGCTCTTTTTCGTATTTTGTAATAACCTATGGTATATTTATCACGAAAAGTTTATATCTAAAGATGACAAATTTCATGACACAAAACATTAAATAATTTCCTCTATATTAGTAAGAGCGTCAGAAAAGAGCTGACAACGAAATTAATGTAACGTCAGCGTCTAACTAATTAGTCACATAGGTTTAGATACCTGTGGTTAAGATTAGACATGAAAAAGTTGTTTGTGGTGCTAAGAGATCTCCAGTGAAATATATCTTTGAATGTTCCATTTAGGAAGGAAATATAGAATCGTTTTGAGATCATACGTCTTAAATGAAATAGGCATACAAATATGAGTAAACATCTTAGGTAAACGAAAGAGGTAAAAAGAGTTAAATTGACATAAACGTGCAATTTTCAAATGATATCTAACCTTTGTTTTAAGAGAAAAACTTTCGACAACTGGAAAGTGCAGTCTGGCTCTATATATTTCGTCAAAATTACAGTCTGATAGTTCATCTCCTCGTGTTTACAATGGTGGTCACTAGTTTTTAATTGTTGAAAATGCAAACTCTGTTCAAGTTAAAGCACGGTCTGGGCATCAGTAATATTTTTTTTCTAAAGATAAAAGTAATTGCTGTTTTTGTGTTTGAAAGATTTGAGCACGCCAGGCAGCGGTAGAAATGTACACCCCTACCGGCGCTGTAGCAACTGCGCATGCGCAGCTAGGCACACACGCACACACACACACACACACACACACACACACAACGGAGGTCGGCGGTAGATTTTTAGACAGGAGACATGCCTGATAATAGTCTTTTCTTCTTTCAGTTTCACAGTAATGTGGAATCCAAATAACGTTCTCAATTTAGCAAAGATGAAATATGAAGAAAGTGATTTCCAGCCGAAATCACCTATTTCTCCTGAGGGCCTACATATGGGTCCTTTGTTGATTGATTTCTTTGACCTTCATTCGAATAATATCGACATTTCGCTGGAAATTGTGCAAACTTTAGTAGAAATAGGAAATACCTCTGTGGGAGTTAATTAGTGTGCATAGGCGTTTTCGTTTCGTAAAATCTGAGCGTGAACTTTATAGATGGAAGAAAGAATTAAATGAAGAAGGAATGTGCGCCAGACGGAAACTCGAAAACATCTGAAAGAAAAACTGTTCGAAAGATTTAGTTCTGCTCGTGAGAGTAGGGTTACCATACGTCCTCTTTTTCCCGGACACGTCCTCTTTTTGAGGCAAGAAAATGTGTCCGGCCGGAATTTATAAAATTCTACAAAATGTCATCTTTTTTGGTCTCCGAGAAAGAAAATTATTTTTCTGACATTTGCGACAACTGGTTCGCTCGCACTACAGTTACAAACTGTTCGCAACTATCTCGCGCATACACACAGCGATATTGCCGTTCATAATTTCGCTCTCCGAATGGGTCTGACAGTTGCAAACGATTCGAATAGAAATCACTCAAGATAGGAAGAAACGGACGTGAAGCAGAATGAAACTTCCTGGCAGATTAAAATTGTGTGCCGGAACCGGGACTCGAACCTGGGACCTTTGCCTTTCGCGGGCAAGCGCCGGTTCCGGCACACAATTTTAATCTGCCAAGAAGTTCCATATCAGTGCATACTCCGCTGCAGAGTGAAAGTTTCATTCTGTGAAGCAGAATGTTTGACTTGCCCTGCTGGAATGTATATAACCGATGGTAACAAAGGTATGTCGTATAAGTACCGTAAGGGTTAATACTGGATCGTATTAATGTAAATGAATGCAGGAAATTATGTTACAGGAATATATTTAAAATAAAAAATATATAATCTATTGTATGTATACAGTATAAAATCAAACGTTTGAAAAACAAAAAGCTCTTCAGAGAGATTTCGTCGTCCTTCAAATATAATTGGTTCAAAAGTGAAAAAGTCAAGAACGAGACATTTGAGTGTAGTGATGATGAATAAACTGTCAAGGTTCATAATATTTTGTTTTACAATAACCACACAAGTTTACTGTTTTAGTTTGTGTTAGTTTTACGTGGTTCATTAATAAGGTTGTAAATTACATTATGATAATAAAGTGTCCTGTTTTTTATATGAACTGCCCTCTTTTTTGATGATGAACCTATGGTAACCCTACGTGAGAGGCAATGCACCGTTACCGAAGGAGATATACAAGACTGAGCCCTAGACTTCGTCGACATGGCTACACATATTCAAGAAATCTTACAAAATAGTAAGTCGCAAAATTACCTAGGTTACGTCTCGTAAACGTGTAGAAGTAGCTGTTAGTGATAATGCTGTAGAGAAATACATAAGTGACAAAAACGAACCTTGCTATTTTCCTCGCATCTGCTGTTTATAACGCTGATCAGTCAGGTTTCGAGAAAGAACTGGGTGCAGACCGCACTTCATCATTTCGGCGTAAAAAAAATACTCAGTCGATTGCCAAATCAATGTCACATTCATATACGATAATTCCAGTGATAAGTATGAGTGGTGTACTGTTTCCGTAGTTTGAAACTCGCCCGGTGTTCTTTTGACTGTTAACTAGCCATGTTTGTGAAGTTAACAATTGACTGCTTGCTCACAAAATCTAATTACGGCGATATCCACACAGTGGCGGAAGTATACAGTTCCCTTAAGCAAACCTCTGATTCTCTAAGTTAAGCAAACAGTTCTACCTTTACTGTAATCTTTAGAGGAAACTGCACACAATTAAATAATGATCCGCAGTCATGGATCTAAATCAGAAAGCATAAATGTTGGCAAGGGAAACGCATATATTCTCTCCTCCTGAAGGGAGCAGAGACACAAGATACACGAACAAATTACCCCACATTAATCCAAAATAAATGATGAGGGGGAGAATTTAAATTAGCACAAAAGGATTATAGTTTAACAAATTAATTTAATGTTCAAAACAAGAACAACAAGGGGTGGAACACCATTTTTTCACAAATTACAATAAAAAAATACACCTTACAAAATTTTCAAAATATCCACAATTACATGGCCCTAATTTTGCCCACCTGCAAAGTTGAGTACAGGTTAATTTACGATCACGTTTCATAAAGAGGGGGGGCACGGGGGACGGAGGAATTGCAGCACATTCACACACAGATTCATACGCCAAGCCATGCAGGTACTTACCAAGCACCTGACACCAATACACCAAGACGACAGCCAAGCAATGAGGAGAATGCAGATCGAAGGTTCACTCACGCACAATGAAATAGTTCCTCGCTTCCATAACGTGTCAAGCTAGTGGCTTAGGCTCATGATAAACTATCAGAAACAAACGCACTTGGCTTACGACCACAAAGTGCGGTGTACAGACGGAAGTTAAAATTTCCCTAGAACTTCTAACTATACATTAAATCAAGATTTCATTAAATAATATCTAAAAACGGTCGTTCTGGCGTTCGTTTAGCACAGGGAGAAGATAACTACAGAAGGTTAAAGTTGTTAGATCAATACAGCACTCTACTAAGTCGGAACACAAAATATGCAATAAGTTAACAAAATCAATTTCGAAGAGAATAAGTTCACAAAATATATCGTGTAACAATTATTTCTGATCAGAGGAATGATATCTATTAGATAATCAAGGTTGCAGATTGCTACAGCACAATACAGAGTTCAGTCACAAAAATTCAGAGAAGTGAAATAATTCTATTTCATGAAAATTAAAAACATGATATACGTCGCGCAACAGTTCTTTCTGCACAGAGGAAAAAGATCTATTTAATGGTAATAACCACGACAGGGAACACGCTAATCGGCGCACACGTGGGCCGACAAGTACACAGATTACAATTTTCGGGGAAAATTATCATGCTACACTCATTAGAAAACACATTAGCAAATTAGCTATACAATTATTAACTACTCATGTGCACTGAATGATGGAAAAGCTGAAGGCTTAGTCTGATATCGTCCATGTGTTCTGTCGACGAAGTACGAACAGTATAGGCACCGCGAGTCCCCGAAAATATTACAATTCAATTACGATAAGAAGGCAAAAGACACTTAACATATTTAAACAGGCGAAGAAATTATTTAAAAGTTATAAAATGCAAGAACTATGCTAACGAAACACCATCAGTGCCTTGGAATCAGATTCCAGCAAAAATCGACATAAAATTAGGAATCCTTTATGAAATTAAGCAAAATCTCACTACTATACATAGTGTACCTGCTACTCCCGGAATTAAACTCGCGAAAAGGCATAAGTACGACTATGGAGCCTGAACTAAGTTGAGCCACGAGGCCACAGCAGAACCAAATCCAGAGGTACTTACCCTACCAGGAACCAAGAAGTGAATGAATACCTCTTTTAACCACTGGCTAACCCTTACCGAGGAGGGGTAGTGGAGGGGAGCCCAGAGAGTGTCACTGTTCATCAGGCAGGTAACCTGACCTACCCCCAGCCAGTTTTTGCTAAGACTCGGTAATGCTCAGCAGTTGGCAAACCTACTTCTCGCCCAGAGACATTCAACGCCCAGCGTTTGAAAGAAACGACGACACAAAATAGACGAGGCACACCTAGCACTTGGTAAACTTTCTTACATACAAAGTTTCATTCATTCTGTGGAAGCCAGGGCCAGTGGGAGCTCATCACAGTACACACTAATACATATTTGGGGCCTCATGTACAACATAGACACTTAGAATTTTACATACAGATAAAAATAAATCAATATATAATGCCTGGTAACTCGCATATTGCGAGTGGATTGTCTTGCTACACCCAAAAAAAAAAAAAAAAAAAAAAAAATAAAATAAAATATATATCTGAAGCTTGTTAACATTTGTTCATGGGGAGTCAATTAAGTGGAACATGTTATGTGGATGTGTTTCAAGTTGCATATCTGTCTTCAAGAACGTCAAGGCAAATTAGGACCAAAAATAACACTTTCACACTGGCGTGTTTTACGGTCCACTTAAGATTTGCTTGTAGTTTTATGATTTCTTGCAAACATTTTGCACACAAATAATAAAAATTGATGGACGATACGAATACAACTCTACTAGTGTGGTAATATCTATGCACCCAACATGTAATATTCTTTCTGATCGTATTTTAACAAACAGCCAAAATTATTTAATATTTGAGTTTAGCTTTGACAAATATACTATTTTTTGAACTTTTACCTGTTTAAACTATTATTTCAATATCTATCCCACATTTTCATTATCACTTAATTTACTCATCTTAGGGAACGATCGTATTGTATAAACAGGATACATCCAAAGGGCGCAATTTTTATTTTATTCATTCAAGACGACCGGTTTCGACACTCTTTGATGGCACCATATGGTATAATTGGCATTAAACTGCTAATTATAGTGCTCCGCACAGTATCTGCTAGGAGTATTAGATGATAGTTATATAGAAAATCATGTGCTGCTGGGTAGTCAGATATAAAATGGATGGCTGGTCAAAAATAAAACAATATAATCTACATAAAATAATAATCACAATAGTGTACATGTCTGGTTGGTTTTATGGAGGTGCTCAACATTTGGCGTTCTGAAATCATTCACTTGACATCCTTCACCCGAAACCTTGCCCGAAAATTTCTTTTGTATACGCCATGGTGCTTTCTGTATTTGATGATTTTCTTATCATAAGTCAAGCGTTGTCATTTCAAAGCAATGGCGCACTGAAAATTATAAAAAAAACACGTCACTGTTAGGACAATCAATTACAATCTAATGACTAAAAATCCCAAACGCAACATAACACCTGCCATCGATGCTACAAGAATTACAGATTACTCTCGCGGCTGTTTGGCGTAGCATAATAGAAAGTGAATTAGTTTGTGATGCACGAATTTCTTAAACGGTGGTTCGAAACTTGCCAGTCGCGGTGGCTCAGAGGGCTCAGTCAGAGGGTTGTCGTTGAGGTAGCATGGCGTGCTCGGTCAGAGTGCTCGACGCCCTCTGTAATGAAGAAACTGAGTCAATAATGAAATAATCAAAATTAATCAAAATAAACCAACGTCTACAAAGGACCAATCAAATCGAAGAACCAATGAGTAGGTATGCAATGGGGCTTCTGGACACAAACTGGGGGCTTGTGGATAGACCTTGACCGTTGACCTCTTGGCATAAACAAGATGGTGGACATAAACAATATGGCGGACATAAACAATATGGCGGCGGTGGCACACATAAACAATATGGCGAACATAAACAACAATATGGCGGACAAAAACAACAAGATGGAGGACACAAGCAATATGGCAGACACAAACAAATAATGTTTATTCTGTTGTACAGCTTCCAAGATCGTAAGATGACATAGCATTCCCTCAGCTAGTACTTTTGAGTACAATCTCAGGTTTCAAGCAATAATCGAAGACTCTCGAAGTTCTTCTTCAGTAGCAATTGTTTCATTATCATGAGCTGTATTCGCAGCTCCCTTGGACTCTAGTAACAGGAACAGTAATTCCACCAGTTCATTTGGATCATTCCAATGCACATAACTCACATGTTCAGTACTAGTTTTCCAATCTTTGACTTTGAGATCATTTACATTATCACCATATCCATCTAGCTCCATTCCTTCTTTAGCCAACAGACCTTCTTTTTCGAACAAGGGGCGAATTATGTTAGTATATTTATAACCCTCATTGACATTTATTGGTCTGTGGGAATTACAACTTTGTCTATATCAGGGCTGACCAACATATGGCCCACGGGCCACAATGTGGCCTGTGGCGCTGTGAAATCCGACCCGCCATAGCCTGACGAAATTGTGAGCTTTTCTTTTTATTTTATTTTTTTTAATTTTTAATTTTTTTTAAATTTTCAGCCAAAGTGTTAAGTGAGGACAATGCTTTGAAAATAAACTGCATTGTCACTGGACTCGAGCGAAAATTAACATGTGGGGCGAGAAGGTGGTTGCCTATCAGCTAACCCACTAGCTGCCCTCTTCTACAACTATTCCTACCTCGCGGTTCTCCACCAGAGCGCCCCATTTTACTCTTCTCCAGCAGCCGTATGCTACCGGGACCTAACAGAACGCGGCCGCCTTGGAACAGGCTGGCACTGCCACAACACGAGATGGCTGCCGCGCCATTCCCACGGTGACTCGCGACATTATGGGGGATTCGCAAACACGCGTCACGCGCATGCACGCTGCTATGCGGGAGACGAGACACAGCATCCTCTTCCCACAGTCACTCACAGTCTTAGTTCAGTCAGTGAGTTGCTGCTGTTGCAGTGACTGGGTGAGTGGTTTATTACAGGTATGTAACTGCACATTATTTGCCTTAATAAATTAAGTCAGTCAACATACTAGTTCCGAAGACGAGTCACGCCTGTGGTAGAGTGTGGGTGGCTGTATGTGTGGGCAAGTGGATATTAGGATGGGTCCAATTTATTTATTTTATTTTTACATAACGTTTTACTATGTAACATTTGTCTGTTGTCATTATAAGAATGACATAGGACAAAGATGCCCTTAACCAGAGCATCCGGCGTGTAAACGGATACTCCTGACATTGTTATTTTCAATACAAGAATTTCTTTCGTGGTAACAATCGAGAAGTTAACAGTTACAGCAGCAAGCTCAATAAAATGGAGGAGTCATATACTCTACTGTAGTCGACGTCCTATATGATTTTCTAGTCTGCAGTACAAAGAATAAAGGCCTCAGATGCTAAGCTCAGTGAAAAAATAACTGGAGCAATGAAGACCAAAGTCAAAGTCCGTATGGGTATTAATAAAAAGAAGAATATGAATAATAATAATAAGAAGAAGAATCTGAATAGGAATAAAAAGATTGGAAGTAACGAGCTGAAAGGATTAATTAAAAAATTAGCTCTGGTCTTAAGTCAATGAAACCTGGCACTAATTTCTGGGGAGCAGTGGAAGCGGCTCATAAAATTGCTTCGGATGCAGCTCCAAAAGCAAAAAATTCTACTATTACAGAACGCATATTACCACTTCCCAAGAGAGGTGGCTTTGTGCCCCTTATTCTAATTTTCGCCGCTTTACCATCACTCGGTGAACTGGCAGGCGTTGCCAAAGCAGTTGTAGATGCTAAAAATGCTCGCAAAGAGCTGTCGGAGTTGCAACAACATAACCAAACTATGGAGGCCATAGCGCTTCGCAAAGGCAAGAGGCTGTATTTAGGGTCTTACAGGAAGAATGGTTTCGGCCTATATGTGGGGAAGAAAAAAAAATTCTCATTAAACAGCCTTCCCTAAAGAGCGCTTACAAACATCGACTTAGAACGCTATGCTAGAAATCTTGAAATACCCAACTTTCAAGGTGTTTTCATGAGAGAAACTTCACCAAATAAACCTAAAAGATATGAGAGTGCAATTGTCAACCTCCAGACACCCTCTGGATTTCTTTTAAGAAGAGGGGAAATGATAGAAGATATAGAATGACAGTTCGGCGCCAAAATTCAATAACGCGGAGTACTTCAATCACCGAGTGGTTTCAACAAAGTACCTTGAGCTGCATACCGACCCGTATTGCCGAAATGGATACACACGGGTCTGGGAAAGCGCTCCGCAGAATTCTTTACCTTGAAATCAGCTATATAAAACTACCTGCAGATATAGCTAATAAACAGGCGTGTATTAATGTTATGAATAAATACGACGAGGCTTGTTTTGCCTGGTAGATCTTGGCTTGAGAGAAAAATTATAATTACAGAGATCGTCCACAGCGTACTAGTACCTACGGTAAATATCTTAATGTCTGCAGCTGGTACAATTTCACCAATATAGAGTTCCCCGTTAAAATCACGGACATTAAAATATTTGAGGTGCAAAATCCCGACATTTCAGTACATGTATTCGGACTGGAACTAGTAGAATGCAAACCTAATGATCCTCACAAGAAGATGGTTCGGAAACAGGAACATAAAGTCACAGGCCCTCTATACTTTCCAAAATCTGCCGGTCAGCGTTCCATACATGTCAATTTACTCCTATTTGTAGATGGTAAGGGTATATATCATTATGCATGGATCAAAAGAATGTCCCGACTCCCAAATGAATAAACATGATGGTACAAAACAGATATGTCTCAGATGCCTTAACGTGTTCTGCTCGAGCGAGTCACTAGCTAATCACGAGTTAGATTGCACTTTAAACTGGGCGGTACGTGCCGTTATGCCGACCGACAAGGACAAATTCTTGAAGTGCAAGAATTATGAACATCAACAACGTAACCCATTTGTGGTATACAGCAATTTTGAATCAATCCTTGCTCCTGTTCCACATTGTGAAGATCCATCAGCCTCACATAATACAATCACGGAAAAATACGTACCCTACACTGCAGCGTATCTTGTTGTATGCGCATACGATTCTTCACTCAATAAATTTGAGTCATATATCGGGGACAATCTTGCAAATTGGCTACCTATGCAGCTAGAGCAGCTCGCACGGGATGTTGATAGACTTTACAGCCAAAACGATTCGGTGAATTATTCGCAGAATGATGAAGAGTTGTACAATAAGACATTAGATTGTCATATTCGTGGGCTGCTGTTAGATAGGGAAGTGGAAACACCTCGTTGAGATCATTGTCATCTTACGGGGAAGTTCCACAGCACAGCTCACAATGCATGTAATTTGAATCATTAGGTGCCCAATCATATTCCTTTATTCTTCCATAACCTTACAGGTTTTGACTCGCACTTCCTTGTTCAACCTCTATCCGAATTTGGATCGAGGTTGTGAGATTACCGCCCAATAGAAATATTGGTGATTAATAGCATTTGATAATTAAACAGTATGAAGTTCACTGCAAACATTGACCATGCCAATGCACTAAAGTTACACAATTTTAATTTTATTAATTATGGTAGCAATGTATGTACGCAGTTGGGTGACAACATTTATAGTTAGGCCATAGGTAGAAATTCTCCAAGTTGAGATTTGCTGTGTGCTTGTAGCTGACGGAAGACCACCGAGCAGGCCGACGTTGTTGGCTTGTTCCAGCTTAGGATTTTCCAGGCTCGTTTCCGGTGAGGGGAGAGAGGGACAATAGCGAATGTCAGGTACAGTGCAGTGCACAGCGTGAAATAAAATATTCTAATACTACTTGCATTTGAAGTAATACGATGCAGTTAGGAACCTTTAAGGCCCTCATTACAAAATAGCCTGTTGACAAATAAACAATACATTAGCTGATATAGTCACATCTGGCGTAATATGTTTAATTGACAATGAAAAGTAATAAATTACCAATGAATACAAGACAGTTACACAACTAGCATGGCAATGTTTGTTTATAAAAATAATATATTAACTATTTCTCATTTTATTTTCAATTAATCTTGTGTATTTTATCTTGAAATATTCTGTTAAATCACTTATCTGTGATATAAGAAATTGCACGATTATAATAAATAGTACAAAGGATGTTTATACCAATATAAAAACCTAAGAAGACATTTGTTTAATGTGTAGTGTAATTATTTTGATTTTAAGTGAAGTTTTAGAAATGTATTGGCTGAGCGCTGTACGTTGGCAAGTCGGTTAGAATAGCTCACTTGGGGAAGTTGATGACGTAGAGAAAAAACCCGGCAGTTGGGCTTTTGGCGCGCGCGGCCCAAGTAGTCAGGAGGGGAGCAAGTGCTGTAGCTGGCCGGGCGCGGCGTCGCTCTGCACAGTCGGAATGTGGATCTCCAGGTGGAGACTATAGATTTTTGTGTGGCAATTGCCAGGTGTGGTTGCTCGTCGTAGACTGCACCAAGTTGAATCGAGTGCTACTGTGTGTTGTGAATATTTAGCCGGTGGAACAAGGTGTGCATCGCACTGAATTAAAGTGACTGTGTTTTGTTAATGTAACACGTGTCGTCGCATAGGCGTGAACATAAACGGTGTTGAGACAGGCACATGGTGTGAAAACAATTTGTGACAAATATTCATTTTTTCTGGGGGCTCACGAGCTATAACTTTATTTGATAAATGTGTTGACGTACAGATGTATCAGCCACAGGGTTTTAATATGGTGTAATAAACAACGTAAAGGGAACTTTCACGTGTTTTCAAAAATAGTAGTTAGTACACCCTTTTCTCACATGAACTTATTTTATTATGAATTTTTTTGTTAATCATATGCAGGGAAGGAAAGCTGCGAACGTGTGATAACATCCCCTAGAAAACGAGTCAAACAGTAGCAATCACAGTTCCAGTGTTTTTGCATGTTTAGGAATTTGGTTCGCAGTTGGTGGTTGTGAGTTTTAATAATTAGTCTTTCCCTATTTAAACTCTCACCCCGATCTTTCACCCTCGCAAGGTCTAACAATGAACCAACGAATATCATACCTGATTCTACAGAGAAGTACATTTTCTTCTCAAAACGATTCACACCGAGAATCACGCTGCGGTTCCTCGATTAGCTTCGGTTCATGTCCTCCTCACTAAATAAATTGGTTGAAACCCTTCCTCAGAGAGATATGCACATCACTCGATCTGTAGTTCCCGATGATGTAAAGTTTCAACTCCTCACAAGGAAAGGTGTTTTCGTTTGCGAGCATATTGACAGTATGGAAAAACTCCAAGAACCCAGGTTGCCCGACATATCTGCATTCAGAGGAGTCCCACAGGTGAGAGCATCTCGGCTGCGGATTATGTGCATGCTGAAAGTGTCTGGCAGGAATTTAATATTCCCAACTTGAGAGAGTACGCGCGGTTATACATAGACACCGACGTACGTTTGCTGGCGGACGTATCTGAAAAGTTCAGAGATGTGTGTATGGTGACATACTCTCTGGACCCTACCTTTTACTTTACAGCGCCGGGGCTATCCTGGGACGTAATGCTAAAAAAGACGGGAGTCAACATTGAATTACTAACCGATGTTGATATGGTCCTCTTTTTTGAGCGTGGGATCTGTGGTGGCTTATGTCAATACATTCATAGACACGCCAAAGCAAACAATCCACGCATGGGCGAGATTTTTAACGCATCCCTCGCAACCAGTTACATCATGTACTTGAATGTAAACAACTCATATGGGTACGCCATGCAGCAATCACTACCGATTGGTGAGTTTCGCTGGCTATTCGCAAGTGAATGAGAGGGGTTAGGTGCTACGTTGAAAAGATTGAATGGTGATGGTGTGTCAGCAAATTCTGATGTAGGGTATGTTGTGGAGGTAGACCTCAAATATCCTGTTACTATGCATGACAAGACAAGCGATTTGCCTCTATGTGCAGAGCAACAAACTCCTCGCGAAGCAAATCAAATGTTCAAATGTTTGAATAGTCTATGGGACTTAACTACGGGGTCATCAGTCCCTAAACTTACAAACTACTTATGAACTACTTACGAACTAGGACGGCACAAATATCCATACCCGAGGGGGGATTCGAGCCCCCGACCGTAGTGGCCGTGCAGACCGTGACTGGCGCGCCTTAGTCCCCTCGGCCACCGCGGCCGGCCCTTGCGAAGCCTCTACCCCAAAACTATTGACAACGCTGGGGGATAAGCAGAGGTGCGTTATTCATTATCGTAACCTCCAGCATTGTCTCAGTTTGGGGATAAAGCTTATTAGAATCGCCTGGGCAATCTCCTTCAAGCATACCCCATGGTTGAAGGAGTATATTGATGTAAACAAAACGAAGAGAGCTGTCGCGTCGAATAATTTTGAGAAGGACTTTTATAAATTAATGAACAACGCAATTTTCGGCAAAACTATGGATAAAGTTAGGAAACCTCCCGATATTAAATTTAGAAACGTGTGGGATGGGGCTGCCGGCCGCGGTGGCCGCGGGGACTGAGGCGCTTCAGTCACGGTCTGCACGGCCACTACGGTCGGGGGTTCGAATCCCCCTCGAGCATAGATATTTGTGCCGTCCTTAGTCTTAGTTAGTTCATAAGTAGTTAGTAAGTTTAGGGACTAATGACCCCGTAGTTAAGTCACATAGACTATACAAACATTTAAAACATTTTTGGGATGGGGCTAGTGGTGCTAGGAAATTAATAGCAAGTCAAACCTTTAAATGTATCACCATGTTTAATAAGGACTTTGTTGCTGTGGAGATGGGGCGATCTGTAGTAAGGTTCAAGAAACCCATCTAGGTGGAGATGCGCATACTACATCTATCCAAATTGCACATGTACCAGTTCCACTATGAGTTTGCGAAAACTCATTTCGCTGAGCCAAAATTGCTGTATATGGATATAGACTCCTTCATATACTAGGTGAAGAACTGCGATCCACATGCAGTGATGAGGTACCACGGTGAGGAATTCGACACGTCTGGCTATGTATGGAATTATTCCACAGAATAAAAAGGTTATCGGGCTGATGAAAGACGAGTCGAATGGCGTACCGATTGTGGAACTTGTAGGGCTAAGACCTAAAATGTAGGGTGACACCCAGAGACAGGAAAAAGGTGTTAAGCGACCGGCATCAAATGTCCTCATGATTGAAGACTATCTGCATTGTTTGTACAGCGGTGTTTCCGGTGCTCCACCGCAACATCCGCATATAGTTCAGCAGAGAAGTATTCAGTCACGATGTCTTGAGGTGTACACTACGATACAATCGAGAATTGTCTCATCTTTTGATGACGATAAACGGATAGTTTCTGCATGTGGTATTGAAACACTACCATACTTACACTATTTACATGATGATAGTGGTGGGGGTAACAGCATGAATGAGGAAATCGAGTGAATGTTGATGAGAGAGAGAACACCAACACACACACACACACACACACACACACACACACACACACACACACACACAAACACAAACACGGTGCTGTAATTTAATGACATACAATGTGTACCAGGTACGTAACACATCGCTTCGAACAAGTATTCCAGCTCTTCGGTGTGTGTAACCGTTGTATGCTGTCTGGGTGGAATTTCACATTAGTTGTAGTACCTCAGTTTTAGAAATACGTAAATTTTAAAGGGAAAAAAGAACTGAATTGCTATGCAATGTACCTCTGCTTTAGAAATATAAGTGTGCAAACCTGCACAGAAATCTGCACAAAATGTTAATGTACTGCTCTGGCAGAAGTGCATGTAGTTTTAAGAAGAAAAAATAGGCACAAAAATTGTAAATGTTGAGAGATTGTAATGCTCTAACATATGAGCAAGTAGTGTTAAGAAATCCACACAAAACTGTTCATAAAAAAGAATAAGATACAATGTAATCAGTGTATAGTATACCTGAACAAAAAAAGATTTTCAATAAATCTGTAAAATTGTTAATGATTTTATTATTTTATGACATTGCCGAGGTGGAGTGGCTTGCGTGCCTCAACGATACAGATAGCCGTACCGTAGGTGCAACCACAACGGAGGGGTATCTGTGGAGAGGCCAGACAAACGTGTGGTTCCTGAAGAGGGGCAGCAGCCTTTTCAGTAGTTACAGGGGCAACAGTCTGGTTGATTGACTGAGCTGGCCTTGTAACATCAGCTAATGTGGCTTTGCCACACAGCTACTGCGAACGGCTGAAAGCAAGGGGAAACTACAGCCGTTACCTTTCCCGAGGACATGCAGCTCTACTGTATGAACATATGATGATGGCATCCTCTCGGGTAAAATATTCCGGAGGTAAAATAGTCCCCCATTCGGATCTCCGGGCGGGGACTACTCAGGAGGATGTGATCATCAGGAAAGACAATACTGGCATTCTACGGGTCGGAGCGTGGAATGTTAGATCCCTTAATCGAGTAGGAAAATTAGAAAATTTAAAAAGGGAAATGTATAGGTTGAAGTTAGATATAGTGGGGATTAGTGAAGTTCGGTGGCAGGATGAACAGGATTTCTGGTCAGGTGAGTACAGGATTATAAATACAAAATCAGTTGGGGGTATCACAGGAGTAGGACTGATAATGAATAAGAAAATAGGAATGCGGGTAATCTACTATGAGCAGCACAGTGATCGCATTATCATTGTCAAGATAGATACGAAGCCAACACCGACAACAGTAGTACAGGTTTATATGCCAACTAGCTCTGCCGATGATGAGGAAATCGAAGAAATATATGAGGAGCTAAAGGAAATTATTCAGACAATTAAGGGAGAGGAAAACTTAATTGTTATGGGAGACTGGAATTCGGTAGTAGGACAAGGAAGAGAAGGAAAAATAATAGGTGAATATGGACTGGGCAGGAGGAATGAAAGAGGAAGTCGCCTGGTAGAATTTTGCACGGAACATGATTTAATCATAACAAACACGTGGTTTAAGAATCACAAAAGAAAGTTGTATACGTGGAAGAGACCAGGAGACACCGGAAGGTATCAGATAGATTTTATAATGGTAAGACATAGGTACCGGAACCAGGTTATAAACTGCAGGACATACCCAGGGGCAGATATAGACACTGACCATAACTTGTTAGTCATGAACTGTAGGCTGAAGCTGAAAAAACTGCAGAAAGGTAGGAAAATAAGGAGATGGGACTTAGATAAATTGAAGGAAAGCGAAGTTCTGGAGAATTTCAGAGGGAGCTTTAGGCAACAATTGACAGAAACAGGGGGAAATAAAACAGTAGAAGAGGAATGGGTAGCATTGAGAGATGAAATAGTGAAGGCAGCAGAGGACAAAATAGGTAGAAAAGCAAGACCTACAAAAAATCCTTGGGTATCACAGGAAATACTAAATTTAATTGATGAAAGGAGAAAATATAAAAATGCAGTAAATGAAACAGGCAAAATGTAGTACAGACGACTAAAAAATGAGATTGACAGGAAGTGCAAAATGGCTAAGCAGGAGTGGCTAGAAGCCAAATGCAAATCTGTAGAAGAATGTATAAGAAGGGGAAAAGTAGATACCGCCTACAGGAAAATAAAAGAGACATTTGGGGACAAGAAAAGCAACTCTACGAATATCAAGGATTCTGATGGAAAACCAGTTCTCAGCAAAGAAGGGAAAGCTCAAAGGTGGAAAGAGTACATAGAGCAGCTCTACAAAGGAAATGAATTTAGAGACGATGTTGTAGGAAGGGAAGAGGAAGTAGATCAAGATGAGATAGGAGATTCTATACTGAGAGATGAATTTGACAGAGCCTTGAAAGACCTAGGTCGGAACAAGGCCCCAGGAGTAGATGACATACCCTCAGAGCTACTAAAGTCTCTGGGAGAGCCAGCCATGACAAGACTATTTGAACTGGTGTGTAGGATGTATGAGACAGGCGAAATGCCCTCAGACTTTAAGAAAAATGTAATAATCCCCATTCCAAAGAAATCAGGCGCAGACAGGTGTGAAAATTACAGAACCATCAGTTTGATAAGTCATGGTTGCAAAATTTTAACACGAATTATCTACAGGAGAATGGAAAAGCTGGTAGAAGCTGACCTCGGGGAAGATCAGTTTGGATTCAGGAGGAACATAGGAACCCGGGAGGCAATACTCACTTTACGGCTTATCTTAGAAGATAGATTAAGGAAAGGCAAACCTACATTTTTAGCTTTTGTAGATTTGGAGAAAGCATTTGACAATGTTGACTGGCATACACTCTTTCAAATTCTGAAGTCAGCAGGGGTAAAATACAGGGAAAGGAGAGTTATTTACAACTTGTACAAAAGCCAGACCGCAGTTATTAGACTCGAAGGGCATGAAAGGGAAGCATCAGTTGGGAAGGGAGTAAGACAGGGTTGTAGCCTTTCTCCGATGTTGTTCAATTTGTACATTGAGCAGGCAGTGAAGGAAAGCAAGGAAAAATTTGGAATAGGGATTAAAGTCCAGGGGGAAGAAATAAAAACATTGCGTTTTGCTGATGACATTGTAATTCTGTCAGAGACAGCAAAGGACCTGGAAGAGCAGTTGAACGGAATGGACAGTGTGTTGAAGAGAGCGTATAAAATGAACATTAACAAGAGCAAAACAAAAATAATGGAATGCGGTCTTAGAAAATCAGGCGATGCTGAAGGAATTAGATTAGGTAACGAAGCAATGAAGGTGGTAGATGAGTTTTGTTACCTGGGTAGTAAAATAACATGCGATGGTCGCAGTACAGAGGATATAAAATGCAGAATGGCAATGGGAAGAAAAGCATTTTTGAAAAAGAGAAATTTGCTAACATCGAATATTAATTTAAGGGTAAGGAAGTCTTTTCTGAAGGCATTTGTGTGGAGTGTTGCCTTGTGCGGGAGTGAAACATGGACGATAAGCAGTGTGGACAGGAAGAGAATAGAGGCTTTTGAAATGTGGTGCTACAGAAGAATGCTGAAGATTAGATGGGTAGATCGCATAACTAATGAAGAGGTACTGAACAGAATTGGTGAGAAACGGAATTTTTGGCATACCCTGACTAAAAGAAGGGATCGCTTGGTGGGACACATTCTTAGACATCGGGGAGTCGTAGATTTGGCATTGGAGGGAAGTGTGTGGGGTAAAAATCGCAGAGGGAGACCAAGAGACGCATATAGTAAGCAGATTCAAGTGGATGTGGGTTGCCGTTCTTATGAGGAGATGAAAAGGCTTGCTCAGGATAGAGTAGGGTGGAGAGCTGTATCAAACCAGTCTCCGGACTGAAGACCATAACAACAACATATCCCCTACGCCACTTTTTTTAAATATATTTTTCACTCTTCAAAATAAGAAGAGTTGAATTTTTTATGCTTTGTACAATAGATAGAAACATCTGCATTGCACGCACTCGTCTATAAGTCAAGATGCATTTACAAATGGTCAAATGTTGTATAGTCTATGGGACTAGAACTACGGGGTTATCAATCCCCAAACTTACAAACTACTTATGAACTAACTAAGACTAAGGACGGCACAATATCCATGCCCGAGGGGGGATTAGAACCCCCGACCGTAGTGGCCGTGCAGACCGTGACTGGAGCGCCTCAGTCCCCTCGGCCACCGCGGCCGGCATGAATTTACACCATCAGCGTTGACTGTACATCAAAAAAATTTTTTTACAATACGCAGATACATCTGCATTGCACGCACTCTTCTAAAAGTCGAAATGCACTCATGCATATGAGGTATAGTTCAATAACGTTAAAAAAAATTTAAATGAGTGTGGTAAATAAGAACACAAAGGGTTTCTTAGGTAAAATTTATTTTCTTTTTTCAGCCAACATACAAGCATATTTGCACACACCACACTATTTTCCATGTTCTTGAGTTTATGGTGAGCAGGATAGCCGAAGGATCCCAGGTCGTGAACAGCAGCATAATTGAAGATCTGCAGCATCTAGGTAATCTTCTCTTCGCCTTTGACATAGACTATAGTGGTACTGGTGTCGAATGCTCTGAGAGTCGTCAGCAACTTTATAGGGAATTCCAGGTTCATCCCAGTGTATTCCATGGTGGTTCCACGTGATCCACTTTGCATTCCTCCTGGTTTTAACACACTTCACATCCTTAAATAGTCTTGGTGATGCAATTCTTGCTGTTTTTATCACTTCATCTCCTTCTACGAATGCAACAACTTTAAATATGAACCGCTTACGCTCGTAGTCGTAGAAACCTTGGACGTCAGCAATGATGATGTTCACACTTTGAGAGCTCATGATGAAATGATTCTTTATACAGGCGCTGCACAATACCAGTTAGTGGGCTGCAGTTAATTACTCTTTCATGCAAAACTAGGGCATACGCGGCTGTCTTCGGTGGGAAATTTGCCGACGATTCAAATTCAATCATCACATCTGTAGGTCCAGATTTAATTACTCCATTCTGTTTAGAGCAGTCTATTACGATTATTGGTCCCAGATCCTTGAATTTTCGTGGACTAGGTAGACATCCATCCGATTCCATGACATCGTCATAGTATGAAGCGCTGTCATATATTGATTTTATTGTTAGAATTGTTGAGAGGCTGTGTGAGCCACAGAGACGCACTCCAGGTTGAGAAATAGAGACCATTGCAGATAACAGGCTAAAACAGACACGTATATCTTACGGGATGTAGGCACTAAAGAAATCTCCTAGCGAACTGCTGATACCCTCGGCCACCGTCCCAGGGTGGAGGTTACCTTTCGGAGAAGATGGGCGTAACTTCATATAGCGTCGAGACGCTGTTGTAAGACGTTACATTAGTACTTGGTGGCCAACAGGCACGTTTTAATGTACGTAGCAAAGTTGATACCAGTCACTTGGGAACAGCAACGTCAGTGGTTCCACGAGGCTAGAGTGAGAGGGTAAAGAAGAAAAACTGCAATTTAGCAGCTCCCCTGAGGCGTGGCCTAAGGCGGAGCCTAAGGTGTGGCCAACTGACGTAAAACGTTGTTGTTGTTGTTGCCCATATTGGGATGCGTCGTGATGTTTTACTTTCAGCTGAACAATGTTGCTACCAAGTATGGATTTGTTAGTGCACAAACAAGCCACCTCTCCACCCGGGGAATGGCAGAAAGGACAGGGCTGAAAAGTGGTTCGCTAGAAGACTCAGAGATTGTTTGAACCAAGCAGCGGCCAATAGGAAATTGTTAACTTTCGAAAAGTGGGGAAGAGAGGTGCGCCCACATCGGCCGTTAAAACCCCCGGTTTTTGGGTCAAGAAGGGAGTTCTCAGTCATACGAGTCGGGCGCTAGCCCGTGACTATCGCCGTCGGCCTCAGGGTGCTCCATGACAGTCTGTTTCTCGCGGGGAGTGCATCTGTCTAGGGGATGCTGCTAGGGAACGTAATCAATGGCTTCTGTTGTGGCAAACGATTTCTACTTCTTGTCTTTTAAAATAACTAACCCCTGTGTAGTAGACTTAGTATGGGATGCAATAAATTCAATGCAAGGTATTTAGGAGTTCCATAAAGTTTCTTAAACAAGTATCCTCTCGAGTCCGCATCTCTAGTAGATGCCTGTACTCTCTCTCTGCAATCACTCCTTTCCGCTCGGGATATGCAGACTGACCTTGCTACCTCTTCCCTCTTTCCTATGTAGGACACGACAGCGCGGAATCTTGGGTACACGTCATATGCTAGACAGTACATATTTTTACCCCATTGCAAATGCATATTGTCATATGGGTAGAATTCCGAATTCAGGTAGTCTCTTGCATTAGTTAAGTTACATTGTCCAATACAGATTGCTAGATTCCCTCGTCGGTTAGTCTGAAATGCTAGTATTATGAATCGAGGTGTCTCCATTTGAACAGAGGTTTTAATAGCCCAGGTCTGCCTACTAGCTGTTAGTAGCAGAGGATGCTCGAAAAACTCCCATGAACGGAAATTTAACGGTAGTAAAGCAACTGTATTCATTACTTTTAAAAGCTTCAAACGCTCCTCATCCGATACACTGATGTGTGGCATTTTCCATATTATAGTGTTGATAATGATTTCATTCTCCCCTTGAACTTCAGCTTCTTGACTGTATGAGTTGTTGTCCATCGCACTTCATATCAGAATAAGTTCCTGTTTAGCATTCATGATAATTCGATGCATATCCTCAAAGTATCCCATAAGCATTTTTAGAGGCACACATGCTGCAAACCTTTCGTATTCGCCAACAGTTCGATCTGTAGACTCATCGACGAATCAGCATGCGTTTTCTAGAGCATTCGTATCCGAGGGGGCTGTGGAGATGTAGGTTTTAAGAGTCGATGCTATGCCCACGCTACGTGTGTGATCGATCTCAACCCCATTAAGTGGGTAATGTTAAATAAAAGGGGAAGGTGCTCGAAAACTACAAATTATAGGCAGATCAAAATTATACTGAACTTAACTTGTTTATTCAGGTCGAACGCAAGCAAAATGGGGAACCAATTTTGTTAATACAATAAGAAAGGATCCCATTTACAGGAACTAATATTCACGATGCCCAGCATTTAAATTAACATATATTACAGAGAACTTAACGCTACTGGGAAGAGGATTTACAAACAACACTCACTCGCTCACACAAACGCAATGCAACAGCGAAACTAACCAAAATCAGCTTGCCGGAACGAGGCAGAAGCAGGCGCCGCTTTCGTAAGTGAAATTCAGCAAACCCGTAGGTACCACACAACACAATATACAATAAAACTGCGAAGATGGGTCTGGTCTGTCGTGCCTGATTTGAGATGGTTGTATCTAGATTAGACTGCGAGCAAACACGCTAACGGAGACACACGGCTATATGTCCCATGGCCGCACTTCACTGAAGGTGAAGTGGTTAAAAATCGGATTCATTACACAAAATCACGGCGGACTCTTAAGTTACAATCTGAGAGTAAACTAACTAGGCACTGGTTTTATGAGAAGTGGCGTGCATTCAGGTGACTAGCTGCAAAACCTTGAAGTCGGAGTTCGGACCCAAGTGGTTCCGAAAACCGATAAAAATGCATAAATTCAATTTCAGAAAAATAAAGAAAATTAACTACGAAATGCAACCCCTAGAACCGCGTAAAATTTCATAAGGAAGCTACTGCAATGCAGCAACATGCGATTGGGATCGATTACAGTGACGGAAGAGGTCCAGTCTCATAACCGGGAAATGTGAAATAATTACAAAGTCGGAAAAATAAAAACTATGGCAAGCAACCTCTCCGGGGCACACCACCTTGACGAAGCACTGTTCGTGCGGGTGGAGAGGCTCGCTCATCCGTGTGCAGCTGAGGGCTATACCGAAGGTAGAGAGAACCTACTGCTGGAAAGGCCTCAGCTGATGGATCTGACTAAGTGTGTCCCACAACGTCCCGTCTTCCTTATCCTCTCCCAGTCCTTTCCCAATTCCTTTCCCAACCCAAGGTGTGATGCGGTCCGTGCCGAGGGGTGCGTGGCACATGGGTGGATGTGTCTCGAACGGAGCCTCAGGGATACCGGGCGACCTCCCTGAGTAATTAGCCTTGCCCCAAGCGGGGTTATCGTGGTGTGGACCATATAAATCCCCAAATCTCGTGGGACTAAGATGAACACAGAGAAAGAAAGTATTTTAAAAGAATCTGAGGGGCAATCTGAGACCTCAGGTACTCAGAAATCGGGATCAGGACCGATGAAGTGCACTCCTACTTCTGAATCAGGGTCTAGACCTGAGCAAGAAGTGGGAACTGTAACAGAGAAGTTGGACCAGATTAGGATTAAGGTCTTGTCTGGGGCTCAGAGCAGGAAACTTCTCAAGGAACAGAAGCAAAAGGAAGGAAATGAATGGCTTCGTGAGCATAATTGGAGGGAATCAAAAGGGCTTGTGCCCAAGACCCGCAAAAAGAAACTGCCTCAGGTCGAAGGGATACACAGACACCCTCGACGTCGAAGACAGGTGGCAAGAGGGTTAGGGAGGAATCTAAGACTCCCTCCTCTCTGGACAAGCGTGATCCTAAAAGGGTGAGACAGGAAATAGGGAAACAGACCTATAAACTGCAGTCTCGGTCTTTAGAATGGAGGTTGTCCAAGAAGCATACCCACTGGTGAGCATCACCTCGCAGCAGGGGGAGCTCGTGCAGATGGCCCTCTTTGAAGATATTTGGAGGGACGCTGGTCCAGGACCCAAATTCAGGAGCATCTATCTAGATCGCGGGTCCCCTCATTTTTGTCTGCGAGGGAGAGCACTCATCAGAATGGCTTAAGGACAAGGTGCCCATGATATCCCCGTGGGAGGATGCCAAGCTGCTGGTCAAGACAGCTACCGAACTCCTGAAGACTGCAAAGGTATCAATATGGGTACCAAAGGTCCTTAAGGATGTCCCTCCAAAGACTCTGTTCGATAAAATAAGGGTCCAGAACCCAAAAGTCTCGACAGAGGATTGGAGAGTAGTTAACCAAAAGGTCGTTCCGGAAGGACGAACCCTGGTGGTGGAGGTTGGAGAGAAGTCCCTGAAGGCAATGCGAGAGCAAGGCCTGAAACTGTTTTTAGGGTTCTCGCAGATCGCCGTCAGGGTAATCAAAGACCTTAAAGGCAATAATGGCAGCAAGATGGGGACTGGAAGTGCTGCAGATAAACCTGCAGCACAGTTAAGGGCCCACTTCTGCCCTGAGCCGTCGCCTGTTGAGACACGAGGTGTGTGTGGCCCTGATACAAGAACCCTATTTATACAAAGGGGGTGTATCGGGCCTTGGTGGTACTGGAGGTAAGCTGATTTATGCTAGAAATCTAAAAAACTCCAGAACATGCATTTATGTTAGAAATGGAATACCTTTTATACCAATGATGGATTTTTATTACAGGGACCAGGTGACCATCAGGATGCAGCAACGTGAGGAAGGTACCACGAGGGAAATTGTTTTGGCCTCAGCATACCTTCCTAACGAAGACAGCTCTCCTCCTTCTTTGGAAGTGAGGAGACTGACGGAAGCCTGCCATTGGCAAGGTGACGAACTGTTGGTGGGATGTGATGCCATTGCCCACAATCTATCGTGGGGCAGCAAGGACAGCAACAGTAGAGGTGAGCACCTTCTTGAATTTCTCCTATCTAACAACGTGGAGATCCTGACTAGGGGTGATGAACCTACATTCAGGAATAGTAGAAGGGAAGAAGTAATTGACATAACTTTCGGTTCCATGATGATGGGAAGTTACATCAAACAGTGGCATGTGGCCCTGGAGCCATCCTCATCAGATCACATGTATATTAAATTCAAGATTGAAATGGGAACCAGACAGACTGGGAGACATATAGGAGAGACCTTGACTTCAACCTATCGGAAATTAAAACATTGATGAGGAATCCAGCAGAGTTTTAGGAAGTAGCAGAGGCCATAACCTCTGCTGTAGTGACCTCATACCAGTACAACTGCTCAATCACCAAGAAGTGCACAAATAGGAGTGTGCCTTGGTGGAATAACAACCTGGAAATGCAAAGGAAACAGGTACGAAGACTGTTTAACCTTGCGAGGTGCAAAGGACAACGTATCGTGAGGCCCTTGTCAATTACAACCTTGCCATCAGACGGGCAAAGGAGGCATCCTGGAAGGTATTCTGTGAGGAAGTGGAGGGCACGGCTGCTCAAGCGAGACTTCATAAAATCCTCACTAGGGTACCAACTAATCCAGGAGGAACATTGAGGAAGGAGGATGGGGAGTATACAAAGACAGCACATGAAACGCTGGAACTGCTCCTCAAGACTCACTTTCCTCAATATACTCTGGGGGATAACTCGGACCAGGAAGCGATTCCTGAGTGACAATGGTTGTCAGGTATTCGCAAAGAGGAGTGGGATTTGGCCAAGGAGTGTGTCGATCTCAGTAAGGTCCGATGGGCGGTGGGAACATTTCAACCGTTCAAGTCACCTGGCCCAAATGGAATCTTTTCAGGTCTCCTGCAACAAGCGGGAGAAAATCTTATTATATTCCTATGCTTGTTATTCAGGGTTAGCCTAACAGCAGGAATCATTCCCAATGCCTTGAGGACAGTGAAGGTTGTCTTCATTCCAAAACCAGGGAGAATTGATCATACCAAGGCCAAGGATATGAGACCAATCAGCCTGTCCTCCTTCATTCTTAAGACATTGGAAAAGCTGGTTAATGTGCATGTTGGAGACAGGAGGTTAATTAGGGATCCTCTACATTCAAACCAACATGCATATCAGCCAGGTAAATCATGTGAAACAGCTCTCCACCTACTCGTTGGGAAGGTGGAGAAAGCACTACACTTTCAGTAAATAGCCCTCTGTATCTTCCTGGACATCGAGGGGGCTTTTAGCAACATAGCCTTCGATTCCATGGTTAGGGCAGCAGAGGTGCATGATATAGGGACCACTATATGTAGGTGGACTAGGGCCATGCTCAGTGGAAGAAAGGTAGAGGCTACCATGATGAATGAAAAAATGGTAATCAACACCACTAGGGATTGCCTGCAAGGAGGAGTTCTTTCCCCTTTATTGTGGAATCTAGTGGTGAATGATCTCATTGGAGAATTAAACTCTAGGCAGTACTTTTGCCAATGATATGCAGATAATTTTGTCATAGTAATACTTGGAAAATTTGCTGACACAGTGAAGAATATGGCACAAGGTGCATTGGACATTGTGCAAGACTGGTGCAGGAAACAGGATCTGGAGGTTAGTCCTAAGAAGACTGTTGTTGTACCATTCACAAAGAAGCATATACAACATTCAACTTGGAATCTAAAGCTTTTCAATGAAGCGCTACCTGTGAAGGGGACAGTGAAATATCTAGGGGTTACCCTAGATGTGAGACTGACATGGACTCCTCACATTAGGAATATTTGCTCCAAGGCAAAATGTACTCTTGTGAGTACCAGGAGAGCTTGTGGCAAAAATTGCGGCCTGAGCCCCAAGGGTATGCACTGGATATAGACCACGGTGATTAGATCTAGGATCACCTATGGGTTGGTCGTGTGGTGGAAGAAGGTAGAACAGCAGGTTGCTGCTAAGGAGCTTGGTAAAGTGCAGAGATTAGACTGCTTAGCCATAACAGACGGAATTAGCAGCACACCAACTGCTGGGATGGAAACCATGCTGGATATGCCCCCATTACACCTTTGGGTCAAGATTGAGGCAGCGGCTGGTGCATACAGACTCAAAACTGGCAACAACTGGAACTCTTTGGGATAGCCAGAATCACACACTAAAATAGTGAGTGAGGTAAATATAGGAAAGGTTGGGGAAATGCCAGCCGACTATATAATAACCCCATACTGCTTCAACAAGCCTTTCAATATAACAATTGGAAGTAGGGGGCAGTGGGAGAAAATAGTTCGACACTGCATGGGGGATATTGTCTGGTTCACTGACGGGTCAAAATCAGACCAAGGCGTTGGGGCCAGGGTATACGGGGTGCAGCCAAGACTGGAGGGCGTCATCTCTCTAGGGAAACTGGCCTCAGTATTCCACGCCGTAATAACTGCCATCAGGGTGTGTGTGGAGTAGAATTTGCGTAGGTGCTACAAAGACCGTAGCATCTATATCTATTCAGACAGCCAGTCATCCCTGAGATCACTGGCAGCTCCTGCAACAGGGTCTAAAATTGTTGCAGAATGTCACAGGGTTCTGTTGGAGCTAGGGGAAAGCAATAGAGTAAACCTATTGTGGGTCCCTGGCCACTCGGGCATCAGTGGCAACGAACATGCTGATAGATTGGCCAGGATGGGGGCAGAGACTCCATTTATTGGACTGGAACCTGTCCTGACAATCACCAAGGCAATGATCAAATTGGAGCTACATAACTGGCTCAGAAGACAGCACTTAGAATATTGGACCAAAGTCTATCAACAGAAACATGGCAAGGTAATGATGCCAAAGCCATGTTTTAAAAGATGCTGTTCAATCCTGGGCCTGAACAGGAGAGAGATTAGACTCATGGTTAGATTGCTGACAGGCCATGGGAATTTCAGAAAACACCTACATACAATGGGAATAACAGAAGAGGACCCTAAATATAGGATCTGTGATGACGGTGATGAACTGCACCACATCTAATCTTCGAATGCATTGCATTGGAGAGTAAAAGGCACAGAACATTTGGGACAACCAGACCCGACGAAATTGTGTCTAATAAAGAACTGGTAAAGGGACTCCTTGCACTGTTCAAGGGCATTGGTTGACTTTACTAGTTATACAGGGAGCGATACCGCACAATAAACTCAGTTTTCGTGTGGGCAGTGGCGGGTTGGACCAAGACTGTTTTGCCTTCCCTGAGAAAATAAAATGAAATCAAATCAAATCAATGGCATGCAACCCAAAGAAATACATAGAATTTTATAATCAAGGCATTGAAGAAGGTTGCACAAGGCTTGGAGAGAATTACTGACAAAGACTGGGTGCCTGCTACAAGTTCAGAGAAGGAACAGTAAAATTAAAATAGGCGAGGAGAGAAGATCACGAAATATTAGTGGAAATCAAAACGATACACACATAGTTGCTTGCCTGATGCACATGGAACAAACAATAGTGGAAGCTGAAGGCTTTGTTCTAAGAACCAACCACGTGAAACACGTACCACTCATGGAAGGAATTGATAAGAAAGATTGTACATGCACTGTACAAAAATGAACATACCGTCTGCTAGATATCGGGCCCCACAAAGCTAGAAAGAATTTACACAGAGTTCGTACACTGCCACATAATCACAAAAGGTTTGAATGTAGAAGGCCATTATCAAACTGCAACTAGTATCACATACACTGCGTTTATCTGTTGGAAATCACTGGATTGAAGAACTAGAACACATTTCCGCGCACAATAGGAATGGAATATTCCAAAAAATGAATCTAAGTTCAAAAGTCTACGTTAAAGGCCAATTCACACTGTCCGTCACATCAACGTCACGTCACGGAAACTTCACGTCAAGTTGTATTCACACTGTCCGTCCGTGTCCGTCACGTCAATTCGTCCATTTCAATACGCGATGTTGAAAGTGAGGTTATGAGTGGCGATCTGTTATGTAGAAAATCATAGTTTAATACTAGAAAGGGGGAACAACAACGCTAAATGTTATTAACGGCTAAAGAAAACTTTACAGTGTATGTTTTTGGCTAAGTTACTGGGAACTGAAACAACATTTCAAAACATCGACATCTATTTTCAAGCGAAATAATAAAAAATATGAAGACATCAAACCATACTTGTAAGAGCATAAATAGCGCCTGTATACTTTAACCATTACGATTTGCTCCTGACATTGTTAATACCGTCGTAAACAACTGTATTTTTGTCTTTCATTAGAACTGACATTTTCATTTAAAGTGTTATTTAATGAAAAATGTGTAATCAAATTACAATCTTATTCAAATAAAGTTTTCTTCAGTCGTTTCTGTTACAATGTTACGTAACATAAACCATTTTTTGGTTTCAGATATCCGACCTCGATTTTAGGGGACACTCAATTGACAAAAATATTTAAGTCGTCATGAAACATTTGAGATTTACTGCTAAAACGAGATACAACAACAACACAAAGATGAATAAGACACATTTGCATATAAACAGTGCAATTGTCGACTGCAACAAGTAATTTGCGTGACAAAAATAGGTTAACTTCCGATGTTAGCAGACGGCCATTCCGTCAAAACATTCTTCTCGAGAAAGCTTGACGGACGTTGACGTGACGTGACGGTCCGGTGACGGACAGTGTGAATGCTGCCATTAGAAATACATTGTGGAATGTTCTGACGGACGGTGACGTGACGTGACATGACGGACAGTGTGAATTGGCCTTAAACAGACTAGACAACGAATCACTACCATCTCCGCAGACACAAGAGAAGAACCAACCTCATCTCACCACGATCCCAGCACCAAGTGAAGTCCTAGCGGCCAGGAGGCGCGAAAAAGCTACCGGAAACTGGGAAACCAATGACACAGCTGTGGTGGGGACGTGAGACTCACCCTGGAGACGGCTCGTCGACTAGCTTGTAACAAAAGGGTGTAGAAACCTCTTTGGTTACATCAGCAGCAAGGGTTGGTAACAACTAACAATTGACTCTGAGCCAGAGAGAACCATGCAAAGTGAGCTATCACCAAAGACCTATATAAACAACATAGACTGGCCACAGCGCCACCATAGTTGAAGCCAATTGGAAAGGTTGCCACCATCTTTGAGAACGTCAGTATCACACTAGGTGATACTGGGCGTCTGTTAAACTGAACCATAAGTTTTATATTAATAATCGCCAGTCTCGATTTTTCCTTAATTTCTAGCCGACCAATTTCGGAAAGCAATTCCCACTATGAATAGCATGTCTCGTTTCCTTATGCATCCGAAGTGTAATGTTTACAATCGTCGAACTGCTGCATTATTTGAAGTTACTATAATGTCAATAATCGTTTGTATTTGCCGACATATCTTCCCTATAAATACAGGCGAATTTCTTTAAATTCTTTAATTACCTTTATTCTGCCTGTGGTTCAAAATGATGTTTCATACTTTGAAGTACTTTACGTATTTATCAAGCTCCCCACAATTTGACGTTACCTTGGTACTCTCCTTACAGGTTTTGGTTTCTGTAGGTGCTCAGGCAACGAAAATATTGTTGGATTGGCATCTGCCAGTAGCCGCTTTCGATCGGTGGTAGCATCCGTAACTTTTCTTCAAAATGACAAGAGCAGATGTAACTAAACTTTCTAGGCTGCCACTTATAACGCTTTATACTAGTTACCCATTGGATTAGCAACTCCTTATTTTTCAAAGGAAATCTGTATAAAGAATAGTTTAATTACAGTTCATATACCTAGGCTACTTACCCAATGGTTAACACTGTTTTGCAATTTGCACACTATATAAACAACTGTCATTACATTAAAACACACCAAATATATCTGTCCTCTACCTAGCTTTTTGATGGTCACGAAGTAAACATAATTTTGAATCTTGGTAAATGCGAAAGTTAAGTATAATGAATGTTTATAGGCAAATACACGCTGATACACAACGACCTATATAATTACATATCTCTTTCTTTACGTTTGATATTCCAACAGTTTTAACACTGCAGTTACACGCCGAACGTACACTGGGAGTGATGTGCCACTAATAATAGCGCTTACACGTTAGATTGCAGACAGAAGCGTCTACTCACTCTGCTGCTTCAAACTGACGTTCTCAAATATGGCGCCCAGTGTTGCTTAGTGCTGCCACCCAAAGCGCTGTAGCTCGCCTATAGCCTCTCTATGTTGTTTTAATACCTCTTTGGCTATCACTACCCACATTCAGACAGCCATTGGATTCTCGCACATCCACTTAAAAGTAAAACAAGTACACATTTTCAGAGGGACAATAATAAATTATTAAAACAACATAATGCTAGCAATATTAACTAACATTTCAGAAACAAATATTTTGAAAAATGAAATAAAAATGCTATTCCTAATGCTTTGAAAAGAGTGGGGTTCTAGTTTTAACAAAATGCTGATCTAGTGACATCAAATAAATTTCAGTTTTATAAAAAATATATGGAAGACCACAGACGGTCGTCTTTCAACTGCTTAGTGTAAAAAGGAGGTATTGGAATTTTCCAGTGTTACCAGCGAAATGAACAGTGTTTTTGTCTGTAAAAGAATTTTTAAATTTTTACAGCACAAAAAATAGTATTGTAAACAAGATTAAAGGGCATATTTCACTTATAAAAACAAATTAAACGATATGTAATTATTGTTAAAGTTTGGAAGAATGAATCTGCAGCTACTTTAGGATGAACACAAAGTCTTCTGGAATGTTATTAATGATTAGTCGTAATGTGGATATTTCTGGTGACATGTCTTTCGATTATGAGGATGTAGAGGATTCTTCAAAACGCAGTAGGTCTAATGTGCTGTCTGTTGTGTTTGCAGCAAAGGTATTTAAGAAAAGGAAAGATACCCATAATGATTCTCAAATAAAGTGATAATATGTGAAGCAGTTGCAGCACATTAAATTTTAACGTTACTGTCGGCAGTACACAATATAAACCTAGGTACTGAGGGGTGAAGTGTAACCTTATATGACGTTTTCTTGAGTAACGTTTTGACTAACGAGATTCTTCAAAAAAATTTCATTTATCTGAGTATTTGTCCACTGTTGTCGTGACTTGAAGTCAAAGTCAAATTTTATAAGTATTGTACACAAGCAAATAATATCTGAATTATAATCGTCTTTCCTGTCTTAAGCAGACTGAAATTAAGGGCAGCTTTACACCATCTGCATTTCGTTTTTTATACACAAAGAATCATCTATAGGTAATGTTAATGCCTATAAATAATAACTGAAACGCCTATGATGTAAAAATTGTTCTTAGTTGCTGTCAACTTAAAACAGAAGAGCCGATTATATTTAACTTTAATGTGCACAGGAGAAGATGACCCCACAAACAAATATAGAAAAAAAAATCTTTCCTTCTTTCAGCGAAAGCAACGTTCTATATACCGGATATGTAAAGACTTTAGGGATGTCATGTCCCATAACTATAGTGTATTTGCCACAATCTTTGCTATTCTTTAATCGTTCTGTTCCATTTTGTTCTTAGCACAGAGTTGCAGTTATTACAAATATTGTGTACTTACATCAGTTGTGACGTAACAGAGGGTCAGGACTTACAACTAGGCGTACCAAGACTCAAACACCAGTCCACCCATTCAAGTTGTGGTTGTTAGGTTTCACTAAATTAAATTACTTTTTTTAATGCTAGCATGAGTGTGAACATATGCCATGGCAAATTCCTGGTATTATGTAAATGTAGAAACCAATGCTGCTGTATTTTCATAATTTGGACTTGGTTTGTCACTCTTGAGCAAGAAAAATGGGTTTATACTTGTTCAGTGGTTCTTATGCTCCTTATTTCATGTAGGTACGAAACCTCTTGGATAGCATATTGAACTCTAGCAAGTACCAAAAGTCAGATTGGGCATAAAATTTCAAAATCTATGACCATTTTGCACTGTACTCTAGCAAATTATTTCCAAATATAGCACAAACAACAGCTAACATAATAAGCTAAAATTATACTCAGAATATTAATATTAATCATCAGTTAATGGTGCACCAAAGCATATCAGTTGCAGAGGCAGTGATCGAAGAATTAAGATCCTGCCGTTGTGCTTCTGTTTATCAAGCTCAGACAATACCTGAACCTAACAATACTTTATCCTTGTAAGTTATGTTTCAGACAGCAGGAAAATCGCTGCTGCCCTTAATGAGCATCCACATTTGAAGAGGTTCTTTTCCCTTGCTCATAAAATCCGTATCCTTCAATCGCCTTTCATCCACTCTCTTGCAGTGGGTCTGTATTAATGAGAAATCTTACCCACATGTACAAAGAACATCAGATCCACATCTTGTGAACAACTTGACTGACTACTAATGTATGTACAAGTGACAGTAGAACCTATGTGGTGGTCCTCTGCTTGTGTAGGTGAAGGGGTCTTAAACAAATAAATAAATAGAAAGTGAACTCTGACAGAATTGCAATCTACTTCAACACTTCACTTCTCTAAAAATGTTTGTATGATTAAATCCAGAACCTAAATTAAGATTTGATAATATTAATGGTTTTTAATTTTCCTTATTAGGTATTCAGTGAAATAATGAGGAGCATTTTCACAACACTTAAAGAATTTGAGCTGCAACGCTTTATAATTTCATAGGCCAAAACAAAGTTGTACATGATATTACCCATTCAGTGACCTCGTATTGGACATCATATAGACTTCTCTTCTTTGCACACGCTATTTATCTCCTACATTACTGTATTTGTAATCCAGTTCAATTGTGCATACACATTTTCATGTCAATCATTACAGCAAATTTTTGTTGATATTTTATTCTCATCTGAAGCCTATTGCTTATCCACTTCTAACAACTGTCAAATTACACCCACTGTAACTGCCCACACGTAGCCAACCATGTGACATTAGTCCAGATCAATTGCATTAAGTTAAAACAGTGAAAGCAAATTGCATATATAAACCATTTTTGTTTCTGAGACTGGACGTTTTATGAAATCCAAACTACATATTCATGCATCTGTATGTGCTCTTCTCTATAGTCACAGAATTGGCGTTGAGGTGATTGGTGGCCATTACTTTCAAATTGTTATGTTGTTTTATATCATAAGCAGTTGTGTAATATATTTCAGAGCTGTAGCACTTGTATTCTGCAGGTTGCCTGCACCGAAGCAGCCCACAGATTTTTCTGGGTATGATACATATACTGTGGTACATGTTAGTGGTAATTTCTGTTGTAGTTCTATTTTTAGTCATATTCCAAACCTCGGAACATTAAAAAATCGGTTTCGCAGATAAACAACAGTCAACATAAGATGAAAACTCTATCACACAATTTAATGGTAATCAACAGAGGCCATAGTTACGAATGAAATGCGCATTGTCAAGCAGCAGCTAGAAATGGTATCAAGTAATCTTTATTAACCATTGCTCAGGCTAGGTGAAATAGGCTTTGTCATTAGTACAGTACATGTCAGAATAAAACTGTCTCACATTATTTGCAATGAATAGTTCTTATGGAAACAATTTTTATGTGTGATAAAATTATGATAAGAAGCCACATTATGTCTAAAATATAGTTAATTTTTAAAACTATGATGTATGTACAAAGTATACTGAAAAAGCAAGTACAGCTAATAAACAGAATTAATAAATTTATATGAATTATGCATACCAACATTCATTAGTTAGAGGGGTAAAAGTTTACTTTCCGTGTAAAGTGGCAATGCCCAGAGCTGACCAATTGTAGTGCAGATGGGGCAAGCAATCAAATATTAGCTGATAACAGATGTTTTGTCTTCACAATAAACATTATTAATTTCATACAGATAAAAACAGTCTCAGGGGTACCGTCAAATCTATAATCTTACTTAGTTACCATAAAGATGCACGTGAAAGAGGGGTGAACATTTTCACTGATCATGAAGTAAATAATTAATGCTCTCCCTGCTCTATGATTTACAGGTACTTGTGTGTTCCGTCGTCCACTCAATAATTGACCTGTAATCTTAACCATTTCATATACTGTCACCTGACTGGCTAACATCACATGCAGCAGCCATTCCCAATATCGCAACACAACAAGGAAACTTGAGCCATTAGTGGATTCAGCTGCTGTTCCTTATACTTATAGAATTATACTTTTGTTAAATGGTGGATCCATGTAAGAGCAAAAAAAAAAAAAAAAAAAAAAAAAAAAAACCGCTAGGACAGTTGCTGACGAATTGTTTCAACCAGAGGTGCCCCCGGAGGGGTCAGGGGGGGTGTCATAACGCAAACTGCGTTATTGAAATTTCTGGGTGGGGGGGGGGGGTGAAAAATGAATACTTTTGGTCAGCCTTTATGAAAGAATTTACAAGATGAGAAATAAAAGTAATTTAATTTCAATATTAAATGGCAAAACCATGTCTATTACCTAATAAACTAGGAATCCAGGACCTAATATCTCGGGTGGGGAGGCGTTGTAGTTAGGGCGGGGGGGGGGGGGGGGGGAAGGAGGGCACCTCTGGTTTTAACATCACTGAGGCAATAAAAATCTTAACAGCAGAATTGATTGTCAGATAGGCAGCTGTGTTGTCATTCCTTAAGAATTTAAATTGGTATGGCCTGAGCTGTTAGTGACAGTTTGTTCAAATCTTTAGAGCGTTTACTTTGATGAATTACCAGTTTTTGCTCATCTGTATCTTGGTATGTGAATATCAGCCATCTTCCTGATTATTCAATCATTAACAAGTACCCTGACAACACCTTTCATGCCACTGGTTTTTCCCATATATTACAGAAATAAATAAGATTACAACAGTCAATACCCTGAGCCTGGAAAACAGTGGAAGGCAGATCTGCTTGGAGCCTCTTTTACACCTTGTGTGTAATGTTCTGAATTTTCGGAGTTCTCAAAATGTAAGGAGTACGTCCCCAAACAGGAAGGTCAAAAGTTACATGTGTCTGAAAAGTCCAAAGTACATTAGTCTAAGAAAGTTTCCAAAAGAGACTCAAAGTCTTTTCACACACCTGGTCTATATGTTCTTCCTAGTTGAGTGGTGAATTAACATAGAGTCGTCAAAGTTTCAATGTGTATTTTTGATGGCACTGCGTAACCGAAGGAGAAGCTGGATTTTTATTTATTTATTTTTTGTTATACAGCAACTTATTTCACGATAACTAGTGGAGGGTGTACTTGACTGATTTCTGTGTGCTATTACTTAAGGCTGTGAAGTTATGGTTTTAGGTGAGAAGCGTTGTGTCTTCAGCATAGCATATGACTATACTGTTTATGTAACAAGGCACATCAGTTACTGTGACGGTGGAGGAGGTCCCAATAATCGAGCATTTTAGTACCCCACTATTATTGTTAATGGGGAGAGTTTATTTTTAACTGTGACAAACTGGATTACATACACCATTACATTCTAGTTTTGCCAACAGGACGTCATAGAGAATGAAATTAAATGCCTTACTTAAATCACGTAAAACAAGTGGTACCAAGTTCTGCTTTCCAAAGATGGTTAATGTCTTGGTCAATAATTTCTAAACAGCTATAGTGATATTTCTACCCTGACAGAATCCACATTGACAGCTGTCAGAAAGTACAATTGAAATTGGGTGATAGCTGTTTGTTTTCCGGACAGTAAACATTTGTTAAGTATGAATGTCAGTAGTTTGTAGGTAAAATGTTGTGGTTGTATACATTGTAACTGGAGAGTCAGTAGCAGTCCATACTCTTTAGAGTTTCATCATTTTGGTAGTGTTCTTTTAATTTCAGTGTGCATGATATACCAACTAAAGATATGTTCTGTTAACAGAAAGGCATTAAGCAATTCCACAGCAAATGTGTCAGTTGCTTTTATTTTAGTTTCAGTTTCCTCAACTAATAGAGAAGTTATTCAATTGACTGGGACAAAGCGGTATATTGTTTGTGCAGACTCTTGAGATATAATTAGCCATGCTGCATTAACCGTTAAATGCATCTCCTGTGTAGCTCCGCATGTTAGATAAATTTCAGAAGAGTATACGTTAAGTGACCTTAGATTATTGAAAGTTAATTCACAGTGCTGAACATTTCTATTTTAAAATCCCCAGATATGGAAATCATTGTTTTGTATTTCATATTTTTCTAAACACTAATACAAATTTTCAAAATGTATCAGTCACCATCAGGAGACCTACATAAGCTTAAAATTATTAGGGTTTCAATGATGATTTATATGTAACTTAATTCTGTGTCTAATTCTTTATAGTATGTGACGTACTAAATAGTTTTTGGCTATTTGATATCTCTAATAAAGATACCGGTAAACCTTTTCATCTCTGTTGCAGCAAATGTAATGTGTACAAAACAAATCCGTCAGAAACAGAAACATCTATCTAATTTCCAATTAACCTTTCCACAACATCAACATTCGCGTCATCACAGAAGTGTCTGAGTACCTTACATCTAATACAACACATATTAGTTTATTGTATTGGTGTGGTGTCTGTTCTTTCGGACGTCCGAAAGAACAGACACCACACCTGCTTCGTAGCCAAATAGCATTTGCGAATGATAGGTAAAGGAAGGGAAGGAAGAAGGATTTGAAAGAAAGGATTGATAGTGGCCGCATTTGGGCATTGATATTAAGCAATGGCGACAAGTGAAAATGAGAGCCGGACCGGAAATCGAACCCGGGTCTCCCGCTTCGAGCCGTCGTCGCGTATTGGTGTGGTGTCTGTTCTTTCGGATGTCGGAAAGAACAGACACTACACCAATACAATAAGTATTTAAAACGCGACTACGGCGTTAGCTTCAGTTATTTCTTCGCAGATGCGGTCATACGTCCGACCTCGCACGGGAATCCGTAATGGCGAGTGTAAGAGGGCATGGACGATGGGGGCGCTACAAACATAGCGTGCGATATGTGGGAATTTGAGACGGACGGGAGGCGGGCACGGATGGACACCTCGGTGCGGCGCGCGGCTTGTTTACGTCCTGGTGTTTTACTAGTTCTTTTAACCGTTTTACTCCCTCCACGTTTGTTTGGCGTGGCCTACGCCGTTTATCCGGCATCAAGGTCCACTCCCCGATTCCTGGCCTGACCGTGGAGAACGAAGTCCTCGTGGACCCCTCTGACGTTTCCAACGCATTGGGCAGTTTCTTTGAGGAGCTCTGCCCATTACCACCCTGCCTTTCTCCCTCGCAAACAGGTAGAGGAGGCACGGCCGCCTTCTTTCCACTCTTTTAATCGTGAAAACTATAACGTCGCCTTCACCATGCAGGAGCTAGACCGTGCTCTCGCCCAGTCCCGATCTTCTGCTCCCGGGCCCGATTCCATTCATATTGCAATGCTGGAGAACCTCTCTCCTGCGGGCAAGTGTTTTCTTCTTAGTACCTACAATCGCATATGGACTGAAGGTCATGTTCCCACAAGTTGGCGTGAAGCCATTGTTGTCCCCATCCCCAAACAGGGAAGGACAAACATCTTCCTTCCAGCTATCGTCCTATTTCTCTGACGAGCTGTGTCTGTAAGGTGATGGAACGCATGGTTAACGCTCGGTTGGTCTGGCTCCTCGAATCTCGCCGCCTCCTGACTAATATCCAATGCGGTTTTCGTCAACACCGCTCTGCTGCTGATCACCTCGTTACGTTGTCGACCTTCATTATGAACAACTTTCTAAAGAAGCGTCAAACAGTAGCAGTGTTCTTCGACTTGGAGAAGGCATACGATACCTGTTGGAGAGCGGGCATTCTCCGCACATTGCACACATGGGGCCTTCGGGGCCGCCTTCCTCTTTTCATTCAAGCGTTTTTGGCGGATCGCAAGTTCCGGGTACGGGTGGGCTCTGTTTTGTCAGATACCTTTTGGCAGGAGAATGGGGTACCACAGGGCTCCGTGTTGAGTGTGGCGCTCTTTGCCATTGCAATCAATCCGATCGTAGAATGCCTTTCAGCCGACGTCTCCGGATCTCTCTTTGTTGACGATTTCGCAATTTATTGCAGCGCCCAGCGGACGTGTCTCTTGGAGCGTTCTCTTCAACGCTGTCTTGACCGTCTATATTCATGGAGCATCACAAACGGCTTCCGATTCTCCACTGAGAAAACTGTGTGTATAAACTTCTGGAGATACAAGGAATTTCTTCCACCTTCTCTACATCTCGGCCCTGTTGCTCTCCCTTTTGTGGAGACTACGAAATTCTTGGGACTCATGTTGGATCGTAAACTTTGCTGGTCCACACACGTGTCCTACCTGGCCGCCCGTTGTGCCCGATCCCTTAACGTTCTTCGTGTCCTCAGTGGCACGTCATGGGGAGCGGATCGTACCGTCCTGCTTCACCTTTACCAGGCCATTGTTCAGTCGAAGCTCGACTACGGAAGCCTTGTATACTCTTCTGCACGGCCGTCGATTCTCCGCCGTCTCAACTCTATACAGCATCGGGGATTACGTCTGGCGACCGGTGCATTTTATACCAGCCCTGTTGAAAGTCTGTATGCCGAGGCTGCCGTATTACCCTTGACCACTCGGCGTGACATACTCTTGTGTCGGTACGCATGCCGCTTGCGGTCGATGCCCAACCATCCATCCTACCGATTATTTTTTGACGACTTACTCGATCGCCAATATCAGTTGTCTGCGATTGCCTTACTTCCACCTGGAGTTCGGTTTCGCCGCCTGCTACAGCGGCTCGATTTTACCCTTCCTTCCACCTTTCGGTTGAGCGAAAGCCCATTGCCACCGTGGCATCAGGCCCAGGTTCACACTCACCTTGAACTTAGTTCGCTCCCCAAGGAGAGCACTCCGGATTTGGTATACCGCTCGAGGCTTGTCGAACTCCGTTCGCGGTTCGATAACGCCATATTTATTTACACTGATGGTTCCAAGAGCACTGCCGGTGTCGGATCTGCCTTCGTCGTCGAGGACAACCGTTTCCAATACAAGCTCCCTGACCGGTGTTCGAGTTTCACGGCTGAGCTTTTTGCCCTCCACCAGGCCGTTTTGTACACCTGCCGCCACCGCCAACCTTTCTATGCCATATGTTCGGACTCCCTTAGTGCCCTGCAGAGTCTCAAGGACCCTTTTTCGAACCATCCTCTCGTGTATCGGATCCAACGCTCCCTCCAGTTGCTAGCAGACGACAGCTGTCACGTTTCTTTCCTGTGGGTCCCTGGCCACGTAGGTGTGCCCGGGAATGAGACCGCCGACATAGCGGCCAAGGCCGCAGCTCTTTTACCTCGCGTGGCTACCTTTTGCGTCCCATCGGACGATGTTCAACGGGCTCTCCACCGGAGTATCGTGTCTCAATGGCACAGTGCGTGGTTTTCAATGCCCAACAATAAATTGCGAACTGTAAAACCGATCTCGACCGCTTGGAGGACCTACTCACGCCCCTCTCGGCGGGAGGAGTTCATCCTTGCCCGGTTGCGGATCGGTCACTGCCGTTTCAGCCACCGTTACTTGCTCTCCGCCGACCCTGCACCGCTGTGCTCCTGCGGTGAACTGCTGACCGTGCGACATGTTTTACTGTCTTGCGTAATTTTTAATCATCTCCGTGTAGCCCTTCACTTTCCGTCTACTCTGGAGGAAATTTTAGCTGATGACACACGAGCAGCTGCTAGAGTTTTGCGTTTTATCAACTTGGCCAACTTATCCAAGGATATTTAACCCTTTTAATTGTCTTTTATCTTTCGTTTTTAGCCTCTTGTTGATGTTCTGACAGACACGTGAAATTAATGTTCAGATCGCGTTTGCACGTGGTGTTGAAAAACCGTCGGCATACGAAATTCACCGCTTCATTACCGACGATTTACTGCTCACTTCGACGGAAGTGTTGTGTGTTCAATGTGATACCTTCGTTAATGCCGTTTTCTTGAAACTGAGTTCCGCCGATCAATGTGATCGGCTCGTGTCCTGGAACGATGGCAAGCGTCAATTTCGTTACCTCAATGGACAGGTTAGTACAGTGGAGATCACGCACGCTGGCTTCGGTTTTCGTATCGTTCGGGTTTTTAATCTGCCAATAGAAATTCGTGACGACACGATTCAACGGTATTTAACTCCGTTCGGTGAGGTTTCGCAAGTGATTAAAGAACGATGGTCGAGTGATTACCCGTTGCAAGTGTATAACGGTGTTCGTACTGTCAAAATGGTTGTCCGCCGACATGTTCCATCCTATATTATGGTAAACGGGCACCGAGTGTTCGTGACGTATAGCGGACAACCACAGACATGCAGTTTTTGTCACGGAATCGGCCACTACCGCTTGCAATGCCCGCGTGACGTGACCAGTTACGCCGCCGTGGCCGCCGCCCCGCCTGAACCCCCCCCCCCCCCCCCCCCCCCGCGGTCACGTGTGCTAGGAGGAAGTCGTAACTGCAGTGACGGATACCGCGGTGACGGACGCGACGCCTGCTGTCGCCGAAATTGTACCTGCGACTCCCGAAAGTGATGAACTTCACCTGACTGTGTCTGCTAATGTTGCCTCTACCGATTCTGAGACTGTGTCACGGCGGACGTGCCAGAGTCTGCGCCGGAACCTGTTTCCGACGCAAAGCCCGCGCCGGCACCGGACACCTCCGTCAGGAAGTGCACCCTCCACCTCCACGGCCCCTTCTGCTGAGATGCCGGCGCCTGCGGGTGATGTGTCGCTGCAGGCTCGTGCTTCAGTCGACCTGCCGCCGCCGAAGCCGCGGAGGACGTCGTCGCGGCCCCGCAGTCCCAACTCCAGACGCCGCAGCTCGTCCCGCGAGACCGCAGCTGGTCGCCGGCCGCCGCCAACACGTGTCGCGCAGACCCCGGGCACCGATCCTTGTCGCTGGGCAACCGAGACACGGAGCGACGCTGTCCCCCCCCCCCCCCCCCCCCCCGCCCGCCCCCGGCAGCCGGCGCGAGTCCTCCGGGGACCTTCTGCACGAGTCCTACGAAAATCTTCTGCGCGAGTGCTCCGAAGACCTTCGGCGCCTCGAAACGGACAAACGTGGAGTCACGGTTCGACGGCTCGAGAAAGTGCTGTCGGAGAAGTTAAGACACGACAGACGTCGACCTGGCCAAGGAGGAAGAACGTCTTCCGGCTACGGTCGGGAAACGGAAGGCAGAAGACGACGACGTTAGCCGCCGTCGAGCTCGTCATTCCGTCGCCACTTCTGTGAGCGACGTCGAGATGTCGGCCACGGTCTCTACTGACACGGAGGTTTTGGTACCGCCGCCCCCGCCCCTTTTTCCGGTGAGCGCGTGGATTGGTCCGCGCTTCCTCCGGGGGATGACGGTGGCACGTGAAAAGTTCTTAGTTTGAAGTGTGACCGCCCCGTTTTGTCTTTTTACCTGTTTTTACAATACTAGCCGGTTTTCCCTGTTCTGCAAGGTTTCTTTAACTGTTTTTCTCCATTTTCTCGTGTGTGGCTTATGCATGTGCCTTGGTGTGGTTACATTGATTTTATTGTTCACTTTTCCTCCAGATCTTGAAGTTCTTGCACTGTTACTTTCCGTAGTATTTACGGTCGGTCACATTTCATGATAGTTTCTTTTGCACATGAGCGGCGTGCCGTTTTTTGTGACATATTTTTCTTTATTGCGTCTCAACTATACCTACTTATGGCATATGACCTCTATATCGACTTTGTGTAGGACTAACCTGCGTTGTCTTTCCCAGTTACGTTCAGATATGGACTGGACCGCGTACAATTGTACTTGGTTGCCTTATTTGTGGGCGTTGTTTTTTTTATTTTTTTATTTTATTTATTTATTTATTTATGACGACTTGACTACTGTTTCCCGGTTACGCATGGTTCTTCTTTGACTCTGTGTTATGACGTACACTTGTTCGTTCATTTGAGGATATTAATTTCTATTTCTTACACAGGTTTTCTTTATTTTTGTATATTTTGCGATGCGTGAACTTTTCGTTTTTTGTTTCCTATAGTATATATTCCCTGTGTGGCCTTCCGTCTTGACTGGTTTGTTCTTATATTACCTTCCCGGCGGTGGTGAACTTTTGGCCGACACTTTACCTTTAGGGGGTGGTATTATGTTGTAGGAGTTTCTTCCTTTTCTGTTCCCACATTATTTTTCTTCGTCGGTTTTTCCCATTTGTCCATGGAGGACTATATTAGTTTGTAATGCTGTCAGGACCTTGCATTTCTTCCTGTTTTTGTGGAAGACATTTAGTTTTAAAGCAATGTTTATATTCCCTGCATGGCTTTTAGGTTGTGCTGCTGGCTTATTTCACCCACCAGAATTCTGGTTTCTCACAGGTGGTTGCTGTTCTAGTTGGTCAGCTGTTACTGGGTTCAGTTATGTGAGGAGTGGCTGCTATTCTTGCTTTGTTGCTGGGGTTCTTTTCTTTCTGTTGCAGCTCCCTGAGTATGTTTCTCCTTAGTGTCTTCTTTGTGTCTGGTTTGCTAATGCCTTATATTCCCTTTTCATCTCTCTTGATGTATGGATGGCACACATGGTCACAATATTTCCTTTTGTAATTGCTGATGTATTTGCTTACTGTGAATCTATTTCTTCTAATTTTGATGGTGTTATTTCAGTAGAGGTTTGTTTTTTCTTTGAATTCTTCCTTTGCACTGAACTACTAGATATGAACACTTCTTCAGTTCCAGATAGCAATGTAGTTGGTAAGCCTGCTTTTTCAGATTCACTTGGTGTAGGCCTTACATGTAGGTATGTTGCAGTTCCACTGCCTTGAACTTTCAGTAGCATTGTGCGTTTTTATAATATTTTCCAGAATGATTCTGGAGATCAGTTCTTTATCTTTCCTGGTACAATAAAACCGACGTGTTCTTATCTGGATGTGAGAACATCAGCGAAGTTCACATTATTATAGTCTTTTACCATTTTGTTTTGTTTCTGGTTCGTATATCTTAATTTCTTGGTTAAACACCACCATTCCACCAAGTCATGTGGTATTCCTACCACAAAAATGTTCGTAGTTTTCAGTCACCTTAAAATGTGTTGGAGGACAATTTTCGCTTAACTTTTTTCAACATTATTTGAATCAGCTTAAATAACAGCAGAATCTTTTGTTAATTTATGCACATCGTTACAGAGTCATATGTCTCCTGATGGCGTCAAATTTTAATTAGCATCGACTGTGTAGTGTTCTATTGTTGGCAACAAAATTTTCGCTTTATGACGGCAAGGTTAGAGACAAGAATCTGACAACAATACAGCAGAAACAGCATTAATTACGTATCTCATGGTCAATACGATAAATTATTCTTTCTAATTCCGTGTGATAGATTTTCGAAGAGCAATCAGAGTTCATTTCCAACATCAGCACACAACGCTGCTGAAGCTCGAAGTGAAATTTTAGTCCTGGTAGTAGGCCAGTCGCCAGGTATTTTTATGTCCAAAAAATTGCAGGAAGCTGAATTTTTGGTATGTCGTTAGGACATATTAGAGTAGTATTAAACCAAGGTTGCAGCTTCGAAATCCTTTAGCTTAAGTTTTAAGAGCCAAAAAACCTCGACATTTTCGGACTATTTTCTGGTTTCGGCTTATAACTCGTGAAGGGTGTTTTTTTTTTTCACGAAAAGTCACTCACACCTCTATTAATGTAGATAAAACATTCTACAATTCAAGCCCAACCGCAGCTCTGTAAGTCCAATAGGTCCCGAGGTACTGCACTTCAAAAATTGACTTATTTCTCCAAAAAGTTCAAAATTTCGATTTTACTTATCTTTCGGCTAGAATATTGTCTTTAATGATCATCCAACGGGAAAATAATAATAAAGAAAGTTATAGAGCAGTTATTTAGCTTTAATCTAAGTACAGAACGAAGTCCATAGGCCTAATAGGTTTCAAGTTACAGTTAAAAAATTAAAGTTGGGAAAATCGGATAGTTCAATAAATTGGTCCAGATGATTAATTTTTAAGGAAACAAATATTTATTTACAGGTAGTGCCACTTATTACATAATGTACATGTAAAACCTTAAGTGGTACGTCGAGGTGAGAGTTGAGTTGGCAGAGGAGGGGGCTGTATCGTCGAAGGAAACGCCCTTCCTGGCTCGGGCTCCGTTGTTTCTTCTGTCTGTTTGAGCTCTGTAACCGAAGTTGGTTCGTCCACATCTTCGTCTTCCTCTTCCGAATCTGCCGAGACGTTCGGGGTGTCGTGGCTTGTCTTGCCCCGGCTCATTCAGCAAAGAACAGAGCACTAGAGCCCTGCTCTTTGGCATGAGCAGCTCCCGTCACCACACCCAATCCTACATTTGCACGACATCATCTTCATTAGTGCTGAGGGCGCTGCGTCCTGGATTGAGGTGATAAGAGTTAGCCCTTGCTGGCTTCTTGTCCAACCCCAGTAAGAAGGCTCTTTCTCGACGCCCAACCACATGTATGGTGTATGTGCTGTAGGAGTGCTGGGCCGCTGCTTCGTGGGTTGGGGGTAGACGTGCAAGCTGGACATTTGCACTTGCAGCAGACCCAATGAAAAGTTCGTAGCGGAGAGTTTGAAGGTTGACGTCCTCTCCACCACTATATAGTGCGACCAAGCATTTCCAGCATGCAGAGGCTATCTTTTTATAGCGGCATGTTGCTTAAGAAATGTGGCAGCCACGCCAATCAGCTGGGTATTCTTCTCAATTATGCCCATCAGTTTTGTTTTTTCTTGCCCGAAAATGGCATATACCGTGTCGCGTGGAGAAACAGCTCCAATCCAGGAGGGAGCCACATTTGTCCTCGATTGAAGGATGTTGACGAGAACTGTTCACAACTAGCTCCACACCTTCCACCTTTTTGGAGGAATATGTTCCTTGTATTGGAGCCCAACCCATTGAGTAGGAGCAACAAATCGACATCCTCTCCAGCTATTAGGACGTGTTCATGTTGGCGGCTCTTCTCTAGCGCCGTCCTGGTGATAAGGCAATCAGCGTCGTCGGTAGTTTGCTTGGTCTCTAGTCCTTCGCTCTCCATTCCCGTGCGAATAAAGTTGATCAAGCGCTGCTTGTCTTTCCGTTGGAAAGAATTTTTTTCTGAGTCACTTTGATCACAGTACAATCTTGGAGGTTCGATTCCTCCCTGGGGCATGGGTATTCTTGTCCTTAGGTTAGTTTACCTCAGTTTAAGTAGTTTGTAAGCTACGGACTGATGACCACGCAGTTTGGTCCGATAGATTTACAAACATTTGAACATTTTGAACAATCTTGGAATATTATTTCGCTGCATGCAGGTACCGCATAACGGCGTAGTTGCTCAGCTGCTTTGTGCTACTGCCCGGCCCCTCCTCTGAGTTGCCATCGAACACCACAGCCACATTCCTCCCATAGCGATGGATAGTGCAGGAAATGTTGGCTGCTACAATTTCTCGGATGCTGTTGTTACGTTGCCAGATAACTGTCTATAACAGATGCCCTCCATCGAAAACAACAAAAGTAATTAGTGTGATGGAGATGTTTTCAGTGAGAGGAGTGAAATCACTGAAGAAGGTGGATTTTGTGCCCTTCCGCATACCCACCTCCGAAAATAGTGCCATGACTTAGAGGGCCATCTCGAAGGCGAAGTGCTGTCTTAAGTCTTGATCTGACTTTTTCGTAATGCACAGCCTTTGGAAGATTGTGAGAGGCTCAATAGCGACCACCTTGTTCTGCACTTTCACTGTAGCTGTAGCCAATGATCGTACCTTGTCATTCCTTTTAAAAGTAACATTGCCTGATGGACAGTAGTTTCTCATTCAAAGGAAATGGTGTATTGGGATTCAAACCACGTTTTTTGTTTGTCGAAGTAGTATCTCGGTCGATACGAGAGGATCTCATGTCAACGTGTTGCTCAGTGCTGGTGCAGGAGACATCCCAGAATTACTCCCAGCCCTCACAGATATTCAGCATATACACTGTGCTACCAGTCCAGAGCGCAAGGACACTGCTGGAGATACCGCGTTTTTTTTCACTGTCACTGTTCCCTCTCCAAGCACTTTCCGGCACATGAAACAAACATCCGACGGGGGTAGCTCCGAGATATTGTAAAAAAGAAAGTACTTAAAACACCACCACGATCGAGATTTAGACGATTTTGTTTGAAACGTTCTTCACAGATCCGAATATGGTCATTTCTAAGGGCAGACTGGATGTAGTGAGGAAGACCTCGGAGACAAGAAGTTTGTGAGGGAGGACAGAACAACCGCTGGGTCACCACTCGGAGTGCGGGGGGGGGGGGAGGGGGGGGTGCCTTCACACAACAAAAGGCGTCGCTACGAACGAAAGTCCCAATCCCTTAATGGCTGACCAATCCCCACAAACAGAGAGGCTTTCGTTGTTTTTACAGTAATACCTACGTTCACAAATATATTGGAATGCACTAACACATAAATTACAATTTATATACATTGCGTTACTAATAATCGTCAATGAGTAATTCCTCCTTTTCCTTTAACATATATAGGATAAGAGGACTGCAATTTGTCTGGGTCAGTTTATCAGATACTCCGATTTTTCCAACTTTTCGTTTTTTAACGATAACTAAAAATCTATTGGGCCTATGGACTTCGTTCTGTATTTAAATTAAGGCTAAATAACTGATCTATAACTTTCTTTAGTATGACTTTCCCAGTTGGATGATCATTAAAGCCAATATTCTAGCCGAAAGATGAATGAAATCGAAAATTTGAACTTTTTGGAGAAATAAGTCAATTTTTGAAGTGCAGTATCTCGGGAACTATTGGACTTACAGAGCTGCGGTTGGGCTTGAATTGTAGAATATTTTATCTATATTAATAGAGGTCTGAGTGACTTTTCGTGAAAAAAAAAAAAACCACCCTTCACGAGTTATAAGCCGAAACCAGAAAAACATCCGAAAATTTCAAGGTTTTTTAGCTCTTAAAACTTAAGCTAAAGGATTTTGAAGCTGCAAACTTGGTTTAATACTACTCTAATATGTCCTAGCAACATACCAAAAAGTCAGCTTCCTGCAATTTTTTTGGACCTAAGGCCACCTTTTTTTTTTTTTTTTTTTTTTTTTTTTTTTTTTTTTTTTTTTTTTTTTTTTTTTTTTTGTCTACGACGACTGGCCTTAGTACTTTTCGCTTGATTTCACATTTGTTTGCGCTTAAGTGCTTTATGTTAGCTGCACAACTTCGGCTGTGACTGATGAAATACATATTTTTCATTTGCAAGACAGGGGCTATTTACCTGCTTTTCAGGTTAATTGTGTAAGCGTGATTGTAATTCTTATCTTAATGAGTGTCTTTCGCGTCTTTGTAATTCATTATTTAATGCACTTACTATTGTTTTCATATTCGTATGTTAATTTCGTGTTGTTGTATTTCGTTCCCCAAGATTTTCATACACAAGAAAACACGATTTTGCTTAATGATATCCATCGTTGGACACACAAATTACACTTCCAGCTTTTGACTGAGGAAGCTCAGACACGATTATGCGAAATATTATACATTTTATTCAGCTGACATATTTCCCTGACATTATGTTTCGATAACGTGGCTAATTTCACTCGCTTTATGCTTAGTATGTAACACTGAACTGCTACAAGCGAATTCTCATTTTAAATATTTTGTTGTTTTTACACTATTTTTTCCCACTACCGTAGTAGTGCTATGGTGCGCAACACATTACACGGCATATTTTGACAGACAATAGCCTACTACTATTTTTGATAATTTAGAAAATTACTTGAAGGCATGATATACTTAATTTCACACATCCTCCGTAAAATAACAGGAAAAAATCACTGAGTATGCGCATATAAATGGTATTTACTAAATACAGCACTTAAGCTGAAGCAGTTCGGTTTCCCGTACGATTAATTTCAGGCGTGCAAAAGCTGCTGACATCATCAGTAACCGATGACGACACTTCCGTTTGGAGCAGATTCGCCTACGAGGTTTAACGTCTTGTCAGCCGGGGAGCCGTTCGAAAGAGCCGGATCTTCTAGGTGAGCGCTCGCCGATGACGCAGAGCTACCGGGAAATCAGAAACTGTCAGGGGGTGGTGGTTCTGTGAGGAGATGCGCTCCTGCCATCTGTTGGTGGTGGACAGTATTACACGCGATTTTCCTTTGCCAGCACCGGCAACCCCTGCCATCTAGCGACACTTCGTCACCTGCCGCCACCGCCACCCTTTCTATGCCATATGTTCTGACTCCCTTAGTGCCCTGCAGAGTCTTAAGGACCCTTTCTCGAACCATCCTCTCGTGTATCGGATCCAACGCTCCCTCCAGTTGCTGGCGGATGACAGCTGTCACGTTTCTTTCCTGTGGGTCCCTGGCCATGTGGGTGTGCCCGGGAATGAGGCCGCCGACACAGCAGCCAAGGCAGCAGCTCTTTTGCCTCGCATGGCTACCTTTTGCGTCCCATCGGACGATGTTCAACGGGCTCTTCGCCGGAGTATCGTGTCGCAATGGCACAGTGTGTGGCTTTCACTATACAACAATAAATTGCGAACTGTCAAACCGATCCCGACCGCTTGGAGGACATCCTCACGCCCCTCTCGGCGGGAGGAGGTCATCCTGGCTCGGTTGCGGATCGGTCATTGCCGTTTCAGCCACCGTCACTTGCTATCCGCCGAACCTGCACCGCTATGCTCCTGCGGTGAACTGCTGACAGTGCGACATGTTTTACTGACTTGTGTTAATTTTAATCATCTCCGTGTAGCCCTTCACTTTCCGTCTACTCTGGAGGAAATTTTAGCTGATGACACACGAGCAGCTGCTCGGGTTTTGCGTTTTATGAACTTGGCCAACCTATCCAAGGATATTTAACCCTTTTAATTGTCTTTTATCTTTCGTTTTTAGCCTCTTCTGGATGTTCTGACAGTCACCATTTTTTTGAGATCATAGCGAATCTATGTTCTTGGCTGGGCGCTAATGACCATAGAAGTTGTGCGCCCTAAAACCACAAAAAAAAAAAAAAAAAAGACACTTCGTCACACTACGTCGAGTTGGCGCAGGGAGGATTTTAACTTCCTTGAGTTGACCGGCCCTGACTCCATCCAGTATATCATGGCAGCGCAACTGGGGAAAAATAGTGCCCAATCCACTTCTTCTATGGCGAAAATTAAAGCTCGAATTCTCTGGTCTTATTCTAGTACCAATAAAATAGACCATACTATAAAACAGAAGATAGAAGGAATTTCGACTGAGATAAATAATTCATATGATAGATAGAATTTTAATCATACTTTAAAAGTTGTAAACGTAGATGTATCTGATATCATATTTATAAAATTGTGCATGGCAACTTTAGACACTAAGAATTCTACATAATAAATAAACAATTTTATATTATTACCAGAAGTTAATAATATTGCTGCATTCAAAAAAATACTGTACTTTAAAATAGTATTATAATTAAGTAACTAGAATTCGTATAATAAGATGTATAAAGTGAAGAAAGAATTAAAAAGAACTTCAATACTATAAGAATTTAATACAATACCGGATGCAATCACTTTATTTCATCGTCGATTTAATGGATGTGAAATCGAAACATAATTAGGAGTATACGCAAAATTCAGATACTATGACTAAACTAACCAGATACGAGTATTTAACCCTAAATATGAGTATGTATTTAGGTAATTGAATATAATGTTTTGGTAGTGATGGATGCTTCCCTACAACCTAAACAGCGATTCCAAAACTTGACGTTTTTTATTACTACCGTAACTTGGTAGCAAGATATGATAGAATATTTCAAAGACGTGAAATGACGGAGCATCAAAATTTATAGTCATCCACATGTGTCGTCCATTACCATCACTCCTAAGTAAGATCTCTCTACTAGAGTTGGCTACTGAGTTGATGTTTCGACACAGTGAATCGAGTCAGCGAACTGTTCGACTGAGTCGAAACTTGAATCGGCACTGTTTCGAAACAACGAATCTTGTGATTCATGTATCGGACGCTAGATACCGTTAACATGCGCTTTGCTGTCCGTCTGTCTGGGTGGGTTCGACACAGCGCCCAGGCGTGCGACGGGTTTGAAGTTGTTCCCCTAACGCGCTACGCGATATTTTGAATTATGCTACCGGTACCCTTCAACTGATGTTTTAAAACAGGTATACCACCGAGAAAAATTGTGAAGTCCTTCGGTGTTTTTATGTAGTTTCGCGTGAACTAAACGTTGTTATGCATTGTAGCTACATCTGTGCCAGGTGAACGTCTTTTCGAAGCAAGGGCAAATAATTTCAGTGAGACGAAACCGCATTCTCAGTAAGACGTCAAAAACAACTTTTTTATTTCAATTGACAAAAACTATAACTGATTCTCTTTTATTTGACTGACTGAAGATGAATCTGATTATTAGAATATGATTGTGGACATTGAAAGATTTTAGTTCAGTTTTGTGGTTTCGTCCCGAAAAATTGTGAAATGTGTTTCCTTGTGTTAACACTAGTAGTAATATCTGTTTATTGCATTAAATATGTCTTGGGAACAAATCTTAATAGTTTGCTTATACTGATTGGTTAGAAAAGTTATTCATTTCTGGATGCACATAGACATTTGAACCATAATTTAGACTTATTATGGAATTTTGAAGGTTGGGAATGTTTCATCACTTTTGAATTTAAACATTATTATTTTGTGCTTCCTTTGTTACATTATTGTTTGTATGAAACTGTGAGTAACTTAGGAAACGTTTACGCTTTAACACGATTGTAAAATCGTAATAGCAAACAAATCCCATGCCGTTCAATTAAGTCTAGTGAATAACGTATTAAAACCATATTGATATTCCATAGATGTGTCGTATTTGCTGTATCGCCCTACTGCAGCTGTCTCGGCTCACGTGAATCAGGGAAGATAGCGCGGCACACGACTCTGCAGCACGCCAGATGTTTCGTGTGCCGAAGCAGCGAGTCGACTCCTACGGCGCCCTGCAGCTGTCGCGGTTCACGTGAATCAGGAGAGTTAGCGTGGCGCACGGCACTGCGGCACGCCAGATGTTTCGTGTGCCGAAACAGTGAGTCGACTCACTAGACTCAGATGATCCGTATGTTTCGAAACATTGAAATGATCCGAACTGCCCATCACTACTCTCTACACATCCAAGTTATGAAATTAATGCAGCTCAGATCGTACGATCCGAGCTTTCCAAAAATAAAGGCAATTACTATAATCAATCATCTAGCACAGAGAGTGTTCACAAATATGTATAACACATTACCGTAAACATTACTGGGTAGAAAGTTTATTCCTTAAAAATGTTTAATACCTAAAGTCAACATCTATTATTTTGTTAAGAAACTAAATCTAAGTAGCTAATATCATTGAGTAGCTGTATGTTACTTGTAACAGTATCCTCCAAAGCTAGATTTTAGGAAACAGGGTTAAGCAGTGTGTGCCGCTCTGTTGCTTGTCATCACCGAGAGATGGCAGCAGGGCATGCTGCCTTGTGGCAAGTGTCCCAAATATTCTGCTGTTTACTTCGGTGTATGTTGGCACACATGAGCATATGTTCAGGTAGAAAAGTAAAATTCATGTACTTCCTTATCATAAATATTTCTGTCTCTTTCCAGATATGCAACGATTTCCGAGAGTGTAAATTGGCAGGAGAATATGAATTTTATTAGTGCTCGCGGAGCAATTTGAGCTGCCCTCATAATTCCCTGCCTGACCGGATTTATTTTATCTATTTTCGTTAGGATGTAGAATGTGTCAAATTATTGCAATAACAATCATATACATATGTTATGAGGCTTACTGTCTAAATTGTTTGTAAACAGATGCTTGAAAAGGGTTACACTTATGAACTGCAAGGGCTTAGTGTGCTAATGTTGGCAACAAAAGTTTCGCTTTACGTTGATGATTTACTAACCACACAAGGGAACATACAATAAGCTGTTAGTCATAGAGCAGGAACAACATTAATTACTTATCTCACGTCCAACACAAAAATTTTTCCGCTAATTAGAGGTGATTGGGTTTTTTCAGAGAACATGTAATGGTGGTTGCCATCATCAGCACACTACGCTTCTACCATATGTAAACTTTTACCATAAAGCTTCCGTTCTAATTCGCAGAAGAAATATAGAGCCAACAACTGATATATCCATGAGAGTGACATAGTCAGTTCTTATAGTGAAGCCTAAAATTAAACACGAAGTGTTACAGATTATTAAACAATTCATATCTAGAAGACGAGGCGTTACTTGCTTTAAGAATTCAGCAATATCCCCAGTGACTGATGTAACAAACTGTAAGTTTATTCTATACTTTTCTGCTTGAATAATTTACGTCTCCTGCCAGAATTTTTAATAAAGGCCTATATTTGAAGATCGTGTTTACTTCATGTACCATCAAGTTCACATGCACTCTTAGTTTTGTGAACACTACGATTATAGTTCAGAGAGCACATAAATTTAAAAAAATGTACTAGCACGACTAGGTGAAGATTGACAGCTGTTTCAATAAGTCTCTACAATAGTATCTAGGGTGCACTCTGATGCCATTTTGGAAGGAGACAGCCAAATATATGTGATAAGGGCGAATATTAATATTTTTGCAGTCCGTGAAGCTGTCCTGTTGGGTTCCTGCCTAAGTGCACACTGTGAAATTATCATATATTGGAAAGTAAATGGTGAAATATTTGCGACCTTCATTTTCTAATCACACTGTGGCGAATTTTGCAGTACACTAGAACCACATTATGTATACATCACCTTGTTGTCTCGGTCATTCAGAGATCTCATAGATTTAGTAGCTCTCTTGCCATTAAATAATTATGAAAACATCAGGACCATGGGTTCTAAGCTGTATGATAAAAAATTTGTGTGACCATCTTTATGCACAAAGATATTTATTAAAGTATTGAAGCACAAATGACTGGCACTGTATAAAGACTGAACAATGACTGGCATATTACTGATTGAGTTTGCGCCAATCCATGCTTACATAATAACATTCTGATAGTTCTAGAACATCCTAGAACCAGGAACTAGTTAAATACAGTTTCATGAAATGTGTAAATCTAGTACAAAACTATATTATATGAAATTGTTAAATATAAAATCATTACAATTATATTAAAAGCATTTTCATGCTGAAGCAAAATCAATAATGTGAACATAAGTATTTTATGGTTACATTGGTACAAAGGTTTGTTTGTGTTGATTAAAATTGTGAAATTAAAGTAATTATGCAATTTTACAGTCAGCAAAATGTTACATTAAGGTCAATGTATTAAATAAACCAACATATAATATTAGTGACGAAATTTGTATTAAAATTACAAAGTTATATAATATTAGTACTACTATTTTTATAATCAAACATTTCATTAAAATTCCATAAAATACCTTGCTGTTGATGCAATTAAACAGTCTTTAATTGTATAATATTTTATGAATAATTTTCTAATTATACATAAAAGGTTTAGTTAAAATAGGTATTGAACACTGCATTTATCCAAACAAACCGGATTTTATAGGGTATATACATTACAATACCCCCCTCACAAAATGTCAGACATCACATGTGTGTGACATTGTGTGATTACAAAATTGGGGAGTATTTACAATCAGCAGAAATTTTGATTTTAAATCAGTTTTTAAGAATGAAAGAAAGGCACAGAATTTTATGGTATTATTCAAGGTGTATATAATATAAGTAGTGAAAACAAATACTTCGATGGTAGCAAATTTAACAAATTTTTCTAAATTAGTACTTACAAAAGTGTTTGTTTCAGATTTAAAGAAATGGAACGTGGGTGAGTCTGCCATGTGCCCAATAACAGTTATTTCACATGACAAGAACCAGTTTACAGGGGAAATTGTGGTGTCTTCATTTCTGATGTCTTCTCTAGCTATACTCATCTTGCTACTGTTGCAAAGATTACATAATATATTGCTTACACGAAATTGCACAGTTGCCAGAAGAAAATATTGAAGAGAAATTGTTATTTAAGAGTACCATTAATTAGGAGAAGTTCCAGAAATTGTTAAGCATGAACAAACAATACACATTATTTCTATAAGATTTTGAGCACAATAAGCACAGGTTAATCAAAATGAGTAACTAGTGTATTTACTTAAAGATATCAATAATAATCTGATTTTTTTATTTAGAAATGTAAGTAATTCAAGAAAATCAAATGTTTCAAATTTTAACAATTGGACATTCCAAGTTAATTAGTTTGAACAAACAGATTACCTAATTGTTTTGTTAACGTTTTATGAGCAAAATGAATACAGTTGGTAAATCACAATATGAAACAAATGATTTAATTTACATATTATTATTTATGCTTTAATATAAGTTTTTAGTCCAACACTAGTTTTAACTTTAAAGATAATCTTATACCAAATATGATTTTTAATCATCATTAATAACTGATAATAAAGGGAAAATTTTCAATTCATTTGAATGAATATACAGGACTTCAATTTCATAGAAACCTTGTATATAGGACCAATACATTGTACTGAAATCATAGCAGATGAAAATTCAATTTATATAACCACATTAAGTACATACAGTTCATTGGTACAAACATTATATATTTTAAAATGTGAGCACAAATTGAATCAAAATAATTACTACATACATCAACAAAGTAAAGGCAAAAAGAAAGTATACACCTTTAAACTCTGTGAATAAAGAATGTAATCACTGCAATTGCAAAAAATGTACCAGAAGGTTTATGAGTGTAGAACCCTATCAATTTGTCACCTGTACAAATCGTACACGATCACTTAAGGTCACTTGCCAGTGAGTCAGCTTCAAAAATTCGAATTTTTTTTTAAAATCTCAAATCAATATTTAGAGTTTTGTGAACAAAATGGTAGTTAAATGAATCGATTCGGACATCGGAAACATGTTTAAAAACATATTTAAATATGTCAGTATGCGGCAACGACTGTTTCCGCTGCTCTCGGCTGTCAAATGGTGTCATTATCTGCCAATTAGAAAAGATACACTGCGTGATCGTTTTCTGAGTTGGCAACCCTGTTAACACACACATTCCGATGCTCCTTTGTTTCCCTTTGTATATCTTTGGTTTTCGAGAGTTATTTGCATTCAAACGTGTGTATGTGGTTTAGTTGTTGTTGTGTCATTCTCGGTAAAAGTTATGCCTCCAAAAAAGTGTTTTGGAAGGGGAAAACGTAAGTTTTATGGTAATCGGTTTACTTCGTTAGGAAGTAGAGACTGTGTAATTACATCCACAAACCAACAGGATGTTATGTCGACTCCGCCAAGTGCCTCAAGACAGAAGCTCAAATATTTGAGTGACGTTTCTACAAACGATGATCAAAATACTTTAACGGATTGTGTTTCCATTATTGCTGAATTGAGTGCTTTATGTTCACTTCTAAAGAATGCTGTTGTGTGTGCGCTTTGTGGAAAAGGTGGTATTAAAATTGAAGAAGATTTTGAAGGCAGGAGAGGTGTCGCAAGTAAGTTACAAGTGGTTTGTGATTTCTGTGGGGTAACTAAAACCGGTTATTCTTCTGGATTGTGCAAAGGAAGGGCTTATAACACAAATATCAGACTTGCATATGGAATGAGGTGTATTGGGAAGGGTAGAAAGGCAGCTCAAACATTTTGTGCTATTATGAATTTGCCCCCACCTACAAGATTTGAGAAGTACACACAGTTACTTCTTGAAAGTCTTGGTCAAGTGAGTGCTGTGTCTATGAAGAAAGCAGTAGAAGAAACTGTGTTATACAATGAAGGTGACACTGATATAGCTGCAGCCTTTGATGGGACATGGCAGAAGCGTGGTCACCTATCACTGAATGGTGTTGTCACCGCAACATCCCTTGAAAATGGAAAGGTGATAGATATAGAATGTATGACAAAGTACTGCCATGGTTGGAAGGTAAATAAACAGGATCATGTATGTGTTCAGAATTTTTCTGGGTACAGTGGTGGAATGGAATCAGAGGGTGTTCTCAGAATCTTTCAAAGGTCGGAAGAGAATTATGGTGTACGGTATGTGAAGTACCTTGGAGATGGAGACTCCAAAGGATTTGGAAATGTGTTGGAAAATATGCCTTATGGGAGAACTGTGAAAATTGAAAAGTTAGAGTGTGTTGGTCATGTCCAAAAGAGGATGGGCACACGTTTACGTAAGCTAATAAAAGACATGAAGGGGAAAAAGCTTAGTGATGGCAAACCAATTGGTGGTCGGGTCGACTTACTAAGGAAGAGGTGGACAAACTGCAGCTTTATTATGGTTTAGCCATAAGAAGGAATCAAGGTGACCTTGAGGCCATGAAGAAAGCGGTATGGGCTACCTTCTTCCATAAAGCTTCTACTGATGACCATCCACAGCATGCTCTCTGCAACAGTGGTGTAGACACATGGTGCGGATACAAAAAAGCTATTGAAAATCGTGAGATTTACACACACCATCACTCCCTGCCATTTGATGTACTGGAAGCAATTAAACCAATATACAGGGACCTAAGTGACAATAAACTATTGTCATGGTGCTTACATGGAAAGACACAAAATGTTAATGAATGTTTCAACCATGTGATATGGGAACGGTTGCCTAAAACTGTGTTTGTTGGTTTCAAAACTATGAGATTAGGTGTATTAGATGCTGTTATTTGCTTTAAGGATGGGTCAGTTAGCCGGTGTGAGGTTTTGGAGTTGTTGGGAGTAACTCCTGGCTTCAATATGAGACAAGCACTAACTGCAATTGATTCCTTGAGAGTGGCCGAAGGCGACAAATGGGTTCTTCAGGCAACTAAAGAGGCCAGAATAGCAAAGAGGAGCAAGAAAAGGAAGAGAGAAGATGAAGAACACACAAAACAAGAATATTATGCAGCTGGAGGGTTCTAAGAACAACAGAGGTGTGTAACAGTTGAAATGTAACTTTAAATTGAATTTCCCGAGAATCACATTTTCTGACATGTTAATTTTATGCAAAAAATAACTATTTGAGTTACAGGTCTGAAATTTTTTGTGATGTTTCAGGCTCCCATTTGGAGAAATTTAGACTACAGACAGCAGCATACTATCACCAGGAGGAATAATACAGCCTTATTAATATAAAAAAATACCTTAATTTTGACTGTTTAATATATGTATTTCTAGAATAAAAACTATTGATTGAAATCATCTGATTGTAGTCTACTTTTTAGATAGTAAGGTCATCAGTGTGTGCACAAAGTTTCAAGCATCTAAGAAAAGTAGTTAATAAGTCTATAGACTTCAAACATAGACCCGCAGAAAAAAATTTTAATTACTGACCGATATAAATGTTTATAAAATGAGGTGTATATCAAAGCTATTCTTATTAGTCTTATACCAAAATCATCAGCCTTAAAGGACGTTCATTATCCTACAATTTCTTTGTAATTGGAGTTCACATTATGTAGCTAGAGCCTTACAAACTTTATGAAAATTCTTACTGTTTTTCCACCCGTTCACTGGCAAGTTACCTTAAGACATTCATTAAATGTAATTACTGTAATTTTAAATCTGCATCCCGCACAGCTACAGGACAGCAGATGGGCACAATGCCACCAAAAATACGGCTGTTGAACTCACCAAGGAATTTAAGTTATAAAAAGTATTAAATTCATTTTGCCATGAATATACATTATTTCATGTTATTATATGAATTTATTGTCAATTATCAATCTCAGCCCAATAACTTTCTAGATTACCCCTAGAAGGACCCCAGCCGTCAAAGTCAAAATATTTTCCTATCACAGAATACAAGATACATAGTCATATCCAGTATACAATGTTTACTGACAAGTCTAGTGCGCAAATATATCTTATTAATATACCTGATCTCACATCAATTTTTTAAGTCATGAGTACACCTTATAGTTTTTTCTTGTACAGAATCTATTTCACCATGAACACTAACATATGTAATTTCCGTTCTCTGGGGTCCGCAGTTTAGAGTATGTCTTTGATCGACATGTTCAATCCATAATAATTATAAATTATTTTTACACTGCTTTAGAACTTTATTATCTCACTATAAGCTTATTCCCGCCTTTGGCAATCATCAGTTGTTATTACTTATAATATTGTTGTCATTTATATAGTGGCTGCCACTATATAAAAAACTGATAAAAAATCTAATAGTATAACCAGTGCTGCTGCACATATACAGATAAGCAGCAATAGATAAGGATTACATAAGCTTTTAAAATCAATTGGTCAGCAAATAAACGACAACAATATTATAAGTAATAACACCTGATGATGGCCTAAGGCCAAAATAAGGTTATAGTGAAATAATAAAGTTCTAAAGCAGTGTAAAATAATTTATAATTATTGTGGTATTGAACTAACATATGTCATATAGAAAGGGATTAGTAATAAATATTTGTTCTTATTGTAGAGATTACAATGAAATCATATGGCAAAAGAAATAAAATACAGACAATATCAGACTAGTATAAAATACAAAAGAATTTGGTTAACATAAATCATAGATGTTACATACAAACCATACAAACTAAAGGAAATTTTCAACAAAAATGTAACTCATTAAAATAAATATTGATTTTGAATGAAAATATTGCCAAAAACATTAATAATTTATTATGTGGGTGTAAATTTACATCTCATGGGTGCTCTGGGAGAACATACAAGAGTAACACCTGAAGCTCGTATACAGAAGTTGCTACAGTTTAATGAGAGATTGCATAGGAAGCCAGACATAGTCAGTAGTCTTACTGAATGGAACATGAAGCTGGGAATATATTACAAAAGATTTCTCAACTGAAAGTCCACACGAATAAGTATTATAAGTAATCATTGTTATAAAACAGAGTTACAGGTAGGTATTGGCAAATGACTTTGAAATGACATTAACATCTGAGGTTAAATTAGAATGTTACATTAAACATACAGAAAACTGTTATCTTTGAAACAAAATTAACCATTTATAAACTGGTAACTAAAAAAATGAATACAATTTTCTTGTTATAGGAACACAACAAGAAATGTAACCAAATAAATAATCTCTTTTAAGTCATTGAATATTGGATGTCTGATATTGTCATGTTGCATGTAAAGGTTTAAGTTTTATCATGTGTTGTTCAAAACAAAAGTATTTATCATGATTATTATATGAAGGTTACTATTGTCATGACAATGATAGCAAAATTCTAAGTTGATAATCAGTAATATGTCCTTGTAGCATTATGAAAGAGTTTCACTATATTGTAACAGATTAGTTCAGCATATGTTACCAGGTTTTTCTTTACATGACATTCAAGAATAAGTTATCAAAACAATGACATGAATACAACTCCAAAAAGAAATACATGTAAACAGAAGAAAATCATACAATCATTTGAAAACCTTAACAGCTTTAAACAAATGTATCAGCAAATGGTTGAATTAACAAGTCTGTCCTCTAGGTGTACTGTCACAATCAGATAGGTGATGACTAATATTAAAGTACGAATATATTAAAATTGACCAAGAATATGATTGCTATTGTTATACACACAGTTATATTACAAAATTGTGGTTATGTCTTCCATTTCCTAAAATTAATAGGCTATTATGAATTTGGATTAGAAATAAGAGAAAGTTTTTCATCAATTGTCCACACCCTATTTTCATAAATAATATGTGCGTATTACTTTCATAACATATATGTTCATTTTGATAGGAATCAGTTTTAAAATACTCCAAATTAGCTTATGGTCTCAATCCTATAGAATTTTACAAATAAAATATACTATTATCATTCAATTTACCATCCATATGAGTGGAAAGTGTAAGAAGTAATGAATTAAATAATATAATTTTGAACAAATGGATAAAAACTACCTAAAGATAGGATAGTAAATGAGTGAATGCTCTAAGAAAGTAAGGATTAGATCACCCAGGTAGGAGAAGGCACCACTCGCCACATGGTGTGTCCATTACAGAACAATGGACATCCTACCTAAAAATATGTGTTCAAAATAAACAAACATTGTACCATAAGTCAATTCTACAAACTATTTAAAAAAAAAAAAAAAAAAATAACTGGCAGATTTATAAGGTTTCAAGTCCCTCTGTTTCTTCATAGTTTGACTAACTACTTCTTCCCTTTCTTGTGAAGTCATAGGTTTACAAATTGGGTATTTAATGTGTTAAGAAATAAGACTGTCAGGTTTCCTAACAAACACAGTTTCAAATGGTGAAAATCCTGTTGAAAAGTGTTGGAGACTGTTTATGACTTCTTCAAAATCTTTCACATAGTCAATCCAACTAACGTGATTTTTATTATAGTAAGTCCTGAACAATCTCCCAAGTTCTCTCTTATACCTTTCTGCGGGTTGCTAGCTGTATTGTATACAGAAATTAATATATCTTTAATATTTTTTTCACTAACAAACCATTTTCATGATTTGGATGTAAAGTAAGTACCATTATAAGATCGCCTGAGATTGACCAACAACATTAAAATAATTGTTTATCAATTTTGAAATAATTTGTTTAATAGTGCCTTTTTCAGTGGATATGATTTTATAAACTTTGAAAAGATATCTTGGATAACGAAAATGTAAGTAAATCCTCCTCGTCATAAATGTCAATAGCAACTAAATCCAGTTTCTTGTTGGGCAACATATTTTGTATTTGTCCTCTACAAGTTTGATTACTTACCTTTACTCTTTGGCATTTGTCACACCTGGATATAATTTCCTTTATTTTCTTACCAATATTGTAAAGATAAAGGTTTTCTTGAATTTTCTGAATATATGTTGTGACACCACAATGTGTACAGCTTTCATGAATATATTAAATTAATGTGTCAATACATTGCTCAGGCCAGCATAATTTCCAATATCAAAATCGGGTCTCATTCTCATAAATAATACCCCTTTGTGAACCTTATAGTATTCATGAACTTTTTCATGACCCATTTTGCCTAAATAACGTTTCTCTAGTTTCCAGTTTTGATCGTGATTTTGAAATCTTCGAATATCATTGCAAATTTTTAAAATTTCAGATTCCTCTTTAAATCCCCTAAGAAACATAATTTTAAATTCTCCGCTATCAAGACCACAATTTTTAGCATCACCCCCACTCTGGTAATCTACTAAGTGCATCTGCAGTTACATTTTTCTCCCCTTTTATGTACCTGATTTCATAATTATATTGTTGTAAAAACATGGCCCATCTAGTAATTCTGCTGTGATAAAGTTTCAACTCATATAAATAACTTAATGCCTTGTGATCAGAATAAACAATTACTTCATGTGACAAGAGATAATTTCTAAATTTCGTAAATGCCCAATGAATAGCCAAAAGTTCCTTTTCAGTTACTGTGTATACCTTTTCATGTTTCTGATGTACTCTAATGCCAAATGCAATAGATCTACGTTCAACTTTTCCATTATTTACAACTTCCTGAAAAAAATGTGCTGCTAAACCAACTTCGCTACTATCAGTCATGACACAAAAAGGTAAATACATGTCTGATCTATATAAAATTTTGCTTTGACATAGTTGATCTTTGATTTATTGGAAAGCATTTTGACAGTCCTGATTCCAGTCTCAGATGGTATTCTATTTTAGCAAATTATTAAGGCAAGGTGGATTTAATGCTAGACTATTTAAGAATTTCCTATAAAACCCTGCAAGTCCATAGAAAGACTTCAATTGTTTCTTATTTTTAGGAACAGGAAAATTCTTTATTGGTCTGATTTTTTCTTGATCAGATAAAATCCCCTTTACATTAATTATGTGAACCAAAGGCCTCAACTCTTTAACCCCAAATTTGCATTTTTTTATTTCAAAGTCATACCCCCGTTCTTTAACTTGAAAAATATTTCTTCCAAATGTTTACAATGTTCTTCCCAAGTTTTCCCAGCTACAAGAATCTCATCAACATATACAACCAATTTTGTATACAAATCATGTCTTAAAACTTTATCCAGAGGTCTAATAAATTCAGCGACAGAAACATTAAGACCAAAGGGTACTACACAATATTGATAAAACTTCCCACAGTACGAAAAAGCAGTATATTTTCTGAATTCAAATTCTAAAGGAATTTGATGAAACCCAGATGTTAGATCTAAACTTGACATAAATTTAATCTCTTCAAACGCATACAAAAGTTCATCCATATTTTCAGGATGATCATTTTCTCTCAATAAAAATTTGTTTAGGTGCCTAGAATCAAGTACAAGTCTCACAGCCCCCTCTTTTTCATAATGACAACTAATGGATTATTGTATTCACGTTTACTTCTCTCAATAATTCCCCATTTTTCCATCTTTTGAATTTCCTTACTTACTGCTTCCCTTTTTCCCAAAGGTATATTGTATGGTTTGATAAAGAAAGGATCAAGAGGTTTTAAGTTCAGTTTACAAAAATACCCTTTTACGTGACTGGGACGTTTGTCAAAAACTTCTTTATATTTCCATAATAGTTGACTCAAAGTTTACTTTTGTGAATTATTAAGACAATCAGCTTCCCTAATTTTAAGTTCAACTAAATCTTTGAATTCAAGAATTTGCTGAAAATCATCATCCTCCTGATGTGCGATGTGTATATACTCTACTTTCTTAAAATGGTTGCATGCAGTCAAGTATACAAATGTTTGACACAAGTAGGTAATTATCATTACCACCCCAGTCAAAACTCACTTTGCACTTGAAAATCGAATCCATACCAAGAATAAAGTTTTCCCTTAAATCTGGAACCACTAAACACCCATGATCAAATTCTTTTCCTTCAATAACAAAATTAAATAACACTTGGCTTTTAACATATTTACTTTGTTTACCAGTTGCACCCCCGATTTTTAATCCACTAACAGGCATTTCAACAAATTGCTTACCTTCCCCATATCTTTTAATTTATTCCTCAATTTTGTCATTTACCTTGCCATCCCAAAATTTTGACATTTATATAAGGAAACCCAATCCAATTTTCTTCCTTTGTATCTTCAGTTTCCTCACATAAAAAATCTTTTTCAATTTCTTTAAAGTTACAATCTTGTGGACTAACTCCTTGGTAATTGCTTTTACTTTCAGTTTGCATAGAATTAATAACAACATCAGAACCTTCCTGAGACTGAGTTCAACAATCAGACTACCTTAGTCATTATATCTTTGCCTACCTGTACTTACACCAATCGGGATTTACTTTGTCACAAACTATTTCAAGTCTTTTCCAAAAGTTACTGAATTTGTTATCATCATTATACTTACCCCACAAAGTTTCAAGAAACATTTCTATATTATTATTCACTTTAGTCAAATCATTTTCAGCTCTATCTTTGATACACACTAAATATTGGTCATTATGTTTCCTATCGAGTATTTTGTTATTTAATGAGGCTTATTGATTTATGTATTGACTATTAGTGTTGATACATATATATTGATTACTATAATTATACTCATATGGAAATAATGTCTCTATGCAGAAAGTTGTGTTTTCTGATGTGTCTGTGTTATTTGCCCATTTATAAAAGTCAGTTACTACCCCTGAGATAACTGATCATGATTCAAAGTATCTATAGACTTATTTATGTTGTTTACAATAGTACCTAAAGTTGAATTCCGGAATTTTGAATCTAAACCTAAAATTTCCCCTTGTGTCTTGTAATCTTTACATTCTATCACATCATTCTCTTTACTTTCTTCACTATTGTTAAATTTGGTCTGTCTTAAATCTTTTCTCGCCCCTGATTTAAGGACCCTCATTGGAGAGAGTTTCAGTTTTCCGGTCTGTTCCTCCTACATTGATTAACCCCATTGTTTTCACCTTGATTTCTGTTTCTGTTGTCAAATTCTCTTCTCCAATACCCACTCTGATTTTCATTACCAAAATTCCCATTGTCTCTCCTACCATACCTATTCTGATTTTTATTACCAAAATTCCCATTATCTCTCCTACAATCAAAATAAGTCCTTCTCCTAAATTGGTTTTCATAAAAATTTTGTTGCCACCCCCTACTCTGATCATGACCATGCCTTAGGTATTGACTAAATTCTCTTTATACTACCATATCTAACTTGTTCACATATGTTAAAAATTGCTCTAAATTGTGATCTGGTGCATGTAGTAAGTCCCAGTATATTTGTTCAGGTAATCTTTTTAATGCTTTAATTTGTGTCATTATATCGAAAGGTCGCTCCAAATGTATTAGTTTCTGTATCTGGTTTTTACAAAATTCTTTCATTTCCCCTGGATTTCCCTTTAAAGTTGGTCAATTCAGAAATTTACTTTTAATCCTATTCACTATCAGACAAAAACTTATTTCAAATTCTTGAAAATTCACCCAATGATCTACATTTTGATAAGCCCATGACAGTGCCTCTCCAACCAAAAATTTTTTAACTAATTTTATTTTACATTCTTTCAACAAAACTGTCTTTGCGGTGTTGAAGAAAGTCTACAGGATGCAAATCAGTATTTGGAAAACTATTAATTGGGATGTTAGACCATAAGTCAATGTTTGCTACAGCATTATTAGTACATAGCAAATTACTTGAACACAAATTATTTTGATTTAGTGCAAATTTTTGTACCTTCTCTAATTTTTGTACTACAGTGCTGATATCAAAGGTGACAATTTTAAATGAATTTTGAGCCTTTTCTCTTTCTTTTTGTATTTCTTCTCCAATTAACTCTACACTTTCTTCCACTTTCCTAATTGACAAGTTTGTTTCTTGAAATTGGGTTGTAACATGGCTGTTAATTCCAGAAATTGCAGCACTATTTTTGTCTACTTCTTGTTGAAAACTTTTTAATTTTGCATCAAGGACTTCACAGGCTGTTTTGATAGTTTTATTTTTTATTTTGGCTTAGTGTTCTTTTAGTTCTTGCCGGATTAAAACTTAATGGACTGTTATTTTATTAATGAAGCTATCTCTCATCTAATTAATAAGCTTCTGAACCATGTCTAACGTTTCCTTTTCGGGTTTAGTCTCAGATTCTTCTATTCCCCCAATTTTTGCCTGATTACTATTTAAACTCATACCGAAAGAATGTTGCACAAGTCACTGAAAGTATGTTACATCAGTCACAGAAAAAACGATAAGAAAATTTTTCACAATACTTACAATTTTCGGCGTCCAGTTCTTTCCCAAATCAAACCGTTTCTGTTTCTGTGTCACTTCAGCATCTTGACTATTTCACATTACTACATTTCATCTCGAGTTCCAGTCCAGTCACGTTCACAGTAGTCTTGATTAAACATATACATTTGGCTTCTTCTTCCATTTATATCTTCTTATATTTCTGAAGCAGGTCACATTTGTAGGTTTCCGAAAATGAACAGCATTTTCCTGCCTGATGCACCATGTGTGGCGCATTTTGCACTACACTAGAGCCACATTATGTATACACTACCTTGTTGTCTCAGTCGTTCAGATATCTCGTAGATTTAGTAGCTTGCCTGCCTTTAAATAATTAAGAAAACATCAGGACGACTGGTTCTAAGCTGTATGACGAAAAAATGTGACCATTTTTATACACAAAGTATTGAACCACAAATGACTGGCACTGTATAAAGACCGAACAATGACTGGATTATTACTGATTGTGTTCACACCAATCTGCGCATATATATACATTCTGATGGTTCTAAAACATTCTAGAACCAGGAACTTGTTAAAATACAGTTTTCTGAAATGCGTAAATCTAGTACAGAACAATATTATATGAAATTGTTAAATATAAAATCTTTGCAATTATATTAAAAGCATTTTAATGACAAAGCAAAATGAATACTGTGAACCTAAGTATTTTATGATTAGAGTTTCTTCGTGTTGATTACAGTTTGTTTGTGTTGTTTAAAATGGTTAAATTAAAGTAATTATGCTATTTTACAGTCAGCAAAATGTTACATTAAGGTCAATATATTAAATAAACCATCATATAATATTAGTGACGAAATTGCTTTTAAAATTACAAAGTTACATAATAATAGTACTACGATTTTTATAATCAAACATTTTACTAAAATTCCATAAAATACTTTGCTATTGATGTAATTAAACAGTCTTTTATCGTATAATGTTTTATGAATAATTTTCTAATTATACATAAAAAGGTTTAGTTAAAATAGGCATCGAACACTGCATTTATCGAAACAAATGAGATTTTGTGGGGTATATACACTACAACACAGAAATATAAATAATGTAGAACATTGCAAATCATACTTGTCTTATATTAATAAGCAATTACTAGAATGTGTTTAAATAAAAGATTTAAAAAAATTAAGGAAGAAGGGTCGGAGGCATACTTTGATCACTTGCAATGGGAATATATTACTCTATCCATTACCCCACATTGACGACAGGTATTTCAACACTTCATCATTAAATTTATTAGAACATCGTATTGATGCATTACAGTTTGAGATGTGATGCATTGTCAGTCCATTGTCGCTCTGAAATGACACTGTGCAACCTGCACGAAACAGTAAACATATGCCAGAATGAAGAATGGCATCTGCTACCAACCTCCTTGTCTACTGCATTGGGGTAGCCTTCGTCTCACCCAAGTTCAAACCAGCATGACGTCATCATCATATAAATATTCCATTTCGATTACATGAAGACGTATATCGATATATTGACTAGAGCGTTCACATGGGAGCGCAGCTGTGACTACGCAGCTCCAAACGGAAGTGACGTCAGAAGAACGACTTCATAGCCAATTGCATTTCGGTTCAGCGAGAGCCAATAGGATTGCAGCAAATACTTCATATCAGCCTGTGTTGTCATCTGGGACCCTATTCTGTATCTTTTTTGTGCGCCAAATTTCGGTTTGATCAAAGAGCGCACCGAGGGTCGAGTTATCGAAGCAGCTCCATTATTTAATTGTGAATGCCTTTCGATGGCGTTACGGGCCGTCTTCATGGACACCGAAGTTCCCCGAGGCGCCAGATCGTCTCGCATCAGCCAATCACAAGTGACTGCTCAGTGCCTGTTAACATATATGGATGAAGAGCAGTCGCAAATATTTCTTTATTGTCGTAAAATTTTATTTTGGTTGCTCTCATCAGTGCTTAAAACATAGTTTAAAATGTAAAAAAATTTTCAGTCTTCATACCGAAGATTATGTAATTATCAACATGAAAGCTGAAAACTTTTCCTTGTTTCAAACTGTGCTTCAAGTATTGACAGTAGTCACACAAGAATTATTTGTAACAAGACTACATAAAAAAGTAAATGAATGAGTGAACCCCCAATGTCTAAGAAACTACTGCTGGCGCTCGCTCTTCCATGAAGATCATGCTTCATGCTTCTCTTAAACGAATAGAAAAGTATACTAAACAAGATGACTGGTGAAAAAGTATTTTGTGCCTGGCAGGATTCGAACCTTGACCTATAACAATCACACTGAGAAATCGTCACCTTAATAACTAGACCAGATCACCTTTGCGATATATTATTCTGTGTTTCCGATAACTTTTCTGCAGAATAATTGTAGGTTACTTATACTGCTACCAATTTGTATGATTTCCACTATCTAACATCACAAAATTCCTTTCTGTTGCAACTTAAACGTTGCAAAAGCGTTTGTACGGAAAAATACGGTGAAACACTACTAAGTACCATTTAGATATATCGCTAACGTGCTTGTGGGCACAACAGGACTTAAGATTGCGGTGAAAATGGCTCATTTTATGAAGATTTTTAATGCAGTGTATTATCTGACGTGCATATTTGAGTAATTCTCAAGTACAAATACGAAAATTTGCCGAATACGACGCGACAGCTTTACGAACGGCGTAAACGAAGGTGATGCCGTATTTGATGGATTTCGTATTTACACTTTCGTAATATGAGAGTTTGTAGCACAAATGAATCGGCGCATTAAAGACATTGCCGAGACATGTATTTTAAGATAAAGCTTATTGCAATAGTTTACAGAAGTGCTACTTTAATATATTAAACAATGGAATGCTAGAAATTTTAACAAAATATTCTGATAATATTTGCAAACAGCCTTGAAAATTAACTTTTTAAATTATTTATTACTTTAAAGCAACAGGTGTTCCGTTATAAGAATTTAAAACCACACAGAATGGCTAAAATATCAATTTATCTTCACAATCCAAGTCCACCGAAACGAAATAATCGCACTTCTCGAAGCCTTAGCGACTTTCGGTGCAGCGCTCGAAATTTCGGTGGCCTTTTCGGGCGGTAGCAGGCCACAGGAGCTTACAAAATAACCATTTTCGCTACCGAACCGAAATTGACGTCACCACTGAGAAAAACACACCGAACAGGACGGTGCAAAAGATACAGAATAGGGCCCCTAAACTTGGCGCTAAATACCGAGAGTACCACCGAAAGTTACCAGAGGGAGAATCTTGATCGACTATCGAGTTTTTTGGTCGAATCATGGCACTCGACGCCATGATCACCACATAAATGTAAACAAACAGACGTCGATTTGTGACATGCACGAATATGAATTTTGTTGCAACTCTTTTCACTCGAAGACGATGTTAGGTTCATACCTAATCACAAACTCGAAAATCGCTACTTATTCGGAAATAAACTGCGAACTTTTTTATTTTAAGGGAATGCCAGATACCTGCCATCAGTTGTTTTTAAATTCACATTTATGTTTCCAGCATGTATTACTGTATAAGGTGCTGCTGCATGTTGTGTAAAGTGAAGTAAACCAGGATCATATTAATATGTTGATCACGGAATAGGTTTTAACTTACTTTTCTGTAATGTCTCGTATCCGTGCACTGATGCAGTAAATTTTCGTATTTGCTCAATTACAGAACTTGACAACCTGTTTTGTGAAACTAAATGTACAGTCATGTGACAATGACATGTATCTCATTTAGCTACAAGGAATAATATAAATGTCAATGGTACTGTACTCGTTTCACTGACAGTAACTAAAGTTGTTTTATAATGTTTATGCCTGATTACCGCACTCAGAATTCGGCAAATATTCGGTTATAAACAGCCAACTATTTGTGAAAAGGCAGAATTTAAATGTCTCTTGCAGGTTTCAGCTTCAGTGATTTAAATGTTCTTCTTAGGTTCCTATCTTAATAGATACTCGAAAATCTCAACATATTCTGAAATAAATTGCCAGCAAAGTCTTTGTGAGAAGGAAGAATGTAAATAACATTCTTTTCCGTCACACAAATTTAACCTGTACTGTTAGGTTCCTGCATAACAAGCCACTTGGATGTCTCAAAGTATTGGAAAAAAATCTGCCTAATACTCTATAGCATACTTGTAATACATTAAGATTATGTTCCCAGATTCTGTTACGAAAGAAGAAATATTTCAGTTTTCACAGCACTCGAACCCTAATTTTTCTTACCCTAGTTTACAGTCTAACACATCTAACCACAAGACCAGCCTGATACCATATCCACAATTGAAGAGTTCTAGTCATATGTCTTGCTTTCGGTTTCATCGTTAATGCGTCAGTGATAGATATTTGTTCCTCATTGATATTTAATGAAGTAAGGTGAAGCGTGTGTGATAAATCTTCAATGTACTATCGCCTTACAATAATTTGCATTTCACATTTCGTCAGCAAAGCAGAGACCGCAGACAAAACTGCTCCAAGTGAGCACAGAGACAATACAACGAAGCTTCCGGCATATTACTTCCGACGGTACTCTCGGTATTTGGCGTCCACTTGTCATATGATCCGTTGTTGTCGAAAGTTAGGAGAAAAAATTCGGAAGAAGGAATTTGCAGCTATTTTAGGATGAACAGAAAGTCTTCTGCAATGTTATTAATGATTAGTAGTAATGTGGATATTTCTGGTGACATGTCTTTTAATTATGGGGATGTAGAGGAGTCTTCAAAACGCAGTAGGCCTACTGTACTTTCTGTTTAGTTGTGTTTGCAGCAAAAGTATTTAAAGATAAGAAACGATACCCGTAATGATTAGCAAATGAAGTGATAATACGTGAGGCAGTTGCAGCACATTATCAAGTTTTAACGTCACTGTCGGCAGTACACAATATAGGCCTAGGTAGTAAGGAGCGGAGTGTAACTTTACGTGACGTATTCCTGAGTAATGTTATTACTAACGAGAATCTTCAAAAAAATTTCATACATCTGAGTATTTGTGGTCGTGATTTTAAGTCAAAGTCCAGTTTTATAAGTTATATTCATAGGCAAATAATATGTGAATTATAATCGTCTTTCCCGTCATAAGCAGATTAAAATTAGGCCTAAGGGCAGCTTTACACCATTCGCATTTCGTTTTTTATACATAAGCATCATCTGTAATTGTTATGAATGTCTATAAATACTTGAAACGCCTATTGTGTAAAAGTTGTTCTTAGCTTAAAACAGAAGAGCCGTTTATAACACATTTTAACAGCTGCTGCATAAAATTACCACAGAAACAAATATAGAAAAAAAATTTTCTTCTTACAGTGAAATAAACTTTTTATATACTCTATATATAAAGACTGTAGGGATACCCTGTTCCATAACTATAATATATTTGTGACAATCTTTGCTATTCTTTAAACGTTCTGTTGTATTTTGTACTCACGGAGTTGCAGTTAGTACAAATATTGTGTACTTACATCAAGTGTCCACTTAACAGAGGGTCAGGAATACGTTTGACTTTCGACTAGGCGTACCAAGACCTAAACACCATTCCATCCATCCAAGTTGTGGTTGTTAGGTTTCACTAATTTAACTTACTCTTTTGAAAGATAGCATAATTATGAACGTATGCCATGACAAATTCCTGGTATTATGTTTGCAGAAACCACTGCTGCTGCATTTTCATAATTTGGGCTTGGTTTCTCACTCTTCAGCAAGAGTTCTTATGCTTTGTATTTCCTATACTTACATGATTTGGTGCAGGTCAGAAACCTCTTGGCTACCATGTTGAACTCTTGCAAGTACGTTACCAAAAGTCAGATTGGGCATAAAAATTAAAAGTCCAGCTATTTAACGATTTTGCAGTGCACTCTAGCAAATTATTTCCAAACATAGCACACTCAATAGCTAACATAATAATCTAAAATTATACACGTTACACTCAGAATATTAATATTAATCATCAGTTAATGATGCACCAAAGCATATCAGTTGCAGAGACAGTGATTCAAGACTTAAGATCTTGCCATTGTGTTTCTGTGTATCAAGCTCACACAATACCTGAAACTAACAATACTTTACCTCTCCAGGGGACACCACCTTGACGAAGCACTGTCCGTGTGGGTGGAGAGGCTTGCGCATCAGTGTGAAGCAGAGGGCTATACCGAAGGTAGAGAACTTACTGCCGGAAAGGCCTCAGCTGATGGATCTGACTAAGTGTGTCCCACAACGTCCCGTCTTCCTTATCCTCTCCCAGTGGGGTGGGTGGATGTGTCTCGAATGGAGCCTCAGGGATACAGGGCGACCTCCCTGAGTAAGTAGCCTTGCACCACGCAAGGTTATCATGGTGTGGACCATATAAATCCCCAAATATCGTGGGACAAAGATGAACACAGAGAAAGTAAGTATTTTAAAAGAATCTGAGGGGCAATCTGAGACCCCTTTTACTCAGACATCGGGATCAGGAGCGATGGAGTGCACTCCTACTTCTGAATCAGGGTCTAGACCTGAGCAAGAAGTGGGAACTGTAACAAAGAAGTTGGACCAGATTAGGATTAAGGCCTTGTCTGGGGCTCAGAGGAGGAAACATCTCAAGGAACAGAAGCAAAAGGAAGGAAAAGAATGGCTTCCTAAGCATAAGTGGAGGGAATCAAAAGGGCTTGAGCCCAAGACCCCCAAAAAGAAACTGCCTCAGGTCAAAGGGGATACACAGACCCCCTCGACGTCAAAGACAGGTGGCAAGAGGGTTAGGGAGGAATCTAAGACTCCCTCCTCTCTGGACAAACGTGATCCTAAAAGGCTGAGGCAGGAAATAGGGAAACAGACCTATAGTACTGCAGTCTCGGTCTTCAGAATGGCAGTTGCCCAAGAAGGATACCCACTGGTGAGCATCACCTCGCAGCAGGAGGAGCTCGTGCAGATGGCCCTCTTTGAAGAGATTGGGGGGGACGCTGGTCCAGGACCCAAATTCAGGAAGGTCTATCTAGATTGCGGTGCCCTCATTTTTGTCTGCGAGGGGGGCCACACAGCAGTATGGCTTAAGGACAAGGTGCCCGTGATATACCCGTGGGAGGATACGAAGCTGCTGGGTAAGGCAGCAACCGAACTCCTGAAGACCGCAAAGGTATCAATATGGGTACAAAAGATCCTTAAGGATGTCCCTCCAAAGACTCTGTTCGAGAAAATAAGGGTTCAGAACCCAAAAGACTCGACAGATGATTCTAGGGCAATTAACCAAAAGGTCGTTCCGGAAAGACAAACCCTGGTGGTGGAGGTCGGAGAGAAGTCCCTGAAGGCAGTGCGAGAGCAAGGCCTGAAACTGTTTTTTAGGGTTCTCGCAGGTCGCCGTCAGGGTAATCAAAGACCTTAAAGGCAATAATGGCAGCAAGATGGGGACCGGAAGTGCTGCAGGTAAACCTGCAGCAAAGTAAAGGGGCCACTGCTGCCCTGAGCCGTCGCCTGGGGAGACAGGAGGTGGACATGGCCCTGATACAAGAACCCTATTTATACAAAGGAGGTGTATCGGGCCTTGGTGGTACTGGAGGTAAGCTGATTTATGCTAGAAATCTAAAAAACTCCAGAACATGCATTTATGTTAGAAATGGAATACCTTTCATACCAATGATGGATTTTTGTTCCAGGGACCTGGTGACTATCAGGATGCAGCAACGTGAGAAAGGTATCACGAGGGAAATTGTTTTTGGCCTCAGTATACCTTCCTTACGAAGACAGCTTTCCTCCTTCTTTGGAAGTGAGGAGACTGACGGAAACCTGCCATCGACAAGGTGACGAACTGTTGGTGGGATGTGATGCCAATGACCACAATCTATCGTGGGGCAGCAAGGACACCAAGGTGAGCACCTTCTTGAATTTATCCTATCTAACAACTTGGAGATCCTGAATAGGGGTGATGAACCTACATTCAGGAATAGTAGAAGGGAAGAAGTAATTGAGATAACTTTTGGTTCCATGATGATGGGAAGTTACGTAAAACAGTGGCATGTGGTCCTGGAGCCATCCTCATCAGATCACATGTATATTAAATTCAACGTTGAAATGGGAACCAGACGGACCATGGCCTATAGGAATCCCAGGAAAACGGACTGGGAGACAATAGGAGAGACCTTGACTTCAGCCTATCGGAAATTAAAACTTCGATAAGGAATCCAGCAGAGTTTGAGGAAGTAGCAGAGGCCATAACCTCTGCTATAGTGACCTCATACCAGTACAACTGCTCAATCACCAAGAAGTGCACAAATAGGAGTGTGCCTTGGTGGAATAATAACCTGGAAATGCAAAGGAAACAGGTACGAAGACTGTTTAACATTGCGAGGCGCAAAGGACAATGGGCAAAGTATCGTGAGGCCCTTGTCAATTACAACTTTGCCATCAGATGGGCAAAGGAGGCATCCTGGAAGGTATTCTGTGAGGAAGTGGAGGGCACGGCTGCTCAAGCGAGACTTCATAAAATCCTCACTAGGGTACCAACTAATCCAGGAGGAACATTAAGGAAGGAGGATGGTGAGTATACAAAGACAGCACATGAAACGCTGGAACTGCTCCTCAAGACTCACATTCCTCAATATACTCTGGGGGATAACTCAGACCAGAATGCGATTCCTGAGAGACAACGGTTCTCAGGTATTCGCAAAGAGGACTGGGATCTGACCAAGGAGTGTGTCGATATCAGTAAGGTCCGATGGGCGGTGGGAACATTTCAACCGTTCAAGTCACCTGGCCCCGATGGAATCTTTCCAGCAATCCTGCAACAAGCGGGAGAAAATCTTATTAGATTCCTATGCAGGTTATTCAGGGTTAGCCTAGCAGCAGGAATCATTCCCAATGCCTGGACGGCAGTGAAGGTTGTCTTCATTCCAAAGCCAGGGAGAATTGATCATACCAAGGCCAAGGATATGAGACCAATCAGCCTGTCCTCCTTCATTCTTAAGACATAGGAAAAGCTGGTTAATGTGCATGTTGGAGAAAGGAGGTTAAGTAGGGTTCTTCTTCATTCAAACCAACATGCATATCAGCCAGGTAAATCATGTGAGACAGCTCTCCACCAACTTGTTGGGAAGGTGGAGAAAGCACTACACTTTCAGGAAATAGCCCTCTGTATCTTCCTGGGCATTGGGGGGGCTTTTAGCAATACGACCTTCGATTCCATGGTTAGGGCAGCAGAGGTGCATGACCTAGGGACCACTATATGTAGGTGGACTAGGGCCATGCTCAGTGGAAGAAAGGTAGAGGCTACCATGATGGATGAAAAAATGGTAATCAACACCACTAGGGGTTGCCCACAAGGAGGAGTTTTTTCCCCTTTATTGTGGAATCTAGTGTTGAATGACCTATTAAACTGTAGGCAGTACTTTTGCCAAGGATACACAGATGATCTTGTTATAGTAATACTTGGCAAATTTACTGACACAGTTAAGAATATGGCACAAGGTGCATTGGACATTGTGCAAGACTGGTGGAAAACAGGATGTGGGGGTTAGTCCTAAGAAGACTGTTGTTGTACCATTCACAAAGAAGCATATACAACATTCAAGTTGGAATCTAAAGCTTTTCAATGAAGCGCTACCTGTGAAGGGAACAGTGAAATATCTAGGGGTTACCCTAGATGAGAAACTGACATGGACCCCTTACATCAGGAATATTTGCTCCAAGGCAAAAGGTACTCTTGTGAGTACCAGGAGAGCTTGTGGCAAAAATTGGGGCCTGAGCCCCAAGGGTATGCACTGGATATACACCACAGTGATTAGACCCAGGATCACCTAAGGGGCGGTCATGTGGTGGAAGAAGGTAGAACAGCAGGTTGCTGCTAAGGAGCTTGGTAAGGTGCAGAGATTAGCCTGCTTAGCCATAACAGGCGGAATTAGCAGCACATCAACTGCTGGGATGGAAACCATGCTGGATATGCCCCCATTACACCTTTGGGTCAAGATGGAGGCAGCGGCTGGTGCATACAGACTCAAATCTGGCAACAACTGGATCTCTTTGGGATATCCAGAATTACACACTAAAATAGTGAGTTAGGTAAATATAGGAAAGGTTGGGGAAATGCCAGCCGACTATATTATAACCCCATACTGCTTCAACAAGCCTTTCAGTATAACTATTGGAAGTAAGGAACAGTGGGAGAAAATAGTTCGACACTGTATGGGGGATATTGTCTGGTTCACTGACGGGTCAAAATCAGACCAAGGTGTTGGGGCTGGGGTATATGGGGTGCAGCCAAGACTGGAGGGCGTCATCTCTCTAGGAAAACTGGCCTCAGTATTCCAGGCGGAAATCACTGCCATCAGGGCGTGTGTGGAGGGGAATTTGAGTAGGTGCTACAAAGATTGTAGCAGCTATATCTGTTCAGACAGCCAGTCAGCCCTGAAATCACTGGCAGCTCCTGCAACAAGGTCTAAAATTGTTGCAGAATGTCACAGGGTTCTAGTGGAGCTAGGGGAAAGCAATAGAGTAAACCTATTGTGGGTCCCTGGTCACTCGGGGATCAGTGGCAACGAACATGCCGACAGATTAGTCAGAATGGGGGCAGAGACTCCATTTATTGGACCGGAACCTGTCCTGACAATCACCAAGGCAATGATCAAATTGGAGCTACGTAACTGGCTCAGAAGACAGCACGTAGAATATTGGACCAAAGTCCATCAACAAAAACATGGCAAGGTAATGATGCCAAAGCCATGTTTTAAAAGAAGCTCTGCAATTCTGGGTCTGAACAGGAGATTAGACTCATGGTTGGGTTGCTGACAGGCCATGGGAATTTCAAAAAACACCTACATACAATGGGAATAACAGAAGAGGACCCTAAATGTAGGATCTGTGATGATGGTGATGAAACTGCATCACATCTAATCTTCGAATGCATTGCATTGGAGAGTAAAAGGCACAGAACATTTGGGACAACCAGACCCGAAGAAATTGTGTCTAATAAAGAACTGGTAAAGAGACTCCTTGCACTGTTCAAGGGCATTGGTTGGCTTTACTAGACATACAGGGAGCGATACCGCACAATAAACTCAGTTTCGGTGCGGGCAGTGGTGGGTTGGATCAACACTGTTTTGGCTTCCCTGAAAAAATCAAATCAAATCAAATCAGCAATACTTTATCCTTGTATGTTTTGTCTCAGATAGCAGGAAAATCGCTACTGCTCTTACTACACATCCACTTTTGAAGAGGTTCTTTTTCCTTCTGCTCTTAAAATATGTATGGGTCTGTATTAATGAGAAATCTTACCCACATGTACAAATAACATCAGATCCACATCTTTTGAACTACGTAACTGACTATGTGCAAGTGACAGTAGAACCTATGTGGTGGTCTCCGCTTGTGTAGGCCTACATGAAAGGCTCTTAAACAAATAACTAAATAGATAATAAACTGATAGAATTGAAATCTATTCCACCACTCTACTTCTCTAAAAATATGTTTGCATGATTGAATACAAAACCTAAATTAAGATTTGATAATATTAATGATTTTTAATTATCTTTATTAGGTATTCAGTGAAATTATGAGGAGCATTTTCTCACCACTTATAGGATGTGAGCTGCAACACGTTACAATTTGATAGGCCTAAACAAAGTGGCATAACTAAAGGATGGGTACCACCCATCAGCTTTGACCAATGGCGTCATTAACTTTAAACACAAAGTATTAATCTATACTCTGTTCTACTTGTGAACAAACTATTGTCTTTAACTCACCCACCACATCATTACTCGTGCCTTCTACAAACACGCACAGACCGCAAAACCACCGCACTATGATGACGTCACGGGCAGTGGCGGCTCGTACAAAATTTGACCAATGTGCTACAATATTAGAAAAATAAACAGGAAACAAAATATACTAAAATAAAAAGTAGTACTCAGTGTCTAAAAATGAAGTCCATACGTCATTGTTTTCTGCTGCAGAATTCATCGATAACTTTCGTGTTGAAGCCCTCAATGTTGCTTATCATATTCTTCTCAATTGAGAGCATTGCAAGGGCATTAATTCGTTATTCTGACTTTGTATTCCGAGTAAAAGTCTTGATCCTCTTCAGAGAAGAAAAACATCTTTCAGGCTCAGCTGTTGTCATCGGTGTGGTTACTATTATATTCAGAAGTTTTTATATCTGATAGGTGTCATGCACATTGTTGTTAGAAATGACCTGTAGTAATAGTAGAGCTCCTGCAATATTTCTGAAGTCAGGTCATTCGTACAATACTTAGAGCTCCGTCATTAACCTGGCTTTCTCCAACATGGTATAAGCTTGGACCGCACCATTAAGTTCTCTGCCTGGGAAGCGTCTTGAGTACTCTTCAAACTTTGAAGCTTTACTGCATCTAGATGATCTAGGGCTTGGAAACGATCACGGGCCTCTGTGGTAATCCTGTCGCAGATATCTCGTGCATCAGAATGTCGACAAAGACTTATTTTCCGGCGCTTGCTCTGAGAGGTAGCTGCTGCTGTGGCTGCTGCATCAATGTCGTCGATTGAAGCTCTTATATTACCAATGGCCTGTATGAAGCGAGATACCGAACCTTTTATTATTACAGCTCGACCGATCTTGCCTGCAACTGGCTGTACATGTTATCTACATGAGGCATTACTTTGTGGAAGAATGATAGCCAAAAGAGGAATTCTTCATCCTGTAGATTTCGACGGAGTCCAACTGCTTGGCAACAAGTTTGGTCGGAAGGCGATTTTTCCAGCATTGATAAGCATTCCAGCAGCAAGGATTTATTTTCATGGACCACATTTATGGTCCGTGATTTAAAATTCCACCTAGTAGCTGACCCACTAGGAATGCTTCTTGCTGCCAAATTCTCTAAGGCGGAAAGTCGTTCTGATGACCTTGAAAAGCAGGCTGAGAAGCCTGATACATTTAAAAAGAATACTCTAGAAGACTGATTCTGTGAAGCAGCGTGTTCCATAGTTAAATTTAGCTGGTGTGCATAACAATGCACATAATGTGCATTAGGATACACTGTTTTAATTTTTGCCTGCACACCGCCTTTGCAACAACTCATGATAGATGCACCATCGTATGTTTGAGCGATAATTTTATGCGGGCATCTTTGCAGAAAGGCTCTATGACATTCAAAATAAAAATAGCTAGAGCATCAACATTATGTCCTATAGAAGTGAAAAAACCCCAGAACCTTTCATATGGCACACCATTCTTTTCATAGCGCAGCACTAATACTGTTTTTTTTTTAAACATCAGTTGTTTCATCTGCCATTACAGCAGCAAACTCAGCCTGCTTTATTTCTTCCGAAATAACTTCACGGCAAATTTCTAACATACAATCGAACAACTCATTTTGAATGGATTTTAAAATACCATTAAAAACTTGATTACCTTGTACATGTTCTTTTAATGCATTATCAGTATCAGAAATTAAGTCTATCAAACCCAAAAAGACACCTGGATGTTTCGATGCTTCTGTCTCGTTGTGCCCTCTCAAAGCCAATTCGAAAGCACCATACAATTTTATACAATTAATAATCCTAGATAGCACATACCTGTTTTTCTCAACCTGCTGATTATGTTTCACTATTTCGTCATGATAAGCACGACATAAAATTATTGCGATATTAGCTTTACCTAAGGCACTAAGATCAAGTATGTTATTTATATGTTTATGATTTCCTTTATGTTTTTTTATTAATGCATTAAGATGTCCGAGGTCTTTCACTTGCCCTGTACTCCACGCATCACTGTTCCCAAACAACAAACATGGAAAGCAAAAAAGTGCATTGCGAGTATCACATCCGCAAATCCAACTGTTTTCATACACCTTCTTACTAAATTTCCTCGTGTACTCACTTTTCTTGCCACCTCCTATAGCATTTTGACTGAGATTTAAAACTGGAGTAGGTCTACCTAACTCTTTTCACTTTCAGTTTCTCTTCCAAAGATCTACTGGAAAATGGCCTCTATAGCAGATAATAGACAGAATTCGCCATGTTGCTGGCACAGTACGTAACGCGCACTTTCACGAAGAAATACACCGCGAAACATTTCTTCAGCGAACGTACAAAGCGTGACTGACAATGGAAATAATGGAGCTTAGCAATATCCCACCATGTCATCTGCGTTTTACACGAGCGACCAATGAAACTGCTTGGCTGAAAAGCGCAGTTTCACTCGCATGTTGGCTAAACCTTCCTAATGTTGTTTGTGACTGAAGTTTTATCTCAAACACGTCAACCTTTGTATGATTGCCTTTAATTAAATATCAATTAATACTGTATTGACAGAAAGACCTTCAGGGGAATTTATAACAGCGTTGCCAAGTGCATGTATTCACTGCAGGTAGTGAATATAACGTTTCAAACTATTAATTGTATTTTAAAAATTAAAAATTTAGACTCAGACGTATTTGAACACGAGTCTTACACAGGTAGGTTTGAGGGACAACGCTCAAGACGCCTGAGTCAGCGCGCTATTTGACTCAGTATACCGCAATATTCGTCATATACTATTCTTCCGCAGCCGTTACACGCAGCGCGAAGAGAAATATTGATCTGGTGCTGCATTCGGTCTTAGCACACATGAGTCGCCAGGCCTGACGTCACGTCTGCGCATGCGCAGTAGCGAACAGACTACTGCGCCGCCTCTCTGCGCACGTACTGGCGCGGCTGAATCCCACTTCAGCACACGGAGCTGGTTTCCAGCTATAGCGGCGAGAGCGCGTTTTTAACCTTATTACTAACATTCTAATACGCATTGGAAGGAACTGGCATAATTTTGTTGTGATATCTGGCTCGCATTCCAAGCGAAAGGGTGTAATTCTACAGCGATTTCTCGCTTGAATTCGAAGAGAAATGGCATCATTTTAGTAATATATTTAAAGTGTGCTGCAGCACAATAGCACATTATCACCAGCCGCCACTGGTTACGGGTCAAAGCTGACGGGTGGTAATCCCATCTTCAGGTAAGCCAACAAAGTTGTATACTATATTACCCATTCCCTGCTCTCCTATCAAACATCTTATAGGCTCCTCTTCTTCACACACTCTATTTATCCCCTTCATTATTGTATTTCTAATCCAGTTCAATTGTGCAGACACATTTTCATGTCAATCATTACAACAAATTTTTGTTTTATTTTAGATCCACATGTAACAACTGTCAATTACACCCACTGTAACTGCCTCTCTTAGCCAACCATGTGAACTCAGTCCATATCAATTGCATTAAGTTAAAAGAACAAACGATATAAAACATATTTGTTTCTCAGAATGATGGATATGTTATGAAATCCAAACTACATATTCGTGCATCTGTATGTGGTCTTCTCTATAGTCACAGAATTGGTGTTAAGATGATTGCTGGCCATTACTTTCAAGTTGTTATGTTGTTTTATATCATAAGCAGTTGTGTAATATATGTCACAGCTGCAGCACTTGTATTCTGCAGGTTGCCTGCACTGAAGCTGCACACAGATTTTTCTGGGTGGAATACAGACACTGTAGTACATGTTTGTGGTAATGTATGTTTTATTTTTATTTTTTATCGTATTCCAAACATCGGAACATTAAAAAATCGGTCACACATATAAATAACAGTTAAGAGAAGATGAAAACTCTATCATACAATTTAATGGTAATAAACAGTGGTCATAGTCATTAATGAAATATTTGTTGTCAAGCTCCAGCTAGAAATGGTATTAAGAATCTTTATTGACCATGGATCATGGAAGGTGAAATAGGCTTCATCATTAGTACAGTACATGTCAGAATAAAAATTTCTCACATCATTTGTAATTAATACTTCTAATGGAATCAATTTTTACGTATTATAAAATTATGATAGTGTATTCGTGTAGAATCCAGATTATGTCTAGAATATAGTTAATTTTTAAAACTATTATGTATGTACAAAGTATGCCCAAAAGGCAAGTACAGCTAATAAATACAATTAATAAATGTATATGAATTATGCATACCAACATTCATTAATAAGAGGGGTAAAAGCTGACTTGCCATGTAAAGTGGCAATTGCCAGAGCTGACCAGAGGGGACGACCAATCAAATATTAGCTGATAACAGATGTTTTGTATCCACAATAAATATTATTATTTTCATACAGCTAAAACTGTATCACGAGGTACAGACAGTCTATGATCTATTTTCGTTACCATGAAGATTCATGTTAAAAAGGGGTTAACTTTTTTCACTGATCATGGTGGAAAATGAGTCTTTTGGCCTTCTGTTGTGAAGATATGAAACTTCTACTGATAATCCTCGATTATATATTAGATATTCCAGTATCTCTAACAGGACGTCATAGAGAATGAAATTAGATGGTTAGTGCTTAGTCAATAATTTCTAAACACCACTATAGGTGTTTCTACCCTGCCAGAATACACACTATCAGCTGCTCAGAAGGTACAATTGAAATTGAATGATAACTATTTGTCCTCCTTTCTAAATGCAGAAATAACTGTAAACACTCCAGACAGTAAACATTTGTTAAGTATGAATGTCAGTATTTTGCAGGTAAAATCTTGTGTTTTTATACATATTAATTGGAGAGTTAGTAGCAGTCCATACTCTTTAGAGTTTGATCATTTTTTAACTGTTCTTTTAATATTAGTGTGTATAACATACCAATTAAAGACATGTTCTGTAAGCAGATAGGCATTAAGCAATCCCATAGCAGATGTGTCACTTTCTGCTATTTTAGTTTCAGTTTCCTTAAATAATAGAGAAGTTATTCACTTCACTGGGACAAAGCCGTGTATTTTTTGTGCACACTCTTGAGCTATAATTTGTCATGCTGCCTTGCATCTGTTAAATGCATCTTCTGTGTAGCTCTGAGTGTTGGATGAAGTTCAGAACAGTATACATTAAGAGACCTTAAATTATTGAAAGTTCATACACAGTGTTCAACATTTCTTGTGGTGTCGAACAAATCTGAAGTGCACGCCATGTACTTTCACCACGCGCCGCTATGCAAGCACGGCGTTCTTAAGACGCCAGCCACGAGCGCCCTCTGCTGCAACCCCGCTCGTGGCCACCACTGAACTGTATCGGTTACTTGGAAATAGGACAGGCACTAGAACAGAGTCTCATCAGTAGGCAGGCCTCTACCTAGTTAAACCATGTATCAGCATTACACTATTCTGTAGTCATGGACTTGTAACAGTTAAGTATTATCATATTTATATGAAATACATATCTTGTACTATTCTAGCTTAGTGTTTCTAGTTTCTGCTGTCCCCCTGGCTGGTCATCTTAGACTCTGTACCCGCACATCCGTGCATCCTACTTCCCTATGTCGGTCTCTCTCCACTTGGCCACCGAGACCTAGGACAACCGGCGGCAACGAGACACAAAAATGGCGACAAGGAGCGATAGAAGAACCTTGGACCAGCCCGCTTCTAACAGCCAGACAGCAGCAGTCTGACCAAGCAGAAATTGCTCACGCACACCAACTCTTATAATAAGAATTGTGGGGGAAGATATTCTGTTACATGTTTTGTGAACTTCTTTGTTGCAGAGAGTCCTCTCTTCCAATGCATCTGTGTTATGTTATAATTTTCTTGTTTGTGCGACGCCTAATCGGTCGGCATGGCCACTACCTCGAACCCAAACTTAATGGAAATTATTCAGTTACAGACGGCGCAAATCACGCAAGTATTCCAAGCGGTGTCCCAGTTGACGGCGCAGGCAGCTCAGCAAGAACAGCCGTCGCATCAGCCGCCCACACCTGCCGTCGCACCGCTACCTACGTATTGCCAGTATGACGAACGGCATGAAGAATGGAGCAATTACTTGGCGCAATTTCAAGAACACCTTGCGGCTCATCAACTTACAGGTCAGACAGTCAAGCATTTCTTTTTAGCCGTGGTGGGCACCAAGACTTTCGTATTACTGCAGAAACCTTTCCCTCACGTATCTCCTAGCGATCTAGACTTTGATCAACTCGTAGATACACTGAATGCTCATTACGAGCACAAAGTTCTTGTAGCCGCGGCGCGGTACCGATTTTTCAGACAGAAAAAATCACTGGATCAAACACACATGCAATGGATCACAGAGTTGAAGGGCATAACCCGCAAATGTAAATTTACTTGCTCTTGTGGACTTTCTGATACTGATATCATGTTAAGAGATGCTATCACGCAGAACATTCAGGACCCCAGAATTAGGACAGCGATTTTGAAACAGTCTGACCCCTCATTAGACAGTGTACTGCAGCTTATTGACGCACATGACACCTTTGACTTTGTAGATGCAGAAATGCAAAGCCACAGTGTTAACTCAGTGCGCCGCAACAGACACTTTCCTAGTCACGGTTCTCAGTCTAGCGCTAGTGATTCTTACAATTCTACAAGCCGTGCTCAACAGACAGTGAACAGTAGCCAGTCTAAAAGCGCGACACAAAGGTCGCCCTATCGTGTTAGACAAAGTAATGTGAATAACGGGCTCCGTCGCTCTTTTCAGAAAAATGTTCGTAAATCTAGCCCCCAGTGTGTATCTAGCCACAAACGTGCACAATGCCCTAGTCGCAACGCCATCTGTTATCAATGTGGCAAATCAGGACATGTACAGGCAGTGTGTATGCAGAACAAAAATTGTAAGAATGGTGCTTTGAAAATCAGTGCTTCGCAGAGTGCGAGAACAGTTCATACTGTAAATGTCATACACGCTGTGGACATGGACAGTGTTTCTCATGACTCTCAAATGCAAGAAAGTTCTTATGTGCCTACGGCAAAAACATGTAGTGAGTAACGTCACAAGCGCCGTCGAGTACATCAAACTTTGCAATGGAAAAAGGTTCAGGACAAGCAACATGACTATGTACAGTGCAATCCTGTAGTGAACCTAGTTCCTTCTGCAATTTCTCCTCGTCAAAGTGCTTAGTACTGTGTAGCTAGTATGAGTAGACTTGATGTAGCTACTCAGAGTAAGTTTATGGCAGTAGTTGGTGAATCTGGGGTAGCCTCACACAGTTGCACGGAAGCCGATCCGACGGTACTGCCATCTAGGGACAGTGTTATTAATCTGCTGTGTGCCGATTCTGTGCCTGTTCCTCCTGTACACAGCCCACACATGCGCAAGTGCAGCAAACAAACTGTGTCAGACGTCGCCCACATTCCTGCACCTGCCGTGCGCCACAAGCAAAAACTCTTTGTGACTCTTTCCGTAGACAATAAGACTGTGCAGTTTCAACTCCACACTGGTTCCGCTGTCACAATAATGAATAAAGACATGTATGAACTTCTGGGTTCCCTCTCCTGGAAACCGCATCTCCAATCCGTCCGTGAAAAAACCCTCTCCCGCCTCAACCTCTCCACCATCCTCTTAACCTACCGCTCAATCATGCATCCTATCCTCTGCTGCTTCCATCCTGCTTGGGTCTCCGCTACCCCTGCCCACTACGAATCCCTCCAGGTCCTAGAACGCCACGCCCTCCTCCTTGCTTACCGTATCTGCCTCCCATCTCCCACGCGGATCCTCTATGACTTGTCTGCTGTCACAATAATAAATAAAGACATGTATGAACTTCTGGGTTCCCTCTCCTGGAAACCGCATCTTCAATCCGTCCGTGAAAAAACCCTCTCCCGCCTCAACCTCTCCACCATCCTCTTAACCTACCGCTCAATCATGCATCCTATCCTCTGCTGCTTCCATCCTGCTTGGGTCTCCGCTACCCCTGCCCACTACGAATCCCTCCAGGTCCTAGAACGCCACGCCCTCCTCCTTGCTTACCGTATCTGCCTCCCATCTCCCACGCGGATCCTCTATGACTTGTCTGCTGTCACAATAATAAATAAAGACATGTATGAACTTCTGGGTTCCCTCTCCTGGAAACCGCATCTCCAATCCGTCCGTGAAAAAACCCTCTCCCGCCTCAACCTCTCCACCATCCTCTTAACCTACCGCTCAATCATGCATCCTATCCTCTGCTGCTTCCATCCTGCTTGGGTCTCCGCTACCCCTGCCCACTACGAATCCCTCCAGGTCCTAGAACGCCACGCCCTCCGCCTTGCTTACCGTATCTGCCTCCCATCTCCCACGCGGATCCTCTATGACTTGATTCCCTATCCTCACCATCTGAAGTACCATGAACACCTCCGCCTCCACTATGTGTCCCATAAAATAGAATCTCGCCACCCAGTTGTCTCCCATTTCTTGCTGCATCCTGGGCTTCTGCCACACCGATACCTTCTTATCCCTCCTTCCCTTCACCTCCACACTCTCCATCTCCTCTCCGAGGGTAACTTCCGTCAACTCCCTCTCCCAAATGACGCCCTCCGTCCCGACATCTACCCCTCCTTTCAACCTTAGTCCCTCCCTATATTTTTACTCCTCCCTTCCTCCCCCCCACTCTCATCCCTGTCCATTCCCTTGTTTGGCTCTCCTCTTGCAGCTCCTTTCCTCGATGAGTCCTTGCGCTTTCCCCTCTCCTCCCTCTCCACCTCCCCTCCCGTCCTTCTTCCACTGTGCTTCCCCTTCCTCCCCTTTTCCCACTGCGGGGTCCCCGGTTCGACATATTTTAACAGTGCGCCATTTAGTGTTGTTCCAGTGTTTTTGCTTCGTGCCCAAGTGGTAGTTTAATACTTAAGCAGCCGCCAGTCAGGCAGAATATTAGTGTTGCCGTGTGTTTTAAATAGTGTCTTCATCTTCGTGTAGTGTGCTCAACCAATGTTGTTTTAACTACCCTGGATTTTTAACTGCCATCTCTGTGTGATTTTAACCACCGTGGCAGTTTTAATTCTGAGTATCGTTTACTTCTTTACTTTATTTCTATTTTCTTCATTTTAATCTCCATTGTAGTTTTTAAATTCATCAAGTTTTATCACCTTTCTCTGTCTTTATCACACTCTTAACATTGTAAATACACGCGGATGAATAGCAGCGATGAAGCTGCTACCAGCTTGCTACCTCCGGTGGCATAAAGTATATCAATAAAGAAAAAAAAGGAAAAAGAATAAAATAAAAACCTTCTGGGGTTAGCCAAAATTGTCGCCGTCTCAGCAAGTGCTAACAGCAACTACAACAGGAGAAAATATTCCCATGCTGGAAACGTATGGCCTGTCCGCCTCTTTTCAAGGTGTTACCAAAACTATAGCTTTTGTAGTTCTTCAGGCCAAATCTACACAGAACATTTTTGGACTCGATGCATTTGACTTGTTTGGCTTATCAATTCACTGAGATGTGCTTCAAATTTTGTCAGTAGTGCCTCAGGACAAAATCGATGCATTGTGTGAAAAATGTAGTGACTTGTTTTCGCCAGAACTAGGTTGTGCAAAAGATTTCGTGGTGCATGTAAAATTAAAAGAATCTGCATTGCCAAAATTTCGTAAAGCTAGACCAGTGTCTATCGCCCTTCATGATAAAGTTTCTGAAGAACTTAAACGTTGGCAGGATAGAGGGGTGATTTCTCCTGTTTCTGTGAGTCAGTGGGCCTCGCCTTTAGTGATTCTAATCAAGCCGACAGGAAAACTTCGTCTCTGTGCAGACTTCAAATCAACAGTGAACAGTCAAACAAATGTAGACACTTACCCCCTCTCCAACATGAGGTAATAATGGACAGATTCAGACAGCCTCACTTCTTTTCCAAGATTGATTTAGCAGAGGCATACTCACAGATTCCCCTCGATGACGAGTCAAAAACGTTTTTCGTCATTAATACTCACATGGGCCTTTTACAATTTCAACGTCTACCCTTTAGCAGTTCTTCCACCCCCACTATTTTTCACCGATTTTTGGAACAGCTGAAAGTTTCTGTACCGTGCTGCTCGAACTATTTAGATGATATTGTGGTCTCAGGGCGCACAGTTGAAGAACATTTATCAAACCTGGAGTGCCTTTTCAAAGTGTTGTCTGCAGCAGGTATATGTTGTAATAAAGAAAAGTGTTCGTTTTTCCACACTGAAATAGACCACTAGGCTATGTGATTAATGGCCAAGGAATCCATCCCTTACAGTCATATCTTCGAGCAATCAAAGACTTGCCTCCTCCTAAGAATGTGCACGTATTGCATGCAGTAATGGGAAAGCTTAACTATTATTTCAGATTTATTCCGAATGCCTCTCAGATTGCAGCTCCATTGCATCGCTTATGCAGGAAGAATGATTTTGTACTGACCTACCACTAAACATGCCAATGCGGATACACTTTTCCGACTCCCGGTTGGTCACGATGTGTCATTTGACTCTTCACAAATAGCATGTTGCCAGGTAGATTCCTGAGAGTCTTCCCTTTGAACTCTCGTCGTGTTGCACAGGAAACAGCTGCAAATGCGGTCCTAAGTGTGATAGCACGTTTTGTTCGCTCTGCGTGGCCTGTCAGAGCCAAAGACAGTGAACGGCCTCTGGTTCGACGTTATTTTGCGCAACGTCATGCATTGTCTTTAAGTGAGGGTGTTCTGTTGTTATATACCGACAATGACCAAACGAGAGTGATTGTTCCTCGTATCCTGCAAACAGAAGTCTTACGCCTCCTGCATCAAGGACATTGGGGCATTGTTCGGACAAAGCAACTGGCCAGACGTCATTGTACCTGGGTCAGTATGGACGCACAGATAGAGAGCATGACGTCACAGTGTACTGTGTACTCCTCCACAAAGTTTCCCGGACTGGCCACGCCGTAAGGGATCATGGTAACGTTTACACATTGACTTTGCCAGACCTTTCTCGAATACGCACTGGTTAATGTTGTAGACGCTTTCAGCAAGTTTCCTTTTGTGATTGCCATGAACTCAACGTCTAGTACAATCAGTGCCTTAACGTCAGTGTTTTGCATCGAAGGTATGTCTGAAACTATCGTCAGTGATAATGTACCTCAGTTTGTTAGTGCGGAATTTCAACAGTTTTGTCCTGTGAATGGCATTCAGCACATCACCACCGTACCTTTCCACCCTCAGTCCACTGGTGTAGCAGAATGTTTCGTCCGAACATTCAAGTCTTACATGGAAAAGATGAAAGGTCAGCACTCCAGGCAGCAAGCTCTTCAAATTTTCCTGTCTACGTATCGGTGCATGCCACGTGACGGCTCGTCTCCTGCCGAGATGCTACACGGCCGCCGTCACCGCACTCGCCTTCACCTGCTGCACCCGCCCACGTACTGAGTCGGTTCGTATGGCGCTTTTCAGGTTTGTACGCCGGTGCTGTACAAGGTATGCTGGAAACAAGAAATGTGTGCCGGGCACCATTCACTGCGTGCTCGGTCGAAATATGTTTGTTGTACGTTCTTCCATGGGGTTGGAGCTGCGGCGCCATGCAAAACGAGTTGCGCTGGGCAATCCTGTCTCAGGTTTCTAGTTTCCAGACCCAGTTCACCGCCAGGGAGCGCAGCCACATCGCTCGCAGACAGGCCCAGCGTCCCCGGACAACGGGTTCGACCCGATGGAGGTCGACGCGCCTCTGTTGCAGTCGTCCCCGCCACCGGCGTCGCCGCCGTAGCTGACTGTATCGCCGAGAGGGACTCCAGGACCGTGCGTGCCCACCTTCCCCAGCCTTGGCCACGTATAGCAGAAAAAGGTGACCTGCTCCCTCTGGGCGGAGGTGTGCGCCCTTCCCCTCGTTTTGGTGGGTTGTCCAGCGAACCGAAAGGTGGATATCGGGTCGTGGATGGCTTCTTGATCCCAGCCTCAGATACGACGCCCGTCCCACCAGTAACGCCCCCGCCCAGGCCCTCCTCCCAGTGCCGCCGCCGTGGCCCTCAGCCCTACGCCACGAAAGCGCGGCGGATTGGGGGAGAGGGGTGTCGTGTCGCACATGTCTGAAGTGCGCGCCACGTACTTCCGCCGTGCGCGGCCATGCAAGCACGGCGCGGAGTTCTTAAGACGTCAGCCACGAGCAACCCTGCTGATGGCTACCACTGAACTGTATCGGTCACTTGGCATTAGGACAGGCACTAGAACAGACTCTCATCAGTAGGCAGGCCTCTACCTAGTTAAACCATGTGTCAGCATTACACTAGTCTGCAGTTATGAAACTTGTAAAAGTTAAGTATTATCATATTTGTACGAAATACATATCTTGTACTAATCTAGCTTAGTGTATCTAGTTTCTGCTGTCCCCCTGACTGTTCATCTTACACTCTGTACCCACACACACGTGTTCATTCTATTTCCCTGTGTCAGTCTCTCTCCACTTGGCCACCAACACCTAGGACAACCGGCGGCAACGAGACACAAAATTTCTATGTTAAAATCCCCAGATATGGAAATGTTTGTTTTATCTTTCAGTATTTTTCTAAATACTAATTCAGATTTAAAAAAATGAATCAGTCACCATCAGGAGACCTATATAAGCTTAAAACTATTAGGTTTTCATTGATGATTTTTATGTAACTTAATTCAGCATCTAACTCTTTATAGTATGTAGTTACATCAGTTTTTTGTAATTTTATATATCTGATAAACATACCACCATACCATTTCATCTCTGTTGCAGCAAATGTAATGTGTCAAAAACAAATCCGTTAGAAACAGAAACATCTATTTATTTTCAATTAACCTTTGCACAACATCAACATTCACGTCATCACAGAAGTGTCTGAGTACCTTACTTCTAATACAACATGTATTAGTTTGTAATGTTATGAGGATCTTGTCTTTCTTCCTGCTGCTGCCATATTTGGCCCACCAAAATTCTGATTTCTCAAAGGTGATTGCTCTTCTAGTTGGTCAGCTGTTACTGGGTTCAGTTATGTGTGGTGTGGCTGCTATTCTTGTAAATTGCTGGGATTCTCTTCTTTTCATTGCAGCTCACTGAGTGTGTTTCTCCTTAGTGGTCTTCTTTGTGTCTGGTTTGCTACTGCCTTATATTTCCTTGTCATCTCTCTTGATTTGTGGTTGGTGCACAAGGTCACAATCTTTTCTTTTTTAATTGCTGCTATATTTACTGACTGTGAATCTATTTCTTCTGATTTTGATGGTGTTGGTGGTGTCCTTTCTGCAGAGGATTGTTTCTTCTTTGAAGTCTTCCATTGCACTGAACTATTAGATTCAAACACTTCTTTAGTTCCAGATAGCTATGTATTTAGTTGGTGTAAGCCGTACATAAAGTTGATGTTGCAGTTTCACTGTTTTGAGTTTTCGGTTGCTCTGTGCATTTTTCTTAATTTTTCCAGAATTATTTTGGAGCCAGTTCTTTATCTTTCTTGTTAACATACAACATATGTGTTCTTATAATTATCTGTCTGCAGGAACATGAGTGAAGTTCACATTATTATAATCTTTCACCATTTTGTTTTGTTTCTGGTTTGTACGTCTTACTTTCTCAGTTTACACACCATCATTCCACCAAGTCATACCTATGTGGTATTCCTACCATAAACATGTTTGCGTTTTTCAGACACCTTAAAATGTATTGGAGAAGAAATTTTGCTCAACTTTTTGTAACATTATTTGAACCAGCTGAAGTAACAGCAAACGTTTTTGGTTGTTTATGTACATCGTTAAAGAGTCATTTGTCTCCTGATCGCGTTAAATTTTATTTATAGAATCGGCGGCGTAGTGTTCTAATGTTGGCAAATAAATTTTCTCTTTATGACGGCAAGGGTACAGACAAGAACCTGACAACAACACAGCAGCAACATTATTAATTTATGTATCTCATGAACCCCCCCCCCCCTTTAAATTCTGTGTGATAGATTTTCAAACAGCAATCAGAGTTCGTTGCCAATATCAGCACATAACACTGCTGAGGCTGGAAGTAAAAATTTACTCCTGGTAGTACCTTTCCCTTGCTTTCATATTTGTTTGCCCTCAAGTGCGTAATGTTAGCTGCACAACTTTTGCCATGGCTGTATGATGAAATACATATTTTTCATTTGCAATACAGGGGCTATTTTTCTGCTATTCAGGTTAATTGTGTAGGCGTGATTGCAGTTGTTAAGAGAGTCTTTCGTTATCAGATTTATTGCCTCTGTCTGTAGTTGTCAATGTTAATGGTTGCGTGTTGTTTATATTTCAGACGGGCCGAAACAAATGTTTACAACACGGGTTTGTTGCCTGACTTGATTTTGTGCCATGCATTGCACATATTTTTCGCGTCTTTGTAATTCATTAGTTAATGCACTTACTGTTGTTTCCATATTCTTATGTTAATTTCGTGTTGTTGTACTTTTTCCCCGAAGATTTTCAGACACACCGAAACACAATTTTGCTTAATGATCTTGATCGTTGGACACAAAAATTACATTTCCAGCTTTTGACTCAGGAAGCTCAGACAGGAATAGCGAAATATTCTTCTACATTTTATTGAGTTGACATATTTCCCTGGCATTATGTTGCAATAACATTGCTAATATCACTCGCTTTATGCTCAACGGGTAACCCTGCGCTACTACAAGCAAATTCTCATCTTAAATATTTCGTTATTACAGTCCAGCTGCATACCATCCTCAGACAAATGGTCTTACAGAACGTTCTAACAAGACGTTAGTAGATATGCTGTCGATGATGAACAGAAGGTTGGGATACAATACTGACAGTCCTGACATTTGCTTATAATACTGCAAGACAAGACACCACAGCCTTCACGCCGTTTTTCTTGTTGCATGGCCGTGAATCTGAGACGTCAATGGTTACGTTGTTCCCGTTCCAACCGGACAACACTCAGGTTGACTATGTGTAACAGCGCATCGCCAGGGTCGAAGAGAGCAAGACAGCTGACTCGCATATGGACACTGGATGCCCGGGAGAAGGACCGTCAGCGGGATAACGACAAGCACCGACCTGTTGTGTACAGCGCAGGAGATCTGGTATGGATTTTTATCTTGTATGGAACGTTGGGTTATCAGAAAAGTTATTGAAGCAATACTTTGGTCCGTATCGTGTCATACGCCGCCTGTCACACGTCACATACGAAGTTGAGGATTATGAGCCATCGTCGAAACGAGAAAAACGAAGAGACATTGTTGACGTCCTCCACATGAAGCCTTACTATGTTCCTAAAGAGCAGATGCCGGAAATGGCTTCTTGTTCAAGGACTCTAAGGACGGTAATGATACTGATGAAGCCATGACAGGAACGTCTGTCGTTGATAATCGTGCAGAAGGGAAGGATTCTCCAGAACTGCCATACAAAGGACCCATGACAATATCGAGACCCAGCACATTGCAGCTGGCTCCACAGGGAACATAACAGTGGGTCGCTGTTTTTCAGGAGTGGGAGCAATGCCGTGAGACCCACGTTAACCAACTGCCAGCGTGGCGCACGGGATAGCGTCACCGATTGCGGTGCTGAAGGTCGCGGGTTCAATCCCATCCACTGTCAAAAATCTATTTCTTTGCAATTAACATTTCCAGAATGTTCTAGATGTTTCTTATGTTCACTTGTAATTTCTACTTGTTTCTTATGTTAACTATTCTTCTAATTTCTGGTACATTCTGTTTGTGTATAAATAGCAGTGCACTCTGCCTGAGAGGTGGTCAGTTCTGCATGTACATTTCAGTTCGCAATAAACCTGCTTTCAGTAAAGTGCTGTGTTTAGTCGAGAACCCTGCTTTCGAAGTGAAGCCTGCTTCCATTTCAATGTAACAATATTACACATCCCCTTCCTTCTAACATTTTTCAAAATTGGAGGTTCTCAAATACATCTAACAGATGGGAAAAATCTAAATTTTGTTCTGAAATTTATAAAATCTTTAAATCCCTCAATACCTCACTATGTACTTTTAACCTGTAAAACAGATTAAATTGAAATCTGCAAAATATTGTAAGAAATTGTATATGTTTCAGTTCTTAACATTATGTACTACTATCCTGCATAGAAATGATTAAATGTTATGATAGTACATACAAAGATTCTCTACATACATAATTACACAAGTTTCGACATACATAGATAATATAATTCATATACATTGATACATACATAACTGTCAGCACATTGCTGTCCTTTGGCTAGAATGCCACATAACATGTTATTATTAAGATAATTATTTATCACCAGAGTCACATGATACTCAGATGTATTTGCTTCACAATACATCGTCTGAATAAAACTTTTCATATACTCTATATGATTGCACTTAATCCAGCACATTGTCGTCACAGCTATTTTATACTGGTATACATCACCAAAATTTGACAGTTATCCATCCACGACTTAAGCGACTTATTAAACCATTACACATAGCACTAGGCCATTTAAATTTTAGAAAATATCCCACATCACTTCATTCAAATAAAAATATTTTATACTTGGTCTTCTTTGCGATTTGTTTCACAATCACTTGCTGCAAAACATTAATGTCGCACTAATAATGTGGTTTGGACAGTTCTAATCTGTCTACCATTTCACAGTGCAAGAAATGTTGTGTTACATATAATATAAAAATGTTATATTAATTTAAATATTAAAGAGTTTTATCATACATATAAATACAAAAATATCATGTAATACATAAGTGAAACATAAAAACACACAATAATTCAAACAGATTGTGAAATTAATTTAAATATTATTAAATACATAGATCATAGGCTACATAATACCTCATCACATTTTGTATTAGCATAAGTGTTGACACACAAATGAAATATTAAAAATACATAAGAAAGCCTAAATGTTGATTCATGAATGAAATTTAAAAAAAATAGCTATATAATAGGTGACAAATGTTGAGTAATTTGATAGGTTTAAATGTTTAAATGTTTGTTAAGCTTATGGGACTTAACTACGGGGTCATCAGTCCCTAAACTTACAAACTACTTATGAACTACTTACGAACTAGGACGGCACAAATATCCATGCCCGAGGGGGGATTCGAACCCCCGACCGTAGTGGCCGTGCTGACCGTGACTGGAGCGCCTCAGTCACCTCGGCCACCGCGGCCGGCATTTGATAGGTCATTTAAGTTTTTTTGCCCTCCAGGTATTGACCTACTTGCCTCCAGGCGTACACCAGCAACAACTGTTCCACTAAACCATGTGTAAGGTGTCAGCTGGCACAGTGGGCTACTGTAATATTCGCTTCCTGCAGTTTCGTTTACTATACGCAAGAATAATTCTCATCAAGCTCTCATTACTGTTGTTGTGGGTTTATGACATCATTTTCATACATTTGTAAAAATACATTTGAGAGGTGGTGGCCCTATTTCAGAATTATTTTCTCCATTTTATTTGTGCACTATTGTCTGGATTTATTCTTGAAGGATATCAATAGTATTATCTTGTTTATATTCAATATGTTTCATTTGTCTCTTACTTATCAGAGGATAGGAGTTTGGGAGGTAAATTAATGTTCACTGGGAGTATGACTCTGTTTTTGATTATTGTAAGTATCGCCGATGAGATAATTGTCTTCCGAGGCTGAAGGCGGTGGCGACACCAGCAGACCGGCACTTTTGTGGTTCCCCGAGGGAGCGGGGGTTGCTGGTGGCAAGTTCTCTGAAGGAGCTTCCAAGGCATTCCGCCGACACCGCCTGGAAGGCGAGCGCTGGCCGTTCCACCCGTGGTGAAACCACTCCATCTGCAGATGGACATTTATATTTGGGCTGGGCACGTCTGTGGCTGACCTGAGACCAGGTAGTTTGTTTTGTCGCTATGGTGCTGTATTATGTAGGGAAGATCTCCGGTCACAACGCACCAGAAGGGCATTGGAGTACAATGAGCAGAGGAAGTAAAATTTGTCGTCGTTCTGGTCTGCACGTGCACCCGGGGTTATGGAACACCAGGGACGGGCGTCTGCGAATGTTTGTGTAAATTACCAGGGGTGATTTCTGGGGAAGCTAGAGCGGCGCTCTCGCGACGGGACGCTGGCGTCTGGTCGCCAGTAAAGTCATTTCAGCGTCTAAATATTCGTTCCAATGGGCCGCCAATTCTATGGATTTCTGAGAAATGCTGGGTTACGTGCAGAATGCAGCGTGGGGCAGTTTCATGGGGAAGGAGCCAGGTGTGTTGAACAATAACTCTTGTATTCCATTGGTTTGACCATTAAGCAAAATTTGAGATTGGCTTGACGTCACCGATGGGAGGGGCTTGAGAGGAACATTTTGAATTGCGAAATTTTTGTGTAGGGAGAAGTGACTCTGGTCTGTGTTGCGCACATGGCCGGATCGTGCTTTTTTGAAGACTCTGGCTGGAGCTGTTCCCCTATCCAGATCGTGGACTTTGAATTGTTTCAGTGTGCTTTCGGCACAGTCAGGTGTAAGAGTCCTGTGTGGCTACTGTAGTATAAATTGAAACTTGTAAAATTCTGAAGTACGTGTTCGCTGTCAGCTACGCCACTCGTAATCAGAATTTTTACCCTTTCTTGCGAGTGCAGTTTTATTTTCACTATAGTATTGTCGTCGGCTTAACCGAAAAAAAACTGTTCTACTCATGTCATTCCACATTCACGATCGCTGCTGTTAACACTGCAGTGCCATCAGCTGGTCTTCTCCAACTCCAACGCTGTTCTACAGAAAGACGGTAAGATTGCGCCAACACATCTGCCGAGAAAGGGGAGTTGAATAGTAGTAGTTAAGTGGGAGTTTATCATGTGCCAGAGGGATCGTTTTTGTAGATGAAAATAGACTTGAATCGGAGTTGGAGTTATAGTTCACATTTTATATATATACTTCGTGGTTTTGCCACTTCCCTCCTGTGACTTAGCCAGTCAAAACCTTTATATTTGTGTTACAACCTTAATTAATATGTTTTATGTAATGTCACCCATTTTGATATTTATTGCTTTTTATTGTCTTTTAAACTGATATTTTTGCATTTCTATGTATATGTAGCATATGGTCATATTTGTGTTGTATTTGTCAGGCTGTAAAATAGAAAGCAGGAATATAGTTTTTATTCAAATGTTTGCCTACCCCATTTCAACCACCAATGACTGGAATATTTTGGAGGGAAAATTCTTGTAAAATTCTCATAAAGATAGGTAGGTCAGGGGAAAATATTTCAATTGCACAGAGTGAGCAACATTGCCAATTATTGTTATTGACATATGAAAAGCTTGCATGTCGCCCCTGCATACAGTTAGTGACAGCCGGTAGTAGAGTCACTAGTTTTTTTTTATATTTAATAAATCAAAAGCTAGTGATGACCCTTAAATTTGATTTCAGAAGTACCATATAAGCAAAATGATTGCATCAATTTCCGAAAGTAATTTCACATATGACAATGAGGTATTATCATGTGTTTTCACTCATCTCACTGGCTATTTGCATCTCATTCTGATCTGTAATTACAGTCTTATATAAGTTTTAAAAACCACAATCTTTCACATTTCATTGTATATTGCAAGAATGCAACCGTCTTTATTTTAATACCAAAATTCAATAGTACCCAGTACATATATGACAGCTACTTGGTTCATTCGACACCCAGTTTTCCTGTTTTTTAACGTAATTTAAAACAAATTATGTATGATTCAATATTTCATCTGTTGTGTCTGTTTCTTATGTAACTGAAACATTATTTACTACTCTTCAATTGACTTCATTTTTACTCTGCTGAACTGGTGAATATTTATGTATATATAATGATTCATAATAATAGAGATAACATTTCTAATACTAAGGAAGGAGATCCACTTTATACCTGAAAATCCACTTACGTAGGATCGACGCTTCTGTCGCCCTTAATTCTGAACCCATATTTGTTGCACGTGTGGCTGACTTATAGTTGACTAAAGATTCTCAGCACCTCTGTCATTACTACCACTCTTACTTCATACATATACACAAGCACCTAAAAAATTTGAAAAAAAATGCTACTGTAAATTTTACATCCACAGCCTGTGTAGCTACCGGTCAGCAGATTTGCACATCACCACCATAAAAATACGGCTGTTTTGCTTACCATAGAAATACAATTATAAAAATTATTAAATTCATATTATTTCATGAATACAGTATTCTTTCAAATTATTTTATGATACAGTATCTAATCTGAGGCTCATCCCAATAAACTTTCTGAATGACAACAAAAGACCCCAGCCATAAAGTGAAAAAAGGTAACAACAAAAAAGTTTACACTATTATAACATAAAGCGCATGCTCAAATTTGATACAAAAAATTCATAATCAAAGTTATTGTATACTATGTGTCAGATCAGTTAAATAATCATAATCAAATTTTAAATGACAGGTACCCCTTCAAGTTTCTTACACAAAGATCATTTAATCCCCACTTTATAAATAATTTTGCATAAAACTGTTACCAAAATGAAAATTACAACCAATTAATAAAAATCAGCAATTAATTTGAAATATGTCATGAAAGCATCTAATCCTGAAAATATGTACTGCTCATACTGCTAAGATTTTAAGGTTTAGTGAAGTTAAAGAACGTTTCATGATTATAGACTATGGTATCACTAGATCATATGGATTATGCAACAGATTTAGTAAAGCATGAGAAATTCAGTCACTTTACACAGAAATGAATTTGGGAAATTTCATGAAATGAAAGCATCTAATCATAAATATTAGCACATCTGGATGTTTAGTATGTAATATGACACATTTACCAAGAAACAGGATCAATAGAAAAATATTTTAAAAAACTTAGCTTACTGAATGATATTGCAGCCAGTTATATGAAAATATACCTCATTATGTTTCTTATACTAGGTAATTTTGAATAGAATTCATTGCAGTGCCACAAAACAGTGTTTTACAAAGCACATAGGCCAACTATCAGAGAATATTTTAATCTTACATATAAACATTTACTAAGTTACTACAGTACATTCCTGTTTAAAGCAAATAAAAATAATTACAGTTCCAGAACCTGCTTGGGATTGTTGCTCAATTGTGAGAGATCCCATACAAATACATCTCTGCCTACATGTTTTCACTTTGCGATGTTTCCACCACTCTGGGTTTGATTTTTCATACAAAATATCTGTAGTTATGTTTACATTTCTGACTTAATGTTTTCAAAAATATTTCCGTTTCAAAAGTCAAACCAGGTAAGTTATGGTTAACTGGAGTTAAGAAAATAACATTAAAGTTTACATTTTCAGGATTATTTTTAACAGACTATATAATTTGATCCATATGTTTCCAACTTACAGCCTTTTCATTTTCAACTTTTATAGCTTTAATATACGGCCCAGTACGCAATATAGTATGTGTTACATTACCATTTTCCACATAGTTCCTACTTTCAACATTTTCATATGAAGTATCATCTTTACAAAGCATGTTATTTTCATCATCATCATCATCAACAGCAACCTTTTCATTGTTAATACATTGTTCTCTACATAACTCGACATAAATCATTTCTGTCAACATAATCCTTATTCTTAACATCAAAATCATCAATGCCACTACTTCCAAAATCAAAAATGTCATCACAATCATGTATACTATCATGGCATTTAGTAATAAAATATTATTTAAATTACAATTGTCAGGTTTGGGTACAAAATTCTTGTCACAATTAGATAAAGGCCTACATTCATTTTCCAGTTTACCAAACTGAATTCTAGGTTTTTTCATAAACATCATTGACATTTTCAACAGGTTTAACACGAGTGTTTTCAAGTACAATATTATCCAAACCCTCTGCATTACAGCTGACATTTTCTATCACATTAACATCATCTTTAAAGTCACAATTAGCAAGATTATTGTTTTGAACAATACCTACAGTTTCAA